>JAWZSP010000007.1:0-1435142 GCA_034401135.1 Volutella citrinella
AATTGAATAGATAGAGCTAATCGTCTTTTATGATATAAAAGTATTCAAGTTTATAGCGGTTATAAAATGTCATGAAACTACCTATTTATGTAAAAGCACCGTTATAACCAACAATACGATTTTAGGGTAAAAAGGAGGAGTAGGTGGATTCCCTGCCCTTCTTAAAATCATACATAATCTCCCAGGAGATTGAACATAGTAATATAAATACTAAAATATTTATTTTGCCAATAATTCCTGATATCAAGAAATATACCCATATTATTATAATTAATCTATTATACTCTAAAACCATAGGATGTAATAGAGGAATTACTAAAAATAATATAATTTAATTTCATAAAAAAAATATGAAAAATAATTTCTTTACAGAAATTATAAGTCCCTTAGATCAGTTTGAAATAAGAGACGTATTACACTTAGAAATTTTAAGTGGTAATTTCCACTTATCATTACCAAAATATAGGATTATATTTAACTATAGGTGCTTTAATTATATTAACTTTAAGTATAGTTTCTACTAACTATAACAAATTAGTAAGTAATAATTGATCTATAGCTCAAGAATTTTATATGTTACTATTCATAACATAGTAACAAATCAAATAAATGCTAGAAATGGTCAAATTTATTCCCATTTATTTATACTTTATTGTATTTATATTAATAAATAATTTAATAGGTATGGTTCCTTATAGTTTCGCATCAACAAGTCATTTTGCATTAACATTTGCTCTTAGTTTTACAATAGTATTAGGTGCTACAATTTTAGGATTCCAAAAACATGGATTAAAATTCTTTTCTTTATTAGTACCAGCTGGTTGCCCATTAGCTCTTTTACCTTTATTAGTTACTATAGAATTAATTTCATACTTAGCTAGAAATGTTTCATTAGGTTTAAGATTAGCCGCTAATATTACAGCCGGTCATATGTTATTAAGTATATTAAGTGGGTTTGTTTATAATATAATGAACTCAGGATTTATATTCTTTGTTTTAGGTTTAATACCATTAGTATTTATTATCGCTTTTCAGGATTAGAATTAGCAATAGCCTTTATTCAAGCTCAAGTATTTGTAGTTTTAGCCTCTTCATATATAAAAGATGGTTTAGATTTACATTAATTAAATATACAAAAGTTACTATATTCACTGCTATAGTGATAAATAGATTCTTGAAGAAAACTTTTATGGTACATAAAGTATATTATACTTTATAAATTAAAAATATTAATAAAATTGTTTGATTAATATAGTAATCATAAGAGGAAAAGCGACCTAACCCTAACCCTAACCCTAACCCTAACCCTAACCCTAACCCTAACCCTAACCCTAACCCTAACCCTAACCCTAACCCTAACCCTAACCCTAACCCTAACCCTAACCCTAACCCTAACCCTAACCCTTGCGACGCAAACTCGCTTACTGTCGTGAACGCTTTCCACGGAACCCTAAACCACCCTGTTAAGCCTAACTCCAACCCCGAACGTGCCGCCGGCGCGCCCTCCTTCTTCAGCGGTTAGCGGTTAGTTTAGACTCGGTACCACACCCTTCTTAACACCTCAACCCTAGCTCTTCAACTTTTACTGCCGCCAGCGCCCTTACACACCTCAGAGGTTAGCCCTCTTTAACTCCTCTCTCCTTACCCTCCTCTGCCCTTTCCACCTCACTCTCTAGTCTTACTACCACTCCCACCCCTTCACTTCTCCTGTCCGTCCAAAAGTCGACGTCGCTGTCTAAAACACCCCAGTGCCACCTACTTTAACACCCTACTTCTCTCTTAGCTCCTTGTCTCTACCCCCGTCCTGTTTCTACCACTCTTCAACCCCCCCTGCACAACTCTACTAGCACTCTTCACTCTCTTCCACAACACTAAGCACCCTACGCCTCTGCTCACTGCTCTTCTACAGCTTGTACCGCTGTACACGTTAGGGTTCAACAGGCCAGGCGGTAGGTTGGGGTAGACGCAACCAGCCTGCTACCTACAGTTAGTCTCCTTGTCCTTAACCCTTACCGCGGCTGCTTACCTCACTCTACACTCCTCAGCCTTGTAGCTCTACTTGCCGTCGCAGTTGCAGTCGTTGTTGTAGTTATAGTCGTAGTCGTAGTTGTAGTCGTAGTCGTAGTTGTAGTCGTAGTCGTAGTTGTAGTTGTAGTCGTAGTTATAGTTGTAGTCGTAGTCGTAGTCGTAGTTGTAGTCGTAGTCGTAGTCGTAGGTAGGGTTGGGGTTGTAGTTGTAGTGGCCCCCCTGGGGGCTGCTCTAGGGTTAGGGTCACCTCCTTGCCTTCAGCCTGCCCGTACCGTCACCCGTAGGATTAGATGTACGGTTGGGCGTAGGACCTGCCAGTCCAGCTCGGTCTCGCTAGCGTGTGCGTCACCCCATGCCGTAACAGTGCCTTAACGTACCCCCGGTGCCGTCGCAATAACTCCTTGTTGTAGATAAATTGAAACACCTTTCCCTTTTCTTGTCCGTAACCCTACGTCGGCTGTCCGGAACGCACGGTGACATTAGACCTTACTAGAAACAAGGCAGTGCCTTCTTTTAACCCTACACTACTGACCTCCGGCATAACAACGGCTCCGCCAACGAGAGGCCCTCACTGTTGACCGTCCTTGACACTCGGTGTAGGGTTAGGGTTACCTGTGAACCCTACCCTAGACCAAGACACCGAACACATTATCGCGCCGTCTATAGCTCTGCCCCTTGTCGGCAAGTATTTACCCAGCCAAATAACGCAAAGATACGCAAGATTAAACTCATTCAACACCTTGTAACTCGTCATCGTCTTTCCGTCCTCTATTTCTCCGATTAGACACTTGTCGAGGCTCTCTAGTACCTCTTGAAGGAAAGCGTCTTTGAGTCCATTTACGACGCCCGCCTACTCTTTCCCGAGCTGTTTCACTCGTCTCCATCCGAACCAAGAGTGACCTGCGCCGAGTCTCCTCCTCCTACCACCTTACGCTCCTTAGCTATGGACTAGCTGCTCGCTTCTTTCCAGAGGTGCTCCGCCCTTTTCCCCACTGCGCGTGTACCCTAGATCAACTCACTCTCAGTGCCCTAAGCACCGGCCAATACTCCGACCTCACCCTCATCTCGACCGCTAAGTCTTACACAGCCCATCGCCTTCTCATTCATCAGAGGGCTCCAGTCATAGCAAGCGCCATCAGCCGTCGAGATATCACTCGAAACGACCTACACAATGCAGCAAGAGACTACTTTAACTTCATTGATGATAGCCCTCAACCAGTCGACTGCCTCTTGGCCAGCCTGTCTGCGTTTTCGTTGAATTTGCGCAATACATGCCAGAACAGGACTTCGATGCCAACACTGTTCAAGGTCTTCACCAGCTCATCGAGTTTCTCGAGATGAGATTTGTCTCGGAACCATATTAATGCGAGACTAGGCGAACAGCTAGCACTTATAACCCTAACCAGCCAAGTTTTTTAACCCCCCTTCCTAATTTCCTCGCCAACTATTATGTAAAAGCTCTATTAGCCAGCTCGTCTGCCTCTTTATTATAATAGCGTCTTACATGCCAGAACAGTACTTCGACGCCAATACTCCCTAAGTCCTTCACTAGCCCCTCGAGTTTCCGAAATAATTCCATATTAGCAACAGGGGTCCCCTTTGCAGTCCGGTAACCATTGGCCTGCCACTTAAAGATCCACTCCGTCATACCCTTGACCAAGTACTCTGAGTCTGCCTTGATAACCACTTGAGAAAGTGATTCATCGGAGAGCCTGTTCCTCTGGATGTTGAGAGCCTGTTCAAGACCAAGCACTCCAGCCTCTAACTCGGCAATCTGATTCGTGGCTGGGTTGCTTTGTAGTAGGCGGCTCTGGTTGTATGCTGATGCCGCGCCGACAAACACACCCACCGCCGCTCGTGCGAGTGGTGTCCCATTGCCCTTGCAAGCGCCGTCGACGGCAATCACGATGCTGTCTAAGTGCGACGTTCGACAATCACAAACCCCACAAGGGCTTGCATTATCGCATGCCACGTTGACCCAAAGCTTATCGTCACAGATTTCCACGTCGTCAGGTGTTACGTCCTCTCCAAATAGAGCAGCAACATCAAACAGTCGACTCTGCTGCCCCTTCCGTGACTGCGGTTTGCGGTGTGCCTTTCGCATAAGGAACCAGCCGATGTAGAGCAAAGGTAATTAGGGAAAAAATGACATGAAGAGCGATTGACGAGCGGAAGGAACCCTTACTAAAGGGTGCGCTGGGCTGTGTGCAACAAGCAAAATGCAAAGTGGCCACTTTCGGTGAAAAGGCGGGGTGATACAGAAAGAACAAAAGAGTCATACAGGCGGGGTTGGCTGAATAAGGCCGGCCGAACAAGGCTGGCCAATAAGGCTGCCCAACGAGGCTGCCCAACGAGGTTGCCCAACTAGGCTGCCCAACATGCAGCAGCTGACATATGACCTACTGATGCATTACCACAATAAACGATTATATATGCCACTAAGGGCACGAAGACCGGGTTTTAGATAGTTCCAACTACTGTATAACCAGTTCATTATGTCTCTCTATAGCCTAAATTTGCTGTGAAAGCGGCAAGCCGCAGGACAGCCTGATAGTACTATAGAACTGTAGCTTCATTGCTATGTGGTAAAAAGGTAGGATTAAGGTAGCCCTAATATATACTTTTCAGCCATCCAGTATCATTATAGTGCTTACATTATGGAAAAAAACAGCAGTAACTTGAACCACTACCTTCCCATTCCTCCTCCTACTCCCTCCTCCTCCTCTGGGGTTCGTACACCAGGCTCGCTTAAAAGGTCCACCGGACCCAAGTCTCCGAGCCCCAAGCAGGAATAGCCCACCAGGTTCATTTTCTTAACGCTCACAACAAGTCGCTCCCCTACAAGAGCAGCATGTTCGTCGCGTTTGGCAATATACATAGCCAGCGCAGCACGCTCGTCCTTGTTTAAAACCGCCAGCTCCTCCTGAATCCTTAGCAGCCTATCCTCTAAATCCGACTTCTTATCACTAATTTTCGATAGCTCATTATCCAGCTTCGACTCTAACGTGCGTGTGTTCTCGACAATGGATGTGAACGCCATCTGAGTTTCATCATACAGCCTCTTGATCACATCGGCGTGCTGTGCCCCGGTATCGAGCAGCTCGGAAAAAGCATGGGCCGTGGATAGGAGAGCTTGCAGATTCCTGGAGGACATAGGAACACGCCCCTCCGCAGTAGGTTGGATTCTGGCCACTGACTGGAGTAGTCCTTCCAGCGTCCTCTGATCAGTGTTGCCTCTTGCAGTAAGATAGGTGAGGTCTTCCCGGAATTCATCCACCCATTGACTAAGTTGGACCAACTCGGCGCACTTCCACCCACGTGCCTGTAACGTTTCTTGCATATTTTCTTGTGCAAAAGCATAGCAGAGGTTTTCCAGAGCCGCCTGCAGCCTGCACATAATTGCATGCTGTGCTGGGTATGAGAGATCTGTAAGAAAATGAGTCGGCAATAAGGGTTCTCCTAATAATGCTGGTCAGGTATTTTAAATCGATGTAAAGACGGGTACCGCTTACCTGAACTTGAGTTTTCCATCTCCTGCGTACCCAGCAGCCCTAGTTCTGCTGCTTTCTCAGAATCTCGAAATGCACCATTGAGAATCAGCTGCTTAGCCTTTGCAATGATAAGATCCTCGTCGAAGCGATCCATTAATTGGATACATTCTTGGCCTTGACACCTCTGGATCCTGTTCTTGATAAAGTTTCTTTCCTTTGCGCGTTGCGGCTTGGTGTTCTTAAAGACGCTTTTTAGAGCGTGATAGACATCTTGGTCACTTGGACCCGTTGAATGAGGCTCGGTCAATTCATCGCGAGTGAGGCATGTCGCACAGATCAGTAGCGTCTGTTGAGCGTCCTCCGGACCGCATCGAGAACATGGAGCCAGTGCAGCCCCCGTTGTTGCTGGTAGATTCGACTCCGATGTATTCATTCTCACCGTCAAGACTTCGGGCTTTTATATTTCGTACGCGACCTGATGACTGTTGATGTAAAGAGGAAGAGAAGAGTGAGGCGGTGGTGGATACTGCGGGGTATTTGTGATGCCACGTCAACCAACTGCACTGATTATTGGCTGTCTCGCCACGCACCTAGCCAACGACGTACACTCCCTGTAGATACAGCAATCAAATCCTCTTGTGGGGTATACGGGCCTCGCCATATGACATAGAGCTGTAACTTCATATATATGCGCAACCTTCTGTAAATATGATCCTCATCGTGCTCATCGTGTGTCTACAGAGCAGGGCGTAGGGCCAACTTCGAATCCGCATCAATACTATTCCGAGACATGTTCCACTGACCGCCGCCCTTGAACTCTTGCCCCCCTAATCGTCTCGCCCCTCATGCCATCCCTTCTGTTTTTACTCTCCCTACATACCCTTGACACACTCTTTTATGCCATTTAACCTCGAGCAAAAAGTTCAAACCCAATCATGACGGAGAAGAATGCTATGGATGTCGATATACTAGCCACGATCGATCTGCTTAAGAAGCAGCTCAACTTCTGCGATGAGCACGCTAGTATACGGGCTGCCAACGCTCTTACGGACACCCAAACTGAGATAGGCCACCTAGCCTCTAGACGACATCGAGGATAAGCCCTAAAGGCTTTAGGCACACTTGACAAATGTGTGATTATTATCGGCCAGATAAATGATATCTAGCCTGAATCTACGCTACTCTTTGATATGAGGTTTCTATGGACATGCTCTCGCTATACGTATACGAACCCCGCGTTTGCATTCAGGCGTTTCTTTTCTTTTCTTCCCGTTCCTGCTTGACTTGCTTCCTTAGCCGTTTCTGCGGCCGCCACGAGCCCGTGCTGTCCATAGTCTGTATGGTGAAGGCTGTCCCCTCGGTCCCGTCCGATGTATTAGAGGCATCTTCATCCTCCTCCTCTAATAGCTTCTCTAACACCAATCGACGCTGTTCTCGAATTTCTTCCAAACAAATAGATCCTTGTGAAAATCCGGTAGATCCAGCTCGAGATACCGTTGACTCGCTTGCCACGGCCACCGAGTGGCGAGACGGGAAGGATGCCGTGGGGGAAGACGTGTAGACTGCTTGGCTGGACCGCGCCATGCTGATCTTACGCTGCCGCCTAGCCTGATCTGCCTCCAGCGTCTTGTTGAATACAGCCTCAAGCTCGTCCAGAGTCTTCTTGCGTATGGCGCTGACCAGACGAAGCTGCGGCGGTCGGCCACCTTCGACGACGGGAAACAAGCTGCCATTGTTGTACGGCTCTACAGCACGACCCAGCCGCAATGCGTCTATATGCACTGTCTGATTCGAGCTCAAAAGCAAGTCGCGCGTCGACCAATGAAACTGGCTGTTTGTGTTGTCCTCGTCGTCTTTCCAACCTGAACCGCCAAATCGCTGGCGGCATAAAGGTGCCAGTACCCGTGAAAGGCTGCTTTGTACAGAGATGCGCACGTCTGGGTCCTCGAGCTTACGCGGTGCTACGGTAGGATTGGGAAAACCCAGAGACGTGCTAGTCGGCTCGATATAGATGATCGATGCCCACATCAGCCGCCGCTTCAAGTCCTTCTGCTTATTTTCCTTCGTGGTGCCGATAAGCTCTGTAGATGATGGCCAAGGCAAGATCCAGTGAGTGAGGAAGACTAATCGACTGAGGTCCTTATACCATCGTTGGGCCTCTACGAGACCAAAGTAGAATGTGATAAGTTCGATACTGCGCCGTGCTGCAATCCGAAAAGGGAGTGAATACCACCCTTTCCGCTCTCCTAGGGCTGTATGCGAACTGCTGTGGGAGAACAGATCGTGAAACAAGTCCATCACCTCCGTCGATCGTAGCTTATTCCCGGTAATCAAGTGAGGCCAAGTGTGGCTGGTATCGCTCATCCGGTCATGGAATAGATCACAGAGTCCATCGTAGCAAAGGTTGGGCGCATCGGAGTCGGGATAGCGACTGGCGGCCTCATCTGTGACGTCGGAGCCCGTCTTCCATTTTGTGCTCTTAAGGGCCACGCGCCAGACATCGCGTTGGAAGAGCTCGATAACGGTCGAATGGAGATACTCGAGCCATACCCTTTTAGCTGCCGCGTTCTCCATTACCTGGAATCGGCCGACCCAGCTCTGGGCCTGCCACATACGTACGTGGACATCCCGGATGTCCTTGAGCACTTGCCACTGCCGTTTGTAGTCCTGACGGAGCAGATCGTTTCCGACGGCCAGTCGATCCCCCACTTCCGAGTGGAATCGCCAGATGTTCCAGTCAAACTTCCCCGGCAGCCACCAGCCAAATCCATGCAGCTTCGAGGTTTTGCCCAGACCCAGACCTTCCCGCTGCGTCTTTGTCTCTTCGGTGCCCCCCTCTTGCGTACGAGTGCGCCGTGTTGACTCCCACCTGTCGCTCCACAGCACACTCTCACTGCCGATCAATGACGAGTCGTAGCTGAAGCGAAGTCCGCGGAGCGCCACGGCCATGGTGATCGTCTCGGGAAGTGAGTACTTTAACCCTGTCTGGGACTTGATGTGCTCGAACAGGAAGCAATACCGATTAACGCTCGCTCGAAGAAATCGTGCCATGGTAGCAGACGGTATTGAGAAGAAGGGCCTGTCCACGATGCCCTCGGACCCCAGACCCTCGGGTTGTTCTAGTGGCGGGTCCGCTCGGAACAGTTCTGTGATACGCCGCAGCAGTGCGAGAGACACCCTGTCCTCCGACCGGATGCCGTACGTGAACTGATGCTCGGGTAGCTCTTGGATCGGCGGGTCATCTGCGCAGGTCGGGATGTTCCGATGGATGCGTAGCTTGCTGAGTCGGTATGCGCATTGCACCCGCGACTGGTGTGCGTGGATCCCTTTCGTCGAGTTATTCTGGTCGCGGAGATACGACGGGTCAAGCGACATGCTCTCTGTGTGCCTGTTCTGGAAGGGATACTGCTTGGCCGCGTCGAACGGCACCTTGATGAGGTCGTAGAACTGACTATACACGAGCCCGTTCTCCATCTCCCAGCTCCCCGGTCGCGGCGTTACCGTCATGCCCCAAGCGTCGCGGAGCGTCACAAAGGGATACGTCGTCCTCGTGATTGGGGCTTTGCGGCCCTTGACATCCTCGCTGATGCACCGCCGGTCCTGTATACGGCTCCACTGCAGGCGCCGCCGCCATGCCTTGTCCAAGCAGCATCGCCGCCATAGCAAGACCCTGCCCTGCGGACCCTTCTCTGCCGGCGTGCACTGGCGCCCGATGTCGATATAGGTTGATTCTGGCTTGAGGTATGTCTCGTCCACGGCCTGGACCCAGTGCCGCTGCCACTTCTCCAGCATTACATCTAACCTCGGCTGCATCCAGGCCAGCTTGGTGTTCTTTGCGGCCATGTACAGCCGCACACCCTCAAACTCACTGTAGGCCGCCGCCCTATACTGGATCCCGCACCACAGAGCGTCGAGGTATTGCGGCTGCAGGGTGATATAGAAGTGCTTGCGCCGTGCCCCCGAGTTCCCGGCACCCGGCTGGCTCCTCTTCTTGCCGGCTGCCCCGAAATCGTCTTCCATCTCGGCCTGCTCTGCTGGCTTCACCTCGCCTGCTGCAAGTGCTTCCCGAGGTGCGCTGCTGTCTGACGTAGCGATCGCGTGCGTCTTGGGGATGTACTGGAGGATGTTGTTGTCGTCGATCGCGGCCTGCATAGCCGGCATCACCACCTCCTCGTACCAGCACACAAAGACGTCTCGGCGGATCGCCGTCTGGCTGTACGGCTCCGTTACGGGCGTTCGGAATAGCGCGGGGAAGAAGACCCAGATGAAGGTGTCGACGAGGCCGACCACGCGCCCGAAGCAGTAGTTTGGTATGTTGTGCAGGGGCTGCGCCTTAATACCGTCGGGTCCCTGCACCGACTCCGGCACCGGGATGCTGAGGTGCACGTTCTCGACCAGGTTCAGTACAACGTGCGGCTGTGTATACCACTGGATCCCCATCTGCGCGACCGCGAGCGACACGGGGAAGCTGCAGAGGCTGTCGACATCGTACGTCGACTGTATAGCGCTCTGCTCGCCCTGCTGCTCGCCGTAGTGCGAGTGCATGCACAGATAGGGCGGCGACGGCTCATGGTCTGTAAGCCCCTCCATGGCTGCCTTACAGGAGCTGCTATGCCGTGTCGGTGCCGTCCCCAGCGTTGCGTTGCGGTACCCTGGCCGTAAGAGGTCTTGTGCTGGGTCGAGGACGACTGGCAACCGATCCTCACGCCCATTGCTGTTAGATACCCGACCCTCGAGCCTCTTGGCTACATCAAGCAGCGATGCGCAGCTCGGTTCCGCCCCGAGTGCCTCCGTGGCCTTGTTCAACTGCGACTGGTGGCCGTCTTCATGCTCCCGGCGCGTGCAGCCTACCTCGCCGGTCCACTCTCGGAATAAGAGTACAGCAGGATCTTCCGGCATTGGCTCCTCCACCGCCTCGCTTCTTCGTTCTGTTATACTCGGGCTGGTCGCGTTGGAGCTGACGATTGTGTTGAGCCTGGCTGCGCCCGGTTCGACCGTAGGGCTGATGATCCCAGACACGCTCAACGTCTCTCTACCTTGATGATGATCCCGGGCCATGGTAGCCGCGGCGGTGGGCGAGCTTTGGGAGGGCTTTATCCAGGCATCAAGCGTATGGGACCCCGACCGCCGACCTGACGACGACGGCGGCTGCTCGGTCTGCTGGCGGGACTGCCGAGGCGTTTGCGTGCCTGCACTCGCCCCCGAACGCGCTGTTCCTTGAGCCGAAGGCGCCGACTGCGGGCTCCAGCCCAGTACTGGGTCACTCAATGCACCCACACTACTGCTGGAGGCCTGGGACCGATTGCCTCCGTCTATGTGCATAGGGTCAGCCTGTGGGGACCTTTCTTATATAAGCACGATGCTTAACCAACCCGAACGTGATCCATTGTGTGGACTGATAAGCAGTTGATCAACCGTATCGGTTAGTGACCGCAGCTCCTCGTCTCGAGTATTGTTTTGGTCGGCATTCGCCTGGCTTTCCAGCACGACGGCATCTGCTGCATCGCCGCCTTTAGACACGATCTCGAGTTGGGTACGAGAGTTCTCGAAAAGGCGATTGCGATCTTGACTGTCGTCTTGTGTCGATTGGATCGCCCTTGTATTCTCGACCGGGTTCCAGACGGGTCGACCATGCTGCAGCGCGTCTTGCTGGTCGCGAGGTGGTTCTGCCACGGGCCGAGGGGAGGGCGGCTCTTCAGCCGGCACAGGGATCGAGATATTCGGTTCTATATGCAGACCGATGACTGGATCAGTGGTAGACGGCAGTGCTGGTAGGTGAGGCGCGTTGTGGTGAATGCCTGCGCGCGTCTCGGTCGGCGCGATGGCTCGTGCTTGTTGCTGGTGATAGTGACGATAGGATCGCGCTCTCTCGAGTGCGCGTCGTCGTTCTGCTCGCTGTTCTTCGGTTAAATCTAATTTTGGTCTACCTCGGCGCCTAGGTATAGAAGGGATTGTAGCGTGAGCCGGCATAATAATAGGTCTTTATTAAAAAGCTCTGTTTGTTTTACGTTGTTTGGGTATGCCCAGGTCGAGTTGTTATTGCGTGAGACCACCGGCCCAGTCTCAGGGCCAATGGTGATTTTTGCGTGAGACCCACCGGCCCAGTCGCAGGGCCAATGGTGATTTTTGCGTGAGACCCACCGGCCCAGTCTCAGGGCCAATGATGTTTTTGCGTGAGACCCACTAATACCCTACGATCTTTAAAAATCGATAACTAATTAGCAAAAATAGATATGAAAAAAAGGGAAGAGGTAGAAATTAAGAAATAAATCAGTTTAAATCGCTATAAGGTTTATTTTCTATTTTTCAAAAAAAGTGTACCCCTCGATTTCCTAAGGTCGGCCTAACCCTGACCTGGGTTTCCACACTTAAAAATAATATAATAAATTCTATTATAAATAGAATAAATTAATTATAAGTAAGTAATTTTAATAAAGGGATAATAAAATTTCAAGTTATATATTTTTTTAAATATCTTACTTTTTCTATTTATTTAATTTCTATACTTATTATAAAGTAGGTTTTATAGTTTACTATTAAGCCCTCTTATTTTAAGTAAGTTTTTTATAAAAAGATATCTAAATTATAAGAATAATCTCTATTATTACTAATATTTTACTATGCTTTTTTTAGTAAATATCTGCGTTTTAAATATAAACTAGATATATTCTTATTAATATACTCTTTTAATTTATTTACTTTTATCTAGCTTATTATTAATATCTTATTATACTATCTTTTATTTATATCTAAGTTCTAAATATAAGCTAGATATACTCTTATTATTATACTTTCTTAATTTATTTACTTTTATCTAACTTATTATTAAAATCTTATTATATTATTTTTTATAAATATCTAGGTTCTAAATATAAACTAGATATATTTTTATTAATATACTTTTTTAATTTATTTATCTTTATCTAGCTTATTACTAAGATCTTATTATACTATTTTTTACTTATATCTAAGTTTTAAATATAAGCTAGATATATTTTTATTAATATATTTTCTTAGTCTATTTATTTTTATCTAGCTTATTACTAAGATATTATTATACTATTTTTTATAAATATTTATATTCTAAATATAAGCTAGATAGGTTCTTATTAATATACTCTTTTAATTTATTTACTTTTATTTAATATACTATTATTATAATAAGATACTAACCCTCTCTTTAAGTATTATTATATATAGTACTATCTTTTTTATATTTCTTTAAATAAATATAGCTCTATATATAATTAAGATAATAATTAAAAGCTAAAAGCTTATTTTATTAAATAGTATAAGTATCTGCAGCTTTATAATTCAATACTTTATCCTTTTTAACTTACTACTTTTTAATACTTTTTTTATTAATAATATACTAAAATACAGCCCTGTATATAGTTAAGATAATAATTAAAAACTAAGAGCTTATCTTATTAAATAATATAAGTATTTATAGCTTTATAATCTAATACTTTATCCTTTTTAACTTACTACTTTTTAATACTCTTCTTATTAATAATATACTAAAATATAACTTTATATATAGTTAAAATAATAATTAAAAGCTAAGAGCCTATCTTATTAAATAATATAAATATTTATAACTTTATAATTTAATACTTTATCCTCTTTAACTTACTATCTTTTAATACCTTTCTTATTAATATACTTTTTTAATTTATTTACTTTTATCTAGCTTACTACTAAGATCTTATTATACTATTCTCTATTTATATCTAGGTTTTAAATATAAGCTAGATATATTTTTATTAATATACTTTCTTAATTTATTTACTTTTATTTAGTTTATTATTAAGTTCTTACTACACTTTTTTTTATAAATATCTAGGTTCTAGATATAAGCTAAATAAGTTCTTATTTATATACTTTTTTAATCTATTTACTCTTATCTAGCTTATTACTAAGATATTATTATATTATCCCTTATTTATATCTATATTCTAAATATAAACTAGATATATTCTTATTAATATACTTTTTTAATTTATTTACTTTTATCTAGCTTACTATTAAAATACTATTATACTATCCCTTACTTATATTTATATTCTAAATATAAGCTAGATATATTCTTATTAATATACTTTTTTAATTTATTTACTCTTATTTAGTTTATTACTAAGATCTTATTATAGTCTCCTTTATAAATATCTAGGTTAAGAATATAAGCTAGACAGGTCCTTACTATACTTTTTTTTATTAATATTTATAACCTAAATATTAGCTAAATAGGTTCTTATTAAAGTACTTTTTTATTTTATTTTATAATAAGCTGCTTTTATAAACTATAGTTTTATTTATAAATTATAAATCTAAAAGACAGTATATATCAGAACCTGACGCTAATACACTATATAGGAATAAAAAGGAGCCCCACGCTTAGATTAGGTCTACTTAAGACCAGACATAGAGTAGGGCCCACAGCTAAGTAACAAAGGACTAATTAAGCTTAGACTAAAGGGCAGGGGCAGATAGTCTAGGACTAATAAACCCCACGCCATAGTCTAAGAACTGAAAAGCTAAATACTTTAGTCCTAATAAAGGATTATAAGTATATATAGTAAACATTACTAATATATAGTCTCTTAGAGAAGTATATATCTAGTATAAACAGCTCTTTAGCTATTAATATAACTTAGTTATCTTAATTACTACTACCTAGCAACTTTTAACTATTACTAGATATAATAGCGACCTATATCAGTCACTACTTAATAATATTACCCTATCTACTCTACTAATATAAACCCCTAGTACTTTTAGTATAGGTTTATATAGTTAGGACTACTCTAATTATTATATATTAATAGCTCTTATTTAGATAGATACTTATATATCACTAAGTAATATTCCTAATAATAGCACCTAAAGTCAATAAGCCTACTACCCTAAGCTTTTTTAAGAGCTCTATAAAAGCCCTATCAACTAATATTAAAATAAAAACCCTAGCAGAAGACTCTGATACTAATAATAATATCAGAGACCTTAGGGCTAGAGATACTTAATATAGTAAAGAAGTAAAGGACTTGCATAAATATATAAATAAGCAGCGTACCTACTAAAAAAACTAGAATAATACTATTATAGTATAGCTCTAGCTAGCTAAAGATAAAAATAAAGCTCTTTATAAATAAATTAATAATCTTAGGAAAGTATAATAATAAAACATAGTATGCTAGTAGAAGGGTATTAACCTTTTTAATAACTATTAACTAGTAACTAGTAGTATATATACTAAAGATTTAAGAGAAGTCCTTAAGCTAATAAAACCTAAGAAGTATAAAAGAAATACTAAAAACCTAAGAGAGTTTATTATATCTCTCTAGGACTACTTTATATACTACCTAACGACCTTCTAAAATAAAGAATTTAAGGTCTACTATACTATATACTAGCTAAAGGATAAGGCAGCTTATAGCTTTGAACTATACCTTAGGGACTTTACTAATAATATAATTAAAGACTAGAAATAGGAGACTATTATTATATTTTCTAACTTTAAAGCATTTAAATAATAACTAGTTAGTAAGTTTAAAGAAATAAATAAATAGTATAATATACTTATTAAGCTCTATAAACTCTACTAGACTAAAACAGCCTTACTATACCTAGCTGATTTCTAGTTTATTATATCCAAACTTAATATAAGCAACTCTTTTAAAATTAATAAATTTTATAATAGACTTAAAGATAAAGTTAAAGATAAGATCTCTAAGATCCTTAACCTCCCTAAGAACTTTAATAAATACAGATAGCTAGTAATAAGGATTAATAACTAACTCTACAAGCAATACAGGGAAAAATAATAAGGCAATACGCAACCATACTTATAGAAGGTAAATAACGCTAGATATTATTATACACTTAATATATCTTATAGTATTAAACTAGGACCTATAAGGCTCAGAGTCCTTAAAACAAACAAGAAGGACATTACTTACTATAACTATAGAAAGAAAGGACACTTTAAATAAGAATACTAAGGACCTAAGAAATAAATCTATTCCATACCTATTCAGAAAAACGCCTAATAACTTTAAGTTATAAAGCAAGATATAAAAATCTATAATATAAAACAACCCCTATACAGTATATAGCACAACCTATATAAAATATATAATTAATATAACTATAAAGTAAAAGACTACAGCCTCGATTAATAAATAGCTAAAGCTAGTAGAGATATTAATAACCTAGCTAAATAGATTATCACTAAGCAAAATAAATAAGTTACTAAAGTATACTTTAGATAATACATAACTATAGAACCTAAATACAGAGACTTACTATATACTATATACTAGTATAAGATTTACTATTTTACTAGCTAATAGTATAAAGTATAGTAAGAAAGAATAATAGAGGAACTAAGTACTAATAAAAAAGATAAGGCAGCTTAGCAACCTATCTATAAAAAAGGAGAAATTAATAAGGCAAACCTATTTAAGAAATAGTTAGAAGAATAAGGTAAGTTCATTTATAAGATAGATAAAAAAATCAAGGCAGATATAAAGTAATAGGAAGAGGAATAATAGGTTTACCCTAACCTAGATATATACTTACTGCGATAACTATAAGTAATAAAAACTATATGCAAGGCCTAGGAATAACTCTAGTTAGAAGAAGAAAATAAAAGCTTATAGAATAACTTGACTAACTTTAATAGATATAAAAAGATCGAATCTATACCTATCTATAAATAGGTAATAGTTAAGTAAATCAAGAAGAATACTAAGGTCTAAGCCCTAGTATAGGAGATTAGAGTAGAAAATACTAACCTTAAGCTATCTAAAAAAAACACTAAATAAGTAATAGCGCTTAGGCTTGACTTAAAGCTAAAAGAAATCAATTATAACTATAACCTGAATAATAATATAATAAGAGGACCTTATATAAAGATAATAATTAAAAATATAAAGGATTAGATTAAGACTAGCTATAAGTAGAAAACTATTAAGTATAAAAAGAAGGTATAATATAACCACTACTTTACTATTTATACTACCTAGTAGCCCTATTATACTTAGATATAAGGACACCTCTTAGAAAGAGACAACTTACAGCTTAAAGCAGGATACCTAGAATACCCCTCGATCTTATAAATCTAATATTTTAACTACTACTACAGCTCGTACTTAACTAATAAACAGAAGGGAAAAAGCTTCCTATTTAAAGCATTCTATAATAATAAGGCCCTAGGGGTAATAAATACTTAATAGACCTACTATACAATAAGAAGAACTAATAATTAATATATTAAGATTAGGGGAATACTAAAGAAAGGATACTTAGCTAAAGAGTATTAGAACTACTAAGACTCCCTCTACCTTAAATACTATAAAAAAAAGAAAAAAGAACTTAAAAAAATAAAAGCTGCTAAAACACTCTATAAGCTATTAAAAGACACAGGCTCTTAAGAATCGAGCTGCTAATAGAGCACAGACCTATATACAGACTTAATAATATTAAAGGAAATAAACTATAATAATAACTAGAAGTAGCAGTCAGGATTAAAAGATATATACTTAAGGCGCTAATCGACAGTAGTATAAAAAGGAACTATCTATTAATAGACTTAGTTAACTAACTATAGCTACCCTAGACAAAGAAAAAAGATAGCTATTCCCTACTTAGAGGCAATAGTAATAAATTTACTTATAACTAAAGAAGAGTTACTAAAGAATCTAGATACCTTAAGATATTTATCAGCAGATAGAATAAAAAGATAGATTATAATATTATAAGGATTAATAATAATATCATCCTCAGATACTAATAGTTATACAAGTATAACCTACTTATTAACTAGCAGACTGGCTATATCAAGGACTAACTTAATACTAATAAAGACAAGCTCTTAATAATAATAAAAAGATCTCACACTTTAACTAGATATAAGTTACCTAGTAATAATATAGATATAATAGATACTTACACTACCCTAAAAAGGATAAGAATAAAATATATATAAAGATAGACACACAGGCTATAAAGAATAATCGCTTAAACTAGAGGATAACTTAGGTAACTTAACAAAGACCTAAGAGAATAAAAAGAAAATAAAGAAGCCATACTTAATAGGCTTACTAACGTCTTATAATAGTACTAGAAGTACTAATAGGTATTTACTAAAAAACTAGAAACAGGATTGCCAGAACTAGGGTAATAGGACCACAAGATTATACTTAAGGATAAAAAGATAACAAAGTTCTTCCCTATCTATAATCTTAACTAAACTAAGCTAGGAGTACTTAAAGAGTATCTTAAAAAGATACTTAAGAAAGGTTATATTCAAGTCTTGAACTTAGAAGCCAGATACCTTATTATATTTATACCTAAGAAAAATAGCAAACTAAGACTAGTAATCAACTACTATTAACTTAATAAAGGCACCCTTAAAGATAGAACTCTATTACTACTAATTATAGAAATAAAGAACTACTTATAAGGAAAAAAGATCTTTACTGCACTTGATCTTAAAGAAGCCTATAACCTTATTAGGATTAAAGAAGGATATAAGTAGAAAACTGCCTTTAGAACTAAATTTAGACTATTTAAATACTTAGTTATACTATTTAAACTTATAAATATATTAGTAACCTTTTAGAAGATAATTAACTATATACTATAAGAGTATTTTAATATCTTTATTATCTATTACCTAGATGATATCCTAATCTTCTTAGATAATAAAGAAGAGCACAAGGAATATGTTTATAAGGTATTAAAGAAACTATAAGATACTAAGCTGCTAGTAGAACTAGAGAAGAGCAAGTTCTACACACAGGAAGTGGAATTCTTAAAATATATTATCTCTTATAATAAGATCAGGATAGACCTAAAGAAGATAGTAGTAGTTAAGGACTAGCCTAACCTAATAAAAAACTCTAAGGTTAAGGATATTTAATCCTTCTTAGGATTTACTAACTACTACTAGAAGTTTATTTAAGACTTTAGTAAGATAGCAGCACTCCTAACTAACTTTATAAGAAAAAGATAACCCTTTACTTAAGGAATAAAATAATAAGAAGCTTTTAAGAAACTACAAGACGCTATATTAGCAGAACTAGTACTTACTATATTTAACCTAGAACGACCTATTAAATTAGAAACCAATGCCTTAGATAGAGGACTAAGGGTTATAATAAGTTAGAGGGATAATAATAGAAAACTATACCTAATTACTTTTTACTCTTACAAACTTACCCTTATAAAAATAAATTACCTAATTTATAATAAAGAGTTCTTAGCTATTATTAATAGCTTTAAAAAATTTAAATAATACCTTATAGAAAGCAGGCACTAAGTTAAGGTATATACTAACTATAAGAATATTAGATACTTTATAATAATATAAAAACTAAATAGTAGATAATTACACTATGCAGAATACCTAACTAAATTCAACTATATTATTATTCATTATAAGGGCTTAGAGAATAGAAAAGCTAATACTATTAGCTAAAGGCCAGATTTTATAAAAAGAATACTTAAAATAGAAACTCAACTACTATACTTTACCCTAGAAGAATATATAGTTTAATATATTATAAAGGAAATAATATAACTCTGCTAGATAATACTCACGCTAGAGAAAGAAGGGAATGAAGTATAATAAATATATATACTTAAAGAAATACAGGATGTACTTATTAAAGAAGTTCACAAATACCTCTTATATAGATACTAAGGTATTAAAAAGATAATAGAATAACTATGATAAAGTTATATCTTCCTAAAAATAAAATAAAAGGTTAAAAATATCCTTAAATAGTATAACTTATATAAAAAAATAAAGTCACTTAGGCATATACCTTACAAAAGGTTATAACCTTTACCTATCAGTAAGTAACTATAGTATTCAATCATAATAGACTTTATTATTAAGCTACTATTATCACTCGACCCTATTATTAGTACATACTTTGATAGTATATATATAATAGTAGACTGACTTACTAAATTCATATATTATATCCCTTATAAAGAAGATGCAGACTTAGAGCAGTTAGTATTTATATTTAATAAAAATATTATTATAATATATAGACTACTAATAGAAATTATCTTAGATAGAGAACTAGTGTTTATATTAAAGTTTAATTAAAGCCTTATAAGTATAATAGGACTTAACTATAAACTTACTATAGCTTTTAGAGTATAAGTAGATAGATAAATAGAATAACTTAATTAAGAGATAGAATAATATCTTAGATACTATATCAACTATATATAAAATAACTAAGTAGAATTGCTACTAATAGCATAACTATTATATAATTTATTATACTATAATAGTATTAAAATAATACTTACTATAGTATTCTATAGCTATAACCTAGATATATATAAAGAAACATATAATAGACTATAAAATATTAAGGTAATAATTAAATCTAACTAACTTAAAGCAATGTACTAAGAAATAAGGACTGAACTTAAGTATATCTGCAACTAGATAGTAAAATATTATAATAAGAAAAGATTAGTAGGACTAACTTTTGCAGAGGGAGATATAGTCTACCTATCTATAAAAAACCTCATAATAAAACAATAAAATAAAAAATTAGACTACAAGTTTATCAGACCCTTTAAAATTAAAAAACAAATCTCAGAAAATAACTACAAACTTAACTTACTAAGAACTGTCCATATATACCTAATTTTTCACATTTTATTACTAAAATCAGCTAAAGATATAATATAAGTCTAAATAATAGCCAGTACTATAGAACCTGCATTAATAGCTAAAATACTCCTAGATATAAAATAAGTAGTAGAAAAAATTATCAGTTATAAATAAATAGACAGAATTATAAAATACTAGATTAAATAATAAAACTAGCTAGAATCTGAAAATATATAGGAACCCCTGGAGAACCTCACGCACTACTTAAAAAAGCTATAGAAGTATCTTCAATCTTGCAAAAAGCAAGCCTAACAGCAAACTAATTAATAAGATCTATTATATTAAAAGCCTATACTATAGAAACCAGAGATAATTCCTTAACTAAAATACCCGATTCTTTTAATAACTATATACTCTAGGAAAAAAGCTTATCCCCTTTTACAACTAAAAAACACTCTTATATATAAATATAAGCTAAATAAGCTAAGAGAAGCTCTAAATTCTTCTCTATCTCTTTACACTCTTTAGCCAACTTCTTACAATCGTGTATATTTTTAAACACTAAAATAAAAAGTTAATAATAAGGGAAAAAAGACTAAATTAGAGCATACTTATAAAAAGAAGCCACCTCTGCACTATTATAAACAACCTTCGCCTTAATATAATTAGAATAGTAATATAACTAATTACCTTTAATCTAATAGATAAGGCCGCGATAGTAATAATAAGAGTAAGGTATAATAGATTAACTAAAGACCTTAATATAAGCAGATAAAGCCACAGATTCTAAGGTTTTTAAATATTTAAAATACAGCTTAGAGATACAACCTAATATACTATTAGCAAAGAAAGAATATTTATAAGTTCAAGTTATACTAACATAGATAATAAACTAACATAAGTCTTAAGAAATAGCCTTAGGGATAAGACTATATAGAGAGAAGATATTATATCAGAACCTAATACTGTGTGGCAGCTGGATCACATTGGCATTTTGGTGGTTGGGCTGGATTGGTCAATTGGGCGTTTGGGTCAGTAGCTTAAAAGGGGCAGGTTCGCTCAGTACTTGAGATCAACAAGAATTTTCCCCCTCTTTCAATCTTTTTCTGTTCAGGGACTCCTTCATTTCTGTCTGATCAGATCGCTGGTCAATTCAGATTTTGTTTATCTTGCGAGGTTCTCTTGCTGGAGGTCACGCAAAATTTCGCTTTTCGCCCAAGTTCAGTTACCCTACGGCAGGTTTCTGCAGGGGACACTGACAATTATTGGTGTTTGTTTGGGCCTGTCATTCTCACCAACAAATTTGGAGGTCACGGTGGGGGGGTATTCCTTTGTCAGAGGCCAGAGATCTGAATGATCAGACGGCTCGACCAGAGGAGCACTTCTACGCTGCACCAGAACCTGCAATCCCTGATTCGAAGTCGGAAAGCGAGGCGACTGCTCCAAGAGTGGGCGGTCGCGCGAACCCCGAAAAACGATTCAACTACGAGCAAAGATCGGATGGAGGATTCTTCATGATCGAAGCCGAATCATCATTCCAATTGGGTGGACACTTCAATCGGCGGACCTGAGAAGGGAGCGGAAGACGACCCGAGATGCGAGACAAAGCATCGCCAGTCGCCTGGCCAGGGCAAAGACATAACAAATCCTGCCCCGAGATTCGGCCCGATCAGGCCAATTATGGAATGGACACGCTATGTTTTGAGCCGAAGGTCGAATTCCCGATCACGGTCTCCATACCGATTGGAAAACTCACCGCGATAACCAGATTAGTGGTAATCTGCGTGGCTGCAAGAGTCAGCTTGACGACAGTTCTGCTGCTACTGGCTTACGCACTTATATTCGAACAGATCCCATGGGATGGAATCATCACCATGACACGCAAGAGAAAGCACGAAGCAACCAAGCACATGCCTGCTGCGGACCTTCCAGCAGAAGGGACTTCTCATACAACTTCTCATACTGAGCCTATTCAGTCACCAGATATTCTTTCAACCCTCGGGGAATCCCACGGAATTGATCAGACTGTTCAACCTCTTAGCAAGGCATCTTGCACGGGAAAACCGTTCACATCTGCGACCCCTCCAGACTACGAAGAAGCAGTAACCACTCCGCTGTTTAGCTCCAAGATGGATCACCCAGCGAGCAGCGAGTACCGTCCCTTCCCTGATCAATATTACTTTGATGGGGATGGGATCACCTTCTTCCTTAAACGTTACGAGGATCACATGAGGGCTCAAGGATTCTCTGAGAGCCAGATGAAGGAGGACGTGGATTTAAGGGTCACCGGAAGATCCTTGATGAAGCAAGTAAGGAGAACTGTGGAAGGCTGCTCTTGGGAAGAAGCCAAGAGCATGCTGATCAAACGGTTCAAGAGCTATGATGATGAGCTGGATGGAGCACCGATTCACCAACTCATGAACATGGCAAACCCCGACATCAAACTGGGGGATGTCCAAGGCATGAGAAGGTGGATGGACAAGCACGCCTACCTGATCAAGGCGGTTTACCCAAATGATTGGGCAACCAACACGACCTTCGCTTACACCTTATATAAAGGGCTCCCTGACCAATGGAAGAAGGAACTGTGCAGGCAACTCAGCTGCACCCCAGACACCATCCTAGAGAAGCCCTACAAAACGGTGTCGGACAGCATCAACACGATCCTCCAGGTTGAAGGGATCACTGAGAGATCGGGCCGATCAGAGTGGAACAGTGACTCTGAAGGGGGTGGCGCGTCGCGAAGCAAGGTAGGCGACCCCGCCGACCAGCCAGACAGAGCCCGGCACTCGCTCCCGAAGGACAAAAGGGTCAGTTTCCAGCACAGGAATGAGGAAGCGAGCGGCGCCGAGTCAGCGCTAGCCGATCTGACCCGTCAGATCGAGGAGCTGAGCATCCAGGTCGCAGTCCTTAAGGACCAAGAGGGGACCCGCGAGAAAAGACGCGTCTTGCAACAAGGTGCGCGGATCCGGAATATCCAGACGAACACGGCCGCTGTTGAGGAAATCCACGACTGCCAGACAATTGAGAGGATCATCGAGAGGAACGACCAAGACATCGCGACAATGGTAGCAGGCGAGTTCAAGCAGTATCGGTGTTATTACTGCGGCGATGAGGATCATGCTCTGAGAGATTGCCTGAAGCTGCGAAAGGACAGTAAGAAGGAGCATATTACCCATTATGAACCAAGCGCGGGGGCTGTCTGGCTTGGTGAGTACTTTGTGCCCCCATTCCTGGTCGGAATCTTCCGCCACAGCGCGGGCGGGATCAGACGAGGAATGGTCCTGTGGTCGAACCGTTTCCCGGGTACCGAGGCATGGAGTCTCGGGGAGACCCTTACACATTTCTGGAAGCCGCCTGGGGGGTATGTTGAGACACCCGAGGAGAAGGACCTCTTCGAGAGATTCATGAAGAAGAATGAGGGCTCCCGACTCAACCCCCGGATTCAGCTTCACCCTGATCGGAACGATCGGTTAGCCCAAGGGACGTTTTCTAGCCAGACAAGGACCAATTTCCTCACAGTGGATGAAGACGGCCCGGGCCCTGATGTGGCGGAGAAGGGCATTCGAGTCAACAATGCGGCCAATAAGCGCCTGAGGAGTAACGATGGGAAGGCGATCGGTTCCCATCAACATCCTCAAGACCAACGGGATGATCCCCAAGAGGACGCCTCGATGAAGCGCTCGCAGTCCGGCCGCCAACCCAGCGACGACAGGAACACGAATCCTAGGACCACCCCTGATGACAGCAAAGATCGGATCAGGCAGAGACTGCGCGCTGAAGCCGCTAATCGGAAGATGAACGTCTCCTTAAAGGACATCATGAAGCTCGACCCTCAATTTGCAGAGGGATTTCACCGAGACATTGGGGAGGTCGTTGACGAAGTAACGAACACCCAGTACATCGAGCCAGTATCTAGCATAGGGGCTGGCCGCGATCAAACCCGCATGGCGGCTTATGCTGTAATGGAGGAAGCCCAACCGCAAAACTTCTCAGACGCCTACTTTGAAGCCATGAAGGAGAAATGCAAGGTCAACAACGTCAAGATCGCTCCGGACAACCAGATCGCAGATCTGCTCGGCCAGTCGATGACGGACAAGTCGGAGTGGCGTGAGGAGCTGCGAACCCATCAAGTCTCAATCAACCTGGAAAGCGCAGTAAGCGCGAGATTGATCTCCCACTGCCAAGAGTTACCACGAATCAGAGTTCGGCTTGATCGAGCAGACGGACCAGCTATCGAAGGGCTGGTGGACACCGGGGCAGAAGGGAACCTGATCTCTGAATCAGTGGCCAAGGCTTCCGGTCTGAAGGTCGGGTACGCTAAGGCCACAACCACGGCCTATAACGGGGAAAAGGTCAAGATGGTAGGTGAGTGTCTAACAAAACTCTACTTAGGGAATGTGTGGGTGGAGCAGAGGATGTACGTCGTCCCGGACGGGGTCAGTGTGCCCCTTTTGCTAGGAATGCCCTTCATCCGAACATGTAAGGTCTCGTTCGATCACACGTCTCGCGATGGGAACCTACTCATCCGATGCCAACTCGGAGAGATCAGAGTCGTGACGGCAGCAGCCGGCAACATACGATACGACCAGCCGCGTTTTGGGAGAGAGGACTGCCAGCAGAACCCAAAGACGAACGCCTGCACTCTGGATCCGAGCGGGGAGGAGAAAGTCACCCTCGAAGGAGACGATGATCGCAGCACTTTGAGAAAGATCGGACAGGATACGGCCTGCGAGATTGTCAAACTGATCAAGAAGGAGATCTGGGGCTGTTATCGAACGATGGTGCAAGCTGCTATGGACGAGCAGACGCAGATGTTCAGCGACCAGAAGAGGACCTGCGCAGAGCAACCGGGCGAAGACATCAAAGCCAACACGATGTACAAGCGCAAAGCCGATAAGATCAGACCTCTGGAGGACGTGCCACCTGATGGCTCAACCCCCGAAGGAGACCCGCAGTGGAAGGAGAAGAAGTTGGCTGAGGCCCAGAAGAACTTCCAGGGTCCACCCAAGTACCCAGGGCTAACACCAAAGTTCTCCAAAATCGAGAAGGGCACCCGGCTGACAGCAGAGAGACTCAAGAATCTGCTTGATCAAGTCGACGGCACCCTTACCCGGCAAGAACGGGAAGTTCTAACAGAGGTGCTGTACAACCGTGAGGCGGCCCTAGCCTGGGACTTTACAGAGAGCGGATTGCTGGACCCTCTGGTCGCGCCGCCACAGACGATCAAAGTGATCCCTCACCGGGCGTTCCAGGCTGGTACTATACCGATCCCGAAGGGCATGGCTAATAAAGTGATCGACCTCTTGAGGGCCCGACTGGAACGAGGGGTCCTGGAGGAAAGTCATGGGTCGTACCGCAACCCTTGGTTCCTGGTTCAGAAGAAAGACGGCGGCCTGCGACTGATCAATTCGGCGACGAAGTACAATGCGTTTACGATCAAAGACGCCATGAGTCCGCCTAATACCGATGAATTCTCAGCCGACTTTGCGCAATGCAAGATCACCAGCGTCCTGGATTTCTTTTCCGGTTATGATCAGGTCCCCTTGGATGAGAAGAGCCGGGATATGACGTCGTTCATGACACCTCTGGGGCTACTGCGGGTGTGTCGACTCCCACAGGGAGCCACCAACTCGGTAGCTCAGTTCTCAAGGATTATGACCAGGATTCTGTTTGATCTGATCCCTGACGTATGCCGGGCCTACCTTGACGACATTGCAGTTAGAGGTCCAGCGACTGACTACGGCGGGGAGGAGAGCCTTCCTGGCGTAAGGCGATACGTCATGGAGCATCTGGTCAACCTGGACAAGGCCCTTCTTAATGTGGAGCTCTCTGGCTGCACGATCTCAGCAGCAAAATCCCAGTTCTGTCAGGAAACAGCAATTCTGGTGGGATACCTGTGTGGCAACAACGGGCGGAAACCCTCTGAGGAAAAGATCATCAAGATCCTGGAGTGGAAAGCCTGCGAAGACATTACACAAGTACGAGGATTCCTAGGAGTCACAGGGTTCTTCCGGATCTGGGTGATGGGCTACGCCTGGATCGCGATACCTCTCACTAAGCTCTTGAAGAAGGATGCCGAATGGGTTTGGGGCCCTGAGCAGGAAGATGCTATGAAGGTCCTCAAAGAGAGATTGGTCACTGCCCCCATCCTGATCACGCTGGATTACAGCGAAGGAGCCGGTGAAATTATACTCATGGTAGATGCCAGCCTTCGTGGATGGGGAGCCCTGATCCTACAAGTTGTGGACGGTAAGCGCAAGCCAGCTCGATACGAATCAGGAGTATGGACGACTGCAGAACAAGGGTACGATGCGACAAAGCGCGAATGCAAAGGAGTTCTGCATGCCTTTCGGAGACTGAGAGGCTACCTCTATGGAGTCCCTTTTACCCTGGAAACGGATTCCCAGGTCCTGGTTCACCAGTTGAACGGGCGAGCAGACGATGTCCCCGGGGCCCTGATCAACCGATGGCTAAGCTATATCATGCTTTTCGACTTCACTGCAAAGCATGTCCCAGGAAAGAAGAATGGCGCGGCTGACGGGCTGTCCCGAAAGGAGCCCGGTCCATCTGACCAGATGGATCAGGACGTCGAAGGAGACATGGACCAGTTTATCGACCTTCACCTTAATACGATCACCCTGGATGACGACAGTAAGGAGCTGGACCAGAGCTATGGAGCTGAATGCCAGGTGATGGGGAGGTACCTTCAAACGCTGGAAAGACCCGCCGGAATTTCACCTGAAGCCTACCGCAAGATAAGGCGGAATGCCCCGAAGTTCATGGTAAAGAAGCGTTACTTATGGAAGAGGCCAGGCGGGCTTTATGCGGACCCAGTCCTAGTGGTTGACGACGGGGGGACTCAGAGGGAGATCCTGCGATGTTGCCATACTGAAAATGGGCACAAAGGACGAGAGGCGACCTTCAACTCAGCAGCAGGGAGGTACTACTGGAAGTCGATGCGATCAGACGCATATTCATTAGTGACAGCCTGTGCGACATGCCAAGAGCATGATCCCAGGCGACCAAGGGAAAAGGCCGGCTTTTCGACGCCAGGGAGGCCAATGGAGAAGATCCACTTCGACGCCCAGTACATGCCTCCACGAAAAGGAAAGAAGTTCCTTTACGAGGGACGATGTGATCTGATGGGGTGGATTGAGGCCGAAGCCGTGAGCAAAGTCACAGTGAAAACGTTCAAGGCCTTCGTCAAGCGTGTCATATTTAGGTATGGCATGCCTCAAGAGGCAGTTGTCGACAATGGGAAGGAAACGAAGAAGGACTTCAAGCGAGTACTTGAGGACTATGGGATCAGGGTGATCTGGACGTCAGCCTATAACCCGAAGGCTAATGGCATTGTGGAAGGAGGGCACTCCATCCTGACAAATGCGCTCAAGAAGCTGGGTGGGTGCTGGGTTGACCAGCTGGAGGAAGTCCTCTTAGCCGACAGATCCGCGATCAGAGCATCCCACGGACGATCAGCCTTCTACCTGCTTCATGGATGGGAACCTAGACTACCGATCGAAGTCAAGATCCCTACCTGGAGGACTGTGAATTGGGATGAGGTCAGGAGCTCTGAAGATTTGCTGCTGCGAAGGATCAAGGTCCTCCAGAGGAAAGAGGAGGATGTTAATGAAGCCATCCGAAAAGCAACAGCATTTAGGAGGAAACTGGCTGATCGGACCGACAAGACCAATTTGCACTCACTCAGGAAAGAACCGTTGGTGGAAGGAGACCTAGTGCTGAAGTACGATGTGCCAAGATCCCAGGACATGTCGACAGAGGCCAAAATGCGACCGCGCTGGCAGGGCCCCTTCAGAATACACAGGCACAGCCAGGGATCGCCAAGCTACCAGCTGGAAACACTTGACGGGATCAAACTGGCCACCACGACCCATGGAGAACATTTGAAGAAGTTTATCCAAGATGAGAGTGGCTGGTGGTTTAATCTCGAGGAAGAACTTGCAAATCTCGAAACAAACCAGGACAAAGAAAGCGACAGCCTCTCGGAAGAGGAAGGAAGCCTTCTAGAATCCAGTGATGATGAGTCGGATGCAAGCGACTCGTCATTTAGTGACGAGTCTGGGGTTGTGGATGAGGAAGAAAGGATGCCTCCTCCAAGAAAAGGCCCTGGTTATAGGGTAGAGGTCCAACTGCCGACGATGCCAAAAGCGGCGCGAGACCAATACTCCAAACTCTAAGCGGAGATGGGGAGGATTCTGCCCGATCAGACAGGAACAGGCCAGCTCACGCGTGCGGGAGCTGTGGTGGCTGACCGGGGAGGATGGGTGTGATGGCAAGACGCGACCAAAACACACACCAAAAGACTTGGGTGACCTACCCAGAAAAATTTTGACACACGACGACAACTGGCCACAACCGCTGGGACGAGACGAGACAAGCCAGATCGACCAGAGGACACTGTCGGCGACACGTTAAGACAAGCGGCTCGACAGCGCCGGACGCGCCCCAAGACTGTCCAAGACACGAGCCGACCCCAGCCAGGACGCTGTGAGACACGCTCAGGCGCGGAACTCGACAGTCCAAGACGATCAGTTAGACAAGATGTGACGCACAGCGAAGACACATATTGGAACGATCAGAACGGGCACAAAGGAAACGACGCCTGGAGACCACAGAGTGCCGGGAAGAAAATTTTCCATTCTTAGAGCGAAGACGCTCACTACTTAAGCAACCTGAAGACCCAGAATGAAGACAGACGCAAAGAACAAAAGCGGATGGGCCCGATCGGACACAGCAAACCAGCTCCAACCCAAAGAAAATCCCATGTCCAGCAACCCAAAAGCAACAGTCCCACTGCTAGAGCCCTTACAGATGGCGGAACCCAGTCATATAATCATCCCAAGAACGCTCCCTAGCGGTTTCAAGCCGCGCTTGCATATCCTCCTCAGGGATCGGCTCAAGTGCGGGAAGATTACAAGTGATCTCAGGGCAACTCGAAGGGTTCATGGGATCGACCTCATAGTAGCGGTTATGACCATCCTCACGAATTGTGTCCCGACCACGCAGAGGATAAAGCAGAGGGCCTTCGTCTCGGCGAGTGGGGAGGTAGCCAGGCATAAAGGACCAGCTGCAATCAGGGCACTCGCGCCAGACGCAATTAGCGCAAGAACCCCCGTGGAAGTCGGCAATCGACATGCAAGCGTGAAATGGCCAGAGTATGTGGTCGCCGAAGGATGTGACAGTCGTCATGAAAGTCGAGGCACAGTGGCGACAAGTCAGCGGGTTGATCTGACCGAAACACGCGATGAAGAGCGCCTTGACGTGATTTGGGCGGGCATTCAGTTGAGCGAAGAAGTACCCCTTCGGATGGGCGTACTCGGCGGGGATGTAGACGGGATTCGGGAGAGTCTTCGCGGTGTATCGAACGGCATGACGGAGGTCGGACGAGTCGCCAATAGAGGTCTGCCAGAACCCAGAGGCGCTTTCGAGAACCTCCTCGTCGTCAGCTCCTCGGAAAGCGAGACGACAAAACATCGGTTGACCAGCGCGATCGAGGCCAAGGCGGGAGCAGATCCACACGTCGAAGAAACTGAAAGTCTGCCAAAGGAAAAATGGTTAGCCACAACAAGGTCAGGATGATCAGACAAGGGCATTACATTGCTGGCGCTGTTGAAGCCGGTATCCTTGGCGGTCATGAACTCTGTTCGATTGCCTCGAGTGTTAAGGCGATGAGTCGGTCGGAAATCTTTAGCGTGCAGCCCTGGCTTCACAGCTTTGATGATGTTCGGCAAATCTTTGCGCTCTTTGGTACGCAATTCTTCAAGGGCATAAGGATCAACAACAATACGCGGGCGAGGGGGAGCCTCGGGCGCCTCTGAGCTGCGGTTCGAAGACATCGTGACAAAGCCGTCGCGACAACAAAGATGAAGTTGATGATGAAGGGAAAAAGAGAAGAGAAGAGCAGAGAAAGGGCAGAGAGGGTAAAGGCATGAATGACAAAGAGCCGGATCTGGCAGGTGCGCGGCTAGTGGCAGTGAATCACGGCAATAAGTCTGCTCAAAGGACGGCTCTCTTCCCGGCGCGAAGAAGCAAACCACCTCTCCAGCAACAAACATTTCAACTCCTCAACGCACACAGACTGCCTCTCTTTCTCCCTCATTTTCATCATCATTCTGCCTGATCAGACCCATCATCGAGCCCTTGAACCCGCTACACCAAGCCTGACGAAATGTCGCGAACCCGAGGCATGAAAGTCAACCCAGCGTGGGAGAACTCCCAAGGGTGCTACAGCGCAAGCACCGATCCCCTGCTCCTCTTCGGTTCGGTTCAAGGAGAAGATCCGGCAGGAAGAACCTCTGTCGAGGAACGGTTTGGCAACCTCACTGACCTCTACCGCCGACAACCTGCCTTCTTCAAACCTCGCGAGACTTGGGACCCTGTTGACAATACCCTCGAGATCGCAGACCCAAAACTAGCCATCCCCCTCTTCGACAAAGTGCCTATGCGAGACCACTTTAAGGAGATCAAACACGCCGACAACGTTTGGGCAGAGCACTGCCGTAGCCTCTGGAGCGCGATCGGCAAAATGAATGACAAAGGCTGGGCATCGGACACTGAGCTGATGGCCTTCGTTCGCATGGTTTCGTACGGCATGGAAGACCTAGTGGCCTTCGGCGATGGTGTGCTTGGAATCGAGGGGAACGTGCCTTTCCCAAACCCCAAGATCGGTGAAACTGGTTCCAACTTGCTTCTCCCCCACGGTACCAATCGAGCCTTGCAGACCCCCTTCACTGGCCTAGGTGCCCCCGACCGCGTCCGCCACCTCATGGGAGACAAGCCTTTCTTCATTGGTCTAGTCAACTTCGCCAGTTCCCATTGGGGTTCATTCCTGTACGATCGGGTAGTCGGTCACGTTTACTTCTTCGACACCATGAGAAAGCAGATCCGCCCTCATGCCGCCCAATTCGCCTACGTCTGGCGCGAGACCCTTGCCTCTCTCGGAATGCCCTTCGACTTCAAGCTGATTGTCCCACCTCTATCCGATCAGCCCAACGGCTTTGAGTGTGGATTCCTTAGTGTCTTTTGCCTCTTCCAGACACTACGCGGCCTGCGAGGCTATGGCCCGGAGGATTTCGACAAACACACAAAGAAGGCTATCTTGACGATTGATCGCACCCGCCCGAAGCACGAGCCTGCATTCCGATTCCGACTTCGAGACTGGGTCCTGGCTACTGTCGATCACGCTGCCGGCGACCGCGACGAGAGCCTCGACATCGTTTACGCCCTGCTCACCTCTGCGGCCCTTATGGATCTTGGCTTTACACTCCCGAAGATCACCAAGGAGCAGATTCCTTACTCGATCCCTTACATGCGCCATGTCACCAAGTTCATCGACGTTTCTGAGATCCATGGAGACGAACGCTTCTTTACCAGCTTTGGCGGCCACCTCTGCTTCAAGGTTGACAAGCTTCGCTATGCCTTCTCTCCGACGTCGCTCCACCTGATCAGACCGAATCCAAGCAGTGCCAATCTCCTGCGGTCTTCCGCTCCGCCGGCTGACCAGCAAGCTCGAGTCCGCACCAAGATTTCTGATGAGGTACTCGCCATGTGGAAGAGCCGAGGCGTTGCTTGGAAGGGCCCTGTGCCGCAAAGGCCCCGATCGGAGTTCAACACTGACGGACAGGGCTCTATTGATCTGATCGGAACGCCTCCCGCGAAGTCCCCAGCTCCTCTTGGCGACAGCCAGCCGCCAATCGCGACTCTTCAACCCTCAGTCGAGAATGTGCCCGACAGCCCTACACCCGGGTACCGAGCCAGCGCTCATTACTTTCCGGCCAACCCTTTCCATCGACGAACCCCGTCGCGATCAGACTCGGCTGGTCGAGAGCCCGCTGCTGGCATGCCCCCGGCCCCGCCTGTGTCTACGTTTGGCACCAGAACGCGCCAAGCTACACCACGCTCAGGTGTTGGGGAGGATCGCGATCGGTCTGAAGGAAGGTCGCGTAGCTCAACACCCTCACGAGCCGGGTCGGATCTGTGGGATCAGCCTCCGCCGCCTGGTGTTATGAAGCACAGCACCTTCCACAGCTTCTTCAGGCAGCCGCAACCGCCAGCCCCGAAGAGACTGACGGCAACACCAGAGCCATCGCAACCCGGATCACGAGCGTCGAGCCCAGGCTTCCGAGTCAAACGGGAACCTCGTGTCGAGGTGGACGAAGATGGGCAGCGAATTGACCCCGAGACTGGCCAAGTGCCTCTGAAGAAGCTCGTCGCCTCCACACCCGAGATCGCCGGAGCACTCAAGTTGCCGTGCACCATAGAGGACGCCCTGGCAACCAAGGAGGCTCTGAAGGATCAGCCCCTTGGACAGGCCGCTGAGGAGATGGTGCGCGCTGTGAACGGAGTGGTACCGCTGTGCCCAGTCGAGGATCGAATCATCTACGGGTTCCCAGTTCCTGGCACTACGACATACACATGGGCGCCGTTTGTCCCGCCTAATCTGATTCACCCTGGTCAGTGGGACTTCATCTTCCACGAAGCGACGCGACCGTGGGCGACCCAAGAGGCAAAGCCCAAGCCCAGCCGGGCGGAGCGGTATCGCAGCCGCAACCTGATCAAGGCGAATCCGGTGTTGCGGGAAGTTGTGGCGGAACAGGGATCGGGCGAGGACGAGGACATGGAGGACGCTGGAGACGAGGATGTGGAAATGGAGGATGTTGGTGGACAGTAGTTAGTCTTGGCTCGGATATCTTTGCTTGGGGCATGGTCTGCCTGATCATGAGGACATGATGCAGACCATGGGGGAGGAGTGTGTGGCAGCTGGATCACATTGGCATTTTGGTGGTTGGGCTGGATTGGTCAATTGGGCGTTTGGGTCAGTAGCTTAAAAGGGGCAGGTTCGCTCAGTACTTGAGATCAACAAGAATTTTCCCCCTCTTTCAATCTTTTTCTGTTCAGGGACTCCTTCATTTCTGTCTGATCAGATCGCTGGTCAATTCAGATTTTGTTTATCTTGCGAGGTTCTCTTGCTGGAGGTCACGCAAAATTTCGCTTTTCGCCCAAGTTCAGTTACCCTACGGCAGGTTTCTGCAGGGGACACTGACAATTATTGGTGTTTGTTTGGGCCTGTCATTCTCACCAACAAAATACTAATACACTATATAAAAATAAGGGGGAGCCCTATGCTTAGATCAGGTCTACTTAAGACCGGACATAAAGTAGGGCCTATAGCTAAGTAATAAAAGACTAATCAAGCTTAGACTAAAAAACAGAAGCAGACAGTCTAGGACTGACAAACCCTATGCTACAGTCTAAGGACTAAAAAGCCAAATACTTTAGTCTTAATAAAGGATTATAGGTATATATAGTAAATATTACTAGTATATAGTCTCCTAAAAAAGTATATATCTAGTATAAGCAGCTCTTTAATTATCAATATAACTTAGTTACCTTAATTACTACTACCTAGTAACTTTTAACTATTACTAAACATAATAATAACTTATATCAGTCACTACTTAATAGTATTACCCTATCTGCTCTACTAATATAAACCCCTAGTACTTTTAGTATAAGTTTATATAGTTAAGACTACTCTAATTATTATAGTATATATAACTTATATTATATAATAAGCTACTTTTATAAACTGCAGTTTTATTTATAAACTATAAGTCTTAAAAGTAGTATATATAAATTATATTAATAAGATATATTATATAAGTATTTTATTAAGCTATTAAAGTAGTTAGTATAGTAATCTTTAACCTTAATATATAATAGGATTAAAATACTAATATAGTTAAAATAGCTTTAATTAACTTATAATTTTATAAGCAGTATATATATATAGTTATTATTCTATATTTAACTTTATAGCTATTTTAAGTAAGATTAAGTCTTTAAAACTGACTTTTTTAAAATATAGTAAAACTGACCTCTGTCTTTTTTACTATCTTTAACCCTAATTAAGTAATTTTATTAAAACTAACTTTAATTTTATTAAAACTAATAATTAGTAAGCTTAAGATTAATAATAAACTTAAAAAGTATATAAAAGTTAGCTATAATAAAAATAATAAGATTTAGTAATATAATATTACTTAGTTATATTCTTACTAAATAAAAGTTTATTAATAATAAAATATTTTATAAATATACTATTCTTATTTATATTATAAAATAACATAGTTATTATAGCTTAGTATTATAGCTAGTCTTAAGAAATATAAATTTTCTCTTTTTTTTATTAAGTATACTCTGCTATTAATCCTTATATATAAACTCTAATAACTAGTATTAGAGATTATAAATAACTGTGTTTAATTAAGTAATTTTATTATTAAGTTAATATATATTATAGTTTAATAAGATAATATAAAAGCATTGCGTCTTTATTACGCTATATCTTTTATTTAGTTAATTAATCTTTTCTCTTATTACCTTTTTATACTAATTAAGCTCTAGCTTAAGAATGTCAATATGAATTTCTTACTTATCAACTTTTCCTTAAGTTTATATAAGTTGTCAACTGGGCTTATAGTATTGGATCGATATGATTTTATATTAATTTAAAAGAAATAGTATGAATTTAATATTATAAAAGGCATATTGCTTGTTCTATATTTATTATAGGGGTATACTACTTCTAAAGTAGTATTAAAAAGAATTATTAAGTCTTTTTTTTATAAACTAGGTCCCAGAGCTTAAGACTAGGTTACTAGGTTATAAAGACAGGCTCGGGCTTGTATTATTACATTTTTATAAGTATCAATTCGAAATCTAGTTTCGGTATATAGATAATTATCGCGGGGCTTGTTATAGCTGCCCCGACAACTATCATCTGGTGCTAAGGATAAGATTCCACGGCGTCTGACTACCCCAGCACCTAATACAATACAGGTAGCTGTAGCCTGGGACTCCATAGCAAGCGTCGGTTCCTCTTATCCAGCAGAGCTGAGGGGCGCTGCGGTGTGCAATGCAACGGGCCTCGGCTCTCTCTACCAGGGACATTGGCGTGGACAGTCCTCCGACCGGGGAAGGGTCGGATACTTGGCACTGGCCCTATGGCATCCTTCATGAGCAGAGCAGAATGGGAGCGGGTTGAATATAACAAAGGTGTGGGAGACGATGATGTGTGTGGTGGGGAAAAAAGGGCGGAGGTAGCGGGTGCGAAGCGACAAGTGCACGGCAGACAAACGTGCCATCACGTGGATTTAGGCAGCAGGAGAAAATACAGCGTACCAGGCTGCAGATTTCGGTGACGCTCAGCGGAAGCTCCCATAGATGGCCGACGAACAGGCGAGTGAACATGGAATGAACATGGAATGAGCATGGAATGAATCAAGATGCCTGAGCGGCCACCCCTCCGGGCCCGCGCCGTCCCCACGCTCTTCTGCGTCAGTCCCATCTGTCTCTTCGCCCTCTATCAAATCCTCCACCCTCAAAACCCCCATTGTTTATTGTGCAGCCCAGTCTGCCCATGGCCTGGATCTTCCCAACGTTTGTCATGGAGTCGTGGCGTGTCGTTAGCTGCATATGAACGTGACCATGACAACCCACTGCAGCGCCTCCCCCGCTGAAGTGACAGCCCATCCCGCACTAGCCATGCACCAGGTACCAAGGCTGACCTGTGGCATGCCACAGGCCCACAGGTGATAGTTCAAAGCGCATTCCAGTCGCAAATTCGGTCTACGAAGAGTAGAGACGCTTATAGGTGGCTTGCTAGAAGTCACGAGCCGCCTTCTAGACTTGGGCGGGGCCCCAACCCAAACTCCAATAATTTGTTGTTGATTGAGGTAAATAAAGCCTTGACTACACTAGCTGAGCATCCCCATTGTGGACTTTGGCCATCAAGCCGGAAGTACGGTCCGGGGCAAGCTCACCACCGGGGTAGAAAGCACATATGTTATTGCTCCGAGCGGCCAAATGAGACAGGGTTGAGTACATACATCATCACCCAGGTTGCATGCAGCCTACCTTCAACGGCGCATCTTTGCATATATCCCTCAACTCCTGGGGGCATGGCTCGGTCCCTCGGGAAGGTGATAGCTGTCCGCTGTGCGGGCTCTAGGTAGTTCATGTCGTGGACTAGCTTCCGTGTATGACAACGTGAAGTGAGCTGCCGTAATAATCCTGGATATAGTAGAGTTCGGAAGAAGCACGAAATACGCATATGTGGTTTAGTGGCAGATGAGGAATCATGAGAAGTGTAATGGTGGCCGGTCCTCGACGGTTTCTGGCGACGGTCCGAGGCCCAGCACTTTCCAGAAAGCAAGATGCTTTCATGTGGAGAGAGATTGTCCTCCCAGCCTCTACGCAAAGTAAGGTGGTTATCGTATTCACAAACCCAGGATCCTCCGCTGCATGCAGGGGGATAGAAACTCAACTCCCTTTGGCCAGCCCAGCAAATGTGGTACTTTTTGAATTCAACCCATTCTCGCCATAGCTCAATCGGTATAGGTATCAGACCATTCATTCACCACCTGCCCAATAGCCTACTGACCGGTCTTGGCATCTTGAGTCGGCCGTCAAGGATGATCGGCTTTACCCTTATCCAGTCGCCGACAGTAATCACCGGTGCTAAACTGCTAATCGCCGTGTCCGCAATCTTGGCTGCAGGGACTACTGATATTAACAACGCATAAGAGAGGCGTAAGCACTGCCAGGTTTGGACAACACCACAAAAGAGTTTCCTGTTACAATCGGAAATGCAAACGAGCGAAACACCAAAACATACCACCTCAGTATGCAGCAGTCAAGCATACGGAATCGCCGACGACACCTCATGCCAGTCACGTCTTGATGAGATGATAGTGCTCAGGTTGATGATACCTTCGTCAATAGGACCTTCTCTTAAGGGATTCTCTCATGCGACTTCTACGCGAGTGCACACCTAGGGGAGTCCTCGCGTGTCCAATTGCTATCTGTCCAAAAACTATAAAGTAGCGACCAAACGCTCTCCATGCATGGTCTTTACAATTCTACATCAATTCCATACTTCGCTATCCATCAGCCAACATGAAAGCCGCATTCCTCATCGCCTTTACCTTCGCCCTTAAGGTAAGTTCCTGATTTCCAGAGTCTGGGTCGAGTTAGTGTCTGAGTTTTCTCCACAGGGTCTTGCATCCCCGGCCTCTCTGCGTGCCAGAAATGATGCTGTTTGGACCGAGGAAGAGTTCAAGCGATCCGATGAGATCGAGGCTCTGGCACCGCTGGAATTCACTGGACCAGTTGTGCCGGGCGGTCCAGATGTCAACCTCTCTGGAACTGCCAAGAGCATCTATGAGCAAATCATTGAACTGAACCCAAAGTACAGTGTTTGGGACTTTCCCGAGTATGCCAAGGAGTTGGAGGTGGAGGGCATTTCGCGGGAAGATCTCGCACTGAAAATTGCTTCCCCTGATCCTGCTGCCATCGCTAAACGAGGCCTGCTGAGGAAGCGAGCCAAGGTGAGTCGTGGAATCCAGTTGCTATTATGATGGGGACAAGTGGATTGATCAAGAGCTCCTCTAGCTGGCCTGTGATCTTTATGGCGATGTCTCATGGAATATGTGCGTCGAAGGTGTTGGCTATCTTCAAAACCTTGGACAGGCTTGGTGTAAGGCACCAGCCAAGGCTTGCTCTCGAGTGAGCTGCTCCCACAACTGTGGAATCTTCCTCTGCAGCAAGGTTAGTCTTCCTCATCGCCAAGGCCGTGGAAACGGCGGCTGGGTAGTGAAGCCCGACTGACAGGCAGTAAACAGATGACAAAGGCAAAGAAGGTCCGATGTGGAAGCATTGCCGGTGATGTGAACGACATTGCTACCAAGTGTATGCACGTCACCGGGCGTTTCAATGGTCGAAAGGGCTTCAATTCTCACAATATCGAGGTTAAGTCGCAAAAGTGCTGATACCGCCTCGGGAGCAAGTGTCCCAAGCGACACTCGCCACTGATGCGGACCCCCTGAACGCAACGGCTATTTCGCAGAATGGTGTATGCAAACAGAAGAATGAACTGCCCTTAAAGAACTGCCCGTGCAGTTACGTACTCTCCTTGGCGCGACCAATATATTACTCTCCTTAGCACTGCCAATATATTATCATTATAGCAACTAACACTAGTCTGCTCCCTCTTCCGCCCCATGGCAAACCCCCATCTCCCATCTGGTGTCGGGGGACACAACCACTGTTGTTGGAGCCACCATATGCATGGCTATTACCCCAATGATATTCTTAAATCGCCAATGCAGCTTGTTCGCGGCCATCACAGAGCCCAGTCCTCTTCTCATCGCCACTTGGGGCTCTCACTGCAAGACCTTGATGCTGTTTTTGGCCGATGTTTGAAGAATCGGGAGACGACTTGGTGGATAACTCGGTAGCAGCCTCGGCGGACAACTCGCTAGGACTGCCAGTATTTCTCTCTCTCCATTACTTGCCACACAAGCTCTTCATCGCGTCCAGTCGAGCCACCCGTGGTGCTTGCCAATGGCGGGTAGGAAGTGTATGGAGGTAGGGTTTCTAGATTACTTGTGGTATGGCTATAGATTCGAACGTCTGATTTTCACGCACTTTCTGCTGGGAGTTAGAATAGAATAGGGCTGGCCTACTGCCCTGAATTAAAAGGAAAAATGGAAAACGAAATGGCATTCCCGTTTCATTCAAAATTTCCACGCCTTAATGTTCAAACACTCACTAGTAATGAAGGGCGGAACATGTAAATAGTCGAGACAAGGAGATACACCGCCTATTGTTCTCGTCGTTGACCTAGGCGTAGTGGATTTGATAGACGCGAGCGAACTCTTTATTTGTTATGGGTGGGAGACCGGTATCCGAGGGCTTTCTAGTTCGTCCAATCCGGATGCATGCCAATGCCAGCCGGACATAGGCGAGAATTCGTTGAAGAAAGGTGGTTACTGTAGTTTCCTTGGTGAAAGTAGTGGAGCTGGTTCTGTTCGTGGGTGTCGTCGTTGCGGTTTTCTCCTCGTGTGAGGTGCGGCAAATCTTCTTGTATCCAAGGTACGTTACGAGCCTCTCTGGCGTCGGCCCGCGCCCATCTTCATCGACTCCAAGAGAGGTGGGGGCGCACCAGAGACAGACGGCGTCAAAATGAGGATGTGGGTGGCACTAGGCGACGAGTGATTGACCAAAATGCCCGAGGTTTGCTCCACGACAGCCATCCGATCTGAAGAAGACTGTCATGAACACTAGCAACAGACTAACCCTGCCACAGTTCCAGCCCTGTCTGGGTCAACCCACCCTGGCGTATAGCCACCCCCAAAGTCGATGATCCAGGCATCGTCGTCTTCGCTGATGAGAACATTTTATGCCTTGATATCCCCCCAGATAATACCGTTTGCATGCAGAGCTGCGAGGGACGTCTGGATCTGACTCTCCCACTGCTGCAGGACCTCTAGCGTGAATTTATCAGTAAGAATCCAAGCCAGAGCACCTTTGCTGGGAATCCAATGCAACAGCATTCCAGCAAGCCCAGCGTCGTCGTATACAACACCGTGTAGCCTGCATACGTATGCCATTGGAGGGCGAAGCGAGGGGGTTGACTCGATTTGTCTGAATACGGCCAGTTCTCGCAGTGCTGACTCTGCGGTGACCATGGTCCTGAACGGCTTGAAGAAACACTCCATTGGCGCCCCGTCTTGGTCTCTAACGACCACCTTCTTGGGTGGCTTGGTGAAGGTATCTTTGCTATCACAATAGCGCAATTCGTCATCACTCGGCTGATAAACTCTCGTCCACTCGGGCAGCGTGTCCACGTACTGTTTGTCGACCCGAGTTCTGAGGCCAGTCGAGGCTTGGTATTCAGCCTTCTCACATGGCTGAAGATTGTCATTTTCTGCTCGGAGAATACAGCCCCATTGCTGGGTTGTGTAGTAGTACTGATGGAGAGTGGGAGGTGGATTTGATGACGGCGACGGGACCTGGGAGCGGAGCAGGCGTTCGATGCAAGGGGCAAAGGCCATGTTCAGCCACTCAAATGCCTCGTCTTCGTAGAAGCTGTTCTCGAGTTCGAATTCATCCGGATCCCCGAAGCGCAGTGCATTGAGGCACTTGAGATACTGCTTAGCGACCGTAGGCGAGTGGACAAAGTCGATCGGATCAATAGTGCAGGTAAAGACCGCGCCAGTATTGGAGCGGAAGACAAAGAAACCGTCATTTTCGGTCTCGTGGATGCTCCATGAGCTGAGATCGTAGCAAGGGAGGTCGGCCATGTCGCAGGGAAATGAAGATGGGTGAAGATGCTAAGGGAAGAGCTGAATGCAGTCATCCCAGGCTTGGCCAAACAAACAAACATTTCCCGTGGTGATCATGTGAAAGATGTTGGTTGATACCCGACATAGCAAAAACGATCCTTCTTCTGCTCTGTATAAATGGCTCTCTCAGGAACTCCATAGAGTTGACCTCGATGACCCCTAGAGTGCTGACCCTTGAGGTGAATCGAACTTGCACATTTGTAGAGCCTATATGGATTCGCATATTGTCTGACTATGCCCAATTATCACTATAAACGTATCTCTAAGTGGTGACCAAGCCCTCTAGGGATTGGAGGATGGCATAGTTGGGGTCTCCTTCCCTAGTGACGGGGAAAGTATAGGTACTGGAGGAAGTGAGATGAGCATCGCCAGCGCCTCGCACAAAAATTACAGATAGGAAAGCAGTGTAAAGACGCTCAGGCGAAACGGTCGCCAGAGAGGGCGTGTACTGGATCGAACCCGATCGACCCGCTACGTCCCAACACCCATGGGGCGCCACTGAACTCATCATTTTCATCTGGGAGCTCGAACCGGGGTTTTTGATGTAGTTGGTTGGCTCAAGGACTTGGGCTGTTGTTGTAGTTGTTGACAGAGTGGTCGATTCTTCAGATCGGGAGACAGTGCTGGATTCGGTCTGCGGTGTCTCAGATGTCGTGGTGGACGATACTTCGCTATCTGAGGTGGTAGTGGAAGTTGTCTCGAATGAAAGGGTAGACTCCGATGTTGAGACGGATAGGATGGCGGTTGTTGTCTCCCACAGTGTCGCGCTGGTACTGTCGCTGCTGGTCGTGGATGATGGTTTCACGCTGTGACTGCTGCTGTCCACTCGCATTGAGGAAGGACAGTGCAGACATCCTTAGAGTTGAGTCCCAGGAGGTGTTTAACAAGCGCAACTACCATCTGCCGTCTGTCCCCGGAGACTTCGCATCCGTGCCTCCGGTGATTTGAAGCACAGCCAGCGGCGGATGGAATCCAGCCTTGCTAACATCGAACAAACAGATGCTAGTCCACAAGCCTACGCCCCAAGACCCAGTCTGCAGAATCATCCCCCTCATCCACCCGGCAGACTGGGTCGAGTCGGAAATGTGATCGCAACCTTCCCATAACCTGTCTTGTACAGCAATGAACCGCCGTAACGGTCCCGTTGTATTGAATGCTCAGTAGGAAGCGCGACTGCCCGCTCGAAGCCTGGCAGGTCATGCCCCGAGGGACGTCGGGGAGTCTCGCGCGTTGCGTCTGACCAATAGACGGTTTGGGTCAGGGTGCCACAGCGGAGACGTCTGTGATACGTCCACTGCTATCTTCCGTGTAGTTCGGAATGTTCATGTTCGCACTGTGCACGTACCTCGTAGAGGTTGCTGAAATCAATGCGACCTCTCATATTACTTGTCTGCTGTCTCGCTTTCCAGTGTCCGTCGCTCTAGCCTTGAGATCGCTTCCAGTTATTTTGAATTTCTTTGTTCCTGCCTTTGTTCTGGTACCCATCTTCTCTCAGTTGCTCCTGTTCTCTTGGTGCATGCCGCCCAGCCTGAGCTTTCCTTTTTTAGATTTTGTACTGTCCTGGAAGGAGCGACAGTTCAGCTCTGACTTCGGTCCATTGCGAAAATCCATAGTCGTCTACTAGCTTCTCTCACACTTCTTCTACCTTCTAGTTGGTGAGGAAAGAAAAGCCAAAATATTCATTTATTCTATGTGGCCTATAGAAGCTTGAACATCGACATCGCACGAACGACTAGCGGAGATGTGTGCGATCAACGATAATCGTGATAAATAGAGCAAGTGCCTCGGTTCGAGCTGTCCGTTAAGATCACGTGCCTAGTCAGTGACTTAGAGACCAACCAGGGGCCGTTGTCGCAAGGCAAGCCTAGAACGGGCATCGATGCTATCAACGGCGGGCTAGTTGAGAAACTAGCCGGGAAAAGAAGGGACTGCAGGGCGGTAGCGTCAAACAGGGGGGTGTCAGGTTCGAAGTAGCCAATGATTCTCCACGATTCTGCTGCAACCCGGGCGAGCTGAAGCTCAAACTGGACAGGCGTGGCGGTGGCACTTGCGGCACGCCCGGCAGGGCAGGGTGGCAGAAGCTGCCAAGACTCAAGCGAGCCGGCGCCCGTCGCCTTTTTCATTGCCTGCTTGCCTGTGTTCCTCCTCCTGCCTTGCTCGCAAGCACCTCTTTGTAGGAGGGGACGTGCTTCAGCACTCCATCGCCCAGCATGATCACCACGGACGTCTTCTTCATCCGGTCCTCGATACCGTTGTACCACAATGCCGTCAAGTCCATCATCTTCAGGCTCGCCGAGCTGTTCATGGCCATGTTCATCTACAAGTCGTTCAGCCTGCTGGCCGCCAGCTCACGCCAGTTCACCGCGTATCTGATGTTCACCGAGGACTACATCCAACGCGCTCTCTTCGTCGCGTCTCGGGGCGTCTCGCGGGCTGGTCTGGTCGTGCTCGTCTTCACCCTTCTCAACATCGTCGCCTCGCTCTACGGCACCATGCTCTGGGCCCTGGACGCCCCCGGCTACGTCTTCCGCGCCTCCGAGGCCACCATGGCCGACTATCAAAGCCAGCGCAGCGCCGCGCCGCCGTACATTGTTGAGCTGAACCTTGGCCGAACAGATGGTAGCTCGCTGCAGCAAATAAATAACTCGCTTCCGCAGACGCTGGGCGCCGACCTGTTCCGCCCCGGGCTCAATTACACCCTGACGGGACGGGTCGATGTACAAGCGCGCGGCGGCAAGCCCCAGATTGTCCAGCCCACGCAGTCCCGGGTGGGTGCGCGCATCTGGCTCGATACCGACGGCTTCTCCGTCTCGCCTGATAGCTATAGCATGCTACCGACCACCCCTCAGGTGGGCAACGCCACCAGCAGCGACACCTTTCCGGCGTCGTGCATCCGCACCGGACAAGGCGTGATGCTCTGGAACTGCACCTTCAGCAACGCCTTTTCCTCCGCATATGCTGCCGATATTGTAGGGAAGCCCGAGGTCCACTGGGACGATGAGTCCGACGGGCAGCTCCAGTCGCGATACATCACGCCCAACCGAGTTGACAACATCTGGTCTTCATTTGGCGGAGGCGGAGGCTCGGCTCTCATGATGCAAGTCTTCACCGTCACCAAGGGGAACCGCCGTCATACCTTTGCCGAGTCGGCCATCAAGGCCACGATGCTGACGTCGCCGGGCGTTCCCTTTGCCCGCAATGAGGTCCTCGACATGGTCCAGCGCACCTGGAGCCCCAACGAGACACTCTGGGACGATCCGCAGGTTGGGCTGATTGTCGACGACATGATGCGCGCGCAGGCCAACAGCTCAAGCTACCAGTCTGGTGCCAACGGCCTGAGCAACGGCAACCTGACGGCGTTGCAGTCCAGCTGGGGCCTGTTTACCGTAGAGGTTTCAGGCAACCAGGTGTACACGCTGCTTAGCATCAGTAGCACCAACATCACGCTCCTGCGATCCGAGACGCTCGACAAGGCGCCGACGCCCTTGGGGGCCTGTGACCGCGGCTCGTTCCAGAATGAGGCCTTTGGCGGAAAACTGTCACAGACCGACTGTGCTGCGTCGTCGCAGGTTGTGGCAAGCAACAACAACAAGGCGCGCTTTTTCGGCCAAGTTGATACCGCCGCCGTGCTCATCTGCCATGGGCTGGGCGACGGACGCTCCAACTCGAGCGCTCAGTCGCTCAACAAGGACGCGCTGCAGTGGATCTGGGACTCGTCCGAGGCCGTTGCCTCGCTTCTCGTGGCCCGCGGTTTCGCCATGGGCGTCAATCCGGCCCTCGTCACGATCCGCGTTGATAAGTTGATGGCGGCCATGTCAGCTCTCCAGCTGTTTCTGGCCTGCCTAACTGTAGCTCTGGCCGCCATGTCCTGGCTGGCGCTTGTGTTCCTTGCGGATCCTCACTGGTCAAACTCGCTGCTTGCCAACATTGTGCATACAACAACCGGCACCGCCAAGAGCCCGGGTTATATGCTGACGCCGCCTCGCGTGGGGCTGTCGACGGAGGGAAGCAAGACGGTCCTCACCGTGGAGGATCACAAAATTGGATTGGTTGATCCGGCCAGCGAACAGGCGGTTCCTTTGATTTCGTCGTCAACCGCCCCTGCTTTTACGCTGGAGGGACAGACTATTGATAAGCAGGATATGTAAATATATACAGTTTACTTGAATACCTTTACTTTTACTATACCGCCAGTTCCTGTCTTGCCTTGGGGTGTGCCTGTACTGACAGCCCTGTCTTCAGCTTGCTGTGCCCCAAGACGACGGAACCTCATATAATGACGACCTCGCTGCTGCCTCGCTAGATGAGGTAGTCCAAGACACCGCTGTGAGACACCCATCGACGCTACAGACCCCCAAGTGGCACTCTCGCAATATGTGGTCTCCTGTTCCTCACAGCCATGTGAAGTACCGTGCTTTGGTCATCACTGCTAGATGCTTACACCTTATGGTCGGCTCCCGCAGCCAATAATAGTTCCACAAGCTTGCGGTTGGCGCAAACAATGGCCCAATACATAGGGTTCTTACCCCCCCTCGTTGCGGAAGTCGACTCGATCGCCGCAGGGATCCTATCCAGAAGCCCATCCAAGCTTGAGAAAGCGAAAAACTTGGGGATGCTAGCTGCCTCTATCTAGTGTATTGCATTCAACTAAGACAAGTTCGAACAGAGGGACCGCCAGGAGTCGAGAATATAGGTGGCCAAGCTGGACGAGTTCTTGTGTGGTTGGAACTCGTTTGTATGGTGTGTGGCGCTTCTAACAAAACCACCTGAACGAACGAGTCATTGACTTCGACCGAAAGTTTCCTAGGAGCCAGTTGTCCAGGACGGTCCGCAACGAGCCCTTGGTGCTGGTTAGCAGCCAAGCCCTGCCGTCCACGGTGCAGCAAAGCGCAATCTACTTTAGGGAGTTCTATAACTACAGCAAGCGGAAGACTGTGCCTAATCTGACCTTGGCCCAAGCGGCCAATTTTGCCGGGATGTCTCCCGACTACATCATCCACATCAACCTTCCTCTGGTTTCATCCCTGGAGCTTGGGTCATAGTACGAGAACCTCCGGCCCACAGGACGCGATAAATAGGTCTACAGTCACCACATGCGAGCATTGGCTACAACTACTCATTATTTGGCCCTTGGAGGGGCCAACGCTGCACAAGTTCAACAAGGACATTGGTATCCATAACTGGATACTGCCCAGGTAATCCGTGCACCAGATGATGAATCCAAGTGGCTTCTCCTGAACCTCGATAGTACGCGGCCTGGGCTTTTATGATGATTGTTGGCCAGTTTGGCACACCTACCCGGGGAGCTTTACGCTTTCTAATCTAACGGCTGCCTAACTGGCGACTTCTCCGTGACTCTATTACCGCCTTCAAGAATACTCGCATGGTTGGCATCGGGATTCCCCAACAAGTCGCTTCAGTAAACCCATGTGACCTATAGGGACTAAAATGTGTGCAAGATATCCTCTCCGGCATCCAGGATGCTATCAGCTCAAGCACTATCGGGCAAGCTGCAGTCTACGACTACTACTCTCCGCCTGCACGCGAGTATCCTCCTCGACTAAAGCACCACAATGGCCCATCTTACCCCGGCAGTAGTTCAATATCCCGTGACGAGTACCAATTTGGCACCCAACCAGTTAGGTCCAATCCAGCCAGCTGTCGGGAGCCCAACGGTTCGCCAGGGGGTAGGTATGGCGAAATTGAAGTTTGGATGTTGCTGGGCTCAATACTTTCGGCACCTTGAGAGAGCTGGGCCTTGATTAAGAACCACTGCCTGCTTCAACTTGACTGGTGCTTAGTCCACCATGTTGATGATATGCATGATTCTCCCCGTCGTGCTTCACTTGAGGCTCATGAATTCAAGCAAGCTGCAGTGCGGAGAATGGCAAATGCCAAAGGTAATCCGAAAGCCTGTCAATATCTTGGCACTCCTAATCTATCTCTTCATCTTCGCTTCCATGATGATTCCATCGACATATCCCATCACCACTACCAACATGTGAGCTACGAACCCCAGGAAAGGTAAAAGTGCCATCAGCCGTTAGCTAACGCAATTTCCCAGGAACTATGCCTCCGTAATCCTCAGCGGTGCGTTGTTCATTGCCGTTGGTTCGTGGTACGGTTATGGCAAGAAGCATTATGTAGGTCCCGTCGTCACAATCGAGGGGCAGGCACAGCGCCTGGATTAGAAAAGGAGTCAAGGGCGGCACGACGGTACAGGAGATGAATTCTATCGTTTCTCGGGCCGTTGAGTTGGTAGATAATGTTTCGAGTATGTTACCACTACTGCCACTTGGGCGTTAGTGTGCCATGTCTAGCAATTCCCCAAAGCCAATCCTGTCAATCAACTCAGTCCAAGTGTGTCCATCTTTTGAATTCTTTCCCTCCCTCGTCTCAAATATGCACTTACGTTAGGCGACTACTTCAGCACTTGAGTTATCGAGTGATGCAAATGTAGTGCGCCCTTGTGCTCTTGGCAGTTGCTAAGCTAGTAGATGCTATGTAATGATGCTGCGTCCACAGGTGCACGCAACGTTTGGCACTCTTGTGTCCTTGTGCCAGGATGCAGAATGAGCAATCCCACGACAAGTCTTGTGGATGGATGCATGAGTCCTGCCTCGGTACCATCAGGCTGGTCGTAGAAACCGTGCAACGACGAACATGCTGAACCTTTGGCCAGCAGTGCGCATCTCGCTCTGCCTATGCTCTGCTGGATGCAAGACCTGCTTTCCCAAATGATACTCGTTGGCGTGGCACATGGGATTCCATTATTTCCCGGCGTAATTCAATCCGCACGCCAGGGGTGTGCAGGAACGGGGCTTGCATGCTAATGCGTGCTGTCGGATTCCCGAACTTCCTGGTGCATCGGCCGGAGACTCTCCTCTATCTGAACTCCGGAGGCGCCCTAGTACTCGCGGCGGGTGTCGCAAGGATGCAGCCTTGTTCAAGAGTGGCATTTCCTGGTATATCAAGGTGGTGAATGCGTTCCCCAGCACGCACAGCCAAGGTGCCTCAAGCCGTCGTTCCCGCACCCACCCTTGACCCCTTCAGAAAGAGTGGTCTCTTGGTTCGTAAAATGCTTGGATCTCAACCGATTCTCATCGCCGGCGCCGGATCATCGGCCTGTCCCTGGCGCAGGCACTGAAGAAAGTTGGTCGACACCGAGATCCCCGAACATGATATAGCTTCGTTGGTTGACGAGCTCCCAGGAAGGAATCCCTTTCCGAATTTTCGATCGCGATGAGCACGTTGATTCGCGACCCCATGGCTGGGCCCTAAGCGTGTGGGCAATGGATGCCATCGATGCTTGCCTGCCTGCGAGCCTCCTCGCCCGAGTCACAGACGCTGAGGTGGATCCGGATGTGGCTCACAGGGACAACCCCATGTTCTCCCGCATGAACCTGAAGACGGGCGAAAGAGTGCTGCATCTCCCGCTTTCGCCCAACAACAAGCGTATCCACAGGGAGAAGTATCACAAGTTTCTCCTCGCTGGCATCGACGTGGAGTGGAACAAGGCTGTGTCCAAGTTCGACCTCACCGACGCCGGTATCACCGTCACGTTTCGAGACGGAACGACGGCGGATGGAATGATGCTGGTCGGCGCTGACGGGGCCACTTCAATGACAAGAAAGCTGCTCTGCGGGGACAGCGGCAACTTGGAGTAGCTCCCCATCCGCTTCATGGGAGTGACGGTCAAGCCTACAAAGGAAGAGCTCGCGCCCCTGATGGCCATTGATCCCCTAGTCTTCCAGGGAACCTGTCGTGGCCAGTGCGAAAGCCCGCGGATGAGATCCCGGAAACCAACGCGGCGAGGCTCGCGAAGCTCAAGGATTTTGCCACGACCTTTGCCGAGCCCTTCCGAAGCGCGTTTATGCGGATCCCCGACGACACCGAGGTGGTCGAGATCAAGCTGAGGGACTGGGCTACTATGGAGTGGCCCAACAACCAGGGTCGGACGACGCTGATTGGCGATGCTGCCCATCCGATGGTCATGTATAAGGACACTACTTGTTTGAGCGGCAAGCTTCAGGACGCTAAGGTAACTATAGATCGTGGGACCAGGGCATCACCGACGTGCACTTCCTCAAGGACCGCCTCGTGGACATGTGGAGGAGTTCCACCTTGAAGGAGCCTATCTCGCTCGAGGAAACCATTGACCTATATGATAGCGATGTAAGAGATAGAGTTAGATGGTCTGTGGTTAAGAGTCGCATTGCTTGTCTGGACTGCTACGACTTTACCAAGGTAGCTGCCGATGCCGAAATGTACGAGAGGCGGGAGAACGACAAGCTGGTTAGCTACCGGAACCCCAATGGTACCAGGGTCAAGTAGAATAGGTGCTGGAGTTTTTGGATTTTCGGGAGTAGTAGAAGCTATTAGATGAATGCAGATGGTTGAGGCACACAAATCTGGCCCGGGATGTGCCGTGTTAGTTCGGAAGGAGCTCACGTTATGTTGCGTGGTGTTTGGGGCGAAGAGCAAATTCCCATCCCAACACTTTGGTCCCTACATCTCTGTAGGTCCAGAATATGCGGCGAATTTCCTCCTTTTTGATACTCTTTTTTTGCTCATTTTGTTCCAAGATTATGCTGCCTAGGGTAGGCCCAAGCCACCCACTAATGTTCAGAAGCACGTGATAACAACTGGCTTAGCAGACCTGATAAAGCCCCCTGTACCTCTACACCTTAATAACATGGAATAGGTACCCTACTTCAGTCTTCCAAGTTACCCCATTCAATTTACCCCCACCCTTGACGCTATTGTACTACTACCGGGCGTTAATTAAGGCTTGAGCACTCCCAAGTTCCGCGGGTTCGCGCTGGCACTCGTCAATTTGCCCGCTGTCATCTCACTTCTGGTAAGAATGAGAAATGAAAGCGAGAATCTAGAAAAGGCTGACCGCGTCGACTGAAGGCCGGTGCCAAGGTGTCTGAAGCTATCCTGGCAGATCTCGGGTGGCGCTGGGGATACGGAGTCTGGTCTATCCTGGTACGTTAAATCCTGAGTAAACCTCCACTGCAAGTTGGCTTCTCCATTTACACATGCAATGGCAGTTTCCAGTAACGGCTCCCGCTCTCGCTATCAGTCTCTTCATATTCAGGCGGAGAAAATCTAGCAGCAGGGAGGCAAGTCTGGCGGCTCGTTCCCGCCAAGCACTAAGGAGTCTCCTACGCGAGGATCTGGTCGGTATTTTCCTCCTCATTGCTGGCATTTCGCTATTTTTGCTCCCAATCCCCCTTGAGCAAGGGGGCGTCAGCGAATATGCTAGCGCGAGACTCATTGTGCCCACTGTCATCGGCTTCTTGGTCATTGTAGCCTTCGTTGTCTGGGAAGTCAAGTTCGCAAAGCTGCCACTCCTGCCCCTGGAGATTCTCTCAAACAGGACCATTATCTCAATATTAGGCGGTAAGAACCCTCTCTCTAATTCATACATTCCTCACTGGCATATTATCATACTAACAACCTTAGCTAATTTCTTGTCTTCTATCGGCGCCATTTTGGCCTCGACATATTTTTATGCCTTCCTCATGGTGGAGAGCAATCTCAGTATATCCAACGCCAGCTATATTAGTATGACAATGGCCCTCGTGTCCCAGTTGACGGGTCTCGTCTACGACACCCTCATGATCCGTTTCAAGCACCTGAAGTGGTTGATGATGTTCGGAGTAGGCATTCATCTCGTTGGCCGCGGGATCCAATATGCCTTTCCCAACCCCGAGACCCAAATGGGCGGCTTGATCGCATCGCAGATCTTGGTTGGCTTGGGCGTGGGTATCGAAATTCACTACCTTACCGCAATGCAGGCTGTTGTCACGGCCAAGGGTCAGTCACCCTGCATCTTCCGCAACGGCACCAGTAGTCGTCCTATTCGGCCTGCTGACTCGACTCTAGAACACCCGATTATTCTGGCTGCATCCTTCGTTGCCGCAAATGTTGGCGGCGCCATTGGAGGTGCCGTTTCCGGCGCAGTCTGGACGTGTATGTGACGGAGATCCCACGCGAATGGAGGAATACCCCACCGCTGACTTTACCTGCTAGCTTTGCTCCCTGAGAGGCTCCAACAAGAGCTACCATTGGAGGTGAAAGACCAGGCACTGGCCATTATGAACTCATTGCCTCTAGCCCAGAGCTTCCCCCTAGGCTCAGTGGAGCGAAACGGGATCAAAAACGCGTACCTCTCCGTCTTCAGGATACTGATCCTCATGACCATAGTGACCACAGCTCTGGCGTTCTTGGCCATATGCTGCATGGAGGATATCAGATTGTTTGGTGACAATAAAGAGGAGGAGCCGGCGCACAACCCCGGGAAGAGGGATGTGCAGGACGCAGAGAAGGGGCAGGGTCAAGGATAGAGCCCCGAAAAGGTTCAAGAGTTGGGCGGTAAAACTCCAAACTCTGGCTAGCCGATTCGAGGGAAAGTAGTGTCAGGTGTGCCTCAGCGCCACGGGAGGTTTCTGTTTTCTTCCTCGGCCTCGGTTTCTTCTAGGGTGGCATACGTGGCTGATGTATTGTTACCGTCGGTGTTCCAGCTCACAGTTACTCCCAGTAAAGATAACATAATACATATAGTTGAAGCTCACATTCATGAACAAGTATCTACCTGTCACCGGTGGTCAATAGCTGCGCTCAGGGCCCCGACCGAGCCTGGTTTCCCCTGCCGGATCGGAATGTGGGAGGCACCGATCAGATGCCCTGGCTTGGTTTATGCTTTTGCGCCTGCTAGTTCCGTGTTCAAGAAGTTACGTGCTATACTGCTGCGTAGTTTTAGCACTAGATTCCGACCAGTAAGCCTCGGGAAAGGCAGCACGAGGTCAACACTGCCAGCGAAGACCAGACAGTTATTCTGGAGCTTGATTTTCTTGGGTGGCTCATAATGCTAGATTATCTTTTCACACCGGCTTACCCTCTACCTTACTTGGCAGTCACCCATACGTCTCCTTGGAATGCCGCCTGTTCCGCACAGTCATGCGCAGTATGCCAGTGCCTAAGAGAGGAACACGGCATGGCTGATCCGAGTCATGTACGGGCCAATGCCGCTGTCCGGCGGGATGTGATGCTGTTGATATCATCTGCATTTATCGGAGCGTTGGACAGCAGGTTTTTTATGCCTTTACGCGCTCTCAGCTAAAACAACAGCAAGATTGTTGATCTGTCTCGGAGTAGAGGGGTTAGTGGTGAATGCCACAGAAGCATGGATGAGAACTGCTCTGCTACTAATTGATGTAACGCTGATGAGGTCGGTTCAAGTCTTCGATCTCCCGGCTGATTTTGCATCAGTGGAGGCCTCCCTGGGCGTTTACTACTGGTGGTGAAATGTAAGAACTGAAACCTGTCCATTCTCGATCCAGTGGCTGATGCGAGACTTCTGCCAGCCGAATGCCCCCAATGACTCGCACATATACTCGCGATACACGGCGCCCAATGCGACTCGCCTCGTCGTCATCCACCTCGACCGCGTCAAGGAGGGGTGGGCCGAGACCTTGCTCAAGGATCGCCAAGTCCTTGGATCCATCATGGGCAGCTTCGAGGCCTGGCTGGGAATCCGCCCCGCCCGTCCCTTTCAGCTCCGCCTCAAGCGCCAGTCGGACACTGGCATCGAGCTCGTGAAGTGGCTGTCCGAGGAGATGCGGAACCATGAAGCTCTGAACGCCCGCAAACCTCTGGGTACGGCATCTACTGTGGAACTTACTGTAGCTTGTATTGTGTACGTATGAGGCTGTGTTTTACGTGGGCTTCTCAAATTATCTTCCAATGGCAGTGGTATCATGAAGTAGGGATCAATTGCCTAAAGAGCGACGTCAGTGGTTGCAAACGCCCTTGCCCAGCCTCTTGGCCAATGTTGGTTGCCATTCGGTCGCCTCATAGGGTCCCGCCCAGGCGGTGACCTCATCAATAGCTCCAAGACAAGAGCGCGGAAACAAACTCGATCAAGGCGCTGCACTTTATTACTGGCACGAGACATGGCAACCTGATTTCCAACGACAACAAAGCAATCTAGTGGCGCAGGATGGACGTTTTAGGACGTCAGAATGAAAGCAGCCTCAATCGATGACGGACGGATACGGTAACGCTCATAGCGGATCTGGCGTTGTATTGAGGTAGATATAGGCGGGCATGGTCTCATGAGATTTATTGTCCAATTTCCGGCTGTTTCCTTTAGTCGGGTTCTGCTAACTATTTACGTACTTTCACGATGAATTTTATAGGGTAATGGGACACTTCATGCCTAGAGCTGCGCCTCGTTCCAGGAGACCAAGTCGTACACGATTGCTATTTAGCGTCTTGACCGCCAGCTGCGCGTATTGTTCGGGGTTTGCGCAGCTTGTTTGGCCCAGACGAGCCGCGCTGTAATAGATGAATATTGTGTAATTAAAATGAGCTGTCTAAACGCTTAACGTAGGGCGACTCCTTATTTACTGCCTTAGGAGCCGGGGTAAAGAATGCATTAAGGTCATCCTGCACAATTGATCACACGGGTTAACAAAACCTGACCTGGGTCTGGTTTCCCTCTTTACAGGGATGTAGGGTCAGGTTATAAGGGGGGGAGGATCAGTTTGTCGCGCAGCTCTATAAAGAGGGCCTGAAGGATTCAAAGGAAGCTATCAATTACGAAAGCCTATATTAGGAAAAAGCGGGTGAGCACTAGGCTAAGCGAATCTGTCGAGATCCTGGGTGGGCCCTAGGAGAATTAATAAACTATAGTTTCACTCCCCAGCTCGTTTTATTACAGGGGCGACTCTCGGGTGATTCCTGCCGACAGGGCCCTGGCCCTCTCATCCATCGCCTGCCTTGCCTGTCTGGCAACTCGTGAGATGTTACACAAGGCCGCAGTACTCGAGCCCATCCCTGACCGCACATGTGACACTTATGAAAGAATAAAATTATTCAGATCTCCTATATAGCCAAGGTTGAGCGCACTTTCAGGACTCAATTGCTTGCCCATTCATTCATTCATTCATTCATTTATTCACTCATTTCTTCATTTATTTATTCGATTCTCTACCAAAATCGTATCTTTTATCTATTTCAATTCCAACATGGTTGCCATCACTCCCTTTATCGTTGCTGCAAGCAGCGTCATCGGCATCGCTCAGGCAGCTCGATGCCGCTCACGACCACACCACCCAGGCCTCCACTCAACCGTCTCCTCTATTGCAAACCCTGCTGCATCCTCGGCTACTTCCTCCACCGAAGCTTCAATCGAAACATCCATTGCTATCATCGATGCCCCCCCGCGCGCTACTTCGATTGCCCCCTCTGTTGAGACCGCCGGCGAGAGCTTGGTTGAAACCACTGCTCCAACGTCAACCGTTGCCGCCGCCGCCGCTCCATCCGATGCTGCCAATACCTCAACCTCGAAGAATGCTGCCCCATCTGCTGCTCCCGCTGTGAAATACGACGGAAAGTACAAATACTACCTTGGCGATGGAAGTGTCTCCCAGGGCTGGCCAGATGTATCTGCCTGGCTGGATTTCGACACGATGTGAGCTACAGCCCAAAATCTCCCATGCGAACTCAACTGATTTAGGGTCATTAGCTGGAAGAACAACGTTGCCTGGTCAGCCGGAGCTTGTGACTGGCTTGGAGTTGGTGCCAACTCCGATAAGGAAAACGATGCACTGAAGGCTTCGATTAAGAAGGCTGCTGAGGAATCTGACATTGATGCCCGCTATATCCTCGTTTCCGTATACCAGGAGTCCTCTGGCTGTGTCCGTTACGAGACCACCAAGTCCACCAACATCGGACAGCGCAACCCTGGACTTCTCCAGTCTGACGACGGAGAGCACACATGCAATGAGCCCGACCGCGGCGTGAAAATGATGACTCCCTGCCCTGATGATGAAATCAATGGTAAGCTTTCTAGGGCTCGTCGATTATAATCCCAGTTGAGAACACGAGTAACTCTATTGCTAGGTATGATTCGAGACGGTGTTGGACTTTCCAACGGCGATGGATTCATCAAGAATTTCAAGGAGAGCGAAGCCACTGATGTAAGCAAGTACTACAGAGGAGGCGTTCCCTATAACTCTGGTGTCAAGCCTGAAGGTTGGAAGCTTCAGAAGGGTCGTTCCAACCCCTGCTATGCTAGTGACATCGCGAACCGCTTGATGGGTTGGGTCGCCGAAGAATCGCCCTGTGACCGAGATGCGATTAAAAACATGTAAAGCTGTAAAAAGCAGTGAGACCATGGACATGACACAGGGAGATGTATTAAACAAGAATAGCCGGACTATATTTAAGAAGGTATCTGGACTCTTAGCTAGTTAGCCCTAGAGGCGCAGATGCGTGTCTGGGGATGTCCGGGGAACAGGTGCTTTTCTTTCTACCACACATCCTCTTGGTATCGCTCTGAATCTCTCATCTTCTTAATCTCGGTATCGGCCACTTCTTTAGAAACTCCCCGTTGCTTGGCAATAACCTGTGCCAACGTTGTCTTGACCTCGCGCGCCATGTTTGCCGCGTTACCACAAACATAGATGTAGCCACCGGCCTTTAATATTTCGTCGACTTCTTGAGCGTGCTCCTTAAGTCGATGCTGTACGTAAAGCTTTTCTCTGCTTTCCCTCGAGAATGCCGTGACGATCTCAAACTTGTGTCCAAGGATCTTCTTGTGCTCCTGCCCGCTATTAGTTGATGGCTCCTCCTAATTGGACTCTCACTTACTGGCCACTCTTCGCTGTACAGATAATCCTCGTCAGATTTGCGACAGCCAAAGAACATGAGCGTGCGACCGACGTCTTTCCCAGACTGCTTCATCTTTGCTCGCTCCTGAATGAATCCACGCATGGGAGCGACACCAGTACCCGGCCCGATCAAGATGACTGGCTTACTGGCGTCTGAGGGCAGCCTGAACTTTGATGCTCGAATGTAGATAGGAAATCGAGCCCCACCATATCTACCTTTTGGCCCTGCAATGTCGTAGCTGATAACAGACGACTCGCTTGCCCGTTGCAATGCAAGGAGGTAATTGGTTGTTACGCCTTTGAACCTGTCTGGGCGCCCTGGAATGACCTGGTTCTCAACGACGGCTGTCATCGAGATGGTTGTGGGCTGCGATAGAGCTGAGGATGAGATGGAGTAGTAGCGAGGCTGTAATCTTGCAATGCTCTCAATGATGAGGGAGAATGGAATCCCTGTCCACTTTGCCCCATTGCCCACTACAGCTAGGGTCCTCGCGATGGTGTAGTGCTTCGTGCTGACTTCTGCATGAAAATACTCTTTGTCGCTCCCCAGCCTGTCCATCTCCGCCTTTGCATCATCAGTTGGAGCAAACGGCGCGATTGCACCAAGGAACTGCCGAGACACAGGCGCGCATATCTCCAGATAGTATTGGAAAATGGCCTCAAACGTCGTCGGTGTTGGAAACGGCCGATCGGATCCTTCTCCCACCACACTCACCACAGCGTTCCGCCGTCCCTCAAGGCCCAGGACATGAAACAAGGAATCAACCTCCGCTGTTGGGTTGGAGGGCCAGACAGCGATGTGATCGCCGGTCTGGTAAGTCAGTCCACTGCCGCTAATGTCGACCTCGAGATGCACACAGTTTCTGTCTTTCGACGTGAACAGCTCCCTCGACTCAGATATGGATGCAATGTATGGGTTCTTAGCGTTGAAGGGACGAGTGGAATTTTCCAACTGCGGCTTGGATAATTCTCCCGTGTAGACCTCTGGGGACTCCTTTGTCAAATCATCATGCTCAACGACGCTGAACAATGGTTGATACACAGCCTCCCTCCGCTTCAGGCCGAGACTTTCGGCCAACGCAGGCCACATTGTGTCTTTCCAGGCCAAAAAGTCCTCTTCCAAGCTGCCGGTGCCGTCGTCTCCCTCCCCGGCTTCGCCAATTCTTCGAGCACCTAGTTTCTGCAAGGCCCGGTTGGTGTTGCGGGCCATCAAGTTGAAGTGCTCGTATGTGCTGTTGCCGAGTCCAAAAATGACATAGTTTAGATTGTCCAGCGGTTGATCTGAAGTCTTGATAAAGTCGTAGAACCCCGTTGCATTATCTGTCGGTTCACCCTCACCGTACGTCGCGACAACAAGCATGACGGTGTTTGTTTCAGGCATATCCGCAAGGTTATCGTAGTCGTAGTCCTCGAGATCTGCAACCAAGGTCTCCAGATGATACAGAGATTTGCCCTCTTTAGCCAGTCTCGTGGCGTAGTCCTCGGCGTTTCCAGTCTGGGACCCATAAAAGACGACGCAGTTCTTTCCAGTCATTTTCATCTTCTCAACGATATCTCTGGTCCCAGCAGGTGGGCTGGCTGCCACGTGAGGCTGATTCGTTTGCAGGAATTTGGGTAATGTCGTAGCGGTGACGATGATGGCGATGACAAGGACGGCTAAATATGGATTGATCTGCAATAGTGCATCTTGCACCTCTTTGATCTGTGGACCGAGCCATAGGTAGGAACTCGATATATCGGAGTCATGATGCATTTGTATGCAAGCCGAGGGTGTGGTAAACAGGCAGGTAACAAAAGCCACCATACCCCTCACTGAACCACTGGCAGTATTGGCCTTGTCAAGAGTGATGGACATATCCCTAAATTTGCTTAATGGTAGTATTGTACAAGAAACTGAAGAATGCTCAGCTCATGGAGAACTCGTGACATTACAGTAACCGTGTCCGTCACAAGGACATTTAATTCATTTTGGTGATCCGGCAATATGGCTCTGCTCATAACCTTTCAGACCCTTAGCGGTGTTCCGCAATCCACTTTGCGTATTTTTTTCGGACCATCCTGATCTGCGACGGCGAGGCGGATCCGATGCTGATGCTGATGGCGGGGGGACGTCGGCACGATGGTTCCGATGGGTCCATAATCTGTGCATGAGATTCCGGTTGGGGCCAGCTTGAGGCGGGTTGTGGGGACCGGCTGATAGACACGGGCGGGGAGTGTGGCCCTACGACATCCTCGGTAATGCAAGACCGCGTGCTATGGCTATCGTCATCATTGCAGCCAAGCCTAAACCCTGTCCAGCCAAGATAACGGTTTTGGGGTTCGCTACGGGGCATAAGCGAGCGATGGGCTCTCTACGGAGCTGGACTCATCTCGTCATGTATGGGTAAAGGACCAGATGCCTGAATTTGGGCTAAATTGGCGAGGCGGCGATTCCAATCTACAGACGAGGTCCAAGTTAACTTGTATGTCATGACTTGAGCCACTGTCCTTAGATGCACATTATGAACGGTCAGAGACTAGGGTTATGGATTGACAAGAGCCTGAAGACTGTTGGCTTTAGCATCGTGGCGACGATGTCACTGAAATTAAGCTAGCTAACTAGTACAGCTCCGCACCCGACTCTACTCCATGTAGCGGAACTCTGGGTTACGATGACCAAGTGCCAGTTTCTCCTCCTCTGTGAGGCCCTGAGTTCTACCATCACGCTTACCCTGAGCACGGATCCTGTTGTCGTAGACGCAATGAGCGAGACCAAGGCAAGCCAAGCAGAAGCAGAACATCTGCAAACCAAGGTTTATGGCATGGCCTGTGCGGAACAGTGGGCCATCCTTGGATAGGTAGGTCCAGCTGATTTGATCAGTGAGTAGAGTCCGCAGACAGGCTAAGATAGTGTAACTCACGTAGATACCACACCACCAAGGCTACCAACCATAACCATGTAGCCACCTGCTACAGCAGCAGCGGCAGGGCTCCCGGCATTGTTGATGCCCCAGCTCAGGAAACCACTGCTTGCACCGAAGCAGGCGATGGCGTTGAGGAACACGGCACCATACTTGGCGTTGACGTTGTCTGTAAATCTCAGGATGGAGTAGCCGATGATGGAACAAGGGAGGATGCCTGCCATGAAGATGCCTCTCTTGTTTGTACGGTCACTCAAGTACCCCAGTGTAATCGTCACGCAGCAGGCCACCAGGTACGGAGGAACGGACTTGAGCTGTGCTTCCGTGGAAGTCCAGCCAAACTCGCGCAAGATGGTAGGGATGAAAGCACCAAAGCCCTGGACGGCGCTGTTGGTGCAGAAGAAACACCAAGCGCACACGTTGGTGTGGACGTTGAAAATGGCAAGCCGGACATGCTTCCAGGTGACTTTGTCCTCGGAGCTCTGATAAACGCGTTAAAACAAGATCCGTCAAAGGGACTATCAAGCCTAAGTTACCTGAGTGTTCTCTCGGGCAAGTCGTTCGGCCGCGATGTACCGCTGTCTCGGCGTCAAGAACTTCCAAGTTCCAGGACTGTTGGGCATAAAGTACGGCGCAATGATCGCGACAACCATCGTAAACTGTGATTGTCAGGAAAGGGGGTTTTCGGCGTTGCGCGACTGAACGTACCAGGCCTTCGAAGAAGAAAATGTTTCGCCACCTGGTGATGATGGCAGAACTGGCTCCCCACGGTGGGACCTTGCTGCTCTGTGTTAAACGGGGATTCCTTTGAGATGATCGAAGCACTTACGAAAGACCTGCCGCAAGCAGGCCGCCAAACGAGCTGGCCAATGAGCTTGAAGCAATGAAGATGCTCATGCGGAAGAAGAGTTCAGACTTCTTGTAGAAGCAGCTGAGGAAAAATGCTGTGCCAGGCATAGCACCACCTTCAAAGACGCCCAGGAGGGCCCTCATGAAGATCATTACGCCGTACGACTGAACAAAGGCAGTGCACAGGGAGACGAGGCCAAAGCAAAAGACAAGAGAAGGCACTGTTTAATATGAACATAAGCTGTGGGGGGTCTCAGAGGAGCGAGACTTACAATACCAACGAGGGCCAAAGTTCTTGAGAATGACATTGCTTGGGATCTCAACGCTGATTCATGTTAAGCCTTCGAATGGAGACGGATTATGGTACTGTTACTGACGCGAGGTAGAAGATGAAGAAGACGGTGAGAATTATGTTGTACCGAAACCCCACGAGCTTCAGGTCATCGCTCATGCCTTCGATGCGTGCGTTTCTGTTTCGGTTACAATGCGAACTCGTCAACAGCATTGTCAATCATGACTCACCCGACATTGGCTCTGTGGATGGATGGTTAGTCGGAGCCGTCTCGAGCCTCGTGAGTGAGTGCGCGAACTTGCCTGTCAATGGCGCACAGCATATACATGAGCGTCACCAAGGGAGTAATGGTAAAGTCAAACTTGCGCCGGATGGCTGCCTCTTCCTCGGGCGACCAGTCGACGGTGCCCTCGGCGAAGTCTTCCTGCTTGGAGAGCTGCATATCGTCCTTGGACGACTTCTTTTCGAACATGGTGAATGAACTAGGTTGTGATATGCAAGGATAGAGGCGGGACGGTGCTGAATTGGACCAAAGGATCAAAGAATGATGGCGCTGCGTTGCATTTAGCCTCCTGGCCGACAGACGTCAGCCGTCGATATCTCGCGGGGTGGGTATCCAATCTCCAATCCATCCATCATGGTGGGACGCATGAGATAAGAATCCGGGGTTTGTGGGGCTCAGATCTAGGCAAAAACGGGCGACTTGTTGATCGGGCTGTCGTTCCTATCGTAGCCCCTCCACCGGCGGCGACTATCGTGGGCTTTGGCCCCGGCCCAGGGGTGTGTGTGGGCATCGGGAAGTGGGTCCCGGCTCGTCGCTCGGCGCTTGTGCGCGAATGGCCTCGTCCATCATCTGGTTGGCTCGATTACCTGGACGGATGAGAGGGGCTATGATTCATGGCGCCGAGGCTCGCGGGGTCTAGAGTGTGTGACTGTGACAATAGTCAACGGTGCCGAGTCTTGGAACTGAGAGCTTCATCGCGGCCCTCGAAACGGACTTCCGTCTCCGTTCGTCCACCACTCGATTGGTATTTATGACTCTCGTTCTCAAGGCCAAGGACATCTTGGAGAACAGCAATCACTTCAGTTTAATTCAATCCGTCCATCTATCCATCAACATTCAATATGGGCAGCAAGATCAAGATCTCCATCGACCGGGGTGGCACCTTTACCGACGTGCATGCCATGGTGCCCGGCAAATCAGACATTGTCCTCAAGCTGCTGTCTGTCGACCCTTCCAACTACCCGGATGCCCCCACAGAAGGCATCCGGCGAGTGCTTGAGCTAGCAACTGGCACATCCCTACCAAGGGGCCAGCCTCTCCGATTGGACGCCATTGAGTGTCTGCGGATGGGAACTACCGTCGCAACCAATGCCCTGCTGGAGCGCAAGGGCATGAGGTCGGCCCTGTTGACAACCAAGGGCTTCAAGGATCTGCTGCGAATCGGCAGCCAGGCACGACCAGACATCTTTGACTTGTCTGCGAGGCGGCCAGACGTCCTGTTTGAGCATGTCGTGGAGGTGGAGGAGCGCATCATCCCATCGCATCCTCGCTCGTCCAAGGAGGCCGTCTCTGCGTTCAGGCAGGTCGAGGGCACCACGGGCGAGACATTTCACGTCGTCCAGGAGCTGGACACGGCAAAGCTCACGGCGGACCTGCAAGCCCTCAAAGGTCAGGGCTACGGCTCGGTGGCGGTGGCGCTGGTCAACTCGTTTGCGTGCCCCGACCACGAGCTGAGGATTGGCGAGATTGCCAGCCGCCTGGGCTTCTCCGTCGCCCTGTCGTCTCAGCTGCAGCCCATGATCAAGGTGGTACCCCGGGGCATGTCGGCCACGGCGGATGCCTATCTCACCCCTGTCATCAAATCATACATCGACTCCATCTCGGCTAACTTCGAGGGTGGCCTCGGCGGATCTCACGGCTGCCGCGTCGAGTTCATGCAATCAGACGGCGGTTTGGTCGACTTCCGACAGTTTAGCGGACTCAAGGCCATCCTATCGGGCCCCGCAGCCGGAGTGGTTGGCTACGCGTCCACTAGCTGGGACGAGGAGGCCAAGACGCCCATCATTGGCTTCGACATGGGCGGGACATCGACTGATGTGTCACGGTTCGATGGCCAGCTGGACCACACCTTCTCCTCTAGCATATCGGGTGTCAGCATCCAAGCGCCACAGCTCGACATCAGCACCGTTGCCGCTGGAGGCGGTTCCATCTTGGCATGGAAGAATGGCCTCTTCATGGTGGGACCCGAGTCGGCTTCGGCCCATCCAGGCCCTGCCTGCTACCGCAAGGGTGGTCCTCTCACCGTCACTGATGCCAACCTCTTCCTGGGCCGTCTGCTTCCCGAGTACTTCCCCAAGATCTTCGGCCCCAAAGAAGACCAGCCGCTCGACAGAGAAATCACCAAGAACCTTTTCCACGAGCTTGCCGAAAGGGTCAACAAGGATGGTGGCACCAATCTCACGGCCGAGCAGGTCGCACTGGGATTCCTCAAGGTTGCTGATGAGTCCATGACACGACCTATCCGTAACCTGACCGAGGCCCGGGGATACGAAACCTCTTCTCACCACCTGGCATGCTTCGGTGGCGCTGGTGGCCAGCACGCGTGCAACGTCGCCGCCTCGCTCGGCATTTCGCGCATCATCATCCATAAATACTCTTCCATCCTGTCTGCCTATGGCCTGGGACTCGCCGAGATTGTGCACGAAGCACAGGAGCCCATGGCCGCAGTATACACCGAGGCGGGTGAGGCGATTTCTCAGAAGCTGCAAGGTCTGATTGCCCGCTCGACTGAGCACCTGGGGGCTCAAGGCTTCACTGAGGACCAGCTCCGACGGGAAGTCTTCCTAAACATGCGGTATGAGGGCTCAGACACTAGTCTGATGATCCTGAAGGCCGAAGACGGAGACTTCCAGACCTCGTTTGTTGAGCGACATCGCCGCGAGTTCAACTTTACCTTTGACCGACCTGTTCTGGTCGATGATGTCCGCGTTCGGACCATGGCTTCCGCGAACAAGATCATCGAGAAGAGCCCCCTGCAGCAGCTCAAGTCGGCCGATATTCAGAAGGCTGGCGAGCCTAGCCACTACACCGACGTGTACTTTGACTCGGAGGCTGGCTTCCGAAAGACGCCCGTCCACCTGCTGCGTCATCTTGGCTCCAATGTCACGCTGCACGGCCCTGCCATCATCATCGACGAAACCCAGACAATCGTTGTCAACCCCAACGCGACCGTGAGCGTTCTCGAGACGTGCGTCGTGGTAGACTTGGAATCTGCGCCTCGCGAGGCCACCTACTCGGCCCAGGTCGACCCCGTCCGGCTGTCCATCTTTGGCCACAGGTTCATGTCCGTGGCAGAGCAGATGGGGCGCACCCTCCAGAAGACGGCCGTGTCCACCAACATCAAGGAGCGCCTCGACTTTTCCTGTGCCCTGTTTTCACCTGATGGCGGCCTCGTGGCAAACGCACCCCATGTGCCTGTGCATCTTGGGTCTATGCAGTTTGCTGTCCGTTATCAGCACCAGCGCTGGTTGGGACACCTCAAGGACGGCGATGTCCTCGTCTCGAACCACCCCGTCTCTGGCGGAACCCATCTTCCCGATGTGACGGTAGTTACCCCCGTTTTTAAGCTGGGTACCGATGAGATCATCTTCTACGTGGCTTCACGCGGCCACCATGCCGACAGTAAGTACAGTTCCACAGTTTGTCATTAAATCAACGACTGACCTTATCAGTTGGTGGGATCTTGCCCGGCTCCATGCCTCCCAACTCGACCGAGCTTTGGCAGGAAGGTGCAGCCATTGAGTCGGAAAAGGTCGTGTCCAACGGTGTTTTCAACGAGGACCGCATGCGCGACCTCTTCTTGGATGTGCCCTCCAAGTATGAGGGCTGCTCGGGCAGCCGCAACATCAGCGACAACATCTCGGACCTCAAAGCCCAGATTGCGGCCAATTCTCGAGGCATCTCCTTGATCCAGAACCTCATCGAGGAGTACGGACTCAGCACAGTGCAGATGTACATGTACGAGATCCAGCGGACTGCCGAGCTGGCCGTGCGCAATCTGCTGAAGGATATGTACCATCGGTATGGCGGCGAGCCTCTGGAGGCATTGGATTTTATGGACGATGGTACCCCAATCAAGCTGAAGATTACAATCTCCGAGGACGGCTCTGCTGTCTTTGACTTTGCTGGTACTGGGGCGGAAGTCCGCGGCAACATCAACGCACCCGAGGCCATCACCCATTCGGCCATCATCTATGCGCTGCGCTGCATGATCAAGTCCGACATCCCCCTCAACCAGGGTTGTCTCAGCCCCGTTGACATCCGAATTCCTAAGCCTAGCATTCTGAGCCCGACTGGCGCAGCCGCTGTGGTGGGAGGCAACGTCACGACGAGCCAGCGTGTGACTGACGTCGTCCTTAAGGCTCTCCATGCCTGTGCTGCCTCGCAGGGCTGTCTGAACAACCTGACCTTTGGCATAGACACCAAGGTCGATGAGGCCACTGGCGACAAGATTCCCGGCTTCGGCTACTACGAGACCATTGCGGGAGGTGCTGGTGCCGGCGACGGCTGGGTCGGCGAGAGCGGCGTCCACGTACACATGACCAACACGCGCATCACCGACCCGGAGATTCTGGAGAAGCGATACCCGTGCATCCTGCGCCGCTTCGAGCTCCGTCCCAACACCGGCGGCGAGGGCCGAAACAGGGGAGGTGACGGCGTCGCCCGCGAGATTGAGTTCCTGACGCCGGTGCAGTGCTCGATCCTCTCGGAGCGCCGAGTGCACCGGCCCTACGGCATGGAAGGCGGCGAGGCTGGAGCGACGGGCGTCAACTACTGGCTCACCAAGGACAAGTACACGGGCTTGGACAGGAAGGTGAACATGGGCGGCAAGGGAAGCATTCCGATGAAGACGGGCGATAGGGTCGTTATCAACACTCCTGGCGGAGGTGGCTTTGGTATCAAGGCGGGACTTCAGAATGGATTCAAGGATTGATTTAGTTTAGCTAAAAATGTTTGATTGGTTTGTCTTTTCCCCCCCCTTTTTACAGGAATCACAAGATCAAGATCAAGGTCAGAACATAATTCATCATTCATTGGCATTGCATCACATTTCACTCCCCTCAAACTGCTGCCCCCGCAACAGCGCCGTCTCTACCCACTGCCGATCCATATCTATGTCGATAGAGTCCAGCACCTCCTCCCACAAGCCGGGGTCCCCTTCGAAGCCCAAGTTGAAAGAGGGGTCTGGTTGCTGCGGGATTTCGGCTATGACAGCGCCGGCCTGGATGCACCCACTTTGCGGGGGGTTTCTATCTCGAATCTGACCACCGTTGGCAGCATCGGGAGCTTCCTTGGGTTTCATAGTGCCCTTGATCTTGGTGAGGAGGGAATGGCACGCTTGGATGTATTTGTTGCCCTTCTCGGCCATGGTTTGCAAGACGTCCAACGCCATGTACATGGCTGATGCATCGGTTTCCTGGTATGGAAAGGCGATGTTGACCATGACAAGGAGCATGGCCGCGGAGAAGGCCTGCTCTCCGTCGATGAAGCCGTACGTTGCTAAGTTCAACCGTTAGAACCAGCCAGCCGAATTACCTCAAGTTCATGGCTTACCGACGAGGTTGTATTTTGAAGCAGCATTGAGGATTGCCGCACTGGATCTGGCTGCCGAGATGGCAGTATCAATGACGTGGACAATATCGGGCGGCAGTCCCTCCTCCCATCGCGCCGCCGTCGGACGCTGCGCGTTGGCAACCAGCTGCCTTTGTACAGCGTAGAGTAAAATCGGGCGTGCCGTCATGTTGATGCAGTGATAGTAGTGCAGGTACGTGGAAACAATGTCCCTATTCGGCGGAGTACCCCATTCGGAGGGGTCCATACGCACGTTTTCTGGCAGACGATCGAACCAGGCCGATAGACTCTTCATAATGTGCTGCACACAGACGGACAAATCACCGCCCGACTTTTGCTTTTTTCGATAAATCTTCTGCCCTATTATCCCCTGTATCCGAGAAAGCTCCGTGTATGAGGCCAGTACGGAGGCAGCCCGGTTGTCCTCGCCTGCTCGCGGGGACGGAGGCAGCAGGTCGATGTCCTCGTCCTGGATTGATATCGGGTTGCCCGACGTGACACACAGCAGCCTTTCCATGCTGTACGTCGACCACCACACCCTCCGCCGGTACTCTTTGGTGTCCGAGTCGTGGTCCGACGTCTCCTGGTGCAAGCCGAGAGAGATGGCCATTCGCAGGGCGATGCCAATGTACAGGTAGGCCGCATCCCTCCGATTGATCGTCTGCATGAAATACGCCACGTAGCTCAAGACTTCGATGAAGAGTATCGAGCCATCCTCGTACACGTTTGGCAGGAATTCGAGAGCATTCTTAAAGTAGACAAAGCCAGGCGGGCCGTCGTTGCCCACCCACTGGTTGATGGAGTACATCTGGCCAAAGGCAAACACGAGCAGTATCTGGCAGTATACGAGGCAGTCCTCTTTGTCTTCGGTATCGAGACGGCGCGCATATACGCGCTCGAGCCGCCCCTCAAAGGCCGACTCGGTTAGGAAGGAGAAGATGGTGCCAATGTAGGCGTGCTGCGCCCGATACAGGCGCTTGGCAAGTTCATATGGCGGCAGCTGTGGGATTTCCGGGCAGCTTGAGCGTCTTATCCAGCTGGTGTCCTCGTAATGGGGATACATGTGCCAGGCCAGCGTCTCCGTCGTGGGATTTAGTCGATTGGCAATATATGTGGAGGAGGAATTGCCCATGAAGTCTACGAGAATCAGTCCACAAGCCGTGCCTGGCCAGGATGTAATGCAACGTACGATACTGCCCAGAGTTGCCTAGCACCCAGTTGTCTGTGCTTGTAAACTCCAACTCAATGTCCTGGCTGCAGGCTCGCGTCGCGACGGAGCTGGCGTCCTCCCTGTCGTCCCTAGCATTGGCAGCCCTGCGTGCCTGGGACTGAAGCTCAATGAGATAGCTCTCAGGGACATTGACCCTCTTCTCAGACTCGGAATAGATGCAGGTATGGCCAGCGTCTCTACATGCGATGCACGGGTACGGCGGATCTCCAGCACACTTGGTTCGCCTCTTCCGACAGCGATTGCACGCCTTGGCGGATCGCTTCAGGACATCCATCGGGGCAGCAGCGTGTTGCCTTCGTGAGAAAGCCTTGCTGGCCTGCATCTCGATTTCGATATCGACTGTCGGCCTTGCGGAGGCTCTGGGATGCCCCGGGATGATGGAAGCGAGTAGGACGTTGCCACTGTCGGCCGGTCCGAGCAGCCCCGCGCCTTGCCCCGACTGATTCCCTATCTGGCCCCGATTGATTCCCCACTAAAGTAGCGTTAGTTGACTTGGGTTTAGGGCCGTTGGCCATTCCGCATGGATCGTCCCTTGTCAATGATCGGGCTCCACCTCCCGATCAGAAGCTTTCCGATGCAAACAGACTCACTGACTGGGGACATCCGATCCGTCGGGCGTAAGACGCAACATCGACACCATGATTCGGGCGAGGTCGTCTGTGGGGCGCCGGACCTGGAGACTTGATGCTTGCAAGGCGAATTATGGCTCAGTCGGTGCTCTTTGCAGTATACATAAGCAAGTGATTCTTTTTAGCTCCTGATTGCCCATGGAATCATCGGAATGAGGTCCAACAGCGCCATGTCTGCGAGCATTCTTCTGACCCTGGCCTTCGGGGCTTTCTTCCTCGCCTCACGTCTTCTCATCTCCTACCTTCGTCTGAGAACCATCCCCGGCCCCGCCTTGGCCAAGTTCACTGACCTTTGGCGCTTCTGGTCTCAGAATGCCAAAGGCCACAGCGCAAGGCTCGTCGACCTGCACAGCAAACACGGGAATCTTGTACGCCTGGGTCCCAACCACATAAGCGTCAGCGACCCGGCGGCCATCCCCATCGTCTACAGCACCAACCCGACATGGCTGAAGGGCCCTTCCTACTATGGCGCCGTGCCGGTGAGTAAGAAGCGAGCTGTGCCCAGCGTCATCGCAATGAACGAGTCGCAGCACACCGCGGTGCGCAAGTCTGTGGGCCGAGCCTTTACGACAAACTCGCTACTTGACTACGAAGATTCCATTGAGGCGACGGGCCAGGAGCTGGTTGAGATTCTGAGAAAGCAGAATGAAACCGACATGGGCATGTGGCTTCAGTTCTTCGCCATGGACATGCTGATTCGCATTGCCTTCAGCGACTCACTGGGTCTCTTGGCCAATGGCGACGACATTGACGGAACCCTCGCTGCTGTCATGGCGCGATTCGATCACTGGGGCCAATGGGGCGCAATGCCGGGTGCCGACTATCTCCTCAACAAGAGCCGCTTGGCCACGATGCTGCGTGGTGTGGGCGACAGTCCGCTAGCCAGGATCGGCATGAGCAAGTTGCAGGCCAAGAAGAACTCAATGGATGCCTCCAAGTCCAAGGATCTGTGCTCCAAGTTTCTTGAAGGCCAAGCCAAGTACCCTGATCTTGTCAAAGAAGACGAGATTCTCGGCATCATCATGTCAACCATTGGTGCCGGTGCCGATACCACGGCTGGCACACTGACCTATACGCTCTACTTCCTCTCCAAGAGTCCCGAGACCAAGAAGAAGCTCCTGGCCGAAATCGAAGACGGGTTGCGCGCTGGCTCACTGTCTAACCCGCCCAAGTGGACAGAGGTCAGCAAAATGCCCTATCTCGAAGCTGTTCTCAAGGAGGCCATGAGAACTCTTCCAATCGCATCCTGGGGCCTCGACCGGGTAGTTCCACCTGCCGGCGCAACCATTGCGGGCAAGTTCATTCCCGGAGGCACCGTTGTCGGATGCCAGATCGAGTCCATTCATCAGAACCAGCAAGTGTTCGGCAAGGACGCCACTGTTTTCAGGCCCGAGAGGTGGCTCGAGGCCACCGAGGACCAGCGCAGGCAGATGGACCGCTGCTTCTTGTCCTTCAGCACGGGCAAGAGAATCTGCACCGGCATTCACATTGCGTGGCTGGAGATGAAGAAGACTTTGCCATTGCTGCTGATGAACTTTGACGTGAGTAGGCCCCCCATATTCCTCATGTCGAGCGACTGGCTAACGACGGTAGTTTGATCTTGTCAACCCGGACGAGGACATTCTCGGCGGCATTAGAATTAGTGCGGTTAAGTACGCGCCGCCAGTCATGATGAAGGTTACCAAAAGGGATATCGCGGGATTCTAACTAGTAGCCGGCACAACTAGAACAAGACACTGGAAGAGAGGGGGTTTGGGCCAATGTACGGGGAGAATAAGGTGTCTGATTGTGCACATTGGGCATGGAACTACGTAGATGAATGCAGTATTGTTTCAAGACTTCAACTTGCCGTCGCCATAACAGAAATCAGTTTCACCATTTCGGCCACTTGTGAGCCAAGTCAACCGGGTGACTGTGAAATCCGTGATGCAAACACCAGCGTTAATTCCACCATTTCCGCACCGCCACTTCTTCATCAAGAGGTACCCAGACCCAAGACCTGTGAGACAGCAGTTAATTACGGCTCACAGTAAGTTGCCAGCCACCAACCCGAGAATCGCGGGCGGGCAGCCCGGCCAATGGCGTTGCATCGGGACCCACAACCCGATCTTATCTCCAGCCCGTGGTAATCTGTAGACCAATAACTAATAACTAGTCTACCTCCGGGCCTCAATCTCCGCGATGCAAGGATTGACTCCACCGGTACACCCGTCGGAAGACAGACTCCTTGGATTCTACCGAGCTAGTCCATGCGGGCTCTTGGCTCCGCGAGATCCATCTTGCCAGACAGGCCCACCAGCCTTCGACACTAGCAGAAGTAGACCTTGATATATGATATCTGAGACTGCCGCTGCAGCTACTAGTAGAAGTCAAGCTGAGCATACTCTATTCCTCGCGAAAATGTCCGCCCTGACCAAGACAGAAGTTCGGTCCGACCTAGCGCCGGCACCAAATCCTTTGTTCTCCCAGGCTGTTGTCGTCGGGGGCATGGTGTACGTGTCGGGAAGCACGGGTGTTGACCCCGTCACCGGAAAGTTCGCTGAGGGAACCGTTTCGGACCGATCAGTGGGTTTTTCTCACTGATGCGCCGAATCCTTCTAACTGTCTTAGACTCAAATACTGAACAACGTTTCCAACATCCTCGAGGCTGCGGGAAGTCACATCGACAAGACGGTAGGCACAAATGATGCAATCCCACGCCTCATGTTTGATGGCTGAACAAGTATAGGTCAAGGTGAACATCTTCTTGACTGACATGGCCGACTATGCGCTTATGAATGAGGCGTACGCCAAGGTGTTTAACAATGGAGTCAAACCAGTGAGTTTTCTTCTTCGCCTAAGACCCCTGCTGATATTGTAGGTTCGCACCTGTGTAGCTGTGAAACAGCTGCCGCGAGGCACTGATGTCGAAATGGAAGTAATAGCTATTCTTTAAAGAAAGTTTAGAAATATCTAATGCTGGGATGCTTGAAGCTGTGTTTTTATACAGATTCAGCTACTCCAGTTGCTGCTGATCAAGCCATGGCCGTATAGTAGAGATGCGAGCAGGTTGTAGAATAAGAGGAAATTGGATTCATGCCGCGTCTGTTCCATACTAAATAATACCTAGGCTAGCGGCTTTTCACCTATCACACCCACCCTACGATCCCTACCGCCCACGTCGACGGGCAAGCTGAAGTCCACGACACCTACAAGCCCGCTCACTGCCCGCACCAACCCCTCAAGGTCGTCGCATACCAGTGTGCTACATACCTGGGTCATAACGAACTCTGCGTAGCCGCGTAGCTCCAGGGTTGCATCCAAAGTTTTGGTGTTTGTAGCGAAGGCCACGTCTGCTTGTTTTCCATGGGGCTGTGGGTTGCGTCTGGGGGGTCTCTCCGCGACGTGAGAGGGGGCTCCCTGGCTCAAATAGATTGTAGTCAGTCCCGAGTTTTCGCGTCTTTGCGGCAAGTCCCGATAGGGAAGCGGTGTTTGATCTGATTCGGCCGCCGTGGCATCTTCCGGGAGCTTAATCAGTCTCCTCATCATGTCGTAGGGCTGAGGTAGAGGTAGGAAGGGTGGCAAGCTCCGTCCTGAAAGCATCGAGTTTGACAACAAGGTCAGTGTCGACAGAATAGTATGGTTCACCGATTTTTCTCCTGGGAGGACCTCTACGATCGCTCGCCACCAGCCAACATCTTGCGCGTCTGTGGCGGTATCTGATGCAGCAGCTTCTTGGCCGTCAACTTGCTCATTGTCCGAGTCCTTCGTCTTATGCGTTCGCGGCGTTTGTGTCAAGGCATAACTCATCAGCGTTAGATAGCTCATGATACGCGCGGTGCGCTTGATGATCTCTTGGTATATCTCGATGGGAAAGCGGCCGCCTATATTGGGCTCCCACCGCTGCCACACGACATGAGATTCAATAGAGGACATGAGACGCATAACCTTGCCAAAAGTCTTGCGCTGAGCTCTTCGAAGGTGGTAAGCAGGCGATCTTGCTGAATCGATATCGCCAGCTGTCCCTTCAAACTGCCCTTCCATAGCTGAAGTCATGACGCTGAAGTAGTTAGCGAGCAGGTATATGGTCGCGGATAAATCCTGTCGAAGCCAAGTCCGATCAGTTAGAGGAGACGGGAAAATTGTCCAGAAGAATGCAACCAAACTGCCTGCCGCGACAGTAGCGAGCCGGTATGGAGCCAGAAGATAGGTTCTACACCCATTGTATTAGCCGGTGGCGATCGAGACGAAAGAGAAAAGGATGGGTAGGGCTTACGGGTAGTAGGGCTGTCCGGACTTGGTAGCTACAGCTTCGCCAAGCCGCCTTACCTGTAACTCGTAACCGACAATAACAATCTGAGTAATAATGGTAATCATGACAGCGACAAGAACCTTCGGAAATTTGAAAAAGTACTGTTCAATAAAGATGAACAACCACAAGAAAACAATAACACCGGGGGTTTTCTGGTCGACGATATACCAGATAACCAGTGAGAAGATCATGCCTAGACACGTGCCCCCGGTTCGACAGAGGAAGCCGAAAATCGATTGGCCAGAAGCTTTGGAGAATGAGTACATTTCAAGTCAAACTGTGAGGCAAAGACCTACTAATCGTCATTCCCAGAGCAATAGTAATCATTGCCCAATCTAGCCTCTGATCATGGAAGAATTGTTGGGTTTGTTCCAAGAATGCCAAAACCCCGATCGTCATCGTAGCGGAGGCGACTCGAAAGCCGAAGACGGACTCCTTGGATCCCAATACTGACGAGATCCGACGAAGCCCGTTCCCAAAATGCTGCCAGGTATTAGTAGCAGGAAGATGCTCTAGATCTCTCTGAGGGTTGAAGCTATCTCCGTAGTTGACATTGTTCGTCTCGAGAATATCCGGGTTTTGCTTCGTGCTCGAGTCCTGTTTTTTGAAGAGGCTCGCCAACCACTTCCATAGCATGTATTGAGTAGGCAAGATCAGGCGGCTCTGCTTCATTTTACCGTCCCCCACTTTCTCGTCCGCGAAGGCGACAAGGGCTTGGAGCGATTCCCCAGCAGCATGCATCAGCTGTTGCACGTAAAGAGTTGCGTAAAATTGTGCGTCGCCAGGCGTCAAGTGCTCCGATTGGGTGAGTTTTGCCTCGTCCCCAACGACCGTTCGCTCCCTAGCCCAGATCCGAGGGATATCGCCTTCCTGTGAATAGAGTTGACGGACTTTCTCATCCACGAGGCTACCAAAGCCTTGGTCGCCTGAGTTCATCGTGTTGCCGTGGGCCTCAACATCGTCGTATCCGCTTCTCTTTGATCTCATGGATGCACTTGGTTTCGGCAGAATCTCCAAGCAGATGCCAGCATGTTCGAGTCCTTGATCGATTGCTTCCGCTAGAATCAGGAATGGCATGTGCATTTGTTTCATCAAGCCATCCCACACTCGTTTCTCCCGATTCTTCGCTGTCTCGGCATCGACATTCCACCCTTGACGCTCCGAGACTCGGTGGAAGATATCCACAAGTGAATTTATCGCCACTCTAAAGGCAGTCAGCCGCGTTTCCGTCCAGAAGTGAGAGATGGCAACTCGCATTGGAATCGTGACGTTTCGAAGCAGTGCGAACGTCTCGCCGATATCTTTCGCGTCAAGCTTTCCCCAAGCCATATCCCTCTTCGCAAATGTCATATTTCCGTGGATTTTGCCTACTATAACTCTTATTGCACCTACTGTCTCTTTCAAGCACTCGATTTCTTTCGTTTCCTTGGCCACGCCCTCATTTTTCACCCTCTTCACCTTCCTCGACTTCAGTTTCTTGTCCCCAGAAGCTCTTCGCCCTTCGCAATCCCTAATCTCAATAGCATGACTGTCCTTTGCTAAGGCCGCTAGATGTTGCTTTTGTAAACTTACTAACTTTCTAAGCAGGCCAATAAGACCTCTCAACTCTGCGATGACTACCATGCGGCTACTATAAGGGAAGATGAAGAGCGACACGCCTGCCGCTAGGCCCAAACCAAAGAGCATTGCTAGCAACTGCTCTTTGACAAAGGCCTCCGCCGCCTCAGTCGTGGCAAGCATGGGCCCGAAGGTCGTGCTACTGTTGATCAAGATACAATAGAAGATCACAGGTAGGCCGAAGCTGGGCAACTTTGCCCGCACAAGGTTTGCGAACCAGATATTGGCGAATAGCCATACTGCACAGACGGCAGACTGAGACGAATTGTACGGCGGTTGCGCCATCGCGGTATCCTGAGGTGTGGGAGGGGAGGTATGAGTGCGTGCTTGAATAGAGGACCAGATGGCAAGCAAGGACATGGCTGACCCAACGCAGACGGCAAGGATGTTCAAGATGAGGTTCTGGAAAAATCGGTCGCGCGGCAGGACCACGGCGGCGAGGATGGAGGCTATTGGGATTAAATAGCCCATCGTCGTGAAGTAATTATATATTGGTGCCGATTGGTACATCGATATGCCAATAATGGGCGGCATGGAGCCTCTGCACAAGCAAGAATACGTTAGGGCAAAGTCCTACAAGAAGCAAAGGAAAGTGGATTGCGTTCTGACTTGAGCATCAGGACCAAGGTTAGAGTATCTAGCCCGGCTTTGTCCATGAGACGTTTCAATGTGGTGGGCTTCGACTTCGGATGTTCGTCCGCATTGTCGCCGGCAGCGGTCGGTTCCTCCTTCTCCAAAGTCTGTCTCGAGGAACCATTGTGCTGCTTTGCTGGGCTCGCCATGAGTTGTAATAAATCAGATGCTTGTGGCAGGATATGAAGGGAGGTGAGGGCGGTATAAACGCGCGAGCGGGTTCATAAATGTCCAAATTCGGGCATTATAACGAAGTGTGCGTCTGGCCTACCAAGCAGCCATTTTTGACAATGAGATGTAGATGCCGAACGATAAGAGTTAGCCGATGCTGTCACTCCCAGTTCCCCCCTTTTTCGTATCGTTGCGCAATCACAGTGTCAATCCTCCGTAGGTGGCTGGCCCAGGAGGGTGCTGTCAAGTGTCAACGGTCCACGCGAGACGCGGAACTTGCCGCCCCTAACAAGCTGAGATGGATGCTTCGTCGGCGCAAGTGTAACCAACGCAAGGGTAAACGGGCGACCCTGAGCTGATGTAGGATTCGGGGCGCACGACAGCGATGTAAAAATTAGATGGCCGTACCAGCCCCCTTGCTCGCGAATCGTCGATCACCCGTGGTGATTTTCGTCGACTTAGACCCATGTTCGCATGCATGCAAGGGTTTATTTCTGTGGGTACTCTGCCCATGAGCACATTCTCTTCTTCTTCAATAGCCTGTTCCGCATCAGAATACGAGGGCGGCTGTGCCGCAGCCATGGACACCATGTCCTTGGTATACATGGCCCCACGGTATCTGCCCGTGCAGCCGGCCCGATTTGGGGGCTTTTTTACCTGGTCAAAGCTTGCGGCGCCCATGATTTGAGCCGAAGGCATCTGTTCGAGTTGTGTTCTCTATGGTTCATATCGATGCGGAGCCAGGCCTTTATTCCCTATATGACAGAGGGCATTCCACATGCAGATGCCGATGGATTCATTTCTTTGGGTTATTAGGAAGTGAATTAATGTTCTAAGCTGGTTTCACCATACCACACTGGCTTGAGTTGGCAATAAACTGTGTTATTGCCGCCGCGTTCATCCACTGGTGGTATTACTTAAAACCTCACGCTTCAGCCGCGCGACTTTCAGGTGAGGTACAGATGCGAGTGGATCCTGATCATGTGCGACCGCTATAGTCTACCTACTATACGATACGATACGAGTACTGTACTTACTTAGTACCAGCGGGTTGCAGTGCATCAGCCCTCATGCCAGCCACGTCACGTCACAGTCCGTGCCAACTTGCCCTGCCCTGCCCTAAAATCTGGGGCAGTGCACTTTACATTCTGACGAATAGCAAGAGAGCAGCTTGTCGAGGTGGAACGTGGTCCAACCAGATGTAACGATCCGGGTTGTGTGGAGAAGTTTCGAATAGAAACCAACAGCAGCAAGTGGCCGCCCAGCATTGACCTGCGAGAATCCGACAGCATCGTCCACAGAAGAGCTCTAGGCAGTGTTTGACGGACCATGATGACCAGGGAGAGATGAAAACATGCCTGACGAGAGCCGTTCCGCAAATAAACACCACTCAGCCACCACACCTGTGAAAAATACGCCTCCGTGTAAGCCTGGTGACCGGCATGATCCCCGCAAATTTGGCCACTCGCCACCTACAACGGACGCAGTGAGCATCCTCTTTGCTGTTGAAACATCCAGCCCCCGTGCATCCACCACCTAGACGTCTATAGCCGACTATCCACATTCGTCCAAGTATCTGCCTGCTCAGCTTCTGTAGCTTCTCTCCTGGCATCAGCTTCTGTCTCTCCATATCATTAATCCAGAGTCTGTGGCCATTAGGGTATAAAGAGCTGTCGATCACCCACCTCAAAACGACAATTCAGCAATGAGCAACAAGATCATCTTCCCACTAGACCAACCTCTCCAACAGCAGAACGACGTCGATCAAGACGCCAATCGGTCAGAGTCCTTTATCACAGCTCTCATTATTGTACTCTTCATTAGAAACATTATTCCCTTTGCTTGCTCGCTTCTCCTCGCCCAAGATGAAGTTCTCCGCCATGACAATCTTTTACTCTTCAATGTTGTTGCTCTCACCTGTCTGCTCGGCAGCCGTCTTGGAGCGCGGTGTGACTGCGGCCGAGATGCCCAACATCCACGCCCGATACAACCTCGAGGACTTTGAAGAGGGCGGCAACGGTGGTATTCACAAGCGAACGAACGTAAAGGTGAGCAAATAACATTTGAGCAATTTAGAACGGCCCGAGCTAACGCGGCGACTCTCAAGATTTGCGGCACCACCCTCCAGGGCTTTATGCAGTGCTATGGCCTCTACAGCGCTGTCAAGGTGAGCCTACCCCATACGATTTGATACCATGGGTGAGAGGCGTTGTTAACTTTAACTCAGAATTTGGCCCAGGATCTTTGTATGTAGAAAAAAAGGCATGCCTTGTTGCAACTTTGCTAACCAGCTCATAGCCTCTCTCATCAAGTCATTCTCCGACAACAAGGACTGCAAAGAGCACACTGGATACTGGGGTAATGATAATGAGATCAAATACGTCTACCATGTCGGTCCCGTGTTCCATTCGATCAGCATTGAATCATACACTGACACACTCAAGGCCTCGAGCAGCAAAGGTGACGATGCCGCCTGCGACACCACTGCGCAGAAGAAGACGATCGAGGGAGCCCTTACCAACCACTTTGACGGTCGCGATGCCACCCTCTGTGGAACCCAATGTCTAGAGCTCACCCACGGCGGCACCTGGCACGGATACTTACTGGTCGGCCCTACCCGGGATTTCCGTGACAACAAGTACTGCGGCCCCAAGCTGGAGAAGGCTAAGTGCACCGAAGGTGGTGAGGACAATCGCCTGTAAAAATGACGGTCAGTCAGTGTCCATAGTTATGAGCATTTGCCTATAAGGAGATGGTAGGCTTGTGACGGAACAGAAAGGAGACAGATGCAAGATGCAAGATTGAAACAGAATAATTCAGCTTTATATCTGCACCCACGCAATATCTTGGGCTCCTTTCTCTACTTTACAATATTTGTTTTTTAGATATATACTTATTTCTTTAGTATATTATCAATTAAATACTTTAGTTCCAAAGTCCTAGTTAATTCGTCTTGACAGATTATGTCTCCTGCAATTGGGATTGAGAGCTTATATATATATCAGAACTTGACGCTAATACACGGTGCGGGGCAGCCGCACGTATGCGAAACATGGTTTGGATTATTCGACGGACCGAACATAGCCCAGGAAGGAAAACACTAATCAGCGAGATCGTTATATAGGAATTTACTGCAATCACTGTGATAAGAAAGTTATTACTAATAATAATTATTACTAAAAGGTAATAAAAAGGAAATATAATTAACTTAGTATATATATACCTAACTATAATATAATAAAGAGGACCAGTGTATAGCAACTAGATTATATTAGTAGTATATAGTAGTTATATAATAACCGGGCTAGTTCTAACTATATAAATAGTAGTAATTATACTAAGGTTTATATTAGTAATTATATTAGGGTATAATACTAAGCATTGATTAGTATATAAGATAAATATATTATTATATTTAGTAATAAGTAAGTAGATTATAATAACTAAGTTATATTAATAGCTAAAGAGGCTAGTCCTCTTTATTATACTATAGTAGTTCTATATATACTTAAGCTAGTTACTATTTTCTATTATCACTTCTTAGTAATAGTTATTACTAATAATAACCTTTTTATTATAGTGATTGTCTTTAATCTGTATATAATAACTATCCTGATTAGTAGGTAACAGTCCTTCTTTCCACTGCTCCCCGGTCCGTCCTTATTCTGGTTCGTGGGTTAGTGTATATACTTTTTATTATACACTGTGTGACAATCGGGTAGGTTCTAACTATATAAACCTAGTATGATATACTGGGGGTTTATATTAGCAGTTCTAACGTAGTGTATACTGAGCTTGAGTAGTTGGTAGTGATCCCAGTCGCGGCGATCACTATATTATGTTAGTGTCAGAACCTGACGCTAATACACCGTGCCCATGCAGGGCGCATGGAACGGAAGAACCTGAACAAGAGAAACCGCAACCAATCAACGACAGATCACCAGGATCACGTAGTGATCCCCGTGATCTGCGCTAAGCGAACCAATCAGGAACGGATCACTAGGATTACCACCGTGATCCTTATGATCCAGGACAAACAAAGGACAGGCAATAGGCTACATAATAAAGGGATTAGACTACTATATAGACTAGTGAAGAGTGCATATCTAGCAAGAGCAGCTCTTCAGCTATTAATAAAACCTGGTTACCTCAATCACCTCGATTAACTATCACTAAACGTGATACTGTGATCGCTACGCCTGGGATCACAACCAACTTGTTCAAGCTCAGTATACGCCACGTTGGACTGCTAATATAAACCCCCAGTATATCGTACTAGGTTTACACAGTTAGAACCTACCCGATCGTCACAGTTAGGTAATAGTTAATCAGGGTGATTAAGGTAACTAAGTTATATTAATAGCTAAGGAGCTGCTTATCTTAGATATGCACTTCCTTAATAGTTTATATACTAATTCGTGATCACTTAGATTACTTAGTAATCGAGTGATCGGTGATTATTATAGTTATTCCGTGATTATAGTAATTGCTTTTAATTAGTTGATCCCTTGTTATTTTTATATAACCGGGGTTACGTAGTTCCGCTCTGTCGCATAGTTCGCGTACTGTGTATTAGCGTCAGGTTCTAACAGTTTGCTTAGTGCTTTAGATTAATAAGAATTTTCCCCCTTTTTTAATCTTTTTTTATTTAGGGACTCCTTTATTTCTGTCTAATTAGATCGCTAGTTAATTCAGATTTTATTTATTTTATAAGGTTCTTTTACTAAAAGTTATATAAAATTTCGCTTTTTGCCTAAGTTTGGTTACCTTATAATAGGTTTTTATAAGAGATACTGATAATTATTAGTATTTATTTAGGCTTATTATTCTTATTAATAAACTAGCTTTTTTAATTATTAATTATAATAGTTATTATAATCTACTTACTTATTATTAAATATAATAATATATCTATTTTATATATTAATAAATACTTAGTATTATATTTAATTATAAATAAAAATAATATTAATAAAAAAATTTAAAAAAAAAAATTTTTAAAAAATATTATTATAAAAACTATTTTAAAAAAGTATAAAAATAATATTTATATATTATTAATATACTTATATATTATATACTTTATTTTAAAATTATAAAAAATTAAAAATATAATTAATATTATTATATATAAAATACTTAAAATATTATAATAATAAAGCTAAAAGTTATAAATAAAAGTTATTATAATTATATTTTAGTTTTAATTTATTTTTATAAATATATTTATCTTAATATACTTATATAAAAAAGCTATTATTTATATAATAAATATTATAATATATAATAATAAAATTATATTAATAATATATAATAGTTAAACTAAATTAATAATTAAATATTTAAATTAATAACTTAAAAAAAATAAGTTTACTTAGTATTTTAAATTAATAAGAATTTTCTTTTTTTAATCTTTTTTTATTTAAAAACTCTTTTTTTTATTTAATTAAACTATTAATTAATTTAGATTTTCTATATTTTATAAAATTCTTTTATTAAAAATTATATAATTTTTTACTTTTTATTTAAAATTAATTACCTTATAATAAGTTTTTATAAAAAATATTAATAATTATTAGTATTTATTTAAACTTATTATTTTTATTAATAAAATAATTATATTAAAAAATAAAATAAATAAAAAAATAATAAAAATAATAAACTAGTTTATTAAGCTATATAAAAATATATAAATAGTATACTATTTATAAAATAAGGATATTTTATTAATATTCTAAAATAATACTATTAGATATATAAAAAGAGATAGAACTTTAAGCTAAGTAAACTATACCTTAAGTAAGATATTCTAGCAAGGGCAGCTATCTACTTCCTGCACTTTACTTAAACTTTGGTACTTGCCTCGACCCAGGAGTCCCTACCTAAAGCTTACCAAAGTGGGGGCGAAGTTCCTAGGGTAAGGGCTCTAGATCTTTCTAACTACAGGGAATCTCGATAAACTGTGGCCAAGCTCACGATTAGGTGATGAATGTTGCACACAGGCATGCGTCGAGCTTCTCAAGATCGAGGACAGGGCGAGCGCCTTGGACTCTGAGCAAGGACATGTTGTTTTAAGCACGATTCGTATTTATCAAGGTGCATACGTCGCCTTTGTTGAATAATATTCTACTTTCAATTTCGAGTGAAAAATTATGCATCATCGTCGCTTTTCAACACCACTACCTTCGTCCAAGTCTTGCACGTCCTATGCCTCCTAATGCGCCACCTTAGCACTGCTCCCCAGCTGATGCCTCCTTTTCTGCCAATAACGATTCCCGTAGCCTAGCAATCAGACTGCCCAGAATCCACTCGCTCTCTCCCCGGCTGCCTATCAAAGGGCTGCGATTTCCTACCCACGACCATTTTAGGCTCCCATCTAAGCCCTCATCGGTAGCATCCTGGTGTTTTTCCTTGAGTTTGACTTTGCAGTGTGTCTGTGGGTCGTGTTCATCTTCACCGATGAGTCTGAGGTACCAGGCCCATTGGTCGAAAGTGTAGCGATGCGGCTTGGATTCCTCAAGGTGGGTGGCGATAAACTGGATCTCGGAGATGAGGAGGAAGTGGAAGTCGGTGCCTGTGGGGAGTTGATCGTGGTGATTGAAGAGAACTCTGGAGGTGAAGGTTGATGGAGCACCAGTGCGTGGTGGGCCACTGTTTTGTGGAACACCTTGGTTGACAATAGAGGCACTGTGGCAGCCTCTGTAAGTGTCCCGGAGAGTTTGTTCGTATGGCTCAGTCATGGTTCCAGGTAATCGTTTATCGATGTTCTTCGACGATACCGCCAGCTCTGGAGATGAAGAGTTTCGATAGCGTGGGAAGACCTTCCCGAATGTAATCTTGCTAATAATAAGATTCATGTTCCCGACGAAGCCTCCTTTATTCGGCAGGATCGTGACATTCCCAAGTAGAATGGTACCGTCTCGGATGATCCTAACTACCGTAGTACTAGCATGTGAGATAAGCACCGTCATAGTGGGCAAGGCTAGAAGAGACCAAAAGACGTAGAAAGATCTGCCTGCATTGGATATAGGGGCGAAATCACCATATCCAATAGTCGTCCAGGCCTCGAAGCAGAAGTAGACAGCATCAAAGTATGACCAGCTTTGATAGGGCTTCTCAGCCTTCTCAAAGACAACAGCACCCACTAGCCATAGAATAAGCCATGAGAGTGTAGAGATGGTCATAGCGACCCATCTTCTACGAGAGGAGGATTTGGTCTGGATCTTGCGCATTAGAGTGAACTCGGCCCTGCGACGCTCAAACTCGTTTGCTGGGGCATTGCTTGACTGTGTGGGAGAGATTTCAAACTCTTGGTGGATGGGCTCAAGGGTCTTATCGTCACCACTGCGGAGTAGAGCCCGTATCATCTTGCGTCGCTTCTTGTCGTCCATCCGGGCCACGATGCAGCGTTTTCCGTACTCGAGAACCAGGCTTCTAACTGAGGTAATAACCAAACCAAAAGTTATGATACCGATGAGGGCGTATGGGATCAAGAGAGCTCTTCCAAGGTCAGTCGTAGGATAATAGTCACCAAATCCAACAGTAAAGAGAGTAACAGTGGTCCAATATACAGAATCGAGGTAGTTCCATGATTCGATCTCGGAAAATAAAAAGGCGCCAAGGAGGAGGTATACAAGGAGCATAATGGTTTGTAACATTAAGGTGCGTTGACTCGCGGTGAGCACAAAGTCCTTCCGGTAGTGACCCGTCGAAGCACCCCAGAAGGTAATAGCTAGGAGTGAAGCGTCGAAGAAATAGAGGATGGCTGCCCACATGCCATAGTAAAATGATTGAGACCAGATCAGCTCGTTCTGAGGGAACTCAATGTGTTTGAGGAGAGGCCTAGCGGCAGTGGCGCTTAGAGAGACGCGGCACAGAGCAGAGGCATACCTGTTGGTCCTATGTTAGCAACGTACACCAATTGAACGGTGGTTTGGTGTTTTACCACCCAATTATTGTCACAGGGATAGCGAGACTAAATCGGAGTCGTCTCGCCATGTTGAGGAGAAGAAATAGGTTCGAGGTGATGCCGACAAGAAGTTGGATGGCACCGACGATGGTCAACCTTTAGTAGCATCATCAGAGCAGGCCCTCTGTTTCCATTCATCGAACTCATGCGCATGGCGTACCATGATGGGTTGGGGACTGCAGTGGCGTCCTGGATATCTTCCCCGGGAACCAGGTGCTGTCGCCATGGCCCAACCAAGGCACAGACACTAAACGCCGAAGCCACGGGACCTAGAGTGCCTGCGATCATAGGGAATGCCGAGGAGAAGAACCACCACCGGCTGTGATGCAAGAAATGGCATATGTCAGCGCTGGCTCATCGGCTCATACATCCTCCCAGGGATTTGGGTTCTTTGGCTTACCTAGGTTCTGGGTGAGTATCATCATTTTGAAACCTTCTCTCACGGGTGGCACAACTCCCGACGACCCCGGCTTCTTGATCGATGTTTTCAGCCAAATTTACGTCGTCCTCAAGGGCCATTGTGGCTCATCCGTTGGCGACCATGCAGAAGCTCAGCAAGGATAATTTCTTATGTCTCGGCCCGAAAGGTCAAATAGGCCGCGCGATGAGAGGAACAGCCGTGATAAATCCATGTGTTATAAGGGCATCACACCATGATGGCTACGCTGGCGATGAACTTTACACACACGTGCCGGGGGTGGCGTCATATCGTGGATTCTGTGCGGGACAGAGACTAATAAACTCAGTTGCTTTAGGGTGGGGGATGCTAGCTGGCACCGTTGGCAAGCGCGGTGCTTGACAACCAGGGTAGTCTACTAATTTTTTTTTTCATTCGGCTGTCATCCGTTTTTGAGTTTATATTGTCTCGTGCATCGATCGGTCGAGACCATCAAGCTTGAGATCCCAGTTTCTTGTGTACTACCTGCCGGCTAATGTCCAGAGCGCAACCCACAAGCTTTCCGGCAGGTCCGAGATCTCGCATCTCTGCTCTCTCTTCTTGATTCCCTTATAAAAGAACCCCTAGTCTAAGGGATTGGAAAAGATCCACAGTTAGGTCTGAGATCTTATTTCTCCGCTGTCTCTGCTTGATTCACTTATAGTGAATGTTCCTTGATGGATTTGTGCCTGGCTTGCGCCCGGCGTTTTGCTATAGCTAATTAAATCACTTTGGAATAGCACTGTCATTCCACGTCCGATTTACTCAAAGTTCAACAACAGCAGTAATAAACCCATTCCCGACTAGACGTTCATAGTACCGTGCTCGCCAGCGGGAATATTAGTCTTGTCCTCCGTCCTCTGGCGATGCGACTGCGTCGACTTGCGCGGCGTGTTCTCGATATGGCTGACCACGACGGGGACCTTGGGCCGCTCCTCGTCGAAGCTGCCCTTGTCTGCGTTCCGAGCCCCAGTGGCAAGCATGCGCTCGCGGCCCACCTTTTGAAAGTCTTTGTAGGGAACCTTGTCGCGGAACAGCTGGTCGATGACCTCGAGGGACAGGCCCTTGCACTCGGGGATGCAGAACAGGTAGAAGATGACGGCCAGGACGGCGACCGACCCAAAGATGAAGCCGACCTTGGACTGGAGCTTGCCGTAGGGCTTCCAGAGCATGTACGGCAGGGAGAAGGTGGTGACGAACCTGCTCGCAGTTAGCTCCGGTCGCTGGGGAGGAGGAGGGGCGCGTGGTGATGGGTGGTTCAACTTACTGTGTTAAGAGGAGGCACACGTTGGCGAAACGGTAGGTGATATCGCGCAGGTGAGGGCTGAGGACTTCGACGCTGGTGATGTGGACGATGGGGGCCCAGCCGGAGGAGTAGGCGGCGATGCAGATCTGCATCTTGGAGATGATGCCGGCCTTGACGCCATCGCTTGGGTGCTCGATTGTTCCCAGGCCGGCCATGGTAAACAAGGCACACATCTGGATGGCTGCGCAGCCCACGGGAATCCACCTGTACATTGGTTAGCATGTTTGGATCTACATCCCACTCAGCTTCTCCTTCGCAACCATTGGCCACGTCCCGGAGGCCAGTAGCCTGTACGACTTCGTCATCCATCCCCCCATCTACGCGCTTCTCGGCTCATGCTCTCTCATGGTTGTCGGCCCGGAGGCCACAGGATCTCTTCTCGTTGGCGCCGCTATCCTTGGCCTCCATCTCCAGAGGGGCAACGACATCGATGCGGCCGTGGTTGCAGGCACGTCGACAGCCCTCGCCGGGCTTATGCTCATGGCTGCAAAGCTGGCAGGCCTGAGTTTCCTCGATAATGTGCTCAACCGACCTCTCCTGAAGGGTTTTATCAGCGGCATTGGCCTCATTCTGATCATCGACCAAGCCGTGCCAGCCTTGGGGCTTGACGAAAAATTGGGCAGCTCCAGCAAGCATGGCGCGCTATTAAAGCTCTTCAATCTCCCCCATCACGTATCTCAAGTTCACTTACCCTCGGCAGCCATGTCAGTCTGCTCTCTGGGATTTGTCCTTACTTCTGAGTAAGTGCATTGTTGTGCCTTCAATCTTACATGATGATTAGCCCATCTTGGAGCTTTCTGAAGGCCAAACTCGGCCAAAGGTCATCTTGGCTCGCTCTGTTCCCCGACCGGCTAGGTGTCATTGTCATTATGGCTTGTTTTACATACTTCCTCGACTTGGAAGACCACGGGCTAGCCATTGTTGGCTCAATTGGTTCCAGTGGACTCATCCTACCAACCGTGATCTGGCCTTTTAAAAGTCTATCCCTTCTCAAAGAAATCGCAGGCACATCGCTAATGATGGCTCTGCTCGGTTACTTCGAATCATCTGCGACGGCCAAGTGCCTGAAAGACTCAACGGCAGTCACTGATTCTAGCCCCAAGCGCCCCGACCCAGACAGCGAACTCATCGCCCTAGGCATCGCAAACATGGTAGGGGGTTGCTTTGCTACCCTTCCAGCATTTGGGGGCTTTGGGCGAAGCAAGCTAGGCGCGCAAGTTGGTGGCCAAACCCCGATGAGCAATGCCTTTCTGAGCCTGATCAGCCTCTGCCGCGCGCTCCTCATCACAAAGCTGCTCTATTTCGGTCCGAAGCCGACTCTGGCAGCTATGAGTTGCGCAGTGGGCATCTCCATGATCAAGGAGTGTGTGCACGACATCAAGTTCTTCTTCCGCATGCAGGCGTGGTCTGAACTCGCACATATAGGGACTGTGTCTAGAACACCCGCGTTTGTGTTAGCGGTGGTTTGCGCGGTAATTGTCTCATTCTCCATGCCTCTCGGCATTGTGGTCGGGCTCAGCTGGACGCTGCTCAAGATTGTGCGAAGATCCACAAGAGCTCGATTTCTTTCATCATCTAGTCAATCGACCGTTGGCGGTGCACGCGAAAATGAAGCCAGCTCGCAAACCCGCAAGACCACAGTCGTCTCGTTCAAGTTCACAGAGGATCTATCCTTTACCAACAGCGCCGAGCTAGTTCGGCAGCTCGATCAAGCCCTGTACGCTGATAGCCCCGGCGCTGAGCATCTGATACTTGACTTCCAGCACAGAAGCCACGTGGACGCTTCTAGTATACAGGATCTGTGGGAAATACTAACAGCTCTAACGGGAAAGGGGTCATTGTGGTACTATGCCTCCCAACGCGAGGATCGGCATATCAGATACTACAACCTGGGGGAATTTTCGAATGGTGTAGAGTTACAACAGACTCTTATAAGGAAGTGCGAGCGAGTATTGACACCGTTGACCCCGTGTATTAATTGAATTTTAATAGCTGTCTATCAATCTTGGTCAAGTTTTCTTTAAAATGTGGAACTTAAGATGTCGAACTTGTCAGTTACTTCAGGCAGATAATAAAAGTTTGCGCCCTTACCGAAGAATATTCAAAAGAGTTGTTGTGAAGACGGCAATACTAGAAGAAATTGATGCAAACTCGAAGTACTATTCAGCTGAAACCAAATTGCTGCTTAAGACAAGTTAAGGAAAAATGCATCCAGTGGCGGTCCGATTTTCTATCACGAATATAGAGATGAGGTGAGTTCCAATTAGTAAGATACAGTTAAAATAATTCGATATATTCCTATTACCGCACCCTATGCTATATATAGAGTATAAGACTATAACGACATTTTCTCTATTTAAACTCAATATGTCCTTGGGGAGGCTGTTGACCATCATCTCCTAGTACGAAAATGGTAAGGAATGCGCGAGCAACGTAATGATTGGTCAGCCGGCCGTCTCTATCAAGGAGAGGGAGTGCGAAGGCGTATTTCGCATATAGGAATCCCTGGTGTATCACGTCGTAAAAGATCGTGCTGAGCATTGCGTCAAGTTCGAACACCGAAGGGTGGATGGGGTCTCTAGTCAAGTCCCTGAACTGGGCCCAGTTTGCCCCTTCCCATTCAGTAGGCAACTCCAGTTGCGAGTCGATACTGATTCCTCGATTCTTAAGTAATGTAGCCATAATCAGATCGCCTACGTTTGTAGGGTCGATCGTCCCCGCCAATTCAGCAATCCCCAAGTCAGGTCCTTGAGCCCTGATTATGGTGGAAAACCTGGCGGCTGCATCTGCGGCCAACTTGTTGACCTCGTTCACGACGGAAGTTGCCAAAGAATGTGCCCCGAGCACGATTGGATCCTGCCCAGTCAAAGGATTTGGATCCATCGGTCCTGTAGCCCCCAACCTGGTGATCTTTAATGCACTCTTGAAGGCGGCATCGGTGAATCCTGGGATCTGAAGTAGGAACTGAGAAGCTGGGATGAGCGCCCCAGGCCGAGGGCGGCCGGATCGCTTCAGCATGTTGTTTATCCCAGACCTAGGCAATCTATCATGTTGAGGTTAGATATGTGGATTTAAGCATCTTGAGCTATTCTGAATACCCACTCTGTTCCTTGAATAGTACTGCTAGAGGCATCGCTATACTAGAGCTCATGAGCCTCATCCAGCGGTGCTGCGTTCACAGAAACTGCTGCTTGGCATAGTAATGCATAGTAAAAGACGGAGAATATTATTATGGTTGAGAGAGAGGAGAAGGGTTTCAAATAAGCCTAATAGGTGTGAGAATGGGATATTAGATAATGTAGTGTAATTGAGACCTTTATAAATATTTCTTGACTCCCGGTCCACTTCCACAACAGTTTATTATATTCGAGTTGATTTCCCTGTGTGTAAACTTCGCCCTCGGCCGCCTACTAGATCCTCTGGCGGGATCCTTTGACAGAGAATCCCGCTTGTCGGATTTTTTTTAGTATGGGCAAATAATCCCTCCAAACTAACAGTTCGCCCCCGTGGAGCTCCGGCTCTAGTGCCCATAGGATTGCGTCACACATACATCCCGGGCAGCGACTCAATGCGGGCCGAGATCCTCCCTCGAGTAGTAAAGTCCACTAGGGAATCATCCTTGGTAGCGTGCACCGTTTCAGAAGGCGCGATTGGCTGGCCTTGGTTTTTTTCCTTTTTCTAGAAGCGATGGAGCCACTTGGGCTGAGCGAATTTCTTAAATTTTTACGCCACCCGCTGTCTAAATGGAGCCCAAGGATCAGGATGAGGAGAAGGAAGCAAAGCTAATCCTATAGATAGATGTTGTGCGCGGCAAAGCTTCCAAGTTCGAGACGCAGGTCTCTAAAAGCAGGCAGTTTCACACTGGTTTATTAAGGCTTTGCTATTACCATCTATCCCACTATTCGAGCTTGGGCAAGCACTTTTCTTTCTATTATTATTATAACTACTATAAATCGACCTCATCGCACCCTGAATAATGCAGCTAAATAAGCCTTTGTCACTACTTGCGGCCTTGCTGCTGGCGTCTCTTCCAGCAGTAACTGCACAAAACAAGCCATTTTGCAACGACCCTAATACGAAATGTAACGGAGTACATTCGGTAGCTGGGCTGGACGGCCAATGCCTGTTCGGCAAACTCAGGGGCGCCCTGTGTAAGAGCAATTGTCCTAGTTATAAGCGGGCTTGCACTGCCGAAGGCTGCGGAGGAACAGAAGACACGCCAGGCATTTGTCCAATCGGGAAAGAGGAGCAACCTAATATATTTGCGGGGTGTCCTTGCAGTGATGAGTGGGATGATTACAACTTGGGGCTGTGTTCAGAAAATGGCTGTGCTGGGCAGGCATTTCCCCAGGTCCCGTCTTTGGGAATGTGTATGGGGGGGGCGTACAAAAACACTATATGTGCTGTATATTAGAGGCATCATGGTGCACAGGGTATTATTAAATAAAACTGGGCTGTTTTAGGGTGCTCGGCATTTGACGCTCTAGGGCTGAAAAAAATATAAAGTGGCTGGGGTTGGACGTGACTTGTCTTTGCAAATCCTACCAATTGAGTCCTTCAAAGCCCGGGCTTTGCAATCTGACTTGAAGCCACACGCCATATGCTGCAAACAGCCCGACATGCTTCCACTCGTCACAAACCGCAGCCAGAGCCTGGTATCTCTCCTTGATATACAGCCGCTGCTTTTCCTCGTTGCCGCCTAGGAGCTCGCCAGCGATGGCGGATTTAACCTTGGTCAAGCATACCGGGCAGAGGTATGGTGGCTGACAGACGTCCTCGTGCATGTTGGCCGTGCCTTGCATCATACACGCAAAGTAGACGCAGTGATCTATCCCAAAACAATGCCCCAGCTCGTGCGCGACAGTGCGGGCGAGGCGCGAGAACCACAGCCCATGTAATACCTTGGCTGTTGGTGTCATTGCCACAGAAGCAGCCACGTCGACCGCTGCCCGAACTGGTGCGCCGTACCGCGCAGAACTGAGCATCTCGGGAGTGTCTTTTGGTTCCAACACCGAAGGGTGTACCTCGGCGTCAACCAGCACTTGGGTAATGTACTTTTTGCAATGTGACGACGGCCACATGTGCAAGCGGTCAATATTACACAGCTCATCGAGAGCCGGATCATACCTCGCTGCCGATACCACAGACACTCGACTTCCGCCGTATGCCCGTCCACAGCAAAAGTCATCTTCTTCGTCCTCATAGAGATCATGATCGGTGAGAATGACCATGGCATAGGCGTCCTGTGGCAGCATCTCTAATTCAGCGTCCAGAATGTCGGAGAGATTCAGCTGGCCCTTGAAGACACCGTCTGGAGACGGGCGGGCTCGGATCCGAACACACTCGTTGGCTGATTCGAGTCCGATGTACTGTTGTGCATCCTTCTGTTTCCTCTCTTCCCAGGATACGAACCTGAGCTCCTCGGGGAAATGCTTGACCTGCATGCCGTGGTAGAACGCGGAGAGATATTCGATAATGTCGCTGGTGCGCGGTGGGCCCGGTCGTTGCGTATCCGACCTCTTCCGCTTCTTTCCCACCGGCTTGCTCTCCTCGATGGTAGGCTCGGCCCATGCCTTCATAAAACTGACCTCGGCTGTAATTGTAGGAGCACCAGCAACATAGAGCACATTTCGTCTTTTGGTAGGCTTGTTGCGCTGCTTCAACACAAGCCAGGACCGGACACTTTGCGTTGGGTATCTCGGGTCCAAGGCCAGGTCGTAATCCGGCAGAACGAGAGGTCCCGGGAATGCAGCAGCAACATCATTCTCTAGATTGGCGAGTTCGGCGCTGTTCTCCTCCATGCTGGGGACAGGATTCCGCCCAGTTCGAGTCGTCGCTGCTAGTCGTTTGGCGAAGGCCACTGGGTAGAAGCATGTTTCTTGAGCATACGGTGACGACTCCAGCTCCAGCTCATCGTGTTTGCAGACCTGCTTTCTGGCTGCCATTGTGAGTAGCTACACAATCGGCTATAGCAGGCAAGATGATTGATGAATCTTCCCAACTGGTATAGAGTGTTGTCGGGTGGAGGAAACGCGTTTAAAAGACACGATTAAAGGCCAATTGGCAAATTAGGCAGTCACTCAGTCTCACACAAAAACAGCCTAGCGCTTATGGGCTGTGGGTCATTTCAATCTATCCTATTGGCTCTTTTTCTTGGCTCAGGTGGGTACATCTGAAGTTCTGAAGTGGGCTGTCATGAAACTCACACGACCACTCTGCAGGCAACAGGGGCTTTGGTCCTCATAAACTACTCGTGGATGATGACTTTCAAATTATTGGCACCATCTATGGGATTTAAACGACAGAAGTGCCAGTATGAATTCTCCCAGGGATCAAAAAGAGTGGACTCCCTTTCAAGGATCTGGGATTACAATTTGTACGCTACCTTGCCGGGCAGCACTTCTTGAATAAGCCCCTTTTCCTTCAGCAAGTCAACCAACTTGAACAAAGTCTCTTCGCAGCCCTTTGACGCCCCGAATGCCACTGTCATCGGCTGCCACTCCATTTTCCGCGTGTAAGGACTGAAGTATTGCAGCTGTCTAATGGGCACAACGACCTCAGGGGATCCTCCGTGGTTAAGTACGAGGCGAGGCCCTTAGGGTTCACGCGCTCAGCATATTTCTCGGTCCCGGGGGATGCGTGCAAAGAGTGCATGAGGAAAGTCTCGGAGCATGTGGTGTTGGAATGCTGGAGAACGTGGTTCCCCCACCATGTCTCAAAGTGCCGCCCTCGGGCGTTAGACTCCTCGTAGCGATTCACGTTGGTTGAGTTCTGGCCGTTGGAGAGTGTCGCGTTGATGGGAGGGTCGGCTGGTGGCCAGGCTCCGTCATGCTGGGCCTGGAATCGCGAAACAAAGTCTTTTCCAGGGCTATTCCACAGCTGTGCAGCGTTCATATCGATGAACACGTTCGCCATGTACATCGAGGTGTTCGTATCGATGCCGCTGTGGTCGATCCACTTCTTGGTGATGTTGAGGTCCACGATGGGGAGGTTGAGAGCTTCTGAGACTTTGCTGAAGAATTCCAGCTTCATCCGTTCCGCCTCGGGCTGCTCAGTAGCTCAGATACCTCGGAATCTCAGCCTGGAGGGACGCAAGCGAAGGGTTGCTCAACATATAGCGGGCGACTCTTGTGAATACCTCGGGCGATCGAGCAAGAAGGCCGACGGTGTCGAGCTCCTTGATGGCCGGTATAATGCCTTCTGTGCTGATGGCGCCCCAAGTTGGCTTGTAACCGTAGACACCACCGAAGCGGGCGGGGAACCGGACGCTTCCGCCGGTGTCAGTCCCCAGGGTGAAGTCAACCCAATCGTATGCCGTGACGGCCGAGCCGCTGCCGCTGCTACTTACGCCTGTCGTCTGGTAGCCGTCTGCACGGGCGTTCCAAGGGTTGAGGAAGTCGATTTCAGCACCATTGTTGACCGGCCGGACCTAGGGCGAAAGCGACCGTACGGGTTTTGCCAATAAGATCGGCACCTCCATCGAGAAAATGCTGAATGGAGGGCGCCGTGACGTTTTGCGGTCCGTATACCTCATAAAAGGCGCGGCTGCCGGCAGATGTCCTCACCCCCTTGACGTGGAAGATGTCCTTGGCCCCAAACCGGAGACCTGCGAGAGGATGTGTCGATGACCGCTTCCTAGAAAGCCTTGGGGGCAAAATAAGGGACGGCTGTCGTGTGCCCGGGGTGACCATGTTGAGATACATGTAGCTACCTGGGTCTGACGAGTTGACGAACGTGCCGCCCGTGAATGACTGGTAGTAGTCCTTCCGCAAGCCAAACGCCGGACTTATACGCATCCCGTCGAAGCTGTTTCTAGAAACAAAGTGGGGACCCTGAGGGATGGGTGATTCCGCCGAGAAAGAGTAGAGCGCGAACTCGCCGAGGCCGTCGACTCCTCTCAAGTCAAAAGCCTCTGCCAGAAACAAATATCTGGAGTCGTAGGTCTGGATGAAACTCTTTAGGCCCTCCTTGTCCAGCTTGATGTCAGATTCACTGCCGTCATACTGCAGGAATAGGCACTGGAGAAATCCGTGGTTCCATATGTCGTCTTCTCTTTCAAATCCTTGCGCTATGGCTGAGAGTGTGCCGGGGAGGGTTGCGATAGTGTCGTTCAGGGTCATGACTGTGCATGGAACTGGTGTCGACAACTTGTACGTGAACTTGCTTGCGCAGGAACCGGAGTAGTGGATACCGATCTCAAGGGGTCTTGACTTCTCGAGGTGCAGAGGTGTCTAAAAGTTGTTACCGCCATCGGACCAGACATAGGACTGATATGCTGCCAGCGTGGCCGGAAGCATTGCCATGGCCATGGCGGCGATGAGGACCTTGAGATGCCTCATCGTAACTCACAGTGCTATAGCCCAAATTAAGAAATAGGGCTTTAAATCCTCGTCCTTGTGACACGAAACCCACCACGACTTGGCCTTGGAATCTAGTTATATGTCTACGTTCATCTTAACCTCGTCGGCTTATCTGACTACCTGGTCTCAAGCTATCTGTGAAAGCTGAACAACTTGACTGTTGACTAACTAATAACGCTTACGTCACACACGCCTTATCTTCTAAGAAGGATAATGAACTTTCTAGTCTGTACAATATCTGCAGAGGGTCTAGCAATCTCGAGACGGCGAGTGTCCACGGCGAGTGCCCGAGGAGCTACCCGCCCAGTGGGCCTGATAAGAACCGGGACTCAGGCCATATCTATGGCCACTACTAGATTACGGGTACTTTTAGCGATATCAAACACAAGTGGCCAGGTGGTCCATAATGACACCTTAGAGGTGTTGATAGTGCAGTGGTTCGGCTAAAGAAGATAGTTTGATAAGCAAGTTCAATTTAGTCACTCGCATCAACGCAATCAAGTAATCACTGAGCAAGTCCTTGCTCTAGGACATTTTTCAAGTTCGGGTCAACGCGCCCGAAATAGTCTGCACCAAATTAGCACCAGCATAGACCGGGAACAGGGCCGAGGTGACTTACCCAGAACTTCTCGCTTTAGATTATCGGGAATGCCTCCCAGGGTCGGGAGAATGTTGTGCAAGAATTGCTTCTCTCCATCTGGCTCCTTGCAAATGATCTGCCAAAGCTTCCGAGCTTGCACAAAGTCCTTGTCTGTAACAGAGGTTGAGAATGCCGTGACGTGTCCATTCCAGGCCTCACGAACGGGCATCGTGAGTCGTTGGCTCTGTGTGACTGGTCGAAGTTCCGAAAAGACGTAGTCGGGGTCACTGCCGTAGTTTCCATTCATGGTTCCAGGGCCATCCCGTACATACGGTGCGTACACGGGATTGGTTGGTCTGTTGGGGGGGAGCTGGAAATAGTTGGGGCCGACGCGATAACGATGGGCGTCTGGGTAGCTGAACATCCTAGCTTGCAAGACTAGATTATCCCAATTAGCAACGATATCTCTAATGGCGAGGTGATAACATCACAAACCTGGGTCGGCAGAAGGTCCGATGCCTGGAACCATGTTCGAGGGCGAGAAGCAGGCCTGTTCGATGTCCTGGAAGTAGTTGTAGGGCTAATTTCATTAGTAAATATTATATCAATGTTAAGTTTGAACAATGAAATAAACTGACATTCTTGTTGAGGGTCAATCGGCCAATACGTCGCAGGGGGTACTGTTCAAAAGGCCAAGTGTACGTATCGTCGAAAATGTCAATCGGGGCCTTTTGGACGTCTTCGGGCCTCATGACTTGGACCCACACCGACCACTTCGGGAAGTCTCCCTTCTCGATGGCGTTGAAGAGATCTTTGACGTGATAGTCCGGCTCAGTTCCGGCCAGACGGACAGCCGTATCAGAGTCCATAGTCTTGATGCCCTCGTCGGGCCTGAAATGCCACTTGACGTACACATAACTTCCATCCTGCCTCGTGTCAGCAAATGAAAAACAGTCGATCGTGCGAGGGAGAACGTACAGCTTTGTTCAAGGTGTACGTGTGGACGCCAAAGCCATTGATGTTTCGCAAGGAAGCCGGAATACCGCGCTGTCCAAACAAGTGCATCAAAGCGTGAATCCCCTCGGGATTATTCACGTGAAAGTCCCAAAACATGGTGTTGTCCGGCACATTGGTCTGAGGGTGTCGCTTGTGGCTGCGGTTCATGGACGGAAACTTGATCGGGTCACGAATGAAGAAGACGGGAAGGTCGTTGAAGACAAAGTCTTGGATACCATCCTCGGTATAAAACTTTGTCGCCCAGCCTCGAACATCGCGAACCGTGTCACTCGACCCTTTTTCGCCGCCGACAGTCGAGATGCGAGTCAAGATGTTCGTCTTCTTTCCAACTCCAGTGAGGAACTTTGCATCAGTCAAATCTGAGATGTCGTCGGTCACTTCGAATTCGCCAAATGCGCCAGCGGCTTTTGCGTGAACGCTCCTACAAGGGAATGATGAGTATCACATGGAGAAGTCGGGAGCCGGGACGAAGCATGTCTGAATTACCGTTCGGGAATGCGTTCACGTGCAAAGTGAGCAAGAATCTCAATTGTTTGTGTGTCGCTCAAGACGACTAGGCCGCCGTTGCTTTCGCCATAGCGAACCTGTTGGACGGAGCCCAATTTGCCTGGCTGCCCTGTTGATGGTGGTTAGATCAGGTATCCGTCACGACAAATGTGCAGCACTGTCCTTACCATTCGCAAGGGTGTATAGAGGGTTGTTCGAATCAGACTATACGTAAGCCATGAGTCATTCTTTCTCTCCATATCAATAATGATAACTGACCATGATTTCCGATATGTAGTCAATCGAGTTGTCTCGGTGACAAAAGGTTAGGATGCGTGTCCATTTTTGCACTCCCAGATGGAACAAAACTGGCGTTTATAAACTTCCGTCTTTCACGGACCTTTCCTTCAAGGGGCTAATACACCCCCAAAGCAGTGGACAGCTCAGCTGGACCGCACACGAAACAACCCCGCAACAGTGTTGCGTTATATTGCCACCGATGTCATACATCCCGAACCCCGCAATTACATACATCCGCCACTGATATCAGGCTGAAGATATGATGCAGCATCCGGGAGATCCGTTTAAACGAGCTTGCATTCGTTTGAATTCAGCCAGTCATGTCGCCCGCGATTGTCATAGCAGCACATCGCATCATGCGGGAACGGGGAGAGGGATGTAGCTACCAACTTAAAGCAACAAGCCGAGAGTTTAACTGGTTCTGGCCCTGAAAGATACGCAATTGATTGGCTATTGCGCGAGATCGATGCTATTGGCATTCATGCTAATCCAGTCTCGGCTAGATGATTTGATGGCTGAACTAAGTTCATCATCATGATGAAGTCGATTGTCATTGACACAACACCTGCGGCAGCAGCTAACCAGTCGAGCTTTCGTCCTGCAAACACTGATGGCATTTTTCCAATCACCCCTTCGAACGAATTGGCCTTCCGCCCCTACCTCTTCATAGCTAGTGCATCTGTACACATGCCCCAAAACATCCACCAAATACCCAGAACGGTACGTCTCATTCATCGTGATGGAGACCTTCGATCGCCTTGGTGGGTAAAAAGTCTAGCAGGGGCTGTCTGGAGCTGTACTACCAGTCCTTAACATGACTGGCCCCTGACGCTATTGAATGCGACAAACAATATCGTTCCCACTTACCCCTCACCAGCGGGCGTTGTTTCGGGTAACAGTGGGATAGATGAAGCTCTTAGTTGGCCCGATCGTATAGCTGGCTCCGCCATATGAGCATGAACTTAATTACTCGCTTAGAGAGTGATACTTGATCTCCAGGTGGAGAGTGTTATGCAGACCGTGGTTGGTCTGACAATGTTTTTGCCAATCGATACACAATATTGATGTCAACCCATTTGATATCTGAAGCATCCTTTACTCTTGCATCATGAGTGAGTGAATATTTGCGTCACGTTTATGGCCTCCTTGACTTGGAGCTACGTGAAAGCTGCGTCTGGGGTTCTTGGGTGGCATCACAATCAGGTCATAATGTAAGTTATCATTGCGGGGAGCAAATGGGCGCTTAAGAGATCGGAGCGTAGAGTCTTTCGTGGAGGGAAGACTTGGGGGTCCAAGATATAAGGGGGGGGGATATCGTTGCCTCCTTGTACTAAATCTATTACATCTGTCTACTCATTTACGCACTGCAGAATTTGCTGCTCACGAGTACCAACCATGGCCCCCAAAAACGGCTCTCGCTTCGACTTCATTGTCGTCGGCGGCGGCACCGCCGGTAACGTTGTTGCCGGCCGCCTTGCTGAGAACAAGAATGCTACCATCCTCATCGTCGAAGCAGGCGTTGGTGACCCTGAGAAACACGATCAGATCACAACACCCGCCCACGCCATGACCCTTCGTGGCAGCGAGCATGACTGGGGCTACAAGACTACAATGGTCAAGCGTGACGACTATGAGCGCATTTAGAAGCCGAACACCAGAGGAAAGGTTCTCGGCGGCAGCTCGTCCCTGAATTACTTCACCTGGGTCCCCGGCTGCAAGCCAACCTTTGACAGGTGGGCAGAGTATGGTGGGAAGGAGTGGACATGGGAGCCCCTAGTTCCCTATTTCCGCAAGCCTGCCACATATCACGACGACAAAGGCCTGTATTCCAAGGATCTCAAGAAGTTGGGCTCAGGTGGGCCTCTTCCCATCTCCCATTCTGAGCTTCTCGACGAGCTTGCGCCCTTCCGGGAGCGTCTCACCAAGGCCTGGCAATCCCGAGGTCACAAGTTGACAGAAAACATCTACGATGGAGAAATGACTGGCCTCGTTCATTGCATCGACACTATTTACCATGGCAAACGATCTGGCTCTTATCTCTTCGTCAAAAACAAGCCCAACATTACGATCCTTCCCCAAGTCCATTCCAAGAAGCTCATCATTGACGAAGCTAGCCTTGAGGCCAAGGGCGTCACCGTTATTGAAGCTTCCGGGAATGAATTGAGTTTCTATGCGACTCGCGAGGTTATTGTTTCCGAGGGCGTTTTCGAGTCTCCAAAGTTGCTCATGCTATCTGGAATCGGGCCAAAGGACGAGTTATCTCGACACGGAATCCAGACTCTTGTCGAATCTCGTCACGTCGGTCAGAACTTGTTGGATCATCCTGGTGTCCCGTTTGTACTCCAGGTGAAGGACGGGTTCTGCATGGATGACCACCTCCTTCGTCAAGGCCCCAAGTTCAACGCGACGGCAGAGCAATATAAAAAGGGCAGCAATGGACCCATGGGCTCAGGCTTGCTTGAAGTTGTGGGATTCCCCCGAATCGATGAATATTTTGAGAAGGACAAGACCTATCGCGAGCGCAAGGCTGCAAATGGTGGAAAGGACCCGTTCTCTCCCGAAGGCCAGCCTCATTTTGAGCTGGACTTTGTCTCCATGTTTGGTAGTGCCTTCCAGTGGCATTATCCCACTCCCAAGAAGGGATGTTACGTGAGCGTTGTCGTCGACCTTGTCCGCCCTGTCTCTCCTGCTGGAGAGGTCAAGCTCAACAGTGCCGATCCTTTGATGCAGCCAAACATCAATCTCAACTTTTTCGCTGATGATCTCGACATTATTGGCATGCGCGAAGGTATTCGGTTCAGCTACGACGTCCTAACCAAGGGAGAGGGCTTCAAAGATATCGTCGTCGCCGAGTTCCCTTGGGAGATGGATCTGGATGACGAAGAAGCTATGATTCGCGCTGTGCTGGACCGATGTCAGACGGCGTTCCATCCCTGTGGCACAGCCCGGCTGTCGAAAGACATCAAGCAGGGCGTTGTCGACTCCGCTCTCAAGGTCCACGGAGTCAAGAACCTTCGGGTCATCGATGCTTCCATCATTCCGGTCATTCCCGATTGTCGCATTCAGAATTCTGTCTACATGATTGCTGAGAAGGGTGCCGATCTGATCAAGGCTGCCCACAAGGATCTATATTAAGTGAGCAAGCTGCCCTGGAACCCGTATTGGCAAATGCGATCCTAGAAAGCTGAGGTGGCAAATTGGCAATGTCTTGGCAGTTAGTATGAGTAGTAATGGCTGACAGATTGGTATCCAGACTTGCCTTAAATCGAAATACTATACATGTCTTCATTTCCACTGAATTCTCAACTTCGTGTAGATGTCGCACAGTCGCTGTTAGGAGAGCGATTAGGGGACCGGTCACTATAGTGTGATGTGGCAGCCCATGAGAACATGGAGAAGTGCGAGGGGGTTTTATCTAGCCGCGCTAGGGTGCTTAGGATTTAGCGAGTATGGAGCGGAAGTTGGATGGGCAGTCCAAGCCGTGGTAGGAATCGGCTATCCAGGGGGGGGCTTCGAGGCCATGATGGCTTGAAGGTATTCGAAACCCTTGGCCTCTATATGGCTGGCAATGGTTGTTTTTATGTCTGCTATGCTTGAGTTTCTAATTATTGGTTGCATAGCGGAACAAATCCATTCGATTCACAGAAGGGTTAGAAAAGATGGAGACAGAAGACCTTTTTGAACACTGGCTACCGAACCCTGACTACCCTCTCTCCTGCTCTACCCCTTATTCTTACCCGGACCCCAACCGTCAGTTCGCCGTCTACAATACCAGACTGTGCGGCTCAGTCTGTACTATTATATTTGTCTATGCGTCGACGCCAAGGCTCCTTCGTGCCAGTCGCGAGATCAGGGAACGCCTTCGGTCACGGCGAGCGCTCTGGGTATCACGGGCGGCATTTCCATTTCCATTTCCGCCCCTGTTGCCAGCATTGTTGCCACCAGCGTTGCCCGCGTTGTTTCCGCCATTGTTTCCAGCATTGTTGCCAGCATTGTTGCCGCCCCTGTTGCCAGCGTTGTTGCCACCAGCGTTGCCCGCGTTATTTCCAGCGTTGTTGTTGCCGCCGGCGTTGCCACCAGCGTTGTTTCCAGCGTTGTTCCCGCCATTGTTGCCACGGTTGTTGCCAGCGTTGTTTCCGCCATTGCCAGCGTTGTTGTTCCCACCAGCGTTGCCACCAGCGTTTCCACCAGCGTTGCCACCGTTGTTTCCGCCTCGGTTGTTGCCGGCATTGCCGTTGTTGCCAGCATTGCCATTGTTGCCGGCATTACCGCCATTGTTCCCGCCACGGTTGTTGCCATTTCCTTGACCATTGCCGGCCGGAGGAGTAGCGACGACGGGCGCCGCAGTGGGCGTGACCTGAGGAAACGCAACAGTAGTTGGGTTAATGTTGAGCAAGGCGTTCACTGCCGCGACGTTCTGGAGGGCTTCCTCCGAACCAGCATTGGCATTGGCCTGGATGGCCTTAGGCAGGTCCTTCTGGTTCGAAGCAACTTGAGCCAATGTGAGATCAATGTCTTGCGCACTTTGGATAGTAGCGGGATCATTGACAGTAGGCTTGACATCGGTCTGCTGGATAGGGAAGCAGCCGCCAAAAGGACCGGCAAGGGCAGCATTGCGGCAACGAACGGTGCACACATTGCCGGTAGAAGCTGTAGAACCCTGTTAGCGACACCGTGTTTCGGAGTGTGGATTCACGTTGGTTGCTCGTACCTCCAACACAAGCCAGGTCCTTGGGCAACTCCACAGTCATGTTGAAAGCCTGGGCCTTGGCCTGGGAGAATCCGTTGACACCAGGAACGTTGTTCTTGACAACCAGAGGCACCTGGCCAACAAGACGCTTGCCATTAGACGTGACATCGAGGTCACACGTATAGGGACCCGCCCCATCGGCATTGACCTGGTGCACGGTGACCTGGATCGAGCTACCCTTAGTGACCTGGGTAACGGCACCTGCAGCAATGGCGTTCTCAGTCTCCTCTCCAATGTCGATGTTGCCCGTCAGCTCAGTGCGACCGCACTCGTTGACAATGTTGGCTTCGATCTCGGCCGTCCGGATGAGGGTGGCGTCTTGCTGGCAGGGGCTGATTGTGGTGCAGTTCCTGGCAAGTTCCGGGTTGACTAGAAGATACGATTATTAGAGTCAAGATTCTGAGGATTGGAGTGGCAAGATGCTTACCTCGGAAGCCTACGCTGGGCGGCCCGGCTGGACCCTGGGCGCCGATGATGACACCATGGGCATTAGCGACAGCCAGCACCGCTGAGTAGGCGAAAAGTTCAGTGAATCGGTTCATAATGTCTCCAAGATAAATTTTAATAAAAGGTACTGAGCCAGCAGTAATAGAAGCGAAGGGAAAAGGATGAGAAAGGAAATAAAACAGGCGAAGGAATGCTTGAGGTTGGTTGGGTAGAATGAGCAGAAGCAAGAGCCGTCTCGACTCGACATCTTATACAACAATGTGATCCATTGGAAGGCATCGCCAATTATGTCGCGCAATAAGCTGCAACAAGGGTTGCGCCAAGTGACTGGGGCCCAGGAGTCATCTCCGTTTGGATCTGCCGCTTCGGAATTGGTATGAACACGGCACAGCGACTCTCGTTGTCGTATGTGAAGCGCGTGTCGCATGTGAGGCGCGTTTGACGCGATTCAGACACAGTCTCCGCGGTGATGAAACATCCCTACCCATGTGCGACGGAAACTGGACAGGGCAGGGCACGGGACAGGGCACGGTGCAGTGAGCGGAGTTGTCCGAAGCAACCTGGTCTGGACGGCATCTCCGAACACCTGCTGCGCTTCGGCATTGGGCGATATGCTTGGCAGCCAACCTTATTCGTTAAGTTTAAATGGTGTTGGAGCCTGCAATTATCATGATAGTAAACGTTGCAATACATAGTTTTATCAGCTCTTGAAGGTTCGACTAAAACGGCCGGCGCAGATCAATTGAGGTGGCTGAAGATGATGTTTCTCCTTGGATGCTGATCGCATTGGCGCCGGCTATTGACAGGTCGTATTCCAAATGCCGCCATTTCGCTGCAAGAAACAGGCTTACACTGCTCTTCTCTAGACCCAAACACTTACTGACTTGTATCTGTGTGATCACCGGATTGCAACGCCTCAAGATTTGGGTGGGTTTCACCAGGGTCACTTTAGCGCCATTCTGACGCAAAACACGTAACAGCCACCTCACTGTTTGACACCTGATGCATCCCTGGTTACACTGAGCCATTGAACGGCGGGTGGTATTTTTATCGCTGTTTTATCAGTAGGTGCCATCATAGGCGGCTCAATCCAATCTTCCTTTTTGCCGAACTACTAGCCGAAGTTGTATCAAACCCTTGGTCTCGAACCCGGTCGCCCTATTAGTGATGCTGATTGATCTGATTGTCTTGCCAACCCTGCCCCGCCGTGATAAAACGCGGCTCCGAAATGGGAATAGTGGACAGTGGCGGCCACGAGGCGGCTCCGCAAGGAAGGCCCAAGGGCCAGTGAGAGTATCACCTGTATATTGTGAGGGCCCTTGTCGACTCCCGCACCGGCAGGTGGCGTTACTCAATTCTCCGATCCTTGAACCCCTGCTTTGTATATAAGACTGGCAAGAGACACCGTCGATTGCTGCTCTGGGTGGCGGCCATAGCATCTCCCTCTCGAGCCTGCAAGCATGTATGTGCTCCTGCGAGATTACGGGGTAGTTGCAGCTGCATTTGCCTTTGAAGTAAGTGATCGACTTTTACAACCCTATTGTCGAACTAGCACTGATGTACTTGCAGCTGGTGACCCTCGGTCAAACCCGACTTGTTTAAGATGGTTGCGTATGACTACGTCTCATTAGCCTGGATCCATCGACCAGAAGCCCGACCCTCTACTTGATTGTCCCTGGCTCCCGCGACTAGTCCTTCAGAACCACGTAGCCGACACTGCCACGAATCTTGATGGTAGTGCCAAACGGCGCAGAAACCTTCTGGAGGTGCTGGAGAATCCGCTGCGCTTCCGTCTTGGGCGCTATTCTTGGCAGCCAACTCTCCGCGTCGTTTGTCGCCCTCAGCTGGCCGTGGATCACCGGGTGCAGCTCAATCTGCTTCACCTTGCCGTGTTGAACCCGCACCATGGCCACGATGCTGTCATCCCACTCCACCGGGAGAGTCACACCCATGAACTTCCGACCCAGACTGTACGTGAAGCTGTTGAGACTGTAGAAGATGGGTTGTCCGTTGTAAATCTCTATTCCACGAAGGTGGTGGGGGCCGTGGCCAAGGACAACACTTGCCCCTGCATCAATGGCAGAGCGAGTCATGTTGGTGATGTAGCTCGCTGGGACCATTGCACCCTCGGGTATGGGAGATTGCGAGTCGTCCTCCCCACGTATGGACTCGTGGCCGTGAATGGAGAAGAAGACCGTGTCCGTCTTGGAACGTGCGGCTTTGACTTCAGCGAGAATCCCTGCATAGTCGACACGGTTGGTGTCCCATGCGAGGCCTGGTTTGCCATCCGGAGATAGCCGCCAGTGGGACCATGTGTAGGGAATCTGGCCCGTGTAGAGAGTGATGTCAGTGGTGTCGTCGGTGATAACCTGGCCCTGGGCTTCTGCCACGGAGCGGATGGCCCGGAATGCCTCGGGGGTGACCAAGGTCACGACTTGAGATCGCAAGACACTGATGCCGGGGCGCGCTCTGACCCCATCACTGGCTGGACCTGCCACGGAGGCAGGCAGGTGGCTCCCTGCAACTGAAACGAGACCAGCTGTGACCTTGTTCTCGGTGCGGAAAGCTGCGGTACGAGCCGCTTGCAGTGATTCACCCCCTCCGGCGACTGTGATATTTGATGCCCGCAAGTTGTCGTGGGTGGCAAACATGCCGGCCTCCATCCAGTCAAAGCCGTGATTGTTTGCATGAGAGGCCATGTTCATGCCGACTTGGGCCAGCACCTTGGCCTGGGCAGCAGGATACTGGGCGCCACCACCAGCGTTGCCGTAGCCACTTTCCTTGCCATTTTCAGAACCCCGATGGCCGCTAAAGCTGTCGAGGTCGAAGAGATTACCTTCCATGTTGAAGAAGCGAAAGTCGGCCGACCGGAGCAGGTCCCAGACAGCCTGGACGTCAGGGTCGTTGCTCGGTGCAATGCTGCCCAGATAATCGCCCATCGCGGCGAGTGTGTAGGTTTGCCCATCGACGAGGCTTAGAAAGTGACTGAGTAGATAGATGACCCATAGCCGAGGGACAACTGTGTTAAGGCCCTTCATTGTGGTTGGCTAAGAGTGGAATGTATGCTATGTTCAAGGTGTGTCAACTGACAGAGATGACGGCGAACCGATGCCAATATGATGAATCAAACAATGGGCTTGCATCGTACAAATACAGCAGCCAAGAGGGCTAAGCCAACAGTCTGCAACCTCCTTTAGGGTAGAGGATAGGCCTGACTTTGTCTGATTGGGTTTTGTCGATTGGTGTTATCGAGGCTCGTATCGAGTTATCGGCTCAGCAGGGTGCACGAATCCCCCGGCTGACGGCAAGAATACCTAAAACGGTGATTGGGAGCACCCGTACCCAAATAGTGCAGGTGGTCTGCGATTTGAGGGTCATAGCGAGCCTTGGGATGCCTGAGAGCTGCTGGGTTATTCACCGTGGATTCAAATGCGCGTGCTCTCAATTACCGAAAGGGGGTTGAGCGGTCCCGTTTGCCAAATCTGGCTATGTTACCGCCTTCGGCTAGTGACGCGTTAGGCTAAACCTATTACGGATAGATCGCCGTGCCTTCGAGTGCAGATATCGCGGCCACTGGCTGGCTGCTATCGGAGTAGCAATCCAAGGACTTTCAGAGGGACTATCAAAGGACCATCAGAGAACTGATCATAGACAAGGAGCTTGAAATTGGTGTGCATAATCTCGTAAAAAAGTCAAATTCGACTGACGCTATCCAAGAGACAAATACTTAGTCCATACCGACCCACCCAGTTCAGGCATGTAGAAGTGTTCATGTTTTTTAACTCAAGAAGTCCTTTCGAACTGGCTCGTCTAGAGAAAACCACCCATTTTCATCTAGTATATTTATTAACAATGATCATCTCGACTAAGGTCGGGTCCCTGGCTGTACTTGCCCTCGCAGACCTCATCGGCAGTACCGTGGCGGGTCGCACCACCAGCCCCAGGTTCCAACTTACCCTAAAGCCCGATTTTGACCCCCGTGGCTACAAGCTTCATGGCAAAGTCCGCGTCAGTGGTTCATTTGCAGCAAACGAAACCTTGGCCGTCTTACCGATGACCATTGCAAGCGTCAAAACCGCACAGTACGCTGCTGACGGGATTATCGCGACTGACGCCGAGGGACGGGTCCCACTCTCCGTGCGGGACGTCGACACGGGCCCATTTGGACAGCCGAGTCGCTACTGGGTGTCTAAAAGGGCAACGCGGGGCCATGTATCCCTCTCATTCACCGCCAAGCCCGTCGTCGCCAATGTCAGCTCGCATGCCGGCCCTCGCTTCGACATCAGAAGCGGCACTGGCGGCCTCACTGGCTCCATGTGGGCTCTAGTCCCTGTGCCTGATCCGATGTCTGCTGCTGAGTACAACATGACCGTCTCATGGGACATGCCCAAGACGCAGTCGGCAGCTTTCACATGGGCTGACAGCAGAGGAACACATAGCCACAGCTTCACCGGCCCCATTACCGACCTGCTACAAACCTTCTTTATTGTGGGTGATGTTGCATCCGTGCCAACCATTTCCAGAGGCAAGTCCAGTGATAAGTTTGGATTGTACTGGCTCAAGGGGCAGCAGCCATTCTTCAACACTGATAGGGTGGCTGCCTTTGCGGAAGGGCTGTTGGAGTACTCGACCAAGTTCTGGGAGGACGATTCGAACAAGCCCTACCGCATCTTCATTCGCGTAGAGGAGGAGCAGGCTGCCAGTAGTGGCAAACCCGGCGCCGGTGGCACGGCGCTCCTCCGCTCCTTCATGATAGGGTACAACCGCGACGCTGCCGTCCCGGAGCAACAGCTCAACACACTCCTAGCGCACGAGATGACACATAACTGGACGCCCTGGGCTGGCGACGGGTCGACAGAGCAGTCGAGGTACAATGAGGGATCTGCCGAGTACTGGTCCCTCAGGCTCCTGTGGCGCGCCGGACTATTGACTGCGCAACAATACCTTGACGAGATGAACAGCCGGGCTTACAGCTACTACACCAACAGTGCCGTCAATCTGTCGGACTCGGACGCCCAGGACAGTGCTTGGAAGATTCCGGATGCACAGAGAATCCCGTACGGCCGGGGCATGCTGCATCTTACCAACATTGACGCGCAGATGAGGGCCGCTAGCAACGGCACCAAGAGCCTTGACATCATGGCCAAGAAATTCGTCAAGGAGTGTCGCGTAAATACTCTCTGTGGATCTGAGGAGTGGTTTGCGATTCTCGGCGACGCTCTCGGCCAGGAGGCCGTGGACGAGTGGAAAAGGGTATCTACGGGGGCTACCATCAAGCCGTTTGAGGGCAGTCTTGGGCCGTGCTTCGAAGTTGTCCAGAACAGCACCACTCCTGCGATCTGGACATGGCAGGCAAAGGAAGGCGTCAACATCTCCAGCCCATCATGTGTGATTTGAGGTTTGTTGCCGGAAAGGATGTCGCTTCGCTCTAGTTTAGGTTCCGTGGGGAAGGGAGCAGTAACAGTGTCTTCAGGTTTCGGCCATCTAAATACAGACCAGGGGTCGTCAGTAGAGGGGAAACTGTTATCCGAACCGTGTACGGCCAAGGATGTGCTGATAGATTAGCCCACAAGTCACGGTTTCATAATAGAGTAGCAATTCGGAGCGAGTATGTGGTTTGGATTGGGTGAGCAGCCCTAAATAACCATATTGATAGATTCGAGTCTACTTCGATAACAAAAAGCCTGCTGACACAGAGCGCCCAGTGGCTGCGATTGACCAAGCGCTGCGTTGCCATCTCGGTCTTCAAGTCAGGAAGTCGACATTATAGAAGTATATTTATCCTGAATAGCGGAAGTGCTTGTTTCCTTTATCGGTCTCATTCCTAGAGTAAAGGTCAGTTTCATATAAATTGAACGAGGGAAATAAAAGAGTCGGCTTCAACAAGTGCGATGTGTACTCTTGTAAGGGATTGTGTACTTACTTGAGCGCAGTGAGATCGTCTGCATCGTCGTGGTCGACAGCATACGCGGGATTCGTTTTCGCCTTCTTGTCTCGTCTGGCATTCTCAAGCCTCATAGCCATCCAGGTGGAAAGAGTAAGCGCAATGAAGGTGGAGAGAAATCTGAACGGAAATATGTTAGCTTCTTTCCTTTCAATACACTGTGGTGGAGCTGAGTAGCACTCACGCTAGCACAAAGGTCATGCCAGTGTTGTAGCGAGGGGACTCAGTTCCCAAGAAGGTCTGTGGCGTGATGATATTGACGACGCAGTAAAGGAAGAAGGCTGCTGAGGTGGTGATTTGCTTTTTGGTGTAGCCAACAATGTTAGCGCCGATCACGGACATGATGACGGTATAGTTGACGCCAGAGCACGAAATAATGATACAAGCGGCGAGGCGACGATTCTGGTACTGTTCTTCAGCCGGCGTGACATGCAGCAAAGCGATGCCGGCAAGAGCAATAATACTGGCAGCGGCGGTGAGGGGCTGCTTCATGTTCCGGAACCGAGGTGAGAAGGTCGGCAGAGCAGACACGATCAATTGAGAAAATCCCTAGATGATCGGTTAGCCATCGTCTTCTTCATTCCGGCACAGCATCATGGGCATTGATCGTACCTGGACGGCATAATTTGGTGCTGTGAAGAGTTGAGCTTTGAGCTTTGAGTATCCAAAACCCTGCGAGTTGGAGTGTACTCAGTTAGCGACGGCTCATAAGCTAGGGGACACTCTATTGTGCTTCATTGCTCACTTTAATAATGATGCCTAGGAAATTGGTTGTGACATTTCCAGCGGCCTGGGAGAAGAACATTTGAAACACAATCATCCAGACCCGGTAGTCGGACACAGCTTCGCGAAGCTGCTCCCACTTGAACTCGGCTAAACCATGTTAGTGTATTGTGTAACAAATTTCTTTTCCGTGAGCTGTAAGTAGCCACTTACTATCTTTGACGCCAAGCTTGCTGTCCGCAACTCGCTTGATAGCGATGAGTCTCTCGCGCTCAGTGAGCCATTCGGCGTTCTCAGGGGAGTCGGGCATGATGAAGTACTAATAATATTGTCATTAGCTCTCTGTGTAACGTTGTATGTAAAGCTCAGTCACTTTGGCTTACCAGAAGCACGCCCGTGATGCAGCTGAGAATTCCGAGCAGCAAGAAAATGAGTTTCCAGGATTTCTATGACAACGGTCAGGAGACGATAGATGTGATCCAAATCAGATAAAAGACATACCACTGGGCCGTCTTCGATGTGACCGAGACCTGCAAGAGTACGGTGTCAGAAAATCGCCGCGGCAGCCCAAGAGCAACAGTACCATCAACTCACCGTAGTAGATGACAAGGAATGGGACCGGCAGGAATCCGTTCAGAACGGTCCACAGACCAAAGCGAAAGGGTTGCTCTGTTTGAGTGTACCAGCAGCTTGTACTGTTGAATAGCGAGTCAGAAATACTATCAAGCCTCCATGTGATAGAAGACATACATGAGGAGCAGCCCCGGAACAAGGCATGATTCAAGCAAACTATGAGTCAAGTCAGCATTAGCTGCGGTAAGAATTCGGAGTATTCACATACCCCAGGAGGAATCTCAAGACCATGAGTGAGGCATAGCCACTGGCCCCCATACAGCCAAGCAAGGTTGCTCCCCAGAGGAGAAAAGCAACGCCAATAAACTTGCCAGCGTGGAAGTACTGAAGGCCGCGACCAGAGACGAAAGACCCGGCGAGGTAACCAAAATAAAAGATCTTTCAATGAATCATTGTTAGACTGCCAATTCACCAAGTTCCCACGGTCGTCTGTCCTCTTCGTGCACTTACAGAAACACACCAAGAGTACTCCTGGCCGACAAGGCCCAAGTCCTCACGAAGACCATAGGTGGCAGCAGCTCCAAGAGCAGACTGTTCACGAGCGAATTGTTAGTTCAACCTTTATTCCCCCTTTTGTGAAGGAAATACCTGACAACCATGGAACCTTACCTTATCGACAAACTGCAGACCGCATGCCCAGGAAGCCAGCGGCATGATACGCCAGTCGATCTTGACGCGGACCTTGCGCTTCTCTTCTCCAAGTGTCAGCCAAACTACTCGTCCAAAGCATGAGCATAAGTTCATCACAGTCGTCTAACCTTCTTCGCTGAATTGGACAGTTTGAATGTTCAGTTCCTTGGCGTCAACATCGCTGGGCCTGTCCAAGTGGGACTTGGACGGGGAAGCAATGACGGCATTCTCCACATTCTCAGTGGTGCCCGCATCGCCAGTCTCCTTGGACTGCTGAGGGGAAGGCATGGTTGCTGGTATGCAATCTTGAGCAATGAGAGCGGCAGCTGTAAATGTTGGGGCGCGCAATCGTCGGTGTCATGGAGAGTAAGAAAAAGCAAAAAAGCAGGAGCTTCAGGATGGAGGAGGCTGTCCGTGTTATGTGTTTTTCGTTTGTATTGGCAGGGCACTAATTCGCTGTTATCTCCCTCAGAGGGATATTGGGCTAGCAAGGATAGGAAGCCCTCCCCCGCAATCGCCAAGAATTAGACACGTAACTTTACCCCAGACTCCCAGGGCAACGGAACATGAATTGTGCCTCAGGACTGGTGATTGAAGGGGTGATTCCCCGCAGGTGGGCCGAGGTGGCAGCACTCATTTTCTGTTCCCCCAGGAGCTAAGTCCTTGGGCTGCGGAGCTAGCATGGATTGGGGACGCCGGCGCCTCCTGGACCCCAACCGGTCACTTTTTTTAACCGCCGGTCCAAGGGCCGAGGCCTCTTGGGTTTGCTGACTGGTCATTCAAGGTCTCGCCATGATAACGGCCTAAGCTTGGAAGGGGTGAGCTGAGCAGGCGATAGCCCTTGGTGGTGAACGCCCCCGTCTTGGCCTTCCTTCAAATTCCCACGTGGGTCATGGGCTCGGAGCCGTATGATGCGGGTGAAGTGAGGTGACCTGTTCTGTATCGCCCTCCAATTGTGGTTGGTTGGGAGCATTCCGCTCGCCCGGCCATTAAAATAAATCACCGGTCCGTATCAGCGAACCGAACAACGACAGTACTGAAGACTTGACGGCGGATTGCACTCGAGTTTGTTACCGAGCGTAGATACTACTTATGATACAATTGCACGGGATTAGCCGATTTGATGAAGAGGCTCAACTGTTTGTCCTTACCAATTCCTCGTGACGATTCTGACCACTGGCGAAAAGCTTCACCACGAAACGCCCCTATGCCCAAAATGGAGACAGTAGTGGTAGATGTTCTTGTATGTGGAGGCGGCATGTCTGGCATGGCCTGTGCGGCCGCTGCTGCAGAGTCCGGAGCCAAGGTATTGGTGGTTGAGAAGCAAGCCCATTTGGGGGGATCTTCAGCCTACTCCGCAGGCATGTTGTACGTGTTCATACCATTCAGAAACCCCAAAGGAACACTCCAAGTCTTTTGATGCTAATTTGTTATTCTAGCTGGGCCCCCAAGACGTACGAAAGTCTTCGGTCGTGGGTTCCGGAGGGCGATGCTGATTTGCAGCGGGCATGGATGAACGACTATCTCCCAGCTGTGGAGTGGATGCGGCAGAGTGGTATTCCAACTGCTGACAGGTTCGGTCCGATCATGACCATTGGTATGAGCGACTCTGGCCTCGGCTTCGCATTCCTATACTAAGTGGTGACAATAGGTATTGGTTATCCCATCAAGATTTCTGAGCTGTACAAGCTTCACAACAAGAAGATCAGTGGCGGTGACACCAATTCGGCCATCTGGACTAATACCAAGGTCGTCAAGTTGCTTCAGCAAAGCCCAGAATGTGCCGGGTCTCGGGTCACTGGCGCCATTGTCCAGCGCACTCTTCCTGGGTCGAAAGATGTCAAGCTTGTCGAGGTCAAGTCCAAGTTTGTCGTTTTAGCCACGGGAGGGTTCCAGGGTTCGCCTGACCTAACAGCCACGTATCTTGGGCAAGGGCAAGACAATGTGTTTGTGCGGTCCAACTACGGCTCTGTTGGCGATGGCCTGAAACTCGCAATCTCTGCTGGTGCCGGGACGAGTCGCGGGATGGATACTTATTATGGACATCTGCTCGCATCGCCTCTCGACCACAAGCAGGTCGACCCGAAGGATTATCTGCCGCTGGCTCAATATCGTATGTTTCACAGTTTTTTGTTACTCTCTATAACACGTTTCACGTCTAACCTGAATATCCAGAGAGCAAGTACTGTCTCTTGATCAACAAGGGCGGCAAGAGATTCACAGACGAAACTCTTGGTGATGAGATTGTGAACCAGGACTTGGCCAAACAGCCCGACCGCAAGGGTTATCTCATTTTCAGGTACGTCATTTAGTTTTCACCTGCAGTAGCCAAGGAATACAATTGACACGGGTGCTAACACGTTCCTACAGCGAAGAGACAAGGGCAAAGTACTGTGTCTCTTCCATGTTCCCACACGCTGGTGATGTTGACCGACTGGCGAAAGCTCGCTCTCACGGAGCTCGGGTGGGAGAAGCAACTACTATTGCGGAGCTTGTGCAGACCCTGGGGGCATGGGGCGTTGACAAACTTCAGGCCCAGCAAACAATTGACCAGTATCATCGCGTCGTCGCACTTGGGGACAAGCCCATCTCCCTAGATGCGCCAGTTGGTCTTACTGGCCCGCCACCGGCACCACTTGTGGAGGGCAAGGGTCCTTTCTTCGCCATGGAAGTTCAGCCTTCGTAAGTTTGGCCTTTTGATTTTTCTTTTGATTTTTCTTTTAGGACGAACTATACTAAAATTCATCGACAGTATCACCTTTACGTATGGTGGCGTCTCCATTGACCCCAACGGCCATGCATTGACACCTGACAAGACTGTTATCGATGGTCTACTCGTCTCCGGCGTCGATGGCGGCGGCTTCAGTAACCGTGGATACGCTGGAGGTCTCGCGCTGGCCTTCGTGACTGGTATCTGGTCTGCTCGTACCGTGGCAAAGGAGCTAGGGTTGCCAGTCCCGTCTCTCCCACCAGCTGCCGCAAAGGATCTGGTGGTTCGTGAAGGAAGTCACCTGTAAAATACTGAGGGAATGTGAGATAGCGTAACTAGCACCGGTGGAAAAAAATGAGATAGATGTGATCTCATGTTTTAAATCCCTTGACGTAAACTTGGAATGGAACAGATGCAACTCATTTGATGTCTCTCTCAATCCTGTAAGCTACAACTCCACCGGATGGCCATTACCAGAATCAAGGGCTTGAATAATAGCCTCACAAACTCTTACGGCAGCCAAGCCGTCTTCGCCAGAGCAAACCGGAGTCCCTCCACCTCGTGCTAGCTCACCAAGATGTTCAATCTGCCGCTCATAAGGATCACCGTGCTCAGACAGTACTGCCTCGTGAGATATGGGGCAGCTCCAACCAGCTTCAAGTCCACTCTTTGCAACATCTTCTTGACGGTAGGTCCATAACAGACCGTCTGGAACACTCAAACTCCCACGTGACCCAAATAGACGGTAGCTGTCCACAGGCAGTCCAGCTTTGGCAATCATGACATTTTCTCCCGTAGCCGCCTCCCAGCCGTAGGGGCTAGGGACATTGTCACAAACGATGAGGGTTCCCACCACGCCATTCTCAAAATGTAGCATCACAGACGCACCCTCCTCTACCAGATCATCGTCTGCCACAGAAGGATGCTCTCGACGGCGTATGATGTTCTGGGCCCACAAGCGTGTGATCTTGGATCCAACAAGGTAGTGCAACACATCAATATCATGCACTAGGTTTGTCCACACCGGCCCGCCCCCTTGAGACCGGGCAGCCCGCCAAGGGGCTGTCGCGTAGTATCCATCCGGCTTTTTGCATGTCCACAGACTGGAGACGGCGGTGAGATTGCCCACCGTGCCGGCTGTGAGGGCACGCTTCGCTGCGACAATTGGCGGCTGGAACCGTCGATGATGGCCGACCGTAATCGTACATTGTCTGTCCCTCGCAAGGGATAGCAGAGCGGCTGCGGACTTGGACTCGGTCGACAAGGGCTTTTCAACCATTATGACTTTTGGTTTGGCTGAGTCGAGGATCTCAGTCGCAACTTGTACGTGCAAACTGGACGGGACGCAGACAAGGTATACATCAGGCTGATACACAGCCAACAGGGCAGCCAAACTTTCAAAGTATGGCACCGAGAATTCGTCTGCTAGCTGTTTTCCCGATGGAAATGGGTCAACGATAGCTTGCAAAGTGCAAGTTGAGGAGTTGAGGAGCGTTTTCAAGTGCTCTCGGGCTATCGTGCCGCCCCCGACAATGGCAAAAGGCGACTTAGTATTGTTGGGTTCCACACTGTTCATTTTGGGCTTGGTGTGGTTGGCAGATTGTCTGGTTGGTCTCGGTCAAGTCAAGGGTTGATGGAGTGACAGAGCATGCGGCGGATGTGAAGAGCAGAAAAGTAGGCACGGACACCAATCCCGGCAAGTTTTGGCGAGCCAATTTATCACGCACGAGAAAGCTGATGGGCTAATGATGACTCGCGCATCTTCAGCCATACCTATTGGATGGCAATGGAGACATGGTGACGCCGGGCCTGGCATCTATTGTCTGACGACCGGCCGGTCACTTAATCTAGATCTGAAAACATGCACTCGGAGCATGGCATCTCTGTATGGGGTTTCGCATTGATAGCAGAGCTAACCAGTAAGCTAGCTACCCAGGGATCATCCACTCACTGTCAAATTAGTGGCTTGTAGCTGCATCATCCACGGCCCACGTAGTTGCTGCGGGACACGGCCAAGATTGGGCTGGGGTAGCCCATCCTGGGGTCCGGGGAAGGAGTGAATTAGCCTTTTTGGGCTCAGAGAGCAATAAGGCAGTCACTGATTACTGCTACCGGGGTATTGGAAATGCGGCTTGTGGGGCCCCAGGCGATTATCACACCCCTCTCACGCCCTCGGCATATTATTTAAAGCCCCGGGTGGCACAGAGCAATCACACCGACCCCGCAACCGGTCAGGCCTGGACTAGGGACTTGGTTCCAAGACTCTGGTACTCTTCTCATGCCGAGCAATTTGGAGTAGGATAATCTGCACATAAGTGCTGAAAATCAGGCCACGTGCTGGGCTCACAATAGCAGATTGCCTTGACAACTGGCAATCCTAGAGCCTCATCCCTTGCGCAGTCACCTTGTCTTGACCAATCATTGAATTGCCACTCCGTATTTTGCTTCTATTTGACGACATCATGGCACCTGTCTCTTCAACATCCCGGACATTGGCCCAGGTGCGTGCTCGAAAATCATGACATAGCGAGAGAGACTTTGAATAACAATCGCCCCGAATAAATTAGCCCATCACGCTTAAGCTCTCGGGAAAGGTCATCAAGAACCGACTCTATCGCACCCCTCTGAGCGAATACGCATCTACCTATGATGAAAACGACCCCGACAACACTGGTAGACCGCTTGACAAGTACCGGGAGCTCTATCAAGGTCAGTTGGCTACGTTGTTCCTAATCACGAGCCCCAAGTTCCATGTTAGCCATAATCTATGCCATTTCTCATGTTCTGCTGACGCCGTGAACTCACAGAAATTGCGGATGGTGGCGCTGGCCTCATCTGCTTCGGCAACATCCCGATTGACCGCAACAACCTCGAAAACTACAACAACGCAGTTCTCGATCCCCGAAACCCGTGGGACCCTGTGGCTGCATTTGCTCCAGCCATAAAGGCCGCCAAATCCCGCGGCGCCGTCTGTCTTCCACAACTTCAGTTCCCCGGTCGCCAGGTGCCCGAATTCTTGAACCAGAATCCCCGATCTGCATCCAACGTGCAGCTGAAGCCATGTCTGAACAAGAAATATGGCAAGCCAACTCCTTTTACATTGGATGAGATTGAAGAAATCACACGTCGCTATGTTTGGGCTGCTGAGGTTCTTGCCAAAGCCGGTGCCGATGGAATCATTGTGAGTGGACACCTGCGGTTCCCTCTTGCTTGAGACTTGGTAGCGTGTGCAGCTAACAGTGAGGCTCACTTAGATTCATGCCTCGCATGGTTACATTATGAACCAGTTTCTCTCTCCTCTCACCAATAAGCGTACAGACAAGGTAATGCTCCGATAGGATTATCACCTCAAGAGGCGATGAACTTGGCCAACAGCCGAAGGTTGACTCGGCTAACATAACTTAGTATGGAGGAAGCCTCGAGAACCGCGCCCGCTTCATTCTTGGGATAGTCAATGCTATCAAGGCGAAGCTGCCCTCGGAAAAATTTGTCATCGCGGCCAAGTTCAACTGCCAGGATTGTGAGTCCAACTCGACCCACGTACGGCGGCCGTCTGCCGACCCCATCGGTTTCAGTTCAGCTTTCTAACCAGTTTCAATTCTTTGCCTTAAATAGTCATCGAGGGGGGACAAAGCTTCGCCGAGCAATGTGTTGTGATGAAATGGCTCGAAGATGCTGGTGTCGACTTTTTTGACATCTCAGGCGGCACATACGAATCTCCTGCGTGGCGGGGCAACATCATGACGGAGCTTGCAGAGCGTCCTTCGCAAAAGGAGCGCGGAAGGTGAGGAGATAAATGCCTAAATCTTGTTTCTAAAAATTTAGCGCTAATTCTTGGTTCTCGATAGCTATTTCATCGAATGGGCTCAAGAAATGAAGAAGGTCTTGGTAAGTGCTCACGCAAATTTCGAGGGTTGGGCTCAGGCTAACTCAAGACAGTCGCGAGCTGTGATCGGGACTACAGGCGGATGGAGAGATGAAAACAAGATGGCGGAAGCGGTCTGGAAGAATGACATCGACATGTGTGGCTTGGGTCGTCCGTTGAGAGAGGATCCCGAGTTTGTGAACATGGTTCTCAAGGGAAAGACAACGCTGGCAAAGCTGTAAGATGCATAAGCTTGGCAATAAGTTAGGCGCAGAATACTCATAGCGTTGTCTGACTTGTTTGCACACTTGAATTGACTACTACTCTGAAGCTTCACTTGTTCTTCGTGATTTCGACTCCGAGCTGGAAGAGACCTAGCCGACACACAGCAGAAAGACTAGCACATCCAGGCAAATGAACCGATCGTGAAAAATTTCAATATTTATCGCTGGCTCATGCTAAAATATATTGGCCACGCTCTCAAACGTACAGTCCAAGCCTTGTCCGTACCACTCTCGCATCATGTCAGCAAACGCCTCCTGTGCCAGATCCTCGCCCCCAGGTGGCGTTAGACCATTGGATAACAGCGCATCAAAAGAGTAAGACGCAAGGTCGCCGTCCATATTTCCAAATTGGGGAGGTTCCATCTCCAATAGCTGGTTTAGTTGTTCAGATGCTGTTGCTTGAGGATCTTGCATGGGTGCGCCGTTTCCAAGACCTGTTACGAGATCAGCCGTCTGCCTCAAGACGTTGATCCTCGTACGAAGGATACGAAACAGATGCTGGCCCAGAAGCGCAGCAATGCCGAATCGATGTGTTGGAACTGTCCCAGCCTTCTCAAGTTGCAGAGCAACCTCGGCCAAAAGCGCAAGGAGCTCGACCTCTTGTCCTGGACGATCGCCGTAGAGCTGGGGAAATAGCTTCAAAGCCAAGATGGCTGAGTAGGAGATCATTGTCCAGGACGGTACTAGCATGCAGTACATGGGTTCTCCAATATCAGCCAAGTCTTTGACAGCCATTTCACAGCAGTTGACGGCAGCTTCAAAGCAGTCCTCTCTAGTCGCGTCTGCATCGCTCTGCTGGACACTGCCCGTTCGGTCTCTGAGGGCAAAGCAGAGAGTCAACAGCCTTCCGTGCATGTAGACATAATGAAGATAGACGTAACGAATGGCAGCTCCTGTTGACATGTGGACTTCCGTTGGTTCCAGTGTCGTTAGAGATGCTACAGCGAGTGATAGTTGTGACTCTGAAACCCAGGTGCGTCGCCACGGATCCAGGACTGAATCAACCAGATCCCGTACCCAGTGCTTCTCACCGTGCTTGGTTGTCACGCCAGACTTGAGTTGGTGGTGCAAATTCGCCAAGTGACGACGGAGAAGGACGAGGGCGCATGTGTAGACATCGTTGGTGTCGGCCAGGGGATGCTTCCACCAATCATCTATTCCGAGAGTTAGGTCTGCCTCTGGAAAAGGCCGTACTCTCCCGCAGGCCGCGCTGTGTGCCTGTTCCCAGAGAAGCATTCGAAGCCAAGTACGCTCACGATTCCGTGCCAATCTGTCTTGGAACTCAGGTACCGTCCATTGGGTGCTGTTGGCAATTTGGGTTGCCCCGGGTGCCATTGATGCGGGAAATGGTGTAGAATCTGGATCCGCGGCGAGCTGATACTCTGGTTGGCAATAAAGCACATCATTTGCAGTAGCACTGGCGCGGGTTTGCTTTCGGTCAAGACCTAGAGCTGACGCCATGCCAAAAGCATATGCGGTGTAGACCCAGGATCGCTCGTCAGCCAACGTGTTTGTTGGAACGGCAGAGAGAAGGGAGATGTAATAGCCTTGTACGATTTCAACAGATTTGTATCCGTGTGTATGGACATGCTTGGAGAGCTTCTCGCCATGCAGGCGCAGTCTCTTGGCCACCGCGCCGGAAGCATGGTCGAATTGTGCGGATATTGCCAGTATCCAAGTGAAGAGGAGCGCTGATCGAGACCGCACAAACTCTGGAGTATGCATTGCGGCATCGAGAATTCCGTTCAATGCGTGTAGGCGTTCGTAGTATCTAGACAAGGCGATTAGATGGATCAGATTAACGTGGAATATGTCAGATTGACAAATCTCAGCTTACATGGGAAAGAGATGCTGAGCCTCTTCCATTGTTACCAGGCCCAGGTCAATAGGATCAACATCAGGGCCAACATCAAGTGCCTGGTTGACTGGCTGTGGCTTGAAGTAGTTCTTTGCATGTGGACTCATCTGGCTCCGTTTAGTCAACAATGAGCCCAGGGCGTGTTGTAGCGTCTTCCTGTCGAGTGAGAGTCCGAGGGAAACATAGCCGGGCCTCCCAAGGAGAGACGAAGCCACATCCAAGGGGCCTATCACGCCGGATACAAATGTGGAAGTGTTCCCTTGTGCAGATAGCGCGATTGATGAAGGGGATGAAATGGAGTCTTCTTGGTCTAAATTATCGTCCATGGCCTGAGCCTCCCCGGATGCGTCTGCCAACAGTCCGAGGGGGTCGCTGACGGAGTTGTCGGTTTTCCATTGAGCAGTACTTTTGTGAGAATTGTTCTCTGCTAATGGAATTTCTGGACAATGCCCTGATATTGATACGGTCGCCGTCATCGAAGGATCCGGTGATGTTGATGTCAGCATTGGAGAGCACGGTATTAGGTCGGTGTGCTCAGATGCTTCCACATCCATCGGCCCAGAGACCTCGGCAGGTAGCACCTCAGCTTCAATAGTTGGCTCCAAGGAAGCCGACGGCGTGGCTAGGATTAATTCGAGAATCTGGCTCTCGATGGCTGACGGGCTGGAGGCGGATAGGACCTGCAACGTTTGCTGCTCCTCCTGGTTACCCCCGGCGCGAGCCTTGCGGACTTCTTTCTGCATCTGCCGTACGGCCTTGCTGAGGCCGCGATGACGACCTAGGGAGCCCGGTTTACGGCCGAGAGGGCGCTTCTGGGGTGTGTGGCACGGCCGATTGTTTCGTTGGCAGCGATCGCAGGGACGGTTTGCAGGGTCGGTCTCGGTCTCGGTCTCATTTTCGCTGCCACCGCTGCCTTGCCCCGGTCCTTGCTCTTGTGACTTTCCCATCCCGACACGGGTACATCGCATCTTGAGACGTCGACACGCCTCGCAAGCGGCGGGCATCGCGCTGCGAGACTCGGCTCGTGCGTCCACCATGATGAGGCGGGCCAGGAGTGTGTTGGATTTACCAATTTGTTGAAGTCGACCCACCAACGGACGAAACTCGGGAGGCCTAGAGGGCTTGAGACCTTGGGAGGCGTCTGCTACAGCGGCACACTCGGAAGTTCAAGGCGAAATGAATGAGTTGTAACCCCTGATCAGACCAGGGTATAGCGACAAGGAGAAGTTGGCAGTCAAGAAGCCGCACAATTCAGGCAAGTGATGAGGGGGATGCCAAAAAGAAGGAGAAGAGATTCTGCAGTCTGGGGGCGCGGTAGCACTGGGGTGGAGAGATGAAGAGCGAGTGGAGTTTTCTACGGCAAGACTCGGTTATGTGGGCTACATGGGGTGCGGGGAATCCCTGAATAGCGGCCTGGGCCCATCAGCTAGCGCGGTGCGGGGCATGTGATGTTGATGCGGTTTATTCTTTTCGCTCTCAGCGTCACATTTACCCACTGCTTTGTCTGCAAAGTTGGTCATGCGGCGTGGGCAGATCTGCCAATCGGTATCGATCGGGCGGCAGAGTTTGAGATGAGACCCATTGAGAGAGATAAGACCCATGCCAGACCCCTGCAATTGCGACACCATGCTCACACTTGAGTATGCTGCCTCAGGGAGTCTGTGTGGGGGTCCGATGCCCGGAGTGACTGAGCGAGACTTCAGAACCACTGCTCGTCACTTTGGAGTTACAGCTCAGGCAGAAAAACAGCAAAATGCTTGTGGCTCCAGCAGTCAATTTATGAGCACCTTTCATCAAGGTCTACATTTACGTCATGGCCATTTATTCAGAGAGAACAAGTCCTTGCCGTTGACTCAAGCTAAACTCCTCGTCCCCCGTCTACAGCAATAGTAGTCCCAGTGATAAACGAGCTCTGGTCTGTGGCCAGAAACCACGCTGCATTGGCAATATCTGATGGTTGCGTAAGCCGTCTCATCGGCAGCATGTCTTGTATTCTACGCTTCTTCTCTTCAGATTGCTCGTCATTGCCGATGCTCATCCGTAGCCTGTTTCGTGGTTAGGGAGATGCCTCGGTTCAACACAGCTCATCTACTCACATAGAAGTCTCACCAACTGCAGGACAAATGCAATTGAAACGGACTGCGGGTGCATACTCGAGTGCCAGGGTTTTTGTAGCAACCTACAGGTCATTAGAGATGGAGTCTACCAAAGTGTAGAATCGTTAATGTACCTCAACGGCCGCCTTGGAGGCATTGTAAAAAGCGAATCCTGGTCGAGGGCGGGTGCATCCCGTGCTTTTTTAAATATCTGTCAGTGGACTGGTGCCCTTGGACCTCTGCTTTACTGCTCATACTGCAACTCACCTGGTAAGATTGATGAAAACTCCGTTGCCCTGCTTGAGCATGTGTTGGCCCACGATTTGGGCACTCAGAAATACGGGCTAACCATCATCAGTATCATCGTCTCCAGCTCCAGCTGACAGGTTGGAGTGATACCTTGAGATTGACATTAAACACCTTGTCGTACTCTTGCATGCTCTTCTCCCAAAGTGGCTGCAAAATTCTCGGATTAGCACCACCTTCAAAAGTCACGCAAGGCATTTACTCGTGGGTGCACAAACCGCTTGAGGATAAGTGAGGCCTGAGTACTTTAGCTGCTAATCCTTCAAGAGATCCATCACGAGGTATCTCCAGGACTCACCGGCATTGTTGATAACTACATCAAGCCTGCCATAGCTCGACTCGGCAAGGGACAACACTCGCTCCCAGGTTGCCTGACTGGAGACGTCTCCTTGCATGAATAGCAGTCTTTTGCTAGCTGCAGCTTTCGCTTTTTCGTTGCCTTTAGCCTCGTTGAGATCAATAAACACAACGAACCAGCCTTCATCGTGGAATCTGTCGACGATGGCAGCTCCAAAGCCATCAGCGCCACCTACGGACAATAATTAGTTGTTGGGGAAAATGGAGACATTTTGCAGGCAGGCATACCAGTGACGACAACAACCTTTGGCTCCATTTGTTTGACCGTGTTCTCGGATGCAGTGAGTTTGAGTTCCAATATCGTAAGGACTTTGTTGCCGATGAATCAGCACCCAGGCGATAACGCTTCGATCTTCAATGCAACTTCGGCGTGCACTGTACTAGTTTATGGCTTACCTCCCTCCTCACTAACGTAGTACTTCCCCAGCTTCTAGCCCGACGCTATATTCTTGGCATAATTGCGGGGTTGCACCACATGATAGCCCGGCTCCTTTTTTAATGCCCCGGAACCCCCCAAGAACGCCACAGCCCGCAAAGCCCGGTTTGCTTCTTGTCGATGCGACATCTAATGACCCGATTAGTAGTGATTTAGCCAACTTGTGATAGATAGATTAGATAGCGCGTGTTATGCTGCCCAGCAAGAGACTCCCAATCACCCGCCACAGCCATTACCATGACGACAGCCGAACCCTCCCGTATCCGCATTGCCATATGCACTAACTCGCTGGGAAAATCTCAAGCCGGCCATGGTCTTGACAAAAAAATCAAGATCGCGAAGACGCACGGCTTTGATGGGGTAGAAGTTGCTATGGAATGCCTTGAGATCTACGCAGCATCGCCAGCATTTGCTCACTGCGGCTCCAGGCCCAATCGTCTGCGGGCGGCCGCAAAAGACATACACAACAAGGCTTCTGCTCTGCAATTGGAAATAATTGCATTGAATCCATTGGGCGGGCTCGATGGCCTTGCCAAGCAAGAGGACCTCGAGGAGCGGCTCCAAGAAGCTGATCTGTGGCTCCAACTTTGCGAGTTGTTGGACGCACCAATTCTCCAGGTAACCACTTGTTTCATTCGAGACCCCAGACAGATTGGATGAATGAATCAGATACGAAAGGATGTATGTGGGTTCTAATCATTATCACAGGTGACTTCATGTATGTATCCAATTCAGAAGACGCTCACAGCAGATCCCCAAAAAATCGCCGAGAATCTCAAGAAACTGAGCATTCTTGCCATGAAATACAATAAAATTGTGGCATATGAGGCCGTTTCCTGGGGTACCAACACCAACACGTGGCGGCAAATGCGAGAGCTCCTTCGTCTGGTCAATCTCCCCAACTTCCGTTACTGTATGGACACTTTCCACATCGGAGCTACAGAAGTGGGCGATCCTTTCAACAAGGAATCCGCTGTTCGACCCATGAGCCGTGAGATCATAAAAGAGAGCATCCACGAATTGAAAAATACCATCAAAGAAAGCGACATCGGCTACATACAGTTGAGTGATGCCACTGTTGCCGACGAGCGACAGCAAGGGTATCCGTTCGCAGACTTGAAGCAACCTCCATTCATGACACAATCGCGAAACTGTCGAATTTTCCCATGCGAGCCGCAGCATGGCGGTACACTACCAGTTGAAGAAATCTTTCGGGCCTTTTATGAGCTTGGATACAGAGGCTGGGTGTCTATGGAGGTCTTTCACACCGACTTGTGGAAGGAAGACGCATCGTGAGTTCTACGTGTAAAACCGTCTTGATACGTGCGACTTACCAGAACTTGGACCTAGGATTCCCTCTATTTGGGCTAGCCGCGGAATGAGATCCTGGGAGACTCTGATCAAAAGATGCGTTGAGAAGGCTCCACGAGCCCGCATTTGATGGTATTATTTGCATTATCCTCCAGGAGCATTGGAAAGACGTTGAAAATTGAGTCATCACTTTGAGGCCCGAATACGATTTAGCTTGTAGCCAGTTCAGTCATTTTGAAACACTCCTTTGTACTATCAATGACCTATTTTGTGCCTGAACGCGCTAATCAGCCGCAAGCTACAGGCGACTACACCCGCGAGATGGTGCTGCTGTTTTGTTCTGCTTCTCATTTGCGAGTCGGACGACGCCCTGTTTAATTCATCAGACCTAGAATCGGAGGTGTATCACGATGATTCGGTACGTTACCTCTTGTGTGCATGTTGCTAGTAATGTCCCTTGCTTGGACCAAATCTTCTGCGTAATTACTCCGCGACCGTTTCCTGACCATTGACTTTGCAGTTCCCCTAGCATCCACTCATCCGCCTTTGTTTCTTCGGGACACAAGAACTGCATGGAATGACTCAAGGTAACCATCATGTCTATCTGATGCCCATTGGCAGATACCTGCCCAGGCTCTCCGGACCCTGGAATACGCTCATGCACAGCAGACTTCTCCCATAGATTGGCGCCTCCAGCATCAAACTCAGTCAACGGGGGCCGTTTAAAGTCCCATATTCCGTGAACATGCGGAACAAGCCCAACCATGTAGCTGTCGCACATGTACGCCATGGCAGCAAGTTGTGCCGCTTGTGTTGCGGACGGCGACATGGCTTGACTCGCCCTGAACCAATGATGAGCCTTCTTATCATGAGGATGTTTGCTCTCCGAGTTTGCAATGCCAACTTTTTTATTGACATAAGGTGCAGAGTCGTCAACTCGTTGTCGCGATCGATCGTCATCAGGTCTCGGGACTCTTTCGGGGAAGGATTCGGCATGCTTGACTTGAGGCCCCCGTCGTTGGCTTTTTCGCGCGAAGCCGATAGTGGCTATGAAGATGATCTTTGCATTTTGAAGCGTCTTTACAACACGCGTCGCGAAGCTCCGGCCATCAGATATAACCTCGACATGGTAATAAAGGGTAGACAGAGGGTTGCCAGCGTTGACGAAGCGACAGTCCATGGAATGCGCCAGAAAATCATCGGGGACTGTCTTTTGTGCAGCTTGTAGACACTGGCCGAGGAAAATGCCACCAAAGATACCACGAGCCTCTGGGGGAAGCCAGAGTGGGTTCTCATTGGCAAAGACATTGGGCTGGGTCGTGGATATTACGTGACATGATGACTCGAGGATAGAGATTGTCTGGGTAGTATTCGGTTTGTTTGGCATGCATATGCCAATATCGTTCGATCCCATGGCGCTAGGAGCGATCGATCTGGGGAGATCTGGTGCGACCATTGGAAACAAGCGGGTGGTCAATATTGGACAAGTCAGGAAATAGAGAGCAATAGAGAAAAACAAGGGCCAAGGAATAAGCTGGAGATTGCTAATTAGCTGTACCAGCAATGAATGAGTGATCTGATGAGTCGTGGTCGTGGGATGGTAGGTGCGAATTCACTTCAGGTCCAAACTCTCTAGCACAGTCTCTCACTGTCAATGAGGGTTCTTGCCAATAGCCGGCTATCCTTGGAGCAAAGTCTCCGTTGCGGGGTCGGATGAGGTCCGTATTCCGGCTCCCAGAATAAATACCCGGGCTGCCGGGTGCCGGGCTCTGGCTTTAGTCCGTTCCAGCAGGCTCTCAAGGGCAATGTTGCACCGATATACAAAACTAGAAATCCGGGGTACCGTAGTAGCCAAGTAGTTGAGAGTCCCAGAATCCAACTAGTCATTGCTTGCGTGTTCAAATTACCTTACCAGCAGACGTCATCGAAGCAATGGCCCCAATCTACGCCAAGCACAAAGTCCACTTGAGGCCGGACAGATCTGTGACTCAGTTTATGCTGGAAAATGTGTCGAATACTGATCCAGCAAAGATCATCTCTGAAGATACTCTTACGAGTAAATCTCTGACGTACGGGGGTCTGCGTGAAGATGCCTTCAAACTGGCCAACTCATTCAGGATGCGTCATGGGCTCGGTCGGGGAGACATCGTTAGCATCATTTCACGAAGCTGTGTAAGTTGCGGTCCCTCAAGCCTGGCACTTGTAGGTGAGATGGAAAGCTGACTGGCACTCACAGGTCGACTACATCCTTGCCACCCATGCTATTTGGGCGGCCGGCGGAGTCGTTAGGTAGAAAATCCTGGCCGTGAAATCACCTCAACTTGGCCAACTAACCGTATTGATACAGTCCAATCAACTTTGCCAACAGCACCGAAGAAATCAGCGCTGCTATCAAAACGATCAAGCCCAAATTTTTCCTGGTCGATGCTTCAGTCAAAGGAAAACTCCAAGATGCAATCATGTTGAGTGACTTCCACTACCAGCCTGACTCAATCTTGACCATGATCTCGCGAGTTGACGACCACGTTTTGGTGCGTAATAGCCACTCGTACATCATGGAAGATGATCTGACAAGAAGAATACATACAGTTCCCAGAAGATCTGATGGTCGGTGCAACCCGTATACCGGCAGAGGCGTATGTCCTTGACGGCCGGGATGCTCACAAGGAGTGCGCGGCCATCGTTCTATCCAGTGGCACGACCGGCCTGCCAAAAGCCGTGATGCTGTCGCACTACAACCTCTGTGCCATCGCAGAGGGCTTGAGAGGACACAATGGCGATAACTGGAGGGGCAAAGACCGAGAGATTTTCTTCCCAGTGAGTTGTCCTTTCGTCTTACAGAGTTTGATCAAGTTAGTATACTGACAAAGCTTTCTCAGCCTTGTAAGCTTACCATTGACCGTTTTAAAATTGCATCGATTGACAGGATCAGTATCACACATATACGGCTTATATGTATGCGCATTGCTAGGTCCGTGGATTGGGTCATACATCTGCCTGATGCATGCGTTCAATATGGATCAGTTCTGCATGGTAAGCCAGTTGATACTTGACGCGAGGTAAATTTGCTAACTATGGTGTTTTCAACGCGCAGCTCATGCAGAACAAACAAGCCACTCTTGCTCGACTTGTTCCCACTGTTGCGCAGGCATTGGCAAGGTCTGACATTGTTGGTCGGTACAAATACCCTAACCTAGAGTATTTTTCTTGTGCCGGGGCCGTTCTGAAGGTAAATACAACCGATATTCAACCATCCTCTGTGACAAGCGTCTAACACTCCTGTTCACAAGCCTACCACTGCTTCGAGTCTTCGGGCCAAGTTTCCAGGCGTGAGCCTATGTCAAAGTGAGTGGATAGCCGTGGCTCAATCATTTGAGAAGAAAGCTGATAAGGTCTAGCTTATGGGTGCACTGAGCTGTCCTCTTGTGTCTCGCAGAGCGGCATCCGAGATGCCGGGGCTCCGTTGGTCGCTACAGGAACACTTTTGGCCAATATCGGAATCGTCTTTGTTGATGACCAGCTCAAAGAAGTGCCCGCTGGGAAGTCTGGTGAGATCTGTGTTTCCACACCAAGCATGATGATGTAAGTCTTTCGTTCATGGCTTGTTTGCATTTTGGGGGGCTAGCTCGCTAACAGTCGGGGCACAGGGGCTACAAGGACAACGAGGAAGCGACTCTGGAAAGCATGCTAGCCCCTGGGTGGTATCGCACCGGTGACATTGGCTACTTGGATGCCAACGGATATTTGATCATTGTCGATCGGATCAAAGATGTCATCAAGTACAAGGGGTGAGTAGATCTCTTTGTCCCGGGTCCATGTCTGGTAGAGATATGCTAACTCCATACCAGATTCCAAGTCAGCCCCACAGAGCTGGAAGAGTTGATTGGCAGACATGAACAAGTACAAGACGTCGGAGTTGCCTCGGTTTGGTACGAGGATGAAGCCACAGAAGTGCCTCGTGCATATGTCAAGGCGGCCTCTTCTGTTCCAGTTGGCGAGTATAGTCGCCTGGCTAAAGAGATTGAGGACTTGGTGGCTGAGAAGGCCGCAGGCTATAAGAAGCTGCGAGGAGGTGTCAAGTTTGTCGACGGGCTCCCGCGAAATCCGACTGGAAAGCTTTTGAGAAGGGTGTTGAAGAAGATGGAAGAGGATGCACCCCTAAGAGCCAGGATCTAATTAGTTTCTTTTCTGTCGCATCGTTTGATAGACCAAAGACAATTCAGGACTTCGGTGCAAGCACTTAGCGGGCTTCGGTGTGAACGTTCACTTTCTTTCGACTCCACTAACTACTAACTAGTACTTGTACGAGTACGTTTCTACGTGATTTGAAAGAATCACCCATTTTTAGTTGAATTATAGTCAATTATGAGTTACCTCATCCCTCTCCTGAAATTTTTCAAAGTTGCACGATCGTATTTTGCTTATCTTTGGTTCTCCTTCCGCTTACCTCATGATGCGCGCCGCAAGAAGACAGTCTCCTGCGGTTGCTCCCCAGGGAACATGTCGGAAATTCCCAGCCCAGAAACGAGCCCAAGCGGATTGCCAAGTTGAGTATAGGCCTCCGGTCTGTTTGTGGCCCGGTGGCGGGGCTGGAGCCAGTTTAGGGTAGCAACATTCCCTCACAAGTTGGACGGGCAATTATTTAATGGCCCGGTTTCGGCTCTCCCATCTCAAACTACCGCGGCAATTCTCATGCGATTCAATAAGGAACCGCCAGCGACTTAAACGTATTCATTTATGATCTCGTCGATCATTGTTCTTTGTCTTCACCTCATCACCTCCACGTGCTCATCAAGTCAACCCAAAACAGCGTCACAACCCTAAACACCACCACTATGGGCGTTCTCAATGGCATCCATGTGCTTGAGTTGGCCGGCCTTGCCCCAGGCCCCTTTGCTGGACTCATGTTGGCAGACTACGGGGCCAGCGTACTTCGGGTGGACAGATTTACCCCCCCAGCAACTCCAAGCCCTGACACCCTGGTCAGAGGAAAGTCCTCCATCACAATCGATTTGAAAGAAGCCAAAGGAAGAGACCTATTTCTCCAGTTGGCCTGCAAGGCCGATGTGCTTATTGACCCGTTTCGTCCCGGCGTGTTGGAGAGACTGGGACTGGACCCAGAAACGGTGCTGCTCAAGTTGAATCCTCGGCTCATTGTGGCTCGCCTGACTGGTTATCGCCGAGACGGAAAGTATGCAACTATGGCTGGCCATGACATTAACTACCTTGCGGTCAGCGGCGTTCTGGACATGCTCGGACCAGCTGATCGCGTTGAGCCAGCCGGTCGGCCACTGCCACCAAGTCCACCGGGCAACATTTTGGGAGACTTTGCTGGCGGTGGGCTCATGTGCGTGGTTGGAATATTGCTTGCACTTGTCCATCGTGGTCGAACGGGCCAGGGCCAGGTTGTAGGAGCCAACATGGTCGATGGTGTATCCTACCTGGCGACGGCACCGCGACAATCGCAGAAAATACCTGGTCAGTGGGACATGCCACGAGGTCAGAATCTCACAGATGGAGGATGCCCTTACTATCGAGTCTACGAATGTCGCAATGACGGGAAATACATGGCCGTTGCTTCACTGGAGCCTCAATTCTTCGCCGCTCTATGCAAGGGTCTGGAGATAAGCCCCAAGGATTGGGATGGCATTGCCAGGGACGACCGAAAAGCCTGGCCCAAGTTGAAGCGAGTTCTGGAGACGAAGTTCAGATCCAAGACCCGCGAAGAGTGGGAGCGCATCTTTGATGGCACAGATGCCTGTTGTACTCCGGTGCTATCTCACGCCGAACTCGAAGCTTTTGGGGACGAACAGCGTTCAGCTGTGCAACTGAGCAAAACCCCAGGCGCCAGGATTGGGTTCCCTGAACCTATTGTCACCTTACCTAAAGGCTCTGGTGCGGAAGAATATTTGAGCAGTTGGTTAGGTTGGGAACGCGATCGGCATTACCAAGTCAAAGGAGGGGTTTTCACAAGTAAAGTGACGGCCAAATTGTGAACAGGAGTTCTGGTGTTTAGGAATGAAGCTTGTCAATGAAAAGTCAGGAGATAGTCGGTGAGACTTTAAGTTGGCTTGGATCAAAGATGGTTAAACGTAACAAGTTTAGGCTAGCAGACTGAACAGAGGTAGTATTCTTGAAGAACTAATGAACAAGTCTGAGTCTGCTTTGAACAATGAGGAGCCTGCTAGTATGCAATGCTCAGTTGCTGCGATTGACCAAGCGCTGTGTTGCGGTCTCAGTCTTTGCAAAATTCCAAGCCTTGATTTGCCTCTCAAACAGCTCATCCAATTCGGCAGGAGAACGGCTAGGATCATTAGCGAGAGCTACGCAGAATACAATAACGATAGGTGACTTACCCAGATGTTTCCGGAATCAGTAGCCACATACCAACTGTAGCAGGGAGACCCAGACCAGCGTAGAACCAGCCGGTCTTGAGCCCCCAGGCCCACTGATTAGAATTCACCATGTAAGGGACAAGTACATCCATGACAATGCCCACAACGCATGTAGCAGCCATGGAGAAGCCGGCTGTATAGGGCCTCAGGCGCTGCGACGAGATCTCTCCCACAAACGTGGCACCGGCTGCACCAGTGGTGATCATACCAATATCTAGCGGCCAATAGTTAGCACTCAGAAACAAAATTCAGAAAGAGAAAGTGTAGGTCTCACTCCAGAAGCAGGCAAACAGGACAAAGACGTATGTGGTTGCCTTGTTGGCGGGCACAACACCAAGAATACCAACCACGACGCAGGCCACCCACGAGATGGTCGTGGCAGAACAGGCGAGAACACGGCGTCCGATCTTGTCACTGATTAAAACGTTGACAATGATGGTGGCAATCTGGATCGACGATGTGATGGTCTTGATGGTGAATGGGTCACCGACTCCGGCTTGCTGAAAGAAGTAGGTGCCAAACGTCGAGAAGAGCTTGAGACCAATGAATTGCTGCGTGACATACGGCCACATGGCGATCAGGGTTCGACGGCCGTCTCGCCCCTTGAAGATACTGTACCATTTCTCCGCCTTCTGCTCGACTGCGACGGCCTTTTCATGCTCGATGAGCATAGCCAGGGCATTGTACTGTCGATCCACATCGTAGTCTGGCACATCGCGATGCAGCTGGCGCAGGACCTGTTTTGCGCGATCCTCGAGGCCACGCGTCGCGCACCAAGCCGGGGATTCGGGGATGCAGAGGAAGATGATGATCATGACACCAATATTAGCCCACTGGGTATAGATTGGCGTCAGCCAATTCAACGGGTTGCTTTCTTTGAGAGTGCGAAGGGCAACCTGGGCGAAGAAAGTTCCCATAGTGAACCAAAAGGTGTACATCATCAACAGGCCGCCGCGAATGCGAGTCGGGGCGATCTCGGAGATGTACGGCGGAATAGTCGTCTGGAGACATCCAACGCCCATGCCAGCGAGAAGCTTGGCAACCAGCCAGACGGGCCAAGTTCGTGCCAGAGATTCGGCCAGCACACTCGCAGTGAGCAATACCCACAGCCAGTACATTGCGCCTTTTCTGCCGAAGCGGTCCGAGATGAAGGGGATGGTAACCATTCCCAGGACTTGCCCGACGGACATTATAGCGCCCCAAGCGCTGAGGACGGGGGATTCGAGGAATAGCTTTCCCTGCGCGTTCTTCTTCGTTGCAAACTCGAGGACGAAGCCAGCGTTGGCGACGATGCTGGAATTCATTCTGCAGGCGTTTACCGTTAGTCTCTCAAAGTCTTGCTCTAGAATTTCGTTCGGATGATGGTAGAGTCATACCCGACTTGATAACCGTCGTTGCCAGCGCTAAAGGCAGCGGCGAAACAGACGAGGCAGGCAATCTTGAAGGTCTTGACAGTCTCCCAGATCGTCAGACCCTCATAGCCAGAAGTGGCCTGGCCGCGAGCGACGGCATCAACGGCAGCCTCTTCCTGTTTGAGGTCGTCTTCGACATGGTGTTCAAGGTGTTGGGCCGTTTGGGCGGGTTTTTCGACATGAGGATTCGCCATGGTGCTTGAGCAGAGAGAGTTGTTCGTGACTGAGGAAAGGCATAAGGGAACCAGAGATGGATGGGCCGTATTTGAATACCAGCTTCGGCAAGCAATTGCCCGAGTAACGAGGTCTGTGGCTTGCCCTCTGCCTCTGCCTCTGCCTCTGCCCCTGCCCGACTCGTGAGCAGGTGCTTGGTGCAAGAAGAGGAAGCAAAACGTAAAATTCATCTCACCAGGCCAGTCCACGGTCACTAGCCTAGATGCTTCCCCCGTGGGGACGCGACCCCGCTCTGGGGATCTCCGCGACCAGCCATTGATGCTAGGGCACCACAGGGGACAAACATGCCGTGGAGACTTCCGAGGAACCATTCATCAGGTGGCGCACTCGGAGGTAATTGTGGAGTTGGCCCATGGGGTTAGGACGCATCGGGTTAACAGCATCAGGTTTGAGGCCAAATTTGGCCGCGGGGAAAATTTGTGATTGCATCACGTCGCTCCAGAAAGCCTCGCGGCTACCCCGAGAATTATCTACGCCGAATTCCCGCGGGACGGCGAAATTTCTCCCGTCACCACCAAGACGCCCATTCTCCATCGCCTGGGGATGCCAACCATGCCGCCATCCAACTGCAGGCGGGCCTGTGACATCTGCAGGAAACGGAAGGTCAAGGTGAGGTATGCAGACGTCGGCGTCCTGCGGTTTGCGGGGAGCAGAGCTGACCCGTTGACTAGTTGCGTTCAGCCATTGTGAGACACCTCAACCGACTGACACCGACGAGTGCGATGGCGGAGATCCTTGCTCGTACTGCCAGATATCGGCCCGGGAATGCTCGTACCATCTACCCTTGCAAAAGAGAGGCCCAAGAGGACCCCGAGTCCCAAAGCGAGCCTCTCAGCCGGCGGCACCAGATACCCCAAGTCCCGGCGTGACGCCAGGGTCAGAGTTGAGCATCGCGGATCAGGGATTTTGGGACCCATCGAGCCTCTGGAAGTTGCGCGACCAGCTGCTTGCCGGGCTTGCGCACCATGTCCCCTCGGTTCCACCGAAACAGATTGGCGATACATGCGTCTCAGTGTTCTTTAAACGGTCCTTTCCATTCATCCCAATATGCCATGAACCTACTCTGCGCGCTCACGTTGAGCGCTATCTCGACTCGGCTGGGGATGGGGGGTCATCAGAGCCCAGCGTCGACACCGACGCAAACAAGAGCCCGATCAAAATGATGCGTTGCTTTGCACTGATAACTGCTGTATGTGCTGCGACGTCGTTGCTGCATTATTCGGCTGGTATCTCGTATGCCGATGAGGTTGCGCCGCTGTTTCTCCACGCATCCAGGGAAATGCTTAGAGTATACGAAGACTACGACGTTGGACACCCTGATTCTTCCTCCCTGCAGATCCGCATCTTGTTGTCCTCTTGCTACCAGCAACACAAAGGTGACACCGGGCTCTCACGACATCTTGCAGGCCAGGCGGGCATGCTAGCCCGTAGCTTGCGCCTGTACAGGGAGGATGCAGTGCAGAAATACGACGCTCTGGAGTCGACTCTCCTGCGCTTCTGCTTCTGGGTTCTGCACACGGCCAACTGCACAGCCTGGTGTTTGCGAGATAGGGCTGTTGTTCTCTACGAGCCACTGTTTGACGCCGAATTGAGCCTGGAGCCCTTTGGCTCAAATCATGTCTCGTTGTTGCACATGGACAACGAGTATTACCAGCATGAGGTGTCAATACTCAGTGGTTTCCACAGATTGAGGCGGAATTGGCTACTGGCAGCACGGGTATTGGATCATGTCCGCCTGTATAGTCGCCTCAGCCGCGACGCTGCCAACCCCTTTGATCTAACATCCATCAACCAGCTATACTCACAATTCACAGCATCACTCGACGACTTGCCATACTCCTCATCCCAGTCAGAATTTTCCACGACAACCGGACAAGATGTACCAGATGTTGTTCCCGATCCGCCATGTTTCGCCTCGCAGAGATGCCGGTTGCTGTGCATGTACCACAGTTCGAAGCTGATGATCATGCACGAGTGTCATCACAGCGGCTTGTCCGGAGGTCTAGGGCTCCAGGATGACCCGTTAATCCTGTCAACGGAGGAAATAAATGTTGCACGCGATTTCATCCACAACCTACAAAGCGTCCCCTTGCAGCTCGTAAAGAACGGCGGAGAGCCAGTAGTATGTTCATCTTTGCGTACTGTTCGAGTTGTGTACTGAATTTTGCAGGTGGAACTCATTCGCGTTGTGGGAAGCATTCTGCTCGAGATCACGCAGACATCAGACAGTGTTGCAATTCATCAGCGTGCAAGCTCTCTTCTCGACGTGTTGCTCAACCTGCTTGCCAAGTTGAACTCGCAGGCATCGGATGTTGTCATTTCACAGTTGTCCCAGAATGTCGGTACACATGCACAAGAAAGTTGCTAGGCCGGTTTTAGTCGAATGAGCTACGGAGGAACGCCATGGGTCCCCTCTCGCTAGGAGGCCTAGAGCCTCGATCTGCCCAGTTTTCCTCACGCGACGCCGACGCGAGTCAGCCGAGCCTCCCCACCCACTCTGGGTGGGTAAATGGAGACCAAATTTTTCCCGCGGTCAAATTACACACAAGCTTGGCCCACCAACATCTGCCGACGTTGTGCGCCGATGGCCCAGTCAACCCATGCTTCATGACGCTTTGACAAGACCAGCATTGAGGAGTTTCCCCGGCCCGGGTTGGGATACTACCACCATGCTACGTATCAAGCGTCCCCGACTCTGATTGTCTGGTTTATTAGCCTTTATCGCTCTCGCTACATCTCCCGCCGAATTGCGACAGCCTCAGCTCTGCATCATCATAACAGTTGTCCTCTCCATCCCCTCTTGTTGTCTCTTCCTGCACCTTACTTTTCACAATGAGAGAGATTCCATCAGTCGTGGATGTTCAGTTTGAGCATTACCACCCTCCCAATACCCTCGGAGTCGAGGAGACCGCGCCAAGGCTGTCATGGAGGCTTCATGGTACCACGAGCCTCTTCCAACAACACGGGTACGAGGTTGAGTTGACCAAGTACAATGACAAGACGCCTGGGAGTAGCACTTTTCTTGCAAAATGCCAATCATGCCAATCTACCCTTGTGCCATGGCCGTTTGAAGAGCAATTGGCATCACGCCAGAGAATCTCTGTACGAATCAGAGTCTATGATGACAATGGTCAATCCACAGCCTGGAGCGGGCCTGCACATCTGGAAATCGGACTACTGTATCGCGAGGATTGGCGCTGCGAGCGGATTTCAGCTTCCTGGAGCTCGGAGCCACTCGGTCCAGAACCCGAACAGCTCTATCGGAAAGATTTCTCCGTCTCCAGTCGCATCAAACAAGCTCGACTGCATGTCACAGCTCAGGGCGTCTATGAGGCCGAGATCAACGGTCAGCGGATTGGTGATTATTTCCTAGCACCAGGATGGACATCCTATCAGGGGAGATTGCAATATCAAACGTACGATGCGACGGCGTTCCTCCGAACAGGAGTCAACTGCTTGGGTGTTCGCGTTGCCGAGGGCTGGTTTTCTGGACGAATCGGCTACAATGGTGGCAAGCGAACTATTTGGGGTCCTCGTTCGGCACTACTTTGTCAGTTGGAAATCGAGTATGAGGGGGGGGAGTCCGAGACCATTGTGTCTGATGGCTCGTGGCTTGTTGCCAAAGGCCCAATTCAACTAGCCGAGATCTACGATGGCGAGAAATACGATGCGACGAGAGAGATTCCGCTCTGGTCGTCGGCTTCCAACAACCCAGCGTCTTCCGACTGGTCACCCACCGCAATCCTCGAGCCACTACCATCGGCCACGATGCTAACGGCTGGATATGGAGAGCCAGTACGGCGAGTGCAAACAGTCCAGCCAGTCGAGTCCTTTACAACGCCCTCCAACAAAACCATCATAGACTTTGGGCAGAATCTGGTCGGATACGTCAGGTTGAAGAAGATCAAGGGCCCACGAGGTCACAAGATTAGCCTCCGCCACGCCGAAGTATTGGAGAACGGAGAGCTGGCAACGCGACCGCTCCGCATATGCCAAGCTGTCGACGAATATACCTGCAAAGGTTCTGGCGAGGAGACTTACGAGCCAACATTTACCTTTCATGGTTTTCGATACGTGCAACTGGACGGTTGGATCGGGGACCTTGATCTCGAATCAATCGAGGCCGTGGTGTGCCACACAGATATGAAACTTGTTGGTTCCTTTGACTGCTCGGATCCTCTGCTCAACAGGCTTTATAGATCCATTGTCTGGAGCATGAGAGGCAATTTTCTTTCGGTACCAACAGACTGTCCTCAACGGGATGAAAGGCTTGGTTGGTCAGGGGACTTGGCACTCTTTGCGCCTACAGCAACCCTCATATATGACTGCTATGGGATGTTGAAGAGCTGGCTGACTGATGTGTGGATTGACCAGCAATGCCTTTCAGGCATACCAGCCATGGTCACTCCAAACGGAGCTGCTCCTCGCTTCATCAGTCACAGGAAAGTACCTTGCGCCTTGTGGCATGATGTCACTGTCCTAGCGCCTTGGGCTCTCTATCAAGAGACTGGTGATGAGAGTATCTTGAGTCGGCAGTACCAAGGCATGACGATTTACATGGAAAAGATACCAAGACGGAGTGAGGGTCTCACTCACTTATGGGATCCGAGTCTGTTTCAGCTGGGTGTAAGTATTCTTGTCCCTGGTAACTCTTTTCGATCACTAAGACGTTACTTAGGACTGGCTTGATCCTTCTGCGCCTCCTGATGCTCCCTGGAAGGCTGCCACGAACCCTCAGATGGTTGCGAACATGTTTCTGATCCAGAGCTTGGAGATTATGTCCAAGATATCCGAGATCCTTGGCAAGCCGAAAGATGGTGCTCGCTATTCTTCCGAGGTAAAACAAGCACGTCTAGAGTTCCAACAGGAATACCTCATGCCAAGTGGCTTGATGGAATCCGATTCGCAAACTGCTTACGCCTTGGCTATTTGTTTCAATCTTTTAAATCCGAGACAGAAAGAAAGAGCAGCTTCTCGACTAGCACAGCTTGTTAGAGAAAACAAGTTTCGGATCGGCACAGGGTTTGCCGGTACTCCGTACGTATGCGAAGCTCTTGCTTCCACGGGGTATAATCACGAGGCATACTCGATGTTACTTGAAAGGGGCTGTCCATCGTGGCTTTATCCAGTTACGATGGGTGCAACTACCATGTGGGAGAGATGGGACAGTATGTTACCAGACGGCACCATCAATCCAGGCGAGATGACATCGTTCAATCACTATGCCTTTGGGTCCATCGGCCGTTTTCTGTTTGAGAGGGTAGCTGGCCTGCAACGAGTTGAGCCCGGCTGGAAAAAGGTTCGCATCGCACCATCGGTCACGTCAGCTCTCACGACCGCTTCGGCATCGCATCTGACGCCCAATGGGACGGTATCCTGCTCGTGGGAGACATCTTCTTCTGGATCAAGCAGCGCTATTCGAACGCTCACAGTGAAAGCAACTATACCGCCCAATACCACCGCCGAGATTGTTATTCCAGGACTTTTAGAAGAAGTAGTGCATATCGTTGGTGTTGGAGAGTGGGAATTTGAGTCTCAAGTTGGATTAGATTAGGGAGATGGTCTGTTACCAGGCAGGCAATATGCGAATTGGATGCCCAGATTGAACTTGAGAGAATTCTCCGACGCTGTCACCCACAGTATTACGTGCAGGGTTCAATCATTCAAGCAACTTGAGGCAGAGTGGTGATTCTTGTTATTTCTATTCTCGCCTCCATTTTGACGACACTACGGCGTTCAGCTGGACACTTCAAAGGTGTGACATTGCACTCAAGAGGTGCCCTTCAAGATCCAAATGGTCCCACTTCCGTTTGACCGATAGAGAACCAGATGGTCGCTCTTCCCAGACTTGTCGTAGTCAAATGCCAGCACTTTATCCACCCTGCTCCTCAAGTCGAAACCACCCACGCCTTGCCCAGGATCTCCCTCGGCGAATACTGGATAGAACAGACCACCATCCCGCTTGACTACCCAAAAGGTACCAGTGCCGGGCCTGTAGAGAGCAACATGATCATTCTTGCCGCTTTTATCCCAGTCAAATGCCATAGCCACGTCAAGGCGGCTCCGAAGATCATAGCCTCCGATGCCGCTGCCGGGATCGCCTTGTTGGTAAACCGGCGAGAAGTAACCGTTGTCGTTTCGCAAAACCCAGAATGTGCCGGTTCCAGGGCGGTATAGTGCAATGTGGTCCATCTTTCCACTGCTATCCCAGTCAAGAGCAAAGGCACGATCGGCCGGGCTGCGGAGATCATAGCCACCAATGCCCCTGCCCGGGTCGCCTTGTTGATACACAGGGATCCAGCCAGCCCTAGACCGTCTCAAGATCCACATGGTGCCGGTACCCGGTCGGTAAATTGCGAGATGGTCCAGACGGCCGGAGTGGTTATAATCAAAGGCAAACATTCGATCATTGGCGCTCCTGAGATCGTAACCTCCAATGCCAGCCCCGCCATGACCCTGGGCATAGACGGCCCTGTATAAGCCACCTTGGCGCTTCAGGATGAATATGGCTCCATATCCAGGCCTGTAAAGTACAATGTGGTCGAGTTTTCCGCTGCTCTCGTAGTCGAAGGCAAAGGCGGCGTCATTGGGATGCCTCAAGTCGTATCCTCCAACGCCGTTACCAGGGTCACCCTGCTGATAGACAGGCGAGAAGCCGCCCCCATTGTTACGGAGGATCCAAAAGGTGCCGGTGCCGGGTCGATACAAAGCAAGATGGTCCAAGTTTCCCGAAGATTCGTAGTCGATAGCAAACACGCGATCAGCTGGTGACCTGAGATCGTAGCCGCCGATGCCGCTGCCGGGCTCTCCTTGGCTGTAGACAGGTGTGAAGCCCGTTGCTGAGACTTGCAGAGCGAAGCCTAGTGTTAATGTTTGCACAAGTTTGTCTGTCAGGTCAGCACTTGTATCACGTGATCTTGGCAAGGGAATTATTTGTATACTCACGCAAGATCATGTTGAAGAGAGTACGTCGGTGCTAATAGTGGTGTCGGTCGTTGATGGAGTTGATCAAGAGTGTAGATGTACAGCTGAACGAGAAGACTGCTGACTGAATATTAATGAGGAGCGCAGATACTATATAGGCGACTCATTCTCAGTCAGCCACAACTATAAGGCAAGCAAACATCTGAACGTCTGAGACTACCAACCCTAGGCGCCACATGCAGCTTAAACAATAAGACAGATGTCAGCAGACGACTACTCAGTATTCACGCAATACATCAAGCCTTTCGAACCATTTTTTCTCTCGCAGAAACGAGGAATGCCACGAAAAGCCGAGGTATTTCAGCTGAGGCAGGTAGAACATGATGGCCGGAATAAAGCCGGATTCCAGAGATGAAAATGGCCGCCGCAGATGGGCGCCCTGGGCCTTGCACAATGCCACACAGTAGCTATCAATCAAATCGTCTGCTTGATGATCGCTGCAAAGGGACGTTTATCGCGGTTTTCCCTCTTGTCAGCTTTTTGTTTGATCCTCGGACAGTTTTCCTTTCGCTTCGCACTCGCGCCAGGTGAGACACGGCCGTTTATTTAAGCGTTGGTGCCTGTTGCACTGTTCCAGCAGCCTAAACCTGGCTTTGCCTTTTTCTTCGTAGTCCTTGGTTACACTGATGCCAAAGTCTGATTGATCAGATTGTTAATAGGATCTTGAGTCAGAGATATCCCGCAATGAGAGACATTGGCTAGGCAGCCCCGGTGCCTTCGCTTAATACGGCACACGACCATCGGAGGAGCAGGGATTCTACCCCGCAATCAATCAGGTGATGCACCGAAGATGTTGGAACATCCCTCTCGAGCGCGACCAGAGACCGGCCGGGTTTGGGCTGTTTACGAAAAGCCGACTGTGACCCTCCGCCTCTGATAGATGGCTTCACAGGGAGGCGAGACAGGCCGTCAGACAGGCCGTCGGCATATCCGGTCCCGCCAAGGATGTTCGACATGCAAGTGGGTCACCTGGATCAACCAGCTGAAGAAACAAAGATGGCGGCTGACGGTACTAATTGCTCAAACAGGCGCCGCAAGGTCAAGTGCGATGAGCAGAGGCCTCGTTGCTCTCACTGCGAGAGGTTGAACATGGAGTGTAAATGGAGGATCCAGCCTCGTTCCGGGGGTTCGAGCCGGCAAACGGGGCCTGAGATGGCTGTTGAGGGCGAAGTCACACCCCCAAACCAGGGTTCCCATGCTGTGGATGAAGTGTTCGACTATGCCAGCTTCATGTGGGACACGGGGGACTTTTGGCAGCAGCTGAGCCCAGACATTGGGCAGAACCCCGGCCTGGAGGCACACATTCTGGTATGTCTTCTATCCATGACAATATTCGTTGGCTGATGGTGGATCAGGCTGCGCACTCTCAAGTTGCCGACTCGGTTCCATCAGCCCTCAGCAGCCAATACTCGGCATCGTCCATACCAAGACGGCGGAACAGTCGACAGCCCAACGTCTCGGCAAATCGCGGAAACGCGGAATTGATCGAGTTCTTTGCCAGCTCTGACAATCCACCCATCATCGCCGAGGTAGAGACTCAGAAAAAGTGGGTTGCCATGCGCCAGACTGTCGTGGAAATGTCAAAGACGTCTCCCATGGTGCGCGACGCCATCCTCGCCTTCTCCATGGTCCTGATGAGTCGTCACGGTGACACCTGGATGCTGCATGATCAAAGCAACTATGAAGCCGCCGTCGCAGAGGTTGCCAGCCATGACGGCACGCCCATGGCCGAACACAGCTCGACTCGCGAGTGCTTGCTAACGGCGCTCTTCTTCATTTGCTACGTCGACATCATTGAGACACGGCTTGATGTAGCGCATTCCAATCTCCGACGGGCATACTTGCTGTTTCAGAAGAGCAACAAGAGCAGCCTGTCGACAATGGAGAAGCAACTCTTGCGCTGGATCAGGCTGCTGGACGGGCGCGCCGTCTCTGCGGGAGGGGACGGGCTGTTCCTGACAAACGACGACGAGTCCGTCCTGGTGGAGACTTCCCCTGGTAGTTTTGAAGGCGAGGCTGACGACGTACCGAGGAGTGATTGCGCCGATGGCGACATTGAAGATGTCTTATTCCAACTCATGTACCACCCTGGTGTAGTCTTTTACCAGAAAGTGCAGAGCTTCATGGGCCGCATCTCCAAGATTGACATCTGGCACCGGTCACGAGGGACGGTGCAAGACGAGACCGAAGTCATGATCATCGCCAGCCGCATCTCTGCCGACCTGAGGGCCTTGTACGACAGCCGCCCGCCGCTAATGGACTATGCCGTTGCTGGAAAGTTGACGGAGCCGCACGTGTCCAAGCATCTGGCCTTTGTGATTACTCGCGCGTTCCGGACATACCTGTCCAACTTTTACGCAAGTAAGGTCCATCTGCATCGCGTGGCGTACAAGGCGCTGCCGTTGACTGAAGAGACGGCGGACGCTCTCAACCAGATACGCAAGTTGGCCCGGCAGCTAGTCGCGGATCTGGGGCCCGACGACACACCACCAGTCAACATGCTTTGGCCGCTGCTGATGCTGGGCGTCGAAGAACAGGATGCGGTGGAGAAGATCTGGATTCGGGAGCAGATTATGAGGCTGGAGGGCGTAGTGAGCAACGCCAGGATCACAGCGCAGGTCCTCGACGAGGTTCAGGCGAGACAAGATGCTGCAAAAGCGCGGATGGATATTCGAACCGTGATGCACGCCGTCTTTAACTCGTGCTTTGCTATAGTATGAGACAGCTAGCAAACTGCTTGGGAATGAACTAGATATGTAGCAGTGGCAGACCCAATTGGTGGATGCTTAATGCCAAGTTGCACAGCCGACTGGACGGATCCTACTCCCCAACATCCTGCAGAGATTCCCCGCGCATAAAGAACAATGGAAGAGCAAGGGTTCGCTCCCGAGACAAAGTCGATCAGTGTTAATCCCATCTTCTGGGATTGGGGCTGCTACGTCATCCGCTCAATCTCCTCCGCTCGGCTGTTCCTTGACAAGACTGGGAATCCCATAGTCTTCTCACTCATTCAGCAGCCTTGGTACCCGACGAGTGCTCGGGCGAATTTCCATCGCCTTTCGCAAGCACTGTTCCCATTGCAGCACCCCATGGCTCGATCACGATGACACACCTCGCTGGGCCGTTTGGGGGTTGATCACCGTCGGCTCGCATCGCATCCAACTACCCCGCCCCCACGCTGATCCGATCGGCTACGACATCCATCAGCCAATGCCAGTCTTGCTCGTAACACATTCCGACATGCAGTGAGGGTCCCTGCAAATCACCCGATAGTCTACCCGGGGCATGCTTCTCAGTGCTAGTACAGAAGTCCGGGACAGGCTGAGCAATGTGTCACGACACCACCTTGGACCCTTGGCTTCTGAGTTCTGACGCGGTTCTGGGACCCACAGCAAAACCGGCTCAAAAGACGTCCAGATTTTAGCATTCCCCTCTTCAACGATTATCCTCAAAGTAACAGTGAATCTTCAAAATGGGTTCGACTTCAACTCCGGGCCGCCCATTTCCACCCGGGATCCATGTCCCCTCCTTGACGTGGTTCTGTCCGGGCGAACAGGAAATCGACTGGGACCTACAGCGAAAGCACCTCGAATTCCTGATTGGATCTGGATTGGACGGCAGTAAGTGCAGCCCTCCTAGCGCCCCGTGGCTTATATGCTGATGCTCCATCAGTCGTGCTGGCAGGCACAAACGGCGAAGCCGTCACACTCACAACAGCTGAGAAAACCAAGCTCGTACAGACGACTCGCGAAGTCGCCGTCCAGCTGGGGCGGCCAGATGTCACCATCACAATGGGTACAACCGGGCTCTGCACCCGGGACGTCATTGCGGACAGCGTCTTGGCGCAGCAAGCCGGAGCCGACTTTGTGCTTTCGCTCGTTCCTTCATACTTTCATTTCGCCATGAGCCAAGACGCAATCGTGGGCTTCTTTGAGGAGCTGGCAGACTGTAGTTCCATTCCAGTTGTTATTTACAACTTCCCGGGCGTCGTCGCTGGACTCGATGTCAATTCAGAGATGCTGGAGCGTCTGGGCAAGCACCCAAACATTGCCGGCGTCAAGCTGACGTGCGGCGGCATCGCCAAGGTCGCTCGGATCCGTGCGCAGTTTGAGCCAAGCGAATTCGCCGCTCTCGCAGGCCAAAGCGACTGGTTGGTCCCGGCACTGTCCGTCGGAGGGATTGGCGTGATAACAGGTGTTGCCAATCTGTATCCCAAGGTTTGCATGAATATCTACGACCTGTACACATCGGGGAAGACCAAGGAGGCAGCAGCTGCGCAGTTGCAGTTGGCACAGGCTGAATTCGGATTCGGCAAGGGGGGAATCAACGGCACGAAATGGGTTGTGGGCAAGCTGCTGGGCTATCCACTTGAAAGCTGCGAATGTCGTAGACCGTATCCCAAGTACGATGATGCGGGTAAGCAGGAATGGTTATTCAAGGTGGTGGAGCCCCTCGATGCAGTGGAGAAGACTATCGCCAGCCGAGGATGAGGATAAGGATACATGTTTAAGAAGATGAGGCAAGAAGCCCAACAATACAATAGCGAGCCTGGTTACAATGGCCACCCGGGTCTACTTAGCGATCCCCTCTATGCAAATATCAAGTTTAGGGTAGTGCTATCGCTCGGTCCGTCTATTGTTTCACTTCACACGGAGTCAACGACGTCATCCTGTCCATGTTCAAGCGCTTTAAAGTTGGTCGTCACGTGCTAAAGGCACAAAGTTCAGGGCAAAAAAGTTAGATGGAGCTTTAATATGGTTCCATGAATTTGATCCTCTGAATCCTTCACGCAGCGCGTCAAGGCGGTTAAAAAGGTCGTGTCTCTCTTTTGTTCTTAATTTATTCTCCGCCCGACTGGACAAGGATAGTGGTTCTTTACCCACTGATCGTGTCTGCCAAGCCTGCCGGCTTTTCTGCTGACAAGGGTCGAACCCCGCGTGCGGATACTGCCAGATAGCACTGGCTCACTGCCGAGAGACACATACGGGAACAGCCAATTGCTGCATCCGCAATCTGGCCTTGTTGCCACTTGCGGATTCGCGAATGGGGGCCGCGGCCGGTCTCGGTGAGATGAGTTCTATTTAAGGGAATACCGGCTGCGACGGCACCATTCCTAAAGTCCGAGCCACTAACCGCATGGCATTCCACCTACGAACTGAAGGATCCACCTCCATCGCCAGCGGCAGACGCAGACATTTCTCTCATCATCGCCCAAATTCACGATGAACAATTCAAGCAGCAGCCCAGCGGTGGGAACTCAGTTCTGGGGCGCCCAGACGTCCTATCTAAAGTATGTTGACGTCTACCAATCTTCGCGTCCGTCCGCTCGCTGACATTATACCGAAATTCAGCTTCTGTGAAGAGGTACCGCCGCCCTTGGAGAATCAGCCCGGAAGCTTCGGGATATGAGATTTATCTTGCTGACCATGCACGCACAGGACTATGTAGTGACTCGGTACATTGCCGAGTTCATAAACACCTTCAGCAGCCTTATTTTTGGTATGTCTTCGCGGGAGACACGGCATAATGTGGTGGTCGGCATCGAACCAACTAACTTCTTTTAGTCTACTTTGGGCTGTACGGCCTGTTCAGCCAACCAAAATTCCCAACAGGTTCTCGCCTTATTCCGTACTTTGGCTTGATGGGCGTGGGAATATGCTCGGCTGTCTATCATATGACGTTGAAATACCATACCCAGATGTGTATGCCCTCACCTTACGCCGTAGCCCACTCATGGAATCTCTCTGACTTTCTTTGACCTTTAGCTGACGAGCTCTCCATGCACCTGTTGACCACACCACTACTCCATCGCCTCCTCACTCACAAGGCCAGTCCCCAGCGTACGAGGGTGGTAGGGCTGGTGCTTGCGAGCCTCTTCACCATCGTTATGTTGACGCATATCATCCTGGACGAGTTTCTTCTCCACGCGATAGCGTTTGGCTCGGCGGTATTCATCATTGCAAATCGCTCAATGAATCTTATTCCTCAACGAGTTCCGGATCCCCAAACTAGAAATGCGCTTCGAACCATCTCCATCACGGGCTGCCGTAAGCCAACACCCATCAGACTCCCCTGGTGATGCACGACTGATGTGTGTTTAGTGTCCTTTTGCATGGGATACGTCCTGTGGCTTATAGACGATTGGGCATGCCATCTCCTTATTAGTGCGAGACGCTCTGTGGGCCTGCCTATCGGGTTCTTCTTTGAGCTGCATGGATGGTATGTTGAACGAATCTAGTCATTTCTCGCTTTGATATCGCTAACTCAACTGCCAATAGGTGGCATATATTGACCGCTATCGGAGGCTATATCGCCGTTATCACTATAGATCTGATTACTTCGGATGACTTGGTTGAGGATCCTGTCAAGCACATGGCTTGGCCGGTTCCCCCAGCAGTTCGCTTTGCATCACGCTTCCTAAAACAAGCCAAGAAAGAATAGACTAACCAAGCACAAAACCGGGAAGGGAAGGGAACTATCCGCGGGCGAACTTGTACTGGTTGCGGTACTCATAGAGTGAATATGGAAAAGCAAGATTCGGCAAGATATGATTTCTTCCTCCAGACCGTCAAAGATCTTTCCTTAGACTAGCACCCGTCATCATATTCATCATCCTCTTGCGCTCCTCCTCGTTTGGCTCACGCCACCAATCGTCAAACTTGAACGGTTGAAAGCCCTTTCCCGCCCACTCCTTGGCCCGCTTCACGTCAATCTGGTGCCACGGCACGCCCAGGTCTTTGGAGATGTGGTCTTTGACATGATCTGTGACCTGTACATCTCCCCTGAGGTTAATGTCCTTGCTGTCGGTAAAGAAGATGCTGAACATTGCATCTTGCTCACTCTCAGCGCGATCAACAGCCGCATTCATGCCCCGGACCATTCGCCCCTTGTTATAAGGCTGAGGCTTCATCCACCTATCAACCTTTGCCCAGTCAAGCCGGAAGCCTCCTTCATCGTAGGTGGGGGACCCGTTGCGGCCTTTCTTGTGGCACACATAGAGGTCGTGAAACGTAGCGCTAGGATCTGCAAGGCGTTCTTTTGCATACCATTCGGTATCGTGCTTCCTCACACCCTTGGGCCGCGTCAACTTGGGAATGGAGAAACGTTGTTTGAACTCGTCGGTTATACGGTGACTGGATAGACGTGGCCGTGCCACCCGGCCGGGGGTCGCACGTGGATCACGCAGTTGGGTTCGGTCATAGTCATACTCCAAGTCGGGCGTGGTGAGACGCGGTCTTGGGTCCTCTGGTTCTTTTTCTGGTGTCTCTTTTGTTGTCTTGGGCTTTTTGGTCCTTTTTGTCTGCGTCGCCGGCTCCATGACCGCGCTGTCATCTTGGGCTCTCTTTCGGCCTTTAGGCGGCATTTTAGTAGTGGGAAAATGAACACCTATTGATTTGAAGAGTAACAGGATAGTTGAGAAGAATAATTGCCAGCAAGCTCTTTTGTTTTGCCTTGTTATTTAGTTGACGCGTCGCGCGCTGGGGATCGCCACAAGCCACTGAACGGAGAAACAATCTCCCTCCCTAATTTTGCTTTTGCTGTAGCCTGACTAATCACTATTTACTAGCGAGATATGGCAAAGATCACCAAGGCAAGTGCGATAGGTGATACAGGTGTTCATTTGAACTGCCTGGTTTAATTCCGCCTATGGAACTGCATTCAACCTCCAAGCTGTCCGCGCTCAAGCAACCCGAGCAGCAACCCATTCCGCGGCTTCGGCGGCATTCTCCTGGTAGCGAGTGTGGGCACTGCTGGGGATGATGCTTCCTGCACAGATGGTGTCACCAGTTCGGCAGATGACACGCGTGCGCGAGGACGGGATGGGCCCAAAGCCTTGGTTCTGCTTCGGGTCACCAAAGGTGAGGACTTTGAATATGTCAGGACCCATCAAAGTCTAGTCAAGGGCGGGAGATGAGTTACCTGCTGTGATGCGATTGACTGCTGCGGCAGAGAGCATTCCGGCGGCGTTGTGCACGAGCTGGGCACCCTGACTGTACCCGCTGAGAACAATCTTGGTGTTGGGGCACTGGGTAACGGCCTGCAGGAGCACCGGTTAGTAATAGACACGGTTGGGCACGATGGACTGGAGGTCAATTACCCGCTCAGTAAGGGAGGCCATGGTTCTGCTCCCAGCCGCATCACCGCCTGCAAGGAAGCCTGCGACGTTGGCAGGGTATGTGACGCCCTGTACCGCAAGGTTGGAAACACCAACGCGCGACGCTAGATTGTTGAAGAAGAGCGGGCCCACGGCAGCTGGGTCTCCAATGTTTCCAGCCTGAGTGGTTCCTCGGGCGTAGATGACGGTGACAGCTCGGCAGGCCGTGCCGTCAGTCAATTGGTTCGAAGTGCTGCTGGAGTATTGACGGGCCTGGAGGCCAGAAACATCGCTCTCAAATTTCTTGGAATAGTAGATCTCGAGCTGATCCAAGGGGAAGTCTGGGTCTGCGGTGAGTTCAGCAGCAACGTCGACGACGTCAATGGGAACTGCGGTGGCAAAGCCTGTGGCCAAGAAAGCTACAAGATACTGCAAAGTCTTCATTTTGCTTATGGAAAATGCGATGTGAGAATTCTGGACGGTGAGGGTTGTCAAGACGGTTCCTAGTGTAGTCTCCCTAGTACTGTTGGGACGGGCGAGCTGCACCTTTAAATCTCTGGAACCCAAGACTATGAGCCATCACTGTTGTTGAAGATCTGGATTCCACTGGGCTTAGACCGCTGCCCGCCCTCTTTCGGACCGGAACTTCTCTCCGCAGTCTTGCCTTTCCAGCAACTCTCCCGTTCTTTCACATGAAAATCCATCTAGCGTCCTCGCAACGCCGGCCACACGCTGACTGGTGCCCTACACCGTTTAGCATTAGCTTGAACCAAATCGTACGAACTTGAACGGTTCTGCTGTCAGAATGGCTTAGCAATTTCAGCCTCTCAGCCAGTCTTCTTGTCATTTGACATCGGTCATCGGCATGGTAGTATTGGCTTGGTCACATTATCCCGGCCTTTTCTCCTTTCCTGGCAGCTCGATAGGCCGAAACCTGACTGGCTCGGTCACGATAGTTTTTGTGTTGTTTAGTGGGATGCTATTGGTCGAGGAGAGGAGGAGACCGGATTGTGCTTAGCCCTAATTGGACATTTAAAAATCTGCTTCTGATCAGCCGGGGTGCTTGAATGCGGGGGAAACACGTGAATCTCTTGGCAAGGACAGACTCAATAGGAATAATTGACTCTGAAGTCTTGGAATCTGTCGGGCTGCATGACTGATTGAGCCATATGACGAATACGGCTATCTAATTAAGCCTATCGTAGTCCCGACATATATATAGAAGGGAATACCGCAACAAGGACTCGGAAGTATTGACTTAGTCGCAACAGTCGCCTTTCCCCACCTCTACTCACTCACACTCTTGCTCTACAGCTAGGAGGCGAGCCTCTAACGGCTTCGCGCCTTTTAGAAAGCATCTCTTTCTCTAAGGTCTAAATGGCCCCGACGCCGCACCACAAGTATACACAAGCTTCAACAAGGCGCGTCCAACCTTCTTTAATGTTCGCATTATGGCTCTTTCTGTTGGCATCCCCGATGCGCTGCTTCATGAGGCCAACACTTGGTTGATGGATCACGAGTGTATCGTTGTCCTGGTCAATCCTAGCTGGTGATTGCGTTTCAATGACCAACACGCAGAATACAGCACCAAAAGCTGATTCGCAGACCAGAAACGTTCACATCTAGAGCATACACGGACCTGCATCAACTGATAGTCAAGAAATAAATGTCCATTAGAAAGCTGCTGGCTCTCTCCGAGCCTGATTTGCTACTCCGAACAGCTCTGTCAACAATCCAGCCGTAATTTCAGTCCTTGCCAGCGTCGAGGTATACCACAGCGCAAAGACTGCCAACCTGGCTGCTGTTACAAAGCCAACGTCAAGTCCCGTCGCCAAGTCCCGGCAACCACTCGTCGTGCCGGACGTGGCATGGCGCCGATATATACAGCCCCATCATCATCAGACGGAGTCTCGGCTTTCGGACTAGCCATGCTTGCTCGGCATATTACATCTACCGAGCCCACTGGTACATAAAACATCCCCGCATTTATCCCCCAATCGCGTGTGTCAGCCGTCGCGTCGGCTCGCATGTCGGATACGGATAGATCGACTCACCAGCCTCCCCTCAGTAGCCCACCCATGTCACCCCATGTCGTCGGCTAAACACGACCGCCGTAGCCGAAGGCTAATTTCATGGACTGGTCATGTGTTGCTGCTATCCCCGGGATCCAGCTCCCGGTTGACGGCTTCGTCACGCGTGAATTGCAGCCCCCGGCCAATTGTCGAATGTCGGGTTACCCCATCATCCCCAAGCAGCCCCCAACCCCTCCCCCGGATTCTCTAAGCTCTCCACACCATCCCGGCCGGAGAGCTGCGGCAGTCTGTTCGAACAATGTAACCGTCGTAGTAGTCTAGTACGATTGAAGGGATGATGAGCACCCTAGTCGCCTTGTCCCTCGAGTTGTACACGCCCCATGACGCTTCCGAACATGCGACAGGAGCCAGGATAAATATCTGTGGCTCGTCACCGTGTCTCCGGTCGATTTCTTGAAACATATATGATATAGTGCACACTGCATCGACGGAGCCGGTATCCACTGGACCACTGCGGCGACAACAATTACGCTGAATAAGGTACTGTTACCGGCAATTGATGTGGCCGTCGCACTCTAACACCAACAAGTACGTCGAAACGAGAAACCCAGCTAGAGAGACACAATGGGTGGCTTCCGGGCCGTGGAAGATCGACCTACGCCAAAGGAGGTGTACAACTGGCGGCTGTACACTGAGGCTTCAATTATTGCCACTGGATCCTTGCTGTGAGTTGGCCCGCCTAGAGATTGGATTGCAATGGCCGAGGCTCATGCGAAATCAGCTTCGGATACGACTCGGCGTTTATCGGAACCACCATTGCGCGCAAATCCTTCGTTACCGACTTCAACATTACCAAGGCAAAGTCGGCGGATATTTCCAGCAACATCACAGCCACTTTCCAGGCCGGCGCCTTCTTTGGCGCCATCTTTTGCTTTCTCTGTACGTCGCCAGAGTGGCTCGACTGACTTGCAATATGATATGGGCAGGGCTGACCTCGCCACCAGTCACGGAAAAGTTTGGCCGCAAATGGGCCCTCCAGGCCAATACCGTCTTGTTTCTCATCGGCGCCATCCTCATGACAGCGGCAACGAACCAGCTTTCATACATCTGTAAGTCTTGCAGCCGACCAAGCAGGTGATGGAGACGAGGTCTAATGATTCAGACGCTGGACGTGCCCTGACCGGAATCGCATGCGGTGCCATTACCGCCACCGTACCTAGCTACATTGCAGAGCTCTCCATTGTGTCCATTCGTGGCATCCTCACGGGCTTGTTCGAGGTCAGCTACCAAACAGGCTCCCTCGTGGGATTCTGGATCAACTATGGCATCAACCAAAACATGGACGTCAAGTCGGCTGCGAGCTGGAGAGTACCAATGGCCATCCAAATCATCCCGGCAGGCATTCTCTTCGTCACCGGATTCATGCTTCACGAGTCGCCTCTGTGGCTCATGCGCAAGAATAGGGTCGAGGATGCCATGGTCGCGCTCGAGGCTCTACGCAACCTGCCCCGTGACCACACCTGTAAGAAGAGCTCCGTCTTGGCTGCATATTCATCGAGATTCATGGTGCTGACTACTGAAAGATGTTCAAGAGGATATCGAGCTGATTCGCAATCGTCTTGCGGACGAGGCCATTGTGGGCGCCAAGTTTGGCACCGGCTCATGGGCCTATTTCAAGGGTGCTCTGTACGAGCTGTCTCGCAAGGGCATGTGGAACCGAGTGTGGCTCGTCTTTTGTGCATTTGCCCTGCAAAACATGTCTGGTGCTGCTGGTAAGTCGCCATCCCTGCGGGTTGTATCCCATGTACTCACATGTCACAGCAATCAACTACTACTCTCCGACACTCTTTGGTTCCTTGGGTATCACGGACGTGGCACTGTGGACGGGCATCTACGGCCTCGTCAAAGGTATGGATACACAATTTGTTATCGCTGTACTACCTTTTGCTAACGCAGTCTCAGCCGTGGCCTCCATCATCTTCTACGGAGCCCTTATCGACATGTGGGGTCGCCGCAACCCAACAATCATCTCATCCGTGGCATGCTCCCTCTGCCTGTGGGTTGTCGGCGCCTACGTCAAGATTGGCCACCCTGCGGATATCATCAAAGCCGGCAAAGAGCTCTCCCCATCCACAGCTGCCGGTGGCAAGGCTGCTACAGCGATGATTATCATCTACTCCGTCTTCTGGTCCTTTGGTCTCAATGGTATTCCTTGGATTGTGTCCGCCGAGATCTTCCCAGGAGCCCTGCGCAATCTGACTGGAACGTTTGCAGCGCTCGTCCAGTGGCTGATTCAATTCATCATCACCAAAGCGCTCCCATACATCTTCAAGTCATTTGGCTACGGGACATGGTTCTTTTTTGCGTCGTGGATGCTTATCGCCTCACTTTGGAGTTTCTTCTTCCTTCCGGAGACCAAAGGCAAAACCCTCGAGGAATTCGATACGATCTTCGGATATGAGAGAGACCTCCATGTAGCGCAAGGCAATGAGGCGATGAGGGTGAAGGAGAAGGCGGAGCACAATGAACAGGTCTAAACGGATTAGTTTACTCGATAATTTATCATCAATCTCATGTGCCCCGACTGCACGTATCCTCAGGCGGTGAAAGGAGTACTGGCCTGTGTGTGCACATTTTCAGATTCGAAAAGCCGATTTAGCCCTTGAAGACTTGACTCATTCATTAGTCTGCCCCCGGTCGTATTTAGGGTTTATTTCGAGATTCTTTTTCTTGCCATTGCTTCCTACTTAACCGAAATTTCTCCCAAGGTTGACTGGAGGTTCGGCAAGAGTCATCATCAAAGTTGTGCGGCCCGGACGACACGTTGCTCGTTACTATTCAGCTTATGTCTGCCTAGCTAGTGAAGTTTCCTGTCCGCACCCTGAGGGGCTAACTACAGCCAAAGCTGGACTTATCACAAGAAAAATCAAGTAAAAAGGGATACAACGCCCTGCGCTGTCACGTCTGGACTCAGCGTCTGGAGTCTCTGCTCGCTGAGAAGATACGACTCCGGGAATTCAGGGTCCAGCTCTTCGCCAAGAGCCTGCAGCGCGACGGCACGGCCTGTGAGCCAACACTTGTCCATTCCGTGGCCGTTGAATCCTGCAGCAAGCCACTCGCCTTTGCCATCTCGGCCACTAAATTGCTTTGTTGACCGTCCCGCGTACGGACGGCCATCTGCCGTGAAGCCCATGATGCCGGACCACACCTTGACCTCCTTAACGGGCTCAACATCTCTGAACAGCGTCGGCAATAGGTTCGACAGATTATCCCCCGCAGTCTTGCCAACCTTGCTATCATCGTCTGTCAACAGGTCGTCCAACGTAGAGACCTCACCGCCGATGAACATGTCCCCAGTCGTGGGATTCTGCTGCGCATAGTAGAGACCGGGTGATAAGTGGCCCGTTTTCGGGTCATAGTAGCTCTTAGCCATGTAAGACCAGGACAAGCGGTCGCCCACGCGAGGGAAATCATCGCCTGGAGTTTGTGTCGACATGGTGCCACGCAGAGGATAGAGCATGCCGGTCAGGCCTGGCAGCAGGTGCGCACAGTACCCGTTGGTGCAGTGGATGATTGTTTTGGCTTGTATCGTACCTCGTGAGGTACCTACCGCGTACTTGTACTCGCTCTCATCTGCCTTGTACTCAATGGATGTGGCGGGGGTGTTTGTCTCGAGAGCGAAACGATCCTTGTGCTCGGCCAGCAGCTTTTCGAAGATGGCCGTGATGAAACGATATCCCCAGAGGGCTCCAGCGCCATGCTGTACAGCAAAGCCCTTGACAACGTCTTTACGGAAAGGATATTGCTGTATGGCCCTGGTTAGCGTGCTTATCGCGGATTGCAGAGCCTGCCTCGTGGGCATCGGGCAGCAATACTGACCTTGCATGCCTCTTCTGGGTCCAGCATCTCCATATCAAACCGTGTGTTGGGGGCATGCTCCTTGACAGCCTTCATACTGAGTCGAAACTCCTCGGCCGTGTCCTCATCTCCGGCTGCTGTGCCTGTTGAGACGACGCGGACCTCAGCCGCTTCCACTTCAGGTCCCATTTTCTTAGCCAGCTCAAGGAGCTCACAAACATTGTTCTCACTAAAATTTAGGATTTTGATAGCTTCTTCTTTGCCCAGGGTTTCCATCAGATGCGGAAAGTGGTCGTGGGCGTCCGAGACGAGGTGGCCACCGTTCCGTCCAGTGGCACCGCTCACTGCCGCACGGGCTTCCAGCAGTGTCACACGCACGTTTGTCTTGTTAGGATGCTGCAGGATTGTTCGAGCTACGCTACACCCAGTGATGCCCGCCCCGATGACGATGACATCAGTCTGCTCGGGCAGCACCGACGACTGGGCAGATGCAACAGTAGGATGCGGCGGCTCCTGCCATACAGCTGGCGTGGGATTTGGCGACGGTAGACCAACAGGCTTCATGATCCTGTTCTTGACATCTTGAAACATGTCTAAATATCGCTGTTAGTGAAATGAAGGGGTTGCCTCCCAGATGCATGGTTACGCCAGTGTTGCGCTGCTGCATACCTGAGCTGGCCATTTTTGGTATTAGAATGAGAGCAGTGATGATGGGTTGGTTGAAAATAGTCAGTTTGAAGTTGAATTAGACCGGAGCATCGGTCTTGCCTGGCAATGACGGTGCTTGATATAGAGGTTGTTGTGTTGTTGGTGACGCCACTTCGCGACGGCGGCACCACAGCAACCTTTCGATTGGTGCAGTCGTACGGCTAGCTCGAGGGCATGCATGGCAACAATGTGCCGGTCAATCTACCGAGCCGGTTTGTTTCGGCTCTCCCCGACCTAGATAATTATGGGTCCAGGCCAGGAAACAATGGACCGGCCAATGCGCCGGCTTATCGGAGTGGACAATGGTGGCCAGCGCATCCCTCGAAGTGTAAGGTACAAGGGCATGAGAGTGACAGCTATGGGATAGCGCTTCTCTATACAAGCCCATGTTCTATAAAAAACATAACTATTAGATGCCATGACATGACGATATGGAATCAAGCATTCTGGTAATAGTACTGTGTCGGAATCTGTCCTGACGCCTGTGCAAGGGTCACAAGATGAAAAAAGTCAGTGTGTGCCTGGCATTGTATGCTGAGAATACGTGGAATGACACTATTATGGTCTATAGAATGTAGTTCCCAGAGTACTCCTACTGCTCGCCATTACGGCAGCTCGGTTCCAATATTCATGTGCACCGCCTTGACCTGGAGGTATGCTTCCAGGCCAGCTTCACCCAGCTCCCGTCCAATACCACTCTGTTTCACGCCGCCAAACGGCACTCTCCAATCCGAGTCGATGGATGAATTGACCCAAACCATGCCAGCCTGCAGCCTAGAAACCATGCGGTGAGAACGCTTGATATCGGACGTGAAGACGGAAGCAGCGAGGCCAAACTCAGTCTCGTTGGCCCTTTGCACTGCCTCGTCCTCCGTCTTGAACGAGGTGATTGTCACAAACGGCCCAAAGATCTCTTCCCGGTACACCCTCATCGACGAGGAAACGTCCTTGACCACTGTGGGCTCGATAAAGTATCCCAAACTGCCAAAGGGCTTGCCGCCGTGGACAATGGCGGCACCTTCGTCGTGGGCCGACTTTGCATACTCCAGGATCTTGCTGTACTGCGTCTTGGAAACCTGGGGGCCCTGGAACGTGTCCTCGTCAAAGGGGTTTCCCACCTTTCGTTTCTTGACCTCGTCGACAAACGCTTCAATAAAGGCATCGTACACGTCCTCGTGGACAAGCAGTCGAGCATTGGAGGTGCAGATCTGGCCCATGTTGCTCATGATGCCGAGGTGCGCCCACTTGGCAGCCTGCACGATGTCGGCATCGGGGAACACTAGTAGAGGCGACTTGCCGCCAGTCTCTAGAGTAATGTTCTTCAAGTTCGCGCTCGCAGCCTTCTGCACCATCCTGCCCGTCGACGTTGAGCCCGTGAAGGCCACCTTATCGACATCCATGTGGCTCGCCAGCGCATGTCCCACGTCGGCACCGTATCCATTGACGATGTTGACGACACCTGGAGGGAATCCGGCCCGACGGATCAGATCAGCCACGTAAAGGATGGAGATGGGCGTCTGTTCCGCAGGCTTCAGAACAACCGTGTTGCCAGCAGCCAGTGCCGGGCCCAGCTTCCAGGCTGCCATGAGCAGCGGGTAGTTCCATGGAATAATTTGCGCGCATACGCCAATGGGCTGGCGAACGGTGTAGGCGAACTTGTTTGCGTTGGTGGGAATGGTCAAGCCCTGGATCTTGTCGGCCCAGCCAGCATAGTATCGCAGGGTTTCGACAGCAGCATAAACGTCTAGGCCGAGGGCTACCGTGTATGGCTTGCCATTGTCCCAGCTCTCAAGAGTCGCAAGGTCTTCCTTGTGTTCGTCAATCAGGTTGGCCAGCTTGTGCATGAGCCTTGAGCGGTCGTTGCCGGGGAGATCGCGCCACGAGGCATCATTGAGGGCAGCGCGAGCCGCCTTGACTGCCGTGTCCACGTCTGCCGCCGTCCCGGCCTCGACTGTGCAGATGTCCTTTTCCGTCCTGGAATCAGTCAGTGTGTGGTCGGCTGTGGCTCGGTGCCATGGCATCACGAGGTTGGGGTACTCACGCGGGGTCTGTCGACGTAATGGACTTGCCCTCACTTGACGGGACGAACTCATTATTGATGAACAGGCCTGTGTTGAGCCGGATAGAACGGCCATTGGGCGCCTCGAGTGTGATTTCCATGGTGTGAATGAAAGGCGTCAGTCAGTGTCGGGTTGCAGCACGGATGCACGAGCGAGAAGAGGTCGAAGAAGTGGGAATGCGATTTGGAGCTTATAAAGCTCTCCCGCGAGAGGTAAATGGAAGCTAGATCTGCTAAGCCCGGCGGGTAGTCATCGGATCCTCTCAGATGGTGAAATCTGGGGGCCATGGCGTGTACATGTGGGACCTTGTAACCTAGTTCCATCACTGAAGCTTTTTCAAGACACATGTGCTGCTGCAAGATCAACTGGCCGGGCAAGTTCAATATATCCCGGCACTGGGATGCTTGAGATGGTGCAAAGGCGGACTGGGTGGTTCATATCTCCAAATGCCGTTGACGCGGCTGCGTGATGCGATCTTCCTCGGCCGCGTGAATCACCTTGTCTTCGAGAGCCTCCCTTCATTCCTATACAAGGTGCAAAACCCTGATTCACGGGCTTGCGCGCGCCGCCCCACTGATAACTTGATGACCAACTTTAGCGTCAGGCCATTGAACCTAGCATCGTCTAGCCGGCCGGGAGGTTGGCCGGCCGGCGTATTGACCGGCCCATTCCCCATTCGCTGGCCGCACTGGCTTATCCCTGGAGCTAATGGACCCAATTGCAACCAGGCAGGTGAGTCTGACCTGTGCGATTAGGGACAAGCCTTTCAACTTACCCCGCAAACCCAACATTTGCCGTATCTCTAGCTGCCTGTCGCCCAGACTAGCTAATGGTGGCCATCCCTGACGTACCCCAGCATCGCCAATCGCTATCTACGATGCCGAATAGCCCGCGTGACGCTCCGTCGGCGCTGGTTTACGGCTGATCGCCCTGGCTTCCACGAACCATCTCCGCATTGGTTGGGTTGTATCTTTATCGCCATTGACGAGGCACATGGCAGGGTTCAGTGAAGGTTGCTGGTGTAGCCGTGGTATTTAATTAACCTCGTCGTGCCAGATAACCCTCGCAAAACCCGAGTCAATCTCATGAGACAGACTTCCTAGCATCTTGCTCGTCTCTGGCTTCTCGATCAACCATGCACGACACAACAATGCCCCCGGGCACTCTGCACTTGAGTGATGGTAAGAATGACGAGACATGGCGGGTGGGAGTCCAGGGCCAGGCAGATTATGCTGACTATTGATATGTAGTCGTCTCTCAGAAAATCATCCTCCAGCCTTCGCCAACCGATAGCCCTAATGACCCCCTCGTATGTTCAATTCGTTCATTATGCCGACACTATGGCATTCCAATGACTTGCTTTTAACGGCTAATTTCTGCAGAACTGGTCAACTCTACGAAAGTGGACCAATTTCGGACTGGTGCTCTTCTACGTCCTCTGGACATTCGTTGTCCTCGACATCGGCACCGTTGCGTATGAGCAGTACCTACAAGAATTCAACATCGACTTTCAGTTCTTCAACATGGTCACGGCCGTCAACTACGCCGGCTTGGCAGTCGGCTGCTTCATCTTCATCCCCTTTGCGCACAAGTTTGGCCGCCGGCCGCTCTACCTCTTCAGCGTGGCGGTCCAGTTCATCGGCACCGTGTGGTGCGCCAAGTCGACCACTGGTGGCGATCTCCTCGGTTCGTCCCTCGTCCAGGGCTTTGGTGGCGCAATCAGCGAGACGATTGTGCAGATGACCATCGTGGATCTCTTCTTTGTGCATCAGTATGCGCAGATGAATGGTTACTATCTGCTGATGCAGGGCGTGGGCGCCTCTCTCGGACCGGTTGCATCTGGCTATGTCGTCAACAGCCAGGGCTGGCGATGGATGTGGTGGTGGTGTGTCATCTTCCTGGGCATCACCTTGGTCCTTGTCTTCTTCTTCTTCGAAGAGTCGTCCTTTGAACCCGTGCTCACCGGAGTGGCCACTCGCAACACGGTGGGCAATGGCAATCCTCTTGAAGATGCACTTGTCGATGACGCCAGCAAGCAAGACAATCTGCCTGCTCTCGCCCCAGCCTCCTCATCGCCTTCTGCCGAGCACACCACCACTACCAAGCGATCCTATCGACAGCGACTCGCTCTCTACACGGTGTCTTCGGGGAAGTTCAGTCATCATTTCTATCAGCCATTGGTCCTATTGTTCCGCTTCCCAGCCGTAGCCTACACGGCTCTCACATACGGTACGCTGCTCGCGTGCTTCGCAGTGCAGATGAACCTCATTGCCGGCTTCATGATTCTGCCTCCCTACAACTTCGGGCCTATCTCCATTGGTCTGTTCAACCTTCCCATCTTCATTGGCAGCATTATTGGCAATGCCACTGTCCCATTTTTCAGCGACTGGTTCATTGTCTATCTTGCCCGAAGGAACAAGGGCATATACGAGGCGGAGATGCGATTGTACCCTGCCATCCCAGGTGCTCTGTTGACGGTGGGTGGGTTGCTGATGTTTGGCATCGGTCTCGCAAACGTAAGAGCCTACAGCTTGATCCCAGCATCTCATGAAAGGAGGGACTTGCTAACTCCGCCTTTTCATGCTCTAGCAACAACCATGGCCCCTTCTAGCCGTCGGAATGGGCGTCTTTGGTGCCGGATTCGTGGCTTCTGCTGACATTGCCATCACATATCTGACCGACTGTTATCCTGCTGTAAGTTGGGATGCAGATCCTTCGTCCTCCTCTTTCATTCTTCACAAGCTGATCCAACGGACAGGTGATTGGAGATGCCATGGTTGCCGTGATTTTCATTCGCAACGGCATCTCTGTCGTCATCCTCTTCGCCCTGTCCCCGTGGATCGAGGGAATGCAGTTGAAGTACATGATCGTCTTGCTGGCTCTTGTAACACTGCTCGTGCTGACAGCGCCACTGGTACTCCTGGCATGGGGCAAGAAGGCCCGGGCGCATACCGAGAACATGTATAGGCGTCTTGCTGCCTTGCAGGGCGGCAGAGTGGACTATTTCGGGTGACGATATGACGGCCTCGAAATGTCTCGGACGCAGTTGGTGCAATGGTGGTTCCAATTCGGCTATAGCTGTTTCAAGATTCATCCTGGCTTGTCCGGGACTCGATGCACGGAGAGACGTGTTCCCCTTGATGTTAATGTATTCTTGCACCTATCATCAAATTGCTAGTTGTTCGCCCAAGTTGAAAAAGTACACTGCCGAACCGTCGTCTCGAAGCTTCCAAATCGTGGTGATGAGCTGCTTGATGTGATGTGCGTACACTGGCGAGTAGTTTGCAAACTTGGGCGCCTCTTGCAGCCAATAGTTCCGGTCGTCGGTTTCGGTCAGCTCGAAGCACGCAATAGCAAACCCCAGGTCGACACATCTAACGGGCCTTTCGGTAAGAGTCCGTGTCATGCTCAGACATTGTAGAATTGACACGGCCATTGCTGTGGCCGCAGCGTCGTTGATGCCAAATGGGTAGCGCAGTCGGTGAATCCAGAGCAATGTCATAGTCTGTAGGACCTGCGCCTGGCATATGAGATGGGCGACCTCGCTGCTTGAGAATCGCTGCAAGAAGTTGCCAGGTTTCACGGGCTTCCATTTCCGAACAACACCCTCAAGAGAGCAGAGAGCCGTTTGGAGCTGGGCAATGTCGTCTGTATCTGCGTAAGACAGGGAATGCCCAATCTCGCAGACATCCTGGAGCAGGGGTAGGAGGGGGGCACAGAGCCCAATGAAGCGGTCCACGTAGGCGGGATCTGCTGGCGGCTTGTACCGCATAAGAGGCACTTTGGTCCGGAGCAGGCAGTCGAACAGTTCGCAGATCATAAGGCATGGCAAGAAAGCATGGAGCTCCGGGTCGCTATTTGACAAGCCCTCGCAAAAGGGCTTGACGAGACTGAGTGTTTGTGTTGTGATGGAGAAGGCACTCTCCATGCCCATCTGGAAGCAAAAGGTCAACAGTAGGGCGCCGAGAGCAATACTGTGAGGAACATCGCTCTCCTTGGACACGTGGAGCGACCGCAGAGTCGAGAGAGCCGACGACGCTCGACGGTAGACGGCGACCTGCTGGCTCTGCTTTGCATTGGGGCCGTCGAGCATGGAACACGATGCAACAGCGATGAATCCATCCTTGACCACTGTGGATGACGTGACGTACTGCGCGACGAGGGTGCGGCGATGCATCTCGCAGAAGCTGGGCCCGACTGTGAACCCGGCCAAGTGGTCGTCGTCAACGAACAGCCTTTCCAGCGACCGGGTCTCGGTGGGGGAGAGGTCCTGGTACTCCCACATCCCTCTCATGACGTGCAGGGCATAGGGAGCATCCTGCTGGGGATCCCGTCCAGGTGTCGTCGGAGTCGGGCTGGCGGACGAGGTCGAACCCGAGGCCGATGATTGTCGCCGGGGCTTCCGGCCGGGCTTCCTCGCTGGACGAACAGTCTTGCAGGCGAACCCCAGACGTGAGCAGCGCTGACAGGACGTAGAAGGGGGCTCCCAGCGACATCGCTCCTTGATGCCGTGGCAGCGGTCGCATGCCCGAGGGTGTTGCGGCTCTGCGCCGGTCCCCATGCAAGCCTGGGTCTGCATTGGTTTCGACTCCATCTGCCGAGGCGAGGCGGGGCAAGAAGACAGAGGATAGATGGATGGACGGATGCAAGGGGTTTGTGTGCTGCCCAATCAGTGGCGATGGCGTTTGTCTTGGGGCCGCGTTGGCAAGGCAAGTGGGAGCCCCGGGGAGTTGGCGTGAGAGAATTCGCGTGCGGGGGAGATGAAAGATCATGCACGCGATAAGGGACGGGACCGAGCATGAATCAGTCAATCGTCCACTGTGCGTGCCGATGATTAGGACTGCGCTATCGACAAATCCCCCCCCCCCCGCCTGTGCCATCATGTGGCCCACAGTTGCGCTCAACCCCGCAAACAGGGCACGCTAGTGTCAGGAGTACCGGTATCTATGCACCTGGCTCACCTGTAGCATACTGGTGATGGTCCATTCATGGCACCACAACATCTACAGCTGTGGTTTCGCTGCCTTTTCCGACCATCAAGGCCATTTAGCAGACTCTAGACATCTTATTCTCTATTTCCGGGCATTGTGCAATTTATACCATGTCCCTTTATCGATCGTCTTCACAGACGCCTCACTAATTGGAAGTAGTGGTGAACCTGTATTAGACGGCATGATACAAAACTTCTCTGAAGCCTCCTATTCCGAATTCAACCCCGTAATGGCCAGAGGCGACGACAATTTTGAGCTTTGGGGCCACGCTACACATGGATTCCTTGCCGTGTTTTGTCCCACATCGACTCACAACATGCTCATTGCTCATGTGGGGTTTATTTGACGTGGGGTTGATATTCTTGCACACTCATTTAAAGCCCCCGGTATGTTTCTTTCATTTCATTTCCATTTCGAGAACCTGTGTAATTATATCTCTCCGTTACAATTCTTACTGGCTTATCATTGCCCCGCTCCGTCATCATGGTGCGACAAATCACACTCCCTCCTATGAAGGACCTGACGACCGACAACATCACCGACAACGTCAAGATTCTCAACAGCCAATGCGAAGATGCCCGTGTTTGCTATCTCTTTGAGCGTCTAGTCAGCCATATCCACGACTTTGCACGCGAAACACGGCTCTCGCTGGAGGAGTGGAAGATTGGCATTGACTTTCTAACATCCTGTGGCCAGATCAGCGACCATCTCCGCGCTGAATTGATCCTGCTGTCGGACACGCTCGGGCTCAGCCTTCTTGTAGATGCCATCAACCACCCGTCCACGGAGAAGGCAACCGAGGGAACTGTGCTGGGCCCCTTCCATACGCACGACGCACCGGTCGCCGACAATGGCTATGTGCTTCACGATGACCCCGACGCCGCAAAGCTATTTGTGTTGGCGACAATCAAGAATACCCGCGGAGAGCCCGTTTCTGGAGCAGTGTGTGATGTGTGGGAAGGAGACGCACACGGCTTTTATGATGTCCAGAGGCCGAACCGCGCGGGCCCCGATGGCCGAGCGGTACTCACCAGTGACCAGGACGGGCTCTTCTACTTTATTGCCGTGGTACCAGTCCCGTATCCTATCCCGATGGATGGGCCTGTCGGGAAGATGCTGAAGCTGTTGAACCGACAGCCAAACCGACCAGCGCACATCCACTTCATGCTCCAGAAGGACGGATATGACACGCTGGTTACGGCGCTTTATCCGCGGGGCGACCCCTACGAGTCATCAGATCCGGTATTTGGAGTCAAGAAAAGCCTGATTGTTGATTTCGACGAGGTAGACGAGGCCATGTCTGAAAAGTACGGGGTGCCAGCAGGGACTAAGCTACTGCGGTACAACTTTGTGCTGATGAGCGAGGACGAGGCCTCAAAGCTACGAGAAGAGCAGACTCGGGCGGCGCTAAAGAATATCGGAATCAACATGCGTATCGTGGATGGTTTGCCCGTGCCTGAGCTGGATTAATACAATTCTTTGGTTGTACCGCCTCCTCCTGTGTTGCAGTGTGATATGATAGCGAGAGACAGAATGGTAGGCGCCCCACATCCTCCACATTGAAGAGACGGGGTGGTGGGCGACCAATGCCATGCCCCACATCACGCATCATTCTGTCAGACGTCAGACGTACGTTGGGCGAGGCGGGGTAGCTGGCTGGCCCCTCGGCACATAAACCAACGTCCGGGCCACTTGTGAGTCGGATCTGCGGGACTTTGGTATCCCAGTTCGGAACCCTAGCCTTGCTCGCGTTGTAACACTGGAGCACGAAAAGCAGGGGGTGCATGTTGGCGGGTGGATGCTCCCCAGATACCATTCTTCCGTTGCGAGTTGTTCTGGGGCATTTGCAAATATCTCATTGCCAAAGAGCAGACATCGAATGCGAGAAACCAGGTGCTTGAATCTGTCAATGGCAAAGCTTCCTGGCATTTAGCAACGGCAACCCCCTGTCGCCGCATGATGTGATGGACACTCGGACTGGTTCACAAAATGGCATGGATCAAGCTTGTTTCGCTGCTCAACACTGGCCCGCCACGCCGCAGAGCTCAGACTCTCCGGTTATTTTCATATGGACTTGCGGAGCGGCACGTCAATATGGAATTGGATGCTGGGTAGTTATGTGCAGCCAGCTCATGCTGTACGCCGTGGCCAGGTCGCACGGAATCGCCTCTTTGGGAACTTGTGTCGCTCAGCCTTGAGAACATCGGCCCCTGGTCTAGCTCTTGCAGCTACTCATCCGCAACTGCACTGCTTGTCCAATCAACCCGCATCGACAAAGGGACACCCTGGCTCCGTATTGACGGACTCCGCGATTTGCATTTGGTTGCAAGTGACCGTCCATGTCTTCACAAAGTTCAAACATACCATAAATAGCATCCGATCCCATCCCCGCCATGTCATACAGAGCAACTCAATCCTTCCCTCTCGACAACCGTAGCTACCCCAGTTCGCTCTCTCAGCCGTCATGTCGGTTACAGTATCGTCGATGCGGACGACGGAGAACCTATTGCCTAACGCCATCAGGGGCCGCGCCTCTCGAGCCAAGCCGTTTGCCACTGTTGTCAGCCCGGATGGACAATTGGAGAACATCTCCTTTGCCGATCTGGAGAATGCATCCAATCGTGCTGCTTGGTTTCTCGACCAAAGCTGCGCAGAGCATGACACCTTTTTCTACATGGGGCCCAACGACATCAGATACCTGATATGGGTCCTTGGCGCGATGAAGACGGGCAAATGCGTAAGTCTGCTTAATTGATACATACAAGTAGCGAATGCTGATAGCTTCATGCGGTGCAAAGGTTGTCTTTCCTTCTCCAGGGAATTCGGTCCCTGCCAACAGGAGGCTGTTTTTGACCGTCGGGGCCAACAAGTTCCTCTATGCAGCCGAAGCCGAAGCCATGTCCAAGGCACTGCGGATGGCCACAGAGGACATCGTCCACTCTCAAGCCACCCTGGGCTATGCAGAGCTGATGGACTCGCAAGAGACAGTTCCGGTGTATCCCTTTGAAAAGACATGGGACCAGGTCAAACTCACCAGGTTCCTGGGCTTGCACACGTCGGGAACATCCGGACATCCCAAGCCCATCTACTGGACTCACCTGGGGGCCAGTGGCATTATGGCGTTCTTGGATCCCGCGTTTGCTGGTCAGAATGGCTCGAACCGTTCCCGAGATATGTTACTCGGAATGACGATCCTGGTACCCTTTCCACTTTTTCATGCAAGTCCCCCCTGCGAGGAGCTCATGTCCTATGTTTTGCGGCTCACTGACACTCATTCAGATGGGAGGCATGGCCACATCCCTGGCTTGTGTCTTCAGCGACAACACACTGGTTCTCCCCAAGAGCGGAACCCCGTTATCGCCCCCCAACTACACCGCCATGCTCGAGCATGCAGCATGTACTTCGACGTTTGCACCACCGGCGGTGCTCGAAGGGATGCTACTCTACCCCCCAGGACTCGCTTCGCTGGCCAAGCTGGCTCACGTCGGCTACACGGGGGGGCCGCTGAACCCGACTCGAGGGGCCGAGCTCGCTAAACACATCAAGCATCTATTCCCGATCCTAGCGAGCACCGAGGGAGGAGCCTCTATTCTCGAGTCAACCGGTGACAGCTCGCGCTGGGATTCATTCAAGTTCATCGACGTCGGCCAACGCATGGACGAGACTGTGCCTGGTTTCTATGAGCTAGTGTTTCCCAGAACGGAGCGAGCGGGGCAGAGCTATGGCTTCTTCCATGCGTATCCTCACCTGCAGAAAGAATATCGAACTTCAGACTTGGTATCCCCGGTACCAGGTGCGGAGGGGTGGTGGGTGTACCGCGGCCGTGCCGACAACTGGGTCGTGATGACCAACGGACTTAAGATGGACCCAACCGATACCGAAAACGCCCTGTCGAGCCATCCCAAGGTCAAAGGCGTCTTGGTGGCCGGCTCTCACCGGTTCCGCCTATGCATGCTGGTCGAGTCAAACGATGAAGGCGATGGCCCCGAAAGCGAAGCCAGCATCATCGAAGGGATCTGGCCCCTGGTCGAACAGGCCAACAAGGAGGCACCCAAGTTTGGCCGTGTGCCCAGGGAGCTCATTATGGTGGCCAAGCGCGACAAGGCCTTCCTCCGGGCCTCCAAAGGGACCATCCAGAGACAGCTGACGATTGAGGCGTACAAGGAAGAAATCGACGATCTCTACAACAGGGTCGAGAAAGGACTCTTGTCCAGCGACCTGCTCCCCATTGCATCTACAAATGCCCAAGATCTAGTACCTTTTTTGGCAGACCTGCACCAGCAAACGCTCGACCTGGGGGACAAGATTGTTGGCCCAGACGACAACCTCATCAGCCTCGGTCTTGATTCGTTGACGGCATTCATCGTCCTCGCTCGCCTCAAGGCCGCATTACGCGAGCACGGGGTTGGGGAAGCGCGAGTTGATCAAATCATGCCTAAGCTGCTCTACTCATCGACCACGGTGCGTAGGATGGCCGACAGCCTGGCTGCGTTGCTGGAGAGCTCGCCCGATGAAAAGGTCAACCTATATACGAGCGATTTCAAGGACATGATTGAGAAGTACTCTCCGATAGTAAAGGACCTGGGTGCGAAGAGCAAAACGGTTGAAACAAGCCAACCCAAGGTGACAGGCGGCAAGGACCAGTGCATCGTCCTCACTGGGTCGACGGGATCGCTGGGGTCATATACCCTGGCGTCTCTCCTCGCAGATCCTCGCGTCAAGACCATTGTTTGTCTCAACCGCGGTACACCAGCAGCCTCGCGGGCCAAGCAGGAATCATCGTTCAAGGATCGTGGCCTCTCTCCTCTCCCTAGCTCCGGGGATGATCGCCTCATCTTCCTCCAGGCACAGCTTGCCGAGCCAAATCTCGGTCTATCGTCAGCCGACTACGAGTCCCTCATCCACAACGCAACGTGCTTTATCCATAACGCCTTTCCCATCCATTGGCTTCTGGGAGTATCGTCATTTGAGCCTCAGATTATCTCCCTGGTGCACATCCTCGAGTTGATCGAGGCTGGAATCAAGCGCCCAGACCTTTTGTTTGTATCTTCTATTGCTGCCGCAGCTCCCGCCGTTTCTTCTGTAGAAAAACGAGACATGATACCCGAGACAGTCTTGGACCCCGAGGAAGCTCCACGTCTGCTGCGTCGCCAGGGATACGCCCAGGCAAAGTATGTCTGCGAACGCTTGCTCGAGGTGTTTGCTTCTTCAACATCTAAATCCTCGAGAACCATCAAGATCCTCCGTGTTGGCCAGATCTGTGGTCCCGTCAATAGTCGCTCCAACAGCATCTGGAATCCTTCCGAGTGGCTCCCGTCTCTCGTCATTTCGAGCGCTCACTTTGTGGGAGCCGTGCCAGAGTCTCTCGGTGCTGCCATGAACGACGACATCAACTGGATCCCTGTTGATAAGCTTGGTAACATTGTCTGTGAAATAATGACTTCCAACGAAGCATTTTCCGACAACAATTTGACCGTCTACAACATCGTAAACCCGCGGCCAACGTCTTGGCCAAGTCTCTTACCCGCGCTTGACGCTCGAATTCCCAGCCGTATCTCGGCGGCAGAATGGGTCGCCCAAGTAGAGGGCAGCGCAGAACGTCTTGTCGATCTGCACCGAAACCCTGCCTTGAAGCTCATTGACTTTTACAAACAATTTCTACTGCGTGGCGAGGGCGCCGAGGGAGGGAGCGGATTCGGCATAGAACTAGGCAACTTGCTCAAGGCCAGCGAGACGGCGAGGACACTTGGCCCGATCACGAAGGAGGACATGGCACAATGGGCAGATTCGTGGGGTCTCTAACTTATGGTGGCAAGCATTGGGTCTGGGGGGTACAAGCCAAATGGTACCGCCCAGATCTAGAGCAATTCATCATTGGTGGTTGACCAGACAAATGCTTATCGTGATAAAGTCGAGTAATAAGGAATTAAGCTTAACGAGGGCAACTTAGCCTAAATTCTGGTCTCTCCTCGTGACCTCGAATGTGCAAGGTTGCATTGAGCTTGGGTAGGCAGACAGACCAGGACCCTTGTCTGGAGCTGAAGGAAAGGGAATGCGTTGTCAGCGCGGCCTGACAATGTCCCGCGACACAATTCAATTTCCCCTCTGCACCGACAACCAGCGCCAGCAAAATGATGCTCTACGACTGGAAGAGCCACTTCCAAAGGTGGCTATTCGTCATCGCTCTACTCTTATCAGCAGAACCGGCATTCTCGAGAAGGGTAGGCCACATCGGTGGCTCAAGGGGTGGTATCATTACCGGTGGCGGCTCAACTGGTGACGGCTCATTCACCTACGGAGGCTGCAACTACACTGAGAGGCTTGCCTTGCATCCCGTAGAAGGTATTTACGATGGTTGCGGTCTCGGGGTTTGCGGATGCGGCATGCTAGAGGAGCGGCAGCTGCTCTTTGGTCTGCCCGGCCTGTACTACAATGGCACCATCACCGTCAAACACACAATCGAGGCCAACACTGCATGGGAGTCGAGTGGCAATACATGCGAGAATAAGGACGGCGAGACAAAGACATACAGCTACCCAGCGCTACTCCTTGTAGGCCCAACAGGCAATGAGTCTGACACAAACCCTGTCTACTGGAGCCTCTACGGGTTTACTCCCGCTGATCAGACAAATGAGGGAAAAGAAAACTATCTCGACATCTTCCAGAGATGGGTCCACTTTCGATCAAGCGAATTCTTCGTCAATGGGAATTATTGCAATACGCTCGGCCGATATGACTTTTACGACAACTCCATCATCGACTTTTTCGACGTCAGCGCAGTGCACTGGAAAACAGAGATCCAGGATGCCGGAGATAATACTTTCTCAGTCAATGCCATCTACGAAGAGGCCCCCACCAAGAAAAATAGTTTCGGCCGCCGTGCAGGAGAGATTTCGAGCCAGTACTTTACGCTGAGCGATGTCTGCAGCATGAACCAGACGGGCCAACCCATCGGTTTCTTCCCACGCAGCCTGATCCCTAGCGGAAACAGCTACAAGAACACGACCACGCCGACCTTTGCACTACAAAATGGCACAAAGGCTGAGATTAAGGGTATAGGGTCCGGCACGGCAACGGTGTCCATCGAATCCAAGGTTCTCGGAGCAGCCGCCTTCTTGGCAAGCCGCCTACCACACTGCTCTGAGGACGAGGTCTACGCCGGCTTTGAGCAGGAAGTATTCTCGACACGGGTTTATCGGAAATACAACGAATCCCAGTATTTAGTCATACCCGGGCGCAGGTGGAATGTGACGGCAGCAGTGACCTTTTCGTTCGAGGGCAGCCTGGTCGTGGAGAACAGCACCGAGATCACACAAATCGTAGGCAACCAGCCCGCATTCAAAGACAACTACGTTCTTGAGATTTATCCAAAGCAGAAAAACGGAGGGGCGGCGGTCAAAGGGCCAGCAGCAGGACTCTATTTTGTGATTGCGGGTATAGTGTTGGCTACGACGGAGATGATGGTGCTGTAACGAGTATCACAGTTTTAGATATCTTTCTTTCCCTTTTCCATTTCGGTGCACATCTCTCGCACTATCTGCATGAACCGATACGCTGCGATGGAGGTCAGGATATGCCATACAGAGTGAAACTCCAACAGCCAGGCGAACGGGAGGCCAATTCGTGCTCTGAGGGCCCTGAGCTCAGCACAGTAATGCAGGTCGACGTTCCAAATGAGAAAGCCAACCAAGAAAATAAAGATGCCCTCCCAGGCCCTCATTCCCCAATCGTGTCGCCTAGAGCTCGGCAGTGGCACTTGCGATTGATACAGGATGTAGAGGACGCGCAGTGCGATGGACACAACCATTGATGAGAAGAGGAGGAAATGGTAGATGATCTTGCCGGTGTAGATGTAAAATGCCGAAAACAGAAGCACGCCCAGGGCTAGCGATATCGTGATGAGTAGAGCCTTTCTCCGCGGCTGCCGGGCTATCAGCAATGCCCTGAGAAGGGCAGAGCAGAAGACAATCATGGAGAGGTCATCGGCGAACTGCATAGTCTGGCGGAGGGTCGCATGGTACAGGAAGGACGCAAGACCGACGACTACGAGCGAGACTGATGCGTAGTCGATCTGCGGCGAGGAAAGCCTGGTCCCGGGAGGGTACATGTATTTTATGGCGTGGTACACTGACAAGATGTAAGCAGTGGGCCAGGGAACGAGAAAGATGAAACAAAATTGCTTACCATAGACGAAGTTTGTAAATGCGTTGACAAACTCAGCCACATAGTACGAGATGACATAGTCCTCTTCACAGAAGCTGGTTCGCAGTCAGCCCAATTCAGCACCAAGGTAGCCCCCAGCATGCTGCTTACTTTGCCGCGCTTGTTGGCGGACTCCAGGCCCCGCTCAGCGCGAAGGGGTCGCCAGAAAAGTGTCGATGCTGGTGCGCCATCTCGATCCAATCCGATGTAAATCCCGAGTTGGTGGCTGCGATCTGCAATCAATCCGCCCGAGTCTACCAGAGCTCCAAAACGAACGTAAATAGTGGTGTGTTTGGCAGGGAGGAGTCGGGTCGAGCTCAGTGCATTTAAAACTCGCTCACACAGTCACACTCTCGTCATCAGCCATTTTTCTTCGGATCGCCCGGATGCCGTGACCCCTCATCGCCGGGCTCGCCTGCTTGGTGCGTGGGAATAAGCGACGGCCGTGTGGACCAATAAAATCGTGCGGATACGGGATACCGTCGCATTTTTAAGCTCCCGTCATGTTAGATGACGGCAAACTCTCATGCAGCGAACCCCACCGTGCCGTGCAAGCCGAGACGAGGCGGCCTCGGGGTGGGAGGATGGGGCCGAAAGGCCGGGATAGGTTGATTGTGCGCATAGCGATCTGATACGCCGAGAACAAAGGTAAGGAAGAACACCTGTGATGGATGAGCAGCTTGCAATAAGGGCATTACTTTCACTGTGGATCAGATCATGGTCTTTCTCCTAGATGAGGAGGTAATATCATCTACTACAGTTGCATCATGCAACCCTTATCAGCTGAGTTATTATATAATATTCCTGTGCACTGTAGCCACTACTCTCCAGCCGCTTCTGTGTCTTGCGTCTTCACTCATGCTCTCATCAATCCCTAATCAGGAAGCCGCTCGCCGTCTCCCATTCTCCAACAGTTTCTGAATCCAGACCCTTGTCTCATCGCTTGTAATGCGGGACTGTACCATAGCCAACATTGGCCAAGACATGAGAAATAGTCTAGACGCCATGCCCGGTTCTCCTTTCTGCTGCTTCGGGTTGGTATCGACTACATTGCGTATGTGCTCGTAGAGGTCGTCCACGACAGCTCTCAGAGCATGGTCGATTGGGGAACCAACCATTCCCACTAGAGATACCAGCATTTCAGCAACGTGCAAGCGCAGAGTCAAGTATAGACTCTTGGCTATGCCAACACTGGTCTCATTATCTGCTCTTAGCAAGCCGTTGAAGTATCCGGGATGGGCGATGGGACTGGAATGCTTGACTGTAAGTGTTGCGGCACGACCAAGCTCTGCAATGACCTGAATGATTTGATCAACGAGTGCAGCTGTGTTGGCTGCTGATAGTTCTGAGCCACCAGTAAACCTCGAAGTGCGAACTCGTCCAGTGAGGTCGACGCACTTCTGCACAACAGGTTCAATTTCACGAAAGTGGGCCCAAGCAGTCCAAGGATTCACAAAGTCGACATCTAGTGAACTTGTATCGGCGCCTGTCAAGAAAATGTCCAACAGCTGTGTCAAATGGAACATATATGTCAGCCAAAAGGGTGTATCTTGGGGTTTCGTAGATGCCAACTTACACGAACATGTCGGCAAAAAATAAAAACGTTAAGATCCGCAGAGTTATCCAGTCCATGTTGAATCCTGTATTGGATAACGGCAAGTGCGCCTTGGGCATGTGGATGGCATGTTAACCCCTCTCTCTCTACCCCTTCTTCCGACAGTTGGTGAACAACAACCTGCCAAAATCAGTCCAAGAATGTACAGATGGATTGCCCAAGAGATTGAAAACCTACTTCGAAGAGGCCAAGCAGAAAAATTGACACCAAGACAGAGTCGTTCTGCACCAAGGCGGGTTCTACGATCTCTTTCTGCAGGGCAGAAACCGCAGCGCCATGTGACCACTTCGCCTTGGTAAGAAGCCCGTGCTGGCCCTGGCTGGCAGACGAATGGGCCAGAGCCGCAGCCTCGAGTGCACGCGAGAAAGGAGTGGCAGGCATACTGGAAGCCATATAGGGTAGAGCCACGAACACACCCACGCCGGAGTGGAAACAAAAGTCATGGTACATTTGGCAAACGGCGTAGACTTCGATGCCGTAGTCGACATTCCTGGGAACTGACGTGGTCAAGGTGCAGGCGGCTAAAGCACTAGAGGGCGCTGCATCTTTGTTGCACTGCCTCCGATGCTGTTGACGCTCGATCCTCAGCTGCACCTTCTTAGATACTTGTTCGTTTTGCTGCCGGTGTAGTAAGTCCCAGGCGTCGGGGTAGCCTAGACATGTTCGCCGAAGACGGCTGCACCGCCCACACGATGGACGTTGGAGGTCGCACTGCATCCTCGTGAGAGAGTGTTTCGGCACATTTTCAATAAAGAGCCGTCTCACCTTGACTCGGCCTTCTTTGCAGTTGAAGCAGCCCATTGACGGTCTTCCGAGGTTCACCATCCTGAAGATTGACTTGTCGTTGAATCAGGATCTGACTTGGCGAATGCCGGGTGGAAGGGGGGGATTTCGATTGAAATGGATCATGGCGCCAAGTGGGTGGCCCATCCGCTTTTGACTAGTCATGTCCATTCCCGCAACAGCTTGTATTCGTGACCGTGAACTCACTAAACCTACCCCTCCAACATAGACCAATGCGGCTACCCTCTCCGAATGCCAAGCTCCATTCATCAGTATTTTTCACTCCATCGTCGAGGTACGTTCACGCTGCCACCTATTCCATCATCTCCTGCTTCTGCGATGCACCTTGCACCGGGGCCATCCACACCGGGCGCCGAGACACGAAAATCTCGCCTTGGGGCTTGTTAGCACCCAGGAGCTCGGGATCATCCAAGATGCCGGCTTTGACGAATTTGATCCCAGGAGCAGCAGGGCCCTCGCGAAACACAGTTGTTCCACAGTCCGGGCAGAAAGTGTTCGTGATGGGGTTCCCGGCGTTGCTCGTTTTGGTGAAAGTCTTGGGCGAGCCCTCCAGCTGGACCAGATTCGCAGGGACGAACCAGTTGACAGCGTGAGAGCTTCCAGACGTCTTGCGGCAGTCCAGACAATGGCACAAGCCCTGATGATGCACGTTAGTAACGGCAGCAAAAGGAGCTCTGGCTGAGTGATGCCATACGATTGCGACAGGGTCACCGGAGATGTCAATTTTTATGGCGCCACAGAGACAGTGACCTGAAGGCATGTTGAAGGATACAGATAAGCGAGTTAACTGCTGAAGCGTAAAAAAGGAATGTGAGACGTCTGATGTCTAAAATGTTGATGAGAAAGTAGTAAAATGAGTCTGAATGGACTAGACGGCAAGTGTCCTTATATATCTCGACATTGTACGACATTGCCGCAATTGAATAGCAGCACATTGTGCAAGTGAACCAGTCTCCTAATTCGACACCCCTCTCCAGCGTTCACACACAGAGACGGTGGAGCTTCCTCGCGAAATGCGCTAAACTAATTCAGGCGCCCCCAGCGAGGGTGGTCTACCATTGGATGAGAACAATATTAGCTTCGCGCCCCATGAAAGCCGAAGGGCCGACTGGAGTGGCTGCACCGGGTGAACCCACATCACATCTTCCATGATTCCTGACGAGCCATCCTCCGCAGCGGCAGTCAAGGGGTCAAATGAGGGAGCCGAGGACGTGCCATGTCACACCGAGTCTGTCAAAGGAAATCATTCTATACCATTCTAGGCTCCCCATGCGACTCCGTGCAGCTATTGGTCGTGCAGTATACGACTAATGTGATTTATATCGAAATGACTCTTAGCGCTCGGATTTCTAATACACTAACCTGCTCGTGGTTTCTGTTGCGATGCCTTTGCGGGAGGGAGACCTTCCGCTGGCCTGGCTTCTTACTCGGACAGCCATCCGGGCCGACTGCGCCTGGCTGTCATTCGCAATTCTCTATTTAGACGCCGCGTTGAGACCTCCAAAGTCTGCTCAAGGCTGTAGTCTCTTTACTCGCTTCCAATTTGTTTTCCTAACTCACAATGCCGTCTCTCCAACTCATCCGTCAAACAAACTCAAACCTGGGCAATGCCCATCCTGAGATTGTTGCCGTCATGCGTCAGTCACCGCACACACCCGTCTGCAAAGACTTGCTGTCTCCGTCGTTTCGAGCTGACCAATTACAGTTGGTGCAACCGGAGGGATTGGGGCTGCAACCTGTCGAGAGCTGGTACTGCAATGCAAACGTCCCACCTTGTACCTTGTGGGCCAAAATGAACATCGCGCATCCGCTCTTATACATGAGCTGAAGGCCACGAATTCGGCCGCTCAAGTCACTTTCATTCAAAGTGATCTCACACTTTTGCGCAATGTCGACGACGTCTGTCGCAGGATTTCGCACAAAGCGTCCAAAATCAATCTTCTCTTCATGACAGCTGGATTCCTGAGTCCGCAAGGAAGGGTCGGTGAGTCACATCCTATTGCTGAGAGTTGCAGCGCCTTATACTTTCTTGAGAGATGCGTACTAACCTGGGAATAGAAACAAGCGAAGGACTTGACAAGATGTACAGCTTGCAGTATTTCTCCAAAATTCGGTCCGTCGTCAAGCTACTCCCGCTTCTCAATAGAGCTGGTCAGAACCAGGAGCTGGCCCGAGTTGTCTCCGTCCTGGGCGCGGGTAACGAAGGCAAGGTCTTTAAAGACGACCTGGAGATGAAACACAACTACAGTCTCCAGAACTGTTCGAGCCAAGCTATTTCAATGAATTCGCTGGCCCTGGAGCACCTGGCGCGCGAGAATCCGAATGTTTCATTTGTCCACACCTACCCCGGCGTGGTGAGACAGACCAGCATCATGTCCAACATGGGCCAACCTCTGACCACTGTTATCCGTATCTTGATGTTTTTGGCGACACCCTTCACGACCTCGGTTCGCACTTGCGCAGAGCGGCAACTGTATTTGAGTACCGCCGATGATTTCTCTCCCAACGACAGGGGTGGTGTGTCTACCAATCGCCCAGCTTCCTATAGGATTACTAGTAGTGGAGATATTTGTTCCGAGAATGCTCTGCTTTCGAGCTATCTCCGTGACGGAACCTTGGAGAAGGTGTGGCAATTCACCGAAACTGTCTTCCGGCGAGTCTTGGAGAAGTACCAGGGCTCTGCCTGAGACTCAGAATGTTTCTCTCTCAGACTCCGTGCTCTTCTAGACTTCTATGGGTGAATCTTTTCCTGGTATTGAGGTTAGTGGTTAGATAGAGTCAAATTACAGCTTGCGCTTCTCCGGCTTACGATGAATCATACATAATGACAGCTGTTCGTCTCGCCACTTGTCCTCCTGTCTACAAAGTGTATTGAGTGGGGAAAACCGTATGCCCGGCCAACTCGACGAGCATCGATGCACAACCTTATTTCCTTACATGATCAGGGCATCTAACAGACTAATGCAATGATGCGGGTGCTTTCACCTCAGCACTGCTTTCTCAGATTATCGTAATAACGTTTTACGCATCTTTAAGAAACATGTTAAAATAAGCTTCGTGCTTTGGCTTTCAGATCGGCTGCTGGTCTCGATTGCTAGTAGGCCTTGCCAGACCAGACGCCATATTCGATTTATCCATCTGCAAGACATTGAATCCAACTTGCCATCGCTAGCTGCCTACTGATGCCCATAAAATCATGACATTGTAGATGCCAGAGTCTCTTCAACCATTCTGGCGAAACGTAAAACTTCAGCATCAAGGCGGCTTCCGCCCAACAACGTAACTCCAAAAGGCAGTTTCCCATTATCTTCTGTGTTTCCCGACAGCTCGGCAGCAGGATACGTGGAAATTGGAATCGCGACAGCACAGAGGTCGAGCACGTTTCCAGAGTGAGTAAACTCGCCCAACATGCTGTTCCTCCGGATAGGGTCAGCCAGCATCTCCTCAATCGTCCAATGCGTCGTCGTGGTCGGGACCAGCACAAAGTCGACTTGAGTAAACGTCTTTTCTGCTTCACGTGTGAGTCGCGCTTTTGCCTGAAGGTCACGGTACGCTTGGACGGCGGATGAATTCCTCTGCACGACTTGGTCAAAGAGTTGGGCAATGACGGGATGCAGGTGAGGCCGGTTTTTGGGAAGCCAGTCGTCGGGTAGATTGGCAAGACGCTCGGATACAAAAGTGCCTTCGTACAGCAGCTTGCCGGCCTTTTCAAACGGTGTCCAGTCTATTGATGTCAAGACCCCACCCATTAACTGCATCTTTGTCACGGTTTCGTTGAATAACCGTCGATATGGTACGGAGCACACTGATAGAGCTTCTGCGGGCGGGATACCGAATTTGAATGAAGTTGCCTGACGCCCAACAGAGTTGACGTGTCTCTCAAAGGCAATGGCCGGCTTAGAGTATGGGTCGTTCTCGTCAAAGCCTTCGAGAAGCCGGCTGACTGTGGCCGCATCTCGGACCGTCTTGGAAATGATGGCGATGCAGTCAAGAGAGAGACATGCGGGTGTCAATCCAACAGCCGACAGCATTCCCCTGGTTGGTTTGTATCCCACCACTCCATTGAAACAGGCTGGAACACGACCGCTGCCAGCTGTGTCGGTTGCGATCGAAAAGGAACAGAGATCTGCACCAACGCTCACGCAGTTGCCGCTGGAGGATCCGCCTGAGATGTAGTCGGGGTGAAAGACCGAGTGCGTGATTCCATAGGGACTCCTGCATCCCGACAGGCCAGTGGCAAGCTGGTCGAGGTTGGTCTTTCCGATGAAGATGGCGCCATTCACAAGCGCCTTGTCGTGGACAACAGCGGATCTGCTCGGTATATGTGCCAGTGGCGGACAAGCAGTCGTTGTCGGCATTCCGGCGACATCAAGACTGTCCTTGATGCTGAATGGGACTCCAAACAACGGAGGAAGCTTGCCCCTGTCTGGAAACTGCTGGGCAAGCGCCTCGGCAGCTTGTAAGGCTGCCTCCTTGGGCAGAAGCTCTATCCAAACGGCCGGATCAACCTCTTGGTAAGCCTCGATTCTGCGATACAACGTCTCAATGACGGTCATGGGCGAGACTCCGGCCCTGTATGAGCGTTGCAGAGCCTCAATACGAACATCTCCATCCCAATCCGGGGGCGTCTGCGGTGGAGTGTTTGCCGACCAGCGATTGTCGGCGCTCGACTCGGCTTCAAGAGCTTCCAGCATTGGCTCGAGCTTGGCCACGAATCCAAAGAGCCCTTGTGACCAGTACAGCATCTCGAGAGACGAAGTTTTGAATGCCGCATTGTATCCAGCCGTGGCCTCTTCGATACCACCTAGGCTACTTGTCAGAAAATGGTCCTCGAACATGGAATCTGGGACTTACAGCACTCGAACCCTCGGTCGTTTGCTTCTCTGATGGTGGTTGCGAAGCAGCACTCGGTGGTAACCCCCGATACGATCAAGTGGGTGATCTCATGACTCTTGAGCTTGTGTATCAGGGTGGTGTTCCAAAACGCGCCCTTTCCCGGCTTGTCAATGACGACCTCACCTGGGAAAGGCTGCAGGTCATCGATTATGTCGTGACCATATTCTCCCTGGACCAAAAGCTTACCCATCTCACCGTTGTCTCCAATCACCAGAGGCTGCGTGTTTTCTGGAGCAGCGGACTGTCTAACCAGCTTGGAGGATGGACAGTCGGAGAGGTCTGGCTTGTGGCCCTCCCGAGTGTGGAATATCTTGAGCCCAGCGCCGCGGCAGGCCTCTAGCAGTCTCTTAGTTGGCGCAATCGAGGCTTGGACGGCATCCAAGTTGCCGCCTTGGATGTCTCCGAAGCCGCCTGGGAGGAGGAAATCTCTCTGCATGTCAATGACGAGGAGCGCCGTGTGTCCTGGGTCGAATGCAAACGCATAAGGCAGTGCGTCTGCCGACAGGATCCTAGACTTGACTGGAGCTGCGGCCATGATTGCAAACAAAGAGCGTAGAGTAGGAAACGATGCTGTACTAATGTAGAGGTAGTCTTCCTACAACAATTTCTGGTGGATTATATACATGGTCCCGTAGAATACCCCAACAATCCATTCGACGGGTTACTAGACCAATACCGCACCCCAAACCCTGGTAATCGTCATCTGACACATGCCTATCGGTGATAGGTGCCCGCCGACGGGTTGCCGACGGCCGATAAACCCTTATCTCTGTGGCGGCTTGGTGGCGTCCGTTGCCAATCCGTTTTCGGCACAGCTTTGTCACCTGTTCTGAGAACCCCATGTTCATGAGCCGGCTTATCTCTGATATTCGAGTGGGGGGATCGTTATCTGAGCCCTTGAAGCGCAACGCTGGTGGCTTGGCCTCTCCTCAGGTGCCGGGCTAGCTACGCTCTGCCGACGGCTCACCGCGCGGCCGATAGGATAGCAGACAAGACCATCTAGATATTGTTCCATTACATCATGGGAGAGCTTCTGGCTTGAACGTGATATTTATTCCCCGCGACTCCCTGGATGATCCATGTTTCCAGCAGCAACCTAACACAGCGTCCAACACCATTATCATCCAGAGCATCACTACACAATGCCGTCCTTCTCCGTTCAGCAAGTGAGGGAGAGGATCAAACCTCATCTCTCATGGAAGGTCCCCGCCAGACACGGCATCTACAAGGACAGCAAGTGGTCCAATGAAGGTACGTCAAAGAGCCAGCCGTGTCATATGGACCGTGATAACTCATCAATCTCATTGTGCTGTAGACCTCGACCCGATTGCGCCCGAGAACCGGACCTGGGGCGGCCTGGATTACTGGGCATACTGGACTTCTGACATGATGGTTAGATACATGTTCCAAGTTAGCCTTACTTCGCTGATGCTGAATAACAGGCTCCCCCTTTGGCATCCACAGTGTCGAGTGTCATGGCACTTGGTTTCACCGCCAGGGAGACCATCCCCATCGTCTTCTTTGGCTTCATGATTTGCAGCGTCGTCGTTACGCTCACTGGCAAGATGGGGGCAACCTATGCTGTGCCCTATCCCGTCATTGTCCGCTCCATCTTTGGAATGTACGGGTCGTACCCGGTCATCTTGATTCGAGGTGGGAGAGGAACACGTTTCTGCATGAACACTGGCTCACATCTTTCTAGCATTTGTCGCTCTGATGTGGACTGCCATTCTTACCGTGCAGGCCGGTGCTTTCCTTCAGCGCTGCATCGAAGCAATTTGGCCCAGCTTCATTGACGTCCCCAACAAGCTGCCAGAGGATGCCGGAATTACTTGTGAGAATCTGGTCCCCACTCATCCATCAACACCAATCTAACATGTACTTATAGCTGCGGGCCTTCTCTGCCTGTTTCTCTACTGGTTCATACAAACAGCTCTCGCCCTCATGCCCATCACGAAACTGCGCATCCTATTTCTGGTCAAGGGCATCATTGTGCCCCCCACGTTCCTTGCTCTCTTCCTCTGGGCCGCGATTGTGACCAAGGGGGGTGGACCACTAGTCACAGGGAAAGCCAAGATGACTTCCGATTACATGAACACAGCCTATTCCGCCCTGACCGCTCTCAATGTCATCATGGGACTGTTCTCGTCGATGGCTGTAAATATGCCAGGTAATCAAGCCCCCTCCAATCCAAGGCAGACTTGCAACCGACGCTAACATTGCGCTTCCAGATTTCGGTCGCTTCTCCAAGAATCGTCTAGGCGGTTACCACCAATACTTTGCCTTGCCAGTCATCGGGACTCTGGCGTCGCTGACTCCGATCTTTGTTACTTCTGCGAATCAGTACATCTGGGGAGAGTTCGAATGGTACATGCCGGCAGTCATCGCCAACTTTGACTCCCGTGCCGCCAAGTTCTTTACGGGATTCAGTTTCATCCTCGCCACTATCGGAAACCAGGTCGCCGCCGGAACCTACCCATTCTCAAATGATGTTACGGGAATTGCTCCCAAGTACATCAACATCTTCCGAGCCACGCTATTCATTTCCATCTTCTGCGTCGTTTCCACGCCTTGGAACATTATCAAGAACGCTGTTGGTCTTTTGGCCTTTCTGAGTGGCTACTCCTGCCTCATGGGGCCTCTGGCTGGCGTCATGATTTGCGATTACTACCTCATCAAGAAAGGCAAGCTCAATATCCACGAGCTATATCGCAGCAACGGAATCTATTGGTATGACTACGGCGTCAACTGGCGTGCATACGCTGCATTTATTGCTGGCTTTGCACCCCTGCTGCCCGGTTTCGCCAAGAGCATTGAGCACAGCCTGGATGTTGGCGGCGCTTGGAAAATCTACACGTTTGCCTGGGTTTTCGGCTTCGCGCTGTCCGTCTTGATTTACTACGTCATCTGCACCTATGTGTCGCCCCCAACAGGGGCCATGGTTGAGGAAGCAGTGTATCCCCCGCAGAGAGGAGATGTTGAGTCGGTTGCTGATAGCGGCGTCGAGGTGTCTGATTCCAAGGGCTCGTTCTCAGCTAAAGAGAAGGAGGTCAGCACTGGACAGTAGTTATGCTGCGATACGATTGGATGGACACATGGTTCGCAACCAGAGGATATTTGTTTTTGAGCTAGTAAGGGAATTGAGGAAACACACTTCAGCTTTCAATCCACGCAGAGCCTTTATTTGATCAGCATGATCGCCTTCAACACTTCCATGCCTATTGGCGCCATCGCTTGTACATGCTTCTTGCCACGATGATAGACACTGACATGCAGTAGCCAGGTAACATCGGCGCACACCTCCAATGAAGAGTCAGGACTATCAAGCCACCACATGTCTCTTCAAGCCACGATCGCCGTGGACGTGCTGGATGGCGGTTCGGGGAATACCCCAAATACCAGGGTTAGGGTTGCGGCAGGTTGGCTCCGGTAATTCTGCAAACTAAACCATGACAAAGCAGCCTAACATGGACCTAACTGCATAGCCCTGACTCGAAATCCACTAGTATCCCATTGGTTGTCGATCATCGGGGTGGCATGTAACACGCTGCAGATTGAAGGAGCTTGAAGGAGCTTGAAGGAATCGCCTGACCCACGAATGTTACGCAGATGCAGACAAGAGCCCTGTGTTACGAATCGTGTGACCGAATGAGTAGCCTGAATAGGAAAGCTTACGCCAGTCAGCTTGCCCAATTTCATCCTGCTTTCCGGCTCTTCCCTCGCCGGCTCACCCTCATTTCCACAGAGATGTTTATTTTTTATTAATAGCCTCCGTCTCCCAGTAGCAGGATTGCCCCTACTGTGTCAAAGTTCAATGCCTCAACACTCCTTTTCGCACAGCGCCTCGCCATCATGAAGGTCTCTTTATCCCTCCTTGTCCTTGGCGGCCTCTTGACGGAAGTCGCCTTTGCTGCTCAATGCAGTGGCAGCTCGCCAAAGCGTCTCAAGAAGTTCATCTGGACATATTGGAGTGTCCGTGATCGGATGTGCTACAACATGGGAAACTGCGAGAAAAATGCCTTGTGCGACGTCCGCCAAGATTGGTACAATGGTTGGAACGGCAGTGTTATATTGCAGCGCACTTCGCTGAACGGCTACTCCTACTGCTGGGTATGTTTCAGACACCATTCCCTGAGGATAGTGTTCCAGCAGCTGATATATTTGCAGAATGCGACTGAGAATATCATTAATGAGTGTATTATCAAGGGTGGGTTGACCGAGGGTAACTGGACATATGAATCACAGACCTATTGGTTCAGGACTGAAGGCGACCTGAAGTAAACTTGCGGAATCTATTGGGAATGATTCAATGACTACGAAAAAAATTGTCTTTATGAACCACAGGAACGCGCAACAATTGAAATGGAGCTGTTGATTCCCGCAGGCGAACAGATGAGCCTCCTCTCGGAGTCGGAAGCGCTCATCGGACCACATCTAGACTAGAAGCGCGACACTAAAAATACATTTACATCTCGTGTCGACCTAAAGCACACCCCAGTCAATGAGGTCCCTAAGCAGCTCATCCGATGCACTTGAATAGATTGAATTCAGACCCCCAAGGCAAGGGTTGTACGCTGGCCGCTCAATGTGCGCAGCTGCCTCGTCAGGTCTGACCTGAGGCCGAGGCTTTTTCTCATCCTTCTTCCTGGAGGCCTTCATGGACCCACGTTCCTGGACTAGCGGGGAAGCGGTCCAACGCACAGCCCATTTTATTATCCGTGGCGGAATGAAGTCATTGGCATGGTGGAGGCATCGTGATCGTCCAGGACGTGCCCAAGTGCAGCGCAAAGGAGCCTCTTCTGAGACTAAGAACCTGTCCCCAGAAAGATCAAAACGCCATGTTTTTGCCCAGTTTACCAAATCCTCAAGGTCGGCTTCCCTCTCTTCTTCGTCTTCCATCTCGATTGTCAAAGTGTCCAAGCTTGGAAGGGTTGCAAAAGTGCCTGCCCAGCCGGTCTTGGCCATTCTCGAGGCCTTTGCACGTTTCGAGACATCCATGAACTTTTCTACCGCCTTTTGGTTGGCGACGCCTCGTTGGAAGGGATTCAGCAGGAAGGGCCTGTCAGGTGAGCCTCCGAGGTGGCGCATTGTGATTGTGAGGCTTCGCAGATTGTCCGAGACTGGTGCCAGCTCTCTCCGTAGCCAAAGCCCATCCCGGTCAAAGTCTTGGACTTGGGTAAAGAGCTGGAGGTGGTCTATATGTGATAGCTGTGCTGGCGGTAAGCTCGCAAAGTATGCTGATGGACTGCTCTGTGGGCCGTATCCCTGATAGCACCTGTGGACGACAATGGTGCGTAAGACACGAGAGGCTTCCTGATGCACCAGCTTGCAGGTGCGTAAAAGTTCAGTTGGAATATGAGTGCGAGCTGTGCATCCGGGACGAAGCCAGTTTGGCAAGATGGCGGTGTGAAGCGGATGGCCATCGTCTGTTACAATGGTAGGAGCGTCATCACCACTGTCGTCCGCAAAGGTAGTGTCGGTGATTCCCTCGACAAAGTTGCGACCAGGAATGTGTTGCTCCGTGAAATATAGCTTGTAAATCATTTGCCGGATTTCTACTGGTAGACGGAATAAAGGAGAAGCGGATTGCGGGTTGGCCTCATCAGTGATGCTGTCCAAATCTAGGGCGTCCATGTTCTCGGTTCGCTGGATCAGTTTAGGCAAGGATGAAGTAGTTCGTGGCTCTTTCTTTGTGGAGATAGAAGGGAGTTTATTTAAATTAGTCGACGGTATTTACAAAATGCGCGCTTGTTCACATATATGATGTCTTTGAGATGGATGCCAGGCTTACACCAAGGCATTTCGCTAGGGGTTGAAATAGTGGCTGTACATGCCTGGGGGCCTCTCACCGTGGCGCAGGGGTGGGCTGTACTACAGAGCCTGGTTACCCGGGCATGCTGTCAGCGGGGTACAGGTGGGTACGTCCAGGCCCGGCGCTCAGGGCACCAAAGCACCCCTGTACAGTACCACTCTCCAAATGCCCTCCACTAGGGTTAGGGTTGTGCTCAGCTGAACTGGTGGCGTTTGGGATGATTGGCCTGCTCCGTTGCCTTATCTCTCGCCAATGGCAAGTGGCTCCAGGCCGACCCCCGAGATAAGCCAGTGACAATCTGGGGTTTCTGGGGCTGGAGCGAGCCGATTCCATCTATTCCCCTCGATTTGGGCTTTGCCGCACAAGGCAGGTCGACGTGAACACCTTGACCTACCTGCACGGAACTGCAAACTGTCAGATTCGCTTCCGGTTGCGGCTGGCTGGCTTGGGCTATGCTGCCTCCTCATGCACCATGTCGGGAGATGCCTACTTCGTCCTCGGCCCTTCTGCAGGCCTTGAAATAGGCGATCCCTTCTCTGGCATCCATACCGGGGCCGTCGAGCAACGGGTTGCCATCAACCGTCCATCCCGGCCATGTGACTCGTGCCGTAGGAGGAAGAGTCGCTGCGAGATGCCCGACGGAGCATCTCCATGCGCCCTCTGTCTGTTTCACCATCTCGAGTGCACCTTTCAGGAAGCAACACAGCCGAGGAAGCGAAGGATTGTTCCCCAAGATGATGAAGACCAAGAGGCTACAACTGTGCCATGGGCCACGGCGCGACGAGGCTCCAAGCCGGGTTCTGCAAACCCAATCCGCACAGTCCCCAGAATCGACTGCTACGAAAACTTCGAAGGTCCCACGCTGCTCCGCAAGACGCTAGGACTCCAGACACACAGACACGCAACCTGGCTCGGCCCATCGTCGGACTTTGAACAGAGCCTGCTGCATGCGGGCTCCTTGGATGACCATGATGAGGTCGTCATCGGCCCGGTGGCAATTCGCCAGGTGAACTCGACCGACAACTTCCTCCAGACGCTCGATGAAAGCACCATGAGCCACCCGCACGAGATATCGCGACTGGACGCCGTCGAAACTGTCGTCGCGCCACATGGCTACGAGCTGATCCGCCTCTACTTCCGCATCGTCCATCCCAGCTTCCCCATCCTGCACAAGAAGGTGTGGTTGGAAAAGTACAATCGCACGCATCGCGAGTTTTCCCCGCCATGTCTAGCCTTTGTGTACATTCTCGCCTTAAACTGGTGGACATATAGCGCGGAATTGGCCTCGTTGCCAAAGCCGGACACCAAGAAGCTCGAGGAAATCGCATTGCAAGCCATGGCTGAAGCCGTGCACCGTCCCAAGCTGTCCACGATCCAGGCCGGCCTCCTTCTTCTTCAGCGGCCAAAGGGAGACTCATGGGCGTTAACCACCCAACTCGTCGGCATAGGCCAGGAGATTGGATTGCATCTAGATTGTTCAGACTGGAGCATCCCCGGATGGGAAAGAGGGTTGCGCAAACGCCTCGCATGGGCCCTCTTCATCCAAGACAAATGGGGAGCCCTCGTTCACGGTCGTCCATCTCATATCAACTACTCCGACTGGCTTGTTCAACCACTTACATTAGATGACTTTCCCGAGAATGCTGTAGATGAAGACGACGAAGACGGTAGTGCCGAAGTCGAAAAGGGGAGGTTTCTATTCTGCGAGATGGTAAAACTCACAGAGATTCTTTCTGACATACTATCCACCTTTTACACCCTACGGGCTCGTCGAGAACCCGTTGGGGGGCTAAGGGAACAGTTGGCCATGGCGAAGCCCATCCAGATTCGGTTGAGGGAGTGGTTCGCGCAACTCCCCGACTCGGTTAAAAGGGAAGACGTCAAGCTGAGAAAATTGTCCTCCACAGGTATGTCTGCTACAAAACCGAATCAACCAATGACTTATTGTAACCGCTGTCAGGATATCTCTGCCTCGCATACTATGCCGCCGAAATCACCTTGCATCGTCACATTATTCAGGTAGCGTCGAAAGAGACAGACTCGGAGTTGGTCGATATCTGCCGCAGTGCAGCCAGAGCTCGTTTGTGCTCCGCCATCGACTTTGTCAATACTCTGAAGCCCGAGCACTTGCAGTCATTCTGGTACTCTCCATCATACTACAATTTTACCATCATCAGCACCTTTATGCTGCTTCTCTGGTCAACAGCAACAAGCGTAGACGAGGCAGCATTCTACCGCCAGAAGCTGACCGAGTACCGATGGGTCCTTCGAGTGTCGAGTAATGGGTCCGATGTGCTCAAGTATACGAATGCGCAGTTGCTCCTATCAACCGATGGCCTGACCAAGTTTGTCCAAGGGACGGATGTTGGTATGTAGATTCTACAGATACCCCCACGAGCGAAACGATGACTATTTCTTTTATTGCCCCCCATTCCTTGCACATAATGTCACATACCAGCTAGAGGTAGTGGATAGAGGCAGGCAGAATGCTTTCGTTATTCGTATATTTCATAATCGTACATCATTCTCCCCCTTTCCTTCCATGGCGACCCGAGTCGCTGTTCTCCTTACAAGTTCTATCAATGGTCTTCCGACGCCACACGCGCATACGGTCCTCTTGAAGGGCCGAGATGCACATAGTTTAGGCCACCGTTGTCTGGTATCAACGGAGCCGGAGGGACATAATTTGCGCCAGTGTATTCTAGGATTGGTCTCGTGGACTCCAGATTGTCCAATTCAGTCTCGGATCGTCGCAGCCGGATATACAGGGCCAGACTGATACCCAAAGAAGCAGAATACAAGATGCTAGAGCCAAGATTAACACATTGGCTTGTGGTTCCGTGTTCAGGAAACGTACCAGAAAATGATTGCTGAAACCCAGGTTCCGTTGAGCGAGTTGCATCTCCTCTGATCTCGGTATCGACCAGTGCAGTCTGACAGTGTTTCGTGGCCTAGAAGGGGCACGTATCTCGACTGGAACCCTACGAGAACCATCCAGATGGCCAGGAGGATGACGCGGTTAGGGAACCAGCACCAGGACAGACACTTCCTGGCAGACCTGACATTTGGCTTTGAATAGAAATTCTTCAGTTCCCTCATCTGCATGAATTGTGATATGAGGAAATAAAAGTCAGAGAAGACAAAGCCCAGGATGGCCTAGACGAGAGATAATGAGTATGTGTTTGTCAGCGATGTCGATATGAGACTTACTATCACAAGCTCTGTCCACTGGACTGCACGGGCTGCGAGTGGCAACTTGAGCTTGTACCTATCCTTGCCAGATACCGTCATAGCGGCGAGGAAGAAAGCTGCAACGCCGTGGAGACAGGTCAGGATGGCCACGGCGAGGGCCGAATAGCCCAGCCATCGCACGCCGACCGGGACTCTGAGGGTTGGGATATCTTGGCGCTTGTAGCGCTGTCGTGAGAATGCTGCAGGCATGACGGGTCTTGGTGTTGAGCCACAGTGGCAGGAAATTGAGTGGGCGCATGGATAATATACCTGCACGAGGATCTAATCTCTGTGCTAGCGTGGGAGGCCCCAAATGAGGCACAGGAAATCACGTCGCTGGGCATTTTGAGACACTAGCCTCGTTCCAGGACGACGGCCGATGGACCAGAGCCTGTGATTCGCTGTGCAATCGGACCAAGCTGTTTTTGGGGAGTGGCTGTGGCGTCAGACTGGGGCAACGTTAGGCCGATTTCTGACTGAAGGTGGCTTAGCAGCTCACGAGAGTGCCACGTCCACGCCCAGCGGACGTTAAGTTTTCGACTACCCTAGAGACCGAAATCAGAACAGGAATCGGGCAGCCCGACGACTTCAACTCAGACAGCCTCGGTCTTTAGAACTTTGTATTAATATTGAAACGCAGGGAATTTCTTACAGAGACTACAACCCAAGATTGGATCTGTATATCACGACAGCACTGCAGAAAGCGGTTGATCATTGTAAAATGCCCGAACCTCGAGGCAGCCAACCTGTTCCTTTCGGCCCACACCTCCATTCCCGGTACCTATTGCATCATGTTAGTGTATAACCCCGCCCTAAATTAACTGAAACCTGGAATACTCACATTTTGTAAACAATTCTCGGACAACAACGGGAATGATGATTATGTGATATTAATAAAGACTGAAGTAAATCAGAGCCACAAACTGACCTGGCACAACTGTCTCCTCACTTCCCCCAGGAGACGTGGTTGTAATCCATCCTTGAGATGTATATGAACCACCAGTCAGTGTAATTATCGCCGCGCCTGGGGGGAGAGAAGTGAACGTGGTAGACGGCTCTGATTCAGTAGTTGCTGCTGATCCCTCAATTATGCCGACAGGTGGGTTAGGTGATCCGCCAAGATAGGAAGCGAGTGGATAGACTAGAAGCTGAATGCCATTGAGAGTGGCCGTTGACTATTAATAGGTAAGATTGCCACCATACCGTCCGGCCTAAATATTTCAGCTATAGAGTATATTTCCATGAGAAAGGTTCTCATGGTTCTCAACATCTTCTGCGTCCAACAACACATCTCCTCAATCTGGTTGGAGCACACAGACAACCCAGGTTTCAAGTCGCGCCATCAATACATCGTATCTGCGCGTACCCCTCATAGCAAATGGAACGATGCTGCAGGTTTCCGGACCGTGAGGTCCCCCGATTGGACGTTGGTCATTCAGAGGATTCAGTACATGTGAGGATTTGCTGCCTCCAACAACCAACAAGACTATAAGAGTCTCTCATTGGATATCTTCCTCGGCTGACGGAGGAATGGATGCATCAGAAGCTCGCAGGTTGTTTGTGCCTTGCCGGGGCAGGCGGTTCTAATTTCAGATGCTTGGCCCCCAACAGCTTGATGGGGGCCTATTGATTGGCCTGTTGGTTGGCCAGGCGCAGAAGTTTGCCAGTTGGACCATGTTGGGTGTTAACCGACTGACTGTGAAACGTTTCATATGCACCAACACCAACAGCATAACTTGGTGCCGTTAACCCCATGAGTATGACCGGCTTGTTGACACTGTGTTGTGTGACTGCTCGGCATTCCCGCCGGTCCTTTCTGTGATTGTTGTTTCCTTCATTTCCTTCACCAAATTCCCGTGTGTCTCCCTCACGCAACCGACCGTCGGAAACACGGCCTATTCGTCAGCCTACCGTGATTTACTGTCATCATCCATATCTCCCCAAAGCTCCACTTCTTTTCTCTTCCCACCCCGTCCATCTTGTCCTCCCGTCATCCCTGCCGTGCTTTTCCATCACCCAAACCAACAACAACGCGCAAAATGAGCGACACAGATGATGGGCTCGCGGCTATGCGCTGCCGCATCGAGCGGATGGAACGAAATAATGCTATCCGGCGCGATGAGGAGGGCCGACTGCCCGTGCCTTCTCTGGGTCCTCACCCGTCGTCATTGCCCCCCCGGCTGCCGCGACCGGGTTATGCCACCATGCCAAATCAGCTACCCACCGACGAGCCTTCGCTTCAGTTTTACTTGGCCTGCGAGCGAGGTATGCTGTCACAGGTTGAGTCATTCGTTCACGCTGGTCTTTCCACCCCGGACACGCTGCAATTCGCCCTAGAGCAGGCTTCCTTTGGGAACCAAGCTGCAGTCGCACGTTTCCTGCTGCAGCAGGGTGCAGTACTACATGACAATGTCTTTTACCGGTGCGAGTGCGAGTCCCACATGCGCGCAGACCGATGGGGCTCAGGTACTGATGATTGCATCTTTGACGACAAGCGCCCTCACGACCCTCTGTCCCTGGTCCAGGTCTTTCTCGACTTTGGTTGGCATCCAAACCAGATGTGGCATGGACTACACGGTATACACAACTATTACAAGATTCCCCTGGTGGAATGTCTCAACAACCGACCACCCCTCACCCTTTTGCTATCTCACGGCGCCAATCCCGATCTCTCACCGTACAATTATAGCCGCACTGAGCCAGACCTTCAGTTCGGCGCGGTACTTAGGGCGGCTATTCGCAAATGGGACCTTTCTTTGATCACACTGCTGATCGATCATGGTGCAAAGCCCGAGTACACGAAACCGTTGCACTGCATCACCCAGTGGGTTGAGATACCAACTGGACAGACCCCGTTCTCCAAGAGGCAGCCGCTGGCGGAGTATCTGCTTTCAAGAGATACTACAGAGGTAGACGAGGTCAAGAAAATCACGTTTACTGATAGTATCAACAGCCGATACAAGAGACGGGAAGACATGACTCCTTTCATCTACGCGTGCGCAGCCCAGGACTGGGAGCTGGCGGAATGGCTATTGGAGAATGGGGCGGATCCCAATGCACTTGGTGGAAAAGCGTTCACGCCCCTGTGGTTTGTCATGGGACTGCAACGCACGCCCAGCGATCCTCAAGTAGTCCGGGATTTAGTAGAGAGGGTGCAAAAGCGCAAGAGGCATGGCGTTGAAGCCTTACAGTAGGATATTCAGACTGCCGCTAGGTAACATGTCACGGTCTACTCAGGAGCACCAACCAGTGAATTTTCATGTGATTTGTGGTGGACTAGATTTGAGCGAGGCTCTTCCCTCCGTAGCATCCATTAGTCTATCACTCCCTCTCCTAGCCGCCATTAAAAAGGTGCCCGACCATGGTAAACGCAGGACGACCGTCAGGCCTGCAAGGAACGCAAAGTCAAGGGATGCATGTCCTTGCTGACGTCTCACTACCAGATCCTTGCTCATGATCGTCTCGAGTGTGACCAGCAGAAACCATCATGTGGACGCTGCCTCCGCCTCGTGGGCCACTGTCCCGGGTATCCGGACCCTTGGCTTCTCGCTCTTCGCCGGCAGGACGATCGTGCGGCGGCTCTGGTTCGGGCGAGGGTCGAGAAGTCTCACCGGCGGAGAGCAGACCACCAGCAAAGTCTCCTCAATATCGCTGGTCTCGACTAATTTAAGAAATGTCAACGGCACCGCTTGCCCTTGACGTGGCCAGGCATTGTGTCATGAGCCATGGTCCATGGAATGCCGTAATTGGCAATGTAATTCGCTCTCAGCTCCATTTCTGTGCGCAACTTGCGCCCTCTGCGTCTCAACAGTATTCCAGCGATTGGACCAATTGCACGGTCCGAGGAAAGCGGCCGGCCGATGACCATCGAATGGTGGGGTAGATGGCCGTTCCGCCGCCGAGCCAAGTTCGCGCCGAACATTGACCCCATTCCAGGCGCTAGACTTGCGAACTGGGTGTCATGACACGGCACCCATGGACGACCAAGCGCGTGGTTGCCAATTGACATGTGCTCTCTAATAAACCCCTCGCCCCAGCTTCGAGCGGACGATGAAACCGTGTCTCAAGATATCTTCCTGGTGTATCATTATTATCCTGTCCATTCCAATCTACAGTACCGCCTGTAACCATGAACGCCAGCGCCACTCTGGGCTCGTTCAACCTGCCCGCTCTCGTCAATGAGCCCTTTGTACGTTCCAAACATGGCAACCGGGACGGGAAACGAGTAGCAATGACCTAACGTCTGTCCATCCAGATCTCCTACGGCCCAAGCTCTGCCGAGCGGGCGAGCCTCATCGACGCTCTCGCCGAGATGAGGCAGCAGATGCCCTTCAGAGTCCACCCCAACGTCAATGGCCAAGACGTCGCCGGTGCTCTGGACCAGACTCAGCAGACGCCCTTTGATCACGGCAAGTCTCTGGCCACGTACTCGAATTCCACGCCCGAGCTGGTCGACAAGGCAATCGATGGTGCGCTCGAGGCCAAGAAGCAGTGGTCCAGGACTTCTCTCCACGACCGCGCCGCCATCTTCTACCGGGCTGCTGCTCTGATCAGGGGACCGTACCGCTACCAGATGATGGCAGCGACCATGATCGGCCAGGGCAAGAATGCGTACCAGGCCGATATCGATTGCACTGCCGAGGTACGCGGTCGTCATTGAGCTCACTACTCAAACTCTTCCACCGCTGACGGCTGCTACTGATAGTCCATCGACTTTCTTACCATCTTTCCTACTCTTGCCGAAGGCCTGTACAAAAACCAGCCTCCGTTCAATGCCCCCGGAGTGTGGAAGTAAGCAACTCCCCGGCTGCTAGTCAAGCATTGGACAGCCCATCTCTGACATTTTCTCAGCCGATCCGAGATTCGCCCCCTCGACGGATTCGTCTACGCAGTCTCGCCCTTCAACTTCACCGCTCTGGCTGTCAACCTCGTTCTAGCGCCCCTTATCGTAGGCAACGTTGTCATCTGGAAGCCCAGCCCCGGCGCCATCTACTCGAGCTGGCTCTTTAACAAGATCATGATTGAGGCCGGGCTCCCGGCTGGCGTGGTCCAGTTCCTCCCGGGCGACGCCGAGTTGGTGACGGCGCAGGTCCTTAAGAGCCGCGATTTCAGCAGCCTGCACTTTACGGGCAGCACAGCCGTCTTCCGAAGCCTCGCTTCGAGCATCTACTCCAAGATGGACCACTGGAAGTCCTATCCTCGGTTGGTGGGCGAGACGGGTACGTACAAGTGCCTCTAATGGCACAGGTTTCTCTGTTGCTGATGCTAACAACATTTAGGTGGCAAGAACTTCCATCTCATCCATCCGACCGCCGATGTCAAGAACGCAGTCCTCATGTCAATGCGCGCCGCCTTCGAGTATCAAGGCCAGAAGTGCAGCGCCTTGTCTCGCCTCTATGTTCCTGCTTCCCTAGCCGAGGAGTTCAAGGCGCTTCTTGTCAAGGAAACGGAAGCACTGACGATGGGCGAGCGCTTCACGGACTTTATCGGACCTGTCATCAGTCGCTCGGCCTTTGACCGTGTTGCTGGCTACATCAAGGACGCCAAGGATGGCAAGGAAACGTCTGTGCTCGCCGGAGGTGCTGTCGACGACTCCACAGGGTACTACATCCGACCAACCGTCGTGGAGACTTCGGATCCCCGATCGAGGTTCATGAGTGAGGAGGTCTTTGGCCCTTTCCTGTGCCTCTACGTGTACCAGGACGAAGACTTTGGCCCCAAGATTTTCGAGCTCATTGACACTACGACTGAATATGCCCTGTCTGGAGCAGTCTTTGCCAAAGATCGCCAGGCAATTATCGATGCTACTGAAGCTTTGAGGTTTGCTGCTGGAAACTTTTACATCAAGTGAGTCTTTCTCCAAGCACGTGTTGTAGATGTGGGCATAGACTGACATCCATTCTTCCCCAACAGTGATCAATGTACTGGCGCCATGCCTGGTCATCAGCCATTCGGTGGATCAAGGGCGTCGGGGACCAACGACAAGGCGGGGTCTGCAGGCCTGCTCTCCAGGTTTGTGTCATCGAGGACCATTAAGGAGGGCTTTACCACGATTGATAGCGTGCTCTACCCCTCGAATCTAGAGTAAAGTGAGCCTATATAGTGGGAGCCAACAAATTCTATTTGCAGTTAACAAGGTCTTTTTAATTATCCTCCGTAATTGAAGAGTCCTGATTTGATTATCCCATCTACCGCGAACGCTCACACTTGGCTGAAATAAGAAAAGACTCCTTCGCGCGCTTATCGTGTTGCAATTTTAGACGTCAATGGAGGACAGCCTGAGCTGGATTCTCAAGTTCATTCCGCAGTTCAAGCCAGCCATGAGCTTGTCTCCATCATGTGTCGAGCAGACCCGAACTACGGCCACGGTGTGAATGAGAACAACGGTGGAACATGGATGGGAGTCCACGCATATCGGCCGAATCAAGGCCTGCTCCAGATATGAGATCGATCTATTCTCTCGCTGGTTAACCCTAACCCTCGGTACGGGAATGTCCAGGAAAGGCGCCGCGATACGGTTCGGAGCGAACAAGGCTGAGGTGGGGGTTCCGCTCTCGCGATAGCGGAGACTGACATTTTGATCAGGCAGAGGATGCGAACGAGACGACGATCCGGATAACCAAACTCCAGCAGATTTCACGAGATTCTCCATCGTTGGAAGGGATGGTATAAGTCCAATAGCACGCTCTGCCAATGTGTTTGGTGTAAGCAACGCCCAACTGCCAACGAATCGAGTGGCATCAGCATCTTTTCACAGAGCCATATCGGCCGTGCAAATCTCTTCGTCATGAATACTGGCACTGGCCTTTGGGCTTCAGTCCTCGCTGTTTTGATAGCGGGTCACTGGCTTTTCAGGCTCGTGAAGACCTGGAGGCGTAAAGGCACGGCATCAACAAAAGTCGATGTCAAAGGTACGTTGCATTATCCTTATCACTGTCATTCTAATAGCCTCTATATGCTGATGGTCTCGGTCTCTGTCAAGGCAAAGACAAAGAGCCGACATTTATTGACGTCAACCGCATCCAACCATTGAAGCCAGACTTTGACTGGAAATCTCAAGAGCCAACTCCTTACCGGCCGTGGAGCAATGGTCCCCACCATGTAACGATGGGTAGGGACCCTCTTTATCCCTGTTGGATGCCATTCTCACCTTTGCACGACAGGGCTGAAGCAAACGGACGTCGAGAAGTGGATAGAAATCGACAACACTTATCTCGAAAAATACAACATAAAGAAGAAGCTCTATACAGAACACCGTGAAAAAGTCCTGGCGGTTCTTCCCGGATGTGACGATGGTGCGTTCGAGGCTGTTGAGCTACTCAAGGACACACTGGTACGGAGGTACCCGACCATGTTTCGCCTGAAGGGGCCCTCCATCATCGAGAACCTAGTCACCGGAGACGTCTGGGACTTGGATAGGAGCGCCGAAACATGGAAAACCCACCATCCGTTGGAAGTCATGGGCCTGCTCGCTACTGATGACTTCTTCCTTCTCTACGTCGACCCGGTATCTGGCGAGACGACATTGCGAGCCGCGGGGACCTGCTTTCCAGGTAAGGGCAAACAACAATTCCAAGAGATACAACACTGACGAGATGTTGTCAGCGGGCTTCATGATTGAGGAGCGTATTGGCCAGAATCTTTGGGGCATCCACGCGGGCAAGGTGCCACAGTACGAGAACAAGCTGGCCAAGTCGATGGATCGTTTCTTCCAGCGTCTCAAGGTGGAATCAGCCATTTCGCGATTCAACTACGCCATTGACGACTCTGACGAGCTCTTCCATCGCCATTCGCACCACAACATAACGCTGGAGCAGCTGGATAATCCACCCAAACTCGAGGACCTGCACCTGCGGGTAGAGAGGCAGGTTCTGCAGCGGCTTCCCAAGACCAGGGCGCTTCTTTTTACCATTCGAACCTATGTGACGCCTATTACAGAAGTCACCAAGGACAAGGAGGTTGCGCGAGCCTTGAGAACGAGCGTGGACAGCTACGGCGCGGATATTGCCAGGTACAAGAACAAGGTGCTTTGGAACGACACAGTGCAGCGTCACATTGCGGAGGTTCTCGGCGAGAAGCCAGAGTAGGCCCAGAGATTTTGCCAGAGGATGGTCACTGAGATTGGAATCCAGGCGCGGGCCAATGAAGTTGTTCAAAATGGCCGATCGACCGGCGTTTTGGTCATGTAGCCGAGATCAAAGTACGCTATTTCTATACCTTGCATCCTGAATCCTACGTCTTTCATGCACATTGTGACTCGAATGGCACCGGAGCATGCTTCATATGACAATAGATCAGCACATGCATTGCTTACCGGCGCGAGAACGGAGGACCGACCAATGCCAGCCTGCTGTAGCCTCCATCGTGCGACGTTAGTTGGTCAGCCAATCAGTCACCAGTCACCAGGCCGCCATGCCGTATCCTCATTCGCGGCCGGACCCAGTTTTCTCGGCGCGAATGCTTGAAACGCCGGAGTGCCCCGCATCGCTTCGCTCCGATGCCTCCGAGTTCGGCCATCGTATCATGACCGGCTGCAATGACCCCGAACTAGGTACTCCTTGACCAAGATTGATCAAGTGTTTATTAATACCAAAGACCTGTAAGAAGCAATGTCCATCAGACGCAAGAGACTCCACAGTCCGTAATCATTGGCATACTGATACGCCACTCTGTACCGACACCATGTCGTCATCATCAGCACTACTCCATCGGTCACTCGACAAAACATACCCAACTGCCGTTGGCGGCGAGGGCGTCTACTTGCTGACTGCCGATGGCAAAAAGATTCTCGATGGAAGCAGCGGCGCCGCCGTCTCCTGCTTAGGGCACGGCAACAAGGAAGTCATTGACTCAATCTGCGAGCAAGCCCGCTCAATGTCATTTGCCCACACATCCTTCTTCACATCAGATCCCGCCGAGGAACTTGGGAGATTCATCCTCGATAGGAGCGACGGAGCCTTTGAAAAGGTGCTGTTCCTCACGTCCGGGTCCGAGGCCATCGAATCCGCCCTCAAGGTCGCACTGCAGTACCACGTCTACAACGGACAGCCGGAACGCGTCAACATCATCGGCAGAATTCATTCCTACCATGGCAACACCCTTGGTGCCCTAGCGGCTGGTGGTAACCCAGCGAGGCGGACTACGTTCGAGCCTGTGTTAGGCAAGACGTTCCACCACGTTCGACGGTGCTTCTATGCGGCCGACGGCGGGAATCAATCTGAAAAGGCATATGAAGACGATCTCATCGCCGAGTACGAGGCCAAGTACAAAGAGCTCGGCTCGGACACGGTTGCAGCCGTCATTGTAGAGCCCGTCGTCGGCGCAACTCTCGGATCAGCCCCCGCGACACCCCAGTATCTGCCGAGGTTGGTGCAGCTCAACAAGAAGTACGGCATTCTCACGATATTCGACGAGGTCATGTGTGGCATGGGCCGTGTTGGAAGCTACCACGCGTGGCAGAGCCTCGGAAACGTCGCACCGGATCTTCAGACCATCGGCAAGGGACTTGGCGCGGGCTATCAGCCGCTCTCGGCTGTGCTGCTGGGAAAGACAGTCGCCAACGTCTTTGAGAAACACTCACGGGGACCCAAAGCTTTTCTGAGCGGCCACACATTCCAGGGCCATGCCATGGCTTGCGCTGGAGCGTTAACGGTGCAGAGGATACTCGTCCGAGACGGGCTGGTGGCCCGATGCAAGAGGCTCGGGGAGCTTCTCGAGGCGACGCTCTCGGCCGAACTCCCTGATGAGTGGGCACAGAACGGAGGAAGTCTCCGAGGGCTAGGCCTCTTCCGAACCGTTGACATGGGTGCCATGAAGGACAAGTTTGGTGGGCCTCTGGCTGGTGAAGTGTCCCGTCGGTCGTTTGCGCTGGGTGCTGCCGTATATCTGTGTTCGCCCGTTGTCGACGCCGTGTTGCTGTGCCCTCCATTTATTGCTACGGATGATGAGATGCAGACTCTAGCTCGCACGTTTGTACAGGCGTTGAAGGATACCATACACAGCCGTCAACAGCTTTCTTAATAATAATTAGGGGGGCGGGGCTTAGAGACTGGCTACTTCATGTGATTGCATTCTATTCCTCGTTGTATTTGCTGCAACCGGACAAACTCTGTCCATGACATCGTCTTCTCCTCAAACTAACCGCGTGGTGTCTGCTGTCCCATCGGCTGCATCTGGATCTACCTTGACCCTGCTGTAGCCATCGCCCTTTTCCGTCAAACTGACCTTGTAGTACTTTGCCTTATCCTCCATCTCTTCGCAAGTCTTCAACTCTTGCAGAGGAGCCCCGACTCTGGTCCCAGCCCTTATCGCTGCCAACTCGCTTGCCTTCCAAATGGGAACATCATCACCCGCAGGCGATTTGGACATGGCCACGGCAACGAAAAACACAGCTGCGGCGAGCTCAACAATAGCGTGAAGGATAATCCAGCCCCATCGGATAGTGTAAATAGTGGCAGGTTCCAAGTGCAGGCCTCGAACCCGCGTCTCAGACTTGTCATCATCTGTCACGGCAGCAGCTCGAATTGCGTTGCTCATGCTGGTAGCAATGTTGTCAAACTTGCTATCAAGTCTGTCCGTGTCCCAGAAGATCTGCGATGTCGGTGGCGAGAACTCTGTGGGGAGTGAGCGGAAGCCGTTTGGAAAAGGGAAATCGTCTGTCCTCTTGGGGTCGATCCACCATTCCTTTGCCTCGTCTTTAGAGCGCCCGCAATATTGATACAAACAATCTGCGAAGAAGGTCTGGAAAAAGGAGCTGATGCCTGTTACACTGGCGTGTGTGACATTCAGCCCTTGCGTTGCGCCCGCTTTTGTCGATAGCTGCAGATCGGTTCGATCGTAGATGGACTCGTAAGGCTGGTAGGCGAGGTTGTCATAGACCACTTTGGAGATCTTTGCAGGGTCTCCAGGAGGATCCAACACCCAAGAGTCTGGATTTCTCTTATACTCGTCCAAGACGCGAGATGACACCTCCCTCAGAGTTCCGTTGCGTACCTCCAGCTTGTACTCTTTAGCACAGTAGAACAGCGCGCACTCGGTTGCCTCGATCTTGAAGTCGGGCCAATATGCAGGTTTCTTATCAGTTGTTGCATCGCCGACCTTGATGATGCTCTCGGACCAGATCAAGGTATCCACGTCTCCCATGGCCACGGTTCGGGACCGGTTGGACGTGCCGGCAGTGACCATCTCTACCAGCCTAGCTCCCGGGGCTCTACCGTACTTTTTGTCGATATTGTCGATGTACAAGCCATTGGGTAACTTGTACTCGGTGCAGTCGGGTCCTATTTGGCCAGGACTCGATGTCAATGTTATTGTGTTCCATAGACCGCCCCTGCTATTCGTGTTGCGCTCGAGAGACGAAGTGATGTCGATGCATTTACTGCAAACTGCCAGAGACGAAAACGAATCGTAATTACAGTTACTGCCGGGGCATTCGTATGCCGCTTGCCGCATGATAGCCTCCTTTGTTGAAGTCAAGCCGAGGGTGATGGCAGACTGCATCGCGAAATCGATCAGCGCAACGCCTCCGCTAGTAAATATACGACCGTCGATAACTATATCCGTCAGCTGGGGATGCAGCAAGTATAAATCGCAAGAAGTGCTGTGTGATACGCACCCTCGAACGTGGTCATCGGTGTGAGCATTGTGCCCATGGAGTAGCGGCTTGCTCGAGCGACGTATCCCCCTAGAACCTCCTTTTCGACTTGAACGATCTGGACCAGCTGCTGGGAGAACGGCCCTAACGCTAGAGAAAGGATGGTGACGACTGCCCCCAAGCGCACGACGGCCCTACGCTCCAGTTACCATACGTCCCTTGCCACCAAGGGAATATATCGCTCGCTTACCCTCCCTTGAACTCGAGACTAGACAACAGCTTCAAGCTGCCCAGCGGCCCTTGACTGGCTTGTGCGACCATCTCAAAGTCGTAGAGGCGCCGAGGCCGCCCGGAGAAGAGAATCCAGTTGGATTGGCTAACGCAACTCGCCACGGCGGTGAGCAGCGACGCTCTGGCAGCGGTTGAAAGCAGGGCAATGATTGTATTGAGCGTCAGAACGGATCCGTCAAAGATGGGCTTGCGATCGAAAACGCGGAGGATGGCCACCATGGCGAGGAAGAGGGCGATGGACGCGGCCAGGGAAAAGGCCTCAAAGGCCCACGCCTGGTAGCGCTTCGAGGAATTCATTGGTACTGCTTGTTGCTCATTGGTACTGCTTGTTGCCCATTGAGCAGGACTGCCGTGGTGTTGGTACAACGGGGTGGGTGTTCTTATATCGGGATCGGTCGTCGGTGAATCGTCGTCGGTAAATTGAAGATGACGAGGGGGTGCGTGCCACAGAAGAATAAAGGCGCAGGCAAATCAGCCTCCATGGAAAACGCCAGAATTTGATCCCTGTCACTCTACTAGGCTGAGCAAGACATCTAATTGCAGCCTGCAAGCGAACAGCCATCCTGATTTGTCTAGACACGAATTTCCAAATCTAGCACACACACCCTGTCCCTCCCCTTGGCCCGACTCGGAATCTTATTCTTGCTGCTTATTTGGACTTGATGAAAGCACGACAGCCCTATGTATATACTATGTAAAGATGTCCGGGTGCTGAAAACATGATTCGAGCAGTTCAAACGTGCAATGCTCTCCCCGTCCGTCTTCGTCCGGCGTGTGCCCGAAATAGACGGACCGCCAAGGCGAGAATGCCATGCACATTTAGCTTCTAGCGTTCAGCTGACGTGGGGGCTGGTCAATTCTCTGGACGTTCATTGCACAGCCTGGTCGACAGCGAGAGTATTGGGTTAGACACAGGACAAGCCACTGCTCACCGGCAGCAAGCTGGGGTTGCGCGCCACTCTGATTCGACAGCCTCAATTACGCTGCGATGCTACGGTGGCCATGCTGCACCAAGGCTTCAGTCCCAACGCTTGTCTTTGCTCTTGGCGGATGATGATTATGGGTGCAGTTTTCGATGCACAGGTTGCCTGGTGAAAGCCCAGAGGGCATCGGAGAAGAGAAATCGCACATTAGAATAAAAGGGCCTTCACGATTGGCCAAACAGAACAGCCACCAGCCTGGGAATTCCGACAGGCAGCTGCTGTGGTGATAGCAAAATGTGGCTTGCATTTGGGCTGAAGGCATGATAAGTACCACTACCACCCACCGTATCTTCTGCGCGATGCGTTGTTTCACCCCTCAATTCTCCCGCAGCTGCTGCTGGACTCTATCCTGCTTCCATCTTTTTGGTTCCTAGAATTTGCGCATAATGTCTGAGGCTCCCGGGCCAGACGCTACCCATTCGAGCCCCGATGTCGAGATGCCGACCCAGCAAGAAGACGCCAGCGCCGAGCTGTCGCCACAGACCAGGGATCCAAGAGAGCACCATAGCTTGAGTAACGCACCCGCTGGCATAGGTCCCACTCCGCAGCCGACGGACCGCTTGGACCCTTTCGACGACGCGAATGAGCTCGCTTCCACAGAAGTGACGGATGAGCCTGAGGCGACACACATCACCAACGAGCCTATCACTCCGCACGATACCAATACTCGTGTTCCACAAGTTCCCAGCGGCAGTCATGACTTGGCTTTGATCGATACAAGCCCGCCCGAGGATGCAAATGTCGCGAGTGAACCAGCAGCTCCTCCACCAGTCACCAACGCGCCTCTCGCTCCGTCAATTACAAACCACTCAGCACCATCAACAAACGAATCTACCATCTCGCTTATAACAATCGAGCGCATTTCTTCACCGAGCATGCAAGAGTCTGCTGAGCCACAAGTCCCGAACGATGCCGACCAAGACCTCGAGACGCCAGAGATAGCCCCAGGATGGAAGCCCATATCCCTCTCTCCGTGGGCCCTCTTTGCCGTCATTGTGATGACACTTCTCATGACTGCCACCGTAGAGACACTGGCTCAGGTCAGTCGTGCCAACGGTGGTCTGGCCCTGTCAGCGTCTCTCGACAAGATACCACATCGCGCAACCATCTCGTATCTCTACGTACCTACCGTCGTGGCTGTGGTGTACAGCTTGGCATGGACCTGGATAGACTTGGATGCGAAAAGAATGCAGCCTTGGATTGAGCTGTCCAAGCCGGGCGGGCAATCTGCATCAAACTCGGTTCTCCTGGACTATCCGTACCAGTTTATTGTAACTGTGCCGATCACAGCAGCAAGGAAAAGGTAGCAGACCACTTGATCTACCGCATATACTGATGAACTAATATGTTGTCAGGCACTGGCCCGTCTTCGTAGCCGGTACGACCATGGCTCTGATCTTCTGGGTCCTGACGCCCCTGTCGAGTGCGTTCATGGGCACTGACATGATCAGAAGAAGCAGCACTGCAGTGATCAGTACCCGCAGTCAACTGGCACCTGTTGAGTCCCACAAGCATCTACTCAATGTCAGAGTCCTCAATACGGCATTCGGGGTTGGGTTCCTTGGGCAGCAGAGTCCCTTCTTCACAACTCACGACTACGCTCTTCTTCCGTTCTATATACAGAACGACCCTTCACCAGCCAACACCAAGTCAAACTGGACTGCAATGACAACTAAGTTAACAACTGAACTGGATTGCTGGCCTGCAGAGATCAATGGCATATGGGACACACTAGAGAAGATGTCTCAACGTCATTTCAACAACGGCCAGGGATGCAATATCACGATACCATTCGTGTTCAGTGAGCATCAGACAGAAATGCACTATATAGGATATGCCGATAACCCTTACTCGGACTACTTTATGAGTGAAGGGATCTTCGACTGCAAGGCAACAGAGAACTCAACCCATCAATTCCTTGCAATTTGGTACAATAGAGCATCACCGCCATACAAGAACTGGCCTTATGACGCTGTTGAGACCACAGCCGTATTCTGCCAGCCTCGATACTTCAAGCAACAGGTTTACGCCAAGATCGACTCGGAAACTTTGAAGCCAGAGATCTTGCACGAAGGTCCGCGAGAGGCACTGACAGAGCAGGAATTCAACTCCACCGCCTTTGAATACCTCTTGGGGGCTGGCATGTCAGAGGAGGCAAACCAGCAACGGTTTGTGGGCGCATTGGATGACTCGCCGTTTGCCGAAAGGGTCGAGTTCATTCCCCGGATGCACGCTGCCAACTTGACCGCGCCGAGGTCTAATCTCGTCGGCTTTGCCCTCGCGGGACAGACGAGGCCTGTGAGCGCCTATTCTAACCCCGAGGTCCTGGCGAGCATCTACCGCAGAGCCCACAAATACATCTTTTCCGAGGCGGTGGCGCGGCTCCTTGTCAACGAAACCAATATCTCAAACCGTACGGCATCGGTTGAGTATTTCCTCTCGGGGATTGTTGTCAGTCGACCCTTGGCTGCCATCATAGAGGCCCTCTTGCTGCTGATAACAATTTCTACGGCATGGCTAGTCTGGTTCTACTGGAATTGCCCGAGCCATCTGTCCAACAACCCGTCTTCGCTGAGAAAGTACCTGGACCTTGTGCGGTGCAGTCCGGATGTACTGGCTTCATTTCCTCCAATGCACAGTTCAAGTGACAAGGAGATGGAACAATTACTCGAAAAACATCAGTTTGAACTTGTTCGCCACGTTGGTGCCCCCGAGCAAAACTCCCTCCGAGAACTGACACCACCAGAGTCTACAAGCATTCCAAGCAATAGATCTCCACTCGGAAAGTTTTTGCGCTATGTCTTTACTCTGATGCAGGGCCTCGGTGCATCGGAGCACCCTGTAGTGAGGAAGTGGGCTCATCATATTTCTACCTTCATTCTAGGTCCTGTTGTATCAGGCCATCGACGTTCACTCAGAAACAGGGTTGGGTTTCTTTTCATTGCCGTCCTGGTTTGTTCCCTGATTATCCTTGCGTATCTCAAGGCTACAGAGATATCATTAAACGGTTAGTTACCCGCATAGTGGCACAGAATGAAGGACTAATATGAAACCAGGGCTTGCGCAGCCGTCTGAGAATTTCGAAGTCCAGCAGCTCCTAGAGAATTACATCCCCACCATCTATGCAACATTCCTAGAACCTCTTTGGGCACTTTTAGGGAGGACATTCTGCCTATTGATGCCCTTTATGGAGTTGAGCCGTGGGAAAGCGACAGCCTCACGCTCGATCGATCTCAAGTACATGTCACTCCCGCCGCAATTTGCGATTTGGAGAGCATTGAAGGCAAGACATTACGCCCTTTTTATAGCGTGCTTGATGACTCTACTCTCCAGTCTGCTTGCTGTGGGCATGGGTTCTCTATTCAACGAGGGCCTGGTCACCACCAAGCTCACACAAACGTTCCAGCCTTTGTTCGGACCTACCTTTATCAACGCATCAGTCTACAATCTGATCGATGATGCAAGAGGCGGCTCAACTATGGAGGGTCACTATCGTGATCCTTTTTATATCGCCTTGGCCAACACATCCTCCAGGGCCAGACTTCCCCCTTGGATATCTGCAGACTTTTATTTCCAGAGGCACGACTTTGCATTCACGGGAAAAGAGCGCGTAGGAGACGCCTATGCTGTTTTGGCTCGAGGAATTGGCGTTGATCCAAACTGCACTGTCGTTCCAAAGATGCGAGTTCCTTCCAAGGATGACTTAAGGCCTCCGACGTACGATCCCTGCCAATGGGATCCGCTAAATGTCATCTTCAACGACCTCCGCAACGACACGAGACGCAGGTACCCGGAATTCGAATTCCGAGGCCTGTCGACGATGCAAATTTTCAGCGCCAGTGGAGTTCGTGGGAAACCTTCGACGTGTGATCCTGTCGTCACGATAGGATTTGGAAAGTGCAGTGATGCCGCAGACCCCAGTGCGGACATGGAAGTCAGCTTATTGGTTTGCTACCCCAAGCTGACGACAGCAATCTTCAACGTTACCATTGACCGGGACGGCTACGTCCACTCATACAACAACAACATGAGCGCCTTTGCCTCCCATCTCGACTACCCACAGTCAGGAGAGCATTCAAATGTCCTGCTTTCGATCTACAACAATATGTGGCAGCCTCGAACTTGGGAGAGTACACCTGCCAACCTAGTGGGATGGCACAACGACACCTTTGCCAAGGATTGGATGAGCTATCTCATTACGGAGTACACAGGATCGAGAGCCATCCTTGACCCCAAGGCGGCGCTTCCGGACGCGGAAACTCTCAAGCCTGCTGTGGAACACATTTACCAATCGACATTCGCTGCTACTCTGAGTTTGAACGAACGGATATTTGCAAAGTATGCGGACAACACACCGGTGACCGCAGCTCGATATACCCAGGAAACAAAACTCTTCATGGACGACATCTTCTTTACCATCTCAACTACCGTCATTACCCTGAACATTGTTGTCGCAACATACTTTTACGTCTCGGCCGCCCCCTTTAGCTTGACGAGGATGCCGAGTTCGATTGCGTCAATTCTTGCCTACTTTGCCCCGAGTCGTCTAGCCAACCCGGGCCTCTCGCAGCAGAGCGACGAAAGCTCCGAAAGCTTCAGCCTTGGAGGCTATATCGGGGTTGACGGGGAGGATTACTTTGGAATCGAGCTGGATTCGCATGTTGTACCAATGATATCGCCGTGGACTGGGAGGCGGTGGAAGAATTTGCAACGGAGGCTTTTCAAGAGGAGACGGGTCTTGAACTATGGAACTACCGGGCCGTGATTACTGATGATGACATAGCACTTGAAAAGGGGATGCGGCACTACAGAAAAAGGTTGAGCAATAGGATGATAAAGAGGTGTAAAGCATCAGTATCGTATATCAAACTAGCCATACAGCGTCGACTAATCGAGTCCTCTTCGTGCACCATGCCACGATTAAAAGCTTCTACTACATCTGACAAACATTGTGAGGCAAGTGTGCGTCATAGCGAAACCCAAGACACGATGGCATAGGCATCTAAGAAAGCCTGATCCAGTAACAACAACGGGGCCGAGATAAATAACAGTTGGCCGAAGAAAAAGGAAAATGTACAGGAAGATGACAGCACCGTTCTCCTGGCTGCCAGCAGGATGTTTGATCGAGGACTATGCTCCCTGGACCTCGAACCAAAAGTCCTGTCGGGCGTCGGTAGAGCGCCCCTGGTTCATGCCCTGTTTGATGATGCACTCGTTGATGATCTTCTCTGTTTCTGCCTGATGTATTGTTAGCGACCCAGCGTCCATGTGCCAAGTGAATGATCGTTGGGGCCGCGACTCACATAGCAGGTGGGAAATCCCTTTGTGGAACCGATGTTTTTGCGATTCAGGCCAAGGTAATTCCAATCTGTTCGCGAAAGGGGCGGGCGATCGATTGAAGTGACGAGGCAGTTATCCTCCTGGAAGGCGCACTTCCTGTTGCCGCACATCTCGTCGCGGAGATCATAGTATCTCTTCAGTTCGACGGGTTTTTCGAGAATTTTGTCGCTGCAAGTGATTTCGCCGGCAGATGCGAGCGATGCCCAGCCAAGGGCGGCGAGGAGCAAGCTGTAGCTCTTCATCTTGTGATCGGCACAAGAAGCTCTGTGCAAGAAGGCGAGTCACGCCACATGCAGCAGAGGTGGGAGGCTTGTTTTATGGCATCTTCTTGGATCGGGCGATGGAAGTAGACGCAAGCGAGCTAGCCTATTTGGTTTCGGGGGGTTCAGCTCGCGACTCGCGTAGCACTCGCTAGTCCCACTAAGGCTGAAGGGGGCCCCTGCCAGAATCCTGTCATGCTGATGCTGATTACGCGCACGTTGGTGATGCATACGAGCAGGGCAACTGGCCAGCAATTCGCTCGTGAAAGCAGCACGAGCCGCTCTCGTGTATCGATACTGTCCTAGACTGATATTATGCGAAATTTTAAATCCAAGTACATGCGGTGAAATAAGGAGGCCGTCGATTGACGGTTGGAGGCATCTCGACATGGCTGGATGTTCTAATGGTCTGGTCTACTTCTTGGAGCATTGACGTCACGACCCAGCATCTCCTGGTTACGCGAGAAGCTCTGGGAACCTGGTATCACGCGAGAGTCTTTCGAAAATGGCTTGGTCAACACAAGCTCAAGCGAAGGGTTTAATAATGCCTTGGTAAGGCTCCATTGAGGGACGAAGGAGGAAGCTAGTGAGTAGTTGGGGTCCAAACCCACAAAAATAGCTACAGTAGGATCAGGTGCACTAGGCCAGGGGCACTGGGGATGCAGGCAGTGTTTCTTGATAAGGCAAAACTAATTTGGCCGACTGTGCAGGGATTCCACAACCCCAGGTCAGCAGATGAGTGCAGACTGCAGAGTGGCGCCTGTCAAAGTGATGCGATGCGCCAAGACATGCATGCTCGCGAATTTGTATTGCAATCCGGACGATGCAAGCAAGGAGAGATATCCATTGAATACCTACGACGATTACTGATTTCTAGTCAGAGTCGAGGCACAGGCACAGTATAACCAGCAGAGTTACCATTTCTGCCCAGCCTCTGACTAGAAAACGCCTCGTCCTGGTAGAATGTGCTATTCAGTGTCGCTGAAGCCACCGATGTATGTGAGAGAAAAAGGAAGGAGAAAAGGCCAATGCTCCTAAATGACGACGATGGACTTGTGAACCTCTTATAGTTCACAAGCCTCGCAACCCAAGACCCCATGGCTGACGAAGAGGCCGGACGATAGAGAAATTTTCAAACCCGAATCCTTTCCATGCGGGAATCTTTGGCTTGAGGACTGGCTAGGCGGCCGCTCACCTGCCTCGGCATGATTCGGGAAGCAGCCCGTGCAGTCCCGCCTAGTCGTCGCTGTGGCTTGACGCCCGTAGGTGTTCTCTATGTTCTGGACCGCCAGCTCAAGGACTCGCTCAAGAGAGTGGTCAAGCCAAGCATGAGCCCAGGGCAATTCTAGGGAGCAAACCATCGCCCAGGATGAGGCGCGGAACACTACATACCCGTGCAAGTAAGATAGTAACGGTACAAGATTATCACAGCCTGCGGGTGCTATTATCTGTTAAGAGCCAGTGAGAATTACTGCATATATTGACAATTCTGATCCGCGAGGCCTGTAGGTAGGGGCTCACCTGCTTCGGGACGATACGGGGGGAAGCAGTGCAGTACCGTTCATGGCGTCAGTTGCTGGTGTGACTTAGATTCCATGGGTGTTTTGTGTGTCGTCGGCTGCTAAGCCAAGGAGTCGGTCGACCCGGGGAGAGTGAGTGATCGGGCCAAGCCAGGACCCAAGGCAATGCGAAGGAGTGCACCATCGCCCGGAATAACAACACCCGTAGGATGGAAAATAGGTTTCTAACATGGAGGCAAAAGCATTTCCGTGGAATCAGGGGATGCTTGTGCTTAAAAACTGGCACCCTTCCCCGCTGAATTGCTCAATGAAACAGCAGCAGTCTTGGCGACTATCAAACGCAACACACTCCACCATCGAGCAACAATGCAGTTCACTACTATTCTTGCCACTTTCCTGGCTGCCTTGCCTTCGGCGCTGGCGAGCCCAATGCCCCGAGAATATCTACTAATCCCTTGCTTAGACAACGTGCAAATGTCGTTGCTACGGCCAAGATCCCACTTCCCCTAACAGCCTGTCTCAATGGACGCTGCGGCGGGACTCCCAAGGACATTATCGGCAAGTACAACGTTGCGTTGCTAGAAAGTGGACTACCCGCCTTTGTTGTCCTGTCTTGATCGTCCTCGTTAGCTCGAGGACTGGCCCGAGGAATATTCAAACCCGAACCGGGGGGAGGATGGTGCCTGGGAGAACACGGGTGGGGTCCTTGACGAAGGGCCGAGGACTCTTGTGGTCCGTGGGCCCATCCTTGATGCTATTTTTACCGTCTGGGGCGGCCGCTCGCCTGCTTTTGTAGTGGAGAAAGGGGCAGAAAATAGTATAGTATTTTGTGGGCTCGCTGAGCCTCAAAGACACAAGTTAGACCAATGTGACAAAGTATTTACACCTTTGCTAGGGAAAATGGAGCCTATCAGAGTGAGCCAATTTTTTGAGTCGTCACAGTACATAGTACTATGGCACGATAAGGGAAGCAGTGCATGCTGCCTAATCATAGTGGTGACTTGACGTCCGTGGGTTGTTCACCTGCACTATCGGCCGCCCGCCCGCCACTAGCCCAAGGATTCGCTCAAGATAGTATTCAAGCCCAGCCAGAGCCCGGGGGAATGCGAAGGAGTACACCGAAGCCGGGAATATGACGCGTAGGACGTAAAATAAGGTTGTAACTGAACATGGGGTAAAAGAATCGCCGAAGAATCGCCCATGATTGTGCTTTAAAGCTGGCAACTGCGTCGGCCAAACAGGCCGCAGTCTTCTCAATTATCCAACGCGCTCTACGCATCTAGCAATAATGCAGTTCACTACTATTCTTGCCACTTTCCTGGCCTCCCTGCCTTCGGCCCTCGCGGCCCCAACTGCCAACGAACCTCGGTTCGAGCTATATTGTGCCGCCCCCAAGAACTTCACCCTAAGCAATATTGTGGCCCTCCCAGGCAGCAGTCTCTTAGGCCTAAAGATTCTTGACTTACTTAAATTCACCATCACCGACGACTTCTCCCGTGAGAAAATCGGCACTACCCAAGACGAATTCATGTTTCCGGGAACCTTGCAGACCACCTCGGGATACATGAGCAAAAAGTCGATCTTCTCCGTCAAGATCCATTACAAGGAGGACTTGCTGGAGATTTTCCATGCCAACTGCCCGGCTCCGGCGTGAGTTTCTCCCACCAATTTAATAGTCCCAAGAATACCGACTGACCCCATGCTTAGGTACCAATCCGTTGTCGTGAGTAGGGGCAACGTCTCGGTTCCCCTGAGCGCGTGTCTGAGTGGACAGTGTAGCACTTTCCCCTCTGAAGTGACTGGTAATTTCACCAAGAGAGAATTCCTCTCAGTTGCACCAGGTGCCTAGTCGTGGTTGGTTGTGCTCGCGGCCACATAATTAGTCAACGTAGCCATACAAAGATGGAGCGATGCACCTGTATCCCTGCTAGTAACGCGAAGATATTGTCTCCTTGGGCCATGTACAAACAAATAGAGGATGGTCTCTAGATGAACCCTCAAGGAATAGATCTTCGAACGCCATGACTCTTGACAACCCTAGTCAGTTATTTCCTGGAGGCGAGAAGGGCTCGAAACGAGCAGACAGAGCAGTCCCAGCAGCCGCCGTCAGCAAATCTTGCGAAATCTCCGATACATTGGGAGGCGCTATCTGGCTCTCGCTGCGTCAGATGCCCCCGTCAAAGCCCCACGCTCCACACCCTTTAGGTTCCCAGATCCAGCGAGGAGTATTCTACGAGCAAGAAAATGCAGTGGACTGTCTGCTTCGAAAGTGTAAGTCGCGAACCAATTTTGCATCAGCGTCTGAGATATGTTGGGAATTATGTTTTTCCGGCCAATCTCACCACCCACGTGACTGTTGACAACCAACGTGACATGCCCCTTGTGCACTTTCCCTTTCATCCACCTGTACGCCCTCGTCTTGCCACCAGGAGGATGACGACTCAACTAACATCATTCAAATCAGCGGCAGAGACGGAGAATAATGTCCTTCTTGCGATCCGTCACCAACAAAACGCCGAACAGTTCGTACGTGAATTGTGGAGCCAGAAGAAGCCCATCGCATCCTTAGTCAAGCAACATCTTGGCCTGAGTGGAGATGCCATGTGCACCGTCTTGCCTCGAGAATCTTGGATACAGGGCGGTTTTAACATTTGCGTTCTGGTCCAAGTGACCGACAGGGGTACGACAAGGCGCGTCATTTTCCGCTGCCCAATGCCGCATAAACTTGCTGAGCATCGATACCCTGGCACCGTTGATGAAAAAGTCGGTAGCGAGGCGGCCACATACGCCTGGATGCAGAAACACTGCCCTGACATTCGAATCCCAACCCTCTTTGCCTTTGGATTCGGAGACGGCGGTCACGTAAGGTTCCTCCAATACCGTTGCTCTACACAAGGATTCAATTATCCTGATCATTCGATGCTCTCTTCTAGTTTACTCATATCCAACAACGGCCCCTGTACCTGAGAATCCATCACCAGATTCGGCAGTGGATCTGCCGTATCTTTCGATACCCTCTGCTTTCTAATTACAGTCGCAACCCAAACATCCAGTCCGTCGGCACTGCTTATATGCTTATCGAGTATATTGGCGCTGAAACGGGCAGAATGCTCTCACTGACATGGGAACAACACCGAGATGATGCTACTCGACGAGCTCGCTTGTTCCAGGGCTTGTCACACATCATGCTCTCCCTCGCACGGCTCCCTCACTCACGGATTGGTTCCTTCAAGTTCAACCCTCATGACGGCTCAGTCTCGCTGTCAAACCGACCGCTCACCTGCACAATGATGATTTTCGAGAGCAGTGGGACACCTCGGACAATTGAGCCATGTCAGTTTTACCAGAGTACGGATAGATTCGCTGCAGACATGCTCACAATGCACGACCGCCATCTCCTTCATGACCCACATGCCATTCGCGATGAGGAAGACGGCCGAGAGCGGATAGCCATTAGGACGCTGCTTCGAGCAGTGATGCACCATTTCATCCTACCAGAGCATCAAGACGGCCCTTTCCTTCTTCAAATGACCGATCTGCACCAAAGCAACATCTTCGTGGATGAGGACTGGAACATCACATGTTTGATTGATCTTGAATGGATATGCGCTCTTCCAGCAGATATGATTTCGGTCCCGTATTGGTTGACGAATTGCAACATAGAGGGCATCATCGAAGACCAGTACGAGGCTTTTGACCAAGCTCGTCAGTCATTTTTATTGATAATGGACGAGGAGGCCAAGAAAATGCCATTTAAGCATGACATTCATATCACAAACACAATGCGAAGAGTCTGGGAGTCGAAAGGAGTGTGGTTTTGGGCCTGTCTGAGATCTGTGAATGCTTGGCTATTCCTGTTTGAGGACCATATCCTACCAAAATTCTCCCCAAACAAACGATTGGTAGCTCGCATACAAGAGGTGTCGAGCTTTTGGCGGGAGGAGATCGATTCAGTTGTCGAAGAGAAGGTTGCTGACGAGAAGAGGTATCTAGCAGAGCTACGGCGTCTGTTTAATACCGAGACCGTGTGATGGAAGTGAATGGACTTCTTCAGACTTGTTTCGCGCTGGTTTCACCACATTGAGCATGAACTAGGAGTCAAGTGCGGTGGTGAGCGCAAGAACTTGTCGAGTGGCTAATCGATCGCCTACGATCACTTCTTGTCCTCCTTGTCTTTCTCCGCGTCCTTCTTTCGTTTTCTCTGCGCGGCCTCTCCGGACGATTTGACAATGAGCAAACCGCTGGCGTTTCCAGATATGGCAACTTGGGCCTCATGTATAGTGGCATCCGACGATTGGCCACCAGAGGGGTTGGGATCCTAACCCAGTATACTGGGACGTATAACAGCTACTTATCAACCTTGAGAAAGCCTGTGGAAGAGCGAGCTATTCAGCGTGAGCGGACTGCCGGTTGGCGAGTTGTACAGGGTAGTGCTGTACTCCACGTGCAGAACGCTGCAAGGTGAATATAACAAAATCCTGTTTATTGCTTTTTCTATAGAACGGATAACATATTAGGGTAATTGTTTGACTTTGCTAGTCTTGAAAGGTCTAGTATGAGCTCCGGATCAGTGAGTTCCAACCCTTGATAAGAATGACTCTCTTTATTCAATTGGACATAAGAGTGCACTAGATGTGAAGACACAGAGATTGATGAAAGCTTCTCAGTAGAAGCACAGCGAAGATATACTAGGATCCAATCTACTATTATTCTAGACAATACTGTATCAATATTGACCCATGCCCCGCGATAGTGCATACGTGCATCTCTTTTGTCACCATCACCCCACTCGACCCCAAGCGATCCAGCCGCAAACCCCCCACTGTGCTAAATGGACTGTGCTTGCCCCCCCGCCGCGCCAACAATAGGCGCGAATTCACATGCCACTTTATCAATCTAATCAATCCACACTGTATTAATCTCATCACCCGCCACACGTTTTGATTTGTCGCGCGATTCTTGGGCAACGGCTGGCTAGCCTCGGCTGGGCCACTCTGTCCTGATAAAAAATCTCTCTGCGGAGGCTTGAAAACTCTGGTTCGCAACACTAAATCATCCAACCATCCCTCGTCTTGGTCCACACTGCCGTCATGTCTGCCAAAGCCTACCCGGAGGGTGGCACAATCGTGTCGACCTTCAAGAGGACCTTCGACCAGGTGCCGGTGTCTCCGGACAACAAGGTGTCGACGAGCGAATTTCTAGAAGCCGCCGAGGACCTCGCCACAATGTTTGGTATGTTTCCCCGCAGCATGGGCTGCGGCGTGTGTTGCTGCAGCTGATGCGACTCCTAGATGCCATTGGCGCGACTGCCTTTGCGCCGGTGAAGAAGGATATGCTGTTCAACATTGGGGTATTTATTTCCAATCTTGAAGGATTCATCCTGAGCCCTGCTCTAATCAGATGCGCCGATATAGCGAATCCGTGAGCAGCACACAGCTGCGCCCGCCGAGTCCGCCACGATCCAGGCCCTGGTCGACCATGAGCTCAAGGGCGGAGGGAAAAATGCAGCAGATGGCTGCTTGTGGCTGCTCCGGTAGGTGTCGATGCCCCCCTCCTGTCTCCAGCATCAACTTAAGATTCCCAGCGCCACCGACTTTACGTATCGCGGCCTCAAGCGGAGCGTCGACAACCCCAAGGAGGAGCTCTCTGCGTCATTCCGTGCCTCGTACAAGGAGACCTTGAAGCCTTACCACCCGTTTTGGATCAAGCCCATCTTCTCTGCCGCTATGTCTGCCTGTCCATACCGAAAGGACTTCTTCAGTAAGCTCGGTGCCGACCCCGACCAGGTGGACAAGGCGCTCAAGGAGTACCTGGAGGGTCTGCACAAGATCCTCGCGATTCTGAGTGAGTACATTGAGGCCAGGAGCGCCGCGGGCTGGAAATTATAGGACTTGGCCGGGGGGGCAGTAACATATTATCCCGAGACGCTTTCTCGTTCTGCGCTTGGAAATAGCGTAGAATAAGAAGCCAGCAATAGAAGCTTTGGACTCGTGGTAATATTCTGTGAGGCGGGCTCGCCGCTGGAGCTGCTCATCTTGGAAACACCTTTTCGCGATCGGCATCAACCCAGCTTCGAAGACTGCTAGTATTGATAATTTCGCTTCGGTCTAGACGCGACAAAGCTTGCGTAAACTCGCGCATGAACTCTGCGGCGCGTCGTGCTGGCCGTTCGTGGGCTTCATACGGGCAGTTGAGCAGCGCCACCCCCACGTCGCGCACCTTGTATGTCTGCAAACTGTTTAGTGCCTGCTCATAGCCTCGAGTGGTTGGGATGTAGAGTAGACGGCTTACCAGATACAGCCCGTTGGGCTCGAGGTATTTGTAGGGTATGCTGTGCAACAAGTGCAGCATCTGGCGACAGACATCTTCACGTTCTGGCCAGTTGCTCCTCAACTCAGCTTTCCAGGTGTCGGCTTCAGATGACGACGTTGCCTTTTCTGTCATCTCCTGCAGTAGGGCGTCTATCTGATCGAGTATTGAGCTCTGCGCCCAGAGGTGTGTCCCGTGCAGGTTGGCCCTCATAATATCTATCTGACCAGGCAGTGCTCTGGCGTTGGCGTCGTCGATGCCCGCCGTGTGTCCGAGATGTGCCCAGGAGTGAGGAGAGGGTTGGGAGGGGAAGCTGTCGAGAGTATGGGACAGATTCTCACTGGCTGCACTCTCGCCATTGAGTCCCCATTGACGTATCGGGCCTGGAATCTCGTCTAGCATGTACCGTAATTCTTGCATGAGCTGCCGGAGCTGTGTCAATCTTGTCAAGGCGCTGTGTCGGCGAGCCCAGTCGCAGTTATCCGACGAGAGGGCTATCTTGGCACTTGTGTAAAAGACCTTGGAATGGAGGTTGAATACGCCGGTGAGACTCAAACTGTGGTTGCGGTTGTCTGGACTCTGCATGTGTGAAGTAGGAAATGTTGCAGAGTCGTCATCCAGGACTTTATCCTCCAGTATTTGCTCATCGTCAACCTCCAATGGGAACAACGCCTCAAAGTTTACTTCGTGGAGCATGCTGTGGTCAAGAAACGTGAGACGCTCTTGCCGACCGGGTTGGAGGCAAGCATGGCTTGGACTGGTTAGCAAGGATTTAAATGGGCCAGGGCCGGGCATACCCATAGGTGTAGAATAGAAGCCAGAATGTCTTCTTCCTCAGCTGCGTCTCAATGCAGTTCAATCCGTCGTAGTCGGATATCCGATGAATCCCCAGCATCCGGGCGATTTGCATAGACTCAACTTCGAGCATTCGGCTGCGGTTCGTCTGACCCGTCTGGACGCATCCGACGCACAGGAGATAGCAAACGGCTAGCTTCCGTTGGCTGACCTTGTCCCAGTACGTCGCAGTCCGGAGTCGCATGCAGATGTCAATGCAGCTGTTGATCATGGCCATTCTCGTCTCGTAGCGCGATGCAACGTCGGGGCTGGTACGTTGGTAGAAGGGAAATCGCGAAGGCAAAAGCCCAACAGTCAGTGAGACGATGGATACAACTAGAGCGAGAAACTCTGGGTCATCAATGTCTCCGTTGGACGCGAGCTGTGACCGGAGGCTTGGGCGGTGCACTATGGGGACGAGCGGGTAGATGAGGTCGAGGTAATCGTCCATGATGACGTGGAAGATTTGTCGTGAGCAAAGCTCATCAGTCGGGAAGCGTGGTCCAGTGCTTATGGTCGATGGAGAAGGATAATCGCCATTTGCCTGGACCGGTGACACGCCTGATGTGTCGTTGTCGGTGATTGGCGACTGATGCACCGCTGGAGCGTGATTTCCAACATGATTCTGCGATGCTGATTGTTCATCGACGAGCAGCCATGTAGATTCCGTTTGCGGAGACTCAGTCTCATAGCTGTTGCACTCGGGTGAATTCGAGGATGGTCTCCGCCTGTAATGATGCCTATTTTAGCTACACGGCTGGTTCCTTTGACGGAGCAACGCCCTACCTGCGCTTGGGCCCCCGAGAGCGAGTTGGAACGACAAAGCTGCAGGTGATGCCGAGTCTCGAGCAGTCAGCGCACTGGGATGGCACAGGCAAGGGCGTCGCAGATGGAGTCGATGCCTGGGCTTCATGGGAAGGGTGTCGGGGGAAGACACATTTGCGCCGACGGGCTCGACAAGCATCGCAAGCACGTTTTGCAAGTGTGTGCGGCAGTCTTTTTGCCCCGGACCCGCTGCCCCGGAGAGCCCGCGGGGTCTGCATCGAGGCAGATGCCGCCGTTCGGGGAGTTGATGGGGTTTCCTGCATTGTCGCGTCTGCCATCCAGGCGCTCGGGTTGTAGGATCAGGACGGAGGGAGAATTAGGCTGTGCCGAGGCGGAGAATTATCCCTACGCGGGCATGACAAGAAATGGAGACTAGAGTTCGTGCTATTCCGCTTTTGCTACGTGGGGTGGAAAAGGGCCGAATGTGACAGGGACCAAGGGAACAAAAGAAACAGATCAGCTGGGCCCCTGGACCAGGCGGTGGGAATTAATTTAGGGCGCCACTTCTAGTGGTGGTAATCTTCTATACGCACGAGACACATCGCTGGAAGCGGTGCTGAGTTCCCAACTGTATGTTGCATCAGGCAGGCCGATATTTCTCTATGGAGGCCTTTCTCCATATCTGGCTTCCAGTACAGGCCGCAAGCATCACAAATATTAAATTGTACTCATCCTGTTGACGTTCTTCTATATTTGATATTACGTAGGTGTTATAATAAAGTAAACCTAATACTGTACTTAACTAATCTGCATCTAAACGGTCCTACTTATATATCTACTTGCAGTTGTAGCACTGTTAGCATCCTTGCAGGAGATGGAGCGATTTAATACTTGAAATGCTTGTGGCCTGTATTTACATGCATGGTCGCAAACCCTGCCACCTCCTGGTCTTCTCCAGCACCACCGTCTTTTCAAGAAACTTGCCCCGGCTGCTGGTCCCGACTTGGATCCCATACTGACCCGCATCACTTCGCCAGCATCCCTCCATCTCACTCCAGTAACTCGTCGCTCGTAGGATATCGAGCTTAATCTGGCCAACCTTGCTGCTCCCGGCTTCAACGTGCACCTTTGTGAAGCCCTTGAGCTCTTTGCGGGGTCGAGTGATGGTATCTCTGGGTAATGCCGTCAATGGTGTTGGTGCAGCAGGCGTCACATAGACTTGCACCACCTCAGCACCTGCCAGGGGACCTGTGTTGTTGACAGATACACTGATAGTAATTTCCTCGACCCAAGTGATGATTAATGCGTCGGGTGGATGCGATGGAGAGCCGCCGTTACAGCCTTGGCGGACATGGCCGTTCGTGTGACCATTGATCTGCGGACTGGTCGCTGAGACTTGGAGCCCCGACAGCTCAAATGAGGTGTATGAGAGGCCATGTCCAAATGGAAACAGTGGTTCAATGTCGAGAGTATCGTACCATCGATACCCAACATATACGTCTTCGCTGTACAGAACCCGGCCACCCTCAGACCGGAAGCTAAGCGCGGCAGGATTATCCGCCACGCGACGAGGCATGGTAATGGGAAGTTTAGCAGCCTTTGTGTGAAGATTAGCAACAAATCTGAATTAAGAGCCTACAATCGTGCGACTTACCGGGTTCACATTCCCAAAGATGACGTCTGCGAGACCGTTGCCACACTCGTTGCCACCAAACCAAGCCTGAAGCACCGTCTTGGCCCGATCCAACCACGGCATGGCAACTGGAGTACCACTCTGGATAACAATGACCGAGTTAGGATTGGCCTTGAGCACAGCCTCGACGAGCTCATCCGTCCCGGGAGGCAGCGACATGTTGGGGCGATCCTGGCCCTCCGACTCCCACTCGCCGCTGGTGCCAATGCATAAGACAACCTGGTCCACTGATTGCGCGACCTGGACTGCTTCCTGTATGGCAGTGGCTGGATCAATCTTGGGACAGCCGCTGAACCGGAGACCGCCTTGGCCAAAGTCGACGACTCCAGACACCTTCAGGGCGCTGGTCTTGGAGCTGCCCCATCGAACAAGGAGTCGGTACTGCTTGCCCGCCTCTACTACCTTTGATCCTGTTTCCTCAACTGTGCCGCAACCCAAGAAACTGCTTCCGGATTTCTGATTCTCGGCGTTCGCAACGACCAACTCGCCATCTAAGTAGAGATGGGCGGTGCCGTGGACAGCAAGGCCAAACTCCCATTCTCCCGACTTCTCTGGGGTAAATATACCCTCAGCCTCGGCATACCAGACGTCTTTTAGCTCTGGGTGCTCGTAATCCACAAACCAAGAGTTTGTAGAGTTCAGAGTGCGTTGTTCCAGGACTCGACGCGTATCTTCGCCTTTGACGGGAGGCCAATCGTTGTAAACCCGGAATGTGTAGCCTGCTTTGTTGTCCTTGACTGTTCGTAGGTATCTATCCAAGAGAGGCAGCATCTGGTGGCCATATGAACCCTGCGAAAAGACAACATCGCCAGCGATGCCCTTGATGCCGGCCAACGGGCTGACGGTGTTGTAGGCTCGGAGACTGGCGCTGCCACCTCCGCAGTATGTAGCAATGTCTGCATTTGGTCCAATGACGGCAACTCGCTTACTGGGATTGAACGGCAATGCCCCGTTATCATTCTTCAACAGAACGATGGATTCTGCGGCAGCTTGTCGAAGTAGTGCAATGTGCTGGCGTGTGTTGAGCTGCTTTTCTGGGGCATTGGGCGGAATAGAGGTGCCCTCGAGGCCTTGCTTGATAAGCCGGAGAATATTGCGCACTCGCTCATCCAGCGTGGCCATCTTGACCTTGTTTGATGTCACTGCGTGCACCAGTGCCTCCCCTCGCCATCGTGAGGGACCAGGCATCTCAAGGTCCAGGCCTGCGTTGACTGCCTCCGAGGTGCTGTAGGTTCCGAACCAGTCACTCATGACCAAGCCATTCCACTTCCACTCATCACGGAGAATCTCCTGCAGAAGATGGTGGTTCTCTGCCGCGTGGGTTCCGTTGACCTTGCCGTAGGACGTCATGACGGCGCGGGGCTGGGCCATTTCGACAGCGATCATGAAGGGAAGCAAGTACACCTCTCGCAACGCCCGAGGAGTGACTTGAGAGTCCACCGCCATTCTCTCGCTCTCCATGTCGTTGCATACAAAATGCTTGAGAGTTGCACTGACGCCAGACTCCTGCAGACCGCGAACATAGTGTCCAGCTATGACGCCGGAGACCACGGGGTCCTCCGAGATAGACTCAAAGCCTCTGCCGCCGAGGGGACCTCGTTGGATGTTGATAGTAGGGCCTAGAATGACATGAGCACCCTTGGCGTGAGCCTCATCAGACAAGAGGCGGCCGATGCGCTCGGCGAGCTCCACGTCAAAGGTGGCACCAAGGGCAGTGCCGCAAGGGAGACATGCCGAAGGGGTGCTGTCAAAGAAGTGCGTGCCTCGAACGCCATTGGGTCCGTCTGACAGGCGGATTGATGGAATGGAGAGACGGTCAATGGCCGTTGTGTGCCACCAGCCAGTGCCTGAGTAACGATGTAAGCGACGGGGTTTCTGATGATTGAGTTTGGACTTACCAGAAGTTAAGGCGACCTTTTCCTCGAGCGTGAGCTGCTCAATGAGGGCTTCAACGTCCATATTTTATGCTATGTCAAGAGACGAGGGTCGACTAACGCCAAACGCTGTAAACGAATGAGACTCAAAAACGACGACTGTGATGTATTTCTAGAACGGAAATCTGCCCCATACGCTTATTTTGCACGATCGTGTGCAACATGCCGGGAATCGAAACAATTAAATCTCCGCTTTAGAAGAAAATTGCCCCAAAGCCCCAGAGGAGGTTCGTCACAAGTGTCTGGGGCGGAGAATTGCCTCTGAGGCGCATGACAGGCTAGTGGGCACTAATTACTGTGGCACTGACCAAACGAGCCTGAAGCGGAGAATTGAGTCAAGGCCCCCGCTGAAAACCCTGAGTGGTCCCTGCGATTGGAGCCCTATGTGTCTGATTCTCCGCCTCAAGACACCAACGTGACGCAATTCTCCGCCTCCATCTACCCGGCAACTAGTCCCATGATGAAACCACTCCGCATTGGGGAAACTGGGCCTAATAGTTCTCCACGGGGAAGAAAAATTTGGAGCTCCTAATTTCTGCAGGCCACGAGGCGAGCCGGGGAAGCTCCTCCCTTGAACCAACGTACGAGCCAACCCGGTCCATTGGTCCGCCTGATGGATGTGACTGTCGTGTGTCAGTCAACACAGGGATTGTCTATATAGACCTGTCTTGGCCCATCTGAATGCTTCAATCATCCAAGCTTTCACAGGCTCACTCAACTGCATTGGTCTGCGACTTCAATTGTCACATCGAGACCAACTGGCTCTTATCACACTTGTCTATGCTCAACCTATCCAACGCGACAAGGCGATTCGCAACCATGAGTGTCACCGTCAACCCGCTTTCGAGCCTGCCAAGCGACCATGTTCCGTGGTATCACCATGCGCATCTCCGCAAGTTGAACTACATTGTCATGTCTCTGACGCTATTTTGTATGCGGCGCTGTCCCGTCTGTATATCCCGATAGTACCATCCTCGTGCTAATCTCGTCCAGCTTCTGCCAACGGATTCGATGGATCCGTCATGAGCGGAACTCTGGCTCTGCCCTTCTGGAACAAGTTCATGAACCACCCGACGGGCGCCTACCTTGGATGGATCACGGCCATCTACTGGCTTGGCAACGGCGTCGCTTTCCCGGTCGCTGCGTGGATGTCCAACCGCTACGGCCGCCGACCCGGCATCTACGTGGGCTTCCTGTTCCTGATCCTCGGCGTCGGAATGCAAGGGGCTGCTCAGAACGAAAAGACATTCACAATTGCCCGTCTCTGGATCGGTATGGCCGCCGCCTTCTTGGGCAACGGCTCTCCTCTCCTGGTCAACGAGATTGCCCACCCCAACCACCGACCCGTCGCCAACGCCCTGTACATGTGCGGATGGTACGTCGGCGGCACGTTGTGCGGATGGATCACCTTTGCGTGCCGAGACATCCCCTCGGACTGGTGCTGGCGCATCCCCGTGATTCTGCAGATCGTGATTCCATTCGTCGCCCTCCCCGGCTTCTTGATGTGCCCCGAAAGCCCCCGATGGCTCATCAGCGTGGGCCGAAACGAAGAGGCGCGAGAGATCCTCGCAAGGTTCCATGCTGGAGGCAACGCGTCGGATCCGCTCGTCGAGTACCAGATGCGCGAGATTGAGACGACCATCAACGCCGAGAAGGAGGCCAACTCGAGCAGCTCGTACGCTGACATGGTCAAGACGCCCGGAAACCGCCACCGGCTCTTCATCTCCATCACGCTCGGCATATTTGCGCAGTGGGCTGGTAACGGTGTCGTGTCCTACTACCTCCCTCTGATCCTCAACTCCATCAACGTCACGTCCGTCACCCATCAGACGCTGATTTCAGCCTGTCTGAATGTCTGGAACCTGATCTGGGCCACCGTTGCTGCCTTTAGCGTCGACAAGCTAGGCCGCCGCGTCCTCTTCCTCTCGTCGGCCAGCATCATGCTGTGCAGCTTCGTCGTCGTGACTGGCCTCAGCGCCACGTTTGCAAAGACGCAGGCATCCGCCGTCGGCTTGGCCGTCATTCCATTCCTCTTCACATTCTACCTCGGCTACGACATTGCGCTGTAAGTTGCGCGCTTCCAGCTCGTCTGCACCCAACACTAACACGTCTCAGAACTCCTTTCTTGACGGCCTTCCCATGCGAGATCTGGCAGTTTAGCCTCCGTTCCCGTGGCATCACCGTCACTTGGGTGTCGACTGTCATCGCCATCTTCTTCAACACCTTTGTCAATTCGATTGCTCTCGAGGCAATCCAGTGGAAGTACTACCTCGTATTTGTCGCAGTGCTGTTTGTGATGCTCATCACTGTCTACTTTTACTATCCTGAGACCAAGGGATACACGCTGGAGCAAATCGCAGTGGTGTTTGACGGCGAGGACTCTGCTGCTGGTGCGGTTGCGCAGGGAAAGCTGGACGATATCGTGGCCGAGGAGCACAGGGAGGGGAATGAAAAGGTCTAAAGTTTGATGTATAAAATACTCCTAGGCCATGGTAAAGGGTTTCTAGAAGCCATGAGAATCGCGAACATGTCATGTCTTCAACAACCATAAGCATCTCCACATCCCACGGCATGCCCCCCCAGGCAGCAGGCTTTAGTGATCGACAGTCAAACTCAGCTAGCGTCGCCTTGTGGCTGGCGCACCTGCTGCCCCGCATCTCGCTCAGCTCGTGTTCCTCGGGTTGGCACGAATGCCGCATACTCGCGCGACTCAGCCCCATTGGCGCTCAGGAGATGACATCAAATGTCAGATCTCTATTTCCCAGTCGCCAATCTAATTCGGCCGGCGCCACATCGTACGCTCCGTCTATTGGTTGAGTCTGCGTTGATCAATGCGTTGAGTGACGCCGCAACACACGCATTGCTCGCTTTCGTGTGCCGACGACGGAGCCGGGAAGAATTGGGTTTGTCGTCTGCCTGCTCATGGAGATGGAAGATTACTATATATTTGCAGTGGTGTTGTCTAGTTTATCGCTATCCGTCTTCACTCATCCACTCACGATACTATATCCCGATTGTACTGGAAACAATCTTCACCATGTTGCTTCACCTTTCGTTCCTGGTGGCCGCATCATGCCTGCCACTCGTTGTAAGCGGCGGAACCATACAAGACTCTCAGTACAGCAAATGCAAGGCTTTCCCAGGTCGCCACGACTGGCCCCCGAAGAACACTTGGAAGCGCCTAAACGAAACATTGGGTGGCCGACTGCTTCAGCCAGAAGCCCCAGCCGCAGCCTGTCACCCGGCCCAGCCGAGTTACGACCCGACAGTCTGCAAGAGCATCCAAGATGGCTGGAAGACGTATGATTGGCACACCAACAACCCAGTATCCGTCATGTGGGACAACGCCGCCAACGATACTTGCTTGCCACAGAGCAATGTTACATGCAGCATGGCCGGATATCCTGCGTTTGTCGTGAATGCAACAACGGACGAGCATGTCAAGACGGCGATTAACTTTGGTAAGTTTTATCTCCATGTCGTGACACTACCAATCTGACAACGGCATCAGCCCGTCGAAACAACGTCAGGCTCATCGTCAAGAGCACCGGACACGACTACCTGTCCCGATCCGTCGCACCTGGGTCGCTTTCCATCTGGACGCGGCACATGAGCACGATCGAATATCACGAGGGAAGCTTCAAACTCGCAAAATCCAAGAAGGTTATTCAGGGCGATGTCATTACCGTCGGCGCGGGAACCCAAATGTACGACGCCTACGTGGCCACCGGCTCCCGCAACCGCACAATCGTTGGAGGCGGTGGTAAATCTGTCGGTATCTCCGGATATGTCACTGGTGGCGGCCACTCTGTCCTGTCGCCGCGTTATGGCATGGCTGCCGACCAGGTTGTGCAGGTCTCCATGGTGACACCAGAGGGCAAAGCCATTGTTGCAAACGAATACACGAATGCCGACTTGTTCTGGGCCGTACGAGGCGTAAGTCTAACTCAGTTCTTTCATCAGATGCCTGAAATTTTAAAAAATACTCACCATCATTAGGGCGGAGGTTCTACTTTTGGAGTATTGACCTCACTCTCCATCATGACACACCCATCACCCAAAATCCTCATGTCATCATTCTTCATTGCTACCAAGCCCGATAACCCGAATCTCCACGACATAGTCGCCTATGTGCTTTCTCAGTTCCCCAATCTCCAGCGCTCCGGGCTATCAGGCTACACAAACATCCTCCTCAGTGGGCCTCCGCCCTTTCCTCTCCCAGGTCTCGGCGATGAGGTGGCCGGCATCTTGGGCGTGTTGCTGCTTCAAGATTCCGAGAACCCAGCAGACGTTGAGCGGATCTACAAACCACTCAATGATACCATTCAGCAACGCTGGCCCGCGCAAGTGCAGGTTGGCGTGTCAACCAAGCCATATGGCAGTTTCTTGAACTGGTTCGACGAGAACTATGATCAGGGCAGAGCAGGCGGCGATGCGTTCCTCGTATCTCGTCTGCTTGGTGAAGATGCGCTGTCCAACAATCCCAAAGCCCTAGCGGAGGCGCTCAAAGCAGTTGGCAACACGGTCGGCTATATGTCAGCCTTCCTGGTTGCAGGCAAGGGTGTCCACGAAGCCTCGCCCAGGGGTGGCAGCGATGCCGTCAATCCAGGCTGGCGAAAGTCATATGTCCACATGCGTATGTTAACCATCAGTCCATTTGAGTCGAAACCTGCTGATCAATTTCAGTTTCAGCAAAGGGCTTCCCGCCTTTCAACGCTACGGCAAAGCAGGAAGCCATTCGAGACCTGAACCAGGCGTTTGAGCTGCTGCGGAAGCTGACTCCGGACACGGGTGCATACATCAACGAGGTATGTAGACTGTCAGAATAGTTGTCTAACAAGCTAACTGGATTCAGGCGATGCCATTTGAGAAAGACTGGCAGACTACGTTCTGGGGCCCCAACTACAAGAGGCTCCTGGCCATCAAGAACAAGGTCGATCCTCACGACGTTTTTTGGTGTCATCCGTGTGTGGGCAGTGAAGGCTGGGCTCAGAAAGATGACGGGCGCCTCTGCAAGGTGTAGACAGGCTCTTCCCAAGTGTCGGCAGGCGGTCGTTACTTACAGTGTCTAAGACATTGGTCAACCCATGGCCACGTTGCTGGTGGAAATACGTATCACGGAGAGTAGATGTGGTGTGAGAGTGGTTGTTATTGTGAAGTACGAGGAAATAGACACAATGAAATGGAATAGTGGAATATTGCGGTCTTGGTGAGGTATATTAATCGTTGTAGTATTATTTGCGACAAGACCATGATTATGGAGACTATTGAAGCGAGAGTGTAGTCAGCCAAGGCATCGCTGAGGCCTGCTACCAACTGCACAAGTTCTCCATGGCCAAGTCAGGTCTTAAGCACCAGGCAGACCAATCGAAGTTCCGTAGTAGGATCCCGAGACTGCTCCAAGCTCAAGAGCGGCATTGATGACACCCGCAAAGCCTTCGCCAGCCATGAGACCAGCTGCCACTGCGTAGCCATAGATGTCAAAGTTCTTGGGGAAGTACTTGGTCCACCACCAAGCAGTAATTGCTCCAAACAAGATGGCATTGGCTGGTGATTTTAGCAGTGCATCATATAAAAGGGGAAGACGGGTACTCACCATATCCACTGTCGACACTCATGACCCAGGAAACGCCGATAGACATCCAGTTGGGCAGCCAGTTCCTGTACTTTTCACGCGGGCCAACCAGGTAGAAGTGCTTGACAAGGGCCTGAATAGCGCAGACAACGCCCATGACGATGGCAAAGATGCCTGATGAGCGGGGGATGGGGATCGAGGGCAGAGTAACGGCCTGGGCGACTGCTACCCAAGCGGCGACTGAAGGAGCACTAAAGGCACAATCTGCGTTGGGGTCGACGTCGGGAGACCAGACGCAAGGGTATGCCGACATGAAGAGCACAAAGATGCCAGGGGCCAGGAACACGGAGACGATGGCACCGAGGCCCTGGGCATAGAACTGCAGGTTCGGGGGGGTCCTGAGAAGGAATCCGGTTCGGAAATCACTCGTCAGAGTGGTGGCCACGTCGGCAGTGCCCGAGGCAATGTTACCGGCGATCAAGTTGACCCTCTGCGCGTGGGAAGCCTCCTGGCCGTGTGTGATGCCGCCAAAGACCAGCTGTGAGGCCTTGGAGGAAGCCGTAAGAGGAGTCATGTCCGTCACGGCACCGCCGTAGATACTCAAAAAGGCAAACACGACGGCCAGGATCAGGGAAAGGATGGCTAGGCCGGCATTCATGTGGAACTGGAACTCGGTCACGATGCACGCCATGACTGTGAAGACGAGGACACCCGTGACCCAGATCCAGGTAGGAACCTGCTGATCAGCGGGGGCAAAGTCCTCAATGAACTTGCTCTCGTCAATCTTGGCGCCCTGCCTCTCGAGGAAGGCGTTGCCCTTGCCGCGAGCCTGCAGGCGCTGGTTGATGGTCTTTGCGGAGCTGCGGAATGCATATCGGAGACCGTCGTACATGACCTTGAAGTGGAGGAAGAACTCAATAAGGCTGTAGACGAGCAGGACCATGACGCCTGGCCACAGGAACCAGTAGCGGGGGGAGGCTACCCATCCCTCCTTGCCGATGGAGGCCATGCTACCGAAGTTGATGACGCCCTCCCATTTCGTGCCTAGAGTTGCAAGTTAGACCATGACTCTATCGCGGTCCTGTGGTGTTGTTCACTTGCCTATCTTTCCCTTCTGAAGACCAATGCACTCGCCATAGTGGACGAGGAGGGGACCGACGAGAGCCCACGCAAAGACGGTGCCTCCCCACCACGAGATAGCAGCGTTAAGACCGACAAGGATGCCGGAGCCAAAGAATGCTGGCGTGAGCTGGATGTACCAGCCCCAGTTGTCGATGTTGATGGCCCAGTTGGTATAGCCCGACCTGCAAGATGTTAGCCATCAGGTCAAGACAAAAGTGATTGTTGAGGTGACGGACCAGATATAGAACCAGTTAAAGATGTGCCAGTTGTGAAGAATTCCATCGGCATACTGCGAGACGACAATATGAATCAATGCACCGAGGAAGCAGTAGCCGAGCGCCTTGATTTTCTTGACGGCATCCTGCGCGCCAGCACCGACGGCGTGCATCGACCGAATCGTCATGGCGGTTGCGGTCGACGTCGGGAAGACGAGGTTGAGCTCTCGGGACACATGGAGGATGAAGAACTTGCGCAAGGGGACAGAGGCAAACAGGCCAAAGAAGGCGCAGATGAAGGTGATGGTCAGGATACGCGGAAAGTCAGACCTGGGCTCGTCCGATAGAAGGCCAAGGCGATACATGGCAGGGAGACCAGCCACTGAAAGGAGGATGATTACATTAGATGAGTCTTGGCAACGGGATTCGTCGGGTGGTTTGCTCACCGAATACACCAGACATGCCACCCGCACCGGCGGCAGCGGCCTGGACGATGGAATTCTCCTGAGGACCAAACGGACCGCCCAAGAAGGGGATGTTGGCCAAGGTCTTGGTCATGACGATGATGATAGCTACATTCACATGTCGGTCAGCGATCAACCAACTAGAGCAGCGATCAATGCCAATCACTGACTATCAGTAGACGCAAGGGCCATACGAACCATAGCCAAAGATTGCGCCAAACATGGTCGCGCTAAAGGTGAAACCAGTCTTGAGACCTATTGGTCCGAGCATCAGTACATGTCATGTGCATCCGTGTTGCTCCGAGGGGGGGGCACGGGCACGCACCGAGATAGACATTGGAAGCGTTGACGAGAGATCCCAGGATGATGCCTGTGATGACGGCTCGCGCGGTCAGCGGGTTGGGCTCATGGGCGACGCCCTTTGCCGGTGGGAACGGCACAAAGAGGTCAGTGATTGCCTCGTCCTCGTCGGAGGATTCAGACTTGGCATCGATATCAATGGCCGCATCCTTCTCGTCATAGGGGACGGGGCTGTCGTGCTGCTGGGTGATGAGCTGTGGACCCCCACGGCCGGGTCCGGCATTTGTTGTCTCCTCCATCTTCGGATGGGAGAGCTTCCGGCCGTATATTCAAGTCTTGTTGGATGCTTTTTCGGGCTGTGCAGCCTGTGCTTTGGGAGTTGCGACATCACTCGAAGGAGCGCCGCGGCCGTATTTATCATCTGCCAAGCGCGACGATCACGCCTGCAACGCGATTGCATTCCAGCCCCTGGTGGTCTCAAAGACAGCCAGACGAGCAAGGCATTCTGCACCCTGCAAGCCAGATAGATAGGATTTCGGGGGATGTGATAGGATAGACAGGGCCATGTCGGTGTATCGCGAGCATGTGGACGACAAACGTTCCTGTCGCTAGTCCTCAACCAAACAGCGTCGCCGGGACTTTTGCACAACCACTCTCGCGCATACACAGACATTTCTGTCAAACATGTGGCAAGGATGGGGGACGTGGCCGTGGCCCGTAGCCCAACAGGGACGATGCGACCGAGACGAGCTGGCTCAATGGCGGGCAGCTCTGTGACGATCCCTGTCCCCATCGTCGGCCGCCTGGTGCCGTTGGACAGAAGTTCCCGTCGGGGTTGGTGCGGGTCTCCCCACAGCGCAGCTCAGCTTGATTGTAGAAGTGCAGAGGCGACGGAATAATCATCTAGGAGAGGGGCATCTGGAGGGTCTGGCCCACTGCACTGGCCACAAGGGACCCTGATGCGAACGGCTGCTTGGAGTAATTGCGTGCTGTAAGGCCATGCGACGGGTGGATCAAACAGCCCACAGGCACAAGCTGGGGCCAACCAGCCAGACCATGATTCCGAGTCAAGGCCGATACGAATGCAGACGGATAGACAGATGCAAAGGAAGCTATTTGTCATGCCTTTCCCCGCCCTTGGGGGCAATAGGATGGAGATTGGATGGAGATCCCAGCGGATATCCAAGAGTTTAAACGCTCTTGGCATACGGAGTGCACATGTGCTCCTTTGCCTGTTGTGTAATCATCCAGATCCCATATGCCAAGCGCAGCCAAGACGAGTAATCGTGTTCCTTCACTTGGCGATTTCGATGTTCGCCTCGTCTGCCGAGAATCCGGACACCAGCGCCCACACAGCCAACCACGAGGCCAGAACACCCTCCCAATCGGCAGAGTGGGGTGGAGTATCCAAGTTAGGGGGGTAGGGAGGGGGGCTTCGGCGGCCATCCCCAATTCTATACTAGCTCAGGTCTGCGATAGCGCATCTGGTGTTCAAGGGGGGGGCGGGTGGCGGCTAATCAAGCTGGGCTGGAGCTGGTGTGCGCGGGAACCTTTGCAAAATAGGTCACGTCACTTTGGGAAATCGAGGGCCCTTTGGAAATCAAGGGCCTTTTTGGCAGTGGAGGGCACCTTTGACACGCTGGGGGTGCATCAATTAGGCCTAGGGCCGCCGTCTATCCCGTGGCAAAAGCCATATCAGGGGCCGGACCAGGTCCAACAAGGAAGGACGACGGAACACGGCCGACGAGGAGCGAGGTGCGACACGGCATGGTCCTGCCGACGTGTTTCCGATGGCCGCGCCCCAGACCCGATCATGTGTGCGTGTGTGCTATTCCAGAACACGGCAATACGTCGTGCGAGCAACTACTAGACTAATATTCCATCTCTCCCCAAGCTTTGGGGGTTTGGTTGCTTATCAGTGGGGAATTCAGAGGCGGCGGCCGAACAGCCAAGGCAAAGCGGAGCCTCATTGCCTCGAGGGAGCCAAAAAGCCATTGCGTCGATATTAAACGTGGTGGCATCACCTTTAAAAAAGCCATGGCCGCTCGCAAGCGCATCCTTCCGGGTCAGCGGTGACATGATCGAGTCGGGTCGACTGATAACAAGCCACGCTAGGTCTAGGCCACGCGCCCGGCCAGAGCGTGGCGCCGGTGGCTCGCATCACGAATCTACGCCAATCGAATCCTTCTAGAATCCTGCCCAGATAGACATGACGTATCAGCTCGGCTCTCCAGCTCAGCCACCCCAGGTCCCCCACCCGGTAGTTGGGATCGACCCGACTATGTAAGCAGAAACATCGGAAGACAGCCGATAACGACACCCGAGCCTCTGGTGACGATAGATAGGGGACCCTCTTGGCGATGGAATCTACGCTCTCCTGCCAGCTGCTTGGCAGAGATAGGCTCGGTTCAGATGCTCTATTTTTAGGAGTATTGCGTTGTGGCTGGCACGAGTCAAGTCAGGGGCTCCGCATTCATTCTCGTGGAGATAGCTATTATCGTGGAGATGGAATCGAGATGGGCTCCACGACTCCACGAGAGGGACCCGTGTTGGAGGCAGATATAAATGATGCGGCCAGCCTCTCGATGTTCTAGATATTCAATCAAGCAACAAACCAACCAACAATCCACACCCACCATCTTCAGACCAGAACAAGAACAACAATGAGAACATTCCAGAACGCGATCGCCCTCGCCGGCACCATTGCGGCCACCGTCCAGGCCGCCCCTTCTGGGCAATCTACAATGAGGAATCTGAGGATGGAGCCACGGAGCGACCTTAGCCGGAGAGCAGACAGCTGCAACCTCCTGCCGGGTTTCACAGTAGCCCCCGACGTCGTCGGCGACTCCACAAAGGGTACGCAGTTCTGTGCCGCCAGGTGGGCCGACGGCGTCTTTCCCACCCAAATCGAGGCCAGGGCCGACGTGAACTGCCTCCGCTACATCAAGATCACATACACAGACGGGGACACGCAGGTGCTTGGAACCTACCCGCCGGATGATGGGCACGACAGGCAGGGCACAGTCAGCTGGGACCCGTGGTCAGATACCTTCAAGGACTTCCGCCTCTGGGGCGACGGCTGGGAGGGCGGCGTCGGCCGCATGGTCATGGAGACGAGCAGCCCTTGCAACGGCCGACGGTGCAGACTCGACGCCGGCAAGTACTGGAAGAACCCCCCCAACGAGCACGTGGTGGCGCAGGGCGAAAATGGCATGCTCCTGGGCTTCACCGGCTCCCATGGCGACTGCATCGACAGCCTGCGCCCCATCTTCTCTAACTCGCCGGTTGAAAAGGTCGTCATCACCGACGCCACCTTCCAGCCCACCTTTGAGAGTCTCAACGCGCTGCCCTTTGAGTATGTGTTGATTGGACTGTACTGAATCTGTTTGTCTATAGAATACTAACGCTTGGCCAGGCAACGCATGATGACCACGGTGCAGAGCAGCCACATGCTCACAAACAACCGCAGAGATGCCCCCGTCACGCTCGGCATCGACCTCTACCTAGTGACCGAGACGCAAATGAAGGTGGCCTTTTCCAAGGAGAATGCGACCGAGATCAGCAAAGAGGTTGGCGGCCTCGTCGCCGGACAGGTCACTTGGAAGCAGGGCATTCCGTTCTTCGCTAGCAACGAGGCAGTGGGCCGGCTCGAGGTTTCGGGCAAGTATACCATCAAGACCATCGACAAGAACGTCCAAACCAACGAGACGGTCCAAGTCCAAAGAGTGAGCACCAATGGATAAGTCAATCTACAATACACATTTCTAACAAAGCACACAGGTCCAAAACCGCTACTCCCTCAGGACCAGTGTCGGCCCTGGCCAACGGGTCCGCTGCACCGCCATGGCTCTCCAAAGCCACCTCAACATCCGCTTCACCGCCCAGGTAAGTCATCCCACCTTCCCCCCTCCCCGCGTCTCCACTAGTTGATACTAACCGGTCTGCAGCTCGAGCAGCGATGGCAACGCGGCGGTTCCTTTACCTACCCCGTGGTTGGCTCCTTTGAGAACGCCGAGTCCAGCGAAGCCATCACCTCGTGCGAAGACGTCCCGGCCAACGCCGCTGCTGCCGGCGTCTTGGCAAAGACTGATGATGGCACCTTCACCCAGAGCGGCACGTACTGCACCGACGGTAGACGGGTCGGCGACGTGGGCATGTCGAATGAGGCGCTCAAGGCTGCTTGCCCGGTTTAAGGGGTTTTCTTGTCCATTTTCATTTAGCGCGCTTTCTTCTTCTTCTTCTTCTTCTTCTTCTTCTTCTTCTTCTTCTTCTTCTTCTTCTTCTTCATGACAGCATCTTCATGACAATACCCTTTGTAGCTACGAAGCGCTGTAAATACATTCTTGAACATTAACATCTTCTCCTGCCTCTCGGTCGACTACTCCACCAGCTAGCGCCAGTTCTCGCGTGCAATAAGCCCTAGATTCCCTCTGTTTGTGTCCGCAGGTGTGAAGCCGAATGATGCTAGAACTAGTCTCTTGAGCTGCTTTGCGCCGATCTGAAAATCCTCAACGTCTTCCTCTTAAGCACTATCAATGACTTGTGAGGCGTCCCCTTAACCTCCAAGTAGCTGCGTACTCCCAGAGTCCTGACCTAAAGCGACCCAGGAACGGACCCGCAAGGGCGCTTCTTTGCCCATGGCTTCCAACAGAGAGTGTTACCACGTCATTGTGCGTGAAACAAGTAGATGCAGTGAAAATTGGGAGATACAGAGTAGGGATATTGCTGAATTACCCTAGACCCAGCCTTGGGTGACGAAGCCCTGAAATTTGCCCAGGCCGGATCAAGTCGATGTACCTTGTGTCGTCTTGAAAGAAAACCTTGACAAGAATTTGCTCGTCAATTGTCATCCCAAACCTCTAATGAGAGCATGCAAGAGCGGGGTGATCATCTGTAAAGGTACTCGGCATACCTGAAGCTAGTTTTGCGACAGTGGCGAATAGCCCCAGCACCAGGTCCAGAGAGCCGAATGTAAAAGAAGACAGACAGGCCAATAGCCCTGCAGTCAGTCAGACCAGTGAAGCACCCTCCCGATACGAGCGCAACTCAAACTATTGGGTTAGTGTACCGGGCAAGATCTGTCATGTCAATAATCAGTGGTTGTTCATAGTGACGCCTTGGCGCTCGAGTTCCCAAGGCGCACAGAAACCAACTAGATAACAACCCAAACCTGCAGACAATGACCAGCAGCTATTACACCATTGAACCGTCGGACGAGCGGCTAACGCAGAAGCCTACTTGTCAAGATGTCGGAAATGATTGCCGCCGCTCCGCAATCAAGTTCCAGACTTCGGGTGTGGGGACCCCGCATCTCCCCGCGTTGCTCCAATAGTCCAAACCACGGCCGGAAACTGTCGCCGACGCTACGGGGGTTGCACACGGGCTACGCATCGGACAGATTTCACGGGCTTCCTCTACCCCAGACTAGATTGCGCCTCCGCAACCCCCGCACGAATCCTTGACTCCAGCTCTGGGGGGTTCCAACGGACTTAAAGAGGTTGCCTTCCCAGATGGTTTCTTGCTTGTGGCACTCTCAGATATCCAAAGTCCTCCTCGGTATCTGTCCCTTTCACTATTCTCTTCGATACCGACATCAACAAATCTCCACGCTGCAAGCTATGGAGTCCAAGGCGGACGTTATGCACGATGACAGCTCTCGACTCGATGAGCAGCGCCGAAACGAGGCAAACGTCACGTTTGAGGCCATCGACCCAGCTCTCGAGAAGCGCGTTGTCCGAAAGCTAGACACACATGTCTTACCCCTCATGATCTTTGTCTACTTTTGCATGTGTATGTTGATTACCACGCGTCTTGGCCATTTTTTCTTTGTTCCCGCAGAGACTGACTTGTGTGAACTAGACCTCGACAAGCAGTCCATCACCTACGCCGCCATCTTCGGCCTCCGCACTGACTTGAAGCTCGTGGGCGAAGAGTACAACTGGTGTGTCTCCATGTTCTACCTGGGACAGCTCTTCTCCAACTGGCCGGCCGCGTACCTCCTCGGCCGACTCCCGCTCAAGAAGTTTGTCGGCTGCACAATCATCGTCTGGGGCATCACCTGCGTCTGCGTCGGCCTCCCGACGTCCTTTGCCGGCATGATGGCTGCTCGATTCTTCCTCGGCCTGACTGAGGGCGCCGTCTCGCCGGCCTTTGTCATGCTGACGTCGGTCTGGTACAAGCGGCGCGAGCATCCCGTGCGAGTTGCCGCCTGGGTCTCGATGAATGGCTTCTCGCAGATTATCAACGCCCTCATCATGTTTGGGCTCGGTCGTGCTCGCCTGGCTGTCGCGTCCTGGCGAGTTCTCTTCTTCCTGATTGGATCTCTCACGGTGCTCTCGGGCTTGCTTTTCGCATTTCTGTGTCCTGATGATACTACTACGGCCTGGTTCCTCACTGAAGAGGAGAGGGACATTGCCACAAGGCGTCTTGCCATCGATCGCAGCACACGAGATCGCACCGATTTCAACAAGGACCAGTTCAAGGAGACGCTCAAGTCGCCAATCACCTGGCTATACATCTCCATGGCGCTTGGCATCACTCTCACAACCCCCATCATCAAGGTTAGACCAGTCCACCCTTCCAATACAAAAGTAGCAGTAATACTAACAAATCCACCCAGTTCTCGGCCATTGTCATCAACGGCTTCGGCTATGACAAGTACACTACAATGCTCGTCGGCCTCCCTGGTGGCGCCGTCAACATTCTTACCACGTGGCTCGGCGCTGCCCTGCCTTACTTCATCCGTCGCCGCTACACCCGCACTTGCACGGCTCTCTTCCTGTGCTGCATCCCTCTGCTGGGCGCTATCCTCCTCGCAACCCTTCCGGCTTCCCATTCATGGGGTATCGTCGTGTCGACATGGATGGCTGGCGCCGTGACGTGTCTTCTGAGCAGCGTCTCGGCCTTGATTGCATCCAACGTCAAGGGCAACACGAAGAAGTCCGTCACAACCACCTCATTCTTTGTGGCCTACTGTGTCGGTTGCATTGTCTCGCCGCAGGCTTGGACGGCCAAGCAAGCCCCTCGATACCTGTCTGGATGCCTGCTCAGCATCGCTTCTCTGGTGTTCCTGATGGCTTCGCTGATTGTATACGCCTTCATGCTCGACAGGGAGAACAAGCTCCGTAGCAGCGTCCACGACGCCGAAGCTACAGAGGAGCAGCCCAGCCAGGGTAACTTGCAGCAGGGTGTCGCCATCGACTCGGATCTCACTGATATCCAGGACAAGGACTTCCGGTACACTCTTTAAAGCCATCCTTGGCTGCATTTGGGGCGTCACATTGCATAAGCATCAAGTGTGTGATTCCGAGTTAGTACTTAGTAGCCGAGTGGCGAGAGGCAAGCGGATGCGGTGGATGGCGAGAAAGTGGCTATAGAGCAGGTATGAAGATAGGGAACTATAGAACAATTCCAGTACATATCTCAAGCTTGATTTTACTAGTATTAAAAAACAGTGAATGCAGCGGGAATCGTCTTTTGCTCAATCTATTCCTCCACAACGCTTGGATAACTCTTCCGCGTAACACGGCTTCGGCAATATTACTATCCCAGCAGATAAATAGAATGAGCATGGGACGACTATTCGGCTATACGCCCAGACCTGGAACTGACTCGACGCCGAGGACAGCAGCCCCAGTTGGATTTGCTTCGCCAGTTGACTAGCCATGTAGCCCGGGTTTTGCCACCCGAGCAGCTCGGGCCGACGACCTCTACCCTTCGGATGCGAAACCCGAACCATGACGAAAACATTCCGTCCTAGCCTTTGCCGTTTCAACTCCTAACTACGCCATGGCGACAGGTCCCCGGCCGGCTGGGGCTAGCCGCAAGCCACGCTGTATTTAGCTGCACTGGCCTATACCTGGCACGTCTCGTTGCCAGACGTAACCTTTTCCAATCTTTACTGCTCAAGTATCTCTCTCTTGGCGGGCACACATCATTTGCCAGTATCTACGGTATCGAGATACGAGATGTCTTTCCGGTCGCAATTGCTCTCCCTCCGGGGGCGATTGCCATTGTGTGCAATCCGCCATGGACGTTCCGCGCCTCGATCTTCAATGCCTCGATTAGGGGCTACACATGCCATACGACGCAGCGCAATTACCACAACCGTCCCATACAGATGTTTCGGTAGCAGTCCGAAGCTCTTCGCGGATGTCGTCGTCAACGTGCCGCAGATGGCCGAGTCGATTAGCGAAGGCACTCTGACAAGCTTTCACAAGCAGGTTGGCGACTATGTCGAGGCAGACGAGGAGATTGCCACGATCGAAACCGACAAGATCGATGTTGCCGTCAATGCGACCGAGGGTGGCGTCGTCACCGAGTTGCTGGTGGGAGAGGGTGATGTCGTCGTCGTCGGACAGCCGCTGGTTCGTCTAGAGGCCGGTGCTGGGGGCGCTTCCCATGCATCAAGCGCGCCGAAAGCTCAAGAGGATCCTTCAACAGAATCTCCTCAGCTTGAAGAATCCCAGTCTTTGGCTAGTCCGGTAGAATCGGTCTCCATCCCTGAGCCAACACCACCGGCCCCCGCACCCACAAGCACGATCCCAACGCAGTCCACGGCCAGCAACGCAGGCCTGGCGTCGCCAAACGAAGCTTTCGAACCATCTGCCATTATCCATCCTGGGTCAAATAGGAATGAGCGCATCGTCCGTGTCCCCTTCAGGTGCAAAGATTCGTGCAACACATCAGCTAACCCCACGCAGGAAAAGCTCTCTCGAATGCGCAAAACGATCGCGACCCGCCTCAAACAATCCCAGAACATATGCGCATCGCTAACGACCGTTCAAGAGATTGACATGTCCGCCTTGATAGCATGGCGCGCCAAATACAAGGAAGAGGTGGCCAAGGAACACGGCGTGAGGCTGGGATACATGGGCGCTTTCGCAAAGGCCACGACCATGGCCGCCCAGCAGGTCCCATTCGTCAACGCGAGCATCGACACGGACCAGGAAATCATCACGTACCGCGACTACGTCGACATCAGTATCGCAGTGTCTTCTCCCAAGGGACTGGTCACTCCCGTTGTGAGGAATTGCGAGTCGATGAGCATTATTGAACTGGAGAATAACATTGCGCACTTGGCACAAAAGGTAGCCTTCTTGTGACCGTGGCCATTGGCTTCCCTCGCTAACCTTCTGCCAGGCCCGAGATGGAAAGCTGACGCTGGACGACCTTGCTGGCGGCAACTTCTCAATCAGCAACCCTGGCATATTTAACTCCATGTTTGGGACTCCGCTCATCAACTATCCTCAGGCGGCCGTGTTCAACATGAATACCATCAAGGACCGCGTTGTTGCGATTAACGGCAAGGCTGAAATCAGACCAGTAAGCCTCTCCCACGAGAATGATGGTGTATCGGCTAACTCGAGACCTTGTAGATGATGTACATTACCCTGACGTATGACCATCGCTTGATTGATGGCAGGGAGGCGGTGTCATTTCTCAATATCGTCAAAAAGTACATTGAGGATCCAGCAAAAATGCTGTTGTAAGGGAACGGGACGGAAGATTGGCTAGTGTACACTGTATAATATAGAAATGTGCAGTCGGTGTTGGGATACTCGATGAATCTAGTCATGAATAAAATTGTAAAGCACTCGGGAAAAAAAAGAAGTTATGAAGCTACACTGCATGACACACTCTAAACTCTCTTTTGTCATTTCCCACCATGAGCTGCGTCACCCTCTGCAAGCGTTCCACCTTGCCCGCCGGCACGATAATGGCATGATGCATCCTCGACCAGCCAAGGTACGACTGCACAATTGCACAGTATCGACTCGCAGGCTCGGCAGCTAACACATAAAGCTGTGGGTGCCGACAGCTCGGCTACTTGCCCCAAACACTCGGTCCTCCCCCACTTCGGCTTTATCAATCCGAGATAGCCTAGATCGGCCCCATCCCGATGAACGCAGGTCGGCGTCGCCATCTCCATCTACACACAGCTCGGCACCCTGGGCCCGTACCCCATGGCTGTTTTGTTAGATCGATGCGGGGTGTAGGTCGAGCAGTGCTTGCTTTGCGGGATCGGCATTACTTCAAGCTCCTCATGTATTCCAGTCGACTCTCCACATTCAATTAGCTTCACCACTTCGACCTGGCGATTCCAAAGTATGAGCTTATAATCGCATACCCTCGTTTCTCACCATTCATCAAGTGTTCGTTCTCTGTTAGGTGAGGTGCAAAATGTATCGGCAAAAGGCCTCGTTGGCACTCCAGCCAGGTTTGAAGAGGGCTATCCATGGCATTGGAGAACAGCGGCTGTTGGCTCGGGGCTCTGGATCATGTCGCAGCCAAGTCCATCCATCTCCGGCCCTCTCAAACATCACACAATGTCATGCAAGGACTTATGCGACAGCTTCCAGCGCTGTGGGCACCGTTGAGAGCGCGGCGGTTGATGCGACATACAATCAGGCATTGGTAAGATTGCTCGACACGAGATGCTGCTTGTTCGCGAGCTGACCTGACTTGAATGATCAGAACTTGAACGATTCCTTTCTACAAGGCAGCGCAGCCAGCTATATCGACGAGATGTACACCTCGTGGAAGCACGACCCGAGCTCCGTTCACGTCTCGTGGCGTACCTACTTCCGCAACATGGAAGATCGATCGATGGCACCAGGACAAGCATTCCAGCTGCCCCCAGGCTTGGTCTCGTCCCGCCAGCAAGGAGTGACGCCTGCTCTCACAGCACAGGCCGGGGAGGTGACGATGCATCTCAAAGTCCAGCAGCTAGTGCGCGCGTACCAGTCGAGGGGACACTACCACGCGAAGACGGACCCCCTTGGCATCAGCGGCTCAGGCTCCCTCATCCCTGCGCGTCCCGTCGAGCTTACACTCTCCCACTACGGCTTCACCGAGGCAGACCTCGACCGGCAGTTTAATATCGGCCCTGGCATACTCCCACGCCATGCAACGGATTCCCGCAGGGCCATGACCTTGCGCGAAGTCATCGAGACGTGCGAGGTCACGTACTGCGGCACCTACGGCATCGAGTACCTACACATACCCGACCGGACCAAGTGCGACTGGCTCCGTGATAGACTGGAAGTGCCCCGGCCGTTTCAGTTCTCGCGGGACCAAAAGCTACAGATCCTCGATAGCCTCATCTGGGCCACGTCGTTTGAGCAGTTCCTCGCTGCCAAGTTCCCCAACGAGAAGCGCTTCGGTCTCGATGGCTCCGAGGGGCTTGTGCCCGGCGTCATGTCTCTGATTGACAGGAGTGCCGACGTGCACGGTATCGAGAGCATCACCATCGGGAGCTGTCACCGGGGCCGTCTCACGATGCTGGGTACTCTGTACGGCAAGGCACCAGAGGCCATCTTTGCCGAGTTTGCTGGGCGTGTGAGGAGCGACATGATCCGTAACATGGCTGGAGACGTCAAGTATCACCTCGGACATGACGGCCACAGGGTCACGCCCCAGGGGTCAAGGGTCGAGCTGTCAGTGCTGGCTAATCCTTCGCACCTTGAAGCAGTTGACCCCGTGGCCACGGGCAAGGCGTTTGCGTCTCAGCGTCTGCTCGGTGACGCCGACAAGAAGCGGAGCATGTGCCTCACTCTGCACGGAGACGCTGCCATTGCTGGCCAGGGCGTCGTATACGAGACACTCGGCCTCTCTCGTCTGCCAGCCTATGACGTGGGAGGGACGGTGCGTCTAGTTGTCAACAACCAGGTCGGCTTCACCACAGACGTGCAGTCGTCTCGATCAACGCCGTATGCCTCGGACGTGGCAAAGACCATTGACGCCCCCATCTTCCACGTGAACGCCGACGATGTCGAGAGTCTCGTCTTCCTGTGCCAGCTAGCCGCCGACTGGCGAGCCCAATTCCAGTCTGACTGCATCGTCGACATTGTCTGCTACCGCAAATACGGCCACAACGAGTTTGACCAGCCCAGCTACACCCAGCCGCTCATGTACCAGAAGGTGGCCGACCAGATCCCCACGCTGCAAAAGTACATGGCCAAGCTCGTCGAGGAAGGCTCCTTTACGCGTGATGAGATTGAGAAGCAAAAGGCGTTTGTGTGGGACCGCCTCACCAGCATATACGAGTCGACCAAGGACTTTGTCTCTCAACGGGACAAATTCAGTCCTGAATGGGAAGCTCTAAAGTCTCCCTTGGAACTTCGAGACGAGACCCTGCCGCCCGTCACAACGGCGCTTGACGAGAGCGTCATTGTGCCAATCGCCGAAACGGCACTGAGCATCCCCGAGGGGTTCAACCTCCATCCGAAGCTGGCTCGCATCCTGCAAGATCGCAAGAAGGCATTGAAGACCGGATCCGTAGACTGGTCCACGGCCGAGGCAATGGCCTTTGGCTCCGTGTGCGAGGAAGGCTACTCTGTCCGCTTGACCGGACAAGACGTGCAACGCGGAACATTCTCTCAGCGCCATGCCGTGCTGCACGACCAGGTCGACGGGTCCCGCTGGACGCCCCTGAACAGCCTGTCGAGCAGCCAGGCACTATTCGAGGCGGAGAACTCGCCCCTCAGCGAGTTTGGCGCGCTGGGCTTCGAGTACGGCCTCACGTTGGCAGACCCCAACACGCTTGCCATCTGGGAGGCGCAGTTTGGCGACTTTGCCAATAACACGCAGGTCATCATCGACAACTTCATCGCCGCGGGCGAGACCAAGTGGCTCGACCGGTCGGGCATAGTCCTGTCTCTTCCCCATGGCTACGACGGCCAGGGGGCTGAGCACTCCTCTGCACGCATCGAGCGGTTCCTCTTGCTGTGCTCCGAGGAGGGGAGAACTTGGCCTGCAGAGCCCGAGCGAAGACACCAAGATGCGAATATCGAGGTTGTTTACATGACGACTCCAGCGAATTACTTCCATGTGCTCCGACGCCAGATGCGACGAAAGTTTAGGAAGCGTAAGTCCATGCCTCCTTTCAGCATGATCTGGATAAACCGGACGAAATACTGACAAGAATAATAGCTTTAGTCATCTTCTTCTCCAAGTCGCTGCTGCGACACCCCTTGACCCGCTCAGACATTAGCGAGTTCACCGCGTCGTCAGCATTCCAGCCCGTCATCACCGACCCCGAGCACGGCAAATCCATCGGCCAGCCCGAGTCCATCGACCGCGTCATCGTGTGCAGCGGCCAAGTCTACGCCGCACTACAGAAGTACCGGGAGTCGCAGGGCATCACCGACGTCGCCATCACGCGCATCGAGGAGATGCATCCCTTCCCGTGGACCGAGGTCAAGGCCAACCTCGACCTATACCCCAACGCGCGCACCGTCGTGTGGGCGCAGGAGGAGCACTACAACGGCGGGGCCTGGCACTACATGCGCGATCGGCTCGAGACGGTTCTTCGGGAGACGGAGCATCACGCCCAACGTCGGCCATTGTATGCTGGTCGTGCGCCGAGTGCTAGTCCTGCGGCTGGCATCAAGAGCCTCCACTCGGCCGAGGAGACGCAGCTGGTCAAGGATGCGTTTAGTGTGAAGGAAGAGTAGATGAGTATAAAAGGGGGTGTATGCTGTAAATTGATGCGACTCTTGCGAGCTATCTCAGACACTTGAATCCTGAGCATTTGAACATTATGCTCATTTTCCATCATATTCACCATCCGATTGCCAGCTGTTTGCGTAAGCATGACATGTAACCAAGAGATGAACAATCATCCACTGATGGAGCTGTTCTCTATTGGGGTCACGATGTGCCTGCGAGATTGTCAAACCCGCTCCCCCCTCCTCTTCGTCTGAACTCCGCAATTTGCCTCCTGCTCCAAATTGTGGGTCCTCTGGGCCTCGGATATTTCTGCCGATCATGCTAGTCATGCCTCGACTTCGGATGCCGGATCCCGAGACTGGCGAGCGCCCACGACACCCTCGCGCTCTTTTACCGGCCGGGTGGGCTCGTCCGTGCGAGGAGAAGTCAAGTTTAGAGCAAACGCTTACGTGGAGCTTTTACTTTCTCGATTACTTGACTGGAAACGAAGCAACAGTTGTCATGAACATCGAGTTGACGGCAGACCAGAAGCATAGACGCATCCCGTCAATGCTATCAGATTCTTCAACGTCGAAGCAGCACTGCAACATCAGATCCCTTTAACAATGCCATCCGAGAGCTGCCCTTTGCTCAAGGCATGATTTAAAAAAAAAAAGGCCAGACGAGATCGTCATGGTAACCCCATTCATTACCCTACACATCCAACAAGATCGAGATCAAGACGAATCTCTCCAGTCACACCAGCGACAAACGAGTCGCCCTTTATAATGACCGAGATGTCTCCCAGTTGCCATTTCTGTGCCTGGCCATTGGTCCTTTCTGTCGCGTGCCAGCCATCCACGCTTTAAGTTCGTTAGTCTTCTCATGATGCAGACCTCATCTCACATAACCGATACCCCACACCCTCCCCTGGCTCGCTCTGCGCTAGGACTCCAGACGATGCGGGGTTCCCCGTCCCCAAACTCACCGTTTGCAACCTCCCTGCACGCCTTCCCTCACCGTGTGGCGCCAGCACTGCTCAATTGCCTGCCAACAACCCACCGCCGTGAGCTCTAGCAGCATGCGATGACGCGGTCGAATCCCAATGCATGATCCGTGACACCACATCGTCGCCTAAGCAGCCATGGAGGAGGACCCGGCCACCGCCTCGCGCACCGCCAAGGCCTGCCAGATCTGCCGCGACAAAAAGGTCAAGTGCTCCGGCGTCCATCCGTGCGATTACTGCACCAAGCGCAATCTCGAGTGCACATTCTCGCAGCGGTCGAAGCGGAAGCTCTTCCCAGTGTCGTACGTAGTAGTCCCGGCCTTTCCGGTTCCGACTTTCTGACCGGAGTGGCAGCCATGTGTTGGAACTTGAGCAGAAGATAGCCCGTCTGGAGAGAAAGCAAGGTGCGCATCTTGTCATCACTGCCCAAGACTGAAAAGAAACTGACTCGTAGCCTGTTTCGCAGATGGAGATGGCCTCGAAGGCTCTTCAGTGAATCCCCAGAGCCCGGCGCAGGGCGTCTTGGAACCATCTACCACTCCCCCGATTACGAGCGTTGCCCACGATGTTCAACGCACCCCCAGCGACCGCCCAGAAACAAGGCTCCGTAGTCCAATACCCGAAGGACACCTCAGCAACGAGCCCGAGATTGGCTCGGTTCAAAGCCACGGGAGCAAGCAGCCCGATGGCACCACGCCGAATACGAGAGGTACACTGATTCAACAATTTGACTTGCTCAAAACAACTCTCTGATATTGTGTAGCACTTGCGCCAGGGGCATCGTTATCTTCGAGCGAGACCTTTGGGTCCGAGCTGAAGAATCTGCTCATTGCTCGTTCACGTCCAGATTATTGCCCAGCCTCGAGCCACGGAGGAGACACATCGGTCTCCATCCTGGCCTCCCCCGGAAGAGCGAGCACCAGCAATCTCAAGTACTGGCCGGCAGAAGAGGAGGCCCACGCCATGCTCGATATTGTGGTGCTAAACGTTGGGATATCTCAGCAGCTTTTCGACGCCAGAGTCTTCTCCGACAGACTATCAGCCCTGTATGACACCGACGCAACCGACGCTGCCGTTCCCGAGATTTGGATTGCGCAGTGTCTCCTTGTCTTCGCCATTGGCCGGCTGCTCCAGGCTCATTGGGACGACACGTCCGAAGTACCAGGACAGGAATTCTTCAACGAGGCGGTAACCCGACTCCCTGCAGTCAGTAGGTTGCAGGCAAATGGGATACTGGGCATTGAGCTTATGGGTCTCTGCGCTCTGTATCTCCAAGTGGCAGATAGAAAGGACGAGGCATACGTATACGTGAGACATGTCTTCATCTATTGCCGCTGGCTTGCCGTGTCTCCATGCTGACCCTTAATCTTCAAGGCCAGCCTTGCCCTCCGCCTGGCCATCCATGCAGGCCTTCACAGGGCTTCACCAAACCGCAAGCTCCAGCGCTCAGACGCCGTGCACAGGAACAGGCTATGGTGGTCTCTCTACATGCAAGAGCGGTAGGTGGATGGTTGGAGGGCACTGAGAGAGGGAGAAGCTGATAATGTCTTTCAGGAGGTTGGCTGCCGCTGGCGGGTGTCCCATGGCCATCGCCGACGCCGTCATCACAACATGCCGACCCTCTGACCACGTAGCATACCCGTCAGCCAGTGCCATCAATGTAAATATCGCGCTGGCGCAAATCACGGGGCGAATAACCGCGAGTGAGTTGGCTGTAGTGTCCGGGTAGGGCCAGAGTTGACGTCCTAACAGCAATCTACTCCCACGGAAACGACGACGAGATTTCATTCATCCGGGGGGTCCAAGACATTTTGCACTCGCTGCACAAGGTCGAGACGTCAATGCCCGCAGACCTCTCTGGGGGCCTGCATCCTTTCGATCTGCTATTGCACGAGTCGCCCCTCTCCAGCTCCGAGATGGCACTGGTCAGGACGAGCGCATCCCTTTACCTAACGACACACCAGGTAAGACAAGTCCGGCACAGCCCAATAATGCCGCTGACTATTGTGACATCAAAGACTGTCATCTATGCCGTGCGGCCAATCCTGCTGTACATGGCGCGCAACAGCTGCGGCGACCAGAGCGACACGTACCAGTCCATGAGTCCAACGCTACGCCGCCTGGCAGACATCTGCGTCGAAGCGGCTCGCAAGAGCCTCGTGATCCTACAAGGACTGCGACAGAGGGAGATGATAGGTCAGTGCAGTATGGGGAGTTGACCGATGCTGCGTCACGCGACTGACACTGTCTGTACTTATCCAGCCAAACACGCATTCCTCGACCTCGACTGCATCTTCTCGGCCGGCTTCGTCTTCGTCCTCGCCGTCGCCATCAACCCGTCCCGACGGCCCGCGTACGACGGCATCGAGAGCGCGCGCAGCATTCTCAAGTACCTAGCCAACTTGGGGAACCGGGCTGCCGCTCGGAGGCTCGGCGAGATTGAGCAGATGTGCTCCTGTCTGGCCGTGCAGACGGACACGCCCAACACGGTGGTGCAGCCCGAGGTGCTTATGCAGCCGTTTTCCTTTGAAGCGGCGACGGCTCAGCCCGCGGAGGGTAGACCGGTCGGTGCCAACGGGTCAGGCGATGTGAGAGCGTCGACGCTGGCGTTGAATGGCAGAGACGCGGAGACGGCGAGGGAGACTGCCTTGGGCGGCGAGGCGGATCTGGCCAATATTGTCCTGGAGGGCGAGGACGATCTGTACTGGATGTATCACAATCCTACAATGTCCTTGACTGGCGTTGAGTCGGTCGATTGGGAGACTCTGGAGACGCATCTAGCTGCGTAGCCAGGGCCCGTGGCCACTCTGACACGATTATTATACCCGCGAGGCCCATCGGCTCCGACGCTCGGGTTCGGGTTCGCATGCGAGTCAACATCCGAACACCACCCACCCCTTGCGAATGGATCAAAGATGGCTGCACCGTCGATCGTGGATGCGGCGCTAATTTCCCCTCAACGGACCCTGTCCGCTTCTTTAAATACCCATTGACGTGTCTCTTGTCAGATTGTCCCGTTGCACCTTTGCGTTCCAGCTTTCGCTTCTCCCTCAACAACGCCTATCCTGTCTACGAGACCACGACTCGTAGCTGCGCTGCTGACGAAATGAAGACCACGGCAGCAGACGTGGAGCTGGGCCATATCACTACTCAAGATGCCGACGCCCAGACGAAAGTGAGCAGCGAGGGTCTCGACACGGACGCGACAACAGACTCTGCCACGACCAAGACCCCCCCTCGGCACGGGCTGTCTGCAAGCGATGCCTCAGACGCTGTTCTCCAACCCGCAGATGGAGGAAATGGCGACCAAAAAGGCGAAGACGCCGCTGTCGACCCCAATATTGTGTGGTGGGACGGCGACGACGACCTAGAGAATCCCTACAACTGGCCCAACTGGAAGAAGTACCTCAACTGCGGCCTCATCAGCGCCCTCACTTTCGTCACGCCGCTCGCTTCGTCCATGTTTGCCCCAGGCGTCCCCGAGCTCATGCTGGACTTCAAGGTGGCCAACCAAGAGCTCGGCTCCTTCGTCGTGTCCGTCTACGTGCTCGGCTTCGCCTTTGGGCCCATGCTCATGGCGCCCCTCTCAGAGCTCTACGGCCGCGTCGTCATATACCACACCTGCAGCATTCTCTTCGTCTGCTTCACCGTCGGCTGCGCGCTGGCACCCAACCTGGGCGCCCTCATCGCCTTCCGCTTCCTGGCTGGCTCCTTTGGCGCCGCCCCAATGACAAACGGCGGCGGCAGCATCTCCGACATGATTCCCCAGGAGAAGAGGGCGATTGCCATGTCGGCCTTTAGCATTGGGCCGCTGATTGGGCCGATCCTGGGACCCGTGGTTGGTGGTGTCTTGGCGGACAAGATGGGATGGCGATGGGTGTTTTGGGTCTTGACCATTGTCAGCGGCAGCTTGACGATTGCCATGGTTGCATTGATGCGCGAGACCTACGCTCCCGTTATACTCAAGCGAAAGACGAAGCGCCTCATCAAGGAAACAGGCAACACCAAGTTGCGGTCGAAGCTCGAGTCTCCCCTGTCCCACGTTGAGCTCCTCAAGCGCGCAGTCGTACGGCCCATGAAGCTCCTCGTCTTCTCGCCCATATGCACAGTCTTTGCCTTTTACATGATGATTGTGTACGGCTACCTCTACCTCCTCATGACGTCGGTGCCCTTTATCTTCCAGGCCATCTATCGCTTCAGCGCGAGCACCGTCGGCCTCGTGTACCTGGGACTCGGCGTCGGATCGTTTGTCGGGCTCTTCTGGTTCTCGTACGATACGGGCAAGCAGATCAAGGCGGCCAAGGAGAAGCAGCATGAAGTTGGCGATGTCAAGCCCGAGGTGCGACTGAACCTCTTGCCAGCCGGGGCCCTGCTGTTGCCCATTGGATTCTTCATCTACGGCTGGACGACCGACTTCAAGACACACTGGATGGGCCCCATCATGGGACTGGTCATTGTCGGAACAGGAAACCTCCTGTGTTTCATGGCAGTCAGTATGTACCTGGTGGACGCCTTCTCCCCGTACTCAGCCTCTGCCCTGGCCGCCAACACCGTCATCCGCTCGATTGCTGGGGCCGTGCTGCCCATGTGCGCCCTCGACATGTATGACGCGCTGGGCATGGGCTGGGGGAACTCGCTGCTTGCCTTCATTGCCCTGGCTTGTCTGCCCATTCCGATTCTGATCCAGAGATACGGAGAGCGGCTGCGAAGCAAGTTTAACAACGACAGACTATAGAGGTTGAGGCCCGACAGAACTCTCGGCTATGTGCTGAAGTAGTAGACTCCTGACTTGTTCGATTCTTCTGCCTGACATTAATTAATCAATTACATTGGAGGAGAGAGTTGAGGTCGGTTGATCATGACCTGGCCCATGTAAAGATACTGGCTGGGTGTCAGTCAAGATCAGATCCGCTTTCTGCTGTCATGCATGTGGCGCCTCGCATTCGCTTTCTCGGATTCGCATTCCGGATTGGATCCTGTACAATAATCTCCATAGACATCAAAAGCCAATCATGTTCCCTTTTGGCACCCCGCTTAAGTCTCCACTCGCAATGGGACGCGTAGCGATCCGAACGAACCGAACCCGCCTCGTTCAAAACTCGCATTGCTCCCCCAGTGCGTGCTGAATCGCCAGTTATCCGTGAGACTGCCACAGACATCCTCATTTACCTCCGCAACCGCCCCGCTGTGACTGGATGGATGCCCAGCATCCTATTGGCATGCAGCCGAGTAAGAGACTAGGCCATAAAAAGTCACGGAACGGGTGCCGACGATGCAAGCAGAGGAGGGTCAAGGTGAGTGGGCTTCGTTCTTCCGCCCTTGACTTCATCCCCATCGACTCACTTACTTGCCCTGATAGTGTGACGAACGCCGGCCATGTTCGAATTGCGTACGGCACGAGGCTCAATGTAGTCTAGTGGATCTCTGTACGCCTGCGAGACCGTCGTCTCTCACTGATACATCTCATGAGTCTCATCCGCCCGTGTCGTTCAATGCTGGTGGCCACTCTGAACCCGAAACCGCACCCGAAGCCGAGTGTCTCACCACTCCCCAACCTGTCGGTGACCAAAATACCGGAGCGGCGTCCCTGCAGACCCAAATTAGATACGATCCCGGTACGCATGTCCAACCAAAGCTCATCCATCTTCTGACCCTGGCGCCAGCCCGCGCTCCCGTAACCCCCCACGGCCAATCTCCCGATGCCTCGCAGCAAGATTTCGATCGAGGGCCGTGTCTGTGCCAAGGACCCCCACAGACCTGGCTGCAGAGTCTTCGGCTCTTCCACTACTACAACACACACGTAGGACACGCCCTCAGCCGGGAGCCTGCGGCGGATGACCTGTGGAAGCGGGCCCTTCCCGAAGCCGCTGTGAACCATGTACGTCCAGATATATACGGCCGCCATGAAGCACACAGACTCACCTTGATGCAGGACTTCCTCATGCATGCCCTACTCGCAGTCTCGGCGCTGCACTACGCCCATTTTAATGTCAATGAAGCCGCCGAGTATCACGTCATCTCGACGCACTACTCCACACTGGCCATTGCGAGATTCCGAGCAATGCTAAACGACATCAACGAGGAAAACTGCGACATCTTCTTCATGTTTGGGTCCCTCATCTTCTTTCTGTCGCTCTGCAACGTCGCCAGCCATCGGGGTACTCTCACGCCCCCAGAAGTCTCCCAGTCGTTCCAACTCCTGCAGGGCATCATAACCATCATCGAGTACAAGCCGCTCGAGCGATGGGCCGCGCTGGGCCCTCTTGCTTACATGTTTCGAAGCAAAGCAGCATCCATCGCTTCGCCCGCGGCGGCGGCGGCCTCCCCGTCCCCGAGCTTGGCGCCCGTCGCTGTCCCCCAAACGCCGTTCCAGAACCGTCTGGACAAGCTCTACCAACTGGCTCGCCAGCTCCCAAGGTCATTGGAAGTTATTAATACGCAGTCGGCCTCCATCTTGGCCGTCGAAAACCTCCGGGTCACGTACTTTGAGTGCCATGATGCCCCGGCCAACTGCAACTGCCGTCCACATGTCTGGTCTTGGCCAGTCACCTTCTCACAAGTGTTTCTAGACATGATCAGCTCGAGTCATCCTTTTGCGCTCGTCACTTTAGTGCATTTCGCTGCCCTTGCTTGGCCTTGGGAGCACAAGGAATGGGCCAGCCAAGGATGGAGCGCCAGAATCCTCAGCATGACGGAGGCTGTCATTGATGATGAGTGGAAGGAGTGGATTGCATGGCCCAAGAAAAGTATAGAGGAGAAGATACACGTAGACTCCATGCTGGATGAATGACCGCGTGAGTCTTCATTTTCACGGCCAATGGATGACTTCGCCCTCAAGGGGCCTGTAAGGCAGGGAGTTATTAAGAGGTTTGGTTAGGCTATACTTGTACTGTACGCTTCTAATGTACTGATGTACTAAATTAATGCTCAAAAACTAGAATACATGCTCCCGTCGAGTCACACGGACCGGAAAGTCCTCAATAAGCCAAATACCCTATAAAACGTTAGCGAATCTTACAACTTGATACACGAGTGTGCTGAATTTCCACTTACGGCGTTCTGGATATGCAGTGGCCGCTCGGGACGGGCCATGGAGAAGTCGAAACGTCTCAGGAGCTGATAGAGTTGTTAGTCTGATTCACAGCAACAAAGACTGATGCCTACCTCGACAAAAATCTTGTTCAACTCCATAAAAGCAACCGGTTTGCCAAGACACTGGTATTTGCCAACAGAAAAGACCAGGTCAACAGTGTTGGCCATGACCTTGATTCTCTCTTCATCATCAATGAGCCATCGCTCGGGATGGAAGAGGGCGGCATCCTCGCCAAAGATTTTCTTGGAGTGGTAGATTCCGAATGGGGATTGACCGATTTGCGTTCCGCCAGGAATGTGCTTGCCGTCAATGACATCGCCCTGGGGCGGCACAACCTTGAAGAGCGGACCGGCGGCTGGCGCCTTGATTCGCAGGCCCTCTTGGATACAGGCCTGGAGATAGGGGAGTTTGCGTGCTTCGGCGTCGGTGATTGGCGAGGAGATGTTGCCGGCCTTGATGTTAGCTTCGATCTCGGCGTTTAGCTTCCGATACGCCGACGGGTTGCTCAGCAGACTGAGCATGATGAGTCGGATCGTGGTGGCCGAGGTGTCACTTCCCGCCACGACGTTGAGTAGTGACTCTCGAGATGCCTCCTCCTGGGTAAGTCCATGGCGGATAAAAGAGCCGAGCATGTCGGGCTGCTCCACGGCATTTGGACCGAATCTCTCAGCAACCTTTTGATTTGCCACACTTGGTAACCGTTAGACGTGCATTGATAGTCAAAGACTTCATTGTAGGTTGCGATGACTTACCCAATAAAGGCACCAAACCCAATCTTGTCGCTCTCCTTGGGCAGCATACCCCGGAAGAGCCGCGAGTGCAGCAGACTGACGAGGAAGGGGACATTGGAGATGACGAGGGTGACTGGGAAAAAGGAGCGCGTAATCTTGATAAAGTCAAAGACGTCGTCGTCCTGCTCAATGTATCCAAACGGATGGCCAAATGCTAGATCGCTGATGACGTCGAGGGTGAAGAACTGGATCTTCTGAGCGAAATCCATCTGCCGGTAGCGCTGCTCCGTGGAGAGATACTTGGTTTCAATCAGGTCAATCAGCCGGGCAATGTGCTCGTTGATTGTCCGCTCCATTGACGGGTTTTCCTTGCCAGAGTACTGCAGATTATCATTTAGCCACGCTGCAAACCAATACTGACGGCAACACTCACACCAGCAGCCATCTTGTTGCGTAGCTTCATGTGCGCGTCGTCGTCGCGCATGGAGAAGAGGTTGTCCTTGCCGGGCTCGAACCTAAGGGCGTTGTACCCTGCGCGGCGGAGGTCAATTGCATGCACGCAACGGCGGCTCAATCAATCACTCACAGGGTCCTCTCGAGTATGGCGAGCGGATGGCCATCATGCGGCGCAGGATCTCGGGATCGTCGGTGGCCAGCTCATTGGGGCCAATGCGCACAAGCGAGCCTAACGGGTCAGCCCCATCCATCGCGCCCGCAGACGCATCAAGTTTCACTGCCGTGCTCACCGTATTGCTCGTTGGCCTGCTGGATGGCGTAGGGCTGCTCTCCCTTGAGCGATTGTCGTACCATCCACGCCTTTGACCATCCAGCCCATCGCGGCCCGGGGACGTGCGACAGACGGTACCACGTCCTCCAGGCGCTGGCCAGCCACAGGAGCGCAGCCGCAGCCACAATTGTCAACGCAATCGTGGCCGCTGGCACATCGCCGCCAAGCGCAATTGTGTCGCGCAGCAGCCGCGCCGGCTGGGCTTGGTCAGTGCTCATGTCGTCGGCTGTTGGTTGACTCGTCTCGCCTCGATTGAAGATAGACTTGGGCTTAGAATTGCGACGATTGTGGTTGGGAGGAGAAAGCGAGAAGCAGAAGCGAGCGGGGAGCCCCCAATCTGCTCCCAGCTAAAGCTAATCGAACCCAGCCCAGTCCATCTGGCCAGTCCAGCCTGTTCAGTCCAATCCAATCCGCGGGCCGTTCCATGGCAGCACCTGGGACAGTGGGACAGTGGGTGGCTCGTTCCCTCCCAGCTCCGTCGCACCGGGCCTTCCGACCATGCCTGTTTCGTCCGGTACCCCTATCTCTGGCAGCGATAGTCAGTATCCAGCCTATAGTGCCGGCGCTAGCTCCTAAATAGGCTTAGCTTCAGCAGCGGACCGGATTATCCGGCTGGCGAATCGAGCTAACGTTTGCACCTACCCAAAAGGAGACGCGACAGAATGCCAAGGATGCCACACACGAACCAGCGGTACGTACCCTATGTTCGTGCGTGGCAAGCGTGGGTGGTGCGAGACAATATTGAAAAAGATAAAAATATACAATATGCGGGGGGTGTGTCCCGCTTTTGGTGGCCCACCGCTCCTTTGTTGATCTGAACACCACTTGACATTCCATCCGATCGATCTAACGCGCACGTCAGACCCGTTGTGACGCACCGCCTGCTAGACTGTTCGCATCTGACTTTGTACCGCACTGTGCCATGGCCGACGACCAAGCAACCCAGCAGGGGCAGTGCGCCGATCCCCAGACGACGGCAGCCACCGACTCCGCGCCAGCCCCCGCCACGGTCCAGATCCAGGATGCTATTGTGCGTCCTAGACCCGAAGGAAGCTTGATTTGTGATGTATAAAATCTGACAGTGTCTGCCTCAGGACGCCGACACCGACGAGACCGACTCTGCCTTTGGAGATGTGAGAAGCCTAGGCGACGTAGCTCCCTTTGCGGCATGGCATTAACGCGTGATTGCAGGGTGTTGAGCCTTCGTTTGCGTCGCTTTCATCCAGCGTCCTCCAGTACCAGGAGGAAAATGGACGACGCTATCATGGACTGAGCCAAGGAAGTAAGCAGCCGTCCCATCGCCTTCCTGCTCTGGGATGTTGTGCTAACGTCACCATCAGAGTACGTGCTTCCGAATGACGAGGTAAGTGGTCTTCGATCGCGCATGTTTATCCAACGCCATCTGATGCGGGATACCTCTCCTACAGGCAGAGAATGAACGACTCGGTAAGTACATTGCAGGTGGCCTGTGAACTATACTGACTGTCAGCCTAGATGTCCAGCACGAGCTATATGTTCGCACCCAAAACGGAGAGCTGGCAATGTGCCCCAAGGGCAAAGGTGCCAAGCGTGTTCTTGACATGGGCACTGGCACTGGCGCATGGGCCATCGACTATGGTGCGTCTTCCGCTTCTTGAACAAACGTGCACAAGCAGTACTGATATTAGTTGCGCAGCGGACCTTCATCCGGAAGCCGAGGTTGGACCCTTCCTCTCCTTGTTCGTGATGTCTTGCTGATACCATTTTGATAGGTCATCGGCGTTGATCTGAGCCCGATCCAGCCCTCCTTGTACGCCATATCCATTTCCCGTTCTCGATCCTGGGTCGAGTGTCGTGCTAATCTGCTTTTACTGTAGCGTCCCCCCCAACGTCACTTTTGAGATTGACGATCTCGAGAAGCCGTGGACCTGGTCCACAAAGTTTGACTTCATCTTTGCCCGCATGATGCTGGGCTGTTTTGAAGACCTTCCCAAGATGATCAAGGTCGCCTACGACAACCTGGAGCCCGGCGGCTACATGGAGCTCCAGGACATGGGCCTCCCCGCGCGGTCCGACGACGGCACCCTGGACCCGGACAGCCACCTGGCCAAGTGGTGCCAGTACTGCCTCGACGCCGGTAAGAACCTCGGTCGCCCCGTGTTCCCGACCACAGAGTACAAGAACTACCTCGCCGAGGCCGGCTTCGAGGACATTGTCGAGGTCCAGAAAAAGTGGCCCACCAACTCGTGGCCGCGTGACAAAAACTTCAAGGAGCTCGGCAACTGGGCCTACGCCAACATCGCCGGCGGCCTGAAGGGCCTCTCGCTCGCTCACTTTACGCGTGGCCTTGGCTGGACCCAGGAGGAGACGATGGTGTTCTGTGCCCAGACGCGCAAGGACCTCAAGGATCACAAGATCCACGCTTACTGGCCCATGTGAGTTGCAACCCAGCGTTTATTTCCTTTGCTTTGTCGTCTTCTCTCTTGCCAAGTACTGTCGATGCATTCCCAACTAACCTTGGCTTAGCTACATGGTCTATGCACGAAAGCCGCTGTCCGCTACAGATTGATAGGTTTGCTTGAGTAGAATGGTCTTTGGTGTTTCGTTGCAGGCGGGTTTTTTTTGAGAAGCGTTAAGAAAATGAGTCGAAATGAACAATCATGATACAGCATGTCCTTTTACTTCGGTGGTGCAGTGGGCTTTGCGGCGTTGGTAGCGCAGACATTGAATTCTTGAGTCCCAGCCTTGAGTATTAAATAGTGGTCGTTGACTGTTTCATTATCCGTCCGCTGGTCACAATGTTCAGCTTCAATTCACTTGATATCAAGAAAACCACAGGCCAAGAGCATAAATCTGCAATGCCACAGATGATTAATGAAATAATGAGTCTATAGAAGCCAACGCTCGCCTCAAGCGCTCACAGTGGCCTCAATACCACTGCGAAATGAATCCAACGCTGGCTCTACAACCTTGACGGCGGCGCGTCTCTTCTCCGTGCTGGCTACAAACTCTGCGTACCGAGTTTTCCACTTATCATTCACTCCCTCCATCTCCTCCACCCCCAGGCGCCGGGCATCTTGGTTGATCCAGGCCCGGACGTCCTCTATGTACTCAACGTCCTTCTTCATCAAGCTGTGGAAGTTCCTGAGGTTCCCAGACACCAAAGCCTTGCGGTCGATGTACTCTCTGCGCAGCGCTTGTTCGTCTGGGAGCTCGGCCTTGTTCGCGACAACCCTGGCGACGGCGTGGCCCTGGAAGTCGTACAGAGAAAAGGTCGAGACGTGGAACGGCACGCCGACGAAGCTCAGCGTCGGATCGGGGATGTACCAGATGTCCTTGTGGAGGTTGTGCGTCAGGAGCCCGTCGCCAGTGACAATGACCTTTTCATCCGCCTCCTCTGCTGGGACGTCTGGAGCCTGTAGTCCTCCTAGGAACGGGTACGACGTGAGGTAGCCAGTGGCCACGATGATCTGATCCACGTCCTCAACTACACGGCCGCTATTGAATGAGATGCTCCCGTATCCTCTGGTTGAGCTGCCCTCGGACTTGGGGCTGAACTGCACGACACCGCCAACTAGGATCGCATTCTCGGGCGACGGCACATCGAAATCGCCTCCGCGGGTGCTCACGTAGACCTTCTCCGCAATGCCGTTTAGTTCCTTTGCAATGTCATGTGAGGAAATGCCACCGCCGATGAGGAGCACCCTCTTCCCCTTGAAGGCATCGGGTGTCCTGTACCGCTTGGAGTGTCCCACCGTCTCTGGGAATGTCTTTTTCCAGTCGCTCAGACCAGGAATCTCGGGGATCCGGGGCTCATGGTAGTGTCCGCTAGCTACCACGACGTGATCAAACTCGTACTGCTTCTTTGTGAATTCCGGCCCTGAAGGCGTGTCTCGCAGCGTCGTCGCCTTGAGTATCCACGTGGACGAGCCCGCCGGCTTCCAGGCATCGTCGACGCTCGTGTTGAACAGCGTCCTCGCGTCGACCTGGCTGCCCAAAGCTAGATCCTGAATGTACTTTTCAATCTTGTCCTGGCTGACAAACTCGTCGGTGCCCTGCGGCCAGTCCAGCAAGATGCTCCGCATCAGCGACGTGGGCACATTGTTCCTGAGGCCCGCGTAGCACGGTCCCGGGGGGGCGTGGGCGAGCGACGTCGTAGCAAAGTCACTGGTCAATACAGTTTCTCTGGTTCCCGGCGCGGGAGGCTCATTGTTGGGATACGGAGGCTCGAGGGGACTGCGTGGATCAAAGTGCCAGACGCCGCCGGCGATGGATGTGCGCTCAAAGACTGTGACGTCTTGGCCGTAGCGCAGCAGGTGTGCGGCCGTTGCAATGCCACTAATTCCTGCGCCAATTACGGCCACCTTCTTGCTCGGCAGTGTCGGGTTGCTCATTGTGGGTGGCGGATTGATGAAGCAATTGGGCTTTTGGAGATGCCACGTTTGGGAGTGAGACAAACGCGTCAGCCACAATTAAACTCTGGGCGTATCTTGGCTTTATATGAGCGTTTTTGTCTCACTCAACCGTATTTCCGGGCTCTGCCGTGCACCGAAGCCGCGAAGACATACGGATGGATCGCGGTTGATGTGCTTGGCGTTGCCGATTACGTGCTCGCCCCTCGGCTGGTAGATGGGCCCATAATCCCCTCGACGCGCCCACAAAGCCCAATCAGTCTGTCTGATAGTGGCAGACCATCTGCAAGTTTATCCGTTCAATGATCGCGTGCTTGGATGCTGAGTCCCCCAATCTGCACCAGGACCATACTGGGAGGGGGAGCTGAATGGCTTCGTGCAACTGCCGCTGTTACGATCCATTTCTTCTTAGTAATCTCATGCTATGGCACCATTAGCTTCTACAGAGTGTGAAAGATGGCTGAATGAAGGCGAATCGATGGTCTTTGCTTCTTCTTTGTTGGTATTCATCTCAATTGGATCAATCTGAAGTGTCTAAGCCCGGCTTGCCTAAGCAGCCTCATCTTCAATTTCAAGATTCCCAACCTTGAACTTCTTGCCCTTCATGTCCGCATAGTCGGCGTGATCGTGGTAATTCCTCACCCGCTCCCTGACATATTGCAGTCCAGTAACTGGAGCGGCGCTCTCTCCGTCTCCCGCAACCAACCCCAGTCGTCGGAGAAGCGGCGACGGCGCGGGCGCGATGTTTGTGTCGTTGCCCGGTCTCACAAAGTAGAAGAGACCCTGGCGAAACAGGTGCGCCTGGTCCTCTGGTGGACGAACGACGCGGTGAGTGGTTGATTTCAGGTATCCAGAAGACCAAAAGTCGATGGTGTCTCCAACATTGCAAATGATGCCGTTATCCACTGGGGGCACATACTGCCACTCTCCCGTCGACGTCTTGATCTGCAGCCCAGCAATGTCCTGGCTCCAGAGAAGAGTGAGTGACCCAAAGTCAGTGTGGGCTCGCGACCATGTGTTTTGAACCCGAATGTCTTCTTCGAGTGGTCGTGGATGGTAAATCATGTATCTGAGGTGGTCTTCGCTGGCCAAGCCATACTCATGGCGAGATGAGAAGTAGTCTTCGGGTAGCTCTAGAATGATGGCGAATAATGTGAAGACCTTTTTGGCAAGGTCGCATGCTTTCTGCTAGTTATTCAGTACGAAAGCAGACCAGAGCACCGGATTTGTGACTTACACGAGAGTATGCTTCAATCTCTGCGGCAAAGGGCTCTAGGGAAGGGTGAAAGGGCTCCTTCTCGTTTTCGGGGATGAACTTGGGGATATTGATGAGTTCCACGTTGTCAAGGACATCAGTTCCCATGACTGTCTTCTCGTGTGGCTAATTGTCGTTAGCAATTTCCGCTTCCTCTAAACACGAGCTGACTTACTGGTTTCCAGCCAAAGTAGTTTCCCTTTCCAAAGTCCACTCGATATCCTTCCTTGCCCTTTTCCTCAGAGGACTGTGAAAAGAACCTTTGCCCAATATCATACTGCCTTTGGACCTCCTCTTGATCAAAACCTGTGTTGATGAGGCTGAAGAAGCCAGTGTTGGAGACCTGCCAAACCAATGGTCAGACATCTCTCAGACGTTTGGCCGACTTCACTCACAGCGTCTCGTAGTTCATTCGCCAGCTCGTGCTTTCCACCAGGCTGATCAAACTTGCTCATATCTAGTACTTGAATCTTCGCCCAAAGGAGATCTTTGGTCGTCTTCTCTGGCCTCTGCCACTTGGGCAATGCCGCCGTCGGCTGGGATACAACAAGGGCTGGGGACATGGTTCAACTTCACAAGCGGGTACTTGCAAAGGAGTGCTTGTTCTTCTGGGATTAAGCCCATTTCAGGCAGCACCTAATCCCGTATCTTTTATGACCAGGGCCTTTTATCATGACGAACAACAGCGCCGGCGAACTGATCTGGTCGCCGCTGGTCCCCCGCATCTGTGAAGGTGGGTGGGTCGTTGGGCTACTCCAGAGATGGCGTTATCAAGCTCCCAACTGACGAATACCCAACATTGTCGGATTAGCAAGCTTTCCGTGCCGTCTCATTTGCCGACCGTCTGCTCTTTGGGCCGATCTTCGCCGAAACCATCAAAGTGGTCAAGCTTGAATGCTACGGCCAGGGGTCCTCCCATGCTGCTGTGTTCAAGCATGTCAGTCCTGTCATGTTAGTATGTGAGTCGCGCATTGGCTGTGCACCTTGCTAGTCATGCCTGATGTTTATTGCAAAATTGCTCGGCCGATGTCGTGCTTCTCTGTCGTGACTCGGCCGCAGCGTTAGCTGACCTACACTAGCCCCCGGCGTATAGACCGGACGTAGCCCGGCATTGGCAGACGTGTTGAAAAAGCAATCATTTTCGCACAAGGACATACGAAGAGAAGCAATCATTGTGAGAGCTATTTTGTAAGAGCCAATTATCTGCCAAAATGGGGCTCCCAACGCCGACCGCCGAGCCGCATGAGCTCGAATCTGCCGACGATGAGAAGCCTACTCTCAAGATTGCTCACCGAAAGGTGGACAAGAAGCTGCTCCTCTGGTACTCCTTTGTGTACTTGATCATGCGAATTCACGTCAGCAACATTAGCAACACCGCAATCATGAATCTCGAGCAGGGAACGGGTATCCGGAAGCAGCTGGGCAATCTCACCAGCGGACAATGGGCGTGGGCGCTGAGCATCTTTTATTATCCTTATCTCTTTTTTGAACCGTTTGCCACGCTTGCTCTGAAGAAGTTCTCGCCGTCGGTATGGATGAGTCGAATTATGATCACATGGGTTCGTACACGATGGGGACAGGCCGGGCTTTTACAACCAGACACTAATGGATGCAGGGAATCATATCAATGTGTCAGGGAGCCACCCAAAACTACGCCGGAATTTTGGCCTGCAGGTTCTTCCTTGGTGCTGCCGAGGCTGGGTTCTATCCTGGAGTTTTGTAAGTCGAGGATTCCACCGAGGAATGGCTATGGAGAACTGACAGAAATAGATATCACCTCAGCTTCTGGTATTCAACTGAAGATCTTCCCCTGAGAATTGTGAATTTAACCTGATGCTTTCCATTTACATATAGTCATATGCTAACTTAATAGGGCTTCTTCTATGCGTGTGGAATGTTCTCTGGTACAATCAGTGGATTGCTAGGTGCGCGTTGGTCTCCTACTGCTCATGATGTAAGCTAACAGACCGTATGTAGCTTATGCCATCTCCTTCATGAATGGCATTGGCGGGCTCGCGGGTTGGAGATGGGTAAGTTTCACTTTAATTGCAAAAGGAAACTCGCTAAACAGCATTGACAGCTCTTTATCCTTGAAGGCATCCCTGCACTCCTGTGTGGTGTCTACACGTACTTTTACCTTCCGAATTGTCAGTCACACCGCGCACGAACATCATGTCCACTCATCAATATTAAAATCACTCAGATCCGCAGACTGTCGATTTTCTCTCCGATGACGAGAGAAAGGCTATTATCGACAACCTTCCTCCACAGGCGCCAACAATGAGTTCCAAAACAGTCGACTGGGATCAAGTCCGGGACCTGTTCAAAGACCCAACTTTCATTGGGTTCTTGGGCATATGGATAACCCACGGTATTGGCGGTTGGGGAATCTCATTTGTCTTGCCCACAGTCATTTACGAACTGGGCATTTCCAACACGGCCATGTCACAAGTCATGACCATCCCACCATTCACCCTCGTGTTTGTGATTCTCATCAGCCTCGCTTGGGGAATCCACCGAGGGAAGCTCAATTCATGGATCTGTGGCTTGGGGGTCGAGGCTGTCCAGATTTTGTGCTTTGTCCTACTCATTACAGTCCAACACCCCGTGGCGAAATATATCTTCGTGGTTATAGCAACGGCGGCATCACAGAGCTTCTTCCCGATCATTTGGCCTGGTATGTACACTGCAGGGAAATCTGAGTGAAGCCGAGGCATTTGTCCGCGTACCGTGGCAACTGGCTAATCAAGGCAACAGAGAGAATTCGAGCCGCCAAGGGGACCACATCGGCTGGCCTCGCTATTGGAATCACCAATGTAAGTGAGGTTTCATTGATGCTGCGCTGTTTTTGGCCTGGCCACGTTACAATATCTGACAATGCATTGATAGGCCTCATGTCAATTGATGGGCATCGTGGTAAGTAACCAATCACACAATCTTCAGGTTCCGATGCTAATCTTGTAGGGTCCGCAAGTGTACCAACCTAAATTTGGGCCGCTGTATAAAACGAGTTACTCGGTATCAATCGGTTTGCTTTGTGGCACGTTGATATCCGTGTCGGCGACATGGTTTCTTGTGGCTCGGGCAGAAAAGGCCTCGGCAAAGGCTGCCCAATCTGATGATGGTCATGACTCGACCAACGGCCAGGAGATCATTGCAACTGTCAAGAGTGAAGCTTAACATAAATGGTCCTAAGCTTTATACTAGGGATTGGATGCGTCTAGAGCTTGACGGGGTGCGTAGTCGAGAGATCTAGAACTCGTCCTTGTACACAGAAAGAAAGACAAGATATAGAAGAGCTATTCTCAATTAGTATAAGATGGCAGTTGCAAACACGCTTCTCTCAAGTCTCAATATTACACTAAATAAATAAGGTATTCCCCTCACTTGCTATGTACTATTCACTCCGGGCCAGCTCTGGGAGGACCCATTCGACCATCCATTGCGATTCTAAAATCTGGTCTGCTGACAACCTCTCTCCTGGCGTAAATCTCAGCATATTACGTATCAGATCTAAGAACGCAGCTCGCTCTCACTCATCAAAGACACCCAAGTTGCGTTTTATCCTATACTTTTGCACGCCTTCGTCAAACGCCAACTCTATCGACGGCCACAACATCGAATCAATATTCTTCCTCTGTCCATTCTCATCAAAAAAATGTGGCTTGCTGGCTAGCCCACCGTTCCCGCCATGGCGATGGCAAAGGGCCAAGGAGATCTATGTGCTGGGAGATAATCTCATCCGCTGTCGCAAAATCGTGACTGCATAGCGATTTCATTGCAACAATATCCCATATTGCCATTGCCAACATCCAGATGTCTGAAGGATACGAGAGAGGCGACTCGAGGTCAAGGTGCGGCCTCAGGAGGACGGATAGGCAGCGGCGAATGACAGTCTTTGCCCAGCCGGGTTTCATTCCGTGCGCAGAATGATTCGCCAAAGTCGCTCAGAAAAATAGTAGTGTCGGACAGCTGGTAGTTCTTTGGATGCATGCCAAAGTCGAGCGAGGATCCGACATGTGATGGAACCGTTTGTGGCAGCGACTTTTTATCTTTTCGGGTGACTGGTATTGTCTCGGGCTCGCCGTAGTGCTCATAAATTTGCTCAATAGACAAGCTATCAAAGCTAGACGGAAGTCCAACTAAGATGTTGCTTGGATGCAAATCTAATCTACCAGTTAGCCGGGTCTATAGAAAAACCTGCCAAAAATGAGCTTACCACCATGAACATAGCCACGAGAATGTATAAAGGCAACAGCTAGAGTGAGGCGCCCAGCCAGGGCTCTGGCGACAGTTAAGGGAAACAAGCCCATCTCCGTTGCGTGCCGAAGATCGCACCGAGCTGGCGGCATTGCGTGGGCTGGGTGAGTGCCATTTGGTCCAGATATTTGGAATTCGTCCAAAATGCGGGTCCATTCTTCCGCTCCATGGATGGATTCCTTGATTACCCCTCAACAAACTTGCAGACTCCATCGAGTGCATCAGCAAAGCGACTATATTTGTTCCGCGGGCCATTCACTAGTACCGGAGACCATCTGTCACATTATTTACGGGCACTGCTGTTCAAATGCACGGAATTCCCGGAGCAGACGATTCAGCAGCTCGAAGACGACGCGTCCGAAGAGGATGAGCAAGGCGGTGACATTTCAGGTGAGGATGATCGCGGGAACGATGAGGTTGAGTCTACAGAGCGGGATACATATGCATCGAAACGGGAGACACTGAAGAGAGCGGAGCGTACGCTGCTAAAGGCCATCGAGCTATGCGGCATGTATCCTGGCGATACATCTATCTGTTCTGAGGAATCGTCAACCCCTGGGGGTCCCTTCACCCTAAGGCTGGATGATTTTCGACTCATCAATATCCTGGTATGTGTTACATCTATAGTGTGAGCCTCCTACTTATAGCTATGTACAGATCGATGAGAGCAACGGCAAGGTGCAGGGGTACATCGACTTTCAAGGTACCACGATAGCACCACTTTGGGTTGCCTCGGTCGTGCCGCAGTAGATTCCTGACCCGGATGGCGACACCGCTTCATGGTACGGGGCCAGTCCCGAGGACCAGCGCCGAGTCTGGGACGCATTCCATGCTACCATTGGTCAGTTGAGTGGTGAATGGCAGAAGGCTAACAAATACGGGAAGCCATTCCGAGTGTGGGAAAACTACGTGGAGCTTGGAGTGGAACTTTGGGCATCTGAGGACGTGGAGGAGTGGGTTGATGCACGGCTGGACTGGGCGAGACAAGAAGCAAACCGAGGAGTGCCTATACCTGAGGACGTGGAAAATGGGATTGCCTGATTCAGCCATAAACTTGATGTGACACTCATGAAATTGTACTCATTATGCGTGCTCAACAGATCTGGTCCGTCTCGAGCGGCATGCGATACATGACAAACTCAAACTGGCCCACAGAGTCGTACAGGCGCCTTGCGGTGGCATTGTCCTCCTTGGTGGCCCAATACAGCCTGCCACAGCCCTTGCCCTCAGCCGCCTTGGCCGTAGCCTGGATCAACTTCTTGCCAAGCCCCTTTCCTCGGAGGCTGGGATCGACGAAAAGATCTATTTACTTAGTTGAATCCTTATCAGAGGGTGTTGGATGGAGGCTCACCATTGAGGTAGCAGACGGGAGTGCTTGTCCAGCTGCTCTGGTGATACAGGTAGTGGCTCAGGCCGACAATCTTGCCCGATTCATCCTTGAGTACGAATGCCTCCAGGTTCCCAGCCGGCTCGGTGATGCGGGAGAAGGTGTCCTTGTACTGGGACTCGGGCAACTCCGTCTTGTAGAATGCCAGGTACTGGCGCCAGACATCCGACCACTGGTCGAAATCAGCTGCGGTTAGAGTCGTGACGGACATGGTGTTGGTGTTTGAATGGTCGCTTCTTTGTGTGTAGACGGATGGCTGGCATCAACTGGATTCCCATGAGGGCGGGGGAGCGAGGGGTCGAGTATTTAGATCCCGCGCCTTATCAGAGACATGCCGCCGGGAGCCGTTCAGCTCAGTGGCCGGGCCGGGTGCGTTTGCCGCATTGCGATGATGGCTAACCCAATGTGGAGACGGTAGACGCGATATCGCCGAGTCATGGCACTAGCAGTCACAGCCCAACATGCGCCAAACTTACTCTCGCCATTCAGCCAGCGAATATATCCACAAGAGCAGTCATTGATGCAGTTTCTCGGTTTCTCTGGCGACATCGGGATGGTTCGTGACTCACATTGGCGGCTTTATTGCCGGATCTGACAGCAAGGACAGCTACGATCATGAACTTTTGACCTTTAAGCGATGATGCCAAGTAATTAGACGCAGCCACTGTATGCAGGCGAGAAAACACCCCCCGCGGAATTAATACCATGCCCTGCGCTGAATCTCCACCACGAATGGCATCGCCAGTTTCACGTGATGCTGCATCTGCGCAGCCTTGGTAGCCTTCTGACTTCAGATTGGGTGCATACACTCATGACTGTGGCTCTCCCGATTTTATGCATGCGTTGCTGTGGAGAACGAGGCTGTGTCGGACTTCGCTGACCTTGGAGCATTGCGCCAGCGGAGTTCAATGGTAGCCACCTCCACGCGCGATATTGCTTCCAAAGTAGTGAACAATTTAGAGCCCTGCGCGACAAGGCTTTAACGCAGGGCTTGCAAGGCTAGCTTCAACGGGGGCACAATAGAATGGGCAAGTCCGTGAAATATCCCCCAACATTCAAAACGGCGAAGGCAAGCTGAAATGCGCATCGTGCTTCAAGTCGGCCACACGGGACATGCCGATAGTTGTGTAGTGTAGTGTCTTGGTCGTGCAATCACTGTGTTTCTTACAATGGAGGCCTCAATTGCGCAGCAAAAGCCAGTATTCACTGATTGGGTCGATTTTTACGAGCAACAGGTTTTTTTCTAGGGAAAGGCCAAAAGCTACAACTACCCGTAGTCCTTCTCAAACTGGAGTGTCAAATACATTCAGCATGCGAGTGCATCGCGGTCGTAATCTGCACCGGTAGCCTTGTTTTTGCGGTCATCATACCCTTTCTTTTCTTTCTCTTCACAGAATGCGCTGCCACGAAGAGTGAATGTCAGACATGTTGAAGACGGAGACTCTATATCCACCCAACTTCGTCATTGGCCATTGTTTGGTCCCTCGTTCGAAGCCGCGGCGACTCTCGCGGGCCGCAGGCATTTTGGCTTGGCGGCTGGAACTGGGCCAATGACACCGGACCTGCCTCGGCGTGGAAATGAGCTGAAGCCACAGAGGCTCACCAAAGCAAACATGTTCAGCCCTGAATGCAAAGCAGAGGAGCGGCCAACCAGCGCGAGCAGAGGGGTTGCAACTGATGCGGGTGAGAAACCGACAACAGAGCTATCAATGCCTCCGGCTACGAGTCAGAAAGCACATGTGATCGTGTACCTAAATAAAGCATTTTCACTGGGTGGGTATCGAGCAGTCAGAATTCATGTCATCAATATGCAATCTTCACCCGTGTATGCATGCGCTTCAAGGACGTCATCACCAAAATGTCGTAGTGATGCGGCAGCAGCAAATTGGCAATGACACCTTGTTGGTCAAGGCCCATGGTTCCTGCGTGCGACTCCACTATTGTCCTAGATAACGCATGCATCATCGCATTACCTGTGTCGCATTGTTCTGTCGGGGTGAGTCAATTGTGAGTCCAGCTGGAAGCGGCTCGACGGAGCGCTCATGTTTCTCTGCAGCCGTTGAGGCGTATGTCTCTCGGTTGCACGTTCTACGTGACGATATTTCCACTTTTTGCTTCATGAGACGGGATGTTTCGGTGACAGCCGGGAGCACAGAGAAGCCTTCGGACCGGTCAAGACTTTGTCTGAACCAGCCCCGTAACCATCACGAAGGCAGCGACTTGGTTGGAAACGGGCATTAGCGAAATTATCATGAGTCAAATGTTTAACGGTTTCCATCTAGCGACCTTCCATGACTCTCAATGTGGCCTCCCGCTCGTTGGCTTGGTGTAGGGTAGTGGCTAATGCCTTCAGCCATGGGCGTAGCTGGTCAGCCAGCCACTATTGGACAGTGGACTCGAACTCGAGTGCCTCCTTGCATTGGATGATGCTGTCGCACCTGGAGGTGGTTTGCGGGTGGGCGGGAGCGCGGGTTCGGGGAGTCGCCCACCTTGGCTCAGAGGTACGTCATTGCAAATGAAGACCCCTTTCCTCAGTTGCGGAGGATATACTCAAATTGAGCCAGAGTGATGACGATGGGCGCCTCTCGTCTGTCCGGTCCCTGCCAAGCCGGAGGCGCTCCGCTAGTCTCATGTGGGGTCGTCGATCTTCAGCTCGCAGCATGGCGATGCCGCTTTGATCGCGATCCTCGGGGCTCTCTCTCTCTTGTCACGATCGGTCCATCCCCCGCCTGTCGCAGCACTGGAGAGCACTGGAGAGCAGCGGCCCGACGGAGCCCCTGGGCGCTAATACCAATAGCTTGGGTGGGCGCTGCGAACTAGAGTTGCCTCTGTGCGCTCCGGCGGCCCCAAGTGGGGATGCGGCGCGTGGGCTGGCGCCGGCGTCACTCGGCCATTGGGCGTCGGAGAGTGCGATCTTCGAGAGGTCTCGGCCTAGAGACAAGGGCTCCCAAGGTGCGTCTTCGATGTCGTTTTTTTGTCGAGGCCACGGGCAAGGACTCGGGGCAGAAGAGAAAAAGCAACTATTTTGCTCTGGCGGCCCCGTTGGGTGTCTGGAACAAAACCTGCGATGTCTTGCCTCCTATCTTTCACTCTCTCCCCCCCATCTCCCCGCTGCTCCCCTCTCCCCTCTCTCTGCATCGTCGTCATTGTCGTCAACCCCGAGTTCGATCGACTTGACGGACCGACTGACGGACTAAACGACTGACTGGACGACTGCCGGCTGGGCTGCCCATCACAATGCCTTCGCGCCAGGCCATCTACATCGACCCTGCTCTGTATCGCGAGTACGAGCAGGACCGTCGCGAAGAGGACGCCGCCATCGACACGGACAGCACCGTTAGAGGTGGCGCCGAGATCCCAGACATCCCCATCCGCTCCCAGAGTCTGTCCGCCGCGTACCTCGCCGACAAGATGGCGTCCGAGGCAGCACCCCGGAGGAGCAACTACCAGCCGCCCACCGTGGCAGACTCTAGGGCCGATGACGACGGCTGGAGGCCCATCCCGCCGAAGCTGAGGTCTGTTCCGTCTCTCCCTCGCCTATTTGATTGCTTGCTTCCATCCTTGCGACACTAAACTGACAGGGGATGAATGCAGCTTCTACCAGCATGACTCGCCTGCCATGGATAACCAGCCGGGCGATGGCATCGCGTCTCCTCGGCAGTTCAACCTCGACGCAAACCTCGACGCCGACCTCGATGCCCAGTCGCAGGTAGCGGTCCCCTCGTCGACGACATCCAAGAGCGCCATGTCGTACCAATCTTACGAATCGCCGCGGTCGTACCATGGGGCCTCGTCCATCTCGTCGCTGCACATGTCGACGGCGCTGCCACCGCTGCAGACCAAGGGCGGCAACGACCACGACGGACTCGAGCCACTGAGGGAGGAGGAGTTTGACCCGGCGTCGTTTGACCTGGTGGTGCCGGCGCACGCGCTGGGCAAGCAGTACACTCTCGAGACGCAGTCGGAGCTGCTCTTCTCGGTCAAGCACCTGGCCGTCATCTTTGAGGACCCCGTGCTGCTGCAGCGCTTCACAAACTTCTTGTCATCATCGCGGCCCGACTCAGTGCCCGTGCTAGCCTACTACCTGGATACACTCAAGGCGCTCAAGGCCATTGACTACGCCAACGCGCTGACGGGGGCGCTGCAGAGCATCGATGGGCTCGGCTTCACGGCGGACCCTGTTGCTAGGACGGTCAATGAGGCGCTGCGTGCGAGGGCCGACGAGACGTTTGAGCAGCTGGCGAACCAGGACCTGCCGGCGTACATCACGCACACGTACATCCAGACGGTCAGCATCACCATCAAGCGTCGCATCACCGACACGCTGTCGCCCCAGCTGCGGGACATGTCGGAGGGGTTGGCCGAGGTGTTTTGTCTGACAGACCCGTCACGGCCAGACAATCCGATTGTGTTTGCAAGCGAAGGTAGGATGCCCTGTCCGTGACATGCAGTCTCCCCCCCCTGCTAACTGACATAGAATTCCACCGGACAACGCAGTACGGCATGAACTACGTGCTCGGACGCAACTGCCGGTTCCTGCAGGGCCCCAAGACGAACCCGTTCAGCGTCCGGCGGATCCGCGAGAAGTTGGAGGCGGGCAAAGAGCACTGCGAGACGTTCCTCAACTACCGGCGCGACGGGTCGCCGTTTGTCAACCTGCTCATGGTGGCGCCGCTGTTCGACTCTCGCGGCATCGTGCGCTACCACATTGGCGCGCAGGTGGACGTGTCGGGCTTGGTCAAGGAGTGCTCGGGGCTGGACTCGCTGGCGACGCTGCTGGACCGGGAGATGCCGCCGACACACCCGGGGCCGATGCAGCCGGTGCAGGAGCAAGCCGAGAAAAAAGACGAGTTCCAAGCCCTCGCCGAGATGCTCGACCTCTCGGAGCTCAAGACGGTGCGCGAGTCGGGCGGCGCCCTGCACCGCATGCAGCAGGAGGACGTCGGCCAGACGGACTCGGTGCCGGCCAACTGGAACAAGCCCCGGCTGCTGATCCGCGACGACTCCACCATCAACCGCCGCCTGTCGGACCCCATCCTTCAGGAGCCCGCCGCCAGCACCCTCCGCGGCGGCCGGCTCAGCGGCGTGTACCAGCACTACCTGCTCGTGCGGCCGTACCCCAGCCTGCGCATCCTGTTCGCGTCGCCGTCGCTGCGCGTGCCCGGCATGCTGCAGAGCTCGTTCCTGTCGCGCATCGGCGGCTCCAACCGCGTGCGCGACACCCTCACCCAGGCGTTTGCCGACGGCCACGGACTGACGGCAAAGGTGCGCTGGCTGTCCCGGGCTGACCTGCACACCCAGCCGGGCCATCGCGCGCGACACTTGAACCACCAGGGCCACGGCGAAAACGGGGGACAGCCCCCGCCGCCGTCGCAAGGCCGCAACCGCTGGATCCACTGCACGCCGCTGCTGGGGTCAAACGGTGCGGTGGGCGTGTGGATGGTGGTGCTGGTCGATGACGAGGCCGAGCCCTCGACGAGACGCATCCGTCGCGAGGCGCCTCCAGTGCAGCCGTACCTGACGCCGCACCGGGGGACGCAGCCGCAGGAGCAGGAGCACGATGAGGACACGATGAGTCTGAGCAGCTTTGCGGCGGCGCATCGGCACATGGATGTGCGGGAGTGAGCTGATACGCATCCGAGAAGGGGACGGCGTAATGAACGGCGTCGCACGCTTGATGAATTGAACGACTTTCTTGTAGTAGTGGCGTTGTGAGGCTGTCGTGGTTAGTTAGAGGCCGTACCGGGCCACCCTTGGATAAGTATTAATGTGTGCGGATCACAGAAGTCGACCTTGCCTCTGTGTTGTGTGTAATTATAGTCAACTATCGTCTGATCAAGATATGGGTATATTAGATCATTAAACATTACTCTCGTACACAACGCACGCATTCAATTCACAACTCCAGCAAAGCGTACCATAGCATCACCGCTGTGGCCACACCCCAACCACCTACACTCAACCGTCCCGCCGCATTCTCCTTCTTCTCTCTCGGCGGACAAGGCACCGGGGTATCTGTCCGCCCCCAAAAGCACGCCGCAGAAGTCATGGACGCCGAGATGCTCGCCGCAGCCGCCGCATCCACCTTCGCGCCGCACGGGTTCACGCCTGTCTGGTTCCCCCCCGACGACAGCGTGCAGCTGCCCTCGTTGAACGAATTCATCTGCCCCAGCCCGACGGCGCAGGGCTTGTCCTCGTCCAGCACGGCGCACGAGTCGCTGATGGCGTCGCTCCACTTCACGCCAGACGGCACCTTCAGCGACCCTGTGACATTCAGCGCCAGCGACGGCCCGACCTTGCAGTATTCGTCAGCCGACGCGGCAACCGGGTCCATCTCGCGCGTCGCGTTGTGGGCCGTGGTGAAGACGATGCCGTCGTTTGTGGTGTTTCCCACGAGCCAGTTCCTGGACCCAGATTTCCGTGCAACCTCGAGGGAATCGTCTGTGCAGTTTGTCCACCCGATGTGCCACACGAACAGGAACTTGTCCTCCACATTAAAAGCCTCGGAGCTCCCGGTGGCCAGATAGGTCGTCTCGTTGTCGCCGAAGCTGCGCTGGTGGAAGTCCCAGCTCCTGCTGTATGCTATCCGGCCCATGTCGCTGTAGGGCCAGACCTCGAGGTCGATTCTCGGTCGCACGTACTTCATGAGATGCGTGTTCTGGATGCCGAAGACGATGGGCATGAGCGGTGACGGCTTGTACGTCTCGTTTCGGGGGAATATGAGGCTGATTTCGAGGGTGCCTGTGTCGCTGTCGGCCGCGGTGGCGAGCGGAGCGCATGCCAGGAGGGCCAGGAGGCCTGAGAAGAAGCGCATGGTGGAAGCGTGATGGCGGGCGATGGACGCTAGGGAGTGTTGTCGTGGAGCGTGAATCTGTGGCTGTCTGTTGCCGCTGTTGTGGTTGCGGGCGTGATGCCAAATCTCGGATTGCGCGACATTGTGAAACAGGCAGTCGACAGTTGAGGCGGAGCAAAGGGGATGGAATAGTCAAACGGAATTGTCTGCCGGGGTGCCTTGCCAAGATGCATGGGTCATCTCGTAGTGTCGCCAAGATGATGGTGTCTGAAACGGGCAATTCTTGTGCATATAGCGGGGCGCGATGCCAACATTTAGTCCATCCATATGCATTTCTCACTATGGGAATCATATTGAGATTCTTGTTGATCGATGGGACTACTGGAAATGATTAAGTTGTCACCGCCATCACTGCATAACATCCTGGGTCTCGTTTCCAAATGGACCTTGACATCATCTTCTGGAATACGGACAACTGTACTAAACCAATCAGCTAGTCACTAACCCACAGAGTCCCAGTCGTCCCCCGACCAAACACAGGCAGCCCCTCGCGCGGATCCAGCGCGGGCGGATCCGTGATAATCCCGCCCAGACTGTTCCAGCCAGACCAAGCCGAGCCGCTCCATTGATTGTACTGGCCCGCGTTGGCAGATCCCTGGATAGCCACAGTAATCTTTCCGTCCCGGGCCACGGCTGCCGGGTCCGACGCGGCTTTGCCCCCGAGGCTGTTCCATCTGGGCCCCCATGCGCTCCCGTTGAACGTCTTCTGAGCGATTGTGTTGTCCGCCGCCCTGACAAAGACGTCGATCGACCCCGCCTCTCGCGAGACGGGTGTGATGTCGCCCATGGCAAAGGCCCCCAAGCTCTTCCAGCCTGCCGTCAGAGACCTCGTCCACACTGCATTATCAGTACCCCTAGCAAAGACATCGACGCTGGTGCCACCAGCGACAACCGCCTTGGGCGAGCTGAAGATGACACCGCCGAGACTCCTCCAGTCGCTCCAGCGGTTGCCATCCCACGCCTTGTGCCAGAGCGCATTGTCCATGCCCCGGACAAACAAGTTCAGGCGGTTCTCCCCTGTAGAAACGGCGCTGATGTCCCCGATAATCTGGCCGCCCAGGCTTCCCCAGCCGCTCCAGCGGGCACCGTTCCAGTTCCGGGTCCAGCAAGCGTTGTCGGTGCCGACGGCAAAGATGTCGATCCTATCCTTGCCCCATGAGACGGCGGCGACGTTGCTGTAGATGATGCCCCCGAGGGACTCATAGCTCTCCCCAGCGGGGATCCATGGCGAGTCACCCTCCTTCCACTTGTGGATTACGTCGCCCTGGGGGCCCTTGAGAAAGAGGTCGGTCCGGCCTTCTTCCCATGAAACCGCAGCCGGCACTCCTGTGGCCAGCGTTAGAGGGTGGACTTTGATGGGTCGTCATTGCAGTTTCTTACCGTAGGAGAATGTACCGCCAATGCTCCGCCATGCTGCAGCTGTCCCGGCCGCGCACAAGCAGAGGGCGTGAGAGACCTTCATGGCGTTGACTAAATAGACTGTTTATTTCTGGAGTGTTGTTGAGCTTGTCAGTCTGACTGCAACATGTGGAATTGGTGCCCTTGCTCTTTATAGACGCTGGGATGTCTGCCTTTGGTGACAAAAGAGATGGCCCTGATGAGGAATGCAAAGGTTTTGGCTTGACCGCGAATATGCTTGTCTGGTGACTGAGGACCTCCCTTTACATGTGATGTCACATTTGAGCAGAACCCAGTCTCAAAATGCACACTCATTCCTTTGCAGCGATGGCGACATTTGGCTATATATGATGCTAAACAAGCAAGTCTTTCTGTCTTATTGTCTACCTTTGCAATAGAGCAGTACAGCGGTATCTTGTGATCATTTGTTCCATTAGGAAAGTCGTGTCGCAATATTTCCCAGCGACTGGACCCCCTACCGATAGGGCATTCATGCCGTGACCTTAAGGGCAAGAGAGCCTGAGAGAAGCTTCGCTATCTCAGTTCCTCGCGCCGTCTGGTGGCTGGGACTGCGACTGCGGCCCTGTGACCCTTGAGCTGAGCAAGGGGAGCGAGACAGCCAATCCATCTGCCGCCCTTGCCAAACGTGCTCGCCAGGCGTCGGCTCACCAGCCCCCGTGCGGGCTATGCTGGGAATTTTAATTCCTTGTCTGATACATGCTGATGAGCTCCAGTAGCTTCTGGATATGGCCTTTTGCATGTTGGATTCCCATTGCCGGCAAAAGTCCATGGTAGTTGTCGCACGCATTCCTTCGCAGCCCAGGGACGGCTTTGCTCTTGCTGGGTCTTCCCGTAGAATTGGTGCAATCCTCCCTCCCTGATTTCACAGGCCGTTTTCTTGTTCTGCTCGTGAACTCCATCTTGTCACACGTCGCTCAAATAGGTGCTGACACGATGCTCGCTGGATGAATGTTGATATTATTTAAACTTGAACTAATTACAAAGAAACCCGAAGGATAATATGCTCGAATACCTATTACGGCTGCGTCTAATTATTGCATGCATTGTTGAAGTGAAGTGAATTGCTGGACCACCTGGTCCACCACACAGCGTGACTCGGTCACCGTCTCTTATAGACACAACATGGCTATGGCTCCGGCCAGCAGCATCAGGCCGGCCTGATTGACGGAAGAGCTCGAGGTGACAACCGGCGGGGGCGTAGACTTGGGCGCCGTCGTGTTGGTCGAGCCTCCGGGAGGCTTGCCCGGAGCGGATCCGTCGCTGCCGCCGGGGGTCTTGCAGCTGCTTCCGGTGCAGGGCTCAGTGCCGGGCTTCTCAGTGCCAGGCTTCTCGGTGCTGGGCTTCTCAGTGCCAGGCTTCCCCGTGTCGCACTTGTCACCAGTGCACGCCGGGCTCTTCTCGATGCGGCAGTTGGCCGAGCAGCCGTCGCCGGGGATCAGGTTACCATCGTCACACTCCTCGCCGAGCTCCTTCTGGACGATGCCGTCGCCGCACATGGGCTGGTGGGTGCAGCACTCCTTGCACGGGACGCCGGGCTCGATCTTGCAGGTTGAGGAGCAGCCATCGCCGTCGATGTTGTTGCCGTCGTCGCACTCCTCGCCCATGCCGGGCTGGACGATGCCGTCGCCGCACCGGCCCTTGCGGATGGGGCACGAGGGGCAGTTGGGCACCGGGTCGGGCTTGGGATCCTTGGGGTCTGGCTTGGGGTCCTTAGGCTCAGGCTTCGGGTCCTTGGGATCGGGCTTGGGGTCCTTGGGATCCTTGGGGTCGGGCTTCGGATCATGGTCCCTCATCTTCTCCAGCTTGCACTTGGACGAGCAGCCATCGCCATCAACCACATTCCCATCATCACACTCCTCTCCCTTCTGCAGCACGCCGTCGCCGCACTTCTCAATCTTGCACTTGGACGAGCACCCGTCGCCGTCAACCTTGTTCCCGTCATCGCACTCCTCGCCCGCCTGGACGACACCATCGCCACACTTCTCCAACTTACACGTCGCGGAGCACCCATCGCCGTCGAGATTGTTTCCGTCGTCGCACTCCTCGCCGCCCTGAAGAACGCCATCGCCGCAGCTTTCAAACTTGCACGAGGCAGAGCACCCGTCACCGTTAACATTGTTGCCGTCATCACACTCCTCACCCTTCTGCAGCACCCCGTCGCCGCACTTTTCAATCTTGCAGTCGCTCGAGCAGCCATCACCATCGACGTTGTTTCCATCGTCGCAATCTTCATGAAGCTGTCGGACACCGTCGCCGCACTTTTCAATCCTGCAGGTGCCGGAGCAGCCGTCGTTGTTGAAGAAGTTGCCGTCGTCGCATTCCTCGCCCTTTTGGAGGTATCCGTCGCCGCACCAGGGCTTCTCGCACTTGGGGTTGCACACGTCCCAGTTCAGGAGGAACTCGCCACCGTGGTCGCACTCCTCATTGGCGGCCACGATGCCGTCGCCGCACGCGCTCTTGAAGCAGCCCGGCGCGCAGTCCTTGTCCGAGTCACACTCCTCGCCCTTGTCGACCTTGTCGTCGCCACACACGCCCGTCGTCTTACATTTGGTCGGGTACCACTTGCACACTCGGTCTGCGTCCTGGCGACTGGGCCAAAGGCGCCTGCTGATCTCGAAACCCGAGGGGGCGCCATCGAGCGTCACTTGTCGGACTCCGTCTATCAATTTGCCGAACGCCTTCTCATAGTACTGCATGCAGCTGAGGAGATCATACGGACCGTCCCCGCCGTCACTGTTGGGCTTGAATTGCGGCTCAAAGTTGTACAGCTCTCCCGCCTCAACGTTGTCCCTGAGGAACTTCATCTTGGTATCGCGATCCGATCGCATCTGCTCGTGGTCGAATCCCATGGCATGTCCAAGCTCGTGCACGGCAGTGAAGGCATCGCAGAATCCTTTCTTGTCCCCCGGCTGACCCTTGATCTGCATCGATACCCTCGTCAATTGACCTTTGCGGAATCCAATACTAGCAAAGCACACCCCTTCGTTGTTGCTCCTGAAGATCATTCGGGAGTGGAGTCCCTTTTCCTCGAACAAGGCCCTTCCGTTGCTGGGGTCAATGTCCTCCACGAACCTGTAGAACGGGACGACGTGCTCCCAGCGCCTAATGGCCTCGTCGACGACGGCCTTCATAATGTCACGGCTTTTCTTGCTTTCGTACCGATAGAACAAGACGGCGTCGGGCCAGGGAACGCCTTGGGCATTGGTAAGGGCTCGCTTCTCGCCCGCTCGCTTCGAGACTGCTCGCTTCCTGCTCACGGTGCCGTTGATCCGATACGATAGGAGGTTCTCGACTGATCCGACGTGTACATCGCCGTAGGCAATGGCCTCTCCATCAAGGTCGTAGTAGCTGATAGTTTGGACGCCGGCAGGGAAGTAGTTGGTAATGCAGTTGATGCTTTCGGGGTCTGAGCACTCGTCAGGGATCTCCAGCGTCACAACCTGCTTTTGCTGGTTTCCACCCGTGAGAGGCTTGGAGCTGTCAGTCGAGTGCCACGTTATCAATGCTGGGAAGCAGAAATGCTCTTACGTCTTGATTGAAACCCGAGTCATCGGTTTGCGTCTGGGCCAGGCATGTGCACCAGAGCATTGCCCAGAGGCAGAGAAGGAGATGTCGCGCCATGGTGGTTGCCCGGCTTGCAGATGATGCAGTTGTTGCAAACGAGAGACGGCTGGCAACACAGCATGTAGGTGTAGATGTTAAATAAAACCAGAGAGGCCTTGACACCTGAAGATGATAATGATCAGCTCGGGTAGACAGTCGTTACTCATTAGGTAACCGAGCCAAAAAGGGCGTCGCCACCTCCTTGCTGTCACCTGAATCGCAGACTTTGCCAGCAAAGACTAGCTGTTGGAGAGCAGTAAGCATAAACTGCTACCTAACTATTGGCAAGCCTCAGTCCCAAGATGGGATGGATGTCGTTCAGCTGGGTAGCCCTGCATACCCGACGTACTCTCGATTCGCCTGTTAGCGCCCTAGTCGGCGCCATCTCGCCCTCCGTCAGCCCCTGGCATCTTGTGGAGATGAGGCACAAGTTTACAACGCTCAACGCGGGGCCTCTGCGCGGTTAAGCTGCCAGGCATCGTGTTTTCCTGGTTCTGCTTGGACATGTGATGCCGTAGATATATTATGGCTATGATTTATTTCGTAAATGTGCTGATGAAACCCATCGACTGCCCGTGGCCTGGGGCTGATGGACTCTCAGTGCCATCCACACCACTTTCAACGCTAGCGACTGTTACACTCTGGGGGCTGCAGCTCGAAAAAAGCGTGAAAATAAGCATACCTGATTGTTGTGCGCTAGGCCTGGAACCCCTGAAGCGATTCAGCTTGGCCAGTCAGCCCTGCGGGGAGCGGCATGCTCCAATCAGCAGCCATCACCAACATCATGATCCCTGCCTCCCAAGACCGCCACTTAGAGTCTAGACCATGGCTTTACCTAATTACATCGCAGGTGGTGCCGCCAGAACAGGACTGTGTAGCTGTCCGACAAGCCAGCGAAGCGAGGCAGACTCAAGAATCTTGTCCCCCGCATTCGTGTGTGCGGAATTAGCCCATTGCCCAACCACGTAGCGTCGGATGCGAGGGGTTCCGGGTCAAGCTGCGGCCGATGAGCCGAGTTCTATCACATCCCCAAGATGCTAGAATATGGGAGCGCGCCCAAATACGAGTGCCGGACCAATGAATTCATTTCAAGGGAACGGCGTGACCGAGATCCAGCGACTTGAGTCTGCCTGGCGCCTGGATTCATGATCCCGTGCTGTGCTTGGCGCTCTAAATACCATCTGCCGCGTCCAGTTGGTGCAGTGAACCCAACTGATACGACCTGGAGGTATTCCCAAGAGAATGATTTCCTGGACCAAGGGAAAAGCATCACAATGCCGAAAACCCCGCAAGGGGTGTTAGGGGCGTCCATGTATCCGCTATGGACCGAAGAAATATTCCGACCCGATTTTAAGCATAAAAAGAAAACAATGTCATGCGCTTGCGATTCATGTAGCGTCCCCCTTCGTCCCCCCAGCCCCTGGATGTGGCGTTGTAACCACATGCCCGACGTGGCGGTTAGGGCGCCAGACGCCAGGGAGGCCGAGGGCTGAGCGCCACGGCGGCAAGACGCACATGTCGGGTGGCATTGCAGAAGTTTGAACTGGCTCGAAACTCGTCGACAAGGATCTTGAACGTGAATGCGATCTGTCTTCCTTAATCGTATACTAGGCCTTGAAACAATTGTCATGGGCTGGCGATTCATGTATCCTCCCCCTTGATTCCCTAGAGGCTTGACAATGTTGCATCTGTCGATCTATCTTAGCAGATCGATTTCCTGAGTTCGAAAGTACTATAAACAAGATCCTGATGGATGGCTATAATAACAAACAGGATTTCCTTATGGATATCTTTCAACGTGATTCTCTTTTCAAGTCATACCGCTGGCTGCGTCCATTGTGGAAGGTGTTTCGTCTTCTGTAGTAATAGCTAGAAAAGTTCAAGGACTTGGATATTTGATATATGTACTATAGGAGATCTTCGGCAAATATCTCCAAGACGCTCGTGAATAGATTTAGCATTTTAGTAAGGGATACCAATTTGTTCAGAGGGTGAAGGAGGGTGTTTTAGGTAATCACTGGACAGTAAGCTCCCGTCAGCATCTGTCGGTGAGGTACGTACTCTAGCAAAACAATTGCCGGCGCGGCTCATTGGCCAAGTAGGTATCCTTTGCCAGCAGTATCTACGTCGACGCCTGATGGGTGCCTAATATTGATGCAGCGGTGAGTGGGTTCTCCATTTGAGCCTCATCCTTCCTCAGGGATTCTGCTTGCACCGAACTTCGCAAACCTCCCCGGTTACATGTAGGTGCTATATCTCTCGATCAACCCAGCCATTTCCATCTCCGGTCCCATGGAAGCCCAGTCGCCAACAACTGTGATCGGTTGCCTCCTAGACGTGTCCGGCTCCATGCGCGAGGCTTTGGAGACTGGCCGTGAGGATGAGCAGGTGGTCGAGCGCTTACATGCCGTTCTTTCGGCTGCGCTTAAGCTCGCTCGAGCAGAACAGCGGCGGGAGCCTAGCGCTCTTATGTTTGTCGGTTTATTCGGGTTGGAAAGCAGTATCGGATGCCCCGCGACAGTTGACCTGTGTGGCGCTGTCGATGCGCTTCTGGCGACCACCGCAATGACCACGGGACTGGTCACGAACTTCTCATCGCGCTGGCGAACCAGAATAACCTCGAGCACATTACCAAGTACATTCGAACGAAACTCACCGACGACGAGGCATTCATCGCTCATGCATACCTGCAGTGGCATAAGGAACGCATCGCGGAATTCGTTGATGCTATTCCGAGTTCGACCCAGGTGCAGAACCGTCGTGCCTTTGCTAAAGTAGGCGGTGCTAGTCTTTGCGCTATGTTTGGCGCTGCGGCTGGCTCCGTACTGGGGCCTATCGGGACTGTGGTCGGGATGAGCGTAGGTGGGCACTTAGGAAACCTTGGGGCGGGGAAGGCAGTGGATGCCGTTGTGGATTCTAAAGCCGAGAACTCGGAAGCGTTACGGCTCGTACGCCAAATTTGCGACGAGTGGTTGCAAGATTTCGCTAGCTTTTTGCCACGGCCAGTTGATGACGTTGTCCATCTGCTACAGCGACTGCAAGATCACCGGGAGATGAAGGCCGGCGATGCCCCTGATCGGGACCAGGATAGTGACACTCTCCTCGACACGTTGCGTCGCTATCTGTACGGCAGAACGCCAATGAAAGAGGCTTTAAGCAACTCGCTGGCAGCATTTCGTCAGTACCCTCCCACCGAGAAACCAGATTCTGAACAACAACGCGTGCTCGTGTTGATCTCGGACGGCGTATGGACAGACGACGACCCGCTACCGATTGCTTCCCAGCTACGTCAGGAGGGGGTCACTATGGCATCAGTATTCCTGACAGCTGACCAAACAGTTCCCCGCCGCCAGCTCTATTGCCGATCTATGGACGACTGGCACAGGGGCCAGCAGACACTCATTGACATTGCTACTAGAGTGCCTTGTGCTACGCACCCGGTACCAGTGCTCGCATCAGTAGGCTGGAAGGTCCCGATATCTGGCGAGTGCGCTCTATACGCAACTGTATGCAGCACCGTGGCTCTGAACGAGTTCTGCTCTCTTTTATTATCCGCCCGGTTCGGCTCTGCAGACTCACTGCTTGACGTCCTGGGTCGCTTGGAACTCGACACAATTATCGACGATGAGCATGTTCGCACTCGCAAGAATCCCTCAAACCAAGGCAATCAAGGGACTTGCTACGCACATGCAACTGCCGCGGTCGTTCATATGGCACTCCTTCGCATAGTTGGTCGTGACGGAGGTCACCCAAGTATTGAACAGATCCGAACGAGGATTCTAGAGGAGCATAATTTTCCACCGAATGAAGATGGGTGGCCTACTAGGGATGTTTTAAGGGCTGTGACTGACTGGTATCCTCCACTCTGCTTTGTGGAGGTGGACGAGGATGGCGCACGCGAGGCTGTGCTTTGTCGGCGTCCAGTGCTGGCCACGTTTAATCTATCGGAGGCGGGTTGGGAAACCTTCAGCGAGCGCTTGGATGACGTGAAGACTTGCAACTCGGTGCTCAAGTATGCTGACATGGAGCCACACCGTCATTTGCCCGATGACGGTGGCCATGCCGTTGTCCCAACCGGCTGCGATCCTGTCTCGCTCACGTTCCTCAACTCATGGGGCAAAGATTGGGGCAACAATGGCAGCTTTCGTATTGAAAATGCTTCCGTACTGGGGCTAGATGGTCCATCGGGGACGATAAGCATGCGCTTTTATGATGTGTACTGGTTGGAAGGCGGTCTGAGTTCTACGGAGCGGCAAGCCTACTGCGACAAAACAGACGAGAGACTGCACGCTCGCGCCGAGCAGTATCCCAGCATCCTGGAGCTTGAGATGCACTGCCCTCTCTGCCGTTCAAACTCGCCAATTGCCGACTTTAGCGGGAGTATTCGCCAGGCAAAGTGCCCGCGCTGCCAGGAGCCATTCGCACCCGAGCCAGGACACCTGGTTAAAGCGCTGTACGCGCAAGCCGGTCTTGACGATTTGGAGTGATTAAAGCTATGGCAGAAGCTTCTCAGGAGATCTATGAATGCAAAGATTGCTTTTATAGATCTTTTTGTTATTATATACAAGGGTCTAGGGTGTATTTATCTTTATAATAGAATATTTAGTTTTTAAACTATTACATACTAAGGTAGACGAAGATTGGAGCGTGAAAATTTTCCTAGCTAGGAAAGAATTAGCGTCCTGGATCAGCTAACAGTAGATAACCCGTCCTCTGCATCCGATGAATAAAGACTCTTGAGCAGGCATCTGAGCAGCCCACTGCAAACATGACCCAAATTCTCAGACCACCAGGGTCGGATATCCTGAACGACCATCACCCGGACTACGACCTCTACGAGAAGTTGTACAAGCACTTTCACGCCAATGCGGAGTTGTCGTGTCAAGAAGGCGAGACCGCCCGCAAGATCGTCGACGTCCTTCGCAGCCTTTCGGGCGACCTTGAGATCAAGACGGGCATTGGCGGACATGGCCTAATCGCTATTCTTCGCAACAATGAAGGCCCGACAATTCTTCTCCGGGCCGATATGGATGCATTGCCGGTCAAGGAGCAAACCGGACTCAAGTATGCTTGCAAGAAAACCATGGTCGATGACAGGGGCGAGACTCGACCGGTGATGCATGCCTGCGGCCACGACATGCATATAACCGCCCTCCTAGCGGCAGCGGATGTGTTGGTGAAGAGCCGGCGGCGGTGGGCGGGAACTATCGTGTTCCTGTTCCAACCGGCCGAGGAGAAGGCGAGTGGCGCTGCACACATGGTGGACGCAGGCCTCTTCACGACCTTTGGGTGCCCGGTGCCTGACGTTCTGCTCGGCCAGCATGTTTCTTCCGCCAAGGCCGGAACCGTAGCTGTACGCCCGGGACCTGTGATGGCTGCCACGGACGGGCTTCTCATCAAGGTATACGGCAAGGGGGGCCACGGCAGCACGCCGCACCTGACCATCGACCCGGTCGTCCTTGCTAGCAACATCGTTGTTCGGCTGCAGACTATTGTAAGCCGAGAGGTTCCGCCAGGCGAACTAGCCGTCGTTACCGTCGGGGAGATCAGCGCTGGCTCAGCAGAGAATATCATCAGCGACGAGGCAATCCTGAAGGTGAACACTAGGAGTCTCAAGACGAAGTGGAAGGGAGTTATCCTCGACGCCATCAAGCGTATCGTGCGCGCCGAATGCGCCGCCTCGGGGTGCACCAGAGACCCGACGTTTACGACGACGGTTTCCACGCTACCCATCGACAATGACGAGGCCGTGGCCGCCCGCCTGAGCCGCGGTTTCCAAGCCTACTTCGGAGACCACTTCGATCCGAACATGGCCGTCTGGCCGGCAAGTGAGGACTTCAACCAGCTCGCCATCGCCGTTCAACGCCCATATTGTTTCTGGTTCTTCGGTGGGCACGATCCGCAGGACTGGGATCGGCGTGAGAGGGAGGGGCGTTTGGACGGGGTACCGACGAACCATAGCCCGTTCTTCGCGCCGTCGCTCAGTTTGTCGTTGCGGACGGGGACGAAGGCCATGGTGCTCGCAGCACTGACTTGTGTTACGACTCATAATCCTCAGAAGTAGTTGTTATATTAGTTCGTAGAATAGGAACGTGCTGGCTACTACTGTTGAGACTGGTCATTCTATTCAAATTCCGTCTTGGTATTCGTTAAGGGTCCTTTACAACACGGAAGTGAAGTTTCAGCAGAAGCCTCTGGATAGAAGTGAGAAGTGGTGCATTTTGTATCCCGGCCGGGGAACTACATCAGGACCCTTTTTACAGCTCCATCCCCCGATCATCGTCTAGAATCATCTGTTGCCCCTTTTCGTGCGGAGAGTTTTCTTCCAAGCCTGCCAGGTGCCCTTTCTCACTCCCCTTGACATGATCCAGCCAGTGCTTGACCAGCTTTAGCGCAGAGGCGGGCTGGTCATAGGGAACCATGTGCCCAGCGTCTTCGATTTCCACCAACGACAGGCCCGGCACTCCCTTTACGCGACCGGCCGGTCCCCCGGACGACTCCTCCCACGGGAGCTTCTGCCACGGCATCCCTCGGAACGCAGGTTTGCCCTCCCAGTCAATGTTTTTGAGCGCTTCGAGAACCCCGTCGGCGTTACAGGCGATGTCCGTCACTCCCACATAGAACAGGACGTCCAGCGGTCGCTTAGTTGGGTCACGGGCGTATTGGAGCAGTCTTCGGATGGCACCCGTCGTCGGCTCGGCCATGTCGCCGGACTCACCGTACCGCTCGTGTGTCGCCCCGTCCGCCATGCTCCACGTCTTCACGGCGCCGCGGGTCTGCACTGTCACCTCCAGCTCATCCTCGAATACGCGGGGCAGGTTGAGGTACACTTCCACATCGCTGATAGTCGGATAGCAGTCCCCCGGACCAGCACAATCGCGCAGGCGCCGGTCGTAGATGCTGCGGGTCACGTTCTTGAAGACGCCTAAGTACCCCTGCGTGCAGGGGCTGTCGGCGAGGCTGCACAGCGGGGATTCGGGCCGGCCCGTTTATCTCACAGGCACGGAGCAGCTGCTCGCACCGACGATAGCTCTCCTCGAGGCGCTCGCACTCGGGACGGTCTAGGTGCGGCGGATACTGGTCACGCCACTGGAAGCAAGCGACTTCGTACATGGAAGGGATTTGTGTGGCCGGGTGGATATAGGGGTTGCCCACCAAAATGGATCGGAGCGGGATGATAAACGAATCGTTGTCCGAGCCGTCGAAGAAGTCGTTGTACTCGAGGATGCTGGAGGCAAGTGTGGGCACGTAACGACCGGCAAATGACTCGCCTGAGAGGTGCAGGTCAACCTTGCTGAGGGCGGGGAAAGCCTCGTATAGCATCCTGATGAAGGCGACAGAGTCGAGTGAAGACGCCGGTGTGCGGGAATGCACCGTCAGTGGCTCGCCGTCTGGGTCCTTGTCTACGTACGAGAGGCCGACCCCGGCGGGTTGGTCCAGCCAGACTACGTTGAAGTGCTCGGTCCAGGAATAGGGATTGTATTTTGTCGCGTTCGGTCCGTCGCTCAGGCAGGGCCCGTTCTCGAGCAGCATGCCATGTAATGAGCTCCCGCCTGGGCCGCCCTGGTGCCAGATGAGCAGCGGTGCCGAAGCCGGGTCATGTCGGGCCTCGTGGTACCCTGCAGCGTGTTAGTCTAAGAAAATATGCGCGCGAGGGAGGAAGGGGTCAAAGAAAGGGCATGTCAGAGTGTGGCCGTCGGCTTACAGAAGAATAGATGTCGATCGCCGAGGTCGGCCCAGCCGGCGTGATGGCTGGAGCCACCGCTGCACAGACGATTGTCGTCGGCCAGCCAGGACTTATAGCGGAGTGCATGGCCGCCAAAGGACGAGTTGACCACTTGATACCCGGAAGCCGTTGCGGCCGAGCCCGGCACCAAGCCGACGACACCCACGGCGGTGAGGAGGCACTTGCTCAGAAACATCGAGGACACAATAATTCGGACAGATAAGCTGCAATGGACTACTAGTTGACTACTGTGACGAACACTCTGAACAGTCCCTCGCCTCTATAGCTTGGGAGGAGCCAGGTCTTAATGGGTTCTTAGGTGGACCGCACTTCCTAAAGAGGGAATTCTGTGCACCGCGGCGATAAGCGAAGGGTGTTCCGCTATTGTGGATCACTAACCCGGACCGCACCTATCGCCTTAGCGCTCGAAGATTGGAAGGGCTGATAAGGGAGCGCGCGCCATGAGATGACTTCGCCATGTGTCTCAAGACGCCCGGGTTCTTTTCGTGGAGTTGTTGATGACATTTCTAGATGTGGCAAGACAAGTCCTGGTATGTCGGAGGAGCAACTTGCCACTATTCACAGCTGTCGGTTTCATCTCATCTTCCTGGAAAGGCTGACTAAGAATATAGAGTGGTTCCACTGACAGGGGTTCGATGGCTCATGTATGCGTGTGGCCACTGGCTGCTGAATAGATGATTGGGGACTTGCAGTTGAAGTCTGCAACCGACCTCGAGCAGTACTAGTACTAGGCACTTTGACGACTTCTTGTCCTTGAGTGTTCTTACAACTAATACATAGTGGCATCTTCCTCCGTCGAGTCTATTGATATAGAATATGAAGTAAAGGGATTATACCCTGTGACTGCTGCTCGCTACCCTGCAACCGACATTGCTGGGGCCAAGCCTTGAACCCGAAAGCGACAACCTCCTCATCTGTAGCTTAAATTTTTTTTATCTACTTTAAACAAGTACCTGAGGCTTCGATGTGTCTAGAATACCGCTCCTGCCGGTCCATTTGCCATGTCCAAAGTGCTAGCTGACTTGAGACAATGACGCGCCACCGCCAGTACAAAAGATGCAGCATCCCAAATTCTGCCTCACCAATTATTCCACAGCCTTGTGCATTCTCGCCCAACCAGAAGTCGTAATTTCACGTGAAATCTGCCTCGTGGCTTCTCGCGCAGCCGACTTGTCGTCTCTCGCGTTGGGCATCAATCGCGACAGTCATTCTCCCATCTCCATCCGCACCTCACCCAATACACCTTGCCACGCATCACATCGCCCCCCGCGAAATGGCCGAGCTGGTCGGCCTTGTGGCGAGTGGCATCACACTCGTCGAGTTCGGCAGCAAAGTCGCCAGTGGCATCATCAAGCTGAAGCGGCTCTGCGATGAGGTCAAGGATGTGCCCGAGTCGCTACAGCACGTGCTGCGACGGCTGGAAATCCTCATTCCCATGGTAGAGCAGATGGACCGAGACTTTCAGACCTGCCAGACAACAGCGGCAAGCTTCACGGCAATGTCCCTCAGCGTTTCATACTGCCGATCTGCAATCGCCGAGCTGAGATCTACAACCGAAGGGCTTGCACAGCATGTCGACGCGGCTCGAAGTCTGAAGCGGAATGCAGCGAGACTCAAGGTGGTGCTGAAGAAGGACTCGATTTCGCAGTTTGAGAAGCAGCTGGACTGGGCCGTTCAGCTTCTTGGCTTGGCGCAACAACAACATACTATGTGAGACAATTTCCGACATTGATCCTCATTCGCTAACGGGCATCAGAGCGACGTTGAAACTGCAACCTGAGGCGATAGTGCAGTGTCTGGTGTCATCGGAGATTGCAATCCAGCAGATTGACAGCAGCACGCCGGAGTGGCCAGACTCTCGACCGTCAGAGATCCTATGCACTGAACTTGTCTCTAACAAACGGTTGAAGTGGTACAGCCGAGACCTTTTCATTGGGCCTCGGTCGAGGCTGCCTGTTATACGCCTGTCGCCATTCGGGGGCTTTGCATTTGCATCAACTCAATCCGGAGTCGAATCAACCAACACAAAGAGTAGGCATCCCGCATCATCGCCTTTGCGAAAGTGCATGACTCACAACTCGCGCAGGCTACCAATTTCGATTATCGGCACCGAGCTGGATAGCAAACCGAGCTTGGGAGATTTTGTATTCGCCCGGAATAACTACCCACTTCCGCTCGTACAATGTCCTCCCGCGAGACGCGCCAATCTTTCGTTGTGTAGGGGCTGGCGATTACGAAGCAATGATAGATCTATTCAACACAGGAGGAGCCTCTCCATATGATGTATCTTCTGATGGCCATGCGCTCCTTCATGTGCGTAGACCTAAACAAGTAAAAGTTTGGATGTGACTCGCTGACTAGCTGTAGTTCGCCTGTGAGTCTAGATCTGTGGAATGCATCAAGGCATTGTTGCCATTTACTTCCACCGGGTCGATTCTTCTTGCGGTCGCTATCCATGAAATTCTTACCCTCAGTGGGCGTTCCTGGAATGAGGCTAGCGAGTTTCACCGCATGGCATTGTCTGCCGAACATCTACAGGGTGCAGTGTTGGAACTTGACTTAAATGAGAATCCATCCTACAAATTCTACCTGTCTTATACTATGGGAAGCTCACAAGCATTTCTTCAGGCGTTTCTACCACTTGTTTCGCCGAATCATTATGCAAGGCCTGCCGTGGAGCGACTCAACTTGGTGGGCTTTCTTTTGCCGCATCCTGCAGCCGCTCGATACATCCTCCAGAGATCGGGTCAGATAAGCCAAAGAGATGTCGATGACCTTCAAAATTCCGGCATATCCCTCCTTTCCCTTTTCACCTGCAGTTCGATTACTTATGGGGACACCCCCGCTGAAATGCGTGAGTGGCGCAGGCTGCGGAGGGACACGATCCTATTAACAAAAAATCTCCATTTTCAGCAGCAGGATAAAGCAGCGGCCATTCCCTTTCCAGTTGTGGGACATTTTCGTTTGGCCGTGGGTACGACACTTTCTTGCCTGATCACCTCGTTCCGCGTTCGTATAATCGGCCACCAGAGGAGAAGTCTGGTCATAGATGACCTGAATGGCGCACTTTTGGATTGGCTCAAGGACTTGGAAATAGTAGGGGTGAACTTGCTTGATTACGGCAAAGCTGAGAGTCTAATCTTGGCTCGGAGGGGGTTGCTCACAGAGGATCGCTCATACACGTGCATATTGGAGTGGTTTGAGATGGATAACAACGCTAAGCCCGTATGGCGATGGGATGGGGGAGCAAGACTGTCCAACTTTACCTACGGCCCGAGCCCACGAGACTGGAGCTTCAATTGGGACACTTTGTATGAAAGATCTGCTGGAGACTTCTGGGAGCTGATTGAAAGCCCGTGGCCGAGTATGCCGGGCGGCTGGGTTGATGATTGAGACAACCTTGAGCTGAGGTAGGACGCCACGGGCAGGCAGCTCTATTGCAGTTGAATGGGAAGTGGGGTCATGGCTGGAACAATCGCAAATCAACCACAAAAGTGGTTCAGCTTGTTGGCAAAATTCACGAGTACTCCATTCACTGGCTGTTTCATCCGGGTCTTACCATCCGAAAATACCCGTCTATCGTGGGCTGATGACATGGTTCCCCCTGCCAACACCGATCATGCCAGCGAGGGCCAGGACTGCAGAAAACAAGACAGCCTTATGTGTTTGAGCTAACTAGGGATGGGTTCTAGATGCTGGTATGGTATTGCATAATGGCCAATGTTGGGTGAACCGTCTCAACTGCCCTTTGGTACGGACCAGCCTGGATGGAATTAGACGCATGTAACCGGCATCGCAGGGGTTTGACAGCTGGGCGATTCCTCATCCAGCTGACTCCTTATAGGTGAGTACGGGTCCGAGGCTGATGCATGCCTTGTTCAACATTTACGTCCAGTCTCGACGAGAGCCGAAGTACGCATACTCTGAACTGCCGAGCTCACAGATGCCCGGCCGAGGAATTCCACGAGCAAAAGCACAGTTACGGGCTGCAGACCGGACCGCATGAGCTGCCGCCCAATGAGTACCGGCCGCCGACAAGCTTTGAGCTACCGAGCGATGCGACGTTTCCGCGAGAGATGGAAGGAAGCCTCCCGCCCTCGGGTCTGTCTGCCAAGTAGGAACCGTGTTGGCGGAGGAGTAGAGTCGGAAGACGCCGAGGCGGGGGAGTATGCATTCGGTCTTTGAGATTACTCACTACACATGGACATGGTTACTTCTATTGGATCGGAAAATACTGCGGTAGGCTTAGAAGGCGAACTGGGGTTTCGCTAAGCTTCAATCGTGTACAATACCATTCATTCAAATTTCAGCGTTGGCGTTGAGCCTGTATCCCTGTTTGCACGCCACGTCACTGGGTGTTTCAAATCGTCTCGCAAGGATCTTAGCCACAGTGGGCTTGTATGATAGCGAAGCACAGGAATGCAGGGTGGATCAGTTGGTGCGTGTGCATGCACTGCCACTACCAGTTGGCAAGGCCTGTTGGTCCCTTCAATATTGGGCTAGCTGTCTCTGATCCAACCCGCCATCATAGGAAGCCTCGGAAGAGACTACAGATGAGCGCTGAAAATTTCTGCCTAAATATATCTTCTACTCTTCCCAGCCGCAAGCATAGTTATGTCCCATCAAAGGCCGGAGATTGAAGAAACACTTCGAATACTCCATGGGCTTTTCCATGTTGAGATCCTGGCGGCTTGGAACGGTAACCTCCTTCACCTCGCAGTAATCAGGACGGCTTCCAAATGGATCAAGACATCTGTCGTAATTGTCAACCATCTCCCTGACGCAGTCGAAGTTATTCTTCAAGGCGTCCTCCCAGTGTAAAATGTAGTCCTTGAGCTTCTTCATCTCGTCACCCGAGACTCGGAAGACGGATGTGGAAACACTTGGAACCTGGTTTTGTCTGGAGCCGATGCAGATGCAACGCTGCAAGGTTGGCAATGGTACGTCAGTCAACGACGAAGAAGCCTGGGCAAGCACGCCATGTTGAGGATAACTCACGTTCTCATACCATATACACCCCTCCATGTGATCTCTGCAGATATTTTCGTCCATGGGGTACCGTTTAATGGAAGCACCGGTAGACTTTGCTGTTGTTAGTACATGAGGTCCTTTTCAGTATCATAGAGGTACTCCATACCTGGCGGCACACGGTCTCTCCCTGATATTGTCTTGTCAGTAAATCTCAATCTATTAGCCAAGACGTTGACACCTACATCGCTGACCATGAGAAAATAGTCATTCTTGTTGGCCGTCTTCAGAGCCCTAATCGTGGCAAACTCTTTCTACTTGCAGCCTTAGCAGCTTAAACAGAGCGTTCTGGGAGGGTTTGCACTTACCCATTTATCCTGCGCGCCCTTGACGTACGCACTGATCAGCGGGTTGATAATCTCAGTGCTCAGCCACTGCCCCGTCGCGAACTGGGAAAAGACCCAATCCTCGGGGTTCATGTCCCAGCCCTCGGGGAGCGTTCCCGTGAATACATTAGTGATTGTCGAGTTGATCGATCCTACTACGCTCGAAAACATGGCTCCGTAGGCTGATTCCAGCTTGTCGTTGAGTTCATCAGGCGTCATCCGCTGGTCCCATTTGCTGCTATCGGCCGAAAGAGTCGCAAAAGCGCCAGCGAAGAATGTCAGGGGGTTGGCATACTTCCCCAGTGCGATGCCAGGAGCTGCCTGTGACAGTCCACCCGAAAGACCTGCGAGAGAGGTGAAAATTCCAACCAGCATGTTCAGAATCAATGAGTTGTCTTCCTTCGGCGGCGTGCCCCATTCGCTGACAATGTCCTTGATACCTGCAGACAGCTGCTGGATTCCATCTGTGACCATGCTCTGCCACAGCCTTTGATGCGCTGCGTATAGGTTACCAATCTGTATGTGCATATAAAATGCCATCGGCGGAGTATAGGAGGTGCAAGGGTTGTTGAGAGGTCCCGGGCAGTTTGCACCGACATTGAAGACGGTGCAGTCGTAGGTCGATCCTCCCTGATTGCCACCAGCGATAACGGCCTGGAAGAACTTGTTGGACCAGTTCTTGGCCCCCTTCTCCTTGATGAAGGACAGGAACCAGCTCGCAGCACCGCTGGCGATCCAGTTTAACGCAACCTCTTCCATGTTGTCAGACTGGAACTTGTACCCACAAATCTCTTTTGCCAGGTCTTCGGGCCATTCCCATTCCTCAGTCTTGCTATTATCGCTGAGTCCTTTGATATTTGCGCACATTCCATGGCCGCTCTGGCAGCCGGAGCCACAGGTACCGATTTTGAGTCCGCAGTATCCATCGCTGGAACAGCAAGAGCCGAATGAAGAACCAGTGCATCTGCCAAGTCCAGAACCACAACGGCCGTCTTTGGAAATGTCGCCGCCGTTGCCAGGATCAGGATCTGGACTACCGCCGCCGAGATTCGGCAGTCCAGGGTCACCTAAGAAGTTAGTTGGCAGTTTCTGAATGGGTTTATTAGAGACTTACTTGGTGGGCCGTCATCTCCACCGCTGCCACCTTTGCATTCATTGAAGTGAGTATAAGCCTATTTTCACCGTAAACATCTGCACGCTTGATCACAAAAGCAACGGGCCATTCTTGAACTCACTCTGTTGCTCACTGGGAGTACTTGCACCAGGTCTGCTCGCCCCAGGCCTCCCTGGTTAGTAAACACCTGTGCCACGGGTCAGCTTGAAGAATTCCCAGGCCGCACATGCCAACTTGCTGTTGTTTCTCCCCGATCAATAGGCGAATAAAGAACTCCACGAGCTGTCCACGAGAAGGAGCTGCCCCCGCCTCCGTCCTTGTGTCCATTGTTTTTGAAGACAGTACCGGCTCCTGTGTACTTATTTAGCCAGATGATGTCAGCACGGCCAGAGGCTTCGACGTCGTGGAATCGGAGATTGGCTCGGTCCCTAAAATGAACCTCTGTTAGTTCGTGAAGACTACTTTGAAAAGACCTGCTTACCATCCTTCGGGCCTCTTTATCTGCCCAACATCAACCATGCCATTCTTTGTATTAAGCCAACCGGTGATGAATCCATCTTTCTTGAGGCACAGCACATCTGCCCGTCCGTCACCGCTAGTTTGTTCTATTAGTGGTCCACACTTGCACACGGATAACATTGACTCACTCCATATCCGCGAGTCTCATGCCTCGATCAAAAATGGACACGCCCCATCCTTCCGAGCATACACCAGGCGTGACAACTCCGCGATGTGTAAACGTAAGAGATTGGGCTTTCTCGTCCCAGTTGTTCTCGTACAGAGTCAGCGCGCCCGTTGCCTTGTTCTGAACCAGGACATCGCATCTGCCGTTGCCTGTCCAGTCCGCAAGGTGTATGCCGACACGTGGGCCGGGGACTTTGAGAGAGATCTTGACGTTTGGTCCCCACCAGGGCGGGTTGTGAACATTGGCGTAGATCTCGGCCGCGTGGCCATCGGACCAGATCCAGACATAGTCATCGGCACCTGTTCCTCGCATGTCACAGTAGAAGTTGCCGTCGGCCTTGCGTCTCGTGCCGCCGCCGCCCGTGTTTTCGTAAACGTGCACGTCGTAGTGTTTGTCTTCCTCTTTCAAGTAGACATAGTCGAGGCGGCCTGAACCGTAGATGCGAGCAAACTTGATCTGGTCGCGGATGCCAGCAGTTCCCATTCCGAGATGGGTCACGCCCGCGGACATCCAGTCTGGGCCCTAGTACAGCGTTAACGGTCCATCATCTGTCAATGAGTGTGAGATCACCCACAATGCCTGGACCCCATCCCCGTCCATTGATCCACGTCTCGACCTCTCCTTTGTCACCAACGTACAAATAGTCGCTCCGGAAGCTAGATACTTGTAAATCCTGTTTCGATTGAGAACATTTTCCCGGCTGGACTTACTCTCCATTGATGTCCCCAAACACAATACCTGCTGCATCGGCCTTCTTTTTGTCAAAGACAACGCCACGAAGTCCATCAGCGGTGCTGAATCCTTGCCAAAAGTACTTGTCTCCTTGGCCGCCGTTGCGAGAACATCTGGGATATTTGAATTAGCAGAGTTCACATCACTCTAGAATCACGTACATGACGGTGCCGTCTGACTTTGTCAGACAGTAGTCGGCTCTGCCGTCACCATCGATATCTGTACGTGGATTGTTAGCCTTCAAACCTCATCTGGTTTTCTTGGTAGTCTCTTACCGGCGATTCGCACGTTGGATGCAACAAAGCCATCATGCTTTGGTACAACCTGGCCGATGCTCTCGAATTTAGGCGGGTTGCCGCCTCTATTGAGAGAAACAGTGACAGCTGAGCCCTCTTTCAAACAAAAGAAGTCATCCAAGCCGTCGTTGTTGAAGTCTGCAAAGGCGTAAAGGGGTCCTGAATCGCAGTTCTGTCCGACATCAAAAGTAGTCGAGGGACCGAATTTTCCGCCACCAAGATTCTGGCGGAAATAATACGTGTTTTTTCCAGTCGCAGGATCATGGAATATCCGAATCCACTCATCCTGGGCCTCGTTGCGTGCAAAATTGGGATTGTTGACCACGATATTGGCGAAAAACATATGCCAGGGGATCGCATCCGTCACTGACTTTGGGTCGTTGCGCTTCTCGATCCGCGCAGAATCAATGATGCCGCGCTCGATGCGAGAATGCTTGTAATTGCCGTCATCGTGCCCGCTGCCCTGTTGCGATTGAACAGGCCCTCGCGCATTGCCCGCTACCTTGGCGCAAGTCTTGGGCGAACTGTTCGACTTGTCATCGATGCCGTTGACTGTAGCAGGGGGTTGAATATCTCCTTCCAAGCCCCTAATGGCACTCCACCAGGCAGCAGCGAATAACTTGTAGCCCTGGTCGCTGGGGTGGATGCCATCACCAGAAAGATCGGACAGTGACATGGCCTTCTGGATATCAGCGAGACCAATACGCTTTCCCTGGCCCTTGTATTTTTCGTAAAGCTGTCGGATCTGCTGGCTGATGTCCTGGACACAGTTGGCATTGTTCGCGTTTGGGACAATGGTAGATATGATGACAGTCACGCCGGGAATACTGTTGAAGATGTCGTCTACCATGACCGCAGTTCTGGCCCCGGCCTGAGAAATGTCGATTTTTTGCATGCAGTCGTTGCTATACAGAAGTCAGATTCATTCTTATGACTCGATGGGCAAGCTTCATGAGGATGGCGCACGTTCCGGCATTGAGAAGCACTAGGTTGGGCATCATCCACTTTGAAGACGTGAAAGCTGAGTGGATTTCTGAGATGACCCATCCCGGATGTCCCTCGTTGTCCTGCAAAGATCAATTGTTATTTAGTCATCTGTTACTTAGTGTTTTTCAGGCAACCCACCTTGTCTGCCATTTTGCCATTCTGCTTCGATCCTACCATGTTCACGTTCCAACCCTTCCAACGCAGCTGATCGCGAATATGCTTGCGGAAGCCGTTGCCGTCAGAAGATGAAACACCTTCCACAATGGACGCACCCAGCGGCATGACCCGTAAATAGAAGTCCTTCGCATCACGTCGAAATATGTCCGGGGTAGGGTCCTGTTCGTTGCCGTAGCTGTCCGTCACGTCCAGCTTTTTAGTGCCCTCAAACTCGGGAAATTGATTCTGCCAAGATGTCTCGACGGATACAACATCATCAGCGTATTTGGTCTTAGCGTCTGGGCTGTCAACATTGGTCGGGAAACCGTCTTCGTTGGCGAGGGCCCCGCCGGTCAGGGCGAGGAAGAAGCCCAATGCTTTCAAAATATGCGGCATGTTGAGAATTGACCTGCCACGAGAAGCAAATTCTATTGGAAGGTGACCTCTGGCCATAGTTCTGCCGAATAGAGACATGGAAAACTTCTTATATCTTGTAGCATCCGTCGCCCCCAAACTCGCCCCCACTACCGCAGTGCCACGGTTGTAATCGGGGCTGTGTCGTCTCTGGTGTTTCAATTTGACAAGCTAGGCAGACTAGGCAGGCCATCCATATTGTGTGGGCTCACTACGCAAGGCCATACCATGTATGAGTTCTAGACATGTTATGTTGATTTCAAAGCGTGATGGCTGCATTTGGATTGCCGCTTATGCAGTCGGACTTTTCGGTTCAGCTGGTGAAGTCCGAGGGTGTCGGTTTGGTGGGCTTGTGATGTCGAGTCGTAAGACTAATCCCTGTGGTGTCATGTCAGCCACCTTTCTCCTCCGTCAGCATCAAGGACAACAATTCAGCCTAGGTCCTGCCAAGCGGGGATCATGTCGGATCTTCATCTTCACAAGGACCGGCCACCAAAATAATGGTGATCGGTTGTGCTTCCCTGGCAGTCTCAACCTATGATAGGCGGCCACCCCGTTTCCACCTGACTACTGGCCATGCTCGCGGTGATTAACCTGCAGATTGACCATGCTCCTGGTGGATCCCTTTCTCCAGAATGCCTAGGAGGATCGTGCCGGTTCCCGCGCGCGATTACCGGGGAGGGGGGCGCAGGGGCAAGCGCTGACTGGTAGGAGTGGAAGGATAGCACAGATCGAACGATTCTTAAGTGAGCACTTCACTTTTTGCATTCTTCTGCTCTATTCAAGGCATAGGAGGTGGGCCAGTATTATGCAGAGTTTGTAGATAAGCTTCAATCTGAGTGCAGTCTGCATCGGAAACAACCCGCTGGGCTTGTGGTCTAATCCCAGCTGTTGGTAGTCGCGTGATTGTCTGACAGGGGACTATCAAGTATATGCATCTTACCTAGTCTGCCGTGTGTTTGTGTTGTAGCTGGCGTATGATGCTTCAATACCCGAAAAATTGCCAGATTCAGGATAGCGACGGCTACGGTGTAATTACCCACCCATGGGAACCTTGTAGAAGCTGGTGGGTGTTTTCTAGGACCAAGGGGACCCATAGTTACCCACGGAAACCCAGGAAAAACCCGTGGGAATTTTGAGGACCTCGGCGGGTCTCGTAGCGAGGAGCGGGTTACCCATGGGTCCGACCAAAGACCCACGGGTTTCTTATGGGTCTTACTGTAATTGTAGTAATCCATTATCATTGACGGTAGCTTTCAACGGCAGCTAGACGCAGATAGATGCAGGTATTCTGAAAGAAGACTGGGATGGCGTCGTCTTCAACATGTGGAATGATCCGACTACTTCCCGTTGCAGCGAGTGTCAGCTCACCACCGAGGAGTGGCTGCATTTGGCTTAAAGTAGACCAGAGTCCTGTGAAATGAAGCTACTCGGATGATGTATGCTAGTATGGGCTGTGGGGATTGTTGTTTAAGCGTTCAAGTGAATGCACTAGATATCTTGGGTACAATCGGCAATGGCTTGGACTCTTGCGCTGATGTATTGCATTCTATATATTATAATCGTGATGGCATTACAAAACCTGGGTAGATGCATCCTTGTACTCTCCCAGCTTAAACAGCTTCTTGGCATTCTCCCGGCCAATCTTGAGCCTATCTCTTGTGCTGAGCTCGGTGGCGTCGAACCAGTCGCAGGCGTCCGAGAAGGTCTCAAAGGGATAGTCTACGGAGAAGAGGATGCGGTCGCTGCTGACCTCGTTGATGCAGAAGTTGAGCGTGGTTGTGGAGAAGTGGCCAGAGGTGGTGATCCAGATGTTCTCGTCAAAGTACTGGCGGATCGTCTTCTTGCACGAGAGGCCGAGGGGCTTCTTGCGGTCCTCAAACCAGTGGCTAGTCTTGTCAGCATGAAGCTATCACAACAATGCCAGAGATGACTTACTTGATGCGCCACATGTCAAAGGGAATGTGCTCGCCGAGGTGGCCCAGGATGACCTGCAGCTTGGGGTGGCGGTCGAACACGCCGTTGGTGACCATGCCCAGCACGTGGAGGCTGACGCCGTGGGCAAAGGACAGAGGAGGACCGATCAGCCAGCTGCGGTCCTTCCAGAGCTTCTCGTGGATGGTGCCAGTGGGGTTGCGAGGGTGCAGGTAGAAGGGGGCCTCGAGCTCGACGCACGTCTCCCAGAAGATGTCCCACTCGGGGCCGTCGTAGAAGATCATATCGTCACCATCCTTGCCGGCGCGCTGGGTGTCGTTGACCAGGGCGCCCTTGAAGCCGAGCTGGGTCATGCAGCGGCGCAGCTCGGCGGCGGCCTCCTTGGGGTCGTGCATGGAGAGGGTGCTGGGGCCGTGTCAGTCAATATTGTGCATCTTGTGAACGTCGTGCAGATGGGTGAGACAAAGGGCAGAAGCCCCCCCGCACACAGACTTACGCAAAAGAACCGAGACGGTCGGGCATGGCGCGCACCTTCTCGTAGGCATAGTCGTTGATTTCAGTGGCAAGGGCAGCAGCCTCCTTGGGATCCCAGATGTCCTGCACGCCGGGAGCAGTGTACGATAGAATCTGGTAGCCCACGCCGTGCTTGTCGGCAAACTGGATGCGGATGTCGTCGAGATCCTGGATCTCCTTGGTGTGCTTCTCGGGATCCGTGGCAAACATACCAGCCCACCACTTGGTCTTTTCCTCCAGGCGGGGGAGCGCCCAGGCTTCCTCGAGAATGACCTTTCCCTTCATGTTGATGTGTATTGGTGGTATTTGGTTTATGAGATGTATGAACACGAATGATGCTGCAGAGGAAGGCCAGCTTGAAGGCCATCTGTTACTGAGTTCAAATACTCTGGCTGCATGCACAGGGAGGGTCCACTTGCCGACGCTGAGATCATAGCGCCACCGTCTGTGCCGCCGTCCGCGCAGTCGGGTGTGTCGGCTATGGCACCCGGGGACTCGTCCGCCTCCCTCGATTCGCGGGTGTTTGCACAACGTCGACTAAGCTAGGGATTGCTAGCGCGTATTACAAACACGTCTCATCGGGTATCTCCCCGTGGGGAAGTCGGAAACAGGGCATGTTGGCCTTTCGGGTACGGGGCTCACACCCGCTAGCTGCACCCCGCACAGCAAGAGATGCATCGGCGGCAGATGTCCCGGCAGTAACATCGCAGAAGCCAGAGTGCAGTAGGCTCTCTGAATGGCAAGAGATGAAACATCTATTCTCTTCTGCCGTTGCTATGTTGATGTTTTCGTGCACCTAGCCTGCTGTAGATGGTGGCACCATGTAGCATTGGGTACACAGAGTTACAGTATCACAACGGTCACAGTTCAGGCTGGTCTTGCGAGTGCGCCTTGAACACTGCTAACCACCCGTTCAATACCTGAAAGGGATTTGGCAGACGATCTGAGAGCAAGGTTTACAATTTAATCTCATCGCAATCCAACGTTGAAGCTGCTTATTAAACGATCCCAGTCCCTGTCTACAGTCTTGCAGTTTACCCTATATATGACCCGCTTCATCAGGCGACATGATATTGTTGGACTATCTCTTCAACAGCGCTCTTGATATCCTTGCGTCGGTAGTTACCCAGAATACTGATATCTGCCGGACCAAGCTCATAGGAAATGACCCTGTCACCGGCAAAAAGAGCTGATCGAGGTAACAAAGGGTGCTCCTCGTCCCTTGCCAGGATAGTAACCTCAGTCTTGCGGACAGCCCTGAAAAACATCTCAAAATACGTCGCATACGTCAAATTCTCATCACCAATCAGGATAGTTCTTCCTGCAACCGCTGGCCCATTCTCCAGAGCACCCGCAATGGCTTCCGACAAGGACTGTGCCGAGATGAAGTTCAAGCCCCCCAAGGGAGCGGATTCAGGCAACCCCAACTTCCCTTCTGCGTACTGGACGTATGCCTCGAAAAAGGGGACCTTCATGCCCGGCACGGTACCGACAACGAACGGAGGATCGAGGCTGCAGGCGGAGAAGGTAGGTGTCGAGAGCTCTGCAACGCCCTCTGCAGCCAGTTTTCGAGATCGAATATAGGTATTCTCTTCGACCAAGTCTGGCAGAATATGCGGATAGGCGCTCCCAATGTGGACGAATTGTTTGACGCCAGCAGACCGAGCCAGCTCAGCAAACGCCGGCACGGCATCGGCATTGGCCCGGAGGAGGTACTTGTCCGCATCCTCGCCAGCGGGAACATGTCGTTGATCCGCCCCAGCAGCAAAGACCACGGCGTCAAACCCGGCAAGCTGATGCTTTGTGATGTCGTCGCGCATGTAGTCTCCCTTCAAAAAGGGGAAAGCCGCCAGAACTGGTACGGATTCTGGACGCTGGCGACCAGCAATAGCGACGTCATGGCCTTTCGATTGGAGGTGGAGGGCGGCATGCCCACCGATCATGCCCGTACCGCCGACGACGAGTACCCTCATGCTGAATAACGAAAGTGCGGGAGAATGCGATGATCAAATTTCCGCGTGTCAAGAGGGCTAGAAAGGGTTGACCTTTTGTATGCGCTTTATGCTTGCAATGAGAGAAACCCCTTCGCCCACCGGGAGTCTGTGCTCACCGCTGCGCGCGTCCTCGAGGTTTTTACGGAATTTTTGGCGTCATGGTGCCTTCCATCCCGCCGGAAGCTCCAGCAGCTGACAAACTACGTCTAAATTATGACGCGGCGTATGCACTATTGAAAGCGGGACCAGATTCGTGGATGCACCATCGTCGCCACGTGTAAATAAGGCCCGGGTAACCTCATGATTGATTTTACAGAAAGACAACACCCTTGACTCTACTTCTCAGCCAGTCCTACCTTCAAACACTTTCGAACAGACACTATCATCATGGCTCCGGCCACTTCCACGAACTCATCCGCAACTGCATCGCACGCTACTCTATCGGCATTGACCTGAGAGACTGGACCATTTTCTCCAGAGCCTTTCTCGACAACGCCAAGGTGCACTTTCCCGATCCCATTGGTTCCATTGAAGGAATCGCGGCACTTGCAGACAAGGTGCAGAAGATGGTCGGGCATTTGCAAACCCAACATGCGCTCAGCACGCAGCTCATCGAACTCACCGGCGACAAAACCGCAAAAGCCACGACCTACGGCAGGGCAATCCATTTTGGTGTAGGCGAGGACGCAGGGAAATGTGTAACTGCCTGGGGCATGTATCGAGATGTCCTTGTCAAGGACACTTTCGACGGACAGGAGGATTGGAGAATCTCTGAGCGCAAGGTCGATTTTCAGGCGCCGTTTAGCGGCGACGTGTCGCTGATACCGATGTAATGGATCATAACGCTACCAATATATTAGATGGTACAGAACAGTATTAATGGCCAGTAGCTCCGTGATTTACACTCATATTGTGTACTCATCCCGCGTTCGCTTTTGCAAAGGTTTCAAGGGACTGCAGGGTGATGGTTAAGGATCTGACTCAGGGCTGAAGAAGCACCTTGCTAGCGGATCCAAACCAGCCTCGGCCAGAATAATAAGCCCATGTCAGTGGTTCATGTGAAGCTGCAATCTCTATTTGATAACCCGGGCAAGCAAGTTACAACGCCAAGGGCCTCGATCCATAATTGCACGGGGGCGTACAGGTTCCTCTGCTTAGTTAATCAAAGCTGCATTTCTCAGCTTTCCCAGAGTACCCATTTATATAGCTCGCCCACCGGCACCTTAGTCAAGCCAAATCTCTGCCCATGCACTTTCTAACCGAAAGCTTAGCGCCCGGACGCTAAAGCAATTGGCTAGCTGCCACATGTAACTTGCGACAACTGCTTGCCGGATGAGGCAAGAATGTTGCCCTGTTCCCCTAAGATGATGCATCAGTGGCAATCGTCAACCCTGCGCAATATCCCGCTTCCGTCATCCAGATAATAATATCTGACAAGGTTTGTCAACCCGTAGCCCACCGGACTCTGTGGGGCTAGTGGAAGGCACCAATGCCCAAGCTAGCGTCTGATAGGTAGGTAATACAGGAGCGAAGAAGCATTAAAATCTACCGTGTACATGCGCCGCAATCCAACACTGAAGCTACAAGTCGAATCGCCCTGACTCCCGTTTACAGCATGCCCGAACTTCAACCTTGGCTGTTCCGCCCTTCCATGAAGCGGAATGGAAGCCATCAAGTGCCAAGACCAAATCAGCCCCAGCTGAAGGATCCGAACCAACGTGCGCCAACGGCCTACATTCATTGGCCGCCCGGAAACAACCAACGAGCAATATAATACCCGGCCAACGCGCTGGCCTCATCAGATATCGGATGCATCTCAACAACGCCACCTTCCTCTCAGCTAAACCGGCTCCCGCATCGTCTAGTTTAGCGCCATGTCCGAGTATGAAGGGCCCCCTCCGCCAAAGACGGCCGCGGCAAGGACCGTCAACAAATTCGTCTGGCTGTATTTCGTGAGCGTACTGATGCACGCGGCCTTGCTCATCATTGGCTGCTTCGCCGCTACTGGCGCCGGGAACCACAAAGACCTGCGCGGCAAGACTGTCAACTTCACTCCAATCGGCCTCCACGCCCAGCGCCTCTACATTGCCATGGTATGTCCTGCTCCTTGAGCTCGCCATGCGCTTGGCAGTAACTAACCAGCCACGACATACAGGGCGCTATGGGCATGGTCGTCGAAGGCTACCTGGCCTTTGCGCCGGCCAACTCTGTGAACAAGCTGAGAGGCAGAAATTACGATGAGGATGACCTGTTCAAATCGATCCGCCTCGTCAACTTTGGCTGCATCCCGTGGTATGCCTTCTCCGCCGCTGTGTACGCCCTCCTCATTGGCCTCGGGGCCACATATATCCCGCTCGCGTCATCGGAAATATCAGCCTGCAGGGGATCTGACGCCTCCAAGTACACGCAATGTGACACGATGAACGGAACATGGATCCTGGCCATACTGCTTTTGTGAGCCCAACAGATTAAATCTTTACTTGCCACGGACTGTGATTACTGACCTCCATGTGTGTGCAGCCTGTGGGAACTGCTCCAGCTGCGTGTGGCCATCCGTCTCCGAAAGCGGCTGGTCCACTTCATTCCAGAAGATGAGGACTCGAGCATCGGATTGAATGATCGTGCCGAGCGGGAAACACATGAACTTCTCAATCCCCCAGTGTATTCAGCTGAAGGACCCATGGCAGCCCCTTCTCCAGAGCCACCGACAACACTCGGCTACGGCCTCAAAGTCGTGCCGCCACCTCCTGGAGCAAAGTACAGGAGCGTGAGTTCCAATGACGACAGGTAGACTTAGATCATCACGTTCCCAAAGTAGCAACGCAAGGAAATGAAGTCGAGAAGAGGCAGGCCGAGAGGTTACTCTATGATTCATAACTCAAGCAAGCACCATCACATTCAGCGATAATTTTTTGACGATCATACATGTTCAAGTTGAAGGGGATGTGGCTCGACCGACAACAGAATTTGAACGTCTTGAAGATGATCCACGGCCAAAGTTACAAGCAAAGGGGACCATTGAGACCAATAACGCCTGGACCAGCATGATTGCCTTATCAGAGAGTCTAGACCCCCATAGGACCCCCATGTCCGCTAGTTCCGCCGAGAGAGTGTGGGGACCCCGCAGTCCTCGTCTTCCCAACATTAATAATGCGGATAGCGGAGATAGACATCAGCTCTCCGAGCTGGCCGTCATCGGGTAGCGGGTAGGTGGTCTCGAAAGGTGGGAGCTAGTGTTTCTCTCACAGCCTCACCGTCCCATCATTGTGGCATCCATGATGAACGGACCTAGCCTGCTTCCATCCATCATGCGTGGTTGATGCGATCAAGCCCGTTTCATTGGTAGCTAAGACTCTTATCTATGCCATCACAACGAATCCCGATCTTGGACCATTCATGATAGTGATCAACAAGCATGCATTAGGGGCAACGACTGTGGGGGGATGACGCGGCTGCGCACCCCAGCATGTTTTGCTGAAAGTCACTATTGATCGGCCACCTTCAGGGGTGCCATGGCTTATTCCGCGAATAGATCTCGGTAGATGCGTTCGGGTACCCAGCTTCCGACGGACAGCTGTGTGGCCGGATATTTCGTCTCGGTTGGAGGCTTCAAGCGGTGTATGATTGTGTCAGCAATGCCGCTGACTGGACCAGTCATGACACTACAGGATCAGCCTTCACTGAGTGATATAGGCAAATACAACACAACCCGGGGCCTACCGGGGAGTACCAGGGCAGTGATGAGAAAACCCCGGGTTCCAGACTCGGGCAAAATACACGAGCATCCTCGTTTGACTCACGCGGGGTTGGTGTAGGAGTCGGATCTGGGGTAGCCCCACTGTGGCTTGCTTGCTCATCACACTCGAGACATCAATTCGTCTTGTCTGGGAGGTTGGCGAATGGAACGTATAAGACAAGGCCCACCTCGGCCTCGACTTTTGACCGACTTCTCATCCCCAAACCTGCTTGTGTGTTCATCCAGTGCTCAATCAGCCAGTATGACAGACTCCCTCGAGACCAAGGCTGGCGCGAGCGTGGCCGTCAACGTCGCCAAAGCCACCAATGCTGCCGCCGAACACATTGAATCTCTCAGCCCTGACACGCGAATCGCCCTCGACAAGGCCCTCACACGCAAGTTTGACCGCCGAGTTCTTCCCTTCTGCACCTCATGCATCTCTGCTCCATGATTGACCGCGCCAACATGGGGAATGCAAAGGTCCTCGGCATGGCGACCGAGCTGAAGCTCGACGGCAACAAGTTTAACATTGCCATGTCGCTGTTCTTTGTCACCTACATCCTGTTTGAAATGTGAGTGCTCGATAGCTCTTGGCACTTTCGTTTGGCCTCGCAGTCGTGCGTGAGCTAATACGGCATGCAGCCCATCAAACATGATCATCAAGCGTGTAGGCCCCAAGATCTGGCTCACAATCCTGACCACCTCATTTGGCATCGTCACCATGTGCCAGGCCTTTGCCCGGTCCTTTAGTGGCATCGTTGCTGTCCGAGTCATGCTCGGTCTCTGCGAAGCCGGTGTCCTGCCGGGCATCATGTTCACTCTGGCCAGCTTTTACAGGCGCCACGAGCTCACCACCAGAATGGGCTGGCTCAACGCCGTAGTCTCTCTGTCGGGGGCTTTTGGAGGCCTCCTAGCTACCGGCTTCTCTCGTATTCCTGCTTTTGGCATGCTTCATACTTGGCGACACGTTCTATTCTTTGAGGGGATCATCACGATCCTCGTCGGCTTTTCCATCCTCATGTTGCCGAATAGCCCTGCCACCTCAGGCTTCCTGACTGAGGAGGAGAGGCAGTATGCGTGCTCTCGTCTCATCGACGAAGCCAAAGCTCTCCCAGACGAGAAGATCAACAAGACCACATTCAAGCGTGCCTTGCTGCACTTCCCCACACAGCTGGTTGCATTCTCTCTCATCTGCTCGCTATGCTGTATGGGATCTCTGCAAATTTTCACCGTAAGTACTCATACAACTCGTTAGATTTGCTACATTCTGACTTGCGTGTTCGAACAGCCCACACTCCTCCAGGCCATGGGATTCAGCGGTCAACAAGCGCAGCTCATGTCTGTCCCTCCCTACGTTTTGGGCGCCATCGTCTGTGTCACCGCAGCGACGTTGTCCGACCGATTCCACATGCGAGGAGTCTTCTTTGTTGGACTTTTAGCACCCATGATGTTTATCGGCTTCACACTCAACCAATTCGTCACCAATGTCGCGGCGAGGTATTTTGGAATCTTCCTCGCAGTGTCTGCCGGGTTCACTGCCAGCCCGCTGCTTCTCAGCTGGGTTGTGGACAACAACTCCGGGCCGGCCGTGAAGGCCATTGCCGCGGCATATTCGGTTGGTGTCGGCGGGTAAGTGTCAATGAGTCTACTTGGAAGATTGCAGAGGGCTAATTTGTGGGTGTCCAGGTTCGGCCAGCTTCTTGCAACATGGACGTACTTGGCGACTGAGGCACCAAAGTACCGGACTGGCCACAGCATCAACATGGCGTGTGCATTTGTTTTGTTCTTTACGGCTGGGGCTCATTGGGTCTGGGCTCGCTGGGAGAATAACAAGCGCGCAGATGGTCATCGGGATGAGAGGCTGGCGCGAGAACATGAGGGACTCGGACACGATCACCCAGCCTATAGATTTACTCCTTAGATCAGATCGCGAGAAGTCCCGTCAAAGAATCCGATGGCCAAGGCATTTTATAAGAAATCACAGTAACTCTGAAAAAGGAAGTTGTGTTTCTGCAAGGCATGGACAATGGCTTCTCTGTCATGTAATGAACTGGGGGATGCTATCGCTCGAGTAATGCTATTGAAGATCTGGCAGGTTTATTACATTACCTGCGAGACAGAACCATGGGCGAGTATTACTTCAATCTCAAACACTTTCAACCACAATCAGATGCGCGTAATTGACAGATACTCTCCAAAGAGTGCATAAATTCATAAACTAGCCGCTAACAGGCATATGTACTTGTACATCCAACACACGGCATGATGGGAAACACACAAACATCGCTTTCAATTCGACTCTACTCCTTTTTCGTCGCCAGCGACATGTCATACTCGAGCTCCCACTCAGCCTGGGCGTCTCCCTTGCGCGGCACAAAGTCGACAGTCAGGCCATCCTTGACGGCAAACACGGTGTCGTCACCGAGATACTTGGACTCGGAGTCGAAGATCTGGGTGGTCACGCTCTTGAATCCGTCGGCGATGACCTTGGAGTGTATTAGTTAACGTCTTGTAGTTGTATGAGTGCCGGGTAACGTACCATGAAGTGCAGGTGAGCAGGTCGGTAAACGTGTCGGTCCAGCATGCGGAGCAACTTGCCCGAAGGACCGTCCTCGGGAATCTACCACTGTTAGTCGACATCCAGATTTACGTCAACGTGTCAGAAGCATACCGGGTAGGGAGTAGGTCGCAGGCAGTAGAATGAGTAGCGGCCCTGGTCGTCCGTGATGAACTTTCCTCGCAGGTTGTGTTCGCGCTGGTTTGAATCCTGCTGCTCGTAAAGGCCTGTAAATCCCATCAGTCAGGGCATCGCACAATGACGCATTGTCCGAAGTCATACCGTTTGTCGACGCTTGCCAGACCTCGACTGAGGCATTGGGAATGGGCTTTCCAGTCTCGGCTGAGGTGATGGTTCCCCAGACATAGGCGACAATGGCGTCATCGGGCGTCTCAAACGAGATGGTGGTGCCGTTCTCGCGGGTAGGGGTATCATGGCGCCAGAAGGGCCCAAGAATGGCCGTCAATGTACCCGAGTTTCCGTCCTGGGCGGCCTTTCGGTGTGTAATGTCATCCACGAGGCTGCATTCATGTTAGACGCGGGTCCCATCCGAGACATTCGCCCTGCAGCCGCACTTACGTCTCGAGTCCAATCACGTCGCAGAGGAGCTGGCCCTCGTTTCGCTTGTCGCTGCTCATCTGGCCGGCCTGGTTGATCATGTCGACGCCAATCAGCCACTCGTCCATGGTCAGCTGCACATCCCGCGCAAAGTCGTGGATGTGCTGGACCAGGCTGGACATGACCTCACGCAGGCGGGGGTCCGTCTTGGAGCCGAACGAGTCAATGACATGCTGGGTGTATTCCTGGCCCAGGCCGTTGTCGGATGAGAAGGGAACGACGCTTGGCTTGCCGTTGACGGCGGCGCCAGCTGTGTTACTTTGAGAAGCCATGATGTGATGAATGTGAAGGATCAAGAATCAGCCTGCCTGCTTGCTAAGATGACGGTATGAATTGACTGAGATTTAGCGTGTCTGGTGCCAATCTTGGGGCTTTTTATCCTTAGCCGCCGCGACATGTGTCGCACTCTGTCGGTTAAGGGCGAGATGCGCAGACGGGGGATGGAACCCTCTGACCGGCCCATGACGGCGAACCACCAATAGGAGCCGGCGTGAATCCAACCCACTGGCACTTGATCGACCCATTCCAAGTGGCTGTGATGCGGAGAAGCACATTTCCCCGGCCAAAGGGTGTCGGCCAGCCCCGGTCGTGTCGGAAGGGATGTCGGCTTTGGGGTTGCGGGGTATGCGATGTGGCGGATGCTGCGTGAAACTTAGCCGCTTCAATGCGACTAGTCAAAACGCCAAGGATGGTTGCCGAATGGTAAACCCGTACTTCCGGGGGCGAAACGGCCGATGATCTCTTTCGTGATGTGGTGGTGGCCAGTGGGCTCTTTGTCTAGATATGGCGGAGATAGCTGACAGTATTATGCAAGACGCCAAAGAAAATACCTGTAAAACAATGCTAGAACATGGCACACGGAGTCACTGGGGATCCGCTCGTGACACAGAAATAAGGAGGACATGGCTCTTATTGGCGCAAACTCAGAGAAGTAGGCACAATGCACTGAATTCATAGCGTAAAATGCTTCATCTACTACAAAAGACATCGTGATCAATCCATGTCGGATGCTATGGGATACATCTAGGCCTCCACGCGGTAATCAGCCTCCTCGCCAAAGTCCCAGGTCGGCAGATCAGACCCATTAGGCCTGCTCGCCCTCCTGAAGCTGATTTCCAGCCCCTCAATGTCCGCCACGGGTCGCACAGCCTGCACCTTTGCCTTGTAGGCGCCCGAGTACCAGTGATCAAGCAGGTCCGGGTTCTTGAAGAACTCGGGACACGTCTCCCTCAGCCTGCGGAGCGCGGTGCCCGAGATCTGGTCCACGCTGTGCGCGTGGCGCAGCGCCAGGAACTCGTCGCCCGCGTCGCGGCGGAGCTGCTCCTTGACGGCCTCGGGGTACTGGCCGACCTTGAAGAGGAGGAGATCGTAGTGAAGCAGGGACGCTTTGCCGTGCCAGGAACCGCCGCGGACGGCTCTGTGGTAGAGACCGGCGAGGGCCGTGATGGCGCCGATGCACCCGGTGCCGTAGTCGGAGATGGGGAAGGGAGGCACCATGGGCTCGTCCATGCCCATGAACTTGCCCTGCTCCCATGCCACTCCGCTAACCTATATGACGTTAGTATCTCACGCGGGGGAGGGCTTTGGGGGAGCATCTTACGCAGTCGGCAATCTGTTGCCATCCAGGCCGGCCAGCCCACTCGCCCTCATAACCGAAGCAGTTCTCGTTGACATATACGATACCCTTGCCGCGCTTCTTGGCAAGCTCCGTCAGTTTCGTCGCACCGTATCCAAGCTTCTCCAGGGCTCCAGGCCTGTATCCATCTACCACCACGTCCACGTCCTCGAGGAGACGCTCAAATGCCTCCCGGCCCCCGGGCGTCTTCAGGTCCAGCTCCGCAGCGTGCTTGCCCATATTTCCGTCAACTTGGAAAAACGGCACGTCGCTGAGATTCGGGCTCGTGATCTTCAGGACATCAGCCCCGTATTCGCCCAGGATTCTCGTGACGATGGGTCCTGCGATGATGCGGCAAAGCTCCAGCACTTTGATGCCCGAGAGCAGTCGGTGAGGACCGTTCTCTGGAGGCGAACTGATGGGCGCCTTGGGTGTCTCGGACTCAAGGTTCTCGACAGACCAAGGCGGAAGCTTGATGTTTGTCTTGCCCTAAACTCCCCACGCATGGGTTAGATATGCTACTAATGAATGCACGCAGATCCTGCACTCACGTGTGGTGTCTGGAGGAAGTCTTCGTGCTTGAGCGCAGGAATTCCTGCTTGTCGGTGCTTGGCGTTGAGTGCTTCAAGCTCGCCAATGGTGAATTTCTGCACTGCTGGCTCGATGGCATCGACAATGCTTTGGTGAGTGGCCAAGTCGGGCCGATGAGACTCTAGCCCGATCATGTTGAGTGTGGTTGATGCCTCGAGGGAGCCATGGATATGGTAGTACTCTCCTCGCGTCTTAGTCTCGTACAGATTCGCAGACATGCGTCGGTACGAGTTTGACTGTGCCTGCAGGAGATCGGTATCTATCATCTGAGCATCAGCCTTGTTCATCTCGTCTGACACATCTAGGAGTACCTTTGAGGAGGCCTTTGACAGAAGGGTCTAGTTTTCCAAGGCCGCCAACAGTCGCCATGTACGCTTGGCACAGGAACGCCGTAGTCCTGTCCAGATCGATGGTGATGCTTCGCGACTGGGGAGTGCCACTGGCTGTGCTGGCGAGCAGACTCGCAATGGATGCCTCGACTGCCTTTAGAGCCGCGCCAGTCTCCGTCTCCTTGAACGGGATAGGGAAGTAGGGGGCATCCCGAGAAGCGGTAAAGGTGACGGTCGATGCAATATCCCTGGCTTCTTGGGGGAACGACACAGGATCGAAGAGGCCCTGGAGCAACCCGACGATGCGCTTTGCCTCGCCAGTGGCCGAATAATCACTTGACCCGTTGACCGTCATCTTGGATCCCGTTCTTGAGATGATGGACTGGATACGAAATGCCCAAATCGTGAAGCAACGCTTTCCTAGAACCAGAAGAATAAATGAACAGCTTCAGTGTTTTGCAAGCAGGGCTAGTTCACTCCGTCAAGTGCAGTGTCTGGAATGTTCGGGCCAGCCACATAAAGTCCCAGCCCGGGGCCGGCCCGACACCTGAACAGATGATGCTCCACGGGTCCACCCTGTGTAATGTTTTGCAGGCGGCTCCGACGTGGCCTGAGATGATTGCCGAAAGCCGACGCCCTCCTCCCGACCACCACTTGCCGACCGCCCCACACTGATTTTGGGCCTTGCCGGAGCAGAGCTTAGCCTGGTAGCCTGCACTCCTCGTTTGCTGGCAGATACTCTGCGGATATAGCATTCAAACCGTGGCACTCTGGAAACACGGCCTCCTGTCGTGAAGGAAGATCAAAGAGACCCAGCAGGATTGAAGATGCCCTTCATCAACGTCAATGGAAAATCGCTCTTTGTGCATCGGGAGTCGCCGGATGCTGCCAAGAATGTAGCTGGCCGCCCGACCTTCATCTTCATCCATGGTTTGGGCTCCTCACACAGTTTCTACCTATCATTGATGCGACAGCTTGCAACCCATGGATTCCCCTCCATCGCCTTTGATGTCGTTGGTAAGTTGTCCCAGCCTCACTATGCGCTCTCTGTAACATTCGCCCAGGCTCCGGCCTTTCGGACTTGTCACCAAACTCGGAGCCCGTGACGTTCAAGGGGATTGCGCAAGATGTGCAGACCATTCTAGAACTCTCAAACGTCCCTCTGCGCGATGCAATTGCCGTCGGGCATTCAATGGGTAGCATCGCAGTCTCAGAGCTCGCAGTCATCGCCGGCTTACGCGGCGGGGTGTTGATCGGCCCGGTACTGCCCAAGCCAGCATTTGTCGAGATTTTTACAAGCCGAATCACAAAGGTCATGAGTGGTAAGCTCTCATTGATGAATTTTTGAAGTTCGAGAACCTGACCATGACGGCAACTGATAGAGGGAATGGAATCCATGGCCAACGTAATTCCCTCCGCGGCTACCGGATCCGCAGCGTCTGTAACGCATCAGGGCTTCATCCGCACACTTCTATTGTCCCAGAGGACAGAAGGATACTCGGCTCTATGCAAAGCAATCGCAGACGCGTCGCGCCCTGCGTACGCCGATGCCAAGTGCCCTGTTCTGATCATTGCCGGAGAGGAAGACAAGACCAGTCCCGTGGCCGACGCCGAAACAATCCTACAGGAGTGAGTACGCCGATTTCACGGAATTGTATCAAGCTAATCATTGCGAATAGATGGGGTTCCGGAGCCCAGCGCAAGGAGTTGAAAATCCTAGACAAGGTGGGACATTGGCACTGTATCGAGGCCTCTGATGATGTCGGTTCTGCCATTCTTGCGTTTTTCTCATAGAAGAATATCTAGAGTATAAATCTAAATCTTTCAACCGATAATGCTTGTGGCACTCTTGTGGCGTGTATTACTCTTGAATCTTAGGGAGCCTGCATCCATCACAATCCAGGCGATAGTCTACTTCTTGTACACGTTGGACGCCCCGGTATCCTGGTAAGTAGTTAGAAGATTGTAGTAGCCAATCCGGATTGTTGGTAGGCACTCACCAAGTAGACCTGGTAGAAGGACATGCGATACTTTCCGTCATCGCACTGCTTCAACTGCGCCCTCGCCGCCCAGTCCAGCTTCCTCTCGCCTCCGGCCTTTAATTGGAACTCAACCTCGCCGTAAATCATAACCTCAGTGGCACCTTTTCCGAATGGGAAGATTTTGTGCAGGGTATGGCGCCGGGCCTTTACAGCCTCCCACATGCCAATCCTCGTCGTTCGGATTTCTTTCCGCCGTCAGCCATGTCACAAAATTGTTGCATGCACGCAGTCTCAACTTACCATCGGACTTCTGGCTCACCTTGGAGGCGAGAATAAAGGTGGCATCCTCAGTGAACATGTCGACATAGTCATCTGTTCGATCCGGGGTGTCCGAGATCTCAAAGAATCGCTGAAAGAAGGGCCCAACGGCCTCGTGCAGCTGGATGCCCTCGGGGGCTGCCGGGATGTGATGTGACATGCTGGATCGTATTCTGTTGCTTCAACTCAGGCCTGACTGCCAAAAGCAGGAGATGTGATATACCTACCCTGCTCGACACGCACTGGGCCGCGGCTAAAGGGTCCTGGGGTGGTGGGGCTTGCGGATATACGGTTTGCGGGGTCGTCGGATGCCGGAATTGGGGCGTCGGATGCGGGATCAGGGACGCGCCCCGTTCCCGACACCAGCCGTACCACAGCCAACGACGCTCGATTGCAATCGAATCGACGGCCTTGATGAGTCGCTTGCTCTGGGAGCCTGGATTCCCCAGATTTTCACTCGCACACAGTCCCCTGGCTCTGTACACGCGACCGCCTCTCTCCGGAGGTCGCGTCCGGAATCCGGATTCCCCGTGCTACGCCGCCCTGGAGCGAGAATGCCCACGAAGCGGGTGCGGGACGCGGACAGGAAGCGGTGCATCCGGGCCTGCGAGAACTGCAAGCAGCGCAAGCAGCGGTGCGATGGGCTCCGGCCCTGCGGTCGCTGCGTCAAGCGTGGCCTTGCGCGACAATGCCGCTCGTTTGTCGGCCGCTTCCCGTCCCTGTCCGCGTCGTTGCCGCCCATGGGCTCCTCTCTCCCGAGCCCCGTCCCCGACGATGACACCAGCGTTGCTTCTGAGACGGCGGAACAGTACAGTGGGGCGTCCATGGCCATTGATGGCGAGTTGGGCGGAGATACCGTCGTCGTCGTCGGGCATTCGGCGTCCATGGCTGGTTCTCCGTCTCGCCCGCCGCAGGTCCAGCAGCACTATTCCTCCGTGATATCCGATGCCACTCCGCGTGAAGCTCAATCACAGGGCGAAGTCGAGAGCCATCTGTCATCACAGCTGCTGTCCAGCACCCCCCAGGCCCCTGTCCCTCGCATGTCTCGGCTCGTCAAGGACACGAGGGGCCAGTACATGTTCATTGGCGACTCGGCCACGCTCTCTTTCCTCCAAAACATCCGCCATGTCGTCCGTCGCAGTCTTGGCAGCTGCGTCTTTACCGACGACCCCCTCCGCCATCATATCGTCGAGGCCTCGCCCGACAACCGCCCAGGATGGCTTATGTCCAGCGCCCAGAACCCACCGCCCAAGCTGACCCGACAAGAAGTCGAGTACCTGTACCAGTGGTACATGGAATCTGCAAACTCGGTCATACTCCTGTTCGATACAGTTGATCTGGAGCGCAAGATATGGGACTGGCATGAAACAGACCTTGAAGAGGCCGATCCCTTCAGTCCTGTCTATTATCTCATCTTTGCCCTTGGCGCGCAAGCCGGGCCTGAAGATAAGGATGCGCTGGCCGAGGTCTTCTTCAACTATGGCCGCTATCTCACTGTTGAAAGACTGATGCAGGACCCCAATGTGATCACCGTCCAGGCAGTTGCCCTCATCACAATGTACCTACTGAGCGCATCTCGCCGCAACTCGGCCTTCATGTACCTCGGCATGGGTGTCCGGGCAGCATATGCACTTGGGTTGCATCGAAAAGATGTCTCTGCGATGTACGAACCACCCCAGTACAATGAGCGCGAAAGACTCTGGAAGGCGGTGCGAATACTTGATCTCTTCATGAGTGCTTCGCTGGGGAGGCCGCCGTCAACAGCTGAAACGAGAAACACGGCGGACAAGGCAGACTACTCTGCTTGCAACGACCTCTCGATGATATTCGAGTCGGTCCTATCAAACATTTACGCGAAACGGATGATTTCCGCAAAGGTGCTGGAAGGCATCAGTCAAGATCACCGGCGTTGGAGCGCACAGTGCCTCACCGGTCTGGATGTAGACGGGATCCAGCAGGCAGAGTTTATCGACAACCATTTAGGCCAAGCGAGGCCGAATCTTGGTCTGATACATCTCAAGCTAACAGCATACTGGACCATCATCCTCGTGTCGCTCCCGTTCTTGCTCAAGGCCGTCAACGAGCATGTCGAACTGACGGCTGGCTCCTCGCCCTTTCAAAGCGACAGCCAATCTACGAGATCAGTGGCCAATCAAGCCTTGGTGTATTCTTGCATAGAATCATCGATCAAGGTCATTGATCTCGTCAAGACACTTCTTTCCACAAGTCCCATCCCCAAGCGTCTCCCCATGGTCATCAACGCTGTCCTCCTCGCTGGGCTGGTAATAGGTACAGCAGCGTTTGGGGACTTTGACTCGGTGTTCCCTCTCCAACCGGTTCTTCATCACGCCAATTCGATACTCGATCAATTCAGCAACACTGATGCAGTGGCTCGCAGGCACACAATGATCCTAGCACACCTCAAGGATGCGTGTGAGGCATATCTAGAAAAGCGAGCCAGAAGTAAAATGGATGCCCGGCGCGATCTAGTCGGCAGCTTATTCGGCAGCATTGAGCTGATTGGCAATTCTGCGTCGTCACATACCCAGATTAACTATGGGAACGCACAGGTCAATGGGCGGATTCCCACTCAGGCAGAGGAACAGCCCCAAGGAGGATCGAATCTGGCTGCGGATCACGGAGACGAGAATGGCAATGGAGACAACATTGATCCGGACTTGCAGGACCAAGAAGATGAGGGCCGGTATGGAGACGACACTGACGCAATGGCGAATTTGCTTCCTGATGTTTCAGCAAGTATGCTCTGGTTTGACTCTTTTGATCACGCAATACCCTTGTTTCCTACCATCGACCCATTCACACTCGATGGATTATAGATGAACTTTTGTAATTATAAGAAGAGCAGTTGCCAAGATTTTAACGTTCTCGCTCGATAATGTTCAGTGTGGTTGAGGAGTAGAATGATGACGCCCAAATCGATGAGCTGTTTGCCTTTGCACGTTGCAAGTGAACAGGGCTGAGCTGCTCGAGGGTCAACACAGTGACGTCAAGGCCATGAAAGGGGCCATCGGGCAGTTCTAGCAACAGTTGCGCCCGTAATGATTGGCTTTGATCCAGCAATCAGCGAACGAGGCCATGCTGTCAAGCGGGTGTACCAAAGTCCCAATTGCGCTGGTCGGCTGCCTATAAATAAAGCGGAGTGATAGGTAATTGCGGGCTGAGTGGGGATAATTGCTGCGCCACTTTGATGTCAGACTCACCGATGAGTCGACCTATTTACGCCCAAGCTCATACAAAATCGTGCTTCTCCCTCACGCTCACCTTTTATCGACCCGGAGTGCCTACCGCATCTTCCACCAAGTGAACTCACTCGGGCAGTCATAATCGCAAGGAGTCTCAAGCGGAGTCATCTGGATCACCTAACACGACCCAATTACACCATCTGTGTCAATCAAGTCAATCATTCCGCCATGTCGTGGGCTGACAAGTATCCCACTCTTGAGTTCGAGGGGCAGCTCCTTGACGGTGACTTCACAACGGTCGTGGCCGACGACGACACGGACGAAGACACTGAAAAGTCAGTCAAGGTGACATTTAGGCCCTTGATCAACCGCATCCTCGAGGCAGTCCGGGACGCCTACCCCGGTAGCCCTCCCTTCGACGCCGCTTCCCCAGACGCTTTTCAGTCCTACTGGCGAGGCGTCTTCGCCCAACTACACGACTCCGTACTGGCTGACTCGAAGCTCCCTCCATATGTCACGGATCCCCCAGTAAAGGGCTTCGACGTCAAGCTCTTTGACGTGCCCGCGTCGGCCTGTTGTCCATGCAGCTTCCCCGACGTGCCCCAAACCATCAAAATCTCCAGGCCGGATGGCGTCACAAGTGGCGACGTGGTCAAGGCTCTCGGACAGTATCTGTACGGTAGCTCTGCGCTACCCAAGGTTTTCGTCGCAGACCATCCGCAGGACGACGCGCAGCCCGGCGATGCGCAAGCCGGTTCGCTTCTTTATGACGTTCAATGGATGGTAGAAGGGAACGGCGACGCATTTCTCAGCTACTTTGCCAAGGGATATCAGATTGCGGGCATTTTCATGATGTGCAGTCCGATTGAAGCATATCTGCCCAAATCTGACGCGCGGCTTGAAAGGTTAAAGAAACTGGCTGAGCGGGCAGCTGAGAAAAAGTAGAGTTGACAAGAAATCCAACTATCAATGGATGACTGTGTACAAACGGATGGCAACAATATAACAATGAAACACTCATCAATATCATCAGCTCTAGGCTCGAGTCTCAAAATATATCAAAGTCTTCGTGCGCCGGCTTCGTCTCCAAAAACTCGCCCTGCATAATGCCGTCCACATATGCATCTCCAACAAAGGTATATCCGCCTCCCCGGCCATGCTCCCTCGGCCGCAGGACAATGGGCGAGGTGATACCCCATAGAAGGGTCACTATATCCCCGGGCTTCACCACAGCGTGGCCCATGCCCAGCATGCCCTTGTTTGTCTTGAAGAGTGTGCGCTCGCGAGCAGTTGCCGCAATATCCACAGGCCAGTACTTAGTCAAAAACTCCACCTTCTCGGCAAGACTGCCCAGCTTGGGTTTTTGAGCAGACATATTGATTGGGCCGTTGCAGACAAAATCAATCTGCTCCGGCGTGAGGACATTAACATCAATGAGGGCCGCATCGGTTCTCACCATGTCCGCAGGCCAGTACCTAGTCAAAAACTCCACCTTGTCAGCAAAACTGCCCCCCTTGGGTTCTTGAGCAGACATGTTGATTGGGCTGTTGCAGACAAAATCGATCTGCTCCGGCGTGAGGACATCATCATCAATGAGGGCCGCAGTTCTCAGCAGCTGGCGAATCAGGGAGGCGACAGCCTCGGAGACTGGCAGATCCCCATAGCGCAGCTTGTGTTCGGAGGTGTATACCGGGTTCCTTGTGATGTTTTCCAGATGTAGTCCTCCGCCGGGCCCTGTTCCGGGCCCAAACCCATGAACTCTGCAATTGCTCTCAGCCATTCGGACGCCACGACGAGGGACGAGACCGTCTGCCCATCCCGCCGTTCCCACTTTGGCGGCTCCATGACTTGTGTCACCACGCTCACGCTGCAGCCAGGCCAGGAGAGTCGGTCCCAAACGTCGTGGCCGAATATGGCGCACTTGGGGGCCGACGTCTCGGGCGTGGCATTGTTCCCTCCTGCGTCGTCGATTGGGTAGACTAGAAACCCATTCCTGCCAATCTTTCGCCAATCAGGGACCCATGTGGGTAGCTCAGACTCTGTGGCCCGAGGGATACAATGGTCGAGACGATACTGGCTATTGTACCATTTTGATTCGTACAGCAGTGCCCGCGTCAAGATGGTAAAGACGGCAGCCATGTCAAGGTTGTATCTCGCGGGTCCGAAGCAGAGTAGAAAGGCCTCCCAGGGGCAGCTCTATCTTGGAAGACAATGTGCGCCAGTCCGACCCTTGAGCCGTGGCGGTACTGGCGCCGGGTGTCGAGGGGCGTGTTAACGTAGAAGACGCCCGTCAGCTGAGCCGCAAAGTTCTTGATCTCGGGAAACTGGCGCCAAAGGTTCGAGTGAACGCAGTAGTATACGGCCGAGAAGCATGCGTCAAAGGTGTCGAGGTGTATGCTCTTCTGGCCGCACAGAATCATGCCCTCCTTTGCTAGAGATACTTCCTGGATAACCCAGACGCGATGCCAGTAGTCACGCTCCATCAGGTTCTCGATTCCAAGCACTAGGTCTGGCTTGACTTGGTAATCGTCGGTGTCCAGCCCTTTCTCGTGGAAAAGGTCAACAATAAAGCGGCTCGCGTTAGAAACGGAGTCACTTTCGCTGGAGGCCTCTTTCTTGGAAGACTTGGCGGATTTCATGTAATCCTCTAGCTCCATACTCCACCCGCGATTATATATCAGGTAGCGGGCATCTGTAGCAATTGCTCGTGGACCGATCCGAGCCGCAAATTCCATGGCCAGGTCAGAATGGGCATTCCCCAAACCGAGCCAGATGTACACAATGTCGGCCTCGGCATAGATGAATTGCATCCTCCCTACATGCCAGTTCTTCTCCTCCGTGTCCGTCTGCTTGATGCAGATTGCATCAGCCCACAGCCACGACTCGACACCATTCTGTCGGAGCTGCTGGAGCGCCTCGAATAGGTTGCGCCCTATCATGAACGCCTCGCCATTGATGAGGATCTCCACTAGATCTTGGCCGTCTCCCCAGACGTAGGACAGAGACGCATACTGTGTGCTGTGCAAGGGCTCATGGCGGAGCTCGAGATGAATGGTTGTCGAAGCGGGGTCGGCTGGCTCCGTGAAGCGAATGAGCCTGATTTCAGAGTCTTCGGGGTGTAGAGGCTGGTAAGAATACATGATTTCCTATCGTCATGTATTTCGGGTCTGTCGTGCCATGGAGACAAAGATTATCTCGCTCGATCTTAGGGATGAACCTCGAAGGTATGATCTGATGGCAGAGCGCAGGCAGCAATCCCCTCAACGAGACAACTGGAGGCCCAAGAGGGCCCATCCCATGTCTGGCCCCCACCTGTCAGCAAGTCAGCCTTACAAAAAGGCTGAGCAATGTAACCTTAAACAGCCCATTCTAGTTCCTTGTCGCCGTGGTTAATTTTCCCCTGTCATTTACAATTTATCGACTTTGGAAGCAGGTTGTTCGTTCATACTTGGTGTTGTGACTATTGGCTTTGTTCTTGACTTGATTGACCTTGCGGCCTACTGGTTGCCTATTCATTCTGTCTCTCGATTTTTGCAATCGCTCTGTCGATACCCTCCTCGTCCTTGGCATCCTCCTCGTCCAATTTGACATTCTTCATGAACCACATGATACAGAGATTAGGCACACAAAGACAAGTAGAAACAATCGCCAAAATACGTTGGGATTCGCTGTAACTCTGGTTGATGGCAAGGCGACCGGGCGTGCCAGGGTTGTATTTTTTGGCGTTTACAATCGACTGGAGAATTTTCAGAGCATCCTTCTTGTTGGCTTCTGGGAGATATGACTGCAACCTATTAAGTAGTATCATAGTTAAGTAATATTATAGTAGAGCTGTTAGAATAAGGAAGAAACCTAGAGAAGGCCAGCAGGAGGGCTAAAATAGAGGGGTTATGTATCCGCACTCTGTATTATACTTTGCTTTTTTTTTAGTAGCGTTAGTGGCTCAGGGGCCGGACAGAACTTTTGAAAGGTGCCTCCGTACTGAAGCTACCAATGCGCGATTAGCCAGGGTGCGAAGCTAACATGCATTCACTCAGAGGAGGACAGATTGTGGCCAAGAATTGTTATTACTACCGCGGAGTAGATGAGTGTGAATGATTGAAAAGAATGAAATAGGCAAGAACGCCAATGTGTAGATCAGATCTGAATATCAATCCACCTCCCTCTTCCCATTGTTGACGGTGGGAAGGCCTAGCGTGAAGAGATCGTCATCTAGTTCAAGCCTTGGGGTAGCACCTCGACGCCTAGCCCGATCCGCCACAAACAGAACATTTGCGCCCCGAGTCCGTACCAGTTCCGCTGCAATTGGTGCATCCCGCCATTGTTGTAAAGTTGAGGTTAGGGAGGCGTCGTTTCGACCGTGTTGTGTTTGTTGGAGATGGAGTGGCAAGACTATGAAAGGAAAACCAGGCAATCAGAGTGTGAAAAGAATGTTGCATTCGCTGGGACACTCACCTCGGTCTTGGGGTCTTCTGTTTGTGTGTTGAGAGGATGAACAAAAAGGGGTCTGGGAAGGGAGGATTCAGGGATTTATATAGTTGGCGGACCGGCTAATGGGGTCCCGGGTGAGGGTGGGCGGAGTTGGACGGTGCTGTTACCGGCTGTGGTGAGCGCCGGGTCACGACCAACGGCCTGCATGAGGGGGTACAAAGACAGGTGCAATCATTCGCCATTGTTCTCGCTGCGAAGACTGGCTGCCTAGTGTACTCATCATCGCGTAGCATTATCTGCAGGTCTGTGGCCATAACCGCGCGCTCTAATGTGACAAATATCAGCCACGTTCACCAGGATTCACCCAGGAAGTCTTTTGACTGGACGTAGTTTATCAGCTGGCCTTCCCCAACTGGGATCGGCGCATAATAAAGTGGATTTTCGAATGTCAGCATGACCTGGTATGGACTCACAACCAACACCCAATTCAGAACCAACACTCACAACCAACACGAGCGGGGGAAGCCGACACAACAAGCGGGCGCCGGAAATGCCCTCCAGAGTTGAGAAAATAGACCCTGAGCACGCTCCCTGATCTTCTTTAATATTCTTCATTGTATGTCATTTTCAGCATATTAGTTTCCTCAATTGTAGTATGTCACTCTACTCATATCACGCATGTTTGAAGATGCATCTGAGGCTCCTGGCAGCGTGGCCACCCCGCTTTGTTGGTTGGTGACAGGGGTGGATTCACTGCAACAACTCTTGGTCTAGCTTCAATTTTGAGGAGCAGGGGCCCATCCAATGACGGGCCTGATATATTGTTAACCAGCCGATAAGAGCCGGCAGGGGCTTGTGAGCACGTAGGCTTGGTGTGCCAGTGTAGATGTAAGGAAGAAGTTGGGGTTAGCTAGGCCTGGAAAAACGGGGTTACGGAGGCCGTGTCGTGCGGCTAGCAAAATGGGCTCGCCGAAATAGCAAGACTCTAGAATTCTTAACCGGTATGCCATCACTTGTGAGCCAGGCCTCTTGGCCATCTGCGTCCTGCCTGTCATGGTCGCGGGCGCCATTATTCCATGCTTTCCAGCGAGACACTTTTCAAGCCCGAAACCAAAACGCCTTGCACAGCTGATTGATCATGCTACAGTTGATCCTTGGAGGCCTGGCTTGGTTGTTCTAGGCCGCATGGCCAAGGCAATGCCACGAGCCGTAGTTTGACGGGAAGGCATCCCAAAGTCTGTCACGCTCCTCTACCTTATCCTTCAATTAGTGTCTGCCTGCTTACTTCCAATCATTACTCCGGCAAGCGTGGCAATCTTCGACAACGGCATGGCGCCCTACTGGAGAACATCGCCAGATTGTCAGACAATCCAAGGTAGAATAACCATACAGCTGTACGAACACTATCCGAGTTACATATGGCGATATTTAGCAAACTGGCTCTCCGTCCGTTACTCTGGACTAAAATCTGTTCATGGAGCCTCACCTGCGCCTTGAAGCCGTCATCGATTCATTGGTCAGTTCCCAGCTTGGTAGCCTTCAGGCGTCAACACGTCGCTCAGATGCCTTATCGCAGTCCGGGGGCTGCCATCTGGGTTTCGGCCGCTTCTTTGTCCGATTGGCTGCTTCCCCGGACATCTGCAGCATGTCGGCTGTGATACAATCTGGCCCCGGATTGCGACATCATGACTAGCGACGATTCTAGCCAAAGACGATACAGCGATGCGATCGACACCCCACAAAGCCAGGCGAGTAGCCAACACCGATCCAGTCAATGTATTTGTAATCGACGCAGTTGGGTTGCTTGCATTGTCGAACACGCGCCGTGAGTGGCTCTGGCGCCAACGTCGGCAGGTCTCCGATGCAGGAGACGCCATCACGCAATTGAGCCGGCCGTGGAATTGGGAGTAGACATCAGCCGAGGAAATGTGATATAAACAGTATTGCTGCCCATGGCCACGATTCGTTACGGTAGACTCCTTACTTTAGCCCAAAGTGACGACCATCCCCACGTTCCCACCAAGCCAACATGCCATCCGCTGTGCCACAGTTGTACCAATATACTCACGTCCCCGAGACCCAAGAGGACCTCGACTGGGCCGACCGTGTGTTCTCCTCAATTACCTCGTGTGATTATGGCTGCTGACTCTCTCCTTAGTCCCTACAATTGACCTGGCAAAGTATGGGACGCCCGAGGGCAACCGGGAACTAGCCAGCACCGTCTTGGACGCCATCCGCACAAAGGGATTCTTCTATGTCACCAACTTTGGCATCTCTCAAGAAGCCGTCGATCGGCAGTTTGCCCTAGGGCAGCGATTCTATGAGCTGCCCCTAGAGGAGAAGCTCAAGTATGAGCCCAATCTGCACGAGGGCGACTACAATGGCTACCGGCCCGCTGGCCGCCGACTCCTGGAAGGCGGCATCAAAGACAAGACTGAGGTCTGGAATATGGCGAGTAAGCATATCTTTCTTTCGGTTCGCTTCAATTGTTAATGACTACACAGCCAATGACGGCCGGATCACTCAACCCGTGCCCACCTTAATCAAGGAACGCCTGCCCGAGATTGAGGGCTTCGCCAAGGACCTCCACGACAAGGTTCTCGACCCCCTCAATCATCTCATTGCCCTGGCGTTGGAGCTTCCCGAGGACTTCTTCGTCAACCTGCACAGGTGGAACGTCCACGACGAGTCTCACCTGCGCTACATGAAGTACTCCAAGTTCTCGCCCGAAGAGGCCGCTGCTCTCAGTGACGGACTGTGGACACGCGGCCACACTGACCTTGGAACGCTCACCCTCCTCTTCCGCCAGCCTGTAGCGGCGCTGCAGATCCGAGACCATGAGACTGGCCAGTGGAAGTGGGCCAAGCCACTCGACGCCAGTTTGACAGTCAACACGTGTGACGCCTTGAGCTTCCTCACGGGCGGATATATCAAATCCACCATTCACCGGGTATGTGCAATGTCATGTCGTGTGTGTAGACGAGGTCCTAATCGTGTGTGATAGGTTTCTCTACCGCCCAAGGACCAAAGAGACGTAGATCGTCTCGGACTCCTGTACTTTGCCCGTCCGCAGAACGACCTGGTGCTCAGCACCATCGACTCTCCTGTCCTGAAGCGCGAAGGCTATACGCAGAATGAATTTGAAAAGGGCGGGCACCCGGTTCCCACCATGGGCAGCTTCACAGTCTCCAAGCAGACATGGCAGCACCGCCCCAAGGGTGTCTCGTACAAGGAATCTGAAGGACAGGAAATTGTGCCCGGTTTTCTCGGCACGACCTTTAAGTAGCGGGACGGCGAGAGATGATAGCAGTTAGCATTATGTATTCAGCCAGAGACCCGGAGGATATCGAGTAGAAACCGTGTGTGACGATTGTAAGGATGAATGACATCAAAGCCTAGTTCAGCACTGCAGCGTGAGAATTGGAGTCGTTTATTCGAGCACTCATCAGCGAATTTGACACCACTAGCATTGGGTCTTGTCTAGCATGTACATTGCGATCAGATCAGGCGCAGGCCCCTGTAAGCTGTGGGAACAATGGCAGCCGGGTCTCCATGGCCTTGTCGAGTATATCACACAGGGGTCCACAGCCGAATATGATTCGAGACGCAATATGATCCCTATCCGTCGATGCATCCCACGCCACTTAGTTCCAACAGACCTTTGTCCATGTTTCTGCACAGCCACTGGGCCGGCTTCCCGCTTGGGGCCCGGATGGTAATATTCTCAGCTCGAATGTTGTCACAGGTCTGTTGCCAGTCAGCATCATCCACCTCCCTCCGTCAGAAGCCAATCAACCTACATCGGGGGCGCTGCAAATCAAGGACCCAACAACAGGGTCGCTCTTCTTGGACGTAGTACCCCAAAAGCCCTTGAAGACGACGTCGCTGATCTTCATCCTCGATGGAAACTCTGTGCACTTTGTCGCATTCCTCTCGCCATAGCACTGGTCGACCTTGATGGCGCCGTCGTTGTTGTCGTTGTGGAACAGGTCGTATGTGACGTTGCGAACGTATCCAGCGCCGTTGCCACCGCCGAGGCCAGGCTGGAAGTCAACCTCCGTGCCCGGCCACACCTTGATTCGCGCTCCGTCTGTGGCGTTGCTCAGGGAGACATTGTAGATGTACAGGTTCTCGACAATGTCGAAAATCTCTTCATACTGGCCGAGCGAGCCCACAGAGATGCCGTGGGAGCCGTTGCAGACAATGCCTGAGGATGATGAGCAACTCTGCCTTGGAGCACGGGGTGACAGACGTAAATACCTTGAACAATGATGTTTGTGCTGTTTGGCTTGAATGACACACAGTCGTCGTCGTGGTTGATGTATGAGTTTTGAATCACAATATTGTCTGAGCGGTAGGTATCCCAGCCATCCAAGTTCTTGGCCGGGTTCTTTGATGTAGATCCAGAGTAGATGTCAATGTTGGAGATAAGAATGTCTGAGCTGTTTGCAATGAGGTTGTGCCACTGAGAGCAGCCGGTGTCAGCCCTTGTCGGGTCATGGTAATGATTCATGACGTACATTAGGGGAGTTGCGCATCTTCAAGCCCGTGATGGATCCGCCATGCATACCATCGGTGAGAAAGAGGTGTGGGCGATGAACGCTGCCGTTAGCGGCCCATCCATCGTACCAGAACTGGCCGTTGCCGTCGATGGTGCCCTGTCCGTTCCCGAAAATGTTGATGTCCTTTCCGCCAAACACCCACCACGAGGACGCTCCCTGGAAGGTGTACTTGAAGGTAGCCTTGGTCCAGTAGTGGATGTCTCCGCAAAACTTGACTGTGCCGGTCAAAGCCACGTCGACATGCTTCAAGAAGGTCAGGTCGAGGGGGGAGCATATCTCGTACTCCTTGTCGAGCACAATCATACCGCCATTGTTACACTTCTTGAAGGCCTTGAGGATCTCATGTGCATCATCGCGGGGCTTGTCTCCCTTGACCTTGGCCGGCTTTACGAAACACGTCTTTGTTCGGCGGCCTGACTTGGGGAACGCCTTGTAGGGCTGCAACGGTGTCGGCTCATAGACGATGCGCTTGGGTGACTTATCATGTGCCGCGGCAGCGACAAAGTCGCCGACCACGAAGGAAACAACAAGAAAGAGGTTACGGAAGAGCATTTTCCGGAAGAAGCCAGCGTGACGTTTACTAGGGGCTATAGCTGATCCATCGAGGCGGCCAGGAGAGATTCTTGTAGTCACAGCGAGAACGATGCTCATGCAGCGTAGATGGCATTCAGGCGTGAGCTCACTTTAGCCATCAAGATACACCAGCATGGTATGAGCCGCTGCTCCAAAGCGGAGAGTATCAGGGACAGCCGGGACATGGATGATTGTTCATGCATCTGATTGACGACGATTTAGCCTAAACCGGTCCTCGAGGCTATAACAAGTAATCCTTGGGGCCAAGAACAGGAGTAATACGATACCCCACATGTGTCTCTGGGGAACGCAGCCCGCCTAAGGACCAAAGATGGGGGCGGTGCAGTTGGAGGCAACAGTTTGATGGCGTGATTGGTGGAAAGACTTGATTTCGTCGGCACGGGTAATCAAACGCCAAGGCAGATCAGCAGTGTCATGACCTGCCTGTGGGGACGCCGTCGGCTAAACAGTACGAATCTTGGCAAACTATTGCTTCCAGAGTGCTGTAGAGCATTAGAGCTGCAATCGGGTCTGGCGTGGTTCAAGGGCGGAATTGCCTAACACTGCATAGGAATTATTAGCGAGGCCATCGTCCAATCAGCAACAAAGCAATTTGGCGCAGTGGAAGCGCGGTATGTTCCCCATTCATCATCACTTGTCCCAGAACGAGTCTAACTCCTCCCAGCCGGGCTCATAACCCGGAGGTCGCACGATCGAAACGTGCAATTGCTAGCTTGGCAATTCGCCCTCTTTTTTTGTCTTTTTTTCTACTTCGCTCCCTTTTTAGCACCGGTGGCAGTTTTTCTTTACTTTCAGGAGAGTCGCTAGCATGAAGTTGCCGCTTCCAATCTTACCTAGGTACCTGTTACGGACCTACCCTGGACAGTCCGACGGTTCTGCGTGATGTTCTGCGCAAAGCTCTGTCTGTCAATGAAAAGGTCTCTCAAAGTCATTTGTTAGTAGGTGATAAGGCCTGTCATACAATTGAGCCTAGTGTGAGCAACTGCCATCCTAGATTGTGGGTATTTCAGACTTGACTCAGGATCTGATTTTCTTATCACGATTCGCAAATGAAGTGATGAGGATGTCGCGGGACCTATACCACTGAACCTATGCTGTTAGACTGGAAAATTAACAATGGACATCAGTCATTCATAACTTGGGATAGAGCGAGTGAAGTATAAAGCCGACAACCATGGCACACTAGGCCGAACAGTATCATCAATCAACATCTTTGCCCCTGAGCACCCACCGAGCTTATCAACTATTCTCAGCTACCATCGCAAGTCATGCGAGAGTGGATAACCAGACCTAATTTCCGTGTCTTCCCTAGAGATGACATAGCCCGCAACAACGCGATGAGGGAGGCATTTGTGGGCATGCATTATGGCAGGTATAGACCGACTGATTTCACGGCAGCAAAAGAGGCGCTCGATGAGGCGGTCGCCGAGGGCAAATTTTCCGCGCAGATCGCAGAGGAGGTGTACCCAGTCTTCGTCAAGGCATACTCCAGATACAAGGAAAACCAGGTGATCTTCTTGGACATCGTGAAGAAGACTTTTGAGGCCAAACCAGACAACCAGACACTTGAGCCCGGCCAGGAGTGGGTAGGGCAGCAGTTCGACATTGACCGCCCCAAGGGGTTCATGGATACGTTGTTCAGTTTCTGCAAGGCAATGCGTGGGCCGCCCGAGGACAAACCCCTCCCCAAACTGGATTCAGTACTAGTGGTCAAGAATGTTACTTCTGAGGCTGTCACTCTTGATTGGGACAGGTTTGGCCCCGAGGTTGGGATCTGTGGTTGCACCACCTTGAAATGTTTGTATTGCTCCATCGTGGGTTGAGTAAACATGACAGCATGTGCCAGACTTGTGCTGAAAGTGATCGGCTGGTGGTGAACTTGAGAAATGTGGGTTTGCGTCGACTGCAACTTGCAGATGAACCGATGCAAAGCGATACGAGCAATGTTTTCAGTTCGTCGACAGAGCCAGTCGAGGGCACCTAGACTCTATCCCGAGATGGAGTGAGAATGTAAGCTACGGCATATCAGGAAGGCGTTGCCGATTAGGCTGCAAGAAATCATGTGCGCTCCCAATCCAGAAGCCAATCTGTACGGGGCGCATGCCTAGCCCACCTTATCACAACGAGTGCCGAAGCCGGTGGCATCGGATGGGACTTGGCTCCACCGTCGGGTTGCGATCCCGAGGGACTGGCTCTCATTTTATTTCCGCCTTGAGTGCTAGTAAGCGTCACTGTTCCACACCCGCGTGGCTCTCATCGATATCTGCTCTTTGGGCGTAGCGCCAGCACCTAAACCCCAGGGAAACTGGACATGTGCCGGCCGGGTTTCTCGCGGGTTTGCTTCGTTTCGGCATAGTGCCAGATGAGAAGCGTGGGTATCTATTCCGATGGACGATTGATTTAAGAGATGCGATCGCGCCTAGACGACGTCTTGTCTGTCCGTATCTCCTTCAGCCTCTTCAGTCTCTCATAGCCTCAATCATGTTTGACGTCATCGTTGTCGGCGCCGGCTTCAGCGGCCTCCAGGCTGCATACACTGCCCAGCAGGCGGGCCTCTCCGTTGTCGTTGTCGAGGCCAGAGACCGGGTCGGGGGAAAGTCGTGGACTGTGCCCCTGGCGTCTGGGCGCGGTGTTGCGGACCTGGGCGCGGCCTGGGTCAACGACTCGCTCCAGCCAAAGGTGTGGTCCTACGTGAAACAGTTTGGCCTCGAGGTCGTCAAGCAGCGACTCACAGGCACCGCCGTCATGCACGCGTCGCCCACGGAGCGCATCGAGTTTCCCTTTGGCATCACGCCCGAGGTGGGTTGGCTCAGATGAGAAAAAGAGTAACACTGACAACCGGGTAGTTCTCCAAAGAAGACAAGGCCAACCTCGAGCGCATCCGCGACCACATCCAGGCCGAGTCGCTCAAGCCCAACGGCCTGCGTCCAGAAGATGACCTCGTTTCGCTGGACGAGTACGTGCGCAACCTCGGGGCCGGCCCCAAGACGCGCCAGATGATCAACCTGTGGACGCGGGTGATGCATGGCCTCGAGTCGACGGATGAGTCTGCGGCATGGTTCATTGAGTACTGCCGCACCAACCACGGCCTGTTAGCCATCCGTGCCGACGACCACACGGGCGGCAACTACTTGCGCATCACCACTGGTACGTCTCTCGCTTACGGATCTCGGAGCCATGACTCACTGATCTTCACAGGAACGCAATCCATTGCCAAGGGCATCGCCGAGCTCATCGGCGCCGCCAACATCCACCTCTCATCGCCCGTCGTCTCCATCCAGGACGACAAGTCCCGCGTCACCGTCACCACATCGACTGGCAACTCCTTCATCGCCCGCAAGTGCATCGTCTCCCTGCCCAGCAAGATGTACACCGACCTCAACTTCTCGCCCGCCCTGCCCGCCGCCGTGCGCGAGGTGACGAGCTCGACGACGCTGGGCAGCTACAACAAGTCCATCGTGTGCTACGCGCGCCCCTGGTGGCGCGACCTCGGCTACAACGGCTTCGCCATGAGCTTCACCGGCCCCGTCTGCGTGCTGCGCGACACCAGCGTCGACGACCTCGGCTTCTACTCGCTGACGTGCTTCGTCAACGGCAGGCCCGGCGAGGAATGGGCCGCACGCTACCCGCACGAGCGCCGTAAGATTGTGCTGGACCAGCTGGCTGCCCTCTTTGGCCAGGGCACCGACTCGGAGCTGTACCGGCCCGTGGAGATCTTTGAGCAGGTCTGGAAGCATGAGAGGTACAGCAAGGGCGCGCTGGCGCCCATCCCAAAGATTGGCCACTTTACAAAGTTTGCGTCCGTCTATGGCAAGCCTGTCGGCAACGTGCACTTTGTGGGCACCGAGTACAGCCAGGACTGGAAGGGATACCTCGAGGGGGCGCTCTGGTCGGGGGAGAAAGGCGCCAAGGAGGTGGCAGCCGAGATTGCCCATCAGGGGGTGCAGTCGAAGCTGTAGAGGAATTCAAATGGATGGTGTTGTCTCGATGGAGATATTACGATGTATAAAATGCATGCCATGAATACAATTTAATGTCATATCATATTATCAATTTGCTTTTAAGCAGTGGGATGTGACGGTGTATCCTAACATGAAACAACACCTATCGTAATCAGGCTAATGCAACACTCCCGTCCTTTATCCCGCCTAGCCCCAATCTACTTGACGGGGTGCTATTTTCAATATGTAGTCATCATGGTAGTAAAGCAGTTAGTGCTCCTCTTCATCCGCAGCCTTCTGTCGGACACGGTCCCGCTCGTGGTTCTGGAACAAGGCCAGCAGTCCCAGGTCGTAGCACGCCTTGAGGGTACCGGCGCAGACGAAGGAGATCCAGAAGCTGTTGGAGTCTGCCAGGAGGCCGGTGATGAGGGGCCCGAGGCTGGTGGCAGCCGTCTTGACCACGTTGACGAGGCCCAGGATGACGGTGCGCTCCTCGGGCAGCAGGATGGCAGCGAGGAAGGCCGAGCGCGGGGCCACGTCCATGGACTGGGTGCACGAGCGCAGGATGAGGAACATGGTGGACAGGTGAACCTCGTTGGGGACAGGGATCAACGCCAAGAAGACGGCGGATGGCAGGTGTGTAAAGACCATGGTCTAGACCCATGTCAGCCCCATGCATGCACAGTAGGCTCTCGGGAGATAAGGCTGGATTCTTATTACTGACCTTAACATTTCCAAAGCGCTTGGCCAGGTTGGCGGCCACGAGGGTCGAGCACGCGGCGATGATGCTGGTGACGAAGAAGATGGAGCCCAGCTTGCCCTCGTCGATGCCGTAGTTGGACTTGAAGAAGTAGGTGACCCAGGATCTTTAGGTTTCATTCACGTCAGACGCACGTACTGCAGCCACGGGGGGTGGTTTGGTATAAGTGACAGGGGGGAGGCTCGGTACTTACAGCGGTGCGAGGCCCGAGGCGAAGCTGTCAAGCGCAAAGAGCAGACACAGGCTGATGACAATAGGGATACTGTGCTTGCTGACGTTGGGCAACCACCGGCGAGGGGGCTTAGGCTGCTTGACGCTCTCCTGCTGGTTAGAGGCATTCTGGTCGGCGAGCAGAGGAGACGTCTCGTCGTTCTCCGAGGTCTTCTTTACGTGGTCAGCCTCCACGGCAGGGCTCAGGAGGAGCACTAGCGTGAGTTTAAGCAGGCCTATGGCTGCGTATGCATAAAAGACGAGGCGGTAGGCCGTCACCAGCTCTCGGCCGAGATTGCTAGTCAGGTAATGGATGGCCCAGCCGCAGGTAATCATGCCAAAGGCGGTGCCGGCCGAGCCAGACAGGCTGTACCAGGCAAAGATGTCGCTCCGGTGCTCCGACTGGGACAGGTGGGCGATGACACTCTCCTCAACAGCGCGGAAGGGGCCGATCTCGTTGCCGCTGGGGACACTTAGCCGCCTACAAAGGTCAGATCAGGGGGTTAGGTGAACGCACCTTGGGCTGATGACACCGAGGATGGCGGCGGCCAGCAGCACCCAGTAGTTGTCGCAGGTGGCAAAGACGATTCCACTGGCCGTCATCAAGACAGCGCCGAGTCCCAGGACGGCCCTGCGGCCCAGCCCGTCGGCGAAGACAGCGAGGGCGAAGCTGATGGCAATGTCTCCGGCCAGCGTCAGCGTCATGAAGAGCCCGACGAGGGTGGGCGAGATGCGCAGCTGGCGCAGGTACGACACCAGCACCAGCGTCGACGCTCCGTACGCAAACAGGCGCACGAAGCGCTGAGCGCAGAGCAGCTTGACGTCGGCGCCGGCCCTGTGCAGGGTTACCAGGCCTAGTGCGTCCAGCGCCCGTACGCCCATCGAGGGCTTGGCCGCCGCCAGGTTGCGTCCGTCATTGGCCGTCGTGGCCATGGTTGTGTCGTTCGGGTGTGTGATGGAACTTGGGGGTCGTTTCAAGATGCTCGGCCGGCCTGCAGCTTCTGCAGTAGATCTCCAAGGTCAATAGCTTCTAAATGGCCGCTCTTGCCCTTTTTTTGTCCTTTTGATCAGCTGCGTTCACCTGGGCTGTGGCTTCTTTTTGTTCTTCCTCGGTCGGAGCTGTGCGAGGTGCTCAAATGTCGAGACGTTGGCGTGTGGCGTGCTGTCGAATCGGCGCTACACTCGGTCGCCGAAGCCTGCGTTTCTAATGGCCGCCCTGCGGTTGGGCCAACGGGGGCCCTGACAGCACCCGACAGGGAGGTGTGACCCGGCCCTAATTAGAGCACACCTTTTAGTGAGGCGATGGGGCGTCCAGTGCCGAAAACACCGACACTACGGCACACTTTAGACCGGGAGGCGGCTCGGCCACCTGCCCAGCCCCAGCTGCTCGGCGCCGCCCACGCCCACAGCCCTCCCGAGCGGCACCCCGTTGGCTAGCCCGTTATTTGTCGCATCGTAGATAAAATAAAGGCGCTGCTCGGATTTTCGGGTTATGACGTAGCCACCACGCCAGGCTCGGAGACGCCTCGGATTTGTCGTGTAAGTCAACGACATCTGCTCACTGTGAGATTTCAGGCGCGTATGAAATCTCTGTTAGCACAAACCCCCAGGGGATGAACAAGAGTTCCTGATATTTTAGGCGGTGGCAGGACATGCCGCCCAGTCGGGGCATCGAATAGTCCCACTGCCCAGAAACATCAACCATCCACCTCGTCACCGTCAGCGACCTTGTCTTTGCCGCACCTAGATCCTTTTCTCGGCCGGTGCTACGGATTTATTGAAGACGACCGAGCCAATTTGGAGCATAGATGGCACCGCCTTGGCATAGCTACATCATCTGGGCTGCAGTGCTTCCGCCAATGCGTCCAATGTCCCCAGGATGTCCTCTTCCTCAAGTCGGTCGCCCGCCCTTGAGTCCATCTGCCTCTCCCGCTTCTCCCCCCTATTCCTGCCACATTCAGGAGCAAGTTTCAATGGATGCAGAAATTAACGACTACAGACTAGGCAACATGACTAGAACTGCTGTCGGGAAACTGCTGCCTGATGGTCGAATCGAGGATTCCACTCTCAGCCAAGGACATCTGCCAAACTCCCATACGAGACCAAGGCACCAAATGGCTTGCAGTCATTAAGGCAAAAGCGGCCTGTGCAGATGCGTCATCACCTTCCGGCTACATATGTGGATGGTGTTGACACCATACGTCATATAAGACGTCAATCCCGTCGGCGTACCTGTGTCGCTGCCTTGGTTTGATTCTAGTCCTATGCTGTTGCTGTTGCTGCTGCTGCTGCTGCTGCTGGTTGCCCATAGCCCCAAAGCCATCACAGTGCTAATCAAGCATTGAGTGCAGTCTCCTCGGCGCCATGCGTAACGCTATCTATCCGCCTCACTTGATCTGCCAACACGGCACACATCCTCTGCAGTATAGAGCAACTGACCCAGTACTTCCCTTCCTATCATCTCCTTGACCCACCGAACCAATACAGACAAACCCGGGCTTCTTCAGTAGATGCAAGGCGGGATGACGCGCGGGATTCCCTTCTTCTAGCTCGATGTTCCATCGCAACTTTAGATGTTCATACATCAGGTCCTGCGTACAATGCAACTACGAAACGGCTCGACCAGTGTATCGCGCCCGATGTCATATGGTAGCGGAAAGAAGGTGCTGTCGATAGCAGCGGCCATGGCAGTCTGTCTTCTGTCTCGTTGATGGATATATTGTCGAAGAAGAATGTCTATCCGGGAACATGAGACAGTTAAGGTGCGCCTGTGTCGTGGCTTCGGGCTGCGTGACCCTCGAATGGGACATGCGGTTGCCGTTCGATAGCTTCCTGACCACCTCTCCAAGCCTGGTGTCCAGCGGAATAGATGCCGGTCATTTGGTCATTCCTTGTGTCGAATTTTCAACCACCGCACTGGGGTGAACTATCAGGCCAGTACTCGCCCGTAACAAATGCGAGGAGGGCCACACAGTTGAGCTGCCGGTTGACAATTAGGGATGAAGTGAAAATGGGGAGAGCCCCGAAATATCTGTATGAGCAAGAAATAGATGCTCGGGGGGGAGGGACAGATCTATGTGGGAAGTATTTCCAGCACTTGGAGCACCAGCCCTTTGGAGCAGAAACCCATTTCTGTGAATCAGAAGCACAGCGATGTAGTCTATCAAGGTGCTAGCAGCCACGATCCAGTTAGCTTCATCATTGGTATGTCCTGGGCATTTGACACATCCGTCAGCCACATTCATGTCTCGGGTTGCAAGTCAAAGATGTCGAGTGTTGATCCTGGGGGCTCGGGAACCAATTACGACATCAAATCTGCTGGTGACAAGGCTCGAATAGCTAAAAGATGAGATGTCGTGGAAATTCGCCACTTACGAGGCTTGGAGGCTTGGAGGCTTGGAGAGTTTTCGTGTGGAAAACTGAGGAATTTGTCATGAAATATCGCAATCATTGACGCGGAGGCTCCACATACAGTGAAAGGAAATCTGGCAAAATATCCAAGCATAGGCAAGATATTGTTGGCGTAGGAGGGAGTCGTGGACCGTCAGACTCAAGACTTTGGAACACTGAGGGTCATGCCGTAGCTGGGCCTCGTTCTCAAAGATGAGGTTTTCCAATGGCCATTTCAGGGAGCCATCAACAATCAGGCATCGAGGCCTAAAGTGTAGGCAATTCTATCAAGCCAAAGCTGGCGTAAGTTTATTCTCTAGCGTTATCGGGGCGTCTTGGGCTCGTGCACTTCTCACCACCGGTTGCAACTTGCAAGTGAAGGTGCGAGTTGGACAGACCGGCTCAAATGACTATTTCATTTCCCCGTGCGATCTTTCCCATACCTGGTGTCACAAACCATCAACTTTGTACTAGGTTTCGGTGGGTGGTTTCCCTTGCAGGTCCGGCCACAACCGTCTGGTGTTGATCCGAGCTACGGTGGTCTGTTTCCAGACCAGGCATGGCTTTTTTCCCCAATTTTAGAGAGAGTTGGCTTTCAAATAAGATTAATGGGTGAACTATCTGTCGCTTATCTCCAGGAGATTTTCAGCTTCTTTGTGTCGAGGCTGTCTGAGGATAAAAGCAAGATTACCTACACCCGGAGGATGGCTGATCCGACTGAGACGGCGAGCAGCTGACATTCTCGATCTGATGCCCTCGAGAACTGTTTTGGTACTGGATATGTGTATATCTGCTCTAAATCAACATCGGTAAGCTGGAAGCTGGACAGCGGCATCCAAGAGAGCGTCGTTGCTATCCAGCACCTTGTAGTATCGAGAGGGTCTCTACTGGACCTGTCAGCGTTGAAAAGCACAGAACCACGTCTACTCAATATCTCAGCGCTTAGCTTAATCAGCCGCTGCACTCTGCTGATGACGGCTACTCTTTGCTCTCCATCTCCTGCAAACCCTCGTCTCTTTCTGTTCATGTCGATGCCATATCTATATCACTCAGGAATGGAGATGACTTGGGAGGAACAATTGTGTGCAGGCGCATGCAGGAGGGAAGTATTGGATTTCAGACACACCATCAGACCTGCTAACTGCTGGTTTTCTCTGAGATATCGATTTATTGCCGTTGAACCAGGGACAAAGGCACGACTTCGTCTTTATAATCTACAGTCACTTGATCCACCACACCCGCCCCAAGCAGGGCGAATCGATAGTCCAGATAGAATCGATCCTACTCTGACCATCATTGGATTTCTAGGGTTCCCCAGCAACCTGTCGCGACTAATGCGGGACTACTATGCGCCTCAAAGTCTCACAACAAAGTAAACAACAGCCTGCACCTGGTCACTCGAGGCAACGTGGCGCAAAGGCCCGTGTGAAGCTTAAATCCTCCCGCGACCGATGCCAGCCAGTCCAGCCACAGCCTTTTTCCAGTGGGGTCACGCCACAACTGTTGAGACGGAAATATGCTGCCCATTCCAACGAAGCCCGACCGGGAGACGTAGGCGGACATGATCGGCGGCGGAGACGGCCCCCGCTGTCTTGTGCGGCACGGCGACGAGGCTTATACGGGTGAAACGCTGCCGGGACGAGGATAAATAGGGCTGGGCTGCCAGCACGCAGCGGTTGATCCGATGCCGGGATGGCGCTGATCGTCGGCGCTAAGGTGATCGACAGGGCAGTTTCGCTGGCGTGCACGGCACTACAGTACTTGTATGCAAATAATGCAAGCATTAGCGCGGTGACGTCTGAGACAATGGTCGCGATTGAATGCCAGCCAGGGAGCCGGGCGCTCGCGAGGGATGGATGAATGCCCTTGTCTAATTGCACCGCCTCTGTGCGTTCATTAATTCATGTTTAATAATTCATAATACTCCGGGACTCCGTAATATGCGTGATACACAGCGACAGCAAGGCCTCAGCGCCTGGGACGCGTGAATCCACGCGGGACAGCTGTCGCTGTTTCACGACGAATCCTTCCGGGAGGCGCATGGGCGATGGCGAAACGGCACTAATTTATTACACTGCGCTTTAGCTTGCTCGGTCCCGAGATTGACAGCGACCCGCGGCTGGGTTGATTGGATTTGGGTGAGCACATGGATACGGGCACCAAGATGAGACGAGGTTGGTGCTTTGCAGCGTCCGAGTCACAATGTAAATCCAGCCGCCGATTATTTTAAACTTTTTTTCTTCAATTGGCTATCAAGTTCAGAGGCCCCAGGACACGCAGCCGTCGCAAACGCCACACCCGTGGGTGCCTTTGAGTACAGGTGTATCTTTTGAGTCCAGGGATATATGCCGAGCCCAGGACGGCGAGACAAAGAAAATGCAAATAAAAGGGGCAGATGAACCTGCGAGATGCAGCCCCCCAACGCTATAATATTAATACAACCAAATGAGAAGAGCCCCAGTGAAGACGGGCCCTGTATTTGGATCGTCTAGTTCGAACCACGCGCTTGCGCCCACCAGACATGTCGTAGAGCTTTGGTCATTAAAGCAACGCCTGTGGCGTCTGTGTGTGCCTGTTTCTTTTTTCTTCTTCCCTTTTCCCCCTTCAGTCCAGCTGTGGGGAGGCCCAGAGCGGCATGCATGTGCCCTCCCTCCCGTCCCGCCACTGTGGCGTTGCTGTGTTGGCCTTTCATGGGGCGCCGGGTGTCACCTCTCGAGCTTGAGGCTTGGTCTCTGTCTTGGGCTTCTCTGGTGCCCTAGGAGCCTCCTCCGCAGGCTTCTTGCCTTCGGGTTGGTGCTCTTCCGCCTTCTTCGCCGCTGGCTTAGGCTCGTCGGGCTTATGCTCTCCGGGTTTATGCTCCTCAGATTTATGCTCCTCAGATTTATGCTCCTCAGGCTTATGCTCCTCGGGCTTGTGTTCCTCGGGCTTCTTCTCGTCGGCTTTGTTCTCCGCCGGCTTAGGCTCATCGAGCTTCTTCTCCTCAGGCTTCTTCCCCTCGGGTTTCTTCTCTTCCGGCTTCTTCTCATCCGGTTTGTGTTCTTCCGGCTTCTTCTCTTCAGTCTTGTGTTCTTCTGGCTTGCTCTCCGCCGGCTTGTGCTCCACGGTATGGTTTCCGACATGCAACATCTCATCTGGCTTCTTCAAGTCCGGCTTGTGCAATTCTGTGCTGTTTCCGACATGCGTCTTCTCTTCCGGCTTCTTCACCTCAGGCTCCGGCGGCGGGTCGGGCAGCACGTCGTCCTTGAGTGTCTCCTTGGGCTCCTTCTTTGGCGGCACCTCCTGCTGGTCCTCTGGGCTCAGGACCTCGGGAACCGGGGACTCTGTCGGCTCCGGGGCGTCGGCGTAGTTGAGGCCCACGATTGGCAGGTCCTCCTCGCAGAATTGGCGCAGCGGGATGAACTGCTCGTCCTCGGCGTCCGTGTAGACGCCGCCAAACTCGTCGTCGAAGCCCTCGGGGTACCCCTTCTCCACCATCCAGATGCGGCCGTCGATAGTGTTGGTCGCGATGGGTAGCTCGTCCTTCATGGCGCGAATGGCGGCGCGCAAAAACTCCCTCATGTGGGGAAAGTACCACGAGGAGCGGTGCTTGTTGACAAACTCGCTCTTGTCGCACGTGTTGTGGTAGAAGCCGTAGATGATCTGGACGCCAATGTTGGTGCCGAGCCTCAGGCTCTGGACCCACTCCCTGGCCGAGTGGAAGGGCCGCTCGTCCTCCTTGAGCTCGCTCCACAGCCTCACGAAGCCCTGGAACAGCGACGAGGGCAACTGAATGTGGTACGGCGAGAAGTACTCGTTTTCGTGCATAAACTTCTCCTTGACGGTGGCGGTGAGGTCGTGGTTCTTGTATTGCAGCTTCTTGAGGAAGATGTCGTTGTGGCACTGCGTCTGGGTGAAGTGGCCCTCCATGTCGAGGAAGATGTGGAACTCGGTCTCGTCATTTTCGTCCTTCTTGGGCTCGGGCAGCTTCAGTCCCTTCTTGACCTCGAGGGGAAACTCGCCGCCGTTAAGATCGACCATGCGCTGGTACTCCTGGCGGGCGTACAGGGTGGAGAGGTAGTACTGGTCCGAGTTGTGGAAGTGGTAGTCGGGGTCCCAGTTGAGCTCAATGTAGTCCAGGACGGCGGTCATGAGCTTGCGCAGGTCGGCGACGGGGGAAATTACGGTCCCCGAATTAAGGAAGCGAGACTCGCTGAAGGGAAGCTCGCCATTTTCCGACTTGGGTCCCCATTTGAAACGCGGCAGGTCGGAGTAGGGGACGAGCCAGCAACGGGGGTCCTCGCGAGGGCCAGGGAAGCAACCCTTGTCGGTGCCCCAGAGGATGGTCTGGCGGATGCCCTGGCGGTGCAGCTCGTCGACGGGGATGCCGCGCTGGTCGGCTAGCTTCTGGTCGGCACGCGCACGGAATTCGAAGTAGCGCTGGATCATAGTCTCGGCGGGGATCTGGGCGAGGACATCGTAGCCGTCGACGATGACAACCAGGTCGTCGTCGCTGTCGGGTCCTAGACCTGTCAGGTAGCGCTCGACGGCGCGCAGCTTGGCAATGTGCGCCTTCTTGGCGTCAAACTTTCCCTTGCCCTTGTAGCCCAGGATGTGTGGGATGGGATAGCGGTTTACGAGGGCGGACGTCACGCCGGCGCAAAGTGGTGGCTGCACAGAGCTCGAGGGGACGAGGTAATGCAGTCGGGATATTTGAGTCTTGTTTTCTGGGTGGGCGACATTGTATTGGTCGTCTTTGGCGGCTTCTTCGGGCTTGGGTTGGCCGCCAGTGGGCTTCGGGACTGGGGTAGGGTCCTGTGCGTGGGCAGAGCCATGGTCAGCAAGCGTAATCCAGAGAATTGGGCAGGCCAGGAGCCATGAGAGGTATGAGAAGAGGGCGGCGGAGCGGTTGATAGCAGTGTTGTCGAGGAAAAGGCTGGTAGTTTTGCACGCCGGGCAGGGAGGTTCGTCATGACGGTGGTGGTGGTGCTGTCCAGTCGAGGCAGAGGCAGAGCAGATGATGACAGCACACCACAGCAGTGCGGGTGCGGATGCGCATGGGGTGGGGGGAGGAAGACTAACCACTTGCTGTAAATTGTAGAGAATAATGAGTGACAGAATGGCAAAGGCGGCAAAAACAACGACGTTGCGTCGAGCCAAACCAGCTGGGCCAATCATCCCAGATGGTGCCTGCTGCTCGACGGCAACAAGCACAAGGGCAGAGGGGAGGGCCAGGGAGAGGATGAAGGAGGAGGAAAGGAAAGAATGGAGGAGACCAGCCTGAGCTTCATCCGAGTGGTGAGTGACGAGGACTAATACTACCAGTCTGTCTGTGTCTGTGTCTGTGGTGGCAGGCGGTGGGTGGTACAGTGGAGAGCTGGCGCTGCCGGCATGCGGGACTGGGCTTGGCTGGTGCAGGACGTAGTACAAGGTACTCGGGGGGGCACGCCAGGGCAAAGCAAGCTCAGCGGGCGAGCACCTTAATAACAATTAAAATAGACGGGCACGAAAGTGAACGGGACGGGAATCTGGGGTGAGCGGGTGTGGGTGGGCGTCGAAATGTTATTAACGGACAGACAGACGACTAGGAGCATGGGCGGCACCTTGGTGGGAGCAGCCCGATGATGCGCCTAGGGGACCTCAGATGGGACCCGGGAGGACATGAGGAGCAGGAACCCGAGAGAGAAGCTCGCTCCCCCCCTGGGACCTAATTCCTGACTGACAGCAGTCGAATCGAATCGGGGCTGGGCAGCGCGGTCGGGCCGACCGGGGTGTGTTTTGCTCGCCGCCGCTCTAGGGGCGGCTGGCGATGTCTCTCTGCATTGGAGGCGATGGCGGGTGCCTTTTTTCGTGCTTTCTTTATTTCATTTTTTAGTGCTGGGGCCCATTGTGCAGGCCTTGGCTCTTGGCCCTTGTGGCCTTGGCTCTTGGCTCGTCGGGGAGGAGCGAGCGGACACGGGGCCCGGAATTGGGGTACGCGGCACGCAGACCGGAATTACACAGAAAACTTGGCGGCCATCAAGAGGCTCTGGGTCCTTGATCGGGAGGGCAGGGCATGGGCAAGGGCCATCAGAGACCTATTGGTATTGGAAGTGTAACTGGCTGGCAGTGGCTGCAAGTGACAGGTTGGGTGGGCTGGGTCACACGCCAGATGCCATGCCGATACGAGGGATGGCTGGTGCTGCTACTGCTAATGCTGCTGCAGTCAGTCGTCACTATGACTGTATCACAGCGGCCAGTTCGCTTCCCGTCCGAGTATAACAAGCCACACCACCCGAGGTATGGAGGTAATCAGCAGCGGCAGCGCGCCCTGGAGTTACTGTTGGTGCTAAATCCGCGCTAGCCACTGCCCAACTCCCTCCGCTGATAAACCCCACCCACTGGGGAGGGCGGGCCCTTTTCCACGCCTGGGGACGGAGCGCGGGAGGATCCTGGGCTGGGCATACGTCGTTGCGTCTAAAATTGCCCAGGGCTGGCGATGGCTCGCTCCCTGGCACCCGAGCGCATGGACGGAGACTGATTCGCGTGCCAGAAGCATCAGGCATTTCTGGCCAAGGGCCGTGTCCGTCTTGGTATGGGAGGCTGCAATATATGAACCACCGCTAGTCGCTAGCTCCAACTGCGCCGACTCCTTTGATGGACTGATGGATGAGATTCTGCTGCTGCGACTTCTTGTCCCCGCTGCCGTGGCCGGAGACTACAGTCTGTCAGGCCCGTATCTGATCCGCCCGTCAAATCCACCCATCCCATCTCACCCACCGCAGCCGAGTCGCCGTCCTCAGAAGAGCGAGCGTCACAACCGCGCGCTCGGGGAGTCGGGGGGCCCAGGCTACGTCCCCCCTCCCCATTTTGGGCCAGTTGGAGAAACCCTGCGGTGCTGGAGAGGCCCACCTCCGTCGTCGCCGGTGCTCCTTGGCTGCTTGGCTTCTTGGCTTGCTCCAGCACCAGCACAACATCACTCCAGCCAAGCACAGCAGACATTAGACAGCATTGACAGTGTGTTGGAGCCCTCCGCCCCCCTCCGCTGGCCTCCGCCCCTTCCGCCGCCCCTCCGGCCCTTCATTGGCACACACTGCCTGTGCCTGCCTCCTGGCCCAGCGGATAGAACGGCCGCGCGCCAAGTCAAGGACTCTCTTGGCGCTCGCTTGGCCTTCGCCTTGGCTGTCGCAGCCAAGTTGCCGTTCTCGCCGTCGCCGTCGCCCAGTTGCAGTCTGCGGCACCCCGTAATCCCATTCTGCTCGCCTTTGAGCCAGCTGTCTCGTCGCGATGGCGGGCCGGCTGTGTCAGGCTCCGTGGGCAAGCTGTTGGACGTTGGTCCCGTCATGTTATGCGTTTTGTGGCGCTGCCGGGAACATGGCTCAGCTTCACACCACCTATTCACTGGTGAGGAGGCGGCGGTGGCGGCAGCGGCCCAAACGGACCCGATTGATTACGGCGCTAGAAGGGAAAAATGGCTGCGAGGAGGCCAGATACCCATTGCGCCGTCCAACACTGATTGTGCAACTGTCTTACTGTAGTCCAGCTGGCCAGCCCGTCCGTCATCCCGTCCACAGTACAGTCTCCCTGGCCAGTGCAGTCCGGTTTGGGTACCCGACGGGCCCCTTCGCAATCCTTCATCCCCATCCTGCTCAGCCTTTCGAGAGACGAAGTGCCGACCTTGGCCTGTAGCTGGTTAATTGCTGGTAATTATTGAATTAATGAATTGCCATTGCTACCAACACTTGTTCCCATTCCTCCTTGAGCCTCAGCCACCTCCTCGCCCCTCCACATTCAATGTCTCTCTATTTTTGGCGCTCGTCCTGTGAGATGAGATGCCACTGGGCTGACGCATGACAGAGGGCGGCAAAGGGGGCGGCTCGCAATCGTGCCGTACGTGGTGATTCAACATGTCACTGCCCGCTGCCATTGGTATTCCGTGCCTGATTGTCCAATAAACCGCCCTCCATATCTAGTTATCGTCTCCTTCCGCAAGGGAGCAGCAATCAGAGGACAAGTGACCCAATACCTAAACGGGGGGCCCCAGTCCCAGTGTGGCAATTCGAAACGGGGGGCACGTGATGCCATTGTGATGACACTAGCCTCGCCCTGACTGGCCTCCAGCTCTCCAGCTTCCTATCGCAGCAGGAGCTCAAATGGCCACAGCTGCCGGGGCATGGATGCATCGGCTCACCCAAACGCCGTCCTCCGCCATGCGATTGCGAGGAACCCCTAGCATGGCCCGGGGCTTGGCACCGCAGCTGGATGTTTGGGCCTGGCTTGGCCTGGGCTTGGCCCGGCAGTGTGGCACCCTCGCGCACTGGAGCGACTCCACCCCGTCCCCCTCTGTCCATCTTGCACAAGCGAGACCCAATTTCTTTTTCTCCCGTTCGCCTGCAAGCCCGAGACGTCCGTCGAGTCGCTAGCGGAGATAATCACTCATGTGGTGGGCTGCTCGATATGTGCGTCTGATAGTGAAGCAGATATGTTGCGACGAGCTGAGCAGGGTTAACGAGGCGGGGGGGGGGCCACACGCTGGATGACGCCGCTTATCCGTCATGTGCCGCACGCGACTGGCGGTGGTAATCTACGTCCATATCGGGCCTTGACAAAACGTAATAGATCGCGATTAGGTCGCCGTCCTTTTCAGTTCTGCCCTATTCTAATACTATACGCGTACTGATTACGGCTTGTCTGCTTCCACATGGGCAACAAACTTGCCAAACCCAGACGACGCCTCAACAAGCCCCGTCTCAAAATCTCCCGAGGCGCGAGGGCGGCTAACACTTGTCATTTATTTTTAATGTCCGCACATGCGCATGAGGCGGCCCTTAGCCATTAGCCAAGGCATAGGCCCAGGAACCGCCCATGGACGGCAACTCGGAAGCGGCCCCCCCCACTTCCCCCGGCGCAAATCAAATCTCGACTGCCCCCCTCGTCATCCCTGGTTGTCCAACGTCCATCAAGGTATTAATTAGCATGGCACTGGGCCGTCGAGACGCGCGGTCATCGGGCCAAAGGTGGGTGGGATGAAATTTGAACTGGAGTCTGCGTGCATGCCGCGCCCGACCCCCAGCGCCTATCTGCAGTCGAAAGCGGGATTTGCTGGCCCGCCGCGGGATATGCTGGCCGAGCAGTTCTTGGCAATGCAGAGTCGCCATTGTTTATACCTGCAACCCGGCTGGAGGCCTCGCAGCCTCGTCGAAACGCGTAGAGTAGCACGACGACAATTATCAGCCATACCTGACTTGATGGCGGGGGTTGGTTTGTCTGGACACAGTGCTCATCAGCCACAGACATGCACACACCGACATCTGAGCCGCCTCGGAACAGACAACATCGACGAAATGCCAAGATTTATTAGGGGTTCCTGGGTTGATCTACACGCCAATTTCACAGCTTCGAAATCATGCCCCCGGCCTTTTGCATCCATGCCACGGCGTCGTCCACAAACTCGTCCACCACCACCTTGGCCGGCTTCTCCTCGTCCACCACGGCCGCGCACTTGCCCATCAGGAAGCGCCGGAACCGGTACAGATCCAGCGTGTCGTCGTCGCGGTCCATGTCGTACTCCCACGGGATGATGCCCTTAGACGTGAGCTCCCGGAGCTCGTCCTGCCGATTCTCCTCCCAGTCCACAATGTACTCGTTCTTGCGCACCCGCATGGGCCGCCCGCTGTAGACTGGCCGGAGCCGTCAGCTTCCATGGTTTTCAGATCCATCGTTAAGACTTACTTATCGTCCGCACATTGTCGTCGTGGCCCGCCGTCCGGAGCGCCTCCTTGTGAGCCTCTGGGGCGCCGGCCTCTTGGGTCAGGACGAACCGCGTGCCCACCCACACGGCGCTGGCGCCCATCATCAGCGCGGCGGCGAGCAGCTGGCCGTTGTGGATTCCCCCGGCGGCGACGACTTGCACCGGCTTGCCCGTGAGCGGGGACCGGTGGTCCTTGACCTGGTCCACCACCGTGGGGATCAGCACCGTCGTCGGGATGTCGCCCGTGTGGCCGCCGCCCTCGCCGCCCTGCGCGCAGATGATGTCGACGCCCAGCGCGAGGCACTTGGGCACATGCTTCGGGTGACCGATCATGTTCATGTAGGCCACTCCGTTTGCGTGCAGTTTATCGACGACGGCCTTTGGCGGCACCCCCACGGCTGAGACGAACAGCTTGGCCCCTGAATCGATAATGACATCAATGAGTTCGTCCAGCTTGCCCTTTGTGTAGTCGTAGCTGTCGGCTGCTTGTCAGTGATGTGACCTAGTTGATGAAACCACGATGTAGAGGCCCTTGCTAAGCAAACGTAGCATATAACCCCAACCAAGCATGTTCAGCCGTCCAGACTTACTTGGTCTTCCGGGCATTCCCCCCGATCTGTGGCAGCAACAGGTCGATGCCAAACGGCGCGTCTTTGTCGATAAGGTGGCTCTTCAACTCGGCAATCTGCTCCCGCAGCATGTTGGGCGTATAGGCCATGCCGCCGAGCACGCCGAGCCCGCCCGAGTTGGTCACTGTGGCAGCCAGCTTGGGGCCCGCTGCGACGTTCATCCCCGCGAGCATGATGGGGTGGTTGATGCCGAACCAATCGGTGATGGGGGTTTTGATTCTCTCTATGCGGGCCGGGCATGTCAGCTTGCACTCGGAACGCGGACCGGGGAGGGCATGGTTGCCATACGTGGGGAAGCCATCTCGAAGCAAGTAGCTAGTGGTGTGTGCGCACTGGTGCCGTTACTGGTCGCGTGGCAAAGCGTTGATCCATCAGGTCGATTCGCCGTTGTGATATGGACTTTGGTCCGGCCCTGGGCTGCCGAGGTTCACGGCGCCGTGCGGGGCTCCGTGGCGTGAGGAGTCGCACCCTTTCGTAGTCAGCCCGCCAGAACGTCCCCCGAGATCTGCATCGGGCCAATCAAAGTTTGGCTAGGGCATTTTATGCTCTCATTTGGGCGCGCAGAGTGCTAGTATTGAATGGGAGACATCCAACGTCGGCTAAGCTCTTGCTGTGCCGAGGCGCACCTATGCAGGCCGGTCATGACTTGATGCCATCCAGACAACGCCCAAACATCAACTATCACGTTGTATGTAATAATTGTATACTGGACAGGTTATTTTGGCAACTTGATTTTCTTCTCTTGCCACTTAATTGCCATCGCTGTCCAGCCAACATATTGCGCGCCCTACGAACCCAACGGTTTCGCTGTCAGGCATCCATGGCGACGCCCATACTAACTGGCCCGCACAACTGGAAACCGAGCTCTGAAACCACAAGGCTAATCCTGGAGATCTATTTAAGCTTAAGAGAACCAGAAACAAGGCTGGTGTGCATCTGTATCCATGCATCCCAGTGGGCGTCCACGGAACCTGCCGAGAAGCCGAGACAACTCAAGTATGGGCGGCATCTGGTACGGTGCTAGTTGGATTTGCCATCATATAAATAACCAATAATGAAACAACGAATACTGAGCCCCTCGGGGGTTTCAATATTGATACCCTTTGCTCATTTCTGATTGGAGCATGGACATGGTGGCCAGCTTTTTCCGGATATCTATCCTACAGCCTCAGTGATAATGTGTAGCTCTACCATCCACGTTTCACAGCCACCCCGCCTAACTTCCCATTTTAGAAAAACCAAAGTGTGGATTGAGATGTGGTTGGCCACTATTACTGCAGGCTGCCTTTGCATTCTTGGTCAGACTCCCAGTGCTGTCAGTCCAAGCCACGCCGCCGACAGACGGAGAAGGGTCCCCCCAGCCCATCAGGTGGCACCAGACCGCCAGCATAGCCGTCAGCAGCCTAGAAAACGCGCATTTTGTGGGGTTTTGGTCATTGGACAATGGATACGAGGAGTCGAGGTTCCGATGCCGCCTCGACAAGAGCTATTGTAGGCTGTGAGGCGCAGGGCTGATTCGTGTCACCAACACTACATTTGCAGCCAATGGAGTGCTGCTGCACAGGCACAAGGGCTTCCTCGGCAATCAAGTTCGAGGGTTTCGAGCCTAGTGAGCTTGGTATTCAAGCCATCACCGCCTGTTCGATGGAAGGGGAGGCGCATGCCACGGTGAGAAGGCATCAAAGGTGGTCACCGGTGCGCCATAGCGGAGAGGTTGTAGAGTTCAAATCATGACCACAATCAAGACGCCTTGCCATCCTTTTGTACGGGATACCTATTCATTACGAGTCCGGTGTCTGCTGGTGATGTCCACGGCCATAAGTCGCCAAGTCACCCAAGTCAAGTAGCATCTGTCGTGGCACCTTGGGTTCCGCCTCCAAACCGACCATCCATGCAGCACGTCGATATTCCGGTGGGCCTCGCATTCAGGTGAGCTATTTGTCAACTGCTAGGCTTACTCGGCCCAGGGTGCCCACTGCCGGCAGTTATTGGACTCGGGACTTGTCGAGTCAGCCCAATGGCGGCGGGCGTCGAATGACAGAGGCGCAAGCTGTTCTGGCGTCGACACCATGTCGGAACGGGGGTTGCTAAACATAGTCCCTGCCTCAAAGCGGGAAGCAAACACCTCCAGAGCCCAATCCGGCCCCAGGTACCATCATCCGCGATGCCAGCGTCCGGCGAGGCTTTGCCCGACAATGGTGCAGATGGCGCAAAACAGAGCCTCCAGCTGAAGGCATTCATCATCCATCATCTAGGCTGACCATGCCCCGCAGACGGAGCTGCTGCAACCTGTCGTCGCGGCATTGGGCAAAGCAGGGGACCTGTCCTCAGCTGGTGGTAAGGGTCCGGACGATGGCGTCACAGCGGTAGGGACTCGAATGCCACACCTCCGTCTGGGACCGCGCCCTAGGACAGCTCGGCTGGCGCCACACCCACGGCCATTGGCAGCCCTACGGACTGCGCAGCAACTCCCCCGCACTTCCCGTCGCGCTTCACAGCCCCTCCACACCGCCAGCCGACAGGGCAGCGGCAGCCTGGTCTTTTCTCGGTAGCACACTGAAAGGGCGGAGCCGCCTCGTGGGCGGCCACGGGCAGGCTAGTCGCCATTCTGCCTTTCTAGTCTCTAGGGACGGGCCAAGGGCTTGCACTATCGTGCTACTATCTCGACCAGGCGGCGATGGCGTCGTCGAGGGTTGCGTCCTAGGAGGACTGCGCCGCCGGGCTTGCTGTGTCGGCGCAGCCTGGAAGAAGAGAATAGCTTGGATGTATGTCGCCAGATGTAAGATAAATAGAGCCTTGATTCCGTATTGAAGAGACTCTTTCCATCATCAACAGCAACACCATCACTCAAAGCCCAAGTCTTCTTCCATCTAAACCCCCTCTCCAAACACCAATCAACTCTCACACATCATCACAATGCTCTTCAACACCATCGCCACGGCCCTCGTCGCCTCCACGGCCGTCCTAGCCGCTCCAGCCCCCGCCGCCGCTCCAGCCCCCGCCGCCGCTCCCATTGAGCGCCGCGCCCTGGGCTCCTTCAAGCCCGACAAGATCTGGAAGTACAACGTCGGCACCGGCGCCATCGCCGCAACCGACTACGGCATCGTCGACAAGAGCACCAGCAACGGCGGCAAGGACCTGACCACCCTGCTGACCTTTGTGTACCCCAACGAGGCCGCCGGCAGGAAGTGCTGGTTCGCCTTTGAGCTGGCCACCACCGACGAGCTCTCCGGCAGCAAGCGCCTCGACCTCTTCTCCAGCCTCGCCCCGGCTCCTGGCCCCAGCGCTGGTTGGGGACCTCCCGGTAATGGCCGCAACGAGAACATTGGCCGTCTTACCGTCTCTCTCGGCGCTGAGGCCAAGTGGGAGGCCAAGTACAAGACGTACCTGACCGAGCCTACCGACTGCAAGGCGCCTGGCACTAAGGAGGGCTTCGAGCTGGTTGGTGTGTGGGACAACGACCACGTCAAGTGGGACCCCTCCGTCTCCGGACCCAAGATCTACTACGAGTAGAGAGTCATTGAGCTGTGTACGGGTGGCTGGTGGTTAATATTCTCTTCGCTCCTTCACATAGACGTTACGATCTGCCTTTTTTCAAGTTAATGTTGCATGAATTCATGATAGTTGCCCACAAGAGACGGGCGAGAGAGCCAGCTGAGGGCTGATGATGGAGAGAGTCAAGAGCGAGACTGTCGGATGATTGGCGATTGAGATTAAGTAATATATGGACACTACTTTAGAGCAAATCTATGCATCTTGAACCATTAGTCATGTCTCATGGTGAAAATATCGACCAACCAAGAAGCACCACTCGCGAAGAAGTAAAGATGGACCATCTTTGGCCACATGGCCGGACCAGCACGATGCCATCATGCCACCCTAGTTCAGCTTGCCTCCCGCTCCGATAAAGACTTCAGTCAGGACTTTGCAAGACCGCATCAGGTTGTCGTGGTCGGTCCCGGGTATCGACTTGGTCGTGAAGTCGATGTGGTCCTTGTACTTGTCGTCCTGCCAGCATTGCTCAACATACTTCTGCCCACCGGCCCCAATCATGGCGTCAGTTTCTCCGAAATAGGCGATAACGCGCAGCTTGGCAGCACCGTCCGCGCCGGCCCGCTGCTTCTCCGAGTCGTACAGGTTCTGCACGAACTGGGCATAGTCGACGCACTTGCCCCAGGTCACGGCCGGGTCGCCCTTGCGCACGCACATCATGGCCTCCTTGTTGGCGCCGACGGTGTTGGCTCCAAACATGTTCTTCATGACGAGGTCGTCGATCTCGGCTTGCATGTCCCGCGAGACGCCGTACTCCTTCTCGATGAGGCGCCGGTTGGTCTCGAGCTCTGAGCTATCCTCCTTGGACCCGCCGCCCCAGATGCCCGAGATGCCATTGAAAATTGCGCCGCTGGCTTCCACGGCGGGGCTGGCCTGTGTGATGAAGAACTTTGGGAGCAGGTTCCACACGCTGAAGAGCGGATCCGGAATCATCCTGGCCAGCTGGAAATGCAGCACTTTGGAATGCGCCGGGTCGACCCAGGGAGCTGCGGTCATGTCAGCGGGCTGGCCGTACAATGTGGGAGACTATGGCCTCATGCGTACCAAGCATGGCAACAAAGGGCCTCGTTGGGTGCAGGATGTGGCGATAGTGGGCGAGAGTGTTGAGGTTGTAGATGGTGCCACAGCTGTGCGATACCAGAGCAACATGTTTGATGTTGAGCGACGCGAGCAGCTTGGGGACCAGCTCAACCCAAACCAGAAGACGCTGTTCGAAGGGTACTTCTGGCGAGTCTCCCATTCCGGGGCTAGGAAGACAAGAAGTATGAGCCTTTGTTGATTTGCGCCAGGATGGTGACAGTATCAGGACCCAGGGTTAGTCACTCACCGATCAACCATGAGGAGGCGGACGCCGAGCTTCTTTCCAATCTCGTGCATATGAACGCTCAAAAACCGAGAGGCAAACAGGCCGGGCATGAACAAGACGGTCGGCGTGTCATCGTCGCTGCCAGTGGTGTTGTCCCCGTTGCGAGGCTCTGCTCCGACATCACAGTAGCTGAAGGTGAGGTCAGGGTGATCCGAGGTTGCGGGCAGAGTAAAGTGTCTGTGGAATCGCTCGGCTGCGAGGAAGGAGGCAGCCTCCTTGGCTAGCGGGCTTGGGTCGGGTGTCATGCTGGTGTGGCGTTGGTGCACCCGGTCTTATGCTGGCCCCATGGTTGAGTGAGGAGTGAGGCCGTACGCAGCATTGGCACTTACGTACTGTGCTGACGGTGGATGGGTCGATGCCAGGTTCGCTTATGACGCGGCCGGATCAACTAAAGGGCCGGTGTTGTCCCTCGTTCCAGTGGCCCAAAGGCCCCAATCAGTTGCGGGGCAGTGCCAGTCAAGGACGAGTTGTTAGTGGAATCAATTCGTAGTAATGGGCCTGTTCTAGGGTGGCCCATGCCATGCCTAGGTTGGTCCGGCATCAGATCTCTAAAGCCTTCAGTCCCTCTCTCATCTTCTTTTTATTACTCTGCACGATTTGCGTGTTTCAGAGTCACTTTTCTAAGAACTTTGGAGCTTTTAAAATTAGCATGGCGCTGGACAAGAGCGGTGGCTGCTCATCTCCCGACTTGATTGAATTGAAAGTTGACCCTCATCTCGGTCCCTCCCAAAGGACGAAGACCAAGAAAGGAAAGCAGGGTGGTTAGAACGGAAACAATCATCGCATCCTGCGCCATGAACAGACATAATGATCCTACGGGATCCACACGTTGCTGCTCCATGAGCATATTTCATCAATTATGGAGCAGTGGAAAATACCCGGCCAACCATGGCGCAACACCAAGACACGCATCGTCGGCTTAGGACTCTTGCACGGGACATATGTGAGTGAGCACCGCCACGATGGCTGGGCAAAGGGACTTTCGACTAGAGAAAGTGCAGCATCGGCCAGCTACGGCATCTAATAAGGTGAGAACATGCGCCGGCGCTGACCGGGTGTCGGTCAAGGGCCTAGCCTCGGCCCTGTAGGGCTTAGGGACTTTGGTCTGGGCAGCCCCAAAGCGGCCCAGATTACAGTGAGGCGGAGTCTCGAGGTTCTCAATGTGGGTACTGGTTTTTCCCACAGCCTGACAATCGCAGAGGCCCTCAATATGGGCATCCGTGGGTTCCGTACGCCAAGTCATCCGTCCGAGTTCATGATTCACAACACACTTCACTTCGATGTTGGTATGGCATGCACCTATATGCTCCCGTCAGCCAAACCCGCCTGCTGCCCGCCTGCCGCTCGTCAGCTCACGCCATGCAGCAGCCCAAGTAGTAGTTACACACGTCGGGCAGTCGTCGTCAGTCCGTCTCCGCAGTTGGTGCCAAAACGATGGTTCTTTGGTCGGTGCTCAGCCCAGCGGAGTCAGCATCCAGAGGCAACCCCAGATCGAGTCCAAGATGGCTCCCCACTCAACCGCCATCTATGGTTGGCTCCCGGACCCAGTCCGTCCCTAAATCGGCCCAAAACAAGCATGGCAGTCTAAATTTAGCCAAGATTAGATGGCAAAACAAACCAGGGTGCCCAAGCTCTGGGACATTTGGCTGGCAAGGCAGTGCAGAGTCAATATCGTCAACCGATGTCTAGGACACGGCCAAGATGATTATAAGTACGGGATTCGGCTGCTCTCTTGGAGTTTCAGATCATCACCATCAACTCACGCAACTCCAGCAATACAACACTCAAGAGACTCGCTCCTCCCAACCTCAGCAACCATGTTCTTGAGCCTCGCAGCCCTGGCGGTGCTTCCGCTGGCATCCGCCCTACCCGGCGGCTACGCCAAAGTTCCCGCCAACAACACTGTCCCCAGTAACTCGACGACGCCATCCAAGACCATCAACTGGCAGAAGTGCACGATGAACTCGGAAGAGCCCAAGACGACTGACCCCGTCCAGATGTGGTGTGGCAAGCTCAAGGTTCCCCTTGACTACACCGACAAGAACTCCAAGGACACGCTCGAGCTTTCCCTCTACAAGGCCGAGGCGGTCTACCCGGACAAGAAGAAGGGCTCTGTCCTCCTCAACTTTGGTGGCCCAGGTGAGGGCGGCAAGGGTATTGCCGACTCTGCAACTGCCTATCTTAAGTTCACTGGTGGCGTCTACGACCTCATCTCCTGGGATCCTCGGTAAGACACAGCCAGTCCTTCAACCATGACCGAGCTCGTTTCTAACTAATATCTCTCAGAGGAACCGAGGAGACTCTCCCGTTCGCCTGTTTCAACAGCACATTCAGGATGTTGAACCTGGGCGACGCTATCAAGGTTGGCCCGAACATCAACTCCTCTGACGCTGGCCCCGGCCAGTCCTGGGCAGCAGCAAAGGTCTACGGCGAGGAGTGCAAGCGGACCCAGGGCGAGCTCGGCAGCCTCATCGGCACCGCCTTTACGGCCCGAGACGCCATGCAAATCGTCGACGCTGTTGAGAAGGACAAGAAGATCCGCTTCTGGGGCATGTCCTACGGCAGCTACCTGGGCCAGACCATCGCCGCCATGTTCCCAGACCGCATCGACCGCCTGGTTCTGGACGGCGTCGTGGACCCGTGGCAGTACCGCGACAACAACGAGATGGGTGATGCCGCCTCCGCCGACGCCACCCTGACCAAGTTTGCCAGCGACTGCGCCAACCACTCTGATCTCTGCGTCCTCGCCAAGGGTAACAAGACGACCGAGGCCATCGAGGCCGACATCTGGAAGACGGTTGAGCAGATCCGCGTCATGCCCCTCATCATGGACCACCACGTCCGCAACTACGACAGCCTCAAGGGCGCGCTGCGAAACTTCCTCATGAAGCCCCCCAAGTGGCCCGCGCTCGCCGATTTGATCCACCACTACTCCATCCGCAACATCACCGGCGTCATCACCACGGAGCTGCAGAGCGCTGGCAAACCCCCCGTGCTTCCCCCCTTCGAGCTGAGCACCGACGAGGTCAAGCCCGACATGGACGCCCTCGAGGGTATCCGCTGCAGTGACACCGCCGTCCGCGAGAGCGACTTCACCAAGGTGCTGCCCAAGAGCGTCGAGCGCCTTCGCTCCAGCCGCGTCAGCGGTGATGGCATGGAGGCTGCCACCTACAAGTGCCTCCAGTGGCCCTACAAGGCCAAGGAGATCTTCAGCGGCGACTTCAGCGTCAAGACCAGCCACCCCATCCTGGTTGTCAACTCTCCCCATGACGCCGCCACCTCCTACCAGTCGGCCGAGGTCGCCCACCGCACTTTCAAGGGCAGCGGCATGATCAAGCACGACGCCCCCGGAGTAAGTCCCCCTCTGAAACCCCCCACCCCCCCGAAGATATAGATGAAGAAACTGACATAATCTCCGCAGCACTGCTTCATTGGCAGCCCTGGCTCTGCCTGTACCGCCAAGAACGTCCGATCCTACTTCGTCGACGGTGTCATTCCCAAGGAGCTCCTCGTCTGCTCCTCCGAGTTCCACACCTTCCTCGGCAACAACAACTGGGGCAAGACTTTCGAGAGCCTTGGCTGGAAGGAGGGTGACAAGCCCGAAGAGGAGGGCAAGGAGGATGACGAGAGTGACGATATCGTCATCATCGAAGACGACATCTACAACGACGACAATGACGACGACGTGGAGATTGAGGTCGAGATCGAGATTGTTGCCGATGAGGAGGATTTCGAGTAAGGTGGCGCGATGTTCCGCAAGGACAATTTCATTCATTTCTTAAGGGTCATCAGCATGGGGATCAAGGATTCATGAATCATGGGTTTTAAAGAGCGATATGGGTTTCTAGAATGTTTGCATGGACTACTAGCTGCATTATGAGCATGGCATTTACTGGCAATCGATCACTCACGGCCACAACTTGGCATTCGTCTTTGGCATACAAGCTGCAAACTCTTGATTCCATTCCTATGTGAAAGCGGTTCCGTCACCGTTGGCGCGAGGGCAACCAAGTAACAAAGCAAAAGAAGCGCGCGTGATGCATTTAACCCCTCTATAATTCGCATTCAAAGCAGCCCTTGTTTGATCCCTAAAACGCCTGGCGTAGATGGCCTACGGATCTGTGCCGTGATTGTGTGTGTTGAGACTAAAAAACCAGATGTCTCTCTTCTCCTCTACCGTTCCCCCACCCCACCAGCGCTGCTGCCTTTTCGCAATCCCCCGCGACGTCCACGCTGCTAGCACAAGCCGGATACAGAATAAAATAAGCAGAAAAATACAGGAAGAAGTTGGTCGACGCCCCCGTCCTCGGTCAGCTCAGGAGCGCATGGCAAAGATGCTCAGGAAAATACTCCAGCCAAAGCCGACGCAGACGGCGACGAGGACGCGCTGGCGGACGGGGACCCAGAGGAAGTTGACCATGGCGACGAGGGGCCAGAGGTGCCAGCCGGCTTTGATGAGGGGCCACAGGCGGTCGCGCAGGATCTGCAGGATGACGGAGGGGTGGGGGACGCGGGCGATGTTGGTGCAGACGAGGAAGACGGTGCCGCTGATGAGAAGGCCGATGGTCTGGTCCAGGAGCAGCTTGACGAGGACGTTTACCCAGTTGATGTCGGGCCCCATACCCAGGAAAGCCCTCTTCTGCTCGGTGGCGACGCCAGCGACGGCCGCCTCAGTCGCCGTGGTGGTGTTGGACCGTGGTTTTGTCCGGGGCGCCTCCACGCGCACCTTGTCGTCGCCGTGGCCGACGCTCTCGAGCTCGACGGGCGCGGCGTCGGGCAGAGCGCGCGTCGGGAACCAGTCCTCGAGCAGGAACTGGATGACGTTGCCAATCTGCGAGCCGAAGAGCCCGTACAGGGCGAACTCGATGACCTGCTGCCAGTCGAACGGGCGGCCCGTGGTGCTGCCCCAGGTGGCGAGCATCTGGACGACCAGGTTGGCCGAGACCTTGATGGTGATGGCCTGGCCGGCCAGCCGGAGGTTGAGGGCGCGGCGCAGCAGATGCATCTCTCTCGCGCGCTCTCGCTCTCTCTGACTGTGTGTTGGCGCGTCTCTCTCTCGCGCGCTCTCTTTGGTCTTTTGGTTCTCCGCCTCGCAATGGGCTTCAATTACATTATGGGGACACAGCCCCGGGGCGCCTCAGCCCAGCAGCGGCGGCCTCGGCTTGCGATGCACGGGCAGGCCTCGCGTCTCCTCTGGCAGCGGCGGGCTTGGTCTGGCTGGTTGGGTGAGTGAGGTGAATGGCTGCCCGACTGCGCGGTTGATGGTCCGCCTGGCGCTGCGATGAGAGAGTCGTCGTCGGCGGCGAACGATGAGGCTGATTGAGGATGACGATATGCCCGCGCACACTCGGGGGCGAGCGCCAGCTGTCTTTTTCGTCACCTCGAACGCGGACTCGACAGGGGGGGGCCAGAGACCGGTGTCAGCCTGTGCGTGCGAGCGCGCCTACCCAGATGTGGATGGCTACCCCTGAAAATTTGGGCACAATGGCGGGCCGCTAATTAGCCAGTACATGTCAGGGCCTGCAGCTTCTGCTAATTACCGCTGATTGCAGTGGGTGGTCTTCTGAGGAGGAACTGCCAATCAAACGCCATCCAGCCAATCACAGTCCGCGGTATTGCTTACGAATGGTGCTGCTTATCGGTGAGCGCATCCTCTGAGCAATCCCGCTGACGGGCGGCACCCAATGCCGGATGGGGGCCACGATGGAGATGGATTTGAGAGTCTGTTCAGAACATTTCCATGTCGTGTGCCTTAGCGCCACGCTTCCAGTGCCGTCACCTCACTTCGCCCACTTCCCGAGGGACCCTCATCTCTCAATTCACATTCCCATGTTCATTCCCTCAGAGTCATGGACTCGTGCGCTGACAATTCACTGGCCCTCTCCTAATACCGCCTCCGCTCGTTTCTGTGCTCTCATTCCCTTGCCCTTGCGCTAAGGCAGCATTATCGCATCCTTGGGTCTTGGTCGCCGACCACTCCCTCACACGTATCTCCCAATGTCGCTAACGGTTGACCCAATGACGCTTGTGCCCCGTGCTGGGGTTCGCTGATCTAGTGGCAAGGTATGACGCCATTTGGACTTGGCTGATAAGTGAGAAGACAGAGTACCGACCATGTTCCTGTCTAGCGTTTGCTGCTGTGCACGCTTCATCCCGCACATTTCATTCCACCTGTGTATGTAAAATATTTGAGAACAGCCTATAGAACTAGTCAATAAATAGCCAATGGGGCTATTCAGAATTATTGATGTGTGCGTGCCACTATTTACTTAGCGTCGTAGCTTCAATTCCATATCTAGGGTATGCCAGTGACGTCACCCAACTTGTCGGTACGACAAATGTTTAACCAGTATGTTTGATAGAGGACGGGGCTTCTATAGAAACTAGCTATTAATCTTCTTCTTTTTTAGCGTTGCTCCGAAGTCCGTTGACTCAATATAATTATGTCGATCTCAGAATTTAGAATCACAAGTGGTCAGCGCATGTGTCTAATCAAATTTGATGTAACACAAGATTATATGTAACTTAAACTCGAAATGGCTTGTTCCATAATTGTACTCTATATATTTGTCGGTAAGATAATTAGTGCTGCCTAGATTGTCTAAACACATGAATACAGCGACAGTCGAATACAGAAACAACTAGGCATGATGTGGTAAGAACGCGATACGGTTCCACAGGTGGCACGCATCACAACTTGGTTCAGAGTCATAAGACTAACGCGAGGCGTTAAAGAAGGAAGTCCATTTCATTTCAAAGTTCCACAAAGCGAAACGAGTATGCTTGACCCATCTATATAAGTACACGGTGCTCTCGAATCCACTAAGGCTTCTTCCGCGACCAGACGTTGCTCGGAATATTTATAAGGGGCCAGGCCTTGGAATCGTCCCAGTGCATGACGGCGTACTTCTCGATGACGCCTTGTGGATTCTTCCAGTCCTCGACGCGGACGACGAGCTTGTCTCGGCCGTCTGTCCCGTGCGCCTTGTCGCTGGCGACATTGTCCTGAAAGTTGCCCCAGCGGCGGCGGTAGGTCAGGAGCTTTGAGCGCACCGTCCATTTTTGGTCCTTGCTGGGGAATATCTTATCACGGGCCATGTCGAGGAGCTTCTCGGCGGCGTTGGGGAAGTACATGCCCTCGTCGTTGGTCTCAATGTATGTCGGGTACTGTCCCTGCTTGTGGTCCGAGTCCATGGCCGGCACCACAACGAAGACCACGGACTTCTCGGGTTCGAAGTAGTCGCTGTACTTGTTTGCTTTGTTACCGAACTGGGATAGTAGCTGGTCCAGGCTGGTCTCGCCCAACCTGACGAATTTCTCGTCCTCTTTTACCTGCTTTTCGCCAAAGGGGTCCAGCATCCAGGTTATCTCCGCGTAGTCGCCGTCAAAGGCTCGTCGCTCCGGAACGTTGACAACGACGCAGGCTTGGTCCGAGGCAATGACAATGACGCTAGACCCGGCCATCTCATCGACGCCGATGGATGCCTCGGCCACCTCCTTGGTGAAGTCGGTCCAGGTCACTCCACCAGAGACATTGGGGCCCAGCCTTTCACGGGTCTTGAAGAAGAGATCATTGACTTTGGCCTAGGATTGTGTTAGAATGCCAAGGGTCGAGAAGGAGCCATGGGTATTTGGCTGGCAGACCTTTGACTTGTCGGGTGCCGTCTGTTTGAACTTTTTGCCATTCTTCTTGGCCGTGTTGCACTTCTGGCAATCGGAATAGAACTTATTGGCGGCACTAATCTGGTTAAAGGTCGCCGAGTACCTCTTGTGGGGGATCTTGACGTCCTTGACCTTCTTGGCCTTTAGGGGAAGCTTGCATGACCCGCCAGAACCGCCAGAACCGCCAGCCCTGGAAACAGACGTTGATGAGCATGCTGATTAGTTCTCAAGATGAAGCTGCGCTTACCGTGCAACGAGACTGTGCGAGGCTACCTCACCCTGTGCTGCAGTGCCAAAGGCCTGGACGGAGGCGAGCAGGCCAATGAAAAGAAGGCCGCAGTAGAGCTGTAGAGCCCTGCCCAGATGGTTCCCCATGATGAATGATTGTGGTGTAGGCGGCAGAGGAGATGGGAGCAATGGTAGGAGTGGACTGGGACAGCAACGGCCACCCTAATAAGACGTTGTACTGTGCGGCGCTATTTGTGGAACGGCCGGACATCCGCGGATTCTGTGTCCGGATTATGGTGATTTAACTCCTGCACCGCCCTCATGTGCCATTGCGGAGGTTGCCCAAGTCAGTTTGCTATTATTAACATGATTAAACGGTCCACATAGCCATCGAGAGGCTATGACGGCTCAACAACCCCAGACCTCGTCTCATTGCCATCCGACGTTACAGAAACCAGGCAGTGCCGGCCCTGCAGAGAATAAGCTCTTGGCAAAGAAGAGCCCCCGCTGCGGCAGCTTACCAGTCGCGTGATGCCCATGCACTGGCTGGAGGATGATTGCACGAAATCAGATAATGAGCCATGGCCGAGTATGCAGGCGGGCGGGCTGTGGAGGTGACAGGGGTGTTACTTTGTTTCAGAAACGCGAAATAAAGCTGGACGGGGCGCTTACACGATGCACCCCCTTAACGCCGATGCGAACGTCTTGGCAGCTTACCGGGGGTCCGCCCCCGGTACTCCGATGGCCTATTCCACCCTGAAATAAGGATCGATGAGCACAGCCTTATCCAAGGGGGGGTGAGGGAATTAAGCCACCAGCCTCAATGTCCTTGAGTGGGGGCCAAAACACCATATTTTCCTCGGCCTCATGTCACGCGACCTGATCCAGTAGGATTCTAGGGCCTCTTGAATCCCCATGGGCCCGCAAATCGGGCTGAGATGAATTGTGAGCACGCGACAGCGCCGACGAGAGCCAGGAAGTCTTGGCAGTCTGGGGCGAAGCAGTGCAGAGCTATCGCCGAAATGACGGGGTGATGGCTTTGACTAGGACCCTGGGATGGCGATGCCTTGATGGCAGAAGGATTCGTGATAAGTGCAGTGCAAATTTGCAATGTTGGGTGGCTGGCGGCTATGTCAATGACTGATGGATTATGGAGGATAGGAGATGAAACTGGGCGCCGTCACATTGACAGAATCTGGGTGGATTATCAAAGGACTGTTGTGAGGCAACACAGCGAGTTGAAAACAGCGCCACGACATTATGAATTTAGGAATCACCGATTCAGGGGAAACAGAGTTGATCATTTGTTGGCAGAATAGTCTCAAAGCAAGTGAACGTAAGTAAACAGAATAGAATACGCCTGATACTGATACAATCCCAAACACACCCTCTCAATCAGCAATGCTGAGATCTTGATTGCAGTTGTACTTTTCGCCCTTCTTGCCGTCCTCGGGCTTGTCTGGGTTCACGACGCGCCAGCTCTTGACCTTGCCGGCGCTGGGGATCTCGTTGCAGCCAATCTCCCAGTCCATCGAGTCGATGAAGTTTGCCTCACAGCAGCCCTCCTCGCTGTAAAAGGCCAGGATGTAGTCGTTGTCCTTGTCGTTCTCCCACTTGTTGATGATGGCGACCTCGTTGCCGTTTGCCTTTTGGCAGCCGTCCTCGAGCTTGAGCACGCGGGAGGCGGATGCCATGCCGGTGCACGACTTGGAGGAGTAGATGGACATGTCGAATGCAGTGGTGGATACGGCGAGGGCCACGAGGGCTGATAGGATGTGTGTAGTTGAAGGCATGTTGGTAATGGTTTTTTTAATGATTTTTCAATGATGAATGGTGATTGTTTGGGGGATTGTTTGAGCTGGCTTGAGTGTGGATGCCTTCCGGTGGCCGTTTTTCTGATCGTTGGGACGAAGAGAATATCAGGGAGATGTTTGAGCTTCAGACCGACCATGAGAGAGTACAGACCAAGCCTTCTAAGTTTGTTCGGATTGCATGATGATGGCATAGCCCGTCAGGCACAAGCCTCGGATGCAGGGACTGGGGTGCTCCGGACGGCCCCCCTTGTCGATGCTTCTTTTTTGTCTTGGCGAAAATGCCTGTGCTCAGCCGCCATACGAGCTTCATATCGACACACCTGTCTCCGCATCCATCCTTCACACTGCCACGACGGGGCCATCGCCAGAGCTGACCCGTGTCGCATCGTTTCATATCGCATGGCGCCTAATTTTGGGCTCAGCCGAGCTCCGGCTAAGAGAGCTTGTGGGCTTTTGTCCAAGATGCCAAACCTGGACATACACATTGTGGCTAGAATAAAACTACCGAGCGCACCGGAAGTGGGAAGCCTGCAGCACTCGTCTTTGGTTTAGCAGGTGTTTCCCTTTGGCAAGTCGACGCTCAGTAGTTGGCCAACCATGAAGTATCTTTCCCTCATCTTTGCTCTATCACTGGCGGCGGATGTTGTCGTGGCCGACAAGACCGCAGACGACGTCGCCAACGCTGCCAATGCCCTCAACCCCGAGGGCCTCAAGGATATTACCAATGTCATCAATGATGTCGTCAACATTGGCGGCATTAAAGAAAAGGAGACCAACAACAAACAAAACGATAACAACAACAACAAGGGTGGCAAGTCCTCGAGCCACTCGTTTGAGGACGTTGCCAACTACTTCATGAAGGAATACGGTATCAAGAAGTTTGCCGAATTTCCCAAGTTTGACTTCGTAGCCGACGAGTGCAATCAGTGCGCCAACGGCGAGTACAAAGACAAGAAAACGAGCAAGTGCAAGAAGTGCGACAAGGGCAAGGTAGTCAACAGCGCTGGCAACGGCTGCAACTGGAAAGACTCGGACTGCCCCGACACCAAGATCCGGCCCAGCGCTGGAAAGTGTGACGCCTGTCCCAAGGGCAAGAAGCCAGATGCCGACGGCAAGAAGTGCGTCGCCGACAACGAGAATGGCACTCGTGGCAAATGCCCCGAGGGCAAGATCCTCGATCCTGCGGTTGGAGAGCAGGACGAGAAGACGGCCAAGCCCAAGTGCATCAATGACGACAACAAGAAGTGCCCCTCTGGCAAGGTGGCTGCGTCTCGCAGAAAGGGATCGACCTTTGACGACAAGTATGAGCCCGAGTGCGGGCCTGACAGCGACCCCGACTTCAAGTGCAAGGACGCCAAGACGTTTGACTACAAGTTCATCCCCTTTGACAGCGACCGCGTGCAGCACAGCTGCCGCTCGACTCAGAAGGCTTCGGAGAACAAGAAGAAGAAGTTCAAGGAGCGCACCGACAAGGCCAAGAACAAGAAGGGCGACAAGCAAAAGGACCGCGACCACGACAAGAGGCGAAGCCGCGCCAGATGGTGCTGGGGCCTCATGGCGGCGACTGGTGGCATCTCCATGACGGAGACGGACCTCAACCCCCTTACGCTCACTGGCATGTCGGATGAAGACGTCGATGGCATCTTCTCGCTGGCTGCAAACCAGGAAAAGATGCCCACGCCAGAGTTCAACGCCGAGATACCCAACCACGTCGTCGGCTTCGAGGACGCCGTGTACGGCTACGAGGAGCGTCGGCGTAGCGTCGACAAGCGTACCATTGTGAAGCGCAGCTTCGGAAAGGTGCTCTCTGAGCTCATCAAGGGTGTGGCCAAGGGCGGCAAGGGCTTCTTCCGGCGCAAGGGCCGCAAGAGCATCTCGTCGACGGCCCGCGAGGGCAGCACCAAGAACCGGCTCAAGGACGTCAAGCGCAGCGCAAAGATGGGCAGGGGCAGTCTCAAGGAGGCGCCTAAGCGGGCATCCGAGGCTGTGAGGACCCGGCTCAGGAATAACCCCGTCGTGCAGCAGATGTTCAAGGACAGGCAGTGGCTGCAGTGTCTCGCGGCAGCGGCGCAGGGTGCCGAGGGCGCGTTTGGCCAGCTCACCAAGAACGAGACCGAGGTGACGCTCGTGGGCCTCGGCATGCTGGGCCAGATCATGACCATCGACTGGGACCGACAGAAGATCCCCAAGCCGCCGCGAACCAAGGACGAGGAGCAGATCGTGGTGGGACTGTACGAGAAGGAGGACTACAAGAGCGGCGGCACGATGCAGACGTACGCCGACGGTTACTATCATGGCGACGGCTTCGCGTTTGAGAAGTGCACGCCGGCGACCTGGATCCGCGAGGAGTACAAGAAGGGCTTCAAGAGCTTCAAGGTCGAGGGCGGTTGTTGTAAGTTCTACAGCGACAAGGAGTGCAAGAAGGACAAGGGCCTGTTTGCGGCGTACAACCGCAAGCATGGCAAGTTGGGTGGCGATGACAAGAACTCCATTGAGAGTTTCTGGTGCACGTACAACGACGGGTGCCCGGGTGCGCCGTAGAGGCTGAGGACTAGGCCGTGTATGATAGCCGCATGCGGTAGGAGGTAGTGTGAGAGCTGTCCGGCATCCCAATCCATCCCTGAGCCTTGTCCGGGAGATGCGGATGATCCATACAATAGACAGCACAGTAGCGAGTTGACAGTTTCACATTCATTCACACAGATCCGCGTATCCAATGTGCGAAGCCCGGAGAGAATGAACTCCGCCACAAACACCGATCTGATGGGGGCCGCAGCATCCATGATCCTTGCGCCGGGGTGTCAGCCGTGTTCAGCTCCGCTCAGCCCCCCCCTCCTCCACACCAGAATCCTGCCGATGGCCCTGCTGCATCGTCATGGACCGTACCTCTGTGAATAAAACACGCCCCCCCGAGACACTTTATTTTCTATCCATCTCCAAGATTACCCTCCCAGAATCCCAGATCCCACATTCTCTCCCAGCTGCCGACAATGCCACCCTCCGAATTGTCCGCACTACCGCCCGAGATCTTGGCAAATGTCCTGTCATGGCTGCCCCCGCGGCTGCTGCGCGAGATGCGCCTGCTCGGCCGGGCCATGAGCGCCCTCGCGACTCCACACGTCTTCCGATGCGTGCGGCTCAAGGTCTACGGGGACTCCCCCGCCAACTTCATCCGCATCGCCAGCACGCCGCGCCTGCGCAGCCTCGTCAAGGAGGTCACCTGTGATACCTGGATGGGCTTTGGCGAGTCTCGCTTTGACGAGGACGAGTTTCCTGCCGACTTCATGCTGGCCCTGCAGCATCTCCGCTTCCTGCAGCACCTGGAGTGCCTTCATTTGCGCTTCGAGGAGGGCTGTGGGTATGAGGGCACTGATGCCGAGTATGACAATGTGTATCCCTTCGAGTTTCGGCTCAGGGTGCTCCACACAATGTTCAACTGCCTGGCTGGCACATGGACACTTGATGCGCAAAAGGCAATCGATGAACAGTTAGACCTTGATATCGATCAAAAGGACGAGGATGAGGCCGACAACGAGGCCGAATGCAAGGCCATCTCGCTCAAGACCCTGACAGTCTCCAATCTGGCTGGCTACCCCGTCACCGACCTCACAGACTCGGAAGCCTTCAAGGCGGTGATGGCGTCGTCCAAGCTCACCGACCTGAAGCTCAACATCACTCTGGAGACGGAGAGCTCTGACAAGATCCCGCTCTTTGATAAGCCGGGGCGCTACCGCTTCTTCGAGTCGCTGCCCTCGACATGGCTCTCCCAGCCTGCAGCAGCAAACCTGCAGCACCTGTCACTTTACTGCAGCGAATACTGGGGATGGAATCCCAAACTGGACCTCCGCTCCATCGGGTTCCGGAGTCTTCGGACACTGGCACTGGGGCGGTACACGTTTAGCCACGAGTGGCAAGTTGACTGGATAGCCTCGCTGGGCCTCGAGGAGCTCTACCTGGACGACTGCACAGTCCTATACAAGGTCACCATGACGGTTGATCTAGACGAGGAGCAGTACCCGCCCCGAGGCTGGTACGGGAACCGGGTGATGGGCGCGGACGGCCTGCGAACGTATGCCTTCTCGCTGCGATGGCACGCCATGTTCGACTCCTGGCGCCAAAAGATGACGAGCCTACGGGTATTCAGGTTTGGCATCGGGCAATGGGACGAGGCTCCGATGGAGACATACATGGCCCACAGGCTTGCGATAAAACGGCCAGAGGAGAAGTACCCCGGCGAGCTGTTCCCGGAGGAGAGGGTGCCCCATGAAGTCGAGGCTCATCAGTTTCAACACAATGCGTTCCGCTATTTCGGGTGTCCACCGCCACAGCATGGAGCAGGCGAGGCTAGCAATTACAAGGACGCCGATCTGGAGAGATACGCGCTCGGCACAGGCATGCGGCCCGGCGAGCTGTTCTACAGGGCGTGGTATGACTTCGACTGGGACGAGGGAGATGACGGGATCGAGGAGGATGGCCTGGAGGAGAGGGATGCAGCCGCGCTCGAACGATTGGTGGCGGCAGTGCAGTCGGGACGGAGTGCAGATGTAAGCGGAAGCAAGCAGATAGCGTAATCTCGCAAAATGACCTGGAATTCTGTCAGAATCAGCCTTCAAGGTGGCCCAACTCCGCCGTTGTACAGCCGCACGCACATAAGCGTAGTCATAGCCATCTCACTGCATGCTCTGCCACAACTTTGTTCTTGGCAGACCATGCAAGGATGGAATTAAGGTGACTGACTCTGTCTGCTGGTTCGGATAACTGAGAGCTGCAAACACCCGGGCCTTGCATGTTTCAGATGTCGTCCTGATCCGCGGGGCTGGGCAGGTAGGATCGGGATATGCTTGTTTGCCTGTGGATATCCCGAATTCTCGAATCCCACGGTGCCTGCATTGCCGATACGCGCTTGGCTATTTTTGACCCAGTGGCACGCGACACTGAGGCCATTCACAGCCGCTCACACAGCCACGGCCAACAGCACACGCCCCCCCCCCGGCCCCCCACAGATATCTTAACACCGATTGTGGGCCAGGGTTTATTAACGGAAAGTGGGCCAAACGACAGAACAGACATCCGCATTCCGACAGGGCAGTGCTGTTTGGTCGCGTGAGCCTCATGCTGCCGAGTCCTTGCCTCGGGGTGGCAGGTTGAGGGATCGGGTCCACCATGCACCATGGCCATGTTGAGGGAAATGATGGGCCGGCCCGAGTGAAAAGAGGAGAGATCAAATAAAAACCCTGGGGCCCTGGGGAGGAGTCGGGCTGGACAACACCACTGCATGCTCTTTCGTTGAGCCTATAGCCTGCCTGCCACTGGATTCATCTGGCCTCGTGGGCGAATAGTTGCTTCACTGCTTCACTATGAAGACATCAGAGCTCCTCGCTTGGGCATTCCTTGCCCTGCCCGCCTCGGCATCGGTGCTGTCGGGAGACGCCGACTACATCTCCTGGCTGAGCCGGCGCTCGGGCGACGACGGCCTCAACTGGCTTGAGCAGCGGGAGAAATGGGACAAGGACCCCGTCCAGTTCTGCCAGTCTCCCAGCGCCGCCGGCGAGAAGCTCGAGTTCCTCGGCCTCAAGTTCAAGAGCTCGGGCGCCTACCTGAAGAAGTGGCGCGGCAAGACGCCTCCCGTGATGGCCTACACGCCCAACTCGGCGAGCCTGTCTGACTACAAGCTCAACGAGCTCAAGGATCCTGACCCGAACAATTTCGATACAGCAAAGCACGCGTCTGAGTGAGTGTTTTTTTTGGTACAAGGCAGGCTCTTCTGCTTGCCTCGCTCTTGTTTTTGCTTGTTCTGACGGAATCCAACAGACACATTCTGGAGCATCAGCTGCTCAAGGAGTTTGCGCGGACCAGCCACCTGATCCCCAAGTACTTCTTCAGGGACTGGAAACGGGCCGCCAAAGCGGCTGGCTACAAGAATGACGCGACGGAGAGGGCGAAGCCCAAGTGGGACTATTGCACATATGTCCGCTTCTGGTGGGGGTCGGACTCGAAGAAGATCAAGGTCGGCAGCATCGACGAGTTCCCCATGGCCGGTGTCGTCTACAACATCCCAAACAACAAGGCCTACGAGAGGGAGCTGGAGCTCCTCAGCAAGGCCATCAACACGCGCAAGGAAGGGTGAGTACTGCAAGTTTGTCGTGCTGAATACGTGCACTAACTGGTGTTGTTGTTGTTGGCTAGATTGTTCAACCCTGGTGTTTTCGGCGAGAAGAAGAGGAAGATTGCGATTGACGAGGGTAACCTGAAGAAGTGGATAAATGGTGACAAGATTGACGATTTTTTGAAGCCCATGAGGGAGGTACTCATGTCCATTGCATACGTAGGTCATGGACAGCGAGAGTTGAGTGCAGGGCCTTGTCACACAGCTAACACGCACGGATAGATGAGGAATGCCCACATCAAGGATGTATTCAAGAGACAGGCCGAGCGAATCGGCGACCACTTGTAAGTTGACACAGCAGGAGAAGGAGCAGCGGACAACTAATACGTCGGGCCGGCAGTGACAAGATCGAGGACGAAATGGTCAAGAAGAGCTTCTCCATCAACAACGCCGAGGACTACGAGAGGATGAAGCTCGGCGACGAGTGGCGCAAGTACATTTTCAGGATGACCGACTTTGCCATCCAGGACGCCCACGGTACGGTGACGGGTAAACCCTGACTCTTCCTGGACGCTGGCTGACACGAAAGATGCAGACATCCTGGCCCTCTGGGTGCCCAAGGCGGTTGCCAAGTGGGGTTCGCGCAACAATGCAGGCGTGACTGAAATGCAAAAGCAGTACAACGACCTGCTCGCCAGCCCGTGGGACAATCCCCTGCCGGGAGACTGGGAGCGGTTGGTATGAGTGGGAGGCAGGGTGTTTTTATATTTATATTTTGCTGTGGGATTCGGCGCGGGAGACCAGCGGGTTGAGTGGCACTGCTGGAGAACAGCAGTCTGCCCCAATAAAGAACAATTCATCATCTGTCCTGCATGCTCTGTGATGTTGATAGATGTTGATCGGGATCAAGGCGACTTCCCTGGTGGACGCTAGGCCAAAACGGGAATCACGATCAGCATCATGGTCGTTTCGTTTCTGAGATTGTCCCCACTGATCTACGATTCAGCGTTGCAGCGTGGAATTGTCGGATGCGATGATCCCGACGTCTTCATGGGGCAATTCGTACAACTGTCTCCTACGGCATACGGCATAGCGGCGCCTGAGACTGCTGCATTGGTTCAGGAGAAGCGAGGCGACGGCTGGCTAATCCGGGTTGGAGAACGAGAGTCATGGACTCGTCCCTCAGAGGAATAGCCAGAGTGTGTGTCCCATATTTAAGGGGGGGGGGGGGTACATACCCCGGGAGTGGCGCACCTCGGCTGTGATAACGCTAGACTTAGCGCTGTGTTAGGCCAAACAATGGAGGGAAAGCTCCCAGTTGGCCCGAGGATGCTTGAATGTCGGAAGAATGCCGCGTGGTCTTCATGTGGCATCGGGCGCAACCACGAGGTGTGACGGCGGGTGGCCGCACCAAGGATCGATTGCGACAGGATGTTGCAAGACAGTATATCCGACACGTTGGGACTGAGACATGGGGCATTGGCTCCCACACATGAGATGTCGAAGACGAACAGAGCCCTGCTCCAGCGATGCAGAAAGCCCCCGCCGTCTCTGCCAAGGCCTTCCACTGTGACCCGTCCTATACAGTGTCCTTTGTCCAGAGATTATCCGTGGATAATTAGGAACTAACGACACCAACAATAGCGGCGCGCCAAGGGAGTCGCGGGGTTAGCAACGAAGCAGCCATAAGGCGAAGCACCACGATGCCATTGGAGGAGAGGCACCAACCCCTGGGCCCGCCCCAGGTGGGTATTGGCTGATCTCCCGAGGTGGATCTTCCCCAATGCCCCATTGTCAATCCTGGCTGCATCTCCCCCATCATCCCCCCCATGAGTCGTCCCCGTCTGACCCTCTGCCTCCGCCTTCTGCATCTCACTGGTTGTATTTGCAGCTCAGCTCAGCTTAGTTCAGCCCAGATATGACCATGTGACCAGTCCGACGTCCATGTTGACTCAAGTACCGTGCCATTGCAGCATCTCACTGCGACATGGTCCGCAGCAGCGATTGAACGATCTGCAAGGACCAGCGCCTGAACCCGCCAGCTCCTGAGACTACCGGTACTCACGGATCTATGCAGCAACGCTGGCCCCAATATTTGGCCTCAGCCCTTGCCCCGGGTCTCAGTTGGCCGCATGCTAAGTCGCACCAGACTGCCAAGCACCCTCAGCTAGCCACAAGCGGCATGACCTGCTGGATCTGGGAGCCATATCGTCTCCATCACGTCTCCATAATGTCAAGCGCTGAGTGAGATGAACGGCTGCAGCACGTATGACCTATAGCCCGAGGTGGGAGGGAGCTTGGGCAAGTAGAAAAGGTATACTGATGCCTCCCTTGCGTGGTCCTTGACTACCTGACCACCACCTCTCCGACATCACACACCGCGTCCGTTCGCCATGACGACCCTCTACGACTTCATCATCGTCGGCGCCGGCCCCGCGGGCTGCTCCATCGCTCGCGCCTTGGCCAACAGCAACGCCCGACCGCGGGTCCTGCTGCTCGAGGCCGGCGGCGAAAACGACGACGTGGCCCAGCGAGTCGAGGGCAATCAGTTTGTCCAGTTCCTCAACCCCGACCAGACCTACCCGTACGAGAGCAGCCTACAGAATCATCTGGCCGGTCGCAAGATCGGCCTCGCCCGCGGCAAGGGCCTCGGTGGCTCGTCGAGCGTCAACTTCACAGCCTGGACCGTCGGGCCCCGCGACGACTGGGAGACCATGGCGCAGCTCACGGGCGACGACGCCTGGAAGTGGGAGAATGCGCACCGGCGATGGAAGAAGCTCGAGACGTACCACGACCAGGTGGGCGAGGTGCCGGCCGGCGTCTCCAAGTACCTCAACCCCAGGGCCGACGACCACGGCCACGACGGCCCGCTGCACATCAGCTTCGGCAAGCAGTGGGATCACTACACCACGTCCGTCATGGACATCTGGGAGGCCAACGGCTACCAGCTCAACCCAGACATGGGCAACGGCGACTTCCTCGGCATGTCCATTGTGCCCAAGACAGTGCGCAACGGCACTAGAGTCACGGCCGGCGACCTACTGCACCCGAAGCCCGGGAACCTCGACATCGTCACGGGCGCTGCCGTCCACAGGGTGCTGTTCCAGGACAAGATCGCGACGGGCGTCCGACTAGTCGACGGGCGCGAGTTCAGCGCCGCCAAGGAGGTGGTCCTCTCGGCCGGCAGCCTCGACGCGCCCAAGATCCTGATGCACTCGGGCATCGGCCCTGCGACCCAGCTGGCCAAGTTCGACATCCCGCAGCTCGTCGAGAACCCAAACGTCGGCGGCTCCTTCAAGGACCACTACCACGTCGCACTCAAGTACGCGCGCGACGAGCGCACCGGCGGCGGCACAAGCGCATTCTTCCGCGACAAGGCCCGTCAGGCCGCTGCGATGCGCGAGTGGCAGCTGTACCGCACGGGCGACTACGTCTCCAACGGCACGTCCATGGTCATGGGCTTCTTCAAGAGCGACACCGTGCTCGAGAGCAAAGAGTTCGCTGCCCTGCCTGTCGAGGAGCGCGAGCGCCTGTCGCGGCCTACCATCCCGACGTACGAGGTGGCCGCCCTCGGCATCACGCCCGACTACTACACCGACCCGGACACCACGCCGCCCATCCTCAGCGTCATGGTCTTCGTCCACAACTCGCAGGGCCTTGGCACCGTGGAGCTGCAGTCTGCCGACCCTACCGTGCCGCTGGCCTTTAACCCTGACTTTGCCTCGCATCCGTACGACCGGCGCGTCATCGTCGAATCCACCAGGGAAGTCATGAAGGTTGCACGCAGCAGCGAGTTCCTCGAGGATAAGCACTCCAGCGGGAGTCTGTGGGACGGCCCGGCCAGCGAGGGCGACGACGACATCCTCGACTTTTGGGCCAAGAACCTAACCAGTACCTGGCACATGAGCAGCACTTGCAAGATTGGCAGCAGCGTCGAGGACGGCGGCGTCGTCGACAGCCGCTTTCGAGTGTTTGGTGTCGAGCGCCTCCGCGTCGCTGACATGAGCGTCGTGCCCATCATCGCGAGGTTTGTATACCCGGATCCCCCAAAGTAGTGTTTTGGCAGGAGTGCTAACATTGATACAGCTGCCATGTTCAGTCGACGGCGTACCAGGTGGGAATGATTGCCGCCGAGAAACTGTTGGCAGAGCACGGTCTCAACGGCGAGCAGCGCCTGTAGAAGCTGGGGCGACACGAGCATAGCTTGATGCCTTGGAATGATGTTATGAACCGTCAAAAGAGGATATTTGCAGAGCGAAGTTGGTTGGATCTATTGATAGCGAAATTAGACTGCATATAATTCGGTCAACTCTCAGGATTATCAACCATCATTTACTAGTTGTTGCGGTTGATTCCATTCCCAAAACTGCACGGCAAATTTAGCGACTTTCAAAGAAATGGTCTGCACCCAAACCCAAAGGCCGTGTAACTGTACAGCTGTGGCCTTGTCGCCCGATCAGTGCGTGAATCATGAATGGATATGCTAATTGGCAAAGTTGAATACATAACGCGTGCTGGGAAATAACAGATCCAAAGAAAACCACAGGTTTCTATCGAAGCTGTCAAGTTGCTGGGGTAGAGAGGGTAAATATTGAAAATAGACAATGCCAATTCGCTATTATGATTTAAGATACATGTCATGATATTGCATTTCCCTCTCTGCTCCTACAACTGTAACAGCAAACCTATCAACCTCGAGTGAGGTGCTAGTAGGTGGCTCTAATGCCAGTTTCCTTTTTCTTGAGTTGATAAGGTCCCTAGATATCACTCGACTCTTGCCGACCCTTGACGTGCTAGCTACACTGACATGGGTGACAACTGGTTTGATGCTCAATTTACATGTACCGAGGCTAGGAAATCCACGATATTGCATCGTATTGCCTCTAATCTCGCCGCAACGTGTGTCTTGAGGCCGAAAAATGCGGGTGGGTCTGAGCAAGCTCTTTACAGTAGAACGCATAAATAACGTAGCAAGCCTCAGAGATAGTGCATCGCAGCTGTCTTTTGCCCAGCACTTATCGCTCTTGTTACACAGTACGCACTCCACGTTCCCTATAAACTAATTAGGCGAAAGTTCTGCGGCCCTTGCTGCTACAACTTGAGCTGATATTGGTTGTGTTGCCATTTTTAGCGTGATCCTCCGTCCAAGATTTAACATGACGGTGGGGTTTCAGTTATAATAGTCGCGAGAGTATGTCCAAATTCTCCTGCACGAGACAGCACAAGTCATAGTGGTATCGTCTGGTCACATATACAAGCGTCCATTCTCAATCCCTCTGAACTATGCTACAAGAAACCTCATTTTAAAGTGATCTATTCGTGTATTATCATTATTCGAGCTAAAATCTAGTTTTGTGACTCGGGGTATCGTATTGACCCTTCCTTCGACACGTCCATCTCCACAGTGACAGATGTGATCGTGTCCATCTGGATGGTCGGGCCTCGCAGTGACTCCTGACTGGCACTCCGTTGCACATCGCCACCCTTCCGCGGTGACCTCCCTCGTAGACCACCCCATGAAAACCAATGTCTCGCCGAGTCCGGGGTGCTCGCTCGGCCGTTGCCCGCCTGGATAGAGATGATGTTGCCGTACCGTCGGCCGACGGGGGTGCGCATGAACGAAAACGTCGCTAGGTCGACGTCGCTCGAGGTGATTTGCTGCCTGGACGCAAAGATGATGACCTTGCGGGTGCTTCCGAACAGCAGGCAGTCGAAGGAGCCGTTGGAGGCGATCATGGCGCCGGCGAAGCAGAAGTAGGCGTTGGGGACGTCGGCACCGGCCATTGTGGCGATTCGGCCCATGGCCAGGGGCAGCGTGCAGAGGACGTAGATGACGGGGTACACCAGGAAGGTCGGGTTGCGGCTCAGCTCGAGCTCCATGGAGCCCTCGTTTGAGGGTGAGCTGCTCTCGTTCCGTGCCCGTCGGCGGATGGAGAGGAAGATGAGGGTGTAGAGGATAGTTGTTAGCGCGAGGGCGATGAAGATGAATAGGTAGTGCGTGACGAGACGGAGAGTCTCGTATCGACGGTTCATCCAGCACTGCAACGAGTCAGTTTGCGATTCAGGGGTGGATGATGGCTCGGCTTACCCAGCTGCCGGCTCTCACGAAGAAGCCGCCAAACTCTTCTCCGTTGCGGGTGCCCGCGATGGGCAGGAAGGAGATGGCGTAGACGAAGACCCAGATGCAAGCGATTGTGATGTAGAGGGCGCGGTGAGAGACCCTGCGCTTGGTAGCGATGGAGAGATAGGTGTGGATGGCGATGGCCGTGATGAACATGCTGGATGCCAAATCGCCAAGCGAGACGAACAGGCCTTGGGTGAAGCAGGTGGCGGTCCCCTGGATGACTCCATCGCGGCGGAGCCACTCGACGTTGAGGAAGAAGGCGACGCCCTGGTGCATGTCGGCGAGCAGCAGGTTGATGATGAGGACGAGGAACTGGTTGGGGTACTTGCGCGTCCTCGGCCTCGGCGCAACGGGGGCCGGCTTACTGGCTCCCACACCAGCCTCTTCGACGACGACGGCGCTGTCGGTGCTGAAGATGCCATCGATGCCCAGCTTGGCGTCGAGCTTGGAGGTGCCGGACGAGGTAGTTGTGGTCTCGGGGTTGGGCGCGGATTGCAGGAAGTACCACATGGCCAGCTTGACGATGAGGTAGGTGAAGAGGCTAGTGGCGGCCAGGAAGGACAGGAAGGCGAAGACTGTGATGGCCGTGAGGCCGGCCCTGAGGTCGGGGGTCAGCGGCGACAGGGTGCGGCCCTCTGGCGGGAGGTCGCCCCAAGCCATGGTTGTCGATGTGTCGCGGCGGCGAGGACGGGGAGCATGACAGCGGGAGAGGCTTGGACGGGGTCAGACACGCGGGCGCCGCAGCCCCGTGGGATCTTATACGGCCAGACAGATGCACACACCACAGGGCGAAACGAGGGGAGCGTTGCAAGCAATTGGGGCCTCGTAATTAGCGGCCAAGACCGTTGCGCTTGGGTGAGTTGGGTTCGTCCGACCGCCTGCGCTAACTGGGAAGCCCATGTCAAGGATTGCGCTTTGACCTTGGACGATGGGCAATCGGCCGAGTAGCAGTAGACTAGCAGAGGCTGCGAGTATGGCTGCTGTCCCATCGAGGAAGAGGCGCTGGCTCCGCTTGTCGATGCGACGCCATGTCGGTTCGATTGACTCGAGGAACAAGTGGAGCCCAAGAAGTTCATCTACCTAATCAAAAGCGAGAAATGCAAGCATGAGGTCCAATGCAACGCCCGCCGATCACCACAGTTTCTCCTGAAGAATGCCCCCTGCACCAGGTACCGGCCAGCCCGATCCAGATTGACGAATCTCGGCGAGACTTGGCTGCGCCGGACCGGATTGCCGGCACGCGAAAAACTCAAAGCACTGGCCGGCAGCGGGCAACTGCTCGAACGGCATTTTTAAAAGCCGCAGGCACGGCACCAGCACGTTCCGTTGAGAGTCTCGCCACCCACAGACCCTTCTGTGCCGACAAGTTTCTTCTCTGCAGGAGTTCGGTGCATGAAGGGACCCGTTGGTCGCCAGTCCAAGGAGCCAGAGGGGGGCAAGGCTTGGCTCAAGAGGGGCTACTCCAGGACGGCGTCTCGCACTAGGGCTTGGCCACACCGGCTGTTGTAGTGCCTGGGCGCCCATTCTTGCCGCGTATTGTTCGGTTCTGGTTCTCCCGTGCCTGACCGAATGGTTGGCGCTCAGCGGGCGGTGCCAAGCGCCAGGAGGCCCGCCGCTACTGTGGCAGCTTCTCGAGTCGGCCTAGGTGACACTTTTTTGCGTGCAGCTAACGGGGCCTGGCCCGGGGAGTCGGGAGCCTGTCCTTTTCCAAGGACCTTCTTAATGCAGAGCATGAGAAGCAGACCCCTGGGCGCTGGGCTGGTTTGGTTGGGGGTCATGTGCTGTGCATGGTAGTGTTTCACTCCTTTTACTGTGATGGGTCCTCGTCGCGTCGATCCGCAACTGCAGGTGCCGTGTGCTAGCCTCGACTGGTCAGGGACGCTCGCAAAGGGTCCAATGGTTCCAAGCACTCCGGATAATTACCACGGTTCATCCAGGCGGCGGACGCTCTTGGCTGGTCGTGAGTAGGTAATAGCGTATGATTCGCTTAAGGGTACCAATTAGCCAGGAGGCGAGACCCCGCAGAATAAACTTGGGTCATGGATGTGTCGCACCTTGTCAGATCGAGATGCAATGTAGCGTTGGCAAAGTCTGTTTTCTAGAGGAGTCCACCTCCGTGGCGAGTCGAGTTTGCCGAATTGTGGTGAGGACGGCGTCCGGCCGGCAGCGGGTTGTGCCGTGGACACGGAGCCGACCGGCCGGCACGGAGGAGCTCGCACGAGTCACTGAAGCAAATGAAGCAACTATTATCTCAATGATTGAAGCAAAGACTCAACGAGCAATCTCACTCAATCCCTTTTTCAGCTCCGATACGCCTGGGCCAGCACCCATGCCGTGCATCGGCGCAAGCTCCAAATTCGCCCGAGGCTGAAGATTCAGATCCATCGCTTACTGCCTGGACTGCTCTCATTTTAATCCCTCCCATGCTCATATCACCCACCCGGACCAGCAGCGATCCTCCTCCACTATTCCCAGTGCTACGGTGCCTGACTCGACCCCCGGTCGGAGCCGACACAACCGGTGACTAATCAGTGGAGACCGCCCTTTGCCGTAGCCACGGCGCCCTGAAAAAAAACCCGACCACTTGCCGCATAAACGTCGTGTCCACCGCCGGCCGGAAAACCCTTGCTTTTGAGGCTGACGACCACGGGCCAAAAAATGCAGGAACACAACCACGAGGCCAACGGGGGCCGCATCGTCGGGGCGCTAGCCTGTCAGAGGGACTCGTATCTCCGGGCCTTGGATGCCACCGTCGTGGCGTGCGCCAAGCAGGTCAAGCCCACGGCCAAGAGCAGCCGGGCAAAGAGCGGCAAGGGCGCCGCCCACGAGTCGGTAGACACGTATCTCGTAGAGTTTTCCGACTCGGTGCTTTTCCCCGAAGGTATGGCACGGGCCGTCATGTTTCGCCAAAAAAAAAAAACGGAGGGCTGTTTGTTAACTGGTGTCAACTTCAGGTGGAGGCCAGCCCGCCGACCGAGGCCACCTAGAGCTCCTGGACGAGCCTGATGCCGACGTCGTGCCCGTCAAGTACCTCGAGAGGCAGGGCCTGCGGTGCCTCGCGCATGTGCCGCGCGCGCTGGAACCCGGGACGCGGGTTCGCCAGGTGGTCGACGACGCCCGCCGCTGGGACCACATGCAGCAGCACACCGGCCAGCACCTGCTGTCGGCCATCATGGACACGTACCCGGACCTGGAGACGCTCGGGTGGGGGATGGGCGCCGCGGGACAGATGAACTACGTCGACGTGCAGAGGAAGCCGATGGCCGACGAGGTGCAGTCGATCCAGCGCCGCTGCGCCCAGGCCATCCGCGAGAACCACCCCATCAGCGTCGAGACGCCCGTCGACGCTTCCCAGAGCAGCTTGCCTGAGGACTACGATGCGAGCCAGGGCGTCGTGCGCGTCATCCACATTGGCGAGCTGGACAAGAACCCGTGAGCCTGCCCGAAAATGATAGCCCGTTGCAGGAAGCCTCAGACTAACACGACGACCGTAGCTGCTGCGGGACACACCTCGCCCAGACGTCGCACATTGCGGCCATCCTGCTGCACTACAGCCACTCGCACGCCGTCCACGGCAAGGACTTCCGGCTGTACTTTACGTGTGGCGACCGCGCCCTCGACATGGCCACCCGGGCCCTCGACGGCCTCAACGCCGTCGCCAGGCTCGTCTCGGCCGGCAACGACCCAGACGACGCGGCCGCAAAGGTCGCCGCCCTCAGCAGCTCCGCCACCGCGACGAGGCGGCGCGAGCGGAAGCTGCTCGTCGAGTTGGCCCGGCTGATGGCGGGCGAGGCCGTCGCGATGGTCCGGGACAAGGGCGCCGCGTGGGTGTACCGCGACGACGTGGAGCCTGACTTTGTGAATGCTGTCGTCGCGGGGGTCAAGGACGTGGCGAGTGAGGCGGGTGGTGCCGTGGTCGTCGCGTCTGGGGAGTCAGGTCGCGTGGGATCGCTCGTGATTGTCGGGGACAAGGACGAGGTCGCGGCACTGGCGGCGAGGGCCAAGGAGCTCGTCAAGGAGGTCAGGGGCGGAGGGGTCAATGGTAAGTGGCAGGGCAAGGTGGCGTCCTGGGGAAAGGGGGAGCTGCAGGAATTAGAAGCTGCTGTTCAAGCTTGGAAGCCTGCCAAGTTTGCTTGAATATAGATTATATCTCCTTGCTTGTGTTGCTCGACTATGTGTTATCACCTTGCCAGTGTCTATCGTATATATCTGTCGTCTGTTTTCCCAACTAGATGACAGTGCAAGTCTAAACACCTCATATTCTTACCCGAGATTCTCTTTGCCATTTCAAAGTGCTCACAACGTCGTGTCTTTTATTCATTCACCCTCAGCAGCCGCCACCTGGCCCCGTCCTGCACCAGCTGGATCTGCACCCCCTTGGCATCGCCATACATGCTCCCAACCGTAGTCAGACGGTCCAGTTCCCCCCCAGACCCGTCCTTGTCCTGAAGTGGGCCATGATACAGCAGCGGCAGCGCCGACGTCTTCCAGTCGCCGCGCCACCGGCCCCTCGTCGCCCGAGCGGCCGTGGCCATGAGGTAGATGATGCCGAGCGCAGTCACCGCCACCGGGAACACGAGGTACGGCCACCGCACGATGACGCACGTCTCCGTCACCAGGATAGACGCCCCGGCCTGGCTCGAGTCCTCGCCGCTCTCGCGCATCGCTGCCGTGGCGTGCTTGGTGAAGCGGTCTATGAAGGACTCGACGCTGGCCATGGTTGCGTTGCCGCGCCCGGACAGGTCCTGCATCCAGACGGGGCCCTCCAAGGCGTCCTTGTTCTTGTACTCTGCGTCGGTGACGTTCTCCTTGGCAAAGTTCTCCGTCAGGAAGTCGCCGAAGCCAATGTACGCGCCGTTATTGACGCTCCACACGCAGTCGGCCGGGTAGTACCCCCAGTCAGGCTTCTTATCCTTCTGCTTCAACGAGTACCAGGGGTCGTCGATTTCGTTGGTGTTCTTGTCGACGCGGACCGGGTGCTCCTCGGTCCTCTCCTTGGACGACACGCACTCTTTCCGCGTCCCGTTACGCATCGTCGAATCTGTGATGAGGGTGTACATGATGGCCATGGGCTCTGGGTACCCCTTTGTGGCCTTGATCAGCTCCTGTTTGGATATCTCCTTCTCTGTGTAGCGGCCGCCATTCACTTCGGCACTGAGCGTCCTCACGCAAGGCCTGAACACGCAGCTGAATGCCAGACGGGCCCCGTCTGGGTTGTCCTTTGGCGCGTCCTTGGGGCCCCATTTGAGGCACTCGATAGCCGTCCCCGAGTCTGGCTTGTCGCCAAACGTCGTCTTGCAGCCGAGCCGCACTCTCTGCATCCCAAACTTGCTAGAGGCCGACGTCGGGCCGGCATAGACACCTGACGGCAGCTCCAGGCCCGTCTTGGTCTCCTTGATGTCGCCCGTTATGTCTCTACACTCGCTGCACATGCCCAACGACATGAAGTTTGCACCGTCTGGCTCCGTCGAAACGAACTTGCAATTCCCCCCCGGGCACTCTGCAGTAAGTGGTTGGACGTTGTCGTTTTCCATGAGGCCCATGAACAGCGCCTTCTCCATGTTCCTGTGCAGGCTGGCGCGCGCGGCGTCGCCGATGGAACCGATTTCTGTGTAGTTGTTTGTGACAAGCACCCAGGCCATCCTATTTTTATCCATTTGCTGGCAGTTTCGGAAGATGAGAGCGGCCTGTGAGAATGGCTCCATGGCCAGCGCCAGGATGAGGATGATTGCCCCGATGGAGGCGAAGGATCTGATTGGAGGCGGTGTAAGAACCACGGCTGTGAAACTGGGGCATGTCAAACTCACGATCTATCGGGGCGGCGAACTTGGCCCAACAGCAGAATAAACGACCCCCAAGGACCTCGACTAGCCAGACTGTAGCGTTCTACGTCGGCTAGGTTACTCGCCCGCTTCTCAAGGCGAAGCCACATGATCTGGTTGAGCGCTAAGGGGTGTCAGCAACAGAGTATCGAGAGTCGCTAGTGAGTGACCATACCTTCTGACACTGGCAGGACTAGTGATGCCTTGATGGCGGCCGCCAGGATTGACACGACCGAGTTGATCTCGATTGGCCTCGGCCACTTGGGCACCGGCCGGTTCTCGTACGTCTTGAGCAGCACGACGATGGCGACGATGCACGCTGCGCAGAAGACGATGCTGACGAGCTCCCAGGTCCAGATCAGGAGCCAATTCCGTCTGGGGGGCAGGGGCCCTCGAAGCCGAGACGTGGTATTCACCGAGTCGCGATTCGAGCCCAAGTCGTGCATCTCGTGGGCCGAGTCCCGGCTGGACGGCTTGTCGTTGCCGTCGCCATCGCTAGGCGCGTGCGCAGGGCTGCCGCTAGAAGGCCCAGCGCGATAGTGGCTGAGGAATCCAGTCGTTGCGCGGTCCTCCTCATTGCTCGTTCTGCGTGCGTGGTCGTCCATAACGGCCGCGCAATGCTCTAGCCCAGATTGAGCGGCGTTTCATCAATCCCAAGTGGGGGTTTCGGGCTGCAGATACCGAGCCTGAGCGGTAACATGACAGCACTGAAAGGATTTTGTGGGATCTGCGACGGCAGCCAGGCCATATATAGCAGCGGGCTGCCGGCAGGGATATGGGCGGTTGTCAGCGCACAAGGCTTAGACAACAGGGGGAGCTCATTACCTCTTGGCACCCACACTAGTCTGCGGTCCCGGGGCTCTGGAGAGCCGCTGTTTGGCCAGCCAGCGCTATGGAATGGCTGTGCTCCTTGGTGGGTGGGGGACTGCTGGCCTTGTGGTTGGGCACACAGCGACACAGCCATTGTCACAGCCATACACATGTCGCAGCTGGGGGCTGACGAAGACGATCATCTTGGCAAGACGAGCCCTTATTTCATTTTACTGGATAAGGCCAAAACCCGATGATCTCATACATGGCATATCAAGAAGAGTGAACAGTGGTCTAAAGCATCAAACTGATATTCGTTGCCTGGATACAATACAAAAATGCCCAAGTGGATGACCAAATCTTGACCAAACCAGTTTCCCGAAGCCTCCGGCATTTACTGCCGGCGCAAAACCATGCCGGCTGCTCTTTGTCGGCGCGCCGTGCTGCGCCATTCCCAAATCGGCTCGTTTCATTTAGGGACGGCGTATCGAGCGTTGCGTACGTAGTGTTGTTGCGCGAATCCTCCAAAGTAGGGTGTAGATGTTGCTAGAGTCGCCCTGACCGACTCCTCGGCACCAGCTCCATGAGGATTTTACTCTGCCTTGGTTTCGTCGCGCTTCTCCTTCCAGTCAGGGGACCTGAGGGCTTCCCGCTTCTCCTTCCAGTCAGGGGACCTGAGGGCTTCCCGCTTCTCCTTCCAGTCAGGGGATCTGAGGGCTTCCCGCTTCTCCTTCCAGTCAGGGGATCTGAGGGCTTCCCGCTTCTCCTTCCAGTCAGGGGACCTGAGGGCTTCCCGCTTCTCCTTCCAGTCAGGGGATCTGAGGGCTTCCCGCTTCTCCTTCCAGTCAGGGGATCTGAGGGCTTCCCGCTTCTCCTTCCAGTCAGGGGATCTGAGGGCTTCCCGCTTCTCCTTCCAGTCAGGGGATCTGAGGGCTTCCCGCTTCTCCTTCCAGTCGGGGGAGCTGAGGGCTTCCCGCTTCTCCTTCCAGTCGGGGGAGCTGAGGGCTTCCCGCTTCTCCTTCCAGTCGGGGGAGCTGAGGGCTTCCCGCTTCTCCTTCCAGTCGGGGGAGCTGAGGGCTTCCCGCTTCTCCTTCCACTCAGGGAAGTTGGCGCGCTCCTCGACCTGCGAGGCGTCCTCAGCCACCGGGGCAGGGGCAGGGGCAGCAATTGCTGCAGAAGTCAGCGCCGCGACGAGAAGGTAGGTGGCGCGCATTTTAAATTGTTTGTGTGGGCTGAGGTGCGTGGGTTGAAGTATGTGGTTTGAAGTGTGGTTTGAAGTGTGGTTTGAAGTGTTTGGCTTGATGGTGGATTTAGATGAAGCATGCGAGGCTTCTTTATATATACCTGAGTCGGCCGACAGTTATCATTAGTAGATGCTGCTCTATCCCTCTAGTATGCATATACTATCCGTGATTGAAGTGAAGGGGCACCACGGTCCAAGTGCTTTGACGTTCCAGGCATATGCTTGTCTGTGGAAGGATTCCCCCAGGATGCAACGCCAGCCCGTCCGGGCCGAAGCCAGCTCCACTATCTCGGTGGCCCCCAGCATGGGTAGTACGCGGGAACAGGGAGGGACACTGCCGATCGCCGGCTAGGAAAAGGAGACACAAATAGTTTGAAGTAATGCTGGTTTTACTTTTACTGTACGGAGTTGCCGATTCTCTCAAAGCACTGCCTTGGCTATTATTGACTTCGTCTTTTTCACGTTGGCTTTTCAACAGCCAGCGCAACTCGAACAACTATCCGGTGCATGGCCACGTGACAGGAGGCTGAACTTGTCTGCCCGAGCGGCAAGACCTAAGTTAGTGACCCCGCGCAAATGGGTGCGACGGTGTGTGACGAATCAACCGAGCCACGCGTTGGAACATCATGGTTGGCCGTGTGGCTTTGGAAGGATTTGGTGCTCTCGGCACCACGGCACATCGGGTGTTCCTGGTGCAATCATTTTGGACGCTAGCTCGTTACTCAGCAAGTCAAGGGGCTCATAAGGCGACCACACAAACGTCACTCGTCGGTGTCACCATCCACATCCACATGGCCCCCAGACTTACAAGCAAGCCAAAAGCTTAACCCACGCGACATGGGGCTGACTCGTCCTCTTTTAGGGCCCTCCATCTGAACCTTGCTATTTTTATGTCAGGGCGAATGACCACCCGCAAGCCAGCCGTACGGTCTCGACGGGAAAGGCGCCAACCGCTGGAGACAAACATTGTAGGCACATAGTTGGCTGCTCGGGCATACTATGGCGGATTGCAAATAGCGGCTACTGGTTTCATTCGCCAGTGGTGGTGGCCGCCCGGAAGGGGAGACGGCCGCAGACGTCCCTCTCGTGAACGGCCTGATGTTTCGTATCGATGTCACCGAGAGATGGGGGTCCTGCTCGATAAGCATGGCGTAATGGATGAACCGGCAATGATCGATGGGAAGGGCGTCTGCACTGACACTGTCTGGGAACGCGGCGGGGATGCTCGAGACGGGCACATGATTGAATCCTTGCCGACAAGAGAAAGGTCTGGACAGGATTTCGCAGTCGCAAATGCGGCCCCCACGGCTTCATGCTTGAGTCATCTTTTGATCATGTTGGCCTCGAGATCGACACGTGCACTGTGTAGCCTTAAGAGCGCCACTGACAACATCAGCAGAAGGGGGTGAGCGAGGGGGCCAGTTTTGTTTCATCTTTTAGTGAAACGCCCCAGACTTGACCTCACCCAGCGGGAGTGCCGCAAACTAGTACTAAAGCGACAAAAATTATCATTCCATTGTTGATATGTCATGGTTATACAGCAAATTACATCTTGGGTCCTAGGATGTCTGCTTTTGCAGCTTGACCTCATACCCCTTAGCCACCTTCTCAAGCCCCCTCAGGTCAGTGTTCTCGACCCCAGGATAGTCTTTCAGCAGCAATGGAAGAACCGACGACTTCCACGTCAGCCTGTTGCTGTCCATGAGGTCCCTCGCAATGGCCCAAACGAGCAACACGGCGCAGAGGCCAAGCACCGTCGCCGGCAGGGCCAGCCAAGCCCACGCGACGCGGATGCACTCCTTGGCGACCCAGACCTCGCCCGAGGCTGCTGTCCTGGCCGATTCTCCAAACTTCTGCCAGTGCTTCATGCGGATCTCGTTGGTCATGCGTGTCGCCACTGCGTCGACCTGGCTCCTGATTGTGTCCAGAGTCATGGTGTGCGGTTGGTAGAAACCAATCATGTGGCTCGAGCTGGCGTTGCCGTCCCGTCCGGCGCACACGAGGCTGCTCTGACCAAGGTCGGGCTTGATGCAGATTGCGTTGAATAGCCTGGAAAGGGTCGCCCGAAACTTTTCCGCGTTTATCGGATCCAGGTACCCGATACACTCCTTTGGCACTGTCATGTTTGTGTATCCCCCCGCGCCGCCGCGGGGATACTTCATCCAATCGTCATTGTTGGCTTGGATGGTGGCAGTCGCATCGGGCCCCAGCTGCGCAGACGTCGACATGTTGTCCCAGGTATAGAGCGTGTCGTTAACGAAGCAGGGATGTTGGACACCGGCCCAGCCTGGAGGATAGATATAAGGGCCCGGGTTCAACTGTTGGCCTGGTAGGTCGTCTGCCTGCCGGCGGAGAGCATCAGTCCGGACGAGCTCCTCAGAGAAGACACCCTGCCTGACGTTGCCCTTGAAGTATTTGATGCATGGGTAAAGAACGCACGTTGCAGCGACGTAATCCGTATTCTTTCCCAGCACCTGCGACTTCCACAGAACCACATCGTCCAACGTGGAGGGCTCGGCCGTGTTGGGGCAGTAGACTGTGCCGTTTTCCAGTCTGCTGCATCCATTCTGCGAAGCGGCTACCATGGAAAAACCAAACATGCCCCCCATAGCATGGTTCCAAAACTCGGTCGAAACGCCCTTGGCCGCCCAGGTGAGGTTGCGCGTTTCGTTGACGGCCATGAATATCCCGTAATCACCGTTCCCCATTGAATAGCGTATCAAGAGGGGATCAGACTGGGATGTCATGAGGCCGTACCTGCGGGCCCTCGGATCCCCATATCCTGTAGAATTCTTGGAAACCGTCTTGTTGGAGAGTGGACCTTGTACGAGGTCGTACACGTCTTCGCAGCGGCTACAGATACCAAATGATGCGTGTGAGATGGGCTCATCATTAGGGCCCCCTCGGCCATCTGTGTACGTATCGAACCGACAGTCTCCCGAAGAGCAGTTGAAGAGGCCCGGAATGTTCGAATCGGTCGAAGGGTTCATCATGGCATCCTGTATGGCCGCCTGGTAGCCCATGGTGGGCTCCCAGACCCCCATGCGGACCTGGCCGAAGAGCGAGGATTGGTCAATCCCCAGGGTTACGGCGATGGATGCTTCCTGCGCGGGGCCTTGGGCATGCCGCGTACACGAGTACGTCTGGACCGTCTGCTGGATTGTCGGCCCGATGGCCATTGACGCGACGGCCACGACAATGGCGCCGACCGCCAGGGGATACCAAGGCACGATGAGGGGCAGGAGACGCAGCGAGCCGTAGACGCCCCGCGAGGCATCGTCGAACAGCTGCATGTCGTTCATGGGACGGAACCGGCCGGAGACCCAGTCCCACTTGACCTGGCCGATGATTTCGAAGACGATAAAAGCCACGATTGCGCGGAAGCAGGTGGCGAGAACGGCCACCAAGGCGTTGATGGTGATGCCGCCCTCGCCCCAGTTGGGTCTCTCCTGCTCGCTGTACCGGTCGAGAATGAGGGTGATGGCGACGAGGATCCCCACGGCGACGAAGAGCAGGAAAATCTCTAGGCTCCAAGCGGCGAAGACGTTTTGTCGTGGCCGGGCCAGCGAGGATGGCGACTCAGCCTCTAGTATTGGCGGTGCTGTTTCGCGAACCAAGAAGCCCGCGTCCTTATCTTCCTCGAACTCGTCCTTCGGTTCTTTACGACCATGCGGCTGGGTGTCTGTCGGAGGCGCAATTTCGGAAGATGGAGTGGTGTCTGTGTCGTGCTCCCAATCGCGCGGTTCCCCCCTCCGCCAATGATCGTCGGCTGAGTGTTGAAAGTCATGTCGCGAAAGTAGATGGCCAGACGCCATCGACCGTGAGGGTTCCATGGCTGGAACAGAGGTCGGATTCTGTCGCGGTTAGACGACTCGTAAGTGGGAGACGGGCAGTTTAAAGATGCCATGGGCGCGTATTTAATGGCGCCTAGCAACGCCCCCCGCCTCCTCGAGCCTGTGCCAGCTGGTCAGCCCTGGTGAGTGGTCAGAAACGTTGGCTGAATGTTCTGGTCGTAAGATGCCAGGCGACCCCGTGTTTCACATGGACCCCTGCTACAGAATAACCAGCATGATGGCGGTTAAAAAAAGCCTGAGAGTAATGTTTGAGCTCGTTTCGTTGCCGCCAAGGTGGAGCAGCTGGCCCGTTTCCGTTAGCCGGTATCCGCACGAGTAGTTTGGACCAATTGGTTGTCATGTCGATCTGCAATCGCAACCAACAAACTCATGCAGTCATTCCACAGAGCAGCATCAGCTGAGTGCACAGCCTTTTCTCTTGGGCAGCATCGCCTTCCCGCCTTGTGTCTTCGTGGTCGCGTTCAGAAGATTGCAACAACATGGCCAGGCCCAAAGATCGGGGTAAAAACGTAGTATAAACTGATGAAAGAGTACCCAGACAGCGCCTTGAAACGGAGCCGAATATTAAATGTGCATCAAGCATGTCACCCTATACCCTCTTTCTGATCCCGCTTCTACGGGCTCAAGGCTTGACGCGTATTACCTTGAGCCAATCCCATCTTGAATGTCCCGGCAAGGGATGCAGTGCGAGGTTTTACACTCCTATTTGTTGGTCGGCGGGTTCAATATGTGCGTTGGTTGGATGGTGAGATCGGCGACTGCTCCATTCGGCAGCAATGTGCGATCCCAACCAACACTGATGGGTCCTTGCATCCTTGCATGCAAGCCATCTCACCAGAACGGGTCTGAAATAGATTTAGGCATCCATGGATTCCTTATGGATCTGGCATGGCCCCGATCCACAGTCACAGGCCCAATCTAGCCAAAATCTCTTCACATCATCCTCTAATTGCGTCGCAGCTTTCCCTTTACTTTTCAGCACCGCAGAGCGCGAAAAAAAAAATGCTGAGGCTTACAGAACAAACAGTCAGTAATAATGATGGCCTGGATATGGCATCAATGGTACTTGAATATAGATTTGGTTGAGAGCTATCGAACTGCAGCGCTTCGAAGCAATCAACCACAACTAAGTCGCTACAAGCGGAGCACTAGTACTATCCAAGCCATACTTGACGATGCGATCAATAGGAACTCTTTTATACATGAAGTGTAACCAGACACGTTGCAGCCGCCTCCTCTCATCGGCTCTCCCATCTTCCATTCCCATACTCCCACCGGAGTGACTTCTAGAATGTCTGCTTAAATGGCCCGGGCGCAAGGAGCAGAACCGGATCCGGTGTTGCCCGGGCGGCTGTTGCCGGCGTTCGGGGTAGCAACGGGGGCCTTTGCGGTAGTAGCAGGAGCATTGATGCGAGTCGCGGGAGCCTTGACGGTAGTAGCGGGAGCGTTGGCATCGGTGCCAGCAGCAGGGGCACCGCTGTTGCCACCGGAGCTGGAGCCGCCGCTCCAGACGGCAGGGCCGGGCATGGGGAAGGGCTTGGCGCCGCCGTAGATGCTGAAGTTTGCGTAGCCGTCGGTCGACTTGTAGGCGCCGGGGAACTTGACCATGGGGCCGGGGGTGCCGTTGCCGCCGCCAGTCACCTTGACCTGGGCGCACGAGACGTAGTGCTCGGGCTGGTTGACGTGGGATCGGTGGATGCCGATGTGCTCGATGCGGACGAGGTACTCTCCGTCGGGAACGGCGGCGGGGATCTTGACGTCGACCGTTGCAGAGTCGTAGTTGCACCAGGCGCCCTTGGTGAAGTCGCCGCCAGTATTGCAGACTCCCTCCTCCATAATCTTGAACCAGTCGCCGCTTCCGTCGTAGGACTTGACGTCGCCAGTGGCCTTGGACATGTAGGCCAACGTGGGGCCGGGATGCTGCATCTTGGCGCCGACAGCGAGCTTGAAGGTCATGACATCGCCAGCCTTGACCTCCAAGACAGCCGTCTTGCCGCCGGTGGTCGCACCGCCCTGGTTGCAGACGATGTCCTCCCCGTCGACGAAGGAGTTGTCCCTGATGTCGGCTGCGGGGTTGGAGGAGAACTTGATGGGGTTGTACTTGGTGGGACGGGTGAAGTCGCGGATGTACTGGAAGGACTTGGAGGTGGCGCCGTTGACACCGGTGGTGTCGAAGAAGTAGTGGGCAGACGCAACCTGTGAAAGGGCGACAAGGGCGACAGTGGAGAACTTCATGTTGAAAGAGGGTTGTTGTGAATTTGTACTAAACGGTAAAAAAGGACTGGCCTGGTGGAAGTTGGAAGTTGAACGAAAGTAACAGGAGGCTAGCTCACTGAAGTGAATGAAAGAAGATGAAGACCTATTGATGACGAGCAAGGCAAACTTCGAGATGGAAAGATCAGACGAGAAGCATTTATAGACTATCTTTCAGAACCCCCTGATTGTTCTTTGACGCCATGGGCAGGGCCTAGACAAAGCACAGGTTACACCCAGGCTCAGATTATCTGCGCCCCCTGTTAAGACGCTACTCCAGCCTGCTAAATTCCAAACGCCAAGAGAAAGAACACTAGCCCCCGCCATTGGCCAGCCTACGAAGCGGCATTCAATTCGGCTTGCGTTTTCTGCCATGGCAGTGTTTTGGTGTTCTAGACTCCGGTGGGACCACTCTTGTCATCTCTGGGGAGTGTTTCAGTGGCAGTTTTTATCGCGCCAATCAGCTGTGTTATTTACTAAGCCAAGCTGTGAGCTGAAAGGCCACAATGTTTCACTTATGCCGCCTCAGACCACAAGATGACGAGGCAGCTCAAAGATCTCTAACTTGCTGTGTGGAAAGACTGCTGGCGGGCGCCTATGCGGCGAGAGGATCAGGCGATGCTGAAAAAGAGGGCCAATGATTTTACTTTCCAAGTCTCTGGCCGTTGTGGATGTGTATGCAGTCAATGGCACCAATGCCGCCCGAGGCCAGGGGAGAAGGGAGGGCGAGTCCTGTTCCCTGCGCCCCTCCGCTGCGTCCGCTCTGAGTATGAATGCTCCGGCCAACCCCTATGAAGGCGGAACATGCCGGCCGTTAGTCACTGGGGCGGGGTGGCAGGGTCCAGGCCAACAGCTGCCAGCTACGGAGTACAGTCGCAGGGGTTCGTATTGTCAAACAGCCCGGTGGGCCAGTGTGTTCTCCCTTTGCTGACAGTAACTGTTGTAATGCTGCGGATGGTTATCTGCCATTGCACAGTTCTAATCCATCTAAATTCTGCGCTGGGGCCGTGAGGACAGATTCTGGCATTAAGCATTGCTCGGTTATCTATCGGCATATTCGTTGCTGGGAATAACGGTATGGCCAGTTCACTGGCGAATCTGTGTAACATCAGCCATCTTATCTATGACCACGTTTCGAATTGTGACTTCTTCCAGGGTTCGGGCCACTTTTCAGCCTTTCATCAATGCTTGACCATGGCTGAAAACTCTCCGCCGGTCCGGGGGGACCCAAGGCCACTGATTCGCCAGATATCAGGAGATCCTTCAGCACATGGCAGAGTTCGTGCCGGGCGGCCCCTGCTGTCGGGCCGAGAACTGTCCCAATATCCGACAATTATGGAGCACCCCTGCGGCGCTTCGCAAGTTGGCACTTATTCGGCAGTGGGTCGTGTTTCGAGTCGGCCAAGTTCCTCGCCAGTGACAGCCGCGCTCGGTTTCGCAATCCACTTTTCCAACCGGATTCGGGACGAGAGCCGACTGTTTGGCTAGGTTGTGGCAGAGTGTGGGTCTGACGTTAGTTGTTTGCGAACGCGAGAACCTCGGTTTGATGCGAAAAAGGCGAAGGAGAAAAACATGACGGGCCAAGCCCGCGACCCCTGAGGGCGGTCTCACTTGATGGGAGACCAGGCATCCTCAGAATATTTTCCACAAATCGTTGCGACCCTTAATTCCTGGGCAGGTCTTTCCTGTGCCGAGGGTCCGTAACTCGCCAAGATCTCGTTAGATATGCCGAGTGCTATGGCCGCTTCGTTAGACGAGCTTACCCTATCTCAACACGGACGTCGAATAATTTCTTGTACATTAAAGGATACCTCGTAGCGTTACAATAGTTTCATCCCGGCTCAAGCCACCGGGGCAACGCATGGTCTTCCCTTCGAATGTGGTATCTGATGCAGTTCCTTGAATACTAACTACAATATTATTCATGAATGCTACGTGACGCTACATAACTAAATAAGGCTACAAAAAAGATAGGTGGTAGAAGAACCATGAGTATCCATCAAGAGTAAGCAATCCAGCCGTGCCACGCATTCTTTGACCGCTCGATCCGCGACGCGCTCATGTAAGCCGTGTCCTGCAGCCGGTCCTGGAGCTCCTTGAACTTCTTGGTCGGCGCCCTCTTCTCGAAGAGAATGTCTAGCTCCAGGTACGACAGCCGCTTGGACTCTGGCAGCCGGAAGTAGCACCAGAGGATCAGAAGAAAGGTGGTGCCAATGTAGACGAAGCACACCTTGCCCTTGAGGTTCCAGGCCGTCGGGTTCAGCATCTGCGGGACGACGACGTTGTTGATCATCATGCACAGGTTGTACGTGACGCGGGCGAGGGCGACCGTCTTGACGCGCAATCTGGTCGACGGGATCTCGGCCACCAGGACGTAGCACACGGGGCCGATGGTGATGTTGTACGTAAAAGTCATGCCGATGATGAGGCCGCCCAGGATCCAGTTGCTCACGCCCGTCGAGGTCAGCGCAACCGACGTCACGGCGCCGACGACGAGGAAGCCGAGCGCGCAGCTGAGGCCAATGAGGTATAGTTTCCTGCGTCCGATGAATGAGAGGAGGGGCCAGGAGATCATACCTCCTAGGATTCCCATGCCGTACATGCCAGTGGAGAGCGTGAATGAGTAGGACGCGTCGAAGCCGGCCTGGCTAAGGAAATACGGGGCGTAGGAAGTGAGTGTCGAGCCGCAGAGGGCCTGGCACGCCCACACGACGCAGGCAATCTCGGTCCGTCGGAGGTTGGCGCCCCGGAAGCAGTCCTGGTAGCTCGCACCGCCGTAGTTGTACTTTTTCTCAATCATGTTGGTGTGCTCCATGACCAGAATCGTGTCCTCCACGTTGAGGTGGTTTGCTTTGGACAGTCGTTGGAGGGCGCGGCGGGCATCGTCCTGTCGTTCGTGGCGGATCAACCACCCTGTCTAGTGTCAGTGGAGCACCTCACGGTTGGATGAAGATGCGAGTTCCCTTACATGGGCTGTCCGGACAAAAGCATACACCAATGATCAGCGGAACCGCAAGCCCCCACTGGATGGCAAACGGCAGGCGGTACGACCACTCGGTTGTGCCGTTGACGAATATGCGAAGGATGCCCGTGGCGGCAAACTGCCCGATCAACCAGCACATGTTGACGTTGCTCAGCATGTGAGCTCTCAGCGTCGACGGAACGACCTCGGCGGCGTAGGTGGCGGCAAGCGTCTGGATGACACCCCAGGGGAATCCTGTCCATGGTTAGTGGGCGTCCAAGGCAGTATTAAACGTTTAGAGGTTCAGACGTACCACATATCGCTTGACCAACAGTGAGCACCGCGATGCTCTGGGCAAAGAAGCACGCAAAGATGGCCAGCATCAGCCACGCCAGACACACAACCAGCATCTTGCGGTAGCCAACGACGTACGTGATGTAACCGTGCGCAAGAAGTCCGATAATCTCACACGCAATGGCGGCATTCTGTAAACCCATCTGCCACGTCGGGTTGATCTCGTACAGCTCGCCACCGTCCTCCCCCGTCCCCTTGGCGAGCGTGCCGTAGCGCTTCCGGAACGCGGGAAAGGCCATGAAGCCCGAGATGAGCGACTTGTCGTAGGCCTCCATGATGATGGTGCAGAAGAGCAGCAGCGACCACGCCACGGCCTTGGGGTACTGGCGGCAGCATCCCCAGAAGGTGAGCTCGCGCTCCCTGCGCAGCGCGAGGCGGACCTGGTCGGGCAGCTCGTGGGAGCTGACGGAGATGCGGCCTGGCACGGCGGGGCCAGCGTCGACGGACGTGGTCCATCCCTGAGCCTTGGATCCGGAGCGCGGGGGCGTGCCTTGGCCGTTTGACGAGTCGCTGGGCTCGCTGCGGACTTCTATCTCGCTGTGGACTTCGACGAGGGCGATCTCGTCGCGGCTGTCATCGCCCTTGTGGCCTCGCCCCACGAAGGTGAGCATGCTTGGTCATAAATGTTGAACTGGATAAATTGATGTCAATGGCTGGATATCAGCCGAGCCCGGGTGAAATCAAGCTGTGGACAATGCGTTGTGCCGAAGGAACGCTGGAGGAGGATCAGTGGGGTCGCAGTCCGAGATATCTACTACGCTGCAAGCTTTTCCGCCCCTCGATGGACCGGGGTAGCGAAACAATAAGGCCGAGGTTCACGGGGTGGCATGATGTTTCTTGTCAGATGGTTGTGACATATCTGCAGGGGAAAAGGGCGGGTTCCGAGTGTCGGCCGCCTATTAATCTCCCGACTGCGCGATCGATCACGCTCTCCAGAGAGTGATGCACAAGCAACAGCCAGGAACGGTGCATGCATCGCTTGGATACCGGCCCGACAGAAAGGAACCTCCGACCTTGCGGGCGCCCTGACGCATGGTTCTGGCTTCCCAGAAGGGCATGAGGGGACCCCGGACCCCTGGATCGATGACTGGACCCATCGAGGTAATCGAAGAACCCCATTGGATCGGCCCCGGTCCCCGCGTCTTCCCCAGACTGGGGACTGGGGAAATCAAGCGTTCCGGCCCGACACGCCGCTGGGTGGCGTTCTTCAGGCACCGGGCAAAACAAGGGTTCACGCTCAACGTTGCATCCGGCTGCCCTGCGTGTTTCCCCCCCATGTTTCGGGCTATTGGGTCGGCTGGAGAGTGTCCCCTGCTTATCACCCGGATCAGCAGCCGGACATAAGGTGCTGCAAGGCTTTAGGGTTGCATCTCCATGCTGCCGGCAGCCATCATCGCCCTGACAGCTCCCGGTTCCGATGCATACCGGCCGAGATGTGACCGCACCAAGTTCATGCTAACATGCGGAGGTGGCATGCTTGTGTCGGGTACATCTACCGTGCCCCCAATCACACACACCTGCAGACACCGACAGTTCCAGTTGTGTCCAGTCGTGGCAACCCCAAGCAAGATGACTGCCACTAGTAGTTTGGGGTGGGTTGATCATGGATCGGACCGTGAGCTGAAGAGGATTAGTGTATTGATGTCGGTCCGACACACAACATTATCACACATTAGTGGCTTCATGCGTCTCCAGAAACTGAGGCCCGCCATGCAACAGAGTACGTTGATATTCCGAGGCTCTACGTGATGGATGGCAGACACTTAGCTGAGCTACTATTGACGAGCCGCTATGGTAAGGTAACCGGCCATCGTTGGGTTACTATGCTATCACTGTGGAAATTAAGCACACCGCCTGAGATTAAGACACCCTTTCAAGCAGACCAGGCCGCGAGTCACTTCGAGATGATGACGCAAACCTTCAAGTCCTTCCTCCACTTCAGATGCAAATTCTTACAAATGTAACCCCCTGTAAAGATATTGTAGATGGCCGCACTAGTGCAGCCACACTTCTTGGTCGAGCGGTCAAACGCGAGCACAGAGTTGCGGCAGACGCAGCCTCCAGTCGATTGGCTGTACGACGCGTAGGAGCCGCAGTTGGAGCCACCGCCACCAGACACACAGGAGCTCTTGTCCGAGTTGGGAACTTGGCCCGACGTACATGCCGCACACGCTGTAATGCCGTCGCTGACCTTGTTGGCTCCGCACGCCGTGCAGGCAGTGTTGGCGGCGTTGGGCTCAGAGCCATGAGGGCAAACACACGCGCTGTGATCCGAGTTGGCGACTCACTGACTCGCCAATGACGTGAAATATGACTAAGTGTTGAATTGACTCGACTGTCTTGGGAGGGGGAAATGGTGAGCCTCCTTAAGGTCATGAAGCTGCCTTGTTGGGGCATTGGGCTCACCATTTATCATGGCCAGGAGATGCTACAGAAATACAAGAGACCAATGATGGTGGCGGCATATTATTTTAGTCTGAGCTAACGATGGAAAGCTTCGGCCAAGCTTTGTGGCACCAACGGCTGTGATCTGGTGGCGGCCACTGGCCCAAGGCGAGGCCCAGTGATCTGCGGTCGTATGCTTCCTAATCAATCTTAAAACGGATTGCAGATCTGGGCTAAGTCGAGATGAGACTGTCGGTAATAGGTCGCGGTGGCATCACAATCAGTGAGCTGCTGGTGGTTGTTCTCGGTATGTTACAGCGCCGCAAAAACGGGCACTCGTGGTTCGACATCAGATTCTGAGGAGCCTATACCGACAGCTTTCGGGGTATGGGAAGTTTCTGCATGGAGGATGGTGATGGATTTCCCTTTGTAGAAAGGCCATGCGCATGCCGATTTGTTTCGAGGCTTACGGAGAGGGGTGGGCCGCTGGATGTATTGGGCCGGATGAATGAAACGCAGACAGAAAATGAAAGCCCGTGTTTATGCTTTCGGGTGTTGCCGAATCGTCTCGGCGCTGTAACCTCCGAACGCTAGTACCAGGCGCCCGCCGGAGTGATGGGATCAACGCGTGTCTCTAGTCTCGCCCGAACACATGGTGCAATCGGGATTGACTACTTGGGCAGTGGGTATGGACTGTTTCAATTGATTCCTACAAGCCATCCCTGTCTAGGACAACCAGTCACTAGCTACCATGCGTGAGTATTATGCAAAAACAAATCTGGATTCACACCAACATGCGCAGTGGTAGTACTCGTCTGACAGACTTTGCTAGCTGTACATCCCTTACCTACTTGATTTAAAGAGCGCCTTATCAAAGCCTTCCAGTGGCTACAAAGAAGCGAACAATTCTAGAGCCATGGCATGTCGAACATTACATCTAGCAGAGGCGGCTGTACAATAGCAGCATCTCACTATGTCTAACTGATATTGGTTGGGGGCCATGGGCATCGCTAATTCCGGCCTTCTCCAGGCGATTTCCAAACCAACTCGACTTCCCGGCGTCTTTGGATAAACACTGCTTACTCCGCAACTCCGCTGTCACCGAGGAGCCCCGTAAAGTGCATCCCGGCGGATCGGTGGTCGGCATTGCGCCAGGCCGATCTCCACTCCTGAAGCCCCGTCCAACAGCGACCGACGCCTCCCATTGGCCGCTGCGGCAAACCACCAAACCCCGACGTTTGTCAGCCCTGTCGTGGCTGCACCATTGTCGGCGTGATTGGTAAAGTCTCATCCCGAGCAACAAATTAATTGCGGACATTCCAGTCCTGGGCGGGATACCTCATTTAGATAAATAGGTGCGAATTGCCGCAAATGTATTGATTCGTATCATACACCGCATCAACCAGCCCCCCTCCTCGCAACTTACAGCTTACAACTTTTGACTTACAACTTCTAACCATGTCTCGCGCACTACTCGTCACCGGCGCCACAGGAAAACAGGGCGGCAGCCTCGTCAAAGCCCTTCTCGCCCGCAACGCCGACTTCAAGATCCTCGCCGTCACCCGAGACGCAAACTCGCCTTCGGCCAAGAGACTAGCCGCAAAGTCTCCCAACATCTCGCTCGTCCAGGGCGACCTCAATGACACCGACTCCATCTTTGAAAGTGCCAAGAAGGCATCCAAGGCACCCATTTGGGGCGTCTTTAGCGTTCAGGTGCGTGTCCTTCCGGCATTAACAAATACAATTTCCATCTAATGTATGGTAGGCCCCCCCAATGAACAAGAATGGCTCCACCATCGAGGAGGCCCAGGGCAAGTCGCTAGTCGACTCCGCCATCAAGAACCATGTCAAGCACTTTGTTTACTCTTCCGTCGACCGAAGCGGAGCAAAGTCAATCGACAACCCCACTAACATCCCGCACTTTAAGAGCAAGCACGGCATCGAGCACCACCTCATCAACAAGGCCAAGACGGCCGACATGTCCTGGACTATCCTTCGCCCCGTGGCCTTTATGGAGAACTTCCAGGTCGGCATGATGGGCAAGATGTTCTCCACGGCCTGGAGGGATCACGTCAAGTCACGACCTCTGCAGCTCATTGCGACCGATGACATTGGTGTCTTTGCCGCAATGTCTTTCCTCGAGCCAGAGAGGTTCAGTGGCCAAGCTATTTCCCTCGCTGGCGACGAGTTGACCTTCCCCGAGCTTCAAGAGGTGTTCAAAAAGGCCACCGGCAGCGCTGTTCCGACCACATTTGGCATTATGGCTAGCGTTGTCCTGCGGCTGTCGGAGGAGATGGGGACCATGTTTTCCTTCTTTGAGCGGGAGGGCTACGGCGCAGACATTCCAGCTCTGAAGAAGATTTATCCTGAGATCCAGAACCTGGGCACATGGCTTGAGAAAAGTCCTTATGCAAAGCAGTAGACCTGGACCGATGGCTGTCTCTGGATGGGCTGCGCCGCTGCTCCTAGTTTCCTGGCTGAAATGCCTGCAATGTATTACCAGTCGTTTGGATGGTTTTAGAGTGTTCAGTTGAGCGGGTTTTAATAGATTTTTGGTTCTGACAAGGCCAGCCCACTGCTTACCCATGCCCCGGCCATCAAGTGGATATCATGGCCACAGATGCTGCTGTGATTGAGTGGGACTATGCACTTCTTAATACCGCAGGATAAGTACAGATAATGCCACGTTGTCCAATGAGGGTGCGGTTTCTGCTTATGAAAAGTTGCCAGGATTCGAAATGGATATCGCTTCCAGACTTCCCCGCACCATGACAGTTGCCTGATATTTCGCATCCACCTCCACCTAACATACGGCTTGACACAGCATTTCAGCTAAAAACTCGACAATAAACTTACAAAGGGGTCCTTATGACGGAACAGTCAACGATGACGACTCCGATAAGGCAGGGGCTCTGCCGGTCGTGCTTACGGACAGCCAGTAGTTGTGGGACATCTATAAGCTCATGGCTTTACAGCAATTCGATGGCTGCTTTCTACTTTCTTAATCGGTCAAAGAAGGAATTAACTCACCATGTGTCGTACGAAGATTTTCTAGCTGCCGTTCATGATGGTTGTTTCCTCTGCACCGCATTGTCCGATAGCATGACCGACAGCCACAGATCCATTCTCAAGGACATCACGTACAATGAAGAAGGAACGACGTTTTCCGAGTCATCATTCTACTATGAGAGGGAGGAGGATTATTCTGAAATGGTCTCCTACATTACAATCCGGATTCCTGTCTTGGGGGAGGACACGAAATACAAAGACCTTTACGAGCAGCTCAACAACAGGTTCATGTGGCAGAAAGAAAGTACGGGCTCCTGTCTCGCGCATCACAGCAAAGGTTATTTCTTACTCATTGGATTGATAGGACCTTCCTCCAAGGTGAGCGTCAAGCGTGTGGCCCCAGGCTCAACAAACTCGAAAGACGCATGGGACTTTGCAAATCATGCGTTGGAAACATGTTTAAAGGAGCATGAGAAATGCAAGCTGTCCAGCCAGAAAGATGGGAGCATGCCTCCGTGGTACCCCACCAGACTGATAGATCTTGGCCCTCTCGGCACTGATCGGTCTCAGGTGAAGCTGATAACTACAGGAGACACCCCACCTGACGGTCCATACACCACCCTGAGTCATTGTTGGGGCAAAGGCACCACATTCAAGCTCCTTAAAGACAACATCAAGACCCTTTCGGTTAGCATCCCGACCCTTCCACCCACATTTGAAGACGCCCTCTTCGCTACACGCCAGCTGGGGATTCGCTACATGTGGATCGATAGTCTGTGCATTATCCAAGATGAGAAGGAGGACTGGGAGAAGGAATCGAGCATGATGGCCAATGTCTACCAGAACGGGCGATGCAACATCGCTGCGACTGCCGCTCGGGACACGAATGGCGGCTTGTTTCGCCAACGGGCCGGTTTACATCCAGGTGTGGTTGTTTGGGTTCCAGATCCTCCGCCACCAGATCCGGCAGTAGGGCATTCAGCGGCACTATGCTCAAGCCATCAGGAATCTGTAAATTCAGATGTTGAAAATTCGGAACCCGCAAGATCAGCATATCCAACGCCGACCCCGAAACGCATGGTTCTTCTCAAGGACTTTGCTAGTCTCACTGAGGAGCTTGAAGACGCTCCACTCCAAGACGTGCGTTTCAATCCGTCCCAGAGTCGAAAGATGTTGATTTCGTCTGCTAACTTGAACAGAGAGGCTGGGTTCTCCAAGAGAGAATCTTGTCACCTAGGATCCTCCATTTTACCAACAGGCAAGTCGCCTGGGAGTGCAAAGAGGTCATCTCATCAGAGGCCTTCCCAGACGCCTATCCTCAAGGCATCAAGGTTCGGGCACAGCATCTCAATCTGGACATATCAAGTAACTCGGAAGAAACGGAATGGAATTTCTTCCGTATATGGATGGATATCTTGCGCTGCTATACTGCCTTGAAACTGACCTTCCGGTCTGACACTCTGCCAGCCGTGTCCGGCATTGCCAATCATCTTGAGCACTTATCAGGAATTCGGTATCAAGCAGGGCACTGGAGCTTCAAGAATCCAAAGGCTATCATGGCCCAGCTTTCATGGGTTTGCAAGATGCCTCAGCGACGCCCAACCAAGTATCGTGCTCCTTCATGGGTATGGTCGTCTGTGGACGCGCCCGTCGAGTTGGACCCCGTCGAGCACCCAGGTCCGTGGAGCTATCGCGTGCTGGAGGCCGAGATCAGCAGTATCTTCGTCAAGGCCAACATTACCAACTTGGAAATCACACCAGATCCTACGGGTGGCGCTTTTGATGCAATCGAAGGGCACATGGATGTTGAAGCACCGGTTAATATAATTACAGTCAAGAACAAGGGGGATCGCTTGATTGCATATCTACACGATGAAGCTTTGGATTTTCTTATTTATCTTGACGAGCCGCTGGATGACATGAGGAAGAACGGGAGTGCTTCGGGCACTGGGGGCGAGATAGACTCCGGCCCTCCATCTGATTCTGACGCAGTGGAGAGCGGGGATGGAGCGGAAGCAGATGGCTTCCCGGATGAAAAATCTGAAAATGAAACCACGGAAGGAGGTAAGGGTCTGACAGGAGGTGAAGTGACCGACGGTACAGCACTAGGAGAGAATGAAGGCACTGCCAAGCAGGAAGACGATTCAAAGGATAAATCAGCTGCTGAGGATGAAGCTATAGGGCAAGATGGGGCTTCAGTTTCGGACGTCGCTGCACCAGAAACTATAGACGCACCAGATGATAAAACCACGCAGCATACGGATGAGGACAAGGGAGTAGAGATGTGCATCATGCCACTCTTCTCATACGAGAACGACGATGCAGACGAGGAGTGGCCTTCAAGCCGAAACACCGAGACGTACGTCTTCCTCTTGCTTGTAGACGCCGGGGATTCGGGAGACCCCTGGGTGCACAACTACGCCCGCGCGGGACTGGCACGGGTGACGGTTGACGCCCATTACGGCTACAGCAAACAGGGGATGAAGTATCCAGACACGATGCTTTGGGACACGGTGGTCACGGCTGGGTATCTAGTGAAAAGCTCGAAGTTTTATGGGTCAAAGCGGGGGTACAAGATGCGGCTGGTGTAGATGGAACCTATTTGTGGAACTCAAATCGAAGTTTTCTTTAATATAGCTTTTATTTGCTTCCCCCTGGATACATTGCGCGGCTTTAGTTGCATGAGTACTTATGCATGCATGTCCATGCCAACCGCCGACTCACTCCAGTGACTCAACGGTATCCGTTGCCGACATGGTAGTGTAATCGCCTAGCATTAGCGCGAAGACTGGAATCGACGTCGTACATCCAATATGGAAAGAATATATATATTGAAATACAGGGCGAGTTTCTGCATGTCTATCCCATCAGATATGACCGATTCAACCCTCAGAAATGGCACCCGCCCTCCTCTGGGCTATTTCTCCGAGTTCATCCCCATAACTGGCCCACCACCCACCAATGGCGCGGGCACAGTCCAGTGGTGACCGATTCTGACCGTTTTCCCGGCGCACATCAGCACCAGCCTCCACGAGCAGCTTGGCAATTTTCGGCTTCTTGCACGTCACCGCCATGTGAAGCGCGGTGCTCCCGTCCTCCCTGTCAGAGACCAAAACATTGGGGTCCGCTCCCGCGTCCAGCAAGAGCTTCACGAGCTCCCAATTGGAGCAGACAATGGCCCAGTACATGGGGCCCTTGCCATCCTCGTGGTAGAAGTTGACTTGGGCGCCGTGGCGTATTATGGCTCGAGCGAACGGGAGGTATTGCGGGGCACAAATGCTTAGAAGAAGAGTCCACGAATTCCCTATTATTCGCATAGTTAGTGAATCGGGTAGAGACGAGTGTCGAGCGATTAATAGCTTGGGAGGCCAAAAACGCACCGTTTTTGCGGTAGACGATGTCTGGGTTGGCGCCCTGTTCGAGCAGGAACTCGAACATGGCAAGGCGACTGCGCCCATTTTCGACCAGACAGAGAGCCGTCATGTCTAGGTCGGTGTTCATTTTGCCTGTGCGGACGAGGAGCTGGTGGAACGGATTCGCCATGTTGAAGTGGCGCCACGCCGTCTGAGGCAAATAGGCGTCGATGTCAGCGTGGTGAGTCTTGAGCAACGTGACGGCTTTCTCGTTGAGTGCACACGCAGCAACATGGATGGGTTGCAGACCTACATCTAAATGTCAGTACGCTGTACCCAAAGGGGTGGGTAGGGGGTTAAGACGTGCCGTGGTCAGATGTACTGGCATCGAAGCCTTCCTCCAGCAACGCTTGCAGATATGCGTCCCCATCTCGAACCATGACAGCATAATGCACCAGGAACTTGGCCTGCTCGAAAGCGTCGGGCCGTTGTGACAATGCCCTAAGCACAGGTCTGGCATCATCCGCAGCCTCTTGCAACACCGCCCTCTCAGCGGCCGTGATGCCCTCCCCAAGACTCGCTCCTCGGGCGATTAGCACGCTGGCCACCTGCCACGACCCGTTTCTGAATGCCATCTCAAAAGACGTCATTCCCTCTTCGCTCTTTGCGTCGATGCTTGCGCCAAGATCGAGCAGGACCTGTGCCAACTGCGCGTTGTTGGATTTGGCGCTCATGTGCAGCGCCGTCAGGCCATTCTGCAGCTGCTCAGATGACGGCATGCCACTCTCAATCAGTTCTTTTACTAGCGTAAAGTCCCCATTTTCTACGGCGGCGACAAACTCTTGCAGAGATTCCTTGGACGGTGGTGCTTTAGGATCGACTCTTGCTTCTGTTGCCTGGCTTCCTGGGTCGAGTCGTCGAGCATCCTCACTATTTGATATCAGCGTGCATCAGATGATGGAGGGGCCATGGGCTGACATTTCAACTATTGGAGGGGCCTCGTCCGGCACAGTGGCGAGTTCCAGACGATCCATGTAGTTTTGTAGCGCAAAGTCAGTTTCGGTAATCAAATCAGATATACCGCCGATGTCTTCGGCCTGCGTGAGGCTTTCCATGTCATCCTGCAGCTGCTTGTGAAGATGCTGGGGGCTTTTAAACCTCAGCGCCTTGATGTCTTCGCCGCTTCGGCGTGTCAAGTGCTTAATACCATTGTCAGTCTGGCTCGACGTTTCGAGGAATCTAGCAGAAGCTGAACAAACCCGGTCAGAGTCACCACAGCCAACACCAGGTCGGCCTTGTTATCTCTCAACTTGGACTTGCGCGCTCGGAAATCGCTCTTCGTCCAAACCCAGCGACATGCCGAGGCCGTGTTCCGGAGCATATTGGGGCTTTGGCGGTCTGACACGTATGGCAGCAGCAGAAGCCGTAGTGAGTCCATTGTCTCGGTGCATGTGTCGACACCGGCGTTGACGGGCTGCACCAGCGCGGCGTCCTGGATATCAACATAGTTCTCTTCTACTAGCAGCTTAATAGATGCCAGGATTCCTTCCAGCATTTTCGTATCTTCCTGGAGATCCGCGATATCAGTCGGCGCATCACGGACATCGGAAATCAGGTCCCTCAGCCCTTTAGCCGAGGCTGCCGCCAGGCTGATGATTCCGGCGACGCTGCCGATGATGGAAAGAGGGTCGCTCATCGGGCAAGTGGCCAAATGATAGCTCAGTTGCTGAGTTGCCGCGTGCACAGTTTTCCTGTGTATCTTCGAATGAGTGGCCTCTGGAACACATGGATCGCAGAGATAGGTGACAGGCAGCAATGTCGGCTGAGTAAATCTTACGACGTCATGCGAGGCTACATCACATAAGTGGCGCAGTGCATTGGCAAGGCTGAGCAAAAGCTCTGTGTGCCCAAATTCGCTTTTTTATCTCACGATTTGCAGCGCACATCATGGTTTGCGAACAAAGTAGTTGCGCGTGAGTCGTGGGTCGTAAATGGCTGGATGTGGACCCAACCTTAAATTAAACGCTTTTTAAGAGATGCCACCAAAAATAGCTTTGGCAATACGCCACACCCAATTGCTAAACTACCCGACTCTCAGCCCCCTTGACTAGAGATCGACGATTTCGTTCTCTCATGCCGTGTTAGAAGACTAAAAGATTACCATCTACATGCTGGTCAACCCAGTATGGCGAACCGCAGCCGAACATGGAGGGTGATGAAAGTTGCTGGTAGCCAGTGATATGTTTACATGTCCGGTCATTTATCACCTTGCAGCTGGCTGATATTTGCTGCCTCTACATCGATCGTTATGGTCATGTCCAGAGTCCTCTACTTTTTCTCGGAATGCGGTCAAAAGAGGAGATGGAATGAGCGCGTGTCCAAGCCGGATGCCGGAGCGGTAGTGAGCGTCCCGTCATGGTGGTAATCATTTGCCAATCGAAGTTGCGTCCATATACCAGACTTACCAAGAACAAGTCTCGCCTTGCAATAGCCATCAGTGCCAAGTGGCTCCGCCGTAGCGGGTGTAGCAGTCGAGCCAAACATGACGACCAGGGAGCTGGTCGCTGACCCCCATGGCGCTTTGTGTAAAGGCCTGCCTGTTTTGTTTTCATTAGTCAAAATAACGATGTTCCTCATCTTAGTCATGACCAAATCCACGCACTAAATCCAAGTGATCACCCGACTAAGCCGGTGACGCTGATGCCATCAAAGTCTACGGTCCCGCGCATCCCGACCCCATTGAGGAGAACAGTAGCATCATGCGCGCTACCCACATGCTTTGGTGGTTAATTCTAAGCTTAAATCTCCCGTTGTCAACTTACTCCTAGTCCCCTTGTAGGCACCCACACCCACCTGCAACCGTTTGCTCGGCAAGGCGTCCTCAGCGTTGACACGTTCCAGAACTCCGTCTGACCAGGCCCCGGCAACTGAGCCGCATTCGCAAGAGCAGGCCCAACTCGCATCTTGGCCTGCCTGACCTCTCCTGCACACCTCTTTGCCACCCATGACCCATGAATGAACCAAGCAAAGATCTTCCGGCAGGCCTCGCATCGGTGCAGCCGTCCGATCACCTTCCCAAAGAAGCAACTTGGCTCACCGGGAAGGTGGCCGCCAAGATTCCGCCAGCCCGGGGCGCGATGTCGACATCACAGCTCGGACGCAACAATGCCATTTATTCTCCCCCCGCGCACCCAATTGCAACCCAGACATTGTGAACTTGTGCAACACAGGCGTCTGATCCCGGCAGTTGGTCTGCCACCCACGGCCCCACCCCGGCGCCAAGTCAGAGCACCGCTCACCTGCTCAAGGTCCTTTTGCCAGCGCCCAGCAGACCGGCACATGTTACACATGCTGCTTGCCGTATTGCACATGGCAGACCTTCCCGATGCCGTAAGGACATTCATTTCGCAGGCCTCTGTGAATCCTTTCTACGCCGCAGCCAACGTCTGCACGTCAGCCGTCAACGCGATGGCGCGAGCTATGGCGACGGACGGCGGTGGCATAAAAGCCCAGGTGCGGCTGCGGCAGCTGCCCACGCTTTCTTGTAAGAAAGACATTGTTTAGCTTTCTGGCTCCCGAGACGAATCATGGCTAGCGATCCCAAGGCGGCGCCACCCCCGGACTACGGGAAGCCGGTCGATCGCAGCGAGGAGGAACTCCACACCGACCATGAGAGCACCATCGAGAAGCAGGCGTACGTGTACGATGAGGACCAGAAGATGGGCGTCACTGGCGCTGTCTTTTTGATCCTCAACAAGATGATTGGCACCGGAAGTATGTTGCAAACTTGTCATCTGCGATACAAGCCCATCCCCTCCGTCGTCTAACAGACTCTCAGTCTTCTCCACCCCATCGAGCATCTTCGCCGCCACCGGCTCCGTGGGCATCTCCCTGATGCTCTGGGTCATCGGCGGCTTCCTCACCTTCTGCGGCCTCAGCGTGTTCCTCGAGTTCGGCCTCGCCATCCCCCGCTCCGGCGGCGAAAAGAATTACCTCGAGCGCGTCTACCGCCACCCCAAGTACCTGGCCACCTGCGTCCTGGCCTCACAGATGATACTCCTGGGCTTCTCGTCGGGCAACTCGCTCGCCTTTGGACGCTATATCCTGCTGGCCGCCGGCAACGAGAGCCCCGACGGCTGGGCGGCTCGGGGCATCGCCATCGCCTGCGTCACCTTCTCCGTCGGCCTGCACGCCATATCGCCCAAATGGGGCATCAGGCTGTTCAGCGCACTGGGCGTCTTCAAGGTCGTCATCGTCGTCTTCATCGTCTTCTCGGGCTTCGCCGCCCTCGCTGGCCGCCGCCTCGTCCCGGACCCACGCAACTTTGACAACGCCTTTAGGATCGAGAACGGCGACGGCTACGGCGGCGGCGGCGCATATGCGTACAGCAACGCCATCCTCAATATCGTATACAGCTACAAGGGGTGGGAGAACGCAAACTACGTGCTCGGCGAGCTCAAGAACCCGCGCAAGACGCTCTCCGTCGCCGCGCCCCTCGCCATCGGCGGTGTCACCATCCTCTACGTGCTGGCCAACGTCGCCTACTTCGCCGCCATCCCCAAGGCCGACCTAGCAAAGTCTGAGGTCATCGTCGCCGGCCTCTTCTTCCGCAACGTCTTTGGCCGGAGCGCCGCCGCCCGAAGTCTGCCGGCCTTTGTCGCCCTGAGCAACCTCGGCAACGTGCTGGCCGTGTCTTTTGCCCACGCGCGCCTGAACCAGGAGTTTGCCAAGGAGGGCCTGCTGCCCTTTAGCCGCTTCTGGGCTTCTCTCAAGCCCTTCAACGCGCCTGCGTCCGCCGTAAGTCAAGCCGTGCTCTGTTGTCGGTCTCGTGTCTAACTGGCCGCAGTTGTTCCTGCACTGGATCGTCACCGTCATTGTGCTCGTGGCGCCGCCCGCTGGACCGGCGTACAACTTCATTGTCAACCTGTACGTTTTTGAATCTTGTGACGAACTAGTCCCCTCGAAGCTGACCAAATCAGGTACACATACCCCGGAGCCTGGATCAACGGATTTGTCACCCTGGGCCTCATCTACCTGCAATACACCAAGTCGGAGAACTGGTCGTCGCCCTGGCACACCTGGCTACCCGTCTCCATCATCTACATCCTGGCCAACTTCTTCCTGGCCATTGTTCCGTTCATCCCTCCGGAGGGCAGCTGGAACGCCGATGGCTATCCGTACTACGTCTTCCCCGTCGTGGGAGTTGGTGTTCTCATTCTCGGTGGAGTCTACTGGGCTTTCTGGACCAAGGTGTTCCCGCGCATTGGAGGTTATAAGATTGTGGCCGATCGCGAGATTGACGAGAGAGGAGCTGAAGTTATTCGCTACCGTAAGGTTTCGGTCAAGAATGAGTGAGGTGAAGGGAGTGTGTTGGTGCTGTCATTTGCTGGTTGGTCTACTTGATCCTTAGCGATGATGTAGTGTAGACTGATAATTTACATGCCAATCAACAACATGAACCGTTCGTCTCCAGTGCACGGCTCATCTGATGCCCAAAGAATTATCCTAGCCTCACAGTCTCCCCCTTTTCAGGCCTGCCAACTTTAACGGCTAATACGATCGCTAGTCAATATTAAAAGCACCAGCCCAAGTCTACTCGCTTTCGGTATCGTATCTAGCATTCTACGAGATTTAGGGCTGTGATATGATGGTATCAAATATTAGGGTCTAGACTCCACCAGGCTTTCACGACATGGGGCTCAATCCAAACAGGGCCGCAGTAAAGCTAAAACCAACAGTAGCGAGATGCCGTTGATTGAACAGTCTTAAGTTGACGGGTGTTGTTTTCCACCGATATCAGAGCAAGCACATAGTCAACATTTGGCCGGATTGACCAATAGGGCATTCGTGACACCTCATAAGTGACTTGGCTGGGTGTGAGTTCTCTATTCCACATTTGCGCAGCCCAGCCGGAGTTGCTGCCGCTCGTTTCAGAGAAGAGGCGCTCTGAGCACTCGCTGCTCCCTTCCAGGCCCCGTTGCTGACGCACATCCATGTCAAAACTGGACCGAGCGCGCATGGTAATTTGCCAGAAGCCGGAGAATCAATCGACTTGGGTAGCAGTGGACTGGGGTCTCGGCCAGCTAGCGCAATCCTTCCCAAGGGCAATACGCGGAAGATGGGCTGCACACTGCGATGTGACGACATGGGGGTGCCCTGATTTTCGCAAGCCGCTGACTGTCCAGTTTTCTGTCCGCCTTCATGAAACTGTGAATTAATCTGTCTTCTCAATTCGCGGTTTCGTAGGTGAATTCCCGTTGTTGAAGCCTCCGCATCGCGAAGCGGGCCTTGGAACTCGTTGCGCGTCGCCATCATGAATGCCGTCCCGTCACCAGAGCCGTTGTCAGCACGGAGCCCCATGCCTGTGTCGCCTCCGTCTCAGTTGGCCACGCCAGTGATTCCGCCCGCCGTTGACGACAAGATTGACACGGACGAGAAGATTATCGTGGACGACAACTCGGAGGAGAAACCCTTGCCACAGCCGTACGTCAATCGCATCACCCATCTCCATCTTGTGTGTGTTGTAGGCTGACGTTTGACACGGCAGTGCCCAGCAACTACCGATCATTAACGACGAGAGCCTCCCCGAGGTCGTGGTCCAAAGCCAGGACCCCTCAACTCACGCCCAACTACACACGATCGATCCGAACCCCGACCCGATCAACAAGACAAAGGATGCTACACAACCGACCGGCGATGTCAAAGTGCCGTACACTGAGCCATCCACTCCAGCGCCGGGCTACACAACCCAGCAGCAAATGACGACCGGTCCCCGAGAATACAACATGGTCACCCCACTCCACATCCTCAGCGACCAGCCCGACGTTGTAGACTGCCCGTTCTGCCGCCGAAGAGCAGAGACGCGCGTCGAAAAAGAGGCATCCAACCTGACACAGTAAATGGAAGCCCAGCTCCCGAAAACATGGCATCCGCTAACACTTTTGACCCTAGTGCCATAGCCGCCGCATGCTTCTACGCCACGATCTGCGGCGTCGCGGCGCCCTACCTGCTCAAATGGGGCCACCACGTAAACCACATCTGCGAGAACTGCAACAAAATGGTCGCGCAGCTGCGTAACGGCGAGGCGCATGTGCATGTGTTTGGCACGCCTGATCACCTCAGGGAGCCGTCCAAGTTTGCACAGGCGTAGCAGCGGTGTCGTGTTGCATGGGTTGCGCGAGCGAAAGGGAATGGAGTTTGGCTGCTTGGGGTCTCGATTGCTTATTCATGAAGCCGAGGCGTGGAATTTGATACCTCGATCTTATTGTCAGCTGGAGAGGACAGCCAGTAGGGCGTCTGGCTTTCGCATTCTCGGAGTTGACGGACATAAACCTGACTAGAAATATATGTAAGCGTTCAAGTCCGATGCGCTTGAGACGGCTCATCGGTTCGTCTCCTGTGGTGCCGCTACTCCTCCATCTTTGACCAGCAGACGCGTCTCCGTATCGTCCACCTCGAGCATCGCTAGCAAGATGAGCACATGCCGTGTCCAGCCGTGCAATGCCGCATCAGGTCCTCCAGTAGTGCTGTGAAGACGACCTGACATCCCTGCAAACAAACCCGAGACTTGGGCACCTACATCAGACTCCATTACAACATGCACCGACGGTCACCCTTCCATCCCCCACACTCCCACCAAACAACTAGCTCCAGCTCAACTCATCTCAACCTTACCGCCGCCTCATCGACCCCTCATTAGACCCCCCAGATGCGCAGGCCACTCCCCAGCTTCTCTCGCCCCAAGCTACTGCACACCCCGCATCCGATTCAGCCTCGGGGCAGTCGCACCAGAGCTGTCAGCTCGGACCGCCAAGCTCTTCCAGGCCATCCGTGGCTTGGAGCTGAGCCGTCGCCGCATCGCATTGGAGCATGGCTGGTGTCACAGCGGGAGGAGCACATGAGCAACTGCCGTAGATGCCACCAGTAGGGCGGGATGTGTGTCGTCGCCAAGCCAAAGCCGGCAGTCGTGGCAGGTTATCTGCAGTGGCTACAGGCCAGAGACTCGAGTAGCCCTACTGACAAGCAGGAGATTATTGAACGGCTCGTTAGCCACCCTTTTGTTTGACGGCTTGGCAGCTTGAGCAATTGCTCCGGCAGGGCTTGTCGTCTATAAACACCCCAGCAAGCTCCGCTTACACGCACCGAATCTCGCCTCAATCTCCGCCGTGTAAGTCATCCGCGACATTCGCCTCAGACACAGCATCCAACCCCGTCTCCCCAGCCATGCAATACGCCTGCAGTCCCGACCCCACGGCACCCGTCGGCAACTCGAGCCTCACGCTCCAAGACTTCACCGCGTCCCTCAACGCCAGCGCTCGGTGCCGTCCTCCCCCGTCGTACATCCGCCCCGATGCGGCGGGCTCGATCCTGCCCTGGCCGTAGACGGTCGCCTGGTTCCTGATCCACTTCCCCGTCACGCTGATTCGCGTGCACCGGTGGGAGCGCGTGCAGGCGCTATCCATCATCCTAGCCGTCATCACCATCTGGTTCCAGCTGCAGGCGTACGCGAGCAGCATCCATCCGGAAGCTGTTCTCGTTTGGATGCCCATCTTTGTCGTGCTCGACATTGGTGCCATGATGCAGCTCGTGTTTCTCATCGTCGAGGGCACAGGCCTTGCGCCGCTGGTTCGTGCCTTGTCCGTGACGTTTCGTCGCAATCCGCCCAAGGTGGAAGAGAAGGCCCCCGTTCAGGAAGGCCAGCCGTCGACAGAGGATGCAGGTAAGAAACCCGTAGTAGGCTGTCAGTCAATTGCTCACAATGATATCAGTTGCCAAGTCCACGGCCGCCACAGAAGTCGAAGTGGCCAACCCCGTCGACAACTTCCAAGCTCGCCGGGAGTTGGTCGGCCGGGCCTGGCTCGCCATCCTCGCCTGCTGCCTTGGCCTCCTGCTACTCGGCGTCCAGGTCTTTGGTCTCGCCATCGCCGTAATCGGGTCGCGAAACGACCACGTCACCGCCGACTGGTGCTCGACCCTCTTCACCAGCGCCCTCGCCGTGCAGTCGGGCTGCGAGCTGCATACCGTGACACCCTCGTGGAGCCAGGGCATCGGCTGCATCACGCTCCGTGGGCACGAGCAGTACACTTGGCTCAGGGCCTCCATCGTCCTCATATCCGTGTCGCTCATCTTCCAGGTCTTTGACTGCCTCATCCTGACACTTGTCAACGGCACCACGCGCTGGCGCGGCGCCAAGATGAAGCGGCCTTGGTTCACCATGTTCACCGGCAACGCCATCCTGCTGGTCCTCGTCAGCGTTGGCATCATCCAGTCGCAGCGGTTGCCCGCCAACATTGACAAGAACGTAATCATGTATAGCCGTGAGGAGAGCCTCAAGACAAACTTTGCCTGCCAGGGCGAGCTCACGCCCTACGGCGTCCGCGGCGCAATCATCGGCTGGACCGACGGCTTCCTGGAGAGCTGGGACGGCGCCTACAAGCCGGACATCGAGGCATCTAACACGGTATTTCAGCTGGGCATGTAAAAGACAGCTTGGGAGCGCAACTTTAGTTTGTAACTTGTGTTTCTTAAATCTATCCAAGAAGTAGCCAAAAACACCTGCTCGTCGCCATAAGCTATGGCGACAGGGATATGCAATTTATATAAAAAGGAGTCGGCGGTGCTCATGTCTCGTACCCGCTCAGTCAACTTTCACTCTAGAACTTTTTCTCTACTTAGTACCGGCGTCCCACGGGAATCCACACGTTGTATTACCTGTGCCTCGTCGTTCCCTGGCTCCCCTCGTCGGGCCCGACGGCGGCCGCAGCGGCGACAGAATCAGGAGGGGCATCACCGTCGACGGCGAGCAGGGGTTCGCGCTCAGGGCTTCGCTTCTTGTCTCCGCTAGTCTGGGGCGTGGCCATGCCGTACGAGGCGATGGTCCAGACACCCCAGATGCCGACTGCCGTGCAGGCGGCAAAGGCAATGATGCCGACCCACGTGAATCTTGGGAAGGGTTAGATGTAGTCAATGATGGCTTGTGATAAAAAGACTTACCCGGCAGGCAGAGGCGGGGGCGGGGCATTCTGGCCAGAAAGGTCAAGAAGGTCGCGGGTGTGGCCAGCGGCGTTGCCCTTGGCGGGGATGTTGCCGGCGGCGCATGCGTCGAGGTGGTCCTGGGGAATCTTTATCGTCTTCTGCAGCTCCAGGGGAGACTCGACAAAGGTGGCGATCAGGCCGGAAGTGACGTGCCACTCAATATGACAGTGGAACAGCCAAACACCTGCTCAGCTAGTTAGTATCGCATCAGATTATAATGAAACGCCAAAGCTTGCCTGGGTTATCGGCCTTGAAGCGCAGTACGGCGTTTCCGTTTCCTTGGACGACAATGGTGTCTCGTCGCATAGGAGTGTCGGGGTAATCGGCCTCAGTCTCGTTGAACGGACCGGCGTCGTCGTCGCTGCGGTGCACGACCTGGAAGTCGTGGCCGTGGAGGTGGAAGGGGTGGCGGCCGTCGTCAAAGTTGTTGACGACAATCTGCACAATCTCGTCCTTGTCAAGAACGAAGCTCTGGGTGTAAGTGCCGTAGACTTGGGCGTTGGTGGCCAGCTCGCCGCTGGTCAGGGCCGTGTACAGGCTGGGCACCTTGGGGGGCCGGTAGGTGATGTCGTTGAAGAAGGCGTAGTTGGCGCCGTCGCGCAGGTTGTCCATCTTGACGTCGAGCTTGACGGTGTGGTCGGGCTCGGGGAGCAGCGACATCTCATCGTAGGGTACCAGATCGACGTCGTCAAAGGGCGCAAAGTCGGCGACGACGGCGGGCTTGGGCAGGGCCTTAGCCTCGTCGTAGACCAGCCAGCCGGTGACGTTCCAGTCCAGGTCGTCGGGGAGGACGTCGAACAGGTCCGTGTCCATGCTGGCCATGATGGGGAAGTTGGCGCCCTTGTCGGCCTTCGTAGTGACGAGGACACTATAGCGCTGAGCGGCGGAGAGGTAGATGGTGTTGGTCCTTGCGGGCTTAGTGTAGACGCCGTCAACCTCGACAATGGACATTTCGTGGCCCTCGATCCACACGTACTGTCCGGCAAAGGCACCCATGTTGATGAAGCGGATGAGGTACGTATTGTCAGTCTTGACGGGCACCTTGAGGTTCTGTGTCTCATTCATGAGGGCCGCCTGAGGGACGGGCTCAGCACCAGTCGGGTTACCCTTGCGCATGAACTCGGGGATGAGAACCTGCATCTCATCATGGTACCAGTCAGAGAGGGAGACGATCAGCTCCTCATCGTACTTGCCCTTGAAGGGCGACTTGGGGTCGTGGATGATCATGGGTCCACGGAGGCCATCGGGATACTGGCTCTCGGTGTGAGAGTGGTACCAGTACGAGCCCGGCTGAGTGACCTATAGACGAGGATTAGTCCATGAGGCGCTCTCACCAAAAATGAGCTGCAGCAATGAGTGCATACCTTGAACTCATAGTGAAACGACGATCCCGGAGGAATGGGGCACTGGGAAACCTGGGAGGGGCCGTCCATGTGTGTGCTGCCATTCATAAAGAGGCCGTGGAAGTGCAGCGAGGTGGACTGGTTGCCGAGGTTGTTGTGGGCATCGATGACGATGGTGTCACCCACGTTGGCCTCGATGATGGGAATGGGCCACTGGCCGTTGATGCCAATCGTGGGACGCTCAAAAGCGCCGTCAGGATTTGCGCGCACCCATCCGATAGAGAAGTCGTAGGAGACTGTGGCAGCGAGGGCGGGCGCCAGCAGGGCAGCCGTGGCCGTGGCCCAGGTGAGGCCGTTGGAGAGCATCTCGAAGCCGTCGCAGCCGTGTGAGCTGTGGTGGCGGGACGGAATGGAGGGTGGATGGGATATCTCGGAGAAAAAGAAATCTCACCGGAGCATCCAAGGCTCAATCAGAGTAGTTCAGGGTCCGTCGCGGCAAGGCCCAGCCAGGCGACGTAACAGAAGAGAGTGCTATGCAATGCTGTGCAGCGTATGCAACGGCGACGGCAACAGCAACGAACAATACGGACGCGCACCGGTCTCCGAACCGAGATGGAGGGGGGATGGGATGTGGTGGAGGGTACAGACGTCAGACAGACAGACGGGATCTGCTGTGCGCGTGCGGGCAGGCGGCGTCGGGACGGGGCACGGCAGGTACAGGGTGTGCGGGTCCCAGCGGCTGCGAGTGGCTGGCCGAGGTCACTGGTGGATGGATGGGGATGGGGATGGGGAATCAGACGAGCATCAGGAGGTTGAATGCGTCGTCTGCACCTCTGTGTCTGTGTCTTGTCTTCGGGTCGGATCGCGCACGACGGCAGGAGCTAAAAAGCTCGAAAAATCAGAGGGCCCCAGTGGCCAGACATGGTTGGTGCCACAGCCTAACGACGAGAGCCGATCTTATCAATCAGATTACACCGACGTCGGACCACAGGCTGCGGTGGAAGCCTCAGGGAGCAGTAGCGGTCCGTCTTTTCAGATGCAGTCAGGCCAAAGAAGGTGCTGATCAGCCCCGAAGCCCTCTCAAGCTCCAGCTCCGAGGGGTTTCGCACTGTCGCTTGACAAATGCAGGCTGGGGGGCCCTGTACCGACCCCGTACTGACCCTGGGTGTGCTGCACTCCGCCTCACTCCGGTAGTCGCCAGGCGCTTTAGCGGCGAACCGGTCCTGTGGAAGCCAGGCGCGTGTGCGTCGGCGATAATCAAATGATGTGCAGGCGGGAATGTACTGTACTCACAGTATGGGTGCTCTGGTTCGCCCACACTATCAATTGTACTGTGCTGCTGTTCGTTTGCGCTTAAGCTTTTCGCAACCCGGAACTGACTAGAGGACTGTTTATTTCCGAATCGACCAATCCATGCCACAGCCAGCACACAGCCAGATGCAGTGCCATTCCTGAAACCACAGCCAGCCAAGAATCCCTGGGCGCCGGCGTCGCTCAACTCGAAGAAAAAAAACCACGCGACCACGTCAGGCGACGTAGCGCCGCCGATGATTCGACGGCCGCGACAGCCGCCGCAAGATCACCCAGCACCAAGTGGGCGCCCGTGGGCAGTGGCTCCAGTTTCTGTGCCGCCCTCGGACGACCTCGGCCGAAGGAGGGCCTAAGTTGACCTCTATAGTACTAGCGAATCCCCCAGGGAGCAGCTTCACAAGCAGCGTAGCACTCCTTGTCACGCATCGCGCCAACAGAGGTCCTGTCTCACAGTGAGAAGACGGATCAAACCGGGCCCCAAGCAGAAAGCGGCCCCCCACCACCACCATCCACTGTGAGTGACGCTCACCCACGGGCCTAAGACTCGTGCTCTTGCTGGCTTTGGCTTGGCTTGGCGGCACCTTCCATGTACCGCACAGTAGCCCTGTCGGCAGGCTGTGGCACCCACACCTTGGGCCATTTTTTATCTGATCTGATCCTTTTGATTAGACGCACACGCGCTGGCACACTCTCTGTTCTTCCAGTCCCCAGCCGCCAACCTATTGTCTGAGGTTGATAGTTTCCTAGCTGGGACACCCAGAGCCCTGATTGCTTGTGCCACTAAGGATTATAATCTAGTCGCGCCTGCTGGGACGCCCCCATCGTCGCAGCTCCACCAGCCGGCGACGACAAGAGGGTCCGCAGTCGGTTCTTTTCCCTCACCCACCGAACTCGCCACCACCCAACTTCAATCGCCATCACAAACAGCGACGGCTCGCAACCACGGCCAAGATGGGGCTCCAACTCTTCTCCGTCCCGGTCTTCGTCGTCGTCTTCCGAGAGACGCTCGAGACGGCCATCATCGTCTCCGTCCTGCTCGCTTTCCTCAAGCAGACACTCGACGGGCCCCAGCGCGATGACCAGGTCTACAAGGCCCTGCGCTTCCAGGTATGAGATACCAGACAGCCCATTCACTCGCTCGCTCGCCCTGGCTCTCAATTTGTCCGTATCCGCGACTTCCCATTTACTAAACGTCTCAAGGTCTGGCTGGGAACTGCCATTGGCTTCCTCATCTGCCTCATCGGCTCCGGCATCATCATCGGCATCTTCTACATCCTTGGCACCGACGCCTGGGCTGACCATGAGTACTACTATGAGGGCGCCTTCTCCCTCGTCTCTGCCATCGTCATCACCGCCATGGGCGGCGGCCTGCTCCGTGTAGGTCGCATGCAGGACAAGTGGCGCGTCAAGCTCGCAAAGGCCATTGACGCCCCCGTCACCACTCACGGCGGCCAGTCGTGGTTCCTCACCTTCTTTGAGAAGTACGCCATGTTTGTCCTGCCATTCATCACCGTCCTGCGCGAGGGCATCGAGGGCATCGTCTTCGTCGCCGGTGTCTCCTTCTCCGCCCCGGTTGAGGCCGTGCCCATCCCCGTCGTCCTCGGCCTGTTCCTCGGCGGTCTTGTAGGATACGTCCTGTACAGGTGAGCATCATGACAAGTTGCCTATAAGACGAAGCGCACGCACTAACCCGCTACAACAGGAGCGGTTCCACGGCCAAGCTCCAGTCTTTCCTGGTCGCCTCTACCTGCCTGCTCTACCTCATTGCTGCCGGTCTCTTCTCCCGAGCTGTCTGGCTGGTTGAGACGCAGCAGTGGAACAAGGTCGTTGGTGGCGACGCTGCCGAACTCGGCGACGGCCCTGGATCCTACGACATTGACCACAGCATCTGGCACGTCAACGTAAGTCGCAACCCGCCAGGACGCAGGCCCTCTTGATGCTAACCCATATCAGTGCTGCAACCCCCAGCTCAATGGTGGCGGCGGCTGGGCCATTCTCAACGCCGTGCTGGGCTGGAACAACTCGGCAACCTACGCCTCAGTGGCCTCATACATCGGCTACTGGCTCTTCGTCATCGGCATGTTCAACCTCATGCGGTACCGCGAGGACCACGGCCGCATGCCCTGGGGCAAGAAGGAGAAGGCCGACGATGACGAGAGGCGTCTCACAGAGGAGGAGGACCTGCGCGCCGACGACAACTAGGATGCTGCGTCGTTTGCCCTTGCTTGCACATGAATAGACCGAGGCCGAATGGCCAGACTTACGCACATACACACACCCCCAAAACTTCCCCCAAGAGGCGGATATGACAGCCTGGCATGAATATGGTCGTTGAGAGGAGGCCATCTGGGACGCGCTGCCTGCTTTGCCGATGAAAACACGCTTGGCCACAGCCAGGAACAAATTGCATAGTGGATCTTGGACATATCCCGATAGGAGTACCTGCCATTTAGAGCATGAATACACATGAACCGTTACGCAAACGGCCAGTATGAGCACAGTCTGGGTTACTTTGCAGCCGTTTGCTTGAAACGGCTCAGCGCTTGCACACCCAAGATACCCAAATCCACACAGCAGCAGCCTTCATACTACTGCCTCACTCCGTGGCCAGTCTTAACCGTATCACGACAAGATTGTTGTTGTTCTAGTTTCACGCAGACCTCAACAGCTCTGAATCGGCTGGGCGAGAGACGGCGGGCGTGGGAGGCTGTCCTCGCCTTCCCGCAATAAAGGACCAGCCCGCTCTTCCAGTTCCCAGTTCAGAAAAGAGGGCTCCTGGCAATTGCATCGCTACATGCACTGCACTTGTAATGTGGTGAGATTTGTATATTTGTATATCACAACCCACCATGCTCCCTGGGAGCATGGCTAAGGCCATCTGTTGTAGCATGCTTCGACTCGCACGCCCTATGAGTACAAAGACCGAGAAGTAGAAAAAAAAACGAGACAAGAGCAAGAAAACATAGGAAACGCAGGAATGCCTCTTAGCTTCGCCAGTTATGACACAAACACAAGGGAAAAAATAAGTCACTGGCCCTTTCGTAAATCACGGTTCCAACCCGGGCTTTGTTCGTTTCGACATCCTTCAAGCCCGGGACACGTTCACGATTTCTCAACCGGAGCCGCTCATGTCGTCCGCGGCCAACCAGCCGAGCTCCAGGGCCATCAAGCGTGTCGGTTGTTCTTTCATGGAGCATCTTCCCACATACATATCGGCGTTGTCTCCATCCCTCCCGACATGGCACATTTTCAACGTAAAAGCGATCTCAAGGCCGCTCAGTAGTCGTCGTCGTCAGCCCGGGCCTTCTTCCTGGGGCGGCCGGGCTTGCGGGCCAGGCCGCGCTTCTGGGATCCCTCCTTGGGCGCGGAGCCGTGCTTGGCCTCAAAGCGGCTGAGCTCGCCGGGCGCGATCTTGCGCACCTTGTCCTCTTGCTCCCACGACGACTGGCTGCGGGGGTAGCCCACCCACTGTACGAGGAACTTAGCCTTGGAGGTCCGTGACTGCGCCTCACGCTTGAGCAGCCGGAAGACGTGGAACACGTCCAGGCCCGTCGCCTCGTCACGCCCGCCGCGCTCGTCCCAGTACTTGTAGACGAGGCCCGGCGTCTGCGTCTGAAGGCTCCATTCGCTCTCCCAGGTGGTCTCGCCGATGGCCCACTCGACCTGGATATCTACCGTGGCGTTTGTCTCGTCGACGCGGTGGCCCACGAAATCGTTAATCTCGAGCTCCTTAGACTCGCTGTCGCCGGCGGCCTTGACAGGAGTATCAATGGCGGCGGGAGCCTCGGCAGTGGAGGCGGCCTGGGCCTCGGGTTCGGGTTTAGGCTCGGCGGGCCGGTGGTTCTCCTCGTCGACGGGTCGCGGAATCTCGCGTTGGGTAGTTCGAACTTCCATCACAGGCTCTGCTGCCTTTGTCTCCTCTTCTACTGGGTGCTTCTCAGCGGAACTATCGCCCAGGGGAGGACCAAAGGCGATGGAGGTGTTGGTGGCGGGACGATTGTCTTGTGTGCCGTTGACATGGCCGTTGCGATCGGCATTGTGATTCGCACCAACGGGCTCCCTCACAAATGCATCTCGGGCGACAATCTCAGGACCGACCGACGCCTTCTTCGTCCTGGCAGGCGATTCCGGAATGTCGTAGGGGTCTGGCAGCGGGGTTTCACAGTTAGCTCCGGGGTCGCTCAACGGAACGGGTGGCTGCGATAAGCACCTGCCGTGGTCAGGGGAGGCGGCAGAGGGACCATCGTACCTGCGGGAGCAGCGGGTGGAAGCATGGCGACTGAGGATCAGAGGTCGCAGAAGCTTGGGAAACCCTCTTCTCTGGGAAGCGGGGGGAGAATGGTCGAATTGCGTCAGTGGGGAAGTGGTGATGATGTTGGAGGACGCGCTCCACTGGCGGCTGCACGCGTTGGTTAATTGCGAGGCTGGTGTTCTCGAGGGGGGGAGGAACGGCCGCACCAGCCACAGCCACGCTGTGGCGCGACGGACCCTGGCCGTCAGCCGAAGGATTCAGGCTGGCTGCCAGCCGTCAGCAGCTGCCGCTTCATCTATCCTACATCATCTCAACGAGCCTCTTGGCCGGCAAACTTCCAGATAGCTGGCTTGGGGTGAAAAATGGGCGCCAAAAACCACCATGTCTCTACAATAGTAGTGTCCGGCGGGGCTACGAAATTGAATGGCTGATCTTCGACAAGGTGCACGGCCCATCAATTAGCTGTGTCAATGATGCCGACCACGCTGTGCAGACCAATTGCCAGAAAGCACATATGAATCCTTTGATATTGAGTTTCGATGCCACCACCCAGTAAAAAAAATAGCAAATACCTTTGGCATTTTCCTGCAGAATATCTGTAGACGTCTCTCCTGATGACTCAAAACACACTCCTCCAACCAGGGGCTGTTGCAACTTGCACCAAGAGCGACAGGCTGCATACCGAGGACAACGGAAGCCTCAGGGCTACACCGTGAATATCCGGTCCAAAATCACTTCATTCTCGCTTCGGGGTTCTCCAATGAACTCTTGGTGATTAGTCCGATGTCCATGGGGGTCGAAACAGGGTCTGGCTGCACGGCGACATGCGCTGCCGGGCTAGATGCAGCTGAGGGGCGTGTGCAATAGTCCAAGACGCTTCATAGCACATCCAGCCAAGGGGACGTTTGTCGAGGATATAGATTTGGCCGAGGCATAGCTCAACTATTAGTAACTGTTACGTTTCTTGGCTTGCAGTTCAAGCCGAACAGGGCAGCTGAGGGCATCGCCAGGCCATTGCCAGACCAGCATGTGGTCGAGGCACGATGGTGTGCTCGGGGCCTAGTATTGCGAATCTCAGTCCCGAACGGCCAGACAGTCAGAAAAGGGCCGTCGACTGGCCACAATGACAGGCTCCTCCTGCAGACTAGGCGAGGCGGATCACGGCAAGGCAGACGCCGGCAGATGCTATTTTCAGAAAACATCCGTTTTGATATCATCATATCCCTTGCCAACACAGACACAGAGGCCGAGACTTGGCTCGATAATCTGCAGGAGCCGAGGTTTACTGCGCAATGGGTTGATCCGTCAGGCAAGAAAAATAGCGCCACGATGCGCTGCATCAATGACAGGCGTTTACGCGCCCAGGGGGAGTGCGGAATAGCAGAGATCTGCTGTTCATGGCTTACATCGCGGCCTGCCATTTGGATGGTGTCTTGACGCCTCCCAATCGCCACCACATTCTTCGTCAGATCATGCACACAATCAACTGCAAGACAAACACGAAAACCTGTTGTGTTCCTCGCGCAGAGTCGACGCAATTTTTGGACGAAGTGTCGCAAGACTCGGCGTAGCTATCGTATGAATCTGCAACAAATCAAGGTCGGCAGTTTGTGTTGTGCAACTGCAGATCGGCATGCAGTCCGTGCATGGTGCAGCTGGATCGACCTGCAACCACCGAGCTGGGGCTGGACCCCCCCTCCTTTTCCCCCAGCTGGGCCAAAAAGCAAATGACTTTTGGTCAGTCTTGGCTTCCTGGGGGTGGCGTACTAGCCGGTCGTTTGCAGATGATATGGAGTCCTTTGCCTCTTGGGTGGAAACGTGTGCCTCGTGGCTGATGATGCCAGGTTCGCCGCCATGACGAGACACGCACCTCCAAGCTCTAGGCAGGAGGACGGGTCATCTCGCCGAACGCACCGAACAGGAAGGTGATGAGGCAGGTCGAGAGACGATCGAAGCGGTCCAGGGGCTTTTGCAAAAGACGCAATCCCTAGTCGTGGCCAAGACGACCAGACTAATACCAACTGTCACAAGTGAGGCTTGGGGTGCGCGGGATAGTGAGGGCCAAGGCTCGGGAGATTTGGTAACGAAAATTCCAGGGTTGCGGGCAGAGGACACCGGCCCCGTCGTATGTATGACCCCGAGGACGTAATCGTGTCAAGTGCGCATGGTGCTTGATTGCAGTCATCTCGTCGCGTGCAAAATTGTTCCAGAAGCCAGCGGGCCGCTCAACCAGAACGGTGCGGCTCAAATCGGGCAGTCAAGCGCTAAGCTCTAGGGCCCGCAGCCCGCTGGCCTGTGCCTGCCCAGTGGTGGCCCCGTCCAAAAAGCTCTGCGGCTGGCAGGTCCGTGATTGGCCGTCCGCGGGGTCGGGTGCGATCACCTCAGATCGCGTCATCGGCCTGGTCGCCTCCAAAGCCAATTCCATGACACACAGGAACCGCACCTCCAGCCTACGACAGCGCGCGACAGCTTCGCAACGCTGCGCAAAGGGCATCGCCAAGCCCCGCCGCTCCCGCTGTGCCTCGGCGGCTCATGGGAACCGCCGGCTGTGGCGAGCCGCCCGAGCAAGAGGCGTGGGCCGATTGCAAGTCATGGCAACTCCAACCCATGGCGAGAGTGAAGTTGTCTTGGCTGTCCGGTTCCTGGGCCTGCAGAGCGGCCGATTTAGACTCGCAGCGCTAGAACCTCCCGAGCAGCGCCCCCTGGCAGACCATGCAAGCAGCCTGCAGCCACTACAACTTAGCGCACCAGTCTCGTGGTTGCAGCGCACTCTGTCGAAGCCGCATTGACGACACCACCACACAACCGTGAAAAGCCGCCACAACGCGAACGGGATGGGTCCTTCTGGCTCGTTTCTAGATGCCCTCCCCCCTACTCACCCGGCCCCATCCCGGGATCCGCTCCCTCCTTGGCCATGGGCGTGGCTCCAGTTCGCCGTTCGATGGGGCGTTTCCAACTGATGGAGCACCCCCAGGTTGAGCCTCCCGGCGCCAGTATGCTTCCTAGTTTTTCTTACACAATCGCTGCATTTTGGCGTCTCTATAAAGATCCCCGTGGACCCAGTCCTCCTCTTTCCCCTTCTTCAGAGCAGCCTTGTCTGAGAAGAAAGCAAATCCGGGGAGACTGAGAGATCCAAGAACAATACTGTTTCGGATACCATCACCACCATGAGCCAGGAAGACTTCAAGGTCGCGGACGAGGTCCACGGACACTCTGACACGGAAAATGGTGCGTCTTAACCACACGAATGGAAGCTGCCTCGACCCATTGGTATCGTCGACTAACATTGCTCTGTGTAGGCCGCCTCAAGGATGCCAGCGACGCCAAGCGCAAAATCGGCGTCCTCAGCGCGTCCATGTTGATCCTCAACCGAATCATCGGCACCGGCATCTTCGCCACGCCCTCGTCCATCCTCGCCCTCTCGGGCAGCCCCGGCCTGTCCCTCATCATGTGGGTTGTCGGCTCTCTGATTGCCGCCGCCGGCACAGCCGTCTACATGGTTCGTCTCACCAAACTCCAAGAACTCCCATCCATCATGACACTAACCGGCTGCAACAGGAATTCGGCACCGGCATCCCCAAGAACGGCGGCGAGAAGAACTACCTCGAGTACGTCTACCGCAAGCCCAAGTTCCTCGTCACGGGCCTCTACGCCGGCTACGTCATCCTCCTGGGCTGGGCGTCGGGCAACTCGGTCGTCTTTGGCGAGTACATCCTTCACGCGGCCAACGTCGAGGTCGACCGCTGGAACCAGCGCGGCATCGGCCTGGCCTGCATCACGGCCGCCTTCCTGATCCACGGCTGCGCGCTACAGTGGGGAATCCGCCTGCAGAACGTGCTCGGCCTCATCAAGATTGCCATCATCCTCATCATCATCCTCGGCGGCTTCATCGCCCTCGGCGGCCACCTCAAGATTGACCACAAGCCCGACAACTTTAGCAACGCGTTCGAGGGCACCACCGGCAGCGCGTACGGCGTCGTCACTGCCTTGTACAACGTCATCTGGAGCTTCGTCGGCTACAGCAACGCAAACTACGCCCTCAGCGAGACCAAGAACCCCGTCCGCACCCTCAAGATTGCCGCCCCCGTCGCCATCATCTCCATCTCCATCCTCTACATGCTCGTCAACATTGCCTATTTTGCCGCCGTGCCCGTCGAGGAGATGCTGGCCGCCAAGCGCCTCGTCGCCGCCTCCCTGTTCCGCAACGTCTTTGGAACCACCGCCGAGCGCGCCCTGTCCGTCTTTGTCGCCCTGTCGGCCTTTGGCAACGTCCTCAGCGTCATCTTCTCCCAGGGCCGCCTCGTCCAGGAGCTGGGCCGCGAGGGCATCCTGCCCTTTTCCCGCTTCTGGGCCAGCAACCGCCCCTTTAACGCGCCCCTGGCTGGTCTGCTCGAGCACTGGCTCATTTGCATCATTGTCATCCTCGCCCCTCCCCCTGGCGATGCCTACAACTTCATTCTCAAGTAAGTACAAGGCATTCTGTTAATAATTTGTCGAGCATCTTCTAACCTAGGCGCAGCCTCATCTCCTACCCCCTCGCCATTGTCAACACCTTCGTCGCCGCCGGCCTCGTCCACCTATACGTCAACCGCAAGTCCTGGAACTGGAACCCCCCGATCAGCGCCACCCTCCCCGTCGTCGTCTTCTTCATGCTCAGCAACATCTACCTCGTCATTGCTCCTTTTGTGCCTCCCGAGGATGGCCAGAACGTGTACGAGGAGCTGCCGTATTGGATCCACTGTGTTGTCGGATTCGCTGTCATCGCAGCTGGAGGCCTGTACTGGCTCGTCTGGGCTGTCATCCTGCCTAAGCTCGGCGGCTACGAGCTGGTGCGCGAGACGACTGTGGATGAGATTGACGGCTGGGAGGCCAACCACTTTGTGAGGAAGCCCCTGAGCACTTAGAAGAGTGCGGTGTGTTTTTGTTTTAGCGATTGCAGATACCACTCTTGAAGATATTTAACATATTAATACATATTGACGGCCTTAACGAAACGTCACTCAATTTGTGTTGCCTCTATTTTCGTCGTGATTCCATTGTGCGGACATAGATCTGACAAGACTATTCCGACCACACTATACCACAACTATTGACTAAAAATGCACAGAAATTTTGAAAACATGTGCAAATAGTACAGGAAACCTAAAGGACTAAAATCGCGGATACATGAAGATAGATTTCGCTATTCAACATGGAACGTCACGCAATAGGGTAGGCGCCATGATGGACACTGTCATGAGAAGTCGACCTCCTTTGTCCCGACGCGCCAGCTTCCGAGGCACACGACATCAGCCCGCGTCGGGTCCAGAGCCGACTAGATCATCTCCCCCAGTCTGGGGTGCTTGACTGGCTCTAGACCTCCCCGAGCTGTCGGCGGATGTTCTGGCGCCCGACTGTCACAAGCCTGTGACGTAGCTCGGCGGGCAGTGCGGGACACGGGCGGAGCCAAATTTGGGCGCCGAGCTGCGGGCCTGGCGTCACATTGCTGGCGGACGCAGAAGATGGACCCGGCGACGGCGGCGAGAGACCATATGAACGAAACGAAGCCGTGATCCTCCCTGGAGCGAGCATCTCGTACAGCCCAGAACGACTCATCGAGTATCTAGCCCGCCATGCCCGAGCCCATTGCCATGTTGATCCATGCCCGCGCGCGCCTCTCGGCCAGCTCGCCCATGCTCGTCTGCAGGTTGGCGCTGCGACAGCCACAGCCTCGACGGGCTGCCTTCAGACAGTTTTCATCCTCGCGAGCCGTGTACAGCGCCGTCAAGGCCCAGAAATCCAAATTATACAAGGATGCGGATGCTGCCGTCGCAGATGTAAAGAGCGGATCGACCATTCTCAGCTCGGGATTCGGCCTCTGTGGTGTTGCCGGTGCGTCGAGGTGCATCTCGTTCGGAACCATGATGACAAGCTGACCGTGAGCGACAGAGACCATCATCAAGGCTCTCAACCGAAGAGGCCCTTCGCTTCACTCCCTCACGGCCGTGTCGAACAATGCAGGCATTGAAGGAAAGGGCGGACTGGCCATCCTCACCAGCGCCGGCCAGGTCGACAGGCTCGTGCTGTCGTTCCTCGGCAACAACAAGGAGCTGGAGAAGAACTATCTGACCGGAAAGGTGGCCATTGAGCTGTGCCCCCAAGGCACCCTGGCCGAGCGCATCCGAGCTGCTGGCGCCGGCATTGCCGCCTTCTTCACCCCGACCGGTGCCCGTGAGTTGCCTCCTTTTCTCTTGTGATCCGCCGACTTACACACTCCCAGACACGCTCCTCCAGTCCGGCGACATCCCCGTGCGCCTCGACGCCTCGGGCACCGTCCTCGAAAAGGGCCGCAAGCGCGAGACGCGCGAGTTCGACGGGCGCACGTTCCTCATGGAGACGGCTCTGGCGGGAGACGTGGCCATCCTGCGCGCGCACAAGGTCGACGGCGAGGGCAACTGCGTCTTCCGCTACGCGACAAAGGCCTTTGGCCCGCTCATGGCCAAGGCCGCCAAGCTGACCATTGTCGAGGCCGAGAACATTGTCGCAACCGGCGAGATTGACCCCAACGACGTCGACTTGCCTGGAATCTACGTCGACCGCATCGTCCCGGCCACCGAGCCCAAGATCCCCGAGATCGTGCGCCTGCGCGAGGAGCCTGGCTCTGGGGATGGTGTCGCAAAGACGAGGAGCGAGGCCCAGATCCGACGGGATCGTATTGCGAAGCGGGCTTCCAAGGAGCTCAAGGAGGGATTCTACGTCAACCTCGGAGTTGGTGAGTGGATGGTCGTCAGTTGGTTCTCGGAATGGCACTGACGTGATATCATAGGCATGCCCACCCACGCAGTTTCTTTCCTGCCCGCCGACCGAAATGTCTGGATCCAGTCCGAGAACGGCATCCTCGGCATGGGTCCTTATCCCACAAAGGACCAGGTTGACCCGTAAGTCGCGCCTTGTCGATCGCAGAGTCTCAGCTAACAAGAACAGCGACATCGTCAACGCCGGCAAGGAGACCGTGACGCTCGTCCCCGGTGCCTCCGTCTTTGACTCTGCTGAGTCCTTCTCAATGATTCGCGGCGGCCACGTCGACGTTTCCATCCTCGGAGTGAGTCTACCATCACGGATGGAGCTGCCCATTAATTGTTTGCTAACGGATCCAACCCCAGGCTCTCCAGGTCAGCGCCCGCGGCGACCTGGCCAACTACATGATCCCCGGAAAGGTCATGAAGGGCATGGGCGGCGCCATGGACCTGGTCGGCAACCCCGACAGCACCAAGATTGTCGTCACGACCGACCACGTCGCCAAGGACGGCTCGTCCAAGATTCTGCAGGAGTGCACCCTGCCGCTGACGGGCGCTCGCGTTGTCAGCACCATCATTACCGATCTGGTGAGTTTTTGGGTCGTTGCTAGGGATTCTGGCTATGTGCTGACTGTCTGCAGTGTGTCTTTGACGTGAACCGTGCCGAGGGCGGACTGACCCTCATCGAGCTCGCGCCGGGCGTGACGGTGGACGAGGTGCGGAGCAAGACGGAGGCCAAGTTTGAGGTGGCGGAGAACCTGGGCGTGATGGAGGACTAGAAGATGTATTATGATACCAAATGAAGCGTTACAAAACATGAATGATTAGCTGCAATATAAGAACTGACCAAATGTCATGTATACTTGAGGCTGCGGGAGATGTCACATTTAAGATGATATATATATCTGAAGGTATATTGGAGAAGATATATGCGAGACGATGTAAGTGATGGTCCCAAGACAAGATAGAAGACTTCTAATCGCTTCTACTCTAGCATCTTTACATCACCTCGCAAGAGACACGCCTGTAGAAGATATATACTGAATTCACATCGCTGCATCTACAACTCATTATACACACACTCATCTCACTCCGCCTACAACTTGCTGTTACCTGGCGCAAATGATCCCCCGCCGAGGGCATCAACAATCTTATCCACAGTGCCGAGGATCCACTCGCCGCCCTCGTCGCTCGCCAACCACCGCACAGCGTCGTCGCTCTCGCCGTGCGCATCGCCCTTGAAGGAGCCGTCCTCGACGCCCTTGCGCAGCCCAAAGACATGCGACAACACCTGCGGGCCGACACCCGACTGCGCACGCAGGCACGAGATAGCCACCATCGAAGCGTGCACACGGCCCACGCTCGCCAGCCTGCTGTTGCTGTCGCCGCGCTCCGACGCCGGCGGGTCGGCCAACAGCATCGAGTAGTGCGCCGCCAGGATGTACACGGGCAGGTCCGGGTGCGCCAGCGCCAGCTTGTCCACCAGCTTGTCCTCGTACGGCCGGTAGATGGAGTCCCAGAGGCCGCGGCCCCGGGTCAGCGTGGCCTCGAGGTTGGCCGGCGTGGGCTGTCGGCTGGGGGCCGTGGCGAGCCGCGATGTCACGGACTCGGGCAGCGCCGCGTGGAAGGCGTTGAGGCTGTTGATGGTGCGCGGGATGCCGTTGAAGCTGATGCACTTGAGCCCGACCTCGCGGATGAACTCGGCCGTCTGCACCGCTGAGTCGCTACCCCCTTGCGCCGCCGACGCGACGCTGTGAAGCACGGGGAGCGAGTCGGGCGAGTTGAGGGTGAAGGTGGCCGCCGTCTGCACACGCTCGTCAGCTTCAATCGCTTCTTCTCCGTCCTCCTCCCGTTGTTCTGGGCTCAACTTACCGAGACGGCCAGCCACGACTTGACGCCGAGATTCTTCTGAGCGGCGTCGCGCGCAATGCCCTGATAGACGTCCTTGATGGTTGCCGGAGCCGGCCTCGGCCCCGGGCGCGCAAACGGCGCGTTGATCAGGGCCTTGAGCGATGATGATAGCTTGGACATGGTTTCTGGTAGTGCTGCGATGTCTCGAGACTCGGGCATGGGCTTGGACCTGGACCTGGACTGGTGTTTGTGTAGTCCTGCGTCCGGGCGGGCTGTCGGGTGCTTTTCATGGGCCATGGTCCGCAGCTGATGGAGACGGACGGCCTGCTCGTGCTGTGGAGGGCCCTTCGGCCTCGGCTGTCAGAGTTGGGGCCGGCGCAGGGGTGGCCCGTCAGACCCCACTGTCCTCCACATGCGACAGCCCCCACCATCCGCCGGCAGCACTTCTGGATGCCGACAACTGTGTGCACCAGCACTATCGCTCTGGCCGATCTCCATGTGTTACGGTAGTCCTACTAGGCCATGTATAACACCTGCTGGGTACCGGATACCCGTATCCGACTATGCCATGCCACCTGCTGCCCGCACCCGTAGATTGATTCCTCAGTTCATCCGTCCTCTTCGTCTGCTGCCTCTCTGACCTGGCATCCCATCTCGATTTTTATGTTGACAACTGACAACAGACAACCATGGCTGGAACTCAGAAGCAAAAGACTAAGGAGCCGTTCTGGCTGGGGTAAGTACTACATCACTACTCGCCATCATGAGACCTTGCGTTAACCGTCCATGACAGTGGGGCCGCCGCCTGTATGGCCGTCTGCTTCAGTGAGTCCCCTCAGGCCAAGATGCACAAGAGTGATGATGTTGATTTCGAACCGTGTAGCGCACCCTTTGGATCAGACAAAATAGTTAGTCCTCGGCCTCGTCACACTTGTACGCGGGGCTCAACGCTGACATGAGACTCGCAACAGCCGCATGCAGGTCCTCAAGTCGCAATCATCCATGCTGGCAACACTCTCCCGGTTCGCAGCTCGTGATGGTATGGCTTCTTGTCCCCCACCGCGAGCATCACTCATCGTTGACGCGCCACAGGAATCCCGTCCCTCTGGAACGGCCTGTCGGCGTCCATTCTGCGGCAGGGAACATACTCGACGGCTCGCTTCGGCTTCCACTCGTACTTCTCGCAACAGGCCCTGGCCTACACCGGTGAGAAGCAGCTTTCTCTGGGCATGAATGTCGCATGCGCTGGTGTCGCCGGCGGTCTTGCGGGACTGATAGGAAACCCCGCCGAAGTGGTCCTCGTCCGCATGTGCGCCGACGGAGCCAAGGCCCCCGCGCAGCGCTTCGGATACTCCAACGCCCTCGTGGGACTCTACCGAGTCCTGGGGGAGGAGGGCCTCAGTGCGTTCAGTAAGGGAATCACCGCCAATGTGGCACGAAGTGTCCTGATGAGTAAGTCTCTCCATTCGGTTGAGTTCTATCGTTTCGCATGGTACTGGTACTGACTGTCAATAGATGTGTCGCAAATTGCAACGTAAGTCCTTGCTCAAATCTGACGCGGAGTTGAACCCGCACCGCTGACTTTCCATTTAGATACTCTTCTGTCAAGAAGTATCTGACAACTTCGGCGGGCCTCAACGACGATATCTGGACCCATGCCGCCGCCTCTCTCATGGCGGGCACCATGGCCACAACCACCTGCGCCCCCGCCGATGTTATCAAGAGCCGGCTCCAATCAAGCGCTGGGAAAGAGGTAAGCTTTTTTAAAACGCCCACTCATTCACTCTGCTGACCGTAAAAGGGATTGGTTGAAGTGCTTCGATCAGGGTTAAGAGAAGAAGGCCCACGATTTCTCATGAGGGGCTGGACCCCTGCCTGGCTGCGACTCACGTAAGTAAAATCCCCTAACCAGCCCTTTTCATCAACTAATGTGCTCGCACAGACCGCATACTATTTTGACATTTGTCTTCATGGAGAAGCTGCGACAGCTCACTTCCATTGGAGATGCTTGGCTGAAGCCAGTTCCCATTGCTGCCAAACAGGTCTAGGCGTTGCGATAACAGGAAGAGTAGCATAGCGTGTAGTTTGATCCAGAATTATGAATTTTATTGGCCTCCTTTTCCTAAAAACTAAATCCCAACCTCTGGCCAGTAGAGCCACTCGAAATTCGTCATGTCATCCCAGGAGAGCCCTCCGAACGACGGATCAAAGTCGTTGCCTGGCTGATTCAGCACTTGCAGAATCTGGTCGTCAGACATTGTTGAGAACTGATGCGTCTCTGGCCAGATATTCTGCTGTTCCACGAACTCGCCCGGGGCCAGTGATGTCGCCTGAGTCGCCATGGGAACGCTGCGGTCGAGAAACTCGGATATAGAGGGCAGGTTGGGCCGCGGCGCGTTCAACCGGTCGTCGGTCGCGGCTTGCTTGACAATCTGCCGTAGGTACTTGCCATAGAGAACCGAGAGGCCATTGCGGTGCTTCGTCACTGTGCCTACTCTCTGGAGCACGATGGCTGTCTCGTCGATGAGATTTCGCACACTGGGCGCCAGCGCTGACCCGCCAGTGGCGTAGGCGCTCAGAGTTAGCGCAAAGCATGCCGCAAAGGAAATCATAATGGCCGTGTTGTTGGGCATTGATTTTAGTTGAGACTCTCCCTGTATGGCGACTCGCATCACGTTGAGAGCCGAGGAGAGACCGGCCGTATGGAAGAATCGGCGAACTTCCATCGGGGCCGTCGGGTGGTTGATGACGCCACCGTAGATGGACAACCGAGTATGGGTGACCAAGATTTCCACGTATGGGGGTAAGCGGCGCTCTATTTTGATCAGCCAGAGCTCACTGCCATCGTCTGCGTGACTTACCGGGCCCAGAGCCAATCGAGACACCCCATTCCGCATACCACTGGTCAAAGAAGCGCTCTATTGACCCCTGGATTCTGTAGCGTGTTAGTTCGTCCGCTCTGCCGAGCGTGAGCCATTTACATACGATTCGGCAATCAAGTTGCCGTCACTCGACAGGTTCTGCGAGCCGTCACAAAGGGCCCGGACCGTAGAGAATAGCCCGTCCTACATGATGTCAGTACAAGCCGTAAGGTTCTCGAGAGGTGACCTACGATGTCTCGTCTGAGAACGGCCATTGAAACAAGATGGCCATCGAGGGGATCCGAGTAAGTGGATCTGTGCCAGGTGTCACATTGCTTGAGCGACGTGGTCGAGGGGATGAGGAACGGTCGGCCTCGAGCTAGCGACATGCTGATATAAAGAGCAATTAGATTCTCTTCCTTCAGTGTTTCTTCAAAGACTTGAACGTAATACTGACCCTCTTTCAAGTACAAAGAGCGATAGCCATGCTCTTTCTCTATTTCGTAGAAGCAGCTGCCCACGTTTTGACCGCGGCTCGAGCTCCGGGAAACCGTCGATGGCAAGGGCGGCCCTAGGGTCGATACAATCGCCTCGGGCGATTCTGGTTGACGAGCTGAGCACTTCGGGTGATACCAGCGACTTGTGCAGCGACAAGTCTGTCGCAATTGTGTTCGCGTTTGCAATGTACGCCGCCGTCTCATCGTCGGTGCTGTGCTCACCAGGAAACATCCACGGTACATTGACCATGTATGCGAGGACAATTTCAACAGATTTGAACCTCTTGGTGACGATCAGATGCGCCATGGACTTTACATGGTTAGATAGTCGCTTGGAAAGGGCGCCAGCAGTGGGCATGAAGAGTGCCGAGGCGGCCATGATGGAAGTGAATAGGAATGCGGACCGCGAGCGCGTGAAGCCGCTTGTATAGATCCTAGGATCAAGGCCCCATCGAGTATGGGCGAGAGTCCGGTGGAAGCTATGCGATCTGGGTCAGTACTGAGAATGAGCATGCATGTTGCAGACTCACAAATTGAACAATGATTCGGCCTCCTCTTCTGACACTAGGCCGAGCGAGATGGGGTCATATTCCTCGCCAACATCAAGATGCACGCGTGGCGGCGCGAAGAAGGCCTGGAGGTCCTCTTCCGTCTGCTGGGGGTTGGTCGAGCCCGTCGGCGGCCCGGGGATTTGATAGGGAGAGTTGCCATGACGCGATTCTGGAGAGGGCTGGATGTAGGAGGCGCGAGCGAGTAGCTGGAGCGGATTCTCGGCATCGTCGATGGCTAAGCTCTGCTCTGTGCGTTGAACAAAGTCGGGCATCGCCTCGGGTTCCGGCCCATGCTCCTCCTCCTCGTACTCTTCGTCATCGTCTTCCCCCGAGAGCCCATCTTCATCCCGCTGCGGGTACGATTCAGAAGACACCGTTGCGGCACCTTCAGGAGTATTGCCACCTAGCAATTCGTTGAGATGAGCAAGTACCTTGGCATCTTCGGGTGTCTTCTTGCCCATCGACCTGGCGCGTTTAACGGCCTGGTCGATTTGATACAGAGCCTTGTCAAGGCCTGTTCGTTTGCTGCCAGCAGTGAGTAAATGCGCTGGACGTCTCAGAGCACCTGGTAAGAAAGGATGAGAGAAGCTCACTTTTTGATACCCTTTTGACGCCCTGGGTGGTAGTCTGGGCGGATGCACTCGCAGTCAAGCTGAATGCATCGTCGGCAGCGCTCCTGATTAGGTCGCCAGTCGCATTTGATCTTACTCCGGCGACAGACCAGACAGGCCGCCTGGCGCGGACGCGCGAGCGACTCAGCGTCCCTGGCCTCCTGCTTTGGTTGCGGAGCCGCCTCTGAGGCCATTGATGGGACGCAACCCGCCGGGTGAGGCCACAGCGAGGCTCGCCAGACGGGGGGAAGGCGGCACGAGCGCGCTCAACTGGGGCGATTGCCGGGTGGGTGGAGTGGGTGCGATGCGACGAGGGGGATGCGCCCCGCGTCCAGAGCTTGGCCGTTGCAGCTGCGGGGCTCTGTGAGGTGAGCGGCAGCTCGCCCGGGGCCAGGAAGCACAGGAAGCAGCACAGGGGGAGACGGCCAGATGTGAACAGAAGCGTTCGACGAGATGAGATAGACCTCGCAGCCTCGAATAGATATGAGATGAATAGAAGAGCTGTGTTTGGTTCGCCCAGGCGGAGCCCAATCCACCGGAGTCGGCGCCAGGGCCAGTCGGGCGAGCGCTGATTGGCCAATCAGCCAGCCGGCTGGGGACCAGAGTTGCCTGGTCGCTCTTACCCCAGACGAAGTTGGAGACACGCCCGACAAGGTGGACATGGCCCGTGAACCTACGGCGGGAAGGGCAGTAGCAATACGGCTGACCAATGGCCACAGGAGCTTACCACTGTCCTGTAGCGGCCACTGGTGGCAACAGGTTGTGCTCAGGCCTACAGTGATGGATGCACACACGCCGGGGATTTTGGTGATTCTGTTACATCGTGCAGCCCTCAGCAGACTGATCGGTGGTTAGCGGCTGCAGTGGTCGACACGGGCAGCTCGTCAATCTCTGATGGACCAAGACCCTTCTCCCACCATCGCCTGCAGCAGCTTGCAGCTCCCCCGGCGCTAGATTGCTGTGGACACAGGCTAGGGCCCCTGTAGCCGTACTTGGAGCTGGGCAGCCTGCTATGACGAATGGATGAAATGGATCCGTCTGCTCAGTATCATGGGAGAAGTTCAGGCACTCGGGCACAGTGTATACCATATGATTTGCAAAAAAAATAAAAAAATCAGTTGCTACCTTTTCGTATTCTCGGTCAAGGCAAAATGACAAAGCAGACTTCCACAAGAATGGCTCACGACATCCAAGCTTAGCCACCATTACCCAGCCCTTACTAGAGCAGTTCATTGATTCCCACCACAGCACCTCCCAGGAGAGCACCAAAAGCAACTGCGGCAGTCTGCTGCGGCGCGGCTTGTTTAGAAGACTTCGACGATACGGTTGTCTGGGTCGACTGCTCGGCCTGCGTCGATGCTTGCTGCAAGCCCGTAGCCGTGGACGTCGGACCCGGGTTGCCAGACGTGAACGGGACGGCGCCGCCATCCGCAGTCTTGGCCCCGGAGAAGGCCGCCGTCTTGGACGACGCGGTGTTTGGCGTGGCGTTAGTCGCATTGGGGTTGAGGACGCTGGGCAGGTATCGTTAGCATCTATCGGTTACCATGTAAGATTTGGTTGGGGGGCATCTCACCCGTCAATGACGTGCACCACACCGTTGGACACGAGAACGTCGGGAATCACGACCCTGGCCTGGTTCACGTAGACGGCGCCACCGATGATGGTGATGTTGACATCGGCGCCCTCGGCGGTCTTGAGCGTGCCGTTCTGTAGCGTGGAGCTGTACCCGACGGGACCGCCCACAATGACATGGTACTGGAGCACCTTTGTGAGGCTGTCCTTGCTCAGAGTGCCCGTGACGGAGCCGATGGCCGCAAATGCGTCGTTGTTGGGCGCAAAGATGGTGACGTTCTGGGCCGTCGAGATGTTTGATGTTATGCCGGCCTGCTTGATACCGCCGACCAGTGCAGTGAGGTTTGCGGCAATGGCTGTGTCGCTTAGGTTCTGCGGAATTTGGAGCGTGCTGTTGATGATGTGGATAACACCACCAGAGAATTGGATATCCTGTGAGTGCGAGTCAGTGTCGAGTCGTAAGAACAAGCGCAGACACTCCCCCCTCCTTCTTCACGGCAAGCAAGACACTTACAGCTTTGGTCACGTTAGACTCGGCGCGCAAGGCGCTGTAGAAGCTGACAGTGTTGTTCTTGTTGACAGCCTCGAGCACCTGTCCCGTCGTCACGTTGGTGTACTTCTTATCCTTCAGCAGCGTCGTCGCAAACGTCGGCGTGTCGGTAAAGTTGCTCGCAAAGTACGTTTTGTTTAGAACATGGTAGGAGAGCAGGGCCGTGACGAGACCCGGGTCCTCAACCATGGCGTTGTTGCGAAGAACCGCCCTAAGAGCGTCGTTGCTGGGCGCCAGGATGGTGATGTTCTTGGCCTGGGACAGCTGGTCATTCAATCTGTTGTTCGTCCGGAGCAGGCCTGCAGGCACACATCAGCACATGAGAAAGCACGGGCTCACGGCCGCAAAATCCGGGCGCTGGGCGTCATCATACCCACGAGGGAGGACAATTCCGTCTGATTTCCCAGCACGTCCTGGAGGGTGTTGTTGTTGCCGCTCTGGGCGGTGCCGAGTCCAGCCATAGCCAGTGGCAGGACCAGCCAGAACTTCATGATGGCAGCGGTGCGAGTCAAATGGGAGCGTCGACAGTCTGCCTCAAAGGGACTTGTGGCGGGATGGGCTAGCTATTATTATTATTATCTTCTGCGCCCCTAGCCTCTAAGACGACGCTCAGGCAGGGGAGCGAGCGCGGGCATGCGTATTATAATCACGGGCACTAACACTAACACGAGCTGGGCCAAAATGGGTTGCTCGCAGCAAGACGCATCCACCGGCTGAGGCCTTCCGATGGAAGCCTGGGCTCCAAAAGCCCGGCATCATCGCAAGCCACAGGCGCATCCTGCGAGACGCCTCAGCTGTCATCGGAATGGCGGCAAGCCGCGTCCTCCTACGGTCCTACCCAACAAGGGTGGTTCCTTTGTCCCGACCATGGCTGGTGCCGTTGTGGGGATGGGGAGGCCGATGGGAAAAGCATTAATCATCGTCATCGTCACCACCACCACCACCATCAACACCCAGAGGGACCATCGTCCACCAGTCCGTCCGCCAAGCACTGTGGACATGTGGCGTTGGAGGGGAATGGCGCCCAGAGGCATCAAGGTTTACTCCTCGCTGGCAACAGCCGTCAGTTGGGAGTGGATTCGATTTGGTTGCATTGCTCAGCTACTCAGCCAAAACCTAGCTCAGGCTCGGTCAGTCAAGCGGACACTCGCCGCCGTGACCAATTGGCCGCCGATTTCTATTTTCTCCAGCATAGCGTGCATCGCAGCGGCCGGTCATGCCATGCAGGGTGACGCGCCATTGGAGCAGCCGTACCCAAATTCCCAGCACAAGCCAATCCCGAATAACCTGAGCAGCACTGACGGTAGCAGTGGCGGCAGCAATAGGCGGTAAAGCAACAGCACCGCAGCAGCCACTTCGTGATTTGGAACACGAGGCAGTCCTCTGCGATTGACAGCAACACCTGCATGAGCCAGCCGTACCCCGCCCTGTGCCGTCCGCCGCCGTGACACGGCGCATCGTCATGAATAAATGACGACTTGATCCTTAGCACCAGTCCAGGCCCTTCTACCCCAGGTCGCGCAGACCAAATCTTCGACTGACTTTAGGTCCATGTGTCAGTGCCTGTTTTGTTTCTTGTTTTCGATAGCCCCGCGTGTCATCCATAGCCTTTGCGCGGGAGGAACTCAACGGAAGGAAGCGCGGAAGTAGTGTGGCGCAGGGTGCCACAAGACCCCCCAGCTGTGCGCGACTCCCATTCTGTGGTGGATTGACCAGCGTTCAGATGTGAAACCTGCTTCAGCAGCAGCACTTTCGCCCAAGTCTCCTGGCTCCTAGACGATAGTCCGTGGGGTCTCATGCCGAGCTGCTGTAATTGATTACGCGTCGACATCAGCGGACATGAAAATTCTTTTGCCGATCAAGAGACGCGAGGCTCGTCGTCCTGCTCGAAGCGATGCATCGTGAATCCATGCATGCCAGGGAAACCAGCCATCACAGCGGTGGGCCAAAAACATCGTCCGCCTTGTCCAGCTTTGGCTTCTTAGCAGCGTTGCCCTCCCCAAACACGGAGCCGTCATCCTGTGCGGCAACCTTCTTCTCCTTATTCATGGCCTGCTCGCGTCTCGCCCGCTGGAGGTTGACAAGGTTCGCCCTGTCCGGGTCTCGGCACCGTTGCAGCTTTTTACGAAGGGGTTTCATCGCCTTGACAACTTCCGGCTAAGCGGCGTTAGCAACTACCGTCTCAAATTGGTGTCGGTTCGGATCGACTTACCGAGCCCCAGTATTCTGTCATCCGCTCTGGAGGCTCCTCCTCCAGCATCTTGCGGCAACTTCCTATGGCAGCCATGATTCGCTGATGCATATCTGCTGCCGCACCGGCAGGTCCGTCGGCGCTGCCATTTTGTGGCGGTGCGCCAATAAGCACGTCAACCAGCCCGTGGTCAACGATAGATAGGGCAGCCATCATGATCTGGCTGGGGGTGTAGTGGAAGTAGGCATCCGTCAGCAGCGGGCTGAACTTCAGAATCTCTCGCGTTTTCGCATGCGCCTTGTTTACTCGAGCCTCCTCTTCTGGAAGCTTCCTCCGTAGCTCTAGAATGGCACCCTCCAGCGCTCGGAACGGGTGTCGGACATCGAAGGCGAAGCGAATGCCTTGGCAGAGCAGGAACTCTCCCGCGAGAATCTGCTCTCCGGTCGTGTTGGGGAACTTCTCGGAGAACGCGCCCAATTTGTAGAAGAATCCTTCAGCCTTACAGCCAAAGAAGAGCGACGTCTTGGAAAGGTCGGTCGCTGGGTAGGTCATGACCGAGTTGGTCACATAGAATCGTCGGAAGAAGACGGCAGCAGTGGCGCGAATCTCGGTCGGCAATTCACAGAACTGCGCAGCTCGCATGAGCTCGACGGTGGAGAACTTGACGAGCTGGATCTCCTCCTCGGGTGTCAAGAAGTCGGGGGGCGGGTCGGTGGCCATCCGGGGAGCAATCTGCTCCTTGGCGAGCGAGTTGGTCTTTTGGCGGAGCTCCTGCAAGCTCGACGGGCTGAACGACCAGAGCCTGAACTGGCTCGATTGCCGATAACGCTCGTCCTCCGTCGCCATGGCGAATAGGCCTGGCCGTAACTCAGCGGGTGGTTAGGCGGAGTGCTGGCGTGGGAAAATGCAGTGTTTGACCGAGCTGCCTAGAATCTGGCTGAAGCTGTCATGGGCACGCTCACGTGACAGCGCGTATCTTATCAGCACATCCATCATGGGTCGTCTGCTCTTGGCACAAGCCAAGAATAGTTGACGCCTCCAACGTAATCGAGCCGATCTTAATTTTATACCAACGCACTTTTACGGTGAGACACAGTCGCAGAGACGTCGTGTGAGAATGAATGGTCAGGTCCGTATTGCTATTTGGACAAGGGTGGCCCCGGACACGGTCAACGTGACAGATCTCTAAATACCATAACCGGGTTCGCCCACCTGAATACCAAGGAGAAAGTCCTGAACGCCAATAACCCATGCCCTGGCAGTTTAATAAGAAATTTACAACTCAACCCCATGATCCTTGCGTAACCCCCGCGCAAATAGTCCCAAGCAATTGTGTTCGATACCCGCTAGTATCCCAGGTTCTCTCGACGAGCAGGAGGAGGAGGCGGGGGCTTCTTCGCGCGGTTGACGGGCGGCGGCGGGGGCTTCTTGCCCAGAGCGCTCGTACTCCTGCTGACACTTCCGTAGCTGGTTGCAGGGCTGGCACTGCGATCGCCCCAGCCGTCTGGGCTTCCACTTCGGCTGGACCTGGAGATGTCGTCGCAGAAAACGTCGTCGTTACGGCCATAGGAGGCGTGATCAGTGGCAGTTCGGTTGAGGGTTCCGCTCGTAGCTCGCAGTCCGGCAATGGGGGTAGCGGTGGCAGTTCGGCCCTCGAAAGTCAGGGACCTACCCATGACAGGGCGGGTCGAGGCCGGAGGTGGTGGCGGAGGAGCCAGACGACGGCTGCTAGGGGATCGATTGGGAATACGAGGGGGGAGAGGCTCAGGCTCAGGCTCCTCATATACGGCCTGGTGACGGGGTTCCTGCCAAGAGCGAGCAGTGCTGGTGCGGCTCAAAGCCTGGCCGCCGGGGTATCTAGAGGAAGGCGATCCTGCACCGCCTCCAGCAGTCCAAGACTGCCGAACGCGACGCAGCTCCTCAGCGCAACGTTCGTGGTATTCCAGCTCGGCCTCGAGGAATTGTGTCATGGAGGCAATGTTGTCGACTTCGGACTCCTTGATATCCTGCATTCGGCGGAGGACATCCTCGCTGGACTCTTCAAACTTGGCCTTGTTGGTTCTGACCTCTTCCTCGACGCGGAAATCGTCGCGACGAGCCTTGGCCAGCTTGCCTGCGCTAGCATCATAGGCAAGGCGGCGGTTCTCGAGCTTCTTGCGAGAAGCCTGATGGGGAACAGAGTTAGTAAGAACATCCCGGGCGGTTATGGACAGAGGTTTGGATTGCTGACGAACCTGGTAATCCTTCATCATATTCATGCTGCGCTCAACAGTATCCATCCAAGTGGCAGTGGCGCAGTCGACGTAAGTCTCCTGGATGCTAGCAATGCGCTCGTTGGCGCGTCCGAGCGAGAGCAAGCAGTTTCCAAACTCGGAATCCTGCTCAAAATCTTCGCCATGCGTGGCCATGGCTCGGCCCAGGTACGAGGTGGGCGAGCCGCGCTCCTTGTCGTCAAGGAGTTCGTTGCGGCGCGACATCCACTTGATGTAGGCACTCATTGACTTTTGCAACTTGTCCATACCTAGCCAGTGTCAGTCAAGGCACAATTGGCTTCCGCGGAAGGCGATATGGACTTACCATCATGGCGCAGAGCCATCTCGTTCTCAAGCATCTTGAACTCCTCCGAGTGCGTCGTGCGGGCTTCGCTGCCCATCTTCTCGCCAGCCCATTGAAAGGCGCGGTCGATCTTCTTTGTGAAATGCATGGTAAATTAGGTGCAAGGGACAGCTATGCGGGATTGGCAGCTGTAATTGAGCTTGTTCTTCTCTCGATTCGGCGTCGGATCCAGCCCGATCGCTGCAGCACAAGGGAGATGTAGGTGGTCGGAGCTGTGTCTAAAGCTCCGTCAAGGCGCTGGGTGGTTATAAGCACGCAGCCAAGCCAGTCCAAGGGCGCAGAGCAATATAAGCGAGTGGGATGATTGCCGGAGAAACACGGTATAGGCAACACAGAGGAAACTGAACAGATGCCATGAATGAAAGGAAGGGGTCTGAAAGCAGAAGGCGAGCGTCGGGTTAATGAACCAAGAACCAGAAACAAGGGGTTGGACGAGGGGGGTGGCTCTTAGTGGCAATAAAGTTGGTTGGGAGGTTTGGGTTGCGAATCGCTGCGGGACAGCACCATGGACGCTTTAGGACCGCCCTGGGGGTGCGGTGCAGGAATGTCAATCACGGCGCAGTATGTGTTCAGGGCATGTCGAGTTGGGCAGGTGGGAGCCCACAGGCACCGGGACCTTTTTGGTGTTGACAACCCCACGGTAGCGCGCCCATAGTCCTGTGGTCCCCTGGCACAGGCGTGTTTCTATTATGGGGGGAGGGATTGGATGCTGGAGGCGGGGCTGTTACAGGGCGAGCCCAGCGCGGGCCAGTGCCCGAAGTGGGTGCCGCCCACGTCCAGGCCCGGAGAGGCGAGCCAGGGCCTGTGAAGCTAAGATGGGGCGCTCCAGGCGCTGCCTTCCCTGTGGTGTGCTTGTGGTTGTGTGCCATCGCTCGCCAGTGAGCCGCGAGCCACCCGCCGACGCTTGAGACATGACAATGTCACTGTACTTGTACCATCTGCTGCCTGTACGCCGGTGCTCAGGTACCGCTTAGTACCCTCTTATCTTGTGCCTGCCAATAAAGCACTGGCAGAGGCGCGCAGTAGTGGCCGCGCGCCATTGCCCCTGGAGATGCTTGGCTGTGCTTGGCTGCTCTTGGCTTTGGAAGATTGACGCTGGGGCCGGAGCTTCTGGGCCCGGTGAGGGTGTTTCATTGCAGGGTCCTTCTTGCAAATCATTTGGCTATGCGTGCTCATCATCACCATTCACCACCAACACTGGCGCCACTGCGTCCTACCGTTTTCAAGCGGACGAGGTGCAACCACAAGTGCATGATGACACATGTGCGATCCAGCTCAGTTGGATGACATCGTCGACCACCGCCGGTTCGCTCTGGATATTTTAGGAACCTGGATGCCAGAGTTTAGATGCTCCGCCTGCGTGCGTAACTGCGTACTCGTTCTTGGACTGGCTTGATGTCGTATACTTTGGTCTCCTCGGTTTGTGGGCAGCCAGCTCGCCGACCACGATCGGCAAGCCACACCAACACACCATATTTGGCACACATTGTCAGCGGGCTCCGCGGGCCGCCCCTCCACCACACGAAGCCGCAAGTGCTGCTCTGGCCTCATCGGCGAAGGCGTTTGTGAGGAGCGAAGCCGTAGGTCCGTCTGCGCCTGTTCTCCCTGACCGTTGCAATCCGCCAGAAATTCCGGGTTCGTTTGGGAAGATGCCGCTCGCTCCTCCAATCCTTCATACGCGTACGCCGATGGCCAACCCACCCTGCTTCAACTCCCGGCGCCGTCCACAGCATTGCTTGGACACAGTATTCAGCCATCTTTACTTATTTGTCTGGAAACACGAAGCTGCTAGTCTCTCCTCCAATGGGTCGATGACGACCTAGTGCAGGGATATGTGGGACGACACGCAAGAACTTGAAGCCACTGCTGGTTACTTGACCCAACAGTTATAGGAACCTCTCCACGACAACCCATCCCAAGGCTCCAAGCAGTCGATAACCGCGATCTAATCTGACACTGCCTGGCTGCTGTCACCTCCCAAAACGAGAGGATGGGTCTCGAATGGTACCCTGCATGGAAAGACAGCGCGGGTAGCGACCGACGGCATCTTGCTCGTATCCTCTAAACGGACTCCGTACTCTGGGCCCCGACAAGGGCCGCGGAGTGGCGTTGCGGATGGATGGACCCCATCCCAACCCCTGGGCCTCGTTGCCGCTTTGGCACGATACGAGTACGGACTTGCTGTGTCCACTGAAGCACGGAGCAAGGCCTGTTGGTGGCCATTCCTCAGTGAACGCCCACCCTGAGACAGTGGCGCCGATAGTTGACGTCGAGCCGCAATAACCTGTTACGCCCATAAAGAGTGCGCGTCTCTTCCAGCCAGATCAACACCCGACTCTGTCCTCGCGGATGCTTGACACGCCACAATTTGCATACAGGACTTGTGCGAATCGACGGCTTTGCTCCCGCGAACGGCTCGGCATGACAGACGAGATGGTCTAACCCAACCACTCCACCGGAGGCACCGTCCGCACACCGGCGTCTTCGCCTAGCCATCCCTTGGCCATGCGCTAGGGGCTGCCCTTGATGGTGGCTACTCAGAGCGCCTCCTCCACATTCCACTGTCTCCTTTGGGCCAAGCCTTCTTAGCCCTTGTTACAGTGAGTCTGCAGGTGAGTGGTTCTGTGGGCCAACCCAGCTGCTTGGGGTGGCATCGCGGAACCCTGAATTCTGGAGTCAACCCTCCCCGAGTTCCAATGCATCCATGCGCATGAGGGTCCCATGGCGCACAATTGCAGACCATGAGCTGATAAGTCTGATCTGTCAGGCTACAACACCCCCTCACCCACCACTAAACCTGCTATAGTCGCTCATCCGTTGTCTCGTCATGTTTGTACAGTATGCCGCCACAAGAGGCAAAGTTGCTGGTGATGGAGAATAGTGATTCGACCCTGGCCAGATCGTGGGGAACAGGAGCCAGTGTCCCCTAACAATTGCTTGATGCCGAATGCGAAAATCGACCTATTCAACCGACTACGCCGCTGGTGTGCACCAACCCCCCGGCACTATTGTGATGGCTTGCTCATGGGCGAATCGAGTTTTTCGCGTTTGGCTCGGTGGACAAAATAATGACCGGCGCCATTCCCCAGACCAGACAGATCCTAGTCTGGTGAAGCCGTCGCCTTATCTTCGTCGCCTTGGGAGGAGTCAGCGAAGCGGAACCCCTCGACGCTTCCTTCATGTGGTCTAGCGATGGACACAAAACCCCGCGTCCGCACAACAATTACCCAACGATTTCGCTGCGTTCTCGGCCTTCCGCTATCCTGATGGCGGGAGGCGTGCGGGACTAAATCAACTTTGGCATTGAAGCCGATGAGTGCACCACTGCACCATGAGGCGAGGTGCAAGGGTGAGGCCCCGGTCGCTGCAGAGTAGCTGCAGTGGTTGAGTACTTGCAGGAACTGGTGCTAACCAAGTTGATTCGTGGGATGAGTCTTCTTAGCTTCTCTTGCAACGGCTCATGAAGGTGTCCACCTTGAGTGATTATTTCTTCAAGCCAAAGCTGGATAGTTGCTAAGGTTTGTGATGCGCGAAAGCGTCATGGGGTGCCTGCGCTGCAAGCAGTGACGGCCAAAGTTGAGTCTCAAAAACGATAGAGTTGGGCGCACGATTACATCAATCATAAAGCGAAGATAACGATGGAACTTTACCACAACTCGGCCGGATAAAATCGAAACGGCCGAGGCGCCCCGTTGGAAATCTTAAAAATCCAGTCAAGGTTGGGTTGACTTGACTGTGCGTACACAGTGTCTTGCACTTTATAGCAGCCCCACCCGCAAGCAGACTAGGCGAAGGAATGGTGAACAGACGACAGGCCAACCTTCTGCCACTTCCAGCCGCATTCAAATAGAAACTCACTTGAGGGTTGGGAAATGCTCTGTTGTTAACTTTTGGAGGAAGCTGAATGCACACCGTCCCGTATCTCTCACACTCCTTGCGCCAATTCTCTCCATGATTGTGCCATGTTTAAGGGGCTTTCGTCACGGCGCCAATCGCCACTGTGCTGCTAATGACGCGGCCTGTCCAGTGAAGAGCGAGCGCAGGGCCACTTGACATCAATCTTATCGGCACGGCCAAGTTCAGATCTGCAAGAACGCTCAACCGCGCGCCTCCACGAAGGAAAGTCCCCAGCCATCCCAGTGTCACCGGCCTCGTCGAATGCGCCAGTTCCAATCGCTGTGGATAGTCTTAGCCCGCCGGTTCGCTTGGCTGGGTTGAAGACGCGACTCACGCGCTCAGCCCGTTGTTTGACCTGCGCACACGACCAACGACGATTGCCCAGGGATAACGAGCGCGCAACCTGACGAGGCAGCTTAGAGACTGTCTGGAGGCGGCATGAAGCTGCGGCTCCTCTCTCTGAGCCTCGCAGCCCTTCTTGCGGCTCTGCCCGGATCCTCCGGTAGACCACGGCCTCAGCAGGTTGGACCAGTGCCCAAATACTTTGGTGAGTATTCGCCCACCCCTGCTCAAATGCTTAATTCAATGGCCCGGTCATATTCATTATTGTATACCACATGTTTATCATTCCCCTATTCCTCTCATTAACCCATTCTCCAATTGTTTACGACTGACTGACCATTTCTCAGAGGAAGCCTAGTAGGTGTCCCAAGTGTAGCTCTCGCACGAGCGCAACTAACATCATTATCCATCAAGCCATAGCATTCACTACGATGCCAGGTTTACCCACGGCCCGCTCCGTGAAAAGGATCAGCAAGATGCCATTCGAGTGCTCATCCAGACCTATCTGACCACGTTCCGAGAACTCGGCGTGCAGACATGGCTGATGCACGGCTCGTTGCTTGGCTGGTGGTGGGGGAAGAGGGCAAGTTCCACCCCCGGCGGCATCATGAAGTCTAAGGCGGAATATTCACTAACTCGGACTCGCTGTAGGTCATGCCCTGGGATCTTGACGCAGACGTCCAAGTCACCGAGGCTGATATGTACTTCCTGGCCGCCTATTACAACATGACGAATTACTACTACCGCTACGGAGACATGAAGGGCCGTTTCTTCCAGCTCGAAATTAACCCATATTTTGTCCACCGCGAGCGTGATGATAGTCAAAACGTCATCGATGCCAGGTGGATCGATATGGAGAACGGGCTCTACATCGACATTACCGCCGCACGGTATGACCCAGACCACAAGGAAGGCGAGGGTATCCTGTACGACAAGTACAATCATGAGTACCGAGTGAGTCGTGCTGCGCGAGTGTCATTTGCCCCATGGGAGGATTTGCTAATGTGATTCAGGACACGTTCGTGTTCCCCCTGCTGGAAACCACCTTTGAGGGTGTGCCAGCCAAGATTCCATACGGATACCGTGCCATGCTTGCTTCAGAGTATGGTGAGAGGGCTCTCATCAACACTGAATATCACGAGTGAGTTTCGCGCTTTTTGCACAAGACATCATCGGCTAACCCTGGCTAGCCACAAGTTCGATCAGATCACGATGGAGTGGGTTCCAACATAGTGCCTCATCTGAGAGAGCCAGTTGACGGACCATACAAACCTCAATTCAAATGCAATGCGTAATATAGACTTAATGCGGCTCAAGGAAATGGTCAAGGGCAGCAGCGAGCAAGGCAATTGCGCTGGTCGTCGCCGCTTTGTTGATTGATGCCCATCTCATCAGTGTACCAAATCTATGTACAATATTTATGATTAGCGACGGGAAATATTCTGAATAGAAAGAGCCAAGAGACTAATTTTTAAAATGCCCATAACTTCGGCAGTGCTTGTACTTTGTGTGCGCGGGTAATATGTGCGAGGTTATCTTGTTGTGTTTGGGAGTGAGGTGAGTTCCTCTGCAGGCGGCCCCGCGACGTCACAAACGCGTCTGCAATCACGCGTCGGCAGCTGGCACTTAACCTTCTCGCCTTTACAACCACCTCCGCCACCACCACCCCCGCGCTGGGAATCGCAAAACAGGGAATTGCCGTCCCTTTTCCCGAGATGGCCGGTAGGCAATCCAATGCATAATGCAACTCACATCCCCATCATGCGCTGACCTTTAGCGTAGGCCGTGAGCGCCGCGAAGCGAAGCTCAATGAGCGACTCCGCGGTGCCCAGTGTGTACCCCAATAGCCCATCGCATGGCGTATTGGTGGCTAATTTGTCAACAGACGCACAAATATAGGCGATGACTCGTTCAACCTCGATATTGGAGGCTTGGTGGCAGCTCCGGAGCTGATGGAAGCGTCCGAGTCCCCCGAAGCTGAGTAGGTGTCAAGCAGTGCTGCATGGCTTGCTAGGTTTCTGACCAGGTAACAGGGACACCAATATTGGCAATGCTGCGACCCAACCAGCAAGGCCGACGGCTGGCACGGAGCGGCGTGCTGCGATCCTCAATGAACGACTTCGTGGCGCTCAGTATGCGCCCTACGAGATGGCCTATGGCTTGCGCGGCTGCTAACTTGTGGACAGGAACACAAATGTTGGCGACGAACCCTTCGTACTGGACATAAAGGGCTTGAAAATAGCAGGTTCTACGCCCATAGCGCCCCCAGCGAAGCCATCGCCAACCGCAAGGGCTCCCAGTCCCGACGACCAGCAGCAGGTCTCGCCACCCTCTGCCCCGAGTTCCACGAATGCTAGACGACGCTCGCCTCGATTGTCAGGCCCCTCGGAGCCCGCTGACCCATACGACCTGCCCAACGCATCTAAGGGGTCCGTCGCGCAGGCCGCAGCTCCAAGTACCACGGAACCAGAGCCAAGCCTGCCAGGCACGGCGCAAAAGTCCGTCGGCCAGTCCAGTGCGACGCGATCGATGGTCGACTCGCACATTGACACCGATCCCGTCGCGCTGCCACAGCTGCCCGGACCACCCGCATTCCGATCCCCCGCAACGTCGCGCGTCTACTATACGGATGAGGTCGAGGAAAGCCCGGTTAGTGAGCCGGGCAGCGGTCGGCGCGTCCGTACTGTACGTCTCAGCGACACGCGCTCTTCCACCACCAGACTCCTCCAGGCTATAAACCCGCCGGACTCGGACCCGATTTCGTCGCCCTTGGAAAAGAAGAAGAGGCGAAGCGACGCGGCGGCTATTATACGGTCAACTAGGAGCTCCCTTCGGAAGAGCACGCGGTCAAGGACATCGGAAGAGCCAGGCGAGACGTCCCGAGAGCAAGCCGGACAGGATGAACCCTTGGATATTGATATGAACTCGGGCGATGCGGCCCCGTCTGATCCAGAGGAAGCCGACGTAGGAGGAGCCGATGACGATGAGACAGCAGAAGCGATCGACGAGACAGCAGCTGCTAAAGCTCTGGGAAATAAACGCCCAAGGAGCCGGCAGTCGCCATCTCCTGAACTCGGTTCATTCATCCCTGACGAAACTGAGCCCGATCACGAACCAGCGCCCAAGCGACTACGCAGAGCAGCACATAAAAGCCCCGCCGCACAGAGACAGCCGGCAACGAAACCGAGGGAAAAGGCCATATCAGGCGCAGAAAAACCCAAGGCCACCAAAAAGGCAGCAACGAGGGCCAAGAAGCCTGCCAGGGAGCGGCGAGAGAGCGTCGACACACATGGCCAGTCAATCGAAATTACAGTCCAGCGCTTTGTCAACTACAAAGAGAGAAAAGCCGAAGACGAGGAAGGGGACGACGACCCACTACAGTCCGAGGTCGCATTTGCGCCGCGCAGTGAGACCGTTATCGACGTGTTTTCGCAGGTATGCACGGAAGTCATCGAGTCGCTACTCGCGCAGCTCGAGGAACAGGCGACCAGCGCGGAAGACAGGAGTAAGAAGAAAGAATGCCGCATCAAGATGAGGGCCGTCGAAGCATACAGAGAGGAGTTAAACACTCGCCTACTTCAACACGTTCGTGCACCCCAATTGTGATGGAAATGCTAAAGTGGCTAACAGTATCCAGGCTATTCATCTGAACGACTGGCACTCATTACGCAAGCGAGTTCGGATGGTGCAGAAGGAGAAGCTGGCACTGCGAGAAGAGATTCTACAGCTCAAGGCAGAGCGGGAGCAGGTTGCCCTGCGAATGGACGCGGTGCGAGTAAAGCACGAGGAGGACTCAAAGGACGCAAAGGTAGGCGCATTCTGTGGTCGTGATTCGGACACTAGCTAATTCGAAACGCAGTATTGCTTGGATCTGTCGTCGATGATGCACGACGTGGATCTGGCTGTTGAGCAGGGCCGCGAGGCACTCGAGCTGTCAGTAGCCGAGCAGAAGAAGGCGGAGCTAGCCAACCTTGAACTCCTGGTCACGCAAATCGCCGACGAGGCCAGCTCGAGAAGCGCTGCAGGCGGACTGCTCTCGCAGGTCAAAGAGTTCAATGCCTTCCTTGAACGAGCTGCTGTGGCGCTGGAATCAAGATGACGAAGAGGACGCCATCAGGAACGGAAAACAAACAGATGATGAGACGACGCGACGATGAATGAAGAATCTGGGTTCTGTGCCCAGATGATACGCTAATGTATGACGTTTGTCTTCGTTTTTACTCATTTTACATGACTCTCGCGAGCTTGGCTGTCCAACCGGACCAGGGGACCGCCTCACTGACCGAGCCCGTCGATCTTGGCATTGCTAAAGTCCATCTCCGGGTGCTGGTCCTGGAACTTCTTCAGGATATCCATCTTCTGCTGCTGATCCGAGGTAGGCAGGCCGCGCTCCTTCTGCTGTTGGTCAAACATCATCTTCTCGACCATGCCCCGGGTCTCGCCGTCGAGGTCGGAGAGCTTGGAGTTGTCGGGCTGGATCTTGGTGACGTCGATCTTGGGGGCGTTGGTCACAACGTGGGGCCACCACTCCATCTTGTTGATCTTGTCGAGGTGGATCTCGACCGTCTTGGTGCGGTCCGAGTTAGTAGCGAGGGTCCAGGTCGAGTCGTCGACCTTGACGGCGTGGGGAAGGTCGCCCTAGAGGCGTGGGGCGTCAGTCGAGGCTCGGTTGAGGTTGATGGCACAATATCTGCCGTTGAAATGGCATGAGGTTAAGCTGGGGAGGGGGCTGAGTTGGAAATACCTTGATAATGGGCTCCTGGCCCTTGATGCCTGCAGTGAGGCTCGTCTTGGCAATGTTGATGACGAGATCCCTGGACTTCAAGTTACCAGGGACAGTAAAGGTGACATCGAGCTCGGCGATTGTTTGCTGCCACTTGTAGGGAAGGGAATCTTGCTCAGCCTGCTCCTTGGCGCGAGCGGCAGCATCGTCGGCGGCGGTGGGCTCTGGAGGGACGACATGGTTAGCTTGGATCATGGGCGTGGATGGAAGTCCAAACGGCAGCTCCCCGCGCGAGGCCACCGATGTAGTGTTAAAAAAAAAATCACATGCCTTTGTCGGCCATTTTGAAGCTTGAGGTGTCAAATAAAACGTGTTGACGCTAGATTCTTCAGCTGTTGCGCCTATGACAGATGCACAGAAGGAAGTGGAAGCTCCTGGCGAGAAGGCTGAGGGCCTGGCATGGAGGGGCAATCAAGTGGGTCTGACTAATCCAATGGGGAGCTTCGCCGCTGCCCCCCAGCTTTTTCCCTTCTCAGCCGCGCCGCACCACATGCCATGACACCAAACCAAGTTCGATCCGTGCAACTTCACGCCCGGCCGTCCCTCGTGCCTCAACCTCGAACCGACAGCTTCGAGTAACCCTCCGCGGGCAGCAACACCACCGCACTGGGTTCTTGAGGCTCCCTGCCCTTGGGACTGACGAGTGATCCCCCGTGCCGGCTGACTGACCGCCTGCCCAACACTCGATGCCGTGAATCAGAGTCTCGTCAGCACCACGTCCTCCCTCTGCTCAAGCACCATGTCTCGCTCCGCAGGCATCTCCGTCCGCCACTCCTCGGGCGTGGCGGCGAACCCTGGGGCCCCCCTTGACGACCAGGACGAGACGTGCCCCGTGTGTAAGACGACACGATACTTCAACAAGGACATGGAGTTTCGCATCAACCCTGAGTGCTACCACCGCATGTGTAAGACTTGTGTGGAGCGAATCTTCAAGGACGGCCCCAATCAGTGCCCCTACGCCGGCTGCCATAAGACACTACGTCTACGCGGCTTCAGGTCAGCATTCTTCGCTGACCTGCGGGTCGAGCGCGAGGTCGACATACGCCGCCGAGTTGCTGCAATCTTCAACAAGGTCGAGGACGACTTCGAGACGCTCGACGCCTACAACACGTACCTCGAGATGGTCGAGTGCCTGACCGACGACCTCGTCAACGGCGGCGACACGGCCCGCCGCGAGGCCGAGACCAAGCTTCAGAGCTACGAGGCCGAGCACAAGGCCGACATTGAGCGCAACCGCCGGCTTGCCCGCGAGACGGACGAATCCCGCGCGCGTCGCCTCGCCGCCGAGCAGGAGGCCGCCCGCCAACGCCGCGCACAGGACCGCGAGGCCGAGGCCAAGGAGAAGGCGTCAGCCGCCCGCCTGCGCGAGGAGGTTCTCGACTCACTGCAGACGGCTGAGATTGGCCGCGCCACCGAGGCCCTCGACCGCATCATGCTAAAGAAGCGCGGCCAGCAGAAGCGCGACGCCGCCCTCGACACCCTCGCGGCCGGCGGCGCAGGCGGCCTGTCCATCCGCGGCCTGCGCGACAAGAAGGCACCCGTCGCCGATGACAAGCCCTACGACCCCTACGGCGGCCTCGTCGTCGCCCCCCAGCGCGTCGACGTCTCCCGCGACCAGCTCGCCGGCTACACCAGCGAATGGGTCGAGGTGACGCGCACCAAGAATGACTTCCGAGCCGGCGGCTACAGCCCTGATGAGTACCTGACGCGCGCGCTATTCGAGGCCTACTCAGGCCTCGGCGTCTTCGTCGGCGACGAGAAGACCCCGCGGGGCGTGGGCTCCGCCGCTGCTAAAGAGGCCGTCGCTGCGGGCGGCAAGATGGAGCTGGACGACCCGTTTTGAGGTTTGTCTCATCACAGGCTGGAGATTGCTTTCGTCAGACTGGATACGGAATGGGCATGGGGCTCAGACGGCATAGCTACGGCGTTATGGGGGTTGGCACATGGGATACAAATTCAGGAAGCATGCATTTTACACTATACAAGCGCGAGGGCCTGCCGGGGAATCGAAAAAGAGAAGAGGCCGGCTAGCTGGTGTTCAATCAAGATACCATGGAAAAAGACATAGCAAAAGCATATAGGCTAAATTAATTCGTCGGTTTCCAGAGACATTTGGTATTGAATGATATGTATTTCACTAGACCAAAAGAGGGAGGACGACCTTGTGAGACGACACGACAAGAAGAGAGTCTAGAAAAACTAATGTGAGCCAGAATCCCACGGCCGCGGCCGCGGCTGCATTGGCCCACAGACCCGGCTCTCGCAGCTCCTTCTCTTCCTCTGTTGAAGGAAGCGCCGCCGGGGCCCCGGTAAATCTCTCGGTCTCCTTTTTCAAACTCGTCCCAAAAAACGCCTCGCTGATAATGCGGAAAGGTGAAGTAGTGTAGACTGGCAGTCCACGCGGTTGTGTATGGCGAATAGTTGCAGGAGGTAGATGCCGCTGCCGGCCCTCGGGGTAAATGGTTCGAAAATGTACCGACGCCCGCTTATTGCTGCCAGGGCGTCTGCTGTGCGGGTCGGGGGAATACTTGTTGCGTCTGGAGCTGATCGAGGCCGCCGCCGATGGCGGTTTGGTTGTGTTGCCAGCCCATGCCCGTGCTATGGTTGACAAAGGCGCCTTGGCGGAATGGATTGGTGGTGCCAGTGGGCTGAGGAGCCAGTGCTGCACCAGCCGTCTGTGGCCGTTGCTGCTCCTGAACCGGCGGTAGCATCGACTGACGGGCAAAAGGGTTCGTGCCTGTAGGCGTGGGTTGTAGAGGCGCAGGTTGTTGTTGGGGCGTCTGTTGCTGGAAAGGAGAGTTCGAGGCTGGTGCGAATGGAGAGGTGTTCTGCTGGGGAGAAGTGCGAGCGAAGGGATTAGTAGACTGGCGGTGCAGGGCGGTATTGGTAGAGGGAGATGTTCCGGGGACGCCAGTCGGCTGGGTCATGAGCATCGACTGTCGGAACGGATTGGTAGTTCCAGTGGCCATGGGCTGAAGCCCCTGGGGCTGCCCGTTCTGGATGGGTTGGCCGCCAGGTGAGGCGGCATTCTGGAAGGTCGCTACAGAGTTCTGGGGGATCGCACCAAGACCGCCGGGTGAGGCAGCATTCTGGAAGTTGGCTACCGTGTTCTGGGGAATTGCCCCAAGGCCACCAGGTTGGAAGCTCGGCTGCGGAGTAAAGCCACCAAACCCAGCGCCAGTGAAGTTGGGCTGGAGCCCTTGGGGTTGTTGCTGTGGCTGTTGCATAAACTGCCCGGTCGGTTGCGTTTGTTGCTGGAAGGGACTGGTGGAGGCGAATCCAGTAGGTTGTTGCGGCATGAATCCATTGCCCTGGAACTGCATACCCGTAGGTTGAATCTGGAATGCCTGTTGCTGCTGTTGTGGCTGGGGTTGCTGCGGTTGGGGGTTGACTTGAAGTGTCGTCTGGTTCTGCTCAATCGAGTCGAAGAAGTCAATCAGGTCGGCGTCGGGGGCTTTGCTGGCCTGGGGTTTTGCCGCGGTCTGCTTCTTCGACGACGGGGGTGGCACGATGGGGAAGGGGTTGTTGCCCGCCGGTGATGGTGACTTGTCCCTGCTGGAAAACGCCTTGGACGAGCTGCCATTCCTCTTGGCATCCTGTTCTGCAATATACTGTCGTCGATGGGTCTCGAAGTCGGGGTCTTTGAGGTACTCCTCGAGTTGTTTGCCCAAGTTGACGGGTGCGTGCTTGAGTTTGGGCACCTCAACGCGCGTGTGGTGCTCGTGGAGGCGCGCAGTGCTGAGGTATTGCACCACGTAGTCGGTCTGGCGGGTAAAGGTGCGGTAGATGGACATGGCCCGCTCAGCATCAACCTTGGACATCTCGAAGAACTTGCCTAAACAGTACGCATTAGCATTCGTGGGCCGCGCTGGGCGAGACAAGAAGACGATGACGGGTGGTGGAGGGGCGCACCTAGGATGTTGATCAACCCCTGGTTGAGAACCTGGAACAACGCGAGAAGATCGAGAACGAGCAGCCGGAAAACGGTGATGGTAATCTCATTTTCTGGTTCATCATCCATGACCTGCGATTGTAAGAAGACGTCTGATTGCTGAGTATTGACTGTTTGCTTACCTTGCACTTCAACAGCGCTGAGAGCTGGTGTTGAACTGCTTCAGTCTCGCGCAGCAAGCCCTTTTCGATGGAGAGCTTCTCCAGCCTTGATTCGGAGGCGCGAACCCAGTCGGTCTTGGTATCTCGGTATGCGCGCGCTCGCTCCGTAAGGTAATGTGCATAATGGCGGATGTTGCGGCCTTGAGTCTGGGCTGTTCATTTTGTCAACGGCTTGTCCATTGCCCCGCGCTGAAAGAAATGATAAAGGGCGTCGGGCAGGTAGTTTCCAGAGTAAACTGACCATCGGTGAAACTGCTGACCGCTAGCATATTGCGGTGGCCGGCAAGGAAGGCGAGTGTGACGTCCGCAGCGCCCTCGCGGATCATAAAGTGGACTGTGATGAGACTCTTGAAGACAACGGTCCATGTTGAGTCGCGGAGGCGGTTTTGAAGGGCGCGGAAAACCTCGCCAACACCTGCCTCGCCCGAATGGGTAGCTACGAGGATGTGCTCGATGTACTTGGTCTTGGGGGGCGCATTCTGCGGGCGGTCGTTAGCTGCCGTGTCGCGATGCCAATGGAGGCCCGACGTCGTAGGTCCACCTGGTGTGTACACACCTTTATCTTCGTTGCGCCCTTGACGGACTTTTCAAAGGAACTAGACATGTTTCGATATGCCCTCGAGGCGAAGGGGGGCGCGCGGCAACGGAGCCGATGCGGGATTGGGGAGCGACGAGGTCGTTGGGTCGGGCTGCTCGGGTTCGTCGAAGTGGAGCGGGAGCTCAGCGACGGCGGCTGCGGAGTCGATAGCCCGGGACGATTCGCCCACGCAGGAGAGAGAGGGCAGAGGAATGGGGGGAGAGGGAGGAGGGAGGAGAGCGGCGGACGCTGTAGCGTTAGGCGGAGGACGGGAGGAGGATAGGTGGTCGAAGATGGGTTGCGAGAGAAGTTGAGATAATGAGAGGCCGGGTTCCGTCTGAAGCCCGGGGTGGACGTGGACGCGGCTGCCAAATTGGGAGAGGGGCGTCGCTGCAGGTGGCTACCATATGGGTACCTTACGGGGGGTGCAGCACGGAGGGGGAGCGCTGGTGCCAGCATGTATCACTAAGGTACGGTGCCACTAAGGCTGCTCCCGAAGGACCCTAACGATGCCGTATACTTTGGCACCTGTGGCTGGTGTGGTGCGCCCATGGATTCCCAGCTGCATCCATGGATCCATGGCACGAAGAAGTGTGCGCACTGGTGGGTGGCTGGACAGCTGGACAGTGTCTTCAGTGCTTTGGTACCTAAGGTAAGGCACTTTACCTTGCACTCCACTGGTAACAGCTCTGCCAGGGTGCTACGGAACCCTTTGGCACCAGGCCTAGAGCCTGCCATAATTCGGGGTCCGCCACAGGAGCTTAGGCGTCTGGTGGATGTCGTCACTAGGTGTGGGTTTCAACAGGTTGCTGCCATCCCAAAGCACTGGTGGTTGTGCTGTCATAGTCCAGGCCATGGTCCTATGTGGGGGAGACACAAGTTCGCTTTCATGAATGAGAGGCCTCCTAGCGGCCCAAGGCTGGCGTCGTCACCGCTCTCAAAGCCATTGGTCTCGAGGCGTTGACTGAGAGCTGCATCTGCAAGGCACTTGACAAGACGCAAATCCCGGTCGTTACGGAGGCACTCCAACGTGACACATTCACGCGGCAGCCCAACAGAGGATGGGCAATCAGCGCCAAGTCAGCCCGCATCGAATTGCCAGCCGAGCCACCATCGATTCGTCAGTCCAGTCCCACCAGCTGCACCTCGACTGGACCAACTGCGGGCTTTGGGAGCAGCAATCTAGCAGGCGTGTCGATGTAGCAGATTGAGTGCTCACATTCTCGCGCATACCTGGCTCCAGGTAAGAGTATCAGTACGGGGGAGGGATGCAGTAAGCTCCCTGCCAAACGTGCACCAGTGAGAAAATGGACACAACTGAGGATAATTCGTTTGATTGACATTCACTCTCTACTGTGATCAAGCTGGTACAGAATTCTGTCGCTGATAGGGTGCCACTCGGCAACCCTCCTTACCTTTCGAGTCCAACACCAGAAGCGTCTTTCTCTTGTGACATTGCAGTTCTCAAGTATCCGAGCTCAAGGCCCGGACACCGACTGAATCCCGTTCCATTCTCATAAGTCAGAGCTTTTTTCCATTGCGTCCGATGCAAACAAGGTCGGTGTGTCGAACGCTTATTTCATGGACCCAACCTCCCCTCGCCCCGAAGACGCTTAAGCCCTTGCGGGAGGTTTTCGAGGTCCGAAGAGGCGGGTCTGCATCATATTAAGCACGCGGTTCTCATCATCTGCGGGGGCATTGGTCAGCGGCAGGTTCTCGGTCGATCAAGCAAGAGGGCGGCCAGAGGGCGGCGGCTGGACTGGTATACTTACATTTATTTGAATGGAAGGGTCATGAAGAGAAAAAAAAGAAGAGAAAGAAGCGCGGCGCGTGCTGGAAATTTTTATATGGATCTGCAGCCACTCGCGGTGGGGTCTCCTGCAGGCTGCCCGTGGCTGTTCCTCGGCTGAACTGACCCTCAGAGGTCAGGTCACTGACTGCTCACCGTGGGTCAATCATGCTATTACCGGCTGCCGGCCCACCAACACAAAGCTCCATCATGACTCCGACTTGCATCTCGCAATTGTCGACCTGCTGCGCATTCTTTTGAGGCCATGGTGCTTCCTCTCGGCCGCTGCAGTCTAGCACTGCGCCAAGGTGCACGTCTAGGCGTCCCTAGGGCGCTGCTGTCTCGCCAATGCCTTCCGAGGAGCTTCAGCGCAAGCACGGTTGCTCTGCGCCCAGCCAAGTCAGAAGACCTCTTGGGCATATGGGATAAATGTATGTCCGCCTCACGTCCTGGCCTTGACTTGCGTAAGCCTTGCTCACCCCTGTAGATTCGTCCTCTCAGATCCCTCTCGAACATGAAGCAGAGGGAAAGCACGTCGGCTTCCTAGGCAAGCGGCGCAACGTCTCCAAGAACCTCTCGTTTGCCGATCTCACCACCCCGTCTGGTGAAGTCCTCCAGATCTGCTCCGACGCAGGAAACGACGTCGATGCCCACGCCCTCTTCCGCCAGATCCCCGCAAACAGCCCCGTTGTCGTCGGTGTCCAGGAGGCTCCCGCAGACGCCAGCCGCGAGGCCCTCAACGATGCCTCGTCCAAAACCACCGTCTATCTCCGCAACATCAGCGCCCTCAACACCGTCCCGCAGAACCTCATCGTCACCCCGGAGGTCGTCTTCCCCCCGACAAAGCGCCACTACCAGATCCGCTTCCACCCTGAGCTGCAGGCGCGGCTCAGGTTCCGCTCATGGCTCAAGGGCGAGCTGAGCCAGAGCCTCCTCAAGAAGGGATTCACCGACATCGAGACGCCTACCCTCTTCAAGTCGACCCCCGAGGGCGCGCGAGAGTTTTTGGTCCCCACCCGTCAGCGCGGCACGGCCTACGCCCTGAGCCAGAGCCCCCAGCAGTACAAGCAGATTCTCATGGCGGGCGGCGTCTCGCGGTACATGCAATGGGCGCGGTGTTATAGGGACGAGGACTCGCGCGCGGATCGACAGCCCGAGTTCACGCAGCTGGATATGGAGTGGTCGTTTGCGGGCGCGCCCAAGGTGCGCCAGGACGTCAATGACATTGTTCTGGCGGCGCTTGAAGCTCTGCGGCCCGCGCACTCGTATGCCGATATCCGCGGGGAGAGAATTCCCGTGGTCTCTCAGATCCCCGATGGGCTCAGGACTGACGGCGAGCATCAAGCCCACCAGTTCACTACGCTCAAGTTCCAAGACAGCATCAGGGCCTACGGAAGCGACAAGCCCGACTTGCGAATCCCCAACCAAGTGAGTTGCATGGCGATGTACCCGCAGACATCTACTGACACGCACAGATCCATGCCATCGCTGATATTGAGCCATTCCGCCAATTCGTCAGCATGATCACCTATTTACAGGACCCCATGGTCGAGGCCTTCACATTCCCGCTCCAGGATTGCTCCCCTGAGGAGGCCCGGCAGTTTGTGAAGAAGTTCATGGACGAGCTTCCTGCGTCCCTCAGGGAGAATCCCGACGGCGCGCCCACAGTGCTCGTCTGCGACTCCAGCAAGCCCACAATGGGTTTCTCGTCCCTCGGCTTCGAGTACGACAGCGTTCTAGACCTCGTCTCCGGCGGCAAGGGGGTCAACGACGGAGACCTAGTCGTGTTGCAGGCGCGCGAGAAGCCCACGGGCCAGTACTGCCTCGGCTCGACCAAGATTGGTGAGATGCGCAGCACGCTGTGGAAAGCTCTCGTCGACGCAGGATACATGGCCAAGCCGCGGCTGGGCGACCCGGGCTCGCTGCAGTTCGTCTGGATGACCGAGTTTCCCATGTTCAAGCCCGTCGAGGAAGGCGAGCCGGGCCAGGAGGGCGCGGCCGGCATCGCGGCGTCGCACCACCCCTTCACCGCCCCCCTTTCCCGGGCGGACCTGGAGCTCCTCATCGGCGGCCGGCCCCTCGAGGCCAAGAGCGCGGCTTACGACCTGGTGCTCAACGGCGTCGAGGTGGGCGGCGGCAGCGAACGTATCCACATGGCGGACCTGCAGGAGTTTGTGATGCGCGACGTGCTACAGATGGCGGAGCGTCGCATGGCCGACTTCTCCCACTTGCTCGAGGCGCTGCGCAGCGGGTGCCCTCCGCACGCGGGCTTCGCGCTGGGCTTTGACCGCCTTGTCGCCCTCATGACGGACACGCCCACGGTGCGCGACGTGATGGCGTTCCCCAAGACGATGAAGGGCGAGGACCCCATGGTCAAGTCGCCCAGTCGGCTGAGCAACGAGCAGCTGGAGCCATACGGGTTGCAGCTCAAGCCCAAGGGTGGACAGTAAACCAGCCTAGGGGGGAAGGCATAGTCGGATTCAATTTTGGCCATTAGTCTTTGGGAGAAGCATCTAGACGGCGTTTCTGACATCGCTCCTCATCCGTAGATGTATCATTGCACTGTACGATAGTCGCTGTACTATATCAGGTAGAAAATGTATAATAGCAAGGCTGCTGTAGATGACATGTCGTATTTAGTAGCTTGTTAGAAGTGGCCTTCATCAACGACTAACACGAGTTGTAAATATATCCATATCCGTAGGTTTTACACGGATCCTCCCCGACACCAGGCTCTCCGTCTCTAGGCACATTGCAGGACAACAAGGGGGTTCCTTTACTCTATTGACATTTGGAATAGAGCTGAGTGTTTGTTTCGCGTCATTTACGTCACCTCGGATCTAACATGCGTGGTCAGGATCAAGTACCACTAGCAGACCACTTGTCCCTCGGATCACGAGATTCGAATACTTCTTGGTCCTTGCTCAAACATCCTCGGCCAATGCTGGTGCGGTCGTAGTTTCACAGTAGAGCAACGTGCTCATACGAGACCGAGACCGAGAACAAGGGTCACATAGCGATTCTTAAGATGATCTCCGCCATATACGGGCCGATTTTCAAATCGTCCAGGGCTCGTATCACACGGCAACTGTGTTTTGTCCTTCGAGATAAGCCCCAAATCTAACAAATAGCAAAATACGAGAGGTTGTCCAAGCCCGACGCTCAGTGTGAACGGAATGACGTCAGTTCCCCTTTGGTGCGACGAAGCTCTCATAACCGCGTCTCACTTCAAAGAAAAGGTGCAGACACCCTTGTCAATTGCCTCATTAACCATTGGCTGTCGGGACGATGTGTTTGTTTGCATAGCCATCGCAAACCGCACTCTACAAGGCTGGTCTGGCTGCGGAGTGTATCGATCGAAGTCTTTGTCACCCAGGCCCAGACGAGGTATCACGTCAGCATTAGCCAAAACTCGCAAAAACAGAACACGAAAACACCAGTGCGTATACCCAGGCACGACGAGTACCAGATCTGAGCAGTTATGGCATTCACGGAGGCAGAGACAGCGCATAGGCAAAATCACAGGAAATGCAAACGGGAACAAATATTTAGACCCAAGTCATCAATTGGTGTATTTACATACGTCATCGATCGCTCGCTGCAGGAGGACCGGATGGTTTGTCTAAAATGTTCATTACCAAAAAATAAAAATAACAAAGCAAATGCTGTCCCTTGAGCAAGTTTAGCCACAGCTCCGACCAGGAATCCCTCCCAAGCTCCTTTTCTTGGAGGGTCCGGGGGCGGGCAGGAATCGTTACAATCGCAGAAACTCCATCGAGTAATTCAAATCAAGATGCGAACATCTCGTGTCATCCGGGGGTATTGTAGGATAGATTTGCACGTCGGTGAACGCGCACCATCAGAAGGCGACGCAGGTCGGCGACGCGCTTAGAGGAGGAAGGCACCGACGCCGGCAGCGAAGAGGGCGACAGCGGCAACGGCGACACCAGAGGCCTGGAGACCGGGGGCGGCGTTCTTGTCGTTGCCGTTGGCGGTAGTCTTGACAGCATCGACGGCGGAGCTGACGGCGTCGGCCTTGGTGCTGACCTTGTTGATGAAGGAGGTGACCTCGCTGGCGTGCTCGCTGAGCCAGGTGGCGCCCTTGTCCTTGTTGGCGTCGTACCAGGAGTTGATCTTGGACTTGGTGTCGTCGTCGACGTTGTTGATCCAGCTCTTGATGTCGTTGCCGTTGCCGTTGATCCACGAGGCGGCGCTGTTCTTGATGTCGTCCCACAGGTCGCGGCGGTCCTTGAGCTGGGCGATCTCGGTAACCTCAGGGGCGCGGGGAGCGACACTGGGATGCTTGTTAGTTTCGTGATACTTTCATCTTGGGAGTGGGGAGTGCGACGTACCCCTCAGCGGCGGCGAAGCCAGCAACGGCGAGAACAGCGACCTTGGTGAAAAGCATCTTGGCTGTGTAGATGGGTGTGGTTTGGTTTGGTTTGGTTTGTGTGTGTGGTGAGAGGGAGTTCAAGCTGTTGATGGATGGGATGCGAGTAAGAGCAAGGGCAAAGTGTAGGGGGGACAATGCGCCCTTCATATACTCCCTCGGGCACACAGCCAAGCCAAGCCAATCCAACAGGCGTGTTTCATTTCGTTCGACGGCGGTCCTTGCAGGTCCATCATGGATCATGGCTGGCTGCCCAGCTGAGCCAGCGCGCACTGCCTGTCAGTCCGTCAATTTCCTCCACTGCATAAGGCTGGATTACCAGCGCGCCCCTTGAATGCTCCATCAACGCCACATACAGGTGGCACCCACCCCTGCTGCTAATTACCACAGCAGGTACCTAACCCCAGCAAACCGAACCCGACGACTGTCACTGCATCGCCCTTGCCGTGGCCCGTCAGCACAAGCTTCGGGTGGTGCAAGCCTAGGTATCCACTACATGCCTGGCCGTGGCACACCCTCGCCCACCCCGGTAGCGGGTACTGGCAGATGAGAAGGACGATCCATGCCATTGCACGGAGGCTCTCTCGGGTGCCCACAGTCGGTCACCTAACGTGCTTGCCTGTTTAGCTGTAACTTGGTGCTGCGCCCTGTTGCTGCCATGGACAAGCTCCGAGTGCCCCACCGCCGCTACAGCGCCCTGCCCCATTGGTGGCCCGGGCGAAGGTTCCTAGCCATTAGCTCCTTCTAATCCCACCATGTCCCATCACCATCTCCCCCTGGCCCAGTGCTGATCGCTGGGCCGTCGCCATATGCTTCCTAGAGAGGGAAAATCGCATCGTCATGGTGTGCCACGGTCTGGCGGAGAGAGACATGCCCATCCTTCCCGCCAAGTCCTTTTGTCTTTCGGGTAGGACCGAGGCAGACGGGATGGAAGGCATGCTGATGCTCGCTTATGTTGCTATCCATAACACGCCGTGGCTGGCCGCAGCGCAGCAAATGACTTTTGGCTTGGGCCTGGGCTGGGGTATCGAGGAAACGGGCCCACAGGCTCTGGCGATACCGATACCGCGATTTTGCCTATTGCGGATAGGCCCCGACGGCATGGAAACAAGGCCCCAAGTTCCAACGATGCTGCGGCGCGCCACAAAGGCTGTTCTGCGATTGCATGCCTGATAGACTATGCACGAGCAATTGTGGCAATCAAGCCAACGGCTCTTCCGACGTCGTAAACTACTGGTCGTGTAGAGCTGTGCCACTCTGCCACGCAACACAGCTGGCCACTCCCTAGACACTAGCCATCTGTTGTCGTAGTCCCGCCACAGCTAGGACTTTGAAAGACTGACTCTGGCACTACCGGGAGGCAGCCAACTCTCCCAGCGCCCCCCGCAATTGACTCCAAGGTGCGTTCCTGGCGGGGAGGAGAGTGTACAAGCGTGCGAGTTTCAGATCGGCCCCCCCATTCAGATGGCCCCTCCTCAGTGTCTAGAATTGCCATGCCCAGAGCAACTCACCCGTGATGTTGTCAATGTGTTGCGTGTGCCACCGCAGCGTAGCGATTGGGCACTGGGCTGGGGATGATGATTCTTGGGGGCATTAGTCGTTCGGATGACGCCGATGCCGTCACATTCCAATGCCGTGATAGGACACTTGAGTAGAGTTCATAATGCGAGATCCCTCATCTTGACGAGAGAAAGCCTGACAGCGGAGCACCAGTGTGGGCAGTGGTCATGTGTTGCTATTTTCGGCGCTAGAGCTGAGCCACCAGCAACCCGAATCCAGGCGCAGCAGTAGTGGCTGACGTGCCTTCTGTGTAGCAGCTACGCCGACTTGCCCTACTTGCCCAGGCGACGTCCCCATCATCAGGTGGATTCAGAATCCAGATTATTTATGGCTACTGCTGTGTACTGTGCAGAATCCCCCGTTTCGAGTGACATCCCTCCTTCCCATCCATGACGAGGGAGGACGTATGCCAAGCAACCCCGGAGGCATCCCTAGGACAATCTGGGCCTGGACGGGGGCGCACGTGCATCGACAACGCTGAGTGCACAGCGAGGTGGTGGCCTTGGGACAGCAGCCACGAGCAATAGTAGCATCATCAACAGCATCACCGCTTGCCAAATTCTGCCCCTCTCCCTCTCCCTCGCCCGCCCTTCTCAAAGCAGCCGCAGAGGCGAACGAAAAGCACCACGCGCAATGGTGCACACCTCGTTCTCTGTGCTTGCCAATGTCAACAATGACTGCCCGCCAAACGACCCAAAACAGGGCATGGGCAAGGCAGCCAGCGCAAAGCTCTTTTGCCAAGCATCTCGGAGGGACCACGCTCCACCTAGCTGCGCTGCGGCTGTCTGCCGTTGTCATTTACAGACGTGGCCGGCGCTGCGTGGGTGGGTTTCAGCTTTGATTGCCCACGGAGTGGCTCTGGGGCCCGCCCCTTTAGCTTACTGCGTCGATGTCTTGGCCGCAGATCAAGCGAAACAACCTGCATTGAGATGCAACGCAGTGACAGACCGAGAGCCAGGCAGTGACGTCTGACTGTTGTTCCCTGCCTGTGGCTGGCTGGCTGCTGCCAAATGGAGACAATTGGTGCGTCCAAGTCCATGCGGTGCATGATTGGCATCAGCACCCTGGGCGTCGTGTAGTGAATGTTGTTTGCATTCACGCGAATATTGAATCCCCATTGATATCATCCCAACGCCATCCACCGCCCCCAGCTCACCTCAGATACCTGACTCTGACGCCGGGATTCCGTCCGTCCCTGTGTTCGCATCAGCATTGAAGCTCCACCAGCGGGTTGGTTGCTGTGCCGTGTTGATTGACAATTGAGCAAACGACCAAACAAATATTCGCACCTGTCATACGGACCATCATGCTTGTCGCCTTCGGCCCGCTCGCCGCTTACTTGCCTGCATCACGATCGTGTTTTATCCCCCCTCGCTGCAATGGAGCTCGCTTAGTACCCTCATCCGGCGGTCAATGCAACAATTGCTGACTGGCTCAGCCCATCTAAGATCCTAAAGCCCCTCAACATTAGACCTATCCTTTCCTCTTACCCCGTTTTCTGACAACGCATAGGCAACCGGGATAACCGATGGCAGCAAGGTGGCGATGGTGAAGCACTTCATAAGCATTAATTACTGAACAGACGGCTCAAGTTTGGCCTCAATGTACAGGATATCCCGCCCACGCTGTACCTCACCATTCTGTCCTGATGTCGTCTAAGGAGTGACACAGCCCCCTTTTACCTAACCAGACTGGTGCCAACAGAAATAAGAGTTCAAAAAATTACGATTCTCACCTCGCATCTGCGCTACGACAGCTGCCGTGAAAATGCCTCCGCATGTTGGTAGCTCGACTGAACTTCCTCCGGCACCTTGGACAGGGAACCTTGGACCTAATCAACACACTTATTAGCATCCGTCCCTTGACAGGCCTTCTTCTAGTCCTCAAGGACGAGGTAAGGGCCACCTACGAGGCCTGGTTCTTCAACCCGATTCCCAGGACCCAGCACTGGAACTGCCTCAGGTCAAGCCCCCGCATCACCAGCTAGACCATCTCGCAGGTTAGCATGCGGAACAAGTCGGGCTCGCGCCCTACAGCTCGGGCAGGCCAAACCTTTCCAAAGGACATCATGTACTGCTGTGCCTCCTCCACGCTCTGGAGGTGGCCCCATTCCACAAACAGCTTCGTGATCGAATAGATGGCCCGCGCCGGCGAGCCCTTGCTTCGCTTGTCGCTCCTCAGCCGCATCAGCAGCTCCTTATTGATCTGCTTCTTGGCCTTTCGGTCCTGGCGATACTCGAGACAAGCCCGCCAGTCCTTTGCCGTCTTTCCCTGGGCCGAGAGCATGTACGAAAGGCTCCCGTACAGCTGGAGATAGTACATGACGACGCGGAACACGGCCGTGTTCTGCAGCCGCTTGGTGAGTTCAAGCTCGTGACGGAGGGGGCTGTAGTTGTCGGCGTGCCCCGGCCTTTCGTTATCGTCGTCTTCCTGCGGCATGGGCGCATTCGGGTCATGCCAGTTGGCCGAACTCACGGAGTAGCCCTGGCCCGTGTCGTTGAATGAGCGCATATTGTCGTAGGTCTGGGCACGTATAGTCATGTCAGGGCCAGGGTCGAGAAGCCTGCGCGCATCGGCCCAGCCAAAGTCCCCGAGGGCCATCATCTGTTGGACGTGGTCGATGCTCTCCTCAACAATGTCTACCTCCATCCATGACTTGCCATTCGGCTGCGAGTCTATCAGGTCTTGGTTATAAAGGTTGGCCTCGGTGTAGGTCAAAGAGTCGGCAGAGTCGACTGCAATGTCTGCCCACATGTTAATAGAGGGTTGGCTGGCACCAGGCGGCACAGGTGGTGCACCTTGCCTCGTACCCTGATCCTGTAGGTCCGCGACGGCTCTCTTGCAGTTCCCACTCATGCCAAGGCGATATGAGTGGAGGTAGGTCCTGGATTCGGGCCACAGCTCCAGGGCAAGTTCGTTGAAGGCGAAGCGCTCGGCCTCGTTGGGCAGAGCATCAAGCCATATGTGCACACCGTCCAGGATGTCTTTTTCGGGGATGCGCCCTTTGACATGCAGAATCTTAGACACAACATACGACAGGCTCACGAATGCAAAGATCTTCTTGAGGTCGTTGGGCGCGGGCCCGGTGAGCATGTTTCGAAACGCAAACGCTCCGACCTCACGCAGCCGGACAGCGCTGCCAAAGTCTTCGCGCATGTTGTCTATGGCGGGCATGTTGAGTTTCCGTGAGACACTGTCAAACCGGGCCCAGAAGGTTTCCATGCCGTGGCGGACGTCCTGGATTGAGGACCAGTCCAGCGTGGTCGGGATATGGCACTTGTCCAAGTCATCGCGGTCATTGCTAGGTGCCACGGATGCAGATGCCAACGGCGAGGGGGGTGAGGAGAGTTGCTCAAGCTCCTGGAAAATGCCGTCCTCGGATGTAGACGAAGGCGACGACGTGTTCGAGGCCGAGTCCACCTTGTCTTGGTATCGAGCGCCAGCGAAGAGGCCGTCAATCTCCGCAATGGCCTTCTCCAGATGCTCCTTGGACCGTGGCATGGCTCCATAGCCACGGCTTGCTCCCCGGGCGAAGGAGAAGCGGCTGCTGTAGGAGTCGAGGAATGGCGTATTAGACGAAGCCATGGCTTCACTTCTGCACACCGGGCAACTGCTGAATTGAACAGGCAAACAATTTGATTCGGGGCCTCAATTTGCGGCAGGCGGGCGGTGCGCGTTCCGGCTATGCTGTGCCATGTGAGATGCAAAAGAGGCGGAACGAGGCAAGAAGTCTCGACACTTTTAAAACCAGCCGGCAGCCCGGAGGGGTCAAACGGTTCGCCTCCGGGTCGCCTGGGGTCAGCCCAGACGAGTCTGCTCATCGAGAGCACGCGCAGCAGCCTTATCTTGGCCAACCAGAGCCGGCGATGTGCGCCATCACACACCCGCACCGATATCATTGGCGGTGGATGCTACAACAAGACGTTGCTAGCCATGCGGGAGCAGGGGTCCAGCTGCACGGAGCAAGCTGCCGTTTGCTCAGAGCAGTCGCAGAGCAGGAGGGGAGCAGTGCCAGAGCATGGCCAGAGCATGAGCAGAGCAAGAGCAGAGCAAGCTCATCCACAGGTGGCAATGCTCAAAGATCACCGTCACCTCTGCTCTAGATATGCGCCGCAACACATGCGAGCAGCTCCAGCGAAAACTACTAGCCCTTGGACGGGCGGCTATGCGCGGAGCCTTGTTCTTGTATGCTCGGAGCCGTTGTCATGCGGATGGAGCTGCTCCCCGCACTGCTGTATCGAGTCACCTTTCGACTCATTCGCCACTCAGCGAGCCAACGTGAGTCGTTCTGAAATGAGTGAGCACGATTAATTTGCTTCGCAGCCCTGCAATGAGCATCGTCGTCGGCGCGCGAGCACCGCTCGAAAGAGATGAGTGCTTCTCGCAGTTGTCGCAACCACAAGAGACCCTCCAGACATGACAGTATATAGATGATGAACCAGAACCGCAATTGGTTTCAATTCCACGATACAGCTAAATCAAAGTGACATACTTGTCCCATCTACATCGACCCGTGGTCTCGGCCTGTATCGATAGCATCCGCGTTGTCGACGGCGCCGTCTTCTTCGCCGCCAGCCATGCCGCCACCGCCATCTTCGTCCAAGCCAAAGAAGCGCAAGGGTTCCAAAAAGAAAGACGAAAAAGGTACGTGCCGTGCCAGTGAGAAACATCTGGGCTCGCTCCAATCACATCCACCAATTGCTGCCTCTGCATCAACCCCGCCTAACGTGGCACCAGTGATGCTCGGTGTCTGGCTTGGGACAGTCGACACTGCAAGCAATGTTGCCGACCCGTGGTCCACCGAGACAGCCAATACCTCCCCTTGCGAGCCGCAGGAGAACACGGCCAAGGGGTTTCCCGCGAGTGCTGCATGAACAAAATGGTGCTGCTAGGCACAAGCTGTGCGCAGGCAACCTTGGCTCGGACAGGACAAAAGTGGTCAGCAAGCCAGTCATCTCACTCCATCTGAGAAAAGGGGAGAAGAGGGTTCCAATGGTTGAAAATTGACTTGTACATGCAATGCGTGAGTCAGGACCAATAAACAATAGCTTGGCTGCGTGTGATGCGTCATCCGTCTTGGTGTAGGGTGGGGGTGACGCTTGGCCTTGGGGAGTCTTGTGTGACCCTTTACTTGACTTTTGGGGGTGTGTCATGTCGAAGTAGTCGTTTCTAATGAGGTTTTGCGTCATTTTCTGGCATTTATTGTATTAAATGTGGTAATTGATTGTCGATTGCTGGCTTGATGTTGTGTTATGTGCAGCGACACCGTCACTTACACTAGATAGCACATGGTGAGTATGGGCGAGATAATAGAAATATATCACTTCGTTGCCTAATTTTCTGCACCAACCAGACGCCAAGTCGAATCGCTCTCGGTGCCGTTTAACACCAGATTCTCTCGTCCAGCGGGAACTGGCAGCCCTCAGAGAGTTTGGTACATTGGGAATCTATGTACAGGCCATGGTCCTCTTTGCTGTTAATTGGCTGTGAGCTTCTCCTTCGCATCATGCGGCCATGTCTGCGCCCTCCAGCCCCGACTGGTAAATTTGGTAGGGGATATCCTATTGGAATCCGTCTGATGATGCCAAGCCAGTTGCCTGGTGTGAAGGGCTGTATGATCATATCACACATAGACCAAGACGTTTGCATTTGCCATGCCTTGTATTCGCATTATTTGTATAGTATTAATCCCATCTAGTTTCATTCTTATGTCCGTCGAAACGGGTGCGCCTCCGTGTTAAACACCCACTCGTCCAGGCTCAGCACCTCCTCGTCGGCAAAGATGAGCCAAAAGTACTTTAGCGTCTCAGACATCCAGAAGCTCTCCATGGCATCCTCCTTCTTGGGCGACGCCTCCGTCACATCCTCGACGGCCGCAAAGGCCTTCTTCGTCTCCGTCGCCCGCTGGATCGACGTCCACATGTCCCACGCCATGTCGCGGAAGTCGTCGTTGCCTGTCACGCGGTACAGGATGAAGATGCTCTCGATGGCCTCGGGCCGGAGGTAGTAGCCCCTCTGCCGGGGCTTGAATCCGCGGGGCGCCCGCTTGGCGGCCCGGACCATGGTCGGCTGGGGCAAGAACTCGCACGGCTCGAGGCTGGGGCAGGCCTGCATCTGCGACATCTCGGGCATGATGCCAGTTGGGAACACCGAGTACGCGTGGCCGCACCCCCGGGCTAGCTTGTCGCCGATGCGGACGTGCTTCTCCTCGCCAAAGACCCTGCCGCCGATGGCGAACATGCCGCCCGCGAAGCACGCCAGGTGCTCGAGCTGCGGCACGAGGTTGACCGAGCCCTTTCCGACAATCTCGGCCTTGCCCATCATCAGGAGGTCGTCCTGGTCGGGGAGCATCGGCCGGAAGATGAGCTCCCTCTCGACCACGTCCATGGCGAGGCGGTACATGGTTTCGTACTTGGGGTCCTTTCCCTGCAGCAAGACGTGCTCCTTCAGCAGGTACTCGTAGAGCGAGTCGCCGTCGGCGCCGAGGCTGAAGGTGTCGTAGGTGACCTGGAAGAAATCCAGGGCGTTGATCTCCGTGGGCCACATGCCCGGAAGCCGCGTGTAGTTCTGCGTCCGCTCAAACGCCTCGCTGATTCGGTCTACGGCGTCGTAGTACTTTGCGTCTCCAGTGAGCTGCGAGAGCCGGGTGAACTCGAGCGTCATGGTCCCCAGCCCGGCGCTGCTCTGGTACATTCCGGGGAGGCCGGTGCCTTCTTTCAGATCCTGGAACTTGACCGCGTGCGGCGGCATGCGCAGCGGGTTGTCAAACGCCGCGTACAGCAGGTTGCCGAGCTCGACGGCCTTGGACAGGAGCACTCGCTCGCCGCTCAGCTCGTACGCTGAGAGAAGCCCGCCGAGGTGTCGGATGTTGGTCTCAAACAGGTTGCAGCCGTCACTTGTCGAATAGTTCCAATCGAGGCGACCGACGTAGTAGACGGCCGTGTAAAAGTCTTGCTTCATATCGAGCAACCATAGCGTGTCGAGTGCATCGATCATGGAGGCTGCCCAGCCATTGAAGCTATCGTGGCCGCCGAGGCTGATGGGTCGCAGCTCATCGCGACCCCACGCATACTTTTTGTAGGAGTCCCAGGTCTTGGTGAATGCTCTTTTAATTTCCTTGCGTTTGCGTTTTAGGGATGGATCAATTGATGGTTGACGGGCCTTGAAGTCATGTTGAATCCTGGGCAGCGGCTCAGGGTCGCCCTTTGGAAGTTGCCTCAACTTCCCAGCAGGGAGCCCGTGTTTGAGGGGATGTTTTGACCAGTCATAGCTGCTGGGGACGAATCGAATATCAGCAGGGCTGTATATGCGCTGTGATGGTTGGCGAAAGAAGGTGGTGAACAAGAGCACGAAGATGAGGGTGATGAAGACAGCTTGGTAGGGGCTGACGGGATAGCCAACGCCCATGCTGGAGGCCAAACGTGATTATTATGGGGTCAAGGGAACGGTAGATCAATCATTTGTTAAGGAGCGTGCGCATAAAGCAAGATGAATAGGAGACTAATCGATAGAGGACTGAAGGAGTAGCATGGGAGAAGTAAGCCCACGGCAAGCCAAGTGAAGGGAATGATGGACGAAACTGTCACTTCCAACACATGTGGCCATGGCCGGGCTACACGGCACACTCCAGTCCTAGACACACGGCGCCGGCGTCCGGTAAAAGGGACTCGTGTCTCGGCTGGCCGCGCCCCGTATTAATGGTGACGGCGGCAGCGCCTCGGAGCCCTGAGAGGCGAGATGATGTTCAGGGCGGCCCCTGCTGAGGGCGCTGGGTTGGCATTGGAGCCGCGCGTCGACCCCAATTTACAGGCATTTGATGACATTGGAGCACTAGCAATGGCGGCCACATTCGTCTCCGTGGCAGGGGAATTTAGGCCATTGAGATGGTGTCTCACCGCGTTCCCAGGATGCCTGCCGATCAAGCGACTAGATCAGCCATGGCGCGCACGTCCATCTCGCGAGTTTCCTCCCTCGTAGCCGTTGTCCCCTTGAGGAGGGACGCCAAGTGTTGAATGAAAATGGTTATGTGTCCAGGGACCATTGCTCGACAGCCCTTTGTCATGAATGGTGTAGTTTGGGCAGGTTCTAGACGAATTCGAGGACTCATGATTTATACCCACGGCATCAATATTTGTCATGAGCTCTAGGCTGTGGTTGATGACCCCCTGGGTGACAGCCACTGCACTATAATTATAGTGCAAACACCAGGGGCACAGAGAGCTGCATAACATCCATGGATGGAGCCCAGGCTGCCCAGCGGCTAGCCCTCCACAGTGGAGTGCCCCTGCTATCCTGGGCTCACCTAGCGACGGATGCATGCAAACCCACAGTCAGAACCATCCATGCTTTCTCGTATTGCTACTAATTATTGTCGTTTAATACACGGCCAGTGCGAGCGCAGTCAAGTCCAAGTCCCGGCCCGTGTCGCAGCTGTCGCCGCCCTACACTACATCAACTTGATGTGCCCCTCGATGTCACCAACCTCACTCACACCTTGGCCGTACTTTTTCGTCGGTACAGCCATATCCGATCTGGACTCATCACTGAAACAAGGGATGGATCGATCTCCAGCCACCCGGCGTCATCTGCCTCCAGTACGAGAGTCTGGCTTACCTTCACACAGCATGACCGAGACATCCACCGTCATGTCCCTCACCCAACTGGGCCCAAGCTGCCGGTTTATCTCCCGCCTCCAGGCTTCGGCATATGACTCGTTGAAGTCCTCCCCTTCGCTCGGCGTCGCATCAGAGGCGCCGTCGTCGTAGTCGTCGGCATCTGCAACGAAGCCTCCAAGTTGCCATCGCGCGTCGGCCCATATCAGCCCGACGTCTACCTTGACGTCCGGGCGCACCGCCCACCCGCGCTCCAGCCGCTGCTTGATCTCCCACTTCCAGGCCTCTGCGTACGACTGGTTGAAGTCCTTGACAAAGTCCTGCGCCTGCCTGCGTGTCCGGCACATGATGTGGCAGGCCTGCTTGTCCTGGTCGATGGCTGGTACTGCTCCCCCGGGTCCACTGGTCGCCGTTAGCAGGGCAGTATCAGACCAGCCAGCTGTGTGCTCAACTGTGATGGAAAGCCGTGGTTTCGTACTTGTAAAAGTGGTAAAAGCCGGGCATCCGGCCTTTGGCCACCACATAGAAGGCCCCCATCTTGTACCGTGGTGCCATGTCTGCCGCATGGTGTTTGATGGGCTCTACGTCGTAGATGCTCCGTCCGTTCTGCCTCATGTAGTCTTTGGCGTCTGCGAGTCTGCGGAATGCCTTGTGCTTGGACTTGCACCCGGCAATTCGTGGGTACGCGCTGCCCCTGTGCCGTGTGTTAGCTTCTTGCCTATCCCCAGCAGGCTAAAAGAAAGCCACCAAGACGAGAAGATGGTTGGAGTGTCTACGCGGCCGTCAACCACGGCGTAGAACTGATAGGCCCGTTCTGTTGTCATGATGTAATTGTGTTGGTGATCTTAGTGGTAGTGCCGCACGCGCATCGGCCCGTGGACTAGTGCGAGGGAGATCACATATATAAGGCGAGAGATGAGCGGCCGGAGCTCATGGGGAAGCTGCACGATGAAGACGGGCAAGCACAGGCACAGGCACATACCTGCGGCTTTTAATTCGAGGCCCCGATGCAACTGCAACTCTGGGTCGGCTGAGCAGAGACGCAACTCCAACACATGGATCGGCTAAGACGGGTCCGGGGTTGGAATGTCGGGCGACGGGCAGACGGATTGAGCGACTGGTGGTGTCGTGCCCTGCCTGGTCGCTTGGCGCACCAACCAATGAAGGGTTTCACTGCAAAGCTGAGCTGACGTTGTTCGAGGGCCTCCGAGGGCCTCGTGTAATTCCCCGCATTATGGCCTCAATCATGGCACGCGCGTGACCCAACCCCCACGAGTCTTTGGCTGCCATCTAGGACTATCTCAAAGTTGAAGTTGAATCTAATTGACTAGATAGCAAACTTGACGGCCGCACTAGCCCTAGCGTCGAGACATATCCCAAGAGTCATTGGCCCGAGACAATGACGTCCTTAAACCCGTTGACCAAATTCTCCAAGTCAGCGACGATCACACTGGCCAAACCATTCCGGTACTCGGCAGAACTTCTGCGAGACAGCTCTATTTTGAGGGATATGGCAACCTCCATAGGTGGCGCCTCGTCGGCCAGGATCCTGTCCTTTTTGTCATCCACTGGAACCTCTGCAAGTGACTTGTCAATAACTGGCTGGGACCCTTTGCGTGTGGATGGCGGTCCTATTCGTACGGGTACGGGCCTTTTCATGGCCCCCCTCTCCTCGACTTCTCGGCGTGATTCAGAGAAGTTGTTGATGAAGTCTTGTGCTTGTTCGCGTGTCCCGAAGCGTTTGTGGACCGCGCCTGGATACTTGTCGACCTGCTCCTCAGCGCCGCCTGCCCCGCTGCCCAGGCATTAGCGGAGATCTAAGCGCATACTTCCTGGACTGTTGCTCTTACCTGTAGGATGTATAGATGCCGGGCTTTCTGCCTGCTGCGACGGCATAGAAGTCCTTTTGGCTGGACAGCGAGGCTGTGTCTTCTCCTTCATGTTGATCCCCAAGATCCTCACCCCAGTCTTCCAACCCACTCGCCCTTATTGCATCTCTGGCCTCCTCCAAGGTACCGTAGGACTTGTGTTTGCTTCCAGAATACTTTTTGACTCTGGGTTCTACATTCGCCCTGCACCGTGTATTAGCTGCTTGTCATGCACATCGTCAAGGATGCGATCGCACCAAGATGAGAAGATGGTAGGCCTGTCTATACCACCTTTAAAGACAACATAGTACTTTGATGATTTTGCCATTTCCAAGCTTGAAAATGGGGAATTTAGTTTTGTAGTTTGCAAAAACTGCGTTGGGTGCAGTTCGTGATGACTGCGTTGGGCCGTTGGCTATTGCGGGCTGGGGTCATGCCTTTATAGGCCGCCGAGATCAAAGCGGCCGCAATCAATTTGAGAATAGAATATTCCTTGTTGCAAATTGCATCTTTCAGTAATGGAAAAAGAAGGCCGCCAATTATTGAACGTACAAGTCCAAGGTGGCCGGCCTCCCGCATGTTGTAGTTGCAGCGGGTGGGTGAGAGCCCAGGCCAAGGCAGCCATAACATATGATGCAACTTCGAGAGCATTCTATTTGAATTGTATTCCAGCGAATGGCGAACCCAGCCCGCCAATCTTGTAATTATATAATGGCTGGCCTCCCGCATGGTATGTTGCAGTGTGCGTGGGGAGCTCCTGCGAAGCTGCCTGACGCAGGTAGATGTGGCTGAGACCCCACGTTGTGGCTGGAGCATGCTTTCATCAGCCACAACGGCACCTCACCGCCAAAAATTTCGAAATTCTGCCGTGAACCCACGCGACCTTGTTCTTCAGAGGCCATCCACCTGCCTTTCGGCATCCCAACAGTCACCAGCTCCCTCGCCATGTCGTCCCTAAGAAACGCCGTCGCACGGCGACCGCATCGAGAGCGCGCGCAGCCCCTCGAGCGCCGCCGTCTCGGCCTCCTCGAGAAACACAAGGTCAGCAGCCCGCCGGCGTCAACCCCGCCCTCTGGATCGACCTGGCTAACCCCCACCGCAGGACTACTCGCTCCGAGCGAAGGACTTCAACAAGAAGAAGAAGCAGCTCAAAAACCTCCGCGACAAGGCCAACGAGCGCAACGAGGATGAATTCTACTTTGGCATGATGTCCCGCAATGGGCCCGGGTCCAGCTTCGGCAAGACGAGGGCCTGGACCGGCACCGTGCACGGCGACCGCGGCAATAAGGCTCTCGACGTCGAGACGGTGCGCCTGCTCAAGACCCAGGATATCGGATACGTCCGGACCATGCGCCAGGTCACGGCGAAGGAGGTCGCCCGCTTGGAGGAGCAGGTCGTGCTCACGCGGGGGTTCGATCGGCTGGGCGAGGACGAGGACGACGAAGACGAGTTTGACGACGAGGACGACGAGGAATTTGACTTTTCGGCACCCATGAAGCCCAAGGCGCCCCGAAAGATTGTCTTCATGGACGACGAGGAGCAGCGCGAGGAGACGATACAGACGCAACTGGACCAGGACGAGCAAGACCAGGAGGCCGACGACGGCAAGGACGAGGAGCACGACGCCGAGCGGCAAAAGTCACTCAGGAAACTGCAGCTGCAGCTCGAGAATGCGCGCAAGAAGCTAAAGGTGCTGACGGACGCCGAGGAGGAGCTCAACGTGCAGCGCGCCAAGATGGCCAAGACGGAGACGTCGGGCGGCCACACACGCAAGGGGAAGAAGATTATGGTGCGCAAGCGCAAGAGATAGACGGAGCATTATCTTTTTCTCGGGGTCTAGGCGTTTGTTGCATTGTTTTTACTCATGCCCAAGGTGTAAAAATTGTTCGAGGAAGAAGGGATCATGGCGATGTTTCTCATTTTCATATATGCATTCCTCATTTCCACCGCCCGGGCTCGCGGGCAGGTTGCGGGCTTTCCCATGCTAAAAAAATAAAAGAAGGGCTAAACTGCTACTTTGATACCTCTTTAACGCCGCAACGAATGATGTCTAAGTTGTTACAGTTCATGACGAGTGTGTGTGTCTGTGTGTCCCTGCACTGGGTGTATCCCAAGATTCTCGCACTCCGATGCAAATGTTCCCATATGCAAATATATCTCTACTTTTGTTCTCTCAGTCCCTGAATTAGTACTTGGAGCCCACGCACTTATACAAGCCCTTGAAGACCCCAGCAAAGCACTTGAAGGCAATAGTCAGGAAGAAGAGGAAGCACTTGAACAGGCCCTTGAAGATACCGACGAAGCAGCGCAGCAGGAGTGGCAGCTTGTCCTTCTCCTCCTTGAGCCTGCTCTTGCCCAGGCTCTCGTCCTGGCTCTCGAGGTCGATCTCAAACGACTCCATCTTGCGACGCTTCTGGTCGCGCTTCTTGTCCTCACGCTTGGCCATGAAGCCGCTGAAGCGGTTCTCCTGCTTGGCGCCGCCGGCGAGTACGGCGGGCGGCGGGGCAAAGATCTCGGCGGCGGCCGGCATGTTCTTCTCGTCGGCGTTGGCGACGAGGAGGAGCGCTGCGACAGCCACGTCGATGATGTAGAAGGACTCGATCTTGGACGCGATGCCCGTGTCAATCTCCAGCCAGCCCTTGCCGGTGCCGTCACGCGTCAGCTTGGCCAGGTGCTGCGGTGACTCGTGGTGCTCGAGTGTGTACTCGACCCGCGACCACGCGGGGGAGCGCTCAATGGTGACGCAGAAGGGAGTCGCCAGGGCAGGGTGCACGAGGAAGTGCATCGCGGTGTCGTCATCCCAGACGAGGCGGGCGCACTCCCGCTCGGCCATGGCCACGGCCGCAGGGTCGTTGGCCTTTTCAACGGCCATCTTGGTCGCGGGAAGGGGCATGAGGAGTGCCACTAGCCCGTCATTGGGCTGGTGCTTGCGCGACTCCTCCTCGGTGGTGGTGTTGAGGGCTTCTTGCCAGTACTTTCCGTCTGTGATCTTCTTGCTGCCGGTTTCCTCATTGCTAGTGCTGAGGATACTGGTAACAGACGCATTAGGATCTGTCTTGGGGGCCTTGTATGGCTTGCTAGGGTCCAACCGCGCCAGTGTGACGTAGGCCGAGGCAGATGTTGGGTCTAGGCGGAGGTTGTAAAAGGGCTGTGTCTGGGAGGAGAGTGTGTAAACGGGCGCGTCCTTCTCCTGCGTCATCCTCATGCAGTAGACACGCCCTTCTGAAGAAGAAGCTTTCCAGCCATTGGCCACCTTCCACAGGTTCTTGAGGTGTTCATTGCTGCTAGTTGGGGGCACAATGGGAGCTTCTTGCGGCCTTCGAGGCCACTGAGTGTTGCCTCCGGGGCTTTGAGGACTTCGGACCGGGCTCCGTACTGGCGGGCTCCGGGGGTTCTCATTCTCTTGGCGGCTGATGACGGCACGTGGGATGCGGGTAGGGCTCAGTTGCGTCGGCAAGTATTCTTGCTGATTTAGGGAGACTCCGTGATTATATGTAGGGAAGATTGATGGCATTGGCATCTCGGGGGCGTCATCTTCTGGGAGGGGCAGCTTTGCTATTGAGCTCCTTGCGTTATGCTGGACCGGTTGGATGTGCTGGCTATTTGATCGCACCAAGGTATTGGCTTGTGACAGAGCTGTATCTGAGCGTCCTGGAATGTCGGCAGCGGCCCTTGGTGGCTGTACCGGGATCGCTTGCGAGGAGCTAGGGCCAGCCGTGGTGGAGGGGCTGGTGTAAGTCGGTTGCCGCGGGGGCGAGTCGAACTCAACCTGGACGCGGATCTGATCTTGAGGCGTCTGGCGCCCGGGCTGGGCAGGCGCCCAATGTGAGGAGGAAGGGAGAGCGCTGTCGGGCGTCATGGCCCGACGGTCCTGAGGTGTAGGTGCCCTGCGCTCACGGGACTCGGATCGGCGTGGTCGAGGTGTTTGGTTCCTGGACACGGGTGGCGGCTTGGACGAATTGGGGCTGGGAAACAAGGAGAAACCTCCTGGTGTAGGTGTAGACATGTTTGCGTGCTTCGAGCAGCAGGCTCCTTCTCAGAAGAAGTGTGGCGAGATGGCCGGGTATCTGATATCTGTGTTCTGATGTCCAATTGCAGGAGAAACGGCGACAACCAGGTCGAGAGGGGGTATCGTATCGAGGAATAGCAGCAAACGCGCAAACAACAAGCAACAAGCAACTAGGATTGCGGGATAGATATTAGGGACAGCACTGCTATCGCTTCATTGTAATGACATCCGGGGTCGGTTGATGGTGTAAGTCGAGGAAACGGCGGGGATGCGTTTCTGGGGAGATGAGATGACGAGGGTTCCGCTGGAATCAGCGACGGCCGAACCAACAGGGCGAGGGTATTATACTAGTAGTATCCTAGAGCGCCAGGGCACGTCTCGGCGTGCGTCGCGGGTTTGTGTCTGTACAAGGCCAGCCTTAAGCGCTGAGCGGGTGAAGCAGGTCGAGCGGCTGCTGCGTCGGCCAACCGAAGCGGGGCCAAAAATAGCAACCCCGAGGAGGGGCGCGGCCAATGGGGGGAGCTATCACACTGCAGGCCTAAGCGCCGACGACCTGGCGGCCCTCAACCGGCGGCGAGCGCGGGCACGGCGATTGGCCGGGCCGTGTGTAGGGGTGACCTGGAGAGGGGCCTCTGGCCGATGGAAATAATGGATCCCCATATGAGAGGCGGCCAGCGAGAGCTCGAGCCGGGGGCGGGCGGGTGTGCCAGGACATGGCGAGTGGTGGTTGGGATGTGACGAGAGGTGATCTGATGTGCTGCGATAGGGCAGCGGGCGGGTGGGCGTGACTGTTCTGGCAGGGACCTGGCAGGCCGTCAGAGATTTTGGCCGGGATGTCATCGTCGCTAGCAGAATATAGAAGTGGCGGGGCGGGAAGCAGTCAAGCATTCTGCAGAGTGTCGGCGTCTGGGTGATGCTAGTCAGAAAGCCAGCGACATCGTGGATGCGCGCGGGATGAACGGGAGGGTCGTCCTGCCTGGCAATTGGGCTGTCGCGGATATTGCAGCTGACGATAATAAGTCGGTGCGGCATGAATTCGACTATTGCACGCACTAGTAGCATGTATGCACTTTGTCGAGAGTGGAGGCGCTGAATATCGCCCGTTTTATTGCCCGTGGTGTTGAGGTTGTAGCTTCAGGTAGGTTAGCGGACCTGCACCTGCCACGGTGTGTATGCGTCCCGTCACATGTGCCATCACGGGACTTGAACAACGAGTGCTGGAAACGCTTGAATTAGAACTGGAAACCCTGTAGAGTCCATATATAGACATATCGAAACCCAACGGACTGCCGATGCATATTTCCCACCAAACGGTCCGCGGGTGCGGCCGTCCATGTGCTCTGCCCTGCGGCCACCCACCCAGGCCACCCGTTCAGGCCCGCTCCAAGCGTTTCAGCGACCGTCTGCGTGGCCGGCCGATCAGCACGCTATTCGGCGACGCCAGCTCCGTGCCACCAACGCCGGCCCTCGGGGCGACCCCACCAACTATGCCGGCACTCACCGATACGGAGGCCGGATCCCAACGTCGCGCCTCGTGGTACTTGCTGCGTCGCCAGCTGGGTAGTCATCTATAGCATTGAGCCGCAAGATGGGTTGTTGATGCGGCCCCGTCTGACCCGGCCTCGACTCCTGTATCAAGCTGATGGGTAGACTAATAGTTAACAGACGATGTACGTTGCAGAGAGCCAGCTGGCTGCGGAGCACCAATCTCTTCCAGTACCTGCTTCTGTGCCATCTGCCATATATAGAAACAATGAGTGTCTACGCATAATCCACACAGCCGGACTTTGCAGACGGACCGGGCCTGCCGCTGCCTGGCTTGATATTAGCACGCAACCTGAGTCTTCTCAACGCTGTTTAGTCTTGAATGCAGGTACCAAATCTGGCTTCTCTTATTTTACGTAGTATCGTACACGCTTCACCCCCAGCATATATGGTTTGACTGTACAAGTTGCCTCTCCCCGTGCAGAGCGGCGTAGATGATCATCCATGACTTTCCCTCCCAAAAACGCCCACCAATGCATCTCGCCTCGCCTTACCCCCCTTCACCCTTTCTCTCTCCGTGGCAGTCTCTCCCCCCGACCCCAATCAATTACTTGGCCTGGCCTCGGGTATCTTCTCGCCACGCTTCTCCATCTCCTTCTGCCGCGACAGGCGCACGTGCTCCGGCAGCCCCCACCACTCGCGCATAAACTCCTCCTGTGCGGCGGCCACCCGCCTCTTCTGCTCGCGCTCGCGCTGTCGCTCTAGACGCATCGAGAACCACTCCTCGCGCGCCCTGTCGTGCTCGTCTGGCGTCGCGTGCAGCTTCATGCAGTTGTTCATAGCCCGGTGTTCCGGGCGGCACATGAAGGAGACGGTAAGGTTTCGGTTGAGGGCACATTCGGCAAAGGCTAGGGCATAAAGGTTAGTAACTATATATACTGGTGTGATGGGTCTAGTGGCCGGGCTCGGGGTGGTCGGGCCAGTCCTCTGGATGGCATCACCTGAGCGACAGGCAAGGCGGCGTGCTCACCTTTGATCTCATCGGCGCATAGCTTGCGCACCCGCTGGTAGTAAACGTCTCTCACTTGTGATTCCTGAGAGGCAGACAATGGCAGCGGGTTCCGTGACGGCACGCCGAGCTTCTCCTTTGGCGCTGGAGGGTTCTGAGTAGCCATGTCGGCCGTGGGTTGGGGGGTCGGCGCGCTCGTCGAGGGGCCCGGATCGCGGTCAACCGGGTGGCAGTGGTTGTGTCAGAGATGTACGATCGCGTGAGGATGTGCCGTGGTCGTCTGGGTTCCGGCGGCGGGACTCAATGGTTGCAATTCCTCGGCATTGGGTCTCGGTGAAGCTGTCGGACGACGAGCTTGCAATGAGGCCATGGCTGGCTGGGCGGCAGAATGGTTGACCGCTTGCCTATCTGGGCGGGCTCCAAGAACATGCCACCCCAGCGTGGCAAGTGCGGGTCAAATCTCACGCAAATCTTCTCACCACGAACCAACAAGAGCTTGAAACAACTTCAATCCTTGGCTGGTATAGTCCAAGATGATACTTGGCTGAATCTTGGATCAGTACCCTCAAACCTCCAACATTGAATTGTCATTTATTCGGCATTGCTTGAATTGTGATGACCCCACATTTTATTCTGGGCGTCTTGGCCTACGCTGCAGCACACACTGCAGCCACTGACTGTAGTCAATGACAACTCCGCCCTCTAAAGCTGAAATAGAGCCAGGCGTGCGGCTGTTTTTCAACGGTTTGCAACCTCTTCGCAGTCCGCCAGCTCTAAATTTGGCTACGTCATGATTATAAGTTAGGAGCGAGTCAGATTGGGTGACTTTGGGACAATATTCACAGGCTTAAGCCGCTGCACATATCGCGTGCGAGGCCTGATGTGCAGATGCACCAAGGCACAAATACTCTGAGGACTGTGTCTATATCCATGGCAGACCTCGAATCTTTTGTCTCTGTTGGCTGTTTCCTGAGAAACCGTTGTCTTGAAAATTGCGAAGCGCTGGTTCTTGCCTGAACAGGAAGCCTACGAAGTTCTCACGCTCAAGGCGACCGGTGATGTTCTTGTTTGAGAACTGACCTCAACCCGCAATGCCATTTTTATTGTTTATTTACATACTTTTATTGGTACTCTGCCGACTCGGATTGGCCCAGTTCCGCCACATGTTTCAGGCTTGTGCATGATGTTGCTTGCAGGTGATGGTGGCTGCATACATGTAGGTACCATCTCAACCAGGCTCATCTCTGTGCAGCACAGCGGCAAAGGGTCTACCACTCCGAATAAAGTCCAGTCCAAATCAGATCGATATATGTGATGTCAACAGGCATCCTGGACACGCAACACCAACCAAGACACGCCAGCCGCGAAACCGCCGCGTGGGCGGCTGCAGACAAAGACACAAGAGACACTGATCAGGGAGGCAATGCGACAGGTGCGAGACAATTATGCTTATGATTGATGATATGTGAATATAATTTGTATCGTGTTTTATCAACGGGTATCCACCACTTGTCTGTGTTTCTAGCAGCTCCCCGACTTGTTGTCAATCCTTGCAGCTGTTCCCATGGATATCACTTAAAACTCCATGCGCCTTGAAATCGTCAACCCATTAAATCCTCCAAAGCCGTATTTTCTCACAACTATCTGCCTCCAGAGCAACAGCCCCTTATTTGGGAAGGGGCGAGACGGTGTTGGGAGGGGGAGTGGTGTAGCTGGGGGTCGAGTCGAGCTCACTGCCGGCGGGAGGGGGAGGCGTCTGGAACTGCTGAGGGGGAGGAACCTGCTGGAACTGAGGGGGAGGGACCTGCTGGAACTGAGGAGGAGGAACCTGCTGGAACTGGGGAGGGGGCTGCTGGAACTGCTGCTGCTGCTGGTCCTGGGGCGAGTAAGGGGCGCCGGGAGGAGGGTAGGCAGAGTTCTGCTGGTAGGGGCTCACGGGCTGGACGTAGGGAGGCTGGACGAACTGGCCCTGGACGGGGACGGGCTGCTGGACCTCCTGGTACTGGGGAGTGCCGGCGACGGGCTGGGGCTGGACGGCCTCGGTCTGGGGCTTGGTCTCCATCACGACGTTCTCGACGGCAGGGGTGCTGGTGTCCTTGACACCACCGCCGAAGCGGCCCTGCTTGCGACCATTGATGAGGGCGAGGACGGCGAAGACGAAGGTGGCAACGAAAAGGAGCCTGTAGTTGAGATGGGTTAGTCAAGAAGTTCTTAACGATAGCTGTGTAAAGCGCCTGACTCGGGGATTCTTACCAGACGAGGGCGCCGATGCCAGCGGTGGCAGCGAAGACGGCAAGGCCGGTATCATAGAGCACGACGGCACGCTTGCGGTAGCAGTAGATGCCATAGCAAGTAACGCGCCAGACGAACTTTCCGCGCCTAGCAGCGGTCGCGGCAAAGGTGGCGAGCCAGAGGATGACAAGCAGGCCATCGACGGCGAGGACGGCACCAATGTGGTACAGGTTGGGCATGATTCGCTCAGAGACGAGAATGTAGGCGACGCCGATCCAGGTGAGCACCGACTAGAGGGGAGAGCAGTTAGCACGGGCTCACTCGATTAGGGGAGCTGGTGGGAGCTTACCACGGCGACACAGAGGGCAGACTCCTCGACAAGGACGCTGTTGAGGATCCAGGCGGACAGGCCGAGGATCACGACGGAGAGGAGGACCTGGGCACCACGGAGGATGATGACCCAGAGGGGAGAGCGGACGATGTGGTCGCCCGCGGGCTTTGCGGTGGTGGTGGTGTCCATGATGTTGATGGCACTCAAGTGATGTTGGTGTTGGTAGTCGTGTAAGTCGGGGATGATGCCGGAGCCTTGGAGATACAATTACTGCAGACTCGCACGAGACAAGACAGGAACAACAAACAGCGACATGCGTGGGAGCGGCGGCTTGGCACAACTTATATGAAGGGCGTGTGTGTGTACATGTGCTGGCTGGTTCCCTAATTGATCAGAATCTTGCCAGACAAGGCTCCGTCATCCCTTGCCTGACGCCTCCCGTACCCGCTGGCCCATTGAGCGGACCAGCCAGGCGAGCGCCCGGCGCCCAAAGCAGCCAGGGCAAGGCAGAATGGCAGATTGGCAGCGGGCTGAGGCGTCCTCGAATCTGGGCGCTACGGCGGGGAGCTTGCGCTAGCGCCTTCAGCCGCACGCACATGGTGCGCATCTGGCGCGGCCACGATGAAGCCATCCCGGCCACTCAGGCGTTGCGGCCGTCTGGGCCAAGTGGGCCGCCGCCGACGGCACGGCTGTCTACTGTGACTCCGCGTCCTGCAATTAGAACGGGTAGCCAGGCCATCTGTCTAATGGTGTACCGCAGTTGGCGTCGATGACCAAGAAGCTGGATGTGCTGAGGCGTCAAAAAGGATCGCAAGCCCAGCGCCGCACAGGCTGAAGACTGTGTGTCCGCCCGTGTTCCTGCTCGCCTGGCCTAGACGACGCCTCCCCTCTGAATCATCGAAAGACTCGTCGTTTGGATTGCTTCTGCACGACCCACGCAGAGGGCGGCGGCGGCGGCTTGTGGCTTGCAGAGGGTCCTGAGAAGGATGAGAAGACGGTATCCATGACCCCTGATGCCCGATTCGGCAATGCGGCACCACTCACAGCAGCCGGGAGGAATGAGACGCTGCGCTGCAATGCACCAATGGTGCCCAAACGCACAGGCGAGGCAGCGAAGGGCAACAATGCAAGGGCTGAAGAGGTGTGTGGATGGGGAGATGGGGACGTGAGAGAAACGGGCTACGAGTGCGAAAGGCGCTGACACGGACAGGGGAGGACTTGTTCATCGTTGCGACACGCTCCATCGTAATTTATCCCATCCCACCGGGGCTCTGACTTGGCTTCGTACGTGATGTGACTTGGCCATGGACGCAGGGCCAATAAATGCGACATGGTGCGACCACGGGGTCTCGATTGTCGCCATGTGCCAGCCTCCAATCCTTCGTCGCGCCCGGACAGGTTCCTAACTCCAGGCGGTGGCAGCAAGGTGCCCTCCTCGGGTGTCTGCCCTTGGCCCTTTTTCAGCTCTGCCGTGCAGGGCCCCGGCATTCTCAATTCTATTCATCAATTGCCTGGGCGCCTGTGTGTCGTCAGCCCAGCAGCCGTAGACTAGGCCCGCTCTGGTCGCAGCCTTTTCGGGTTGCATCCCTGGCTTAGACAAGGGCCGCCCATCTAGCATCGAGCCAGCAAGTATTTCAATAGCGGTATCACCTGGATGCTATCATGGGCGTACCGCCTTTTGCAGAGGCATTCCAGTTCACACTTGGTGGGCGGTGCACTGTGCGGCCGGTCTTAACCCCGTTGTCCATTTGAAACTCCCAAACACTCTATAGTGCATCCCCTCATTGACCAAATGGTACGTGAACCCTGACACACAGGCCGTCACCCCTCTCACGGCTTCCGAGAACCCTGAGAGTGCGGAACCTGCACCGCCATGAGCGGAAACACGTCACTGTCGATCATGTTTAGACGCAGCATGTCCGTCCAACTAGTACTGCGCAGGGCTTGTGACCGAAGCAGTCTTCAGTTGGGAGCGAGCAGTGTGTACGAATTACTCAGTCGCAGGTGCACTCATTGTGCCAAATCTCATGTCATTCTCAACGAGACCGCCCGAGGCACGGTGCACAGCCCGATGAAACAAACTATTGAAATCTACACAGTAAACATGATTAATTACTCGTACTCGTCAGAGTCCTAGAGGCTAGCCGCTGGTGAATGCGCTGGACAAGGACATGGGCTCAATGCTTGCAGCACGCACTGTTCATCCTCCGCCCAGGCCCCAAAGACCTTAACCACGGCATCCCCAAGGCATATTTTCCCCGGCTGGGCTCCACTCAACATGCACTGGGTCGTGCCGTTGACCTCTGCTCTTGGCGATGCCCAATTCTCGACGACGGGTGCGGCCACTGGGTCGCTGTTTGACATGCTCGGAATTCCGAACTTTGCGCTTGTAGGGCTCCCAAACGGTTCCCCAAACCTAGTCTCTGCCGCAGTGGTGCGCCGTTGCGCCCCTGTCGCACGGCATTTGCGAACCGGGCCGCCTCGTCCTGATTTGCAGGAGTTTCGTCTCCGCGCAAGGCGACCAAGTGGCGTGGCATGGGCCAAAGGCAGCCCCATACATTTGACAGCTGCGCAGACCGGCACCCCAGCCTTGCCCACATCACGGGTTTGCCTTTTTAGGTCCATTGCCGATACTGGGCCTCGCAGCTAAGCCAGGCCTTACGGTTCGTGGCCATTGATTCGTTCATTATGCTCTCCCGATAGCCAGCATCGGGCATTTTCTCATTCCGGGGATAGGGTGCCATTTCCTTGCTGGCAATCCAATTACTCTGAGCCGGCGTTTCTCCTTGGAGTTCACTGCCTCTTTAGCAGTGGTGCATGGGTGTAATTATTTGTCGACGGCTCTTTCCGACATGGCCCATAGCGATTCGTCCCATCAGCCTTGTTTCCTGTGTCCACATAGACTTGCGCCCACCGCAGGAAGCCACCTTGAATCATTGCCAACCCTGCCACCAACCTAAAGATTTCGCCCGGTAGTTAGGCCATATGCAATATCTTCAAATTGTCCCGTGAGACCTTGCTGCTGATCCGACAGCCTCGCTCGAACCATCTCTGTAAACTCGGCATTTCCAGACTGCTCTCGCAGGACTGCTTGCTCAAACCCGGGTGGATACACACCAGCGCAGCCCCAATCAACGAGCCACACCTTCTCATTCTCATCCAGTATGAGGTTTCTCGGCGCAATATCCTGGTGAGTAAAGACCAAATCTTGGAATCGAAACCTCGGCGTGTCGGGGCCCAGCTGCTTGACCATGATACAGACATCAATCTTGTGATTGCACCAAGCTTCGAGCTCTTCTAGCGTGTTGAATGGCCCGGCACCGTAGTCAGTGAACCAAGGGCCCTGAAGCTTCTCGCCATGGCACCGCCCAAGGGGTCCTGGAGGGAGATCTTCAAGTAAGACGGACTGCATCTTGTTGATCATGTCGGCGACCTGCTGTGCCACCGACTCTTGCGACCTCTTATCGAGCCGACTCCAGCAGGCCTCCACTGTCGGCCCTTCAATGTAATCCATCATGATGAAATGGTTCTTGACCTCCTTCGCCTCGAAACTGTCGAGGACGTTTGCCTCGAATGTCCGAGACACTTTCGGGACTGGCAGATGTAGGACGTCAGATGCGAACGTCATATTCTCTGACTCGCTCTTTGAGATTCCCGTCCCCCCCTTGATGACTAGAGACTTGGAAACGCGTGTGACTTTCACATCGCCATAGTGATAGAGTCGTGGCGCAGAGGCGTGGATTTGGAATAGTTCACCATCAGATAATGAAGAGATATCTTGGCCCTCGAGAGGGAATGGATAGCTTTCATCAACTGATTGGGGCTACTTGGCCGTAAGCATAAAATTTTAGCAGTTGCACATGTCATTTGAGGTCATGATCGTACGTCTTGATAGGGATGAAGGAAATCCGGACCAGGTGCTGGCGGTTCTGATTCTGTTTGGCGAGCAGGCTGTTCGGGTTCCACCCGTTCCCTGGCGCCGTATCTCGCTCTCAATTGTGTCGAAAGGGATGAACCCATTTTTTGTGAATGGTTTATCAGCACTGGTCAAGAAACCTTGGCGATTAGGGCGGGAGATGAGGCTCAAGGCTAATTGAGGATGAAGTGTGGCTGCGTACAGGATATGTGCTGTGGTGAGCTTGTCACGTGCGTTATTAGTTGCGCTCTTTAACAGAGATTTGGTTCCTTCTATTGCCTACTGAAGCATGAACTACACTGGGAATATTAGTAAGGTGGGAAAATTGCTGTCGCTTAGATGAATCCTAGATAAAAGAAGATGGGTGTTAGACCAGGGGTGTTCTGATAGCTCTATCTCAATCTAGCCCTCAGAGGGCTTCATAGTCTATTGGCTATGCTCGTGAGGGTTATAAAAGCTCCTTGGGAGCATAGGATTAAATTAGATTATGAATTGGTTGCATTTTAGGTTAATATGTCTTCTAGTGAAGAAAAAGCTAACCATTAATCGGAGATGTAAGGTCGAAGAAACATTCACAAGACATACAGGATGGGCCGAAACGCCAGTGTTAGACACAACGCTACATACATGGACACACAATAGACAGTTCGGCTTTACTGATCCTCCTCCTGCTTGCCAGCCCGCTCAATCTTGCGAATCACTCTTGCAGGGTTCCCAGCCGCAACGACATATTCCGGAATATCCTGCCCGTCGTCAGCCAGCCGTAATAGCCTCTCCGGCAAACCATACAGCCCAACTCACCTTGGTCACGACGCTGCCAGCGCCGACCGTGGACCCCCTGCCGATGGAGACGCCGGGAAGCACCGTCGCATTGCCTCCGATCCAGCAGTCGTCGCCCACGACGATGGGCTTGCCGTACTCGGGGCCGTTGAGCCCATTACGCACGTCCGGATCGACGGGGTGCGTGCCGCTGAAGAAGGACACGTTGGGCCCTAGCAGCGTCCGCGCCCCAATGGTGATGGGCGACGTGTCGATGAAGGTGCAGTTAGAGTTGATGAAGGCGCCCGGCCCGGCCCTGACGTTGTATCCATAATCGAACTTGAGCGGCTGGTCGACCCAAGGGTACTGGCTCAAGATCGCCTCTTCCTCCTCCTCGGTCTCAGCCGGGGGAGGAAGGGGTCGCTCGTCCTGCGTGATGCTGGCAGCTGGTCAGTCAACACGCCCGCCGAGAGTCCATCTGTAACCGGGGCAATCCTCACGCTCTCCAGTGCTCTACCATCTCCCGGCGCGTGGTGTCCTCGGCACGGTTGAACTTCTTTGTGGCCTGGGCACAACGCCGACGAGCCTCTACAAGCTGCGGTGTGAAGGCATAGTAGAGTTCGCCTCGCTCCATGCGTTCTAGGTTTTCCTTTTCGTCGATATGTTCCAGCATATTGGGCGGATGGGAAGCAGACAGTCTCCACGCGAACTATGGCAAGCCTTCCTTTCCAAAGGGATCAACTCATCGAAACGACCAGACGCCTTCTAGCAGTATTAAGTCTCACGTGATGTGACGCGCGGCTTCGTATTAATCCATGCTGTTGGCAATAGTGAATGAGCTGCTCCGGTCCAGTAATCCTCTCAAGTGATCGCGACAATAGAAAGGGGGTGCGGCTCTCGATGGCAAAGTCTCAACCGTCTGGCTCCAGTCACTCGGTTCGGGTCGCAGAGACTACTCGGGACAAACGCTCAACTACAGTGGGTGTCTTGTCACATAGGAGCTGAATAATTAAGAATCAGCATTTCATTTATCGAATGGTCTAAAGTCTACTCTGGGCTAGTGCAAATGTGCGACACAAAGTCGTGATGTATTCGGACAGATGTGGAAGGGTGCAATTAGACACCATGGCGCGGGGGCGTCGCTTCTCCTGCCACTCGTCAACTAGTTCCAATCACTGTGCTCGACTCCCCCTTCCCTGCGCTTTTATGAATTCTCCATACTCCTTTATGCTCATCAAATGTCGTTCAGGTTCCTCCGGATTGTAATCCGGCCTCTCTCTCCATTCTTTCATGGCTATCTCTCCCCATGTGGGTTCTCTGCTGCTGGCAATAAGGGGGTTTTGGGCCTCGCTATTGGAAGCAGTAGCCTCATTGCTTTTACTTATTTCGCTCTTGGGCTTAGACATGGCGGCGATAGTTGTCGATAGATGCTCAATTGTTAATGTTGGGCTATAGACAGTGCTGAATGTTGTTAAACGGCGTTTGGATGGGGACGCTCGGGCTTTTATCAACAAGCTCTTTGTGCGAATCAACCCAAGACAGAGGCATGGGCGCGTCTTTGATGGATTGCGCTGCAACATTGGACACAGTCACTGTTCGCGCTCTAGTGTTCAGTTTGGCCTTTCACGCTGGAGTCGCTAGTCATTCCGGCTTCAAGTCCATTGTGTTAAGCAGTGTATATTGCCTTTGAAAGAGCATCCAAGGTGAAAGAATCCAGAGTTTTTGTTTCATAGCCACACGACGGTCATTGTACAGAATCTTGGTAGGACGTTTCATGTTGTCGACTCCCTTGGCTTCAATGCCGAGCTGTGAATAGGGAGGGGGCAGTTGAGGTTAGGAGAGGAGGTGGTATCATTATGGTAGCATTCGGCGTTATTGCTAGGGATGGCCTCAGAGTCGAATCGATCTCCAATACATGATGCGGTAAGCTACAAGACGAGAAGTGATCCGCTTCGGATGCTGCTTTGACATAACATCGTGTTGGTTGATGAGACACGCGTGCTCCGGAATCCAGTCTCTTGTCCTCGTGCGCAAGAAGAAGAACCTTGATAGGCCCTCGCCTGGGGGAATTTCCTAATCTAGGGTCCGCGTGGTAAAGCTAATCGAGGATCAGTGTCGGTGGGCACATCGCGAGGGAGGCTCTTACTGTTACTACTAGTAGTAGCGGGTTCCGGGAGCGGTGTGGGCCGGTCGGGGCGGGCTTGCCAAATGGAGGCGTCCCGCAGCCCGGCTGGCCGGTCTCATGACAACGTCCCCGCCCTGAAGTGGGAAACATGTCAATTTTTTCTTCTTGTATGCCAGGGTTTAACATCAGCTGCACGGCATGGATATGAGTAATGCCAGGTTTTGGGTAGTGCTGTCGGAAATCGATCCGTCGACTCAACGACGTTTGCAGACACTCATCGTCCCTTGCTACTGTTATTCGGCATCACAAAATCTTCTTAAACCCTTTTTCATGGTGATAAAACCTTCATCATGGCTACAGTAGAGAACATCACAGTCTATGACAACCCCCTTCATAGTGGGCCACCCACAGCTCCGGCCCAGCTCCGGATCGTCAACCAGCCAACGCATAACAGGTGTGGAAGAGCAGGCGCTGGTCACTCAGCTCGCATCGTCAGACGAACTATTTTCGGCGTAGCCTTGTTACCACCTTGACGCCCAATAATGAATCGTCATCTCCAAAACTCAGTTTTGCCATCTCCGACGGCGCGGGAATCGGAGAATAATGTTATTGGTTGCCTTCCTCCGTTTGCGACCCGGCACATCCCCGGGGCACCATGGGCAACCGCTGCTGTCACGGTCGGGCGCTCAGACCTTGTGGGCAGCGGCTCTGAGCGCCGGGCCGCCAAGGCTTCGGGGGTATTATTAGAGTATCGAATGTTTTTTCGGAGCTTCTGAACTCGACCAGCCCCACAACCTTATCTTGCCACGGGCGACTCTTGAAGTTTTGCCTCCGGCTCTTTTTCCGGCTGGTGAGATCCATAGATGCACTTGGCGAACATCGACTGATACGGGGGGCGCTGTTCCCCGACGAACGGATCTTGTCGCCTATCACATACACGCTCGCAGTTGCATCTCCGCCGGCACTCGCCTTACCAGGAACCATAGTTTCGCATCCCTGCGTCGGGATCTACTAGACCTACGGCTACCGAACGCCATCAATCGATCCCATTGACCTCCAGCCCAATCCCCTCTCTTCTCTTCCTTGCCATCCACCACAATTAGACATTCCGCAGGTGTGCCCGTCGCCACCCGTGGATCCTTGCGTATCTCCCACGTGCGGCCTCCCCTCCACACCTCTCCTCGTCGAAGCTTCACACCGAACGCGGTGAGCTGCTGCTACTTGGTGACTGGCCAGTATGCAAGTTTATCGGACTCGGCAGTGAAACCGCACACCCAGGGCCCGTCCATCGTTGACGCCCTAATGCCCAGTCACACTGTCACTCCGAGTCACATTCACGATGGCCTCTTATTAATACACAACCTGTCTGGGTCTCTTCGGACCATATTTCCGAGAGCCCAACGCTGCCGCATTAGCACACCATCTGAAAATTTTCGTGACCCCCCCAGACGAACCCACACCCTCTCGACTTATAAACTCAGCTGGATTCGCAGTCACAGTCGTAGCAATGAGTCCCCCCTCGGCCCTTATGGTCTACATCCAAACTCTTGCCCAACAGCTCGTGTCCTGTTGTGTCTTTCAAGAATCCCGTCTCTCTCTCACTGCTCGTGACACCTCTCTCGTCGTGACCTGAACGCGGCCATGACACACTCCGAGAAGATGCCCTCGGAGAAGGCCCTCGAGAAAACCCACAGCCACGCCCACCCCCATGCCCACGGCGGTGCCACCCCCAGCGATGCCCTCGAGGTGCTCAACCGCGTTGTCACGGCGCAGACGCAGCACGACGAGGCCCACCGCAGCCAAGTCCTTGAGGTCCAGCGTGTACCTTCCGCCGCCGACCAGATGGGCAATGCTAAGCGCGCCTTGGTCATTTGCCTTGTCGTGTCGTCCAACCTGTTTGCGGTTAGTCAGGCCTCGCTTTTGACTTCTCTTCTCCTGTTCTCTCTCAACCGGGTTCCGCTTTTTTTTTTTATTCCCGTTAAGCGACTCGAAACTAACCTAAGATGCCGTTAGTTTGTGACCATGTTTTCTACCGTTGTCGCTGGCTTCGAGTTCAGCAAGTTGCTTGGCCGGCCCGTCGGCCCCGGACAGGCAAACTGGATTGCTGCTGCTTATTCGTACGTTAAGTCCCATACACATCTACAACATCTGTACCACGGCATCATCACTAACAAGACACCATATAGACTCACCCAGAGCGGTTTCGTTCTCATTAGTGGACGTTTCGGCGATGTCTACGGCCACACCCTGATGCTCCTCATCGGAGGAACCATTATGGTCATCTTCTCGCTGGTCAACGCCTTCTGCAACACATACGAGTCTTTCGTTGTGGCCCGCGCCCTCACTGGTGTGGGCGGCGGCATCGTCATGCCCAACGCCGTGGCAACCCTGACTGTCATGATCCCCCCCGGGCAGACTCGCAACATTGCCCTCGCCACCTTTGCCGCGTCGCCGCCCTTTGGCGCCATCTTCGGCGGTCTCTTTACCGGGGCCTTTCTTGGAAACACGGAGTGGAAGTATCTCTATATCTTCATGTGAGCCAGCACCAGTCACGAGAGACCATCTTCAGTAGCTAACACATCTCCAGTGCCTGTCTTGGGACTGTCGTTTTCGTCTCCTTGTACTTCCTGCTGCCCCACGAGGGCCCAGTTGACAAGGGCGGCAAGATTGACTACTTTGGCATCTTCCTGGGCCTCGGGAGTCTGGTGCTCTTCAGCTTCACCTGGAAGTAAGTCTTCTCCTCTTCATGTCTCATGCCATAGTAGCTCACAAGTCTCTCAGCCAGGCCCCCTCCGTTGGCTGGGACACCCCCTACATCATTGCCACCCTCATCATATCCGTTGGCTTCTTCATCGGTTTCTATGTCTGGGAGAGCCGCTTCGCCAAGGAGCCTATCCTGCCCATCAGCATCTTCAAGGCGCCCTCCTTCCTGGCTCTCATGTTCGTCGTCCTCGTCACTTACATGGGCTTCAGCATTGGAAGCTTCTACATCGTCGCCTGGCAGCAAATCATCCGTGGCTGGTCCGTCATGCAGATAGGCGTCGGCTGGATCCCCTTCATCTTTGGTGCCACATTCGCTGTCGGCCTGGCCGCCTTCCTCATCCCCCGGATGGAGGCCCAGTGGATCATGGCCATTGGCATCATCTCCACCATCATCAGCGACCTGCTACTCGCCACCCAGCCCGAACAGCAAATCTACTGGGCCCAGACCTTCCCCGCCATCATCTTCGGCAGCATGTGCCCCGACTTCATCTATGTTGCCGCCCAGATCATTGCCAGCAACAGTGTCAAGAAGAAGGAGCAGGGTGTCGCTGGCAGCCTGGTCGGCACCCTCAACCTCTACGGCAACAGTCTCGGCCTGGGCTTCGCTGGTACCATCGAGAGCCAGCTTCATAAAAACGGTGCCGACACTGTTCTCACGTATCGTGCCGCGCTGTACTTTGGCGCTGCCCTTGCTGTTGCCGCTCTAGCCATTGACATTGCCTTTGTGCGGATGCCCAAGACCACGCGGGAAGGATGGGATGAGGAATGCTTGAGCGAAGACGAGACGCCTGCCCCTACCGTAGCTAACGTCTAGTGGAGGCATTGGATAACGGTAGCAGAGTGGTTCAGCAAGTTACACTTTGGCCTCTCGTACTGGGGAAGTTCGGCAGTCAGTGGCAGAGCGAAGTTCTTTGGCCTCGGAAGTGACGCAAGTTCCGGGGCTTGGATCATGATATTGTTTTGAGTCGTGCAAGAGATGCAGGTACCAGGGTTTGGGCTATTTCATGAATGAAACGATAAAATAATAGAAGTAATTTAATTTTCTCATATTAAAGCCATACATCTCTGCACTTTGACAGCTATCTCAAGTCAATCATCGCTCTCGATTTCCATGCCTTCAACCATCCACAGACCGAGAGCTTGAGTGCTACTTTTATATCCCTTCCTGTATTCGCGTTACATCATCATTCGTCATCGCTTCAGCTGATATGCTGCCTTTGGTTTTTGCAGCAATTTACAGCTTCTCCTGGGGCTTCTCGTTGGGGCCAGCAATGATGACCTTAATGGCCTCGCCGCCCTTGACTAGCTGGAAGGCCTCCTCGGCGTTCTTGAAGTCAACAGTTCCGGTGATGAGCTTCTTCACGTCGATCTTGCCGCTACCAACAAGGTCAATGGACAGGGCGTAATCGCCAGGGCCATATCGGAAGGATCCCTTGGCAGTCACCTCCTTGACACACATGGCAGTGATAGGGAAGGTGATCTCGGGCTTGCCCATGCCGCCCTGGACGTAGTGGCCGCCAACCTTAACAGTGTGGATAGCAGCCTGGATGGAAGGCTCAGCGCCGCTGGCATCAATGACAGCGTCGGCACCATCGGGCAGATCAGCGAGGTCGCGGATGTTCTGGGCGTTCTCCTGGGGAGAAATGCGCTGCGAGGCATAGACGTGGGTGGAGCAGAACTCCTTGGCGAAGTCAAGCTTGGACTGGACAATATCGACGCTCACAACCTTGGAGGCACCGAAAGCCTTGGCGACGGCAGCGCAGAGCAGGCCGACAGGGCCAGCACCCATGACAACGACGGACTGGCCAGGCTTGACCTCGGCCTGCTTGACGATGTGGACAGCAACGGAGAGGGGCTCGATCAGAGTGCCCTCCTGGAGGGACATGCTGTCGGGGAGCTTGTAGCAGAACTCGGCGGGGGAGACCCAGTAGCCGGCGAGGGTGCCGTCATAGGGAGGAGTGGCAGCGAAAGCCATGTCGGGGCACAGGTTGTACTTGCCAGCAGTGCAGTTGGTGCATCGTCGGCAAGGGTATCCGGGCTCGAGGGCGACACGGTCACCAACCTTCAGGTTCTTGACGCCCTCGCCGACCTCAACGATGGTGCCAGCGGACTCGTGGCCCAGAACCATGGGGTCCTTGACGACGAAGTCGCCAATGGCGCCGTGGACCCAGTAGTGAACATCGGAGCCGCAGATTCCGGTGTAGTTGATGGCGACCAGAACGTCGTGCGGGGTCTTGAGGGTGGGCTTGGGACGCTCCTCGTAGGCGACCTCACCGGGCTTGTTGAGAACGAAAGACAGGTTCTGTGCAGGGTCATCTGTTAGCGATACTCGGTCTGCAGCAGGACCCTGGGGGGCGAGAAGAATGTTTGAGATCGGCGACATACGCTGGACATGGTTGCTGTATGTGATGTCGTGGTGGGGAGGGTCAATGGGTCGCAATTGGTTCAGAAGAAGAGGATGGGATAGAGGGAAGAAGAATCACAACCAGGACTTGTCGAGCCCGGGGCGGTCCTGTCTTATAGCCAGCAGAAGGAATCGTTTGAGTAATTCCGCGTGGACAACAGAAATTGGATTCAGCCGATGGGGCGCGTACCTAGCGACTCAGGGCTGGGGTAGGAGGTAGCATGATGGGCTGGCGGATGCGCTGGGTGGGTGGGACTGGGAGCATCCTCTGCCCGCATCCCATCACATGCGCCGGAGACCCGACCCCGCGATCAAGCCATGACAAGGGCAGCTCTTTTTTGGTGGGTGCGCCGCCTGTATGAGCGAGACATGGCAGGCAAAACCCCCACCATTCGCCGCTCCAAGCTCCCCGCCAGGCACCCAGAAGAGCAGGCCCATGCCGACGTGGATCTCCGAACTGCTCCAAGTGCCGCGCTACCGGCCTCTGGCTTGGAAATGAACGTCTCTGACGGGCCCGGCTGTGAAGAAGCTCTCATAGCGCCTGGGCCCTGGATTTATCCAGCCATTTTACCCGCGCCAATGGCGACGAGAAGACCGACCGGATCTGGCCGGATCCACTGCCAGAAGAAACTTGACCGTCGGTGAGGGTGAAAGCGCTCAAATGATGGAACCGGCCCAGTATCCGCTCTGTGGGGGGTCGAAAGCCCCCCATTGGTGCTGTTAGGTGAGCGGGGGACTGCCGCGTCTTGGGTGGGTGGTGCACTGCACGAGTATGAGAAGTATCTGCCAAGGATGCGAATGCCTTGTTCCTCATGCCTGCCATCCCATGCCGGCGAGGAGACGCGGGGCCCGTTGCCTCAGTGTTCGAGATTCATTGCTGTTCAATCATTCTGGCAGGTACGTGGAGCCGCAGCAGTAGCATCATGTACCGTGCTGTCCGTCTGTCCGTAGCACACATCGATTGCAAGGGTCGGATCGTCAGAGAGCGGGAGCTGGCGAGGAGCCGTTGAGCCCGGGTCCCACGTTGGTTTGGGTTTGATGCGCTGTCAGTTGCCAGATGCCTCAGGTTGTGGTGTCATGATGGCCTAACACGCGCCTGGGGAAGGAGCTCTGGAGCTTTCTCGGAATGGACGTTGGCCGAGCCTAGGAAGCTGCGACGCCGAGGAAGCTGCGAAACAGGCCCGCGGGTTGCTCCAGGTCGTCCAACCTCACCTGCCTCTCTTGCTTGTGATGATGCCTCACCATCAGAATCGTCCTACCGTACTCGCAGGGACCTACCTTGCCTACATCTTGCCTTATCGTGCCTGGCAGCCGTCCCGGTCGATGAATACCACCCAACCCGAACCCGATGCCTCCATTCGCGGCACCGCCTGAAGGGAGTATTCCTATCCATGGAAGCCATCTCGCCCCTCCAGCTCATCCCTCACCCCAGCGCGCACGCAGCGCCGCAGCGGCGCACCGGAAAATAAGTCACATCCCGCCATCTCCCCGGCAGCAAGGACGCGCACATCACCTCAGACTCGCACTCCAGCCTCGCTTCGCAGGATGTCGGCGTGCATTGATCGCACATGGAACAGCGCCAACCGCATTTTCGTCCTGCCGCGGTAGTCGCCTCCTGTTGCCCGTCGCACGTTTCCCGCCGTCTCTCGCCTCAACCTGTTGTGCGCAATGCTGACCGGGTTGACTTGGCCAGCCATCATCATGCCATCCCTCCAGAACGTCCGCTAGCCCGGCCGCAACGCGGGGTCTGCATACTGTTGCAGCAAAACCGCAAAACAGGTATCCCGCGTCGGCTTCCTCATCCGGTCGTAGTCGAAGCATACCGCCTGTCCGTTTCGTCTCGGGTCGATTGTCGAAGATCAAGGGCAGGAAGAATCGGAGGTGGAAATTCGACAGGTAGCGATTGAGCATCTAGTCGGCGTTAAGTAGTGAGAACAGATCAACCTTGATGGCGCCCCGACCGGTGCCCTCCATGGTGGTACAACGACGCTGCGAGCAGGGATTCCGGCCTGGTGCGGCTTGAAGAAATGCCGGCGTCATGGATCGTTCTGGCTTGCAGAAGTCCCATGCGGTCGCGGATCAATCATTGCGCTGCAGAGGATCAGAGCGTGCTCACCGCCACACAGATGCGCATAGCTTCCAGGTAGGTGTCAGGTCCCTCGTCAACGGAAACACCTAACAACGTCTTACTTACTCAATTACATACATTCTATTCGTAATCAATTTCCTCCTCTCCTGCTACCCATTCTGAATTGCACTCATCTCGATTCATTGCAGGAAATGCGTTCCTACTAGTTAGTTGACATCATGACGTTATGCTATCCTATGGATACAGATGCTCGATGTGCTGAGATTGAAACAGAGGTGGCTGGGTAACATCCCGAGCGTTCTGGCTCTGTCCCTTACGATCCAAGTCATTGGATTGCTATCACGAATCGCCTCGCTGCACATCATGGGCTATCTGCCGCCACACTCGTTGGCTTGGTGGCTCAACCTGCCTATTGCTAGCTGGGCTGAGTCCAGCACGTTGTCTTCCAAGGAACGGGCCTTGTGCTTGATATTGCCATTAAGCATGATTTAACGAAGCCTAGGTGAGTCAACGATGGTTACTTCGACTTATCACATCAAATCCGAGAACTTGGTACGATCGGCCCATCATCCAACGAACACGCCAGAGCGTGGATGCATGTTCAGGCATCCAATTGGCTCATATATATTACATCGATTAGAGTTTACGGCGGCTTCCTGGCCTACTCAGACGCCCAGACCGATCAATATATTCGATTTGCGAGTTATTCGTGCCATTATCTTAAGCCTATATCGCAAAGTGTGCTGCTGTTGAGACTCACTGCCCGCGAGGCAACGCATTTTTTACCCTTTCGCGACAAGTCTCAACGACCTCCCAATATTATCACCTCCATCTTTGGATATTTACGGCAGCCTTTTGTTGCGAACATTTGTCCTGGAAGCGCCTCAGATATTGCCCAGCCTTAGGAGAGTCTCAGTTTTCATTGCCCAATAACCCACTCCTAGCACTGCTGCACCAACAACCCAGGGCAACAGCTTGGCACCCGCCTGTCTGGCTGTTCGCTTAATCTTGTCGGTAGCTGTGCGTCGTAGAGCCGCAGCTTCATTAACATGTGGGAAGGGGGCATTAGGTATCGGACGACCGAGGAACAAGCACAAGGGCTCCCAACCCTCCCCCATACGGTAGTCGAGTAACTGCCCATTTGGAACCATGTCGCGAACCAAATTGTTATGACGTTCCCAAGTTTCCCGGCCGAGTAGCCTCGCCTCCGCGAGGGTGTCTACCTCGAAAAGGCCCAGCATCATCTTCCGCGTGGCTTTGCCTGCGGACGAACCGAGAAAGCGCTCCAGATAATCGACGGTGAAGGTGACCGCCGGGCTCATGAACATCTTCAATATCCCTTCATCCATGCTCTTCCACCACTTGTCAAAGTCCCGTTCGACCAATATCACCTTCGCCTCGGGGTAAGTCTGGATGAGTTGGCGTGCGAAAGGGCCAGCGAGGTCTGTGACAGCTTCGGAAGATGCAAAGATTTCATCCCATTCGTCACGGGTAAATGGCTTTCCAGTGTAAGTCGGCAGTTGGGGGAATGAGGCGTCGCAGGCGCGGTTCCAAACAGCCCAGTGGTCTTCCTTATCGATGACCACAAGGCCGTGATAGGCATCCTGATAGCCCAGAATCCTCAGGGCTTCGCAAATTGATGCTGGTCCTGTTCGAGGGAGGCCCAGCGAGAGGACCTTCATCTCCCGCTTGGCATCGGTGAGTCCTGGCACCATTGCCAATCCTGGTGTTGTTCCAGCCCCGCTGAGGAATGAGGTTGATGGTTGTCAGTAGAAGCCGCCTCGAGAGCTTCGCGATCTGCTGCTGTTGATTTCGGTTGTCACCGCCACCCTTGAACGCAGGGAGTGTGGAACTGGGTCGCTAGGAGGGTGGGGGGATTCCTGAGCATCCAAAGTTCCTGGCCTTCCAAATACGTGGACCAACTCTGCGGAGTGCGAGCAGTTGAGTCAATCACGGCGAGCAACCAATTGGTAGTAACAAGGCTGGGTTGTCTCAATCTGGGGATACTTTTTTCCTTGACATCTCCATGTTGTGTTACGTGACACAGCTCAAACGACACTCCTGAACTCAACTAACCGCGCTTTTAAAAGGAAAATCCCTTAGGATCAAATTAGAACGGATTCTTCATCATTTCTTCACTATTTTTTTTAAATAATTTCTTTGCACATTCTTTTACATAAATGGCCAGGATACGTCACGATGATACACACTACTATACCCAATCTCGCGTCAAAATTCGGCCACAAGACCAAAAGTTCCATATCCCCTCTCTATACATTATCTGCTTTCAATCTATCCCGAATGTCGCCTAGCCTCGCAGTCTCAGGATCACACCCTGGGCGATCGTCAAAGGTGGATAGATCAAGCGGTTTGGCGAGATTTGCAACCTTGCATATTGGTCGACATTTCAACTTGGTCCCCCTGGTGGTCTCCCCTCAAAGTCGAGCAGCGACTCGACGAGCGCCGACCCTCAATGACGGGCAACTGGTGCTGCTCTAGTGACGGCCGACTAAATCTGTTGTAGGCGATGAAGTTCTCTCCTCCGCATGCGGTTGCGTTGGCCGGCGTGCCTTCTCTAAAGGACAATCGCCGGATCTCGACTGGATCAGTGTGCACCGGCTTGACCCCCATGTGGTTATAAATAAGGCTCAGCACGGGGATCGACAGCCCATGGACGACGATGGAAAAGAAGACAAGGAAGTAAACCACTGGGCTCATCACCCTCATAAGGTGCTCCTCTTGCTCTCTCCCTTCACCGACAGCCCCAAGGATGCGGCGCGCGTACTCGAGATAGAAGACGGCCCCCGCGCCAATTGGGCCGAAGTAACCCATGAAAACGGCCTCCTTCCAGCTGCTGCACACTGCCGGCATGGCCTTGTACGCCACGAGCAGGGCGGGGATGCGCCGGAAGACGATGACGAGCAGGCCAAGACACAGGAGGCGCCACCAGGTCAGGCCTGTGCCCTCCGGGTCGTGGAACTCGGCCCATGGGATAATGGTGCCGATGTAGCAGAAGCCGCCAAAGTTTAGCAGCAGGTCAACGCACGTGTTGAATTCATCGCGGCGGCTTCGCGACTCTCGCAGGTAGTGGCCGTCCCAGTTGAGCGCGCATCCGGCCGTGAAGCAGGCCAGCGAGTCGTCAGTGCCAATGGCGCCACAGGTCCCGATGATGAAGAGTCCCATGGCGGTCGGGAGTAGGAGGAAGGACTCGTTGTCGATCCATCGCCTGTTGAGCTGCTGTCAGACTCTGATGACTACACTGTTGGCTTTCGTTTCGACTTATGCTTGCTTACCTGTTGTGGCAGAAGCGGATGGCTTTGCGGAGGCCGAATCCGACGACGGCTCCGTAAACGAGAGACAGAATAATCATGTAGAGCCATGTCTCCAAGAACCAGACTTTCATAGTCGACCCGATACTCCCATCGAGCTCGTTTGCTATGGTCTCGTCTCCGGTCAGGTGTTCATGCCGGTCTAGATGATCCTCCGCAGGACGTGCGTCATTGTGCCGCAGCAGAAACACCGCAAGCAGGACAAATGGGAAGCCAAATCCATCGTTTGCTCCGGCTTCTGCTGATATAATCTCTCGCAGAGGCCGGCGAACGTACATGTCGGCAAAAGGGCCCTTCGCAATCGCTTGAGAGAGGACCGGGTCTGTACACGCAACACATGACGCCATAACCAAAGCCATCAGAAGTGTCAGGTTGGGTACCGTTGCGAGCATGCAAAGCGTAGTACAAAGCCACATTGCTGACATTATTGGTAAGAGGCACATTGCCATTTCCCGCAGACGTGTCCAGCAGTACTTGGCTGGGAGCTGATAGCCTGCAATGATGAGTTGAAGACCAATCATTACGCGTACAAGGCCCTATGTTATGGCGATGAATGTAAGCCAGTGATTGAGGCATGGACAAACTGGAAGTGGGCTTGGCTTACCAGAGCGATTGCATGGGTCTTGTTCTCTACTGCAGGCCCCCATCTCTCGCTGTCGATAAATCTTGATGCCGCAGGCCCCATTATGATACCAAAGAGCATCGCAGGCACTACAAGTCGTCAGTTCTCGGTTCAATGGAGTCACAGAAGGAAATAATGGGCACTTACAGGCACACCCCAGGTACCAGCTCTGCCTGATCTTGATCGACAACACGCCATAGCAAACAATAAAGCCACCTAGAGTGGTCAGTGGCGCCCTTGGTCGCGCTTCAGCCCATACATCAACTCACCTAGCGCTCCGAGGACGACGTTTAGCTCACTGACTTCGAGGAACGGCATAGTCAGGCGCGAATCCCTAAACGTTGGTCCATAAAAGTGGCACACTCAGACTAGTCCAGGAAAAGCCATCGTCCAGGGACCTGCAAGGCTTAAAGCTTGAAAGGGGCCAAGGAATCAAGGTCGCGGAAAGGCGAGAGACAAACATCTCATCCCTTGCCAGATCTCGTCCTGTGGCGCGGCCGATGAGGTGACACACTGATGAGGTGAGGCATGGATTGCCGGCGACCCGTAATCAGGAATGAAGCGTCACACGAACGTGCATTCGCAGATAAGAGCTTTCCTCGGTGCGCCTGCGGAATGTCTCAAGACCGGGTGAGCCGGCGGGCTCGGAGCGACGCGGTATGACGGGACCTGCGACAGCGTGCTACTCTGTACTCGGGGGTAAGCAGAAAAAGCAGGGCAGGGCAGTCCTTTTGTTGTCGTTCGCGGAGTCACAGCGACGCCAAGGCCATCCCGCTCCTCGTGATCCCCGATGCAAGCGCATGGGTGGCTATTTTTGGGCCACGCCTCACAGATCCAGGATCAGATCAATCTACTAATTACCAGTAATTACACAACCTCCGAAAGGGCTGTGGCCTGTGTGTTTGTATGCGAGTTCGTATGCGTGTTTCGGGTCCCTTTGTGGCTGCTGTCTCTGAGTAACGAGACTGAGACACTGGCGATCCTCATCGTGGAGGCGGTGGCCCAGAACGAGCGGGACAGGGGCGGCGGTAAAGCTTAAACAAGCAATGAGAAAAGGGGGGCTGCTTCAAACGTTCCTTGGGTTGGGAAGAGGCATGTAAGATGGACATGGCAGATCACGGGCAGATCTTGCCGCATGCCGGCCAAGATCTTCACGTGGGTTCGCATGCCTGAAGTCGATGGCAGTGAAAAAACGGTGAGTAAACCACTAGAAGCATCCATGCATGCACTCAACAAGACAGACACGAGGTGGCTGCATCTACACTCTTCTCCGGGCCTTGAGACTGGAGTGTGGGAATGTCACTGAGAGCGAGCGAGGAACCATCACAGGATTCGGTCAGGTTGTGCTTGTCAAAGATTTGGATTGAAACTTTTGAATATGGGTTAAGGATATTTCGCGGCTGGTGGTCGTAAGCTGGCGCTCATCCCAGCAATGTCATAAAAAACGTATTGGGCATCATTTAGCCCGAAATCCACATCTTCCTCCATGCCACTTTTCATTTTGCCCTGAATTTTCCTTCCCTCTTTTCCCAATATCATGTCCAATCATGGGTCTTGTAGCCCAGAATCACTAGCATCAGGCGTCGTCCGATCAGCTAGAGATTGCAGCATCTTCCGGCCGCTCTCGACTTGGTCATCCTTCTCCACCCTAGCTCGGTCTGTGTCCATTGACTGAGCCATCGTTCCTCCCGTCACGGGACCCTGCTCTTAGCAGACCCTTCCCAGTGGCCAAGGACCTATGAGATGTGACATCACGCATGTGCGTCTCAGCGACATCGGACGTCCCCTCACAGGCGGTTCGCTCACTCCTTAGCCTTCTTCCTTTCGGCGAGGCGGGCCTCGTATGCAGCGCGGGCGGCAGGCGTGGGGGGCACGGGGACCTTCTCGACGCCGTGACGCACGCTGACTCCGTCGGTAGAGCTCATGTACTCGCTGAAGGCACGCTGCTCGATATCCATGTCCTTCCAGTTAACGCCGTTAGACTTGCGAGAGGCGTGGCGCAGGTACACGCGCTTTGTCCACTTCCAGAGCTCAACGCCAGCAAAGAAGAGGCCGGCAGCCACGAAGACGATCCCCCACTCCCAGCTGATGCCGGTATGCTTGAACACGGTGGTGCTGACGACAGGAATGTAGAGCAGGGGGAACAGGGTCACGTATCCAAGCATGATGGCCCAGAAGAGGAACTGGTTTCGCCAGACGTCGATCATCCACTGGGTGAAGTACTTCTTAGAGCCGGGCTGCATGCGGAAGAAGGAGCGTCGCATGTCAACCATCTCCCAGGCCAGGAAGAGAGAGAACCAGGTAAGGCAGGCAAAGGTGGTGGCACGGGCGCGGAAGACGGTGTCGCACTGGGGGCTGTAGTGGTCGTTGCAACCCGATCCGAGGTTACCGTCACCCCAGGCGTACATGCGGAGGACAAAGGTACCAAGGCAGAGAGCGGCGATCCAGAGACCATAGACCAGCATGTCGAGCATCAGCTCGAGGGTGAAGACACCCGTCTTGAGCGACTGAGGGGGGCGACGCATGATGTCAGGGACGGCACGCTCGAATCCAAGACCCATGTCGGGCAGACCGGAAGTGGCCATGATGATCCAGACGATTTCGACAGGGGCCAGGGGGAAGACGGAGAGGCCGGTCTTGTCCTTGAAGACAAGACCGACCAAGAGGGTGGTGGCCTGGGCGACGTTGGTGGCAAGGACGTGCAGAATGAACTTTTGGATGTTGTCGAAGATACGGCGACCTTCCTCAATAGCAGCGACGATAGAGGCGAAGTTGTCATCGGTAAGTACGATGTCTGAGGCGTCCTTGGCAACATCGGAGCCAGACTGGCCCATGGCGATGCCGACATCAGCGCGGCGGAGCGAAGGAGAGTCGTTGACACCATCACCAGTCTACATTCAAAGTAAGCAAGATGTTCAAATCGACGAGGGCGGAAAGCACATACCATGGCGCAGAACTTCTTCCGGCGGTGCAGGGCCTCAATCATTCGGACCTTGGTGTTGGGAGCACATCGGGCAATCACAAGAGGCAGGAAGGGCAGCAGGTCGATCTCGTCCTCGCTGAGGGCGTCAAACTCGGCAGCGGTCATGACCATGGCGCCAGCAGTGTCGGCAGCAACCTGGTCCATGCGGGTGGGCAGAATGCCGACCTCAATAGCGATAGCCTTTGCGGTCTCGGGGTGGTCACCAGTAAGCATGTGGACGGAAATACCAGCCTCATGGCAAGCACGCACGGCGGGGGCAGACTCAGGGCGGGGAGGATCATAGAGACCGACGAGACCACGGAAGACGAGGTCGCACTCGACGGTGGAACGGTCAATCTCGTCGCCCTTCTTCAGATCGATGTGGTAGGGCTTGGAGGCGAGCGCCAGGACACGGAGACCCATGCTGGCCAGGGCACGCATGTTGCGGAGGATCTCCTCCTGGAACTCCTCGGTGATGGGCACCTGAGTCTCGTCGTCTCCAGGGCAGTAGGTGGCACAGGCTCCCATGACGCGCTCGACGGCACCCTTGGTGAGGGCGAGGAGCTTGTCGGTGCGGTTGTCCTTCATGATGACCGACATGCGCTTGACGTCAGAGTCAAAGGGCAGCTCGGCAATCTCGCTGTACTGGTTGTGGTTGTCGTGGCTCATGAGCTTGAGACGGTTCCAGTCGAATCGGGAAGCAAAGACCTGGATGGCAATCTCAGTGGGATCACCACGTGCGTGCCACTCTCCGTCCTTCTGGCTGACGGTAGCAAGGTTGGCAAGAGAAGCGACTCGGAGGAATTCGGGCAGGCCGTGCTTGCTCTGCGAGAGCAGGTCGGCAGCAGTGGCAATGGTACCGCATTCGCTGCCTCCCTGCTTCAGAGGCATCTCGTGGGGCTGGCGAGGGTCCCAGCGGATCTCACCAACGGTAGGGTCGAAAGCAGAGACGGAGTTCTCGATGGTGTAGGTTCCCTTGCCGGGCATCCAGGCACCGCGGGCAACCATCTTGCCCTGGGTGAGGGTACCAGTCTTATCAGAGCAGATGTCGGTAACGGCACCGAGAGCCTCGAGAGACTTGAGGTTTCGGACAATAACGTGACGCTCAACCATACGCTTCGTTCCGGCAGCCATGGTAATCGTTAGGACGACAACCAAACTGGCAGGGATCATGGACAATCCAGTAGCGACAGCGTAGATGATGACCTGCTGGTTGGAGTTGAACTTGTTGGCAGCGAGGACAATGATGGCACAGACAACGGCAACTCCGAAGAGCAGGATAGCCAGTCGGGAGAGCTTCTTCTGCAGGGGAGTGCCGACGTTGACACCAAGGAAGCGACCAATGGCATCAGTAAAGGTAAGGGTATAGGCCTCAAGGTAGCGGTGGGGCTTGGCCGAGCCGTCAGGCTTTCGCTTGACGGGTCGGATCTTGCTGTCCTTCTTTCGGAGGGCATTGGCAATAGCACCAATCTCAGTGCAGACACCGGTAGCGAAGACGATGCCCTTGGCGCGGCCCTTGGTGACGGTGGAGGAGCTATAGGCAACGTTGAGGCGATCACCAGGGCCAGTGGAGTCGTCAAAGACATCGTCCTCGTTCTTTCGTACCGGTAGGGATTCGCCAGTAAGCATGGCCTCGTCCGTCTCGAAGTTGACCGCCTCGATCAGCCTATGGAGCTCTCGTTAGTTGAATTGTCACAACAGGAGGGTTGTGGAGGGGTGGGCCTTACCTGACATCGGCGGGGATGGTATCGCCAACCTTGATTTCCACAAGGTCACCAGGGACAATCTCGATAGACGGGACAACCTTGGAGTCGCCATCACGGACGACATTGGCAGTGGGGGAGGACAGGGACCGGAGAGAGTCCATAGTCTTCTCGGCCGAATACTCCTGGAAGAAACCGACAACAACATTGAGACCAATGACGAAGGCGACGACACCGCCCTCGATCCAAGACTTGATAGCAAATGACACACACATGGCCATGATCAAAACCTTGGATTGACGTCAGTAAAGTTCTTTTGAAGGAGTCCCATAATAAAATGTTTCATCGCGATGATCAAGGGACTAATGTGTGTACTGGTCTCATGCAATGACACAACCGGCCAACCAGGGCATTCAGGAGAAAAGGACGACGGAGAAACAAGCGGTAACTCACAAGTGTCATGGCGTTGGCAATCTGGGCAATGATAATCTTCAAGGGCTGGATACCCTCACCGTCTCCCAGCTCATTGCCACCAAACGTCTCAAGTCTCTGCTTCGCTTCCGCCTCGGTCAGGCCATGGTCCATGTTAGCCTTGAGCTCTTGCGCAACCTGGTCCATTGACAGGGCGTGAGCGGGCTTGCTCATGGGGTCATTGCTCTGACCAGAGACGTGAGTCTCGGTCGCTTGATCCTTAGCCTGTGCCATGGCTGTGGTCAACTCCAGCGACGTGTGTATGCTCCAGCTTGTCGGTATGTGTGTGGGCAGTTGATCGTAGGAAGAAGGAGGAGGAGGACGGTGCTTCAGTTCTTCTTTGAGATCCGAAGAGGCTCTTTTGTTGCAAGAGGCTTTCTGGTGATCTCGATGGTAGAACTAAAGGGTCCTTGGAGAAGAGAGACTCACAACTGTCGTGGGGCCGGGGGCAATGGAGTCTTAAGTAGATGACGGGCTCGCCTCGAGGGGTCCCCATCCAGACGGGATCCCCCCCCCCCCGATTGTCATTGTCTCTCTCAACTCTTGGACAGGGACTGCGACAAAACGAGTTGTACTCCAGACACCCCCACTGCGCCAAGAGTTGGTCCAATTTTTCCTTCTCTGCCGCTGATACAATTCCAAAAGGCGGGGTTGGAACCTGGAGCGGGATCCTTGGCGAGAACGTAGGGGCTTGGGAGGTGTTGATAAGCCGGACCTGCTTGGCCACGAAGGCTGGGTCCGGCCGACGTATGCCAAGTCCAACCGTTGATATCATCCAACATCCATTCTCCCTGAAAGAGTCGCCTGCACATTGACCACACCCACACACACACCAAAAAAATTCAAGTCTCTCGCCGTTTTATTCTCCCATGTACTGACAATTACCAAACATAACTTGGTAACCAGGCTCCCCAAAAGGGGGGCACATCGAGTTACTCCGTGCCCGCCGTGCGCCGCAGCTCGGTTGGGCCGTCTGGCCGATCCAGTGCCCACGCCGTGTCTGGCACGTCACTGCCCGGCCGGACGCAGCAGCGCGGCGTCGACGGTGGCGGCTCCAATTGGCTCTCGTGAGTGGGTGGTTTAGTCTTGGCCGGGGCCTTGGCCGGGCTTGCGTGACCGGGGCTAAATTTGCTTAGGACACCGAAACCCGCCGCCGAGCCTCGAGGGGTGCTTGACGAGATGCCCAGAGCCGCCTATGATTGCACCGGGCTTTCACCAGAGGTGGGTCGCGTTGCAGGATTGTACTTGGGTATACCGTCTGGAGCCGAGTTGGAATAGACGCAGAGGAGGGGGGGATGAGAGTGCAGTTTTGCGCGACAGACAAGGCAATCACACGCCCCCTAGCGCCTCTTCCCCCCCCATCCCCCCTTGTATGAGTATGCGTCTGTCCGCTTCTCACTGGGCGAAGGATCGTATTAGTGAAGCAGGCGCCTTGAGCAAGAGGGGCGCCTCGCGGTTTGTGGTGGGGGTATCTCGTCTTTTCTCGGCGTGTTGAGGCCATCAAGTCCAGCAAGAGCCCGGGACACTGACCGATTTTTGCCAGGCCAATTTTGCTTATGTCGATCGTTTCTTGGGCTTTTGGTCTCGTTGTAGTTCGCCTGACCTCGTGACCGTTGGCGATCGGATCTTGGCCAGATCTCGTTGACGTTTACGGTTCGTCGGGCGGCTGCCACGAGTCCCAGTGCTGTTGCGGCTCGAGGACAGGCATGAGGTGCAGGCACTGCCACACAGCGAAAGCCCCGGCAGGACTTGCTGCTGTTAGTCACACAGTCTTATCTCTGCGCAGCGCCCCCTCTGTGCCTTAGCTGAGCCAGGTATCGCATCGCTAGCGGCTGGCGACGGGCCGGGGTGTGTTTCTGGTGAGAATTGGGCAGCACGTTAGAGCGCTAGCAGAGACGATGTGGAGATCGGGCTCAGTTTGGGGTATTTACCGCACAGTGCACACAGCTGGCAGGCAGTGCCTGTCAGTGCTCTATCGCTCACGTGAGCTGCCTGGACGTCATTCTAGAAGGCGACTCCGCACCAATGGTACCTCGTACGTAACCTCCCTCCACCCATCGGTGCACCGCGCAGTACCGTATAAGCTTAAATTACCACCTATCCTCGGCCATTTGTCTCCCTCGAGGCCCACAGCGTCGCAACACTGCGGCAGGCCTCGGTGGCCAACAACGACGCTGTGAGCAGAGCGTATCACGTAGCACTTCGTGGTTGCACCGGCAGTCGCATCCCACGCTGAAAAACGCACGCATATTATGGGATGCACACCCAGAGGGCATTTGAGGCCAGGAAGGCGCAACCACACCCCGCGCGCAGGGGGGCTCCGGGCACTGCTATTGGGTCCGCCGCCCTCCGCTCCTCTCCGCTGTGGGGGATGACACGGAAGTCTCGGCGCCGAGGCAGCCACTGCGGAGGCAGCGGAACACATGCTGGTGTGGGGGCTGGACCAGGCCGGCAGGGAAGCCCGCCACAATGGCGGAGACGCATGCTCACTCACACACAACAGGGGACGACGAACAGCCGGCCTAACAGGCGTGACGGGGTTTTGGGATTATGCACTCCCGGCCCAACCACAGTCCAACGAGAGCCCGAGGAGCCAATCTGCCTAACCGCTGCTGCAGCGCAATTGTGGAGAGATAACGCTTGGACGACTTGACGGAGCCCCGTCTCCATCTCCGTCTCCATCTCCGTTGCCCGGGCCGGCTCTCTCAACCTGAAGCTGCGCTGCCTTACCGCCCGCCTACCGTAATACCCTGCTATGACCGGCTGACCTGAACCAAAGAGAGGACGACGACGCGGCTGGCGCCCCATTTGTCTGTGGCTCCGTCTGTTCCTCCGGCAGTGCGCCAGATGCTCGCGATCTAGATCCCCCCCCTCGTTACGGGCCACGGCATCTACGCAGCAGGCTGACCCTAGTCATGTCGTCTGCACAAAGCATGATTGGTATATCCTTGCCGGTTTACTTGCAAAACTCTGCCCATCTCCAGAGATAGCTGTGCAGTATGCAGCAACTAGTCTGTCTGCCACCTCAACGCGTGTCTCGGGTCCGGCAATCAACAGATCATCGCGACGGCCACGGTCAGCACTCGATCCTTCAAGTCCGTGGAGCGTTGTATCGTTGTAATGCAATGGCGCATCGCATATGTACGCGTACAAAGTAGTATAACGCACGGAAATTCTCACGAGGCTCTAGGAAGGAAAAAGAAATACTTGCTCGCCTCCTCGGCCCCTTCCCCTCCGTGCCCGAGCAGAGCCCCCCTGGTGAGGTTTCATGCAACTTTGGTTAAGGCGTCACAAGACAACCCAACCCCGTCAGCTAGCCTGCCCTCCTGTCTGCCTGACTGGTTGCTGCCGCTGAAGAAAAACCTTTCGCTGCACACCCTGCGTTGCGGCTGCGAGATACATGTAACATGGCATGCTAGAAAATCGTCCGATTATGCCCATGAAGCTGAACGCCATCCGGCTATTGATTCGAGAGCCTGCCGCTTGTTCCCACACCCCTGGTTGGTTTGGGTTGCGTGCTGCAAGAAGCAATGTTATCACGATGAGTGTCAGAACTTGCGGGACTTTTCGGGCAACCCAAGCGATCAAACAGAGTCTCCCAATCCAATCCAGCCCATTGGAGGGGAAGGGGGGTTTCCGGCATGCACCGGTTACGTATCGCTAATCTACTAATCTTGCTTTTGTTTTGTTGAGGGGAGGAGCGGAGCGGAAGCCATCTGTTCGTCCCGCCCGGAAGCTACTTCCCGCCCAAAAAAAGAGAGCTTCGCGCGGGAACTGGATAATATTCTCTGGTCCAAGCCAGCCAGTGTATCTTCCCCTTTTACCCCTCTCTTTCGCTTTTTAGGTCAAACACGACAATCAACTTACTCGGACCCGACTAGCTAGCGTCTCGGGTTGCGTGCGAGAGCCAAGAAACACCGTGGTTGGCTTTGCCAGAACTAAGCATCAGCGGCCCCGTTGTCGTCGTGACAGTACCATGCGCGAGGCACTTGGCATGTTAGATTGATGTCTTGGGGGCCAACCGATCGTGTGTCGCGCATCATCGGCGGCTGCCGCCACTGGACAAGCCAGGCTTTGGCACAGAGCAGGCGAGCGTGGCAACGACACAACCACCTGCGGCTTGGCTGCGCCGCCCCGCGTGGTCTTGCTCCGGGGGAGGGGCGTGGGCGCGGGCGTCACCATCGTCGTTGTCCGTACGTGACCATTGACGGTAGAGCGAGCCACGATGTAGGGGTTGTCGGGTCCCACCGTCGGCACTCAAGCCTCAAGCCTCGATGCTTGCCAAGGACTCTGGGGCCTGGTCGCCGTCGGGGCAGTATTACCACTCGGTAACCTGTCGCTCACGGCCGAGTGCGCCCCCGCGACGGGATGCGACCGAACGTGTTGGATTAACCTCGTCTCACGCTCGGCTATGAGAGCGCCAAGATGATGAATGCGTCGAGCCACAGCAACCCGGACGGATGGCACACACAGCACGACTCACGAGACAAGCTGCCAAGGTGAGCAAGCAATTTAGGGACCTTGGCGCAGACGATCCGTTGCACGCCTGGTCATCGTCGTCAAGACAATGCCAAGTGTCTTGGCTGACAGGGAATGCAAAGGCGATGAGCATCTCCGCCCGGCGGAAGAGGAGGAGTGAAAGCGAGGATGCGAGGCGGAGAGTGTGAGGGGAGGAGTGCTACGCGGAGGAGGGGTCGTCGCCGGTCGTAGTCAGCGAACCGACCACCAACCAGCCAACCCGGTCAGCCAGCCAGACGCACTGGTAGAAAAACAAGGCCCCGTTGTTGCTTCCAAGACTTCTAGAGCTTTTTGGGAGCCTTGGCACAGCAGGCTGGCCCTCGTCGAGTGTCATTGGGCATGCTGACGCAGTCCCTGTCCCGCCAAGAGGATGCGGCGAATTCCGACCCACAACACTGCGACTGGGAGCAAGAAAGGTGCGCAGCTGCCTTGATCCTGTCTGCCTGTCCGTTTCGATGGGATTGTTCTTGGACTTTGGAAGAGGCACAGCACAGCACTGATGCAGAGATCGAGGCCAACCATTGATTCCTGGGTTCAGCCAGCCTCCCTGCCTCGCCGTTCTCCGAAGCTCACGAGGTAACCCTCCCTTGTTGGTTCTCTACGTATTGCCGAATCATCTCCATCCGGCCACCTCTCCCCCGTACCTCCTCCTAGCCTCCGGACGGACGTGTGTCTTGGCGGGCTGGCGCGGGGTTCCGAACCATCGCCGCCCGGCCAAACCGCGGCCTCCGTGTTAGCGTCCCCAACGAGCACTTTCAAACAAAAACAGAAGGTGATATTCCGCTGCACACTATTGGAAGGTTAAATAAAGGGACGCGGCTCTTGGCATCATTCTTGAATTTTAGTCAAGACTTGCTTCAGCAGCGCCAAGTCAGACTACAAGAGATAACAAGCAACCCGCAGGACAGCCAAGACAATCCATCGTTCTCGGGCTGCGACGAGGTAATAACAACACCCAACCAGAAACACACACTCTCTCACACTCGCGTCATCCGACACGAAACAGACGCACACGCCCAGCCGATGAGAAAAATAAAGTAAAAGCCAAGCTCTTGAAACAAAGTGACACGAGTCAACCAGGGGGCAGTCTTCATGTTGCACTGACAGTGCGCACGACGCACAAGTGCTACCCCACAACACCATCATCGTCTTGTCCTCCTCAAGCATTGAATCCCTTGCCCAGCCAAGCCAACGGCCTCAACACGCCCCAATCATCCTCAACCAGCGGTGATAACACCCGCCCTCGCCGCTCTCCTTCCCCCTCCCCCCTCCTTCAGATGGCACTCATCTGGTGAGCGCAGCACTTCCAGTCCCCGCCAGGGCCTTGGCGGAAGACGCTCGAACACATGGCGTCGGTGCCAACCATCTCGCCCTTGTGCAGCCGCCAAGCCGTGACGCGGTAGATGACGGCCGCGCTCATCAGGTCGACCTCGACAAAATCCGGGTCGCCGTGCACCTTGTATGCCGTCCACGGCTCGTACTCGTCGTCGATGTACTCGTCAAAGGTCGGCTCCGTCTTGGGCGAGTAGACCTTGCGGTCGGGCTCGACGAAGACGGCGTCCTTGGACACGTATTTGTGGATGGCCTTGGGCTTGTCGCAGAGCGAGCCCCAGAGGAGCTTGATGGCGTCGACCGTGTCCTCCTTGTTGCGGAACTTGATGGTTCCCGACTTGGGCTCTGGCATGGTTGGTGGATGGATAGATGGTAAGTATTAGTCGAGTGGTATAGTAGAGGCGATCAGTGCTTCGAGCAAGCCGTAGACAATTGTTTGCAAGTGTAGGTATGTTCTTTCTCTGTTGTAGACGATGCGAAAAGAGACGGACGGCCTGGTTACGTCGTCGACGAAATATCACCCACGCAATGAGGTTCTACGCACTCAGTCGAAACCTGGAACGTGCCTCACCACCCCTGCCCAATTGACGTCAGCGATGTGCGGCATCTGGAGGGGCGGCCCGCAACCGTCATTGGCGGGCTGTCGTGCGACACTGGATGACCAGGAAATCGTCCTGCAATTCAAGCCATGGGTCTCTGATGCAATAGATGTCATTTCCTACGATCGGAAGACAGGGCACGAGATTGTCATGGGATTTTTACCCTTGGGATGTTGTGCCATACTCGTGATGGTGAGAAGTGTGGATGAACAGACCCCCACTCTAATGAGATGATGGCAAACGTCATAAAGCGAGAGAATCCATGGCGGCTATAGCCCATTATTCGAGCGATGTTAGAAGCCAAACCTTCACTCATATCATTCTGCATGGGAATATTCCTGCTGATCAATGTCAAATCATCATTGCTTAGTATTGGATACACGTCCGAGTCGGAAAGACTCAAAACTCTAGGGTAGGGTCGTATCAACAGGACATCATTACGGCCTGGGAGCAGCCAATAGGAGAAAACCCTACGAGGCAATGATACGTTGGTTGGGTTCTTTTTAACCAAGTTCCTCTTAATGGTTTTGATGCGCAATAGTGACTGAGGTTAGACGAGGTTAGACACACACTAGTCCACCACAGGAAGAACATATTCAGTGCATTGTACAGTATTCATTTACTAACAGCTATATAGGCAGCCCAACTCCTCCTCGTTGCCGGGGTATAAAGTGTGGCAGAAACCGGCAATTAACGAGTTGACATGGTCATAATAGTAGTGTACGGCCATCAGCCATCAGTGGGAATGTCGTGTCTCCCGTGTCATGAAAGTTTTCCCCTCCTTTCGAAACGCCTCCCCAAAAAGCAAGACAAAGTTAAAAAAAAAAAGAGCACATTAATCGGCGCGGCTATATTTCGTCCCCCCGTGGCTTCGGAGCCCTGGAAAAAGGAAATCTTTGGCGGTAAGGAGCGTGCAGAGAGAGGGAAATTGAGCTGTAAACGACGCGTAAGAGGTATAGCATCAATGAGAGAAAAACAGGTAAAGGAAACAACAGGGCTGTTCAGTGGAACTGCTCCTGGATGATGACGCGCGCTGCGAATCCAGCGCAGCACTTGATGCCCATCTCGTGCTCGCACCAGGGGCACGCAACGGTCATGGACACCTTGCCCATGAAGCCCTGCTGCCTCGTCGGCGTCAGCACGCCCTCGGGGTGCACCATGGCCTCGTACAGCTGGCTCGGCATGTCCTGGTAGAACTTGCATTTGCAGCACTCGACGAACATCTTGGCCACCGCGTCGCGCGACTTGCTCGTGCTGAGCTTGCCGTGGTGCCGGGCCCCCTTGGCGTCGGCCGTGGCGGCCACCCGGTTGACCTTAAGCGGCACGGGCGGCGGCATGTCCATGTCCAGCCTGACGTGCGTCGATGCGTCGTCCTTGTCCGCGGCCGGCTGCCTGAGCCGGCCCTTGCTCTTGCCCTTGTGCCTGAGGGATGGGCGCTGCTGGACGGGGGAGGGCGCGTAGTGGCCCTCGTTGGAGGAGGAGTCGGTGTCCTTGTTGCTCGTGGTGGGACTGCGCAGGTTTGCGTTGGAGAAGGCTTCCAAGACTCGCTTGGCGGCCGCCTCGATCGGGTCGCAGTCCGAGTCCTCGGACTCGGTGGTCGGGTAGATGGACTGGCGCAGGTGGGCTGGCCGCGAGGCCTTCATGGCGGCCTCCATCGCGCTCGACGGCTGCTTGATACCCGAGAAGCCCGTCGGCATGCTCTTCTCCGACTGCGGCGGAGATGTGTCTGGGGTGCCGGGGGTGGCCGACCTGCGGAGAGGGTCCGAGTAAAACGAATCCTCCGACGAGCTCGTCGTCGGCCTGTACGCTGCTATATGGTTGTCCATGGAGACGGGCATACGGGACTGCTCGAGAGTGCTTCTGCCAGGCGAGGGCTTGGGAGTCTTGGGCGTCATGGAGATGGAGGAAGCAGAAGCAGGCGACGATGGCGATGTGGGCGAGGAGGTGATGGAAGAAGAGCGGCCGCGGCCGAATGCCGACTTTGCGGCTCCCTTGAGGTTCCATTTATGCGAAGTGGTGGTGATGGCGGGACGAGGTTCGGGGAAGGGCTTGGGCTTCATGCCTGCCGCCGTGGTCTCGTAACGCACGCTCATCAAGGGCGCGCGCTTTTCCTTGAACGGGTTCAGCGACTCCATCGAGCTTCTCCCCTTCTCCGAGCTAGCGCTGCTGCTGGTACCCGACGCCAGGTCTCGCTTCGAGCTTCGCCTGGGCGGCGGAGGCGGCTTCGACGCAGTGGAGGAGCTTGACTCGCCCGACTTCAACTCGGGCCGGGCGGGGGCTGGCTTCTCCTGAGATCCGCTCTCCGCCTTGTCCCTTCCCGCCTCGGGTTGGGTCTTTGGCTCGTCTGGTTCCGTCTTTAGAGCGGTGCTCGAGGTTGATGGCGTGCTGCTTTCTTCTGGATCCGAGACTACCAGAACCTCCTTGTCGCTGGAGTCGGACGCAGTACTCGCTGTTTTCCCAACACGAACACCGCCTCTTCTAACCAAGCCCTCCCCCTTAATGTGGGCTGGCAGCTCTGCAGGAGCAGTTTGCTGTTGGGGCTTGGTCTCTGCATCGTTTTCGTTGTCATCCGCAATAGCGCAGCTCTCAGCAGCGCTCGTGGGCTTCTTATCCGCACGGGCGCTCCAGAGGTAAATATTTGGCAGGTCCTGCTTCGTTGGCTCCTTGGGAGCGCTCATAGACCGGCCTCTACCAGTCGGTGGCTTGTTGGAAATAGGGGGATACGCGCGGCGTTGCGCATCCGCCTCCCTGTCCCGGCCAGGAGGCCCGTTGGTCTTGAGGGGGGTGAAGGAGCCGTGGCCAGTGAATGACTTTCGCAGGGCCGGATGGACAGTGCTGGTCCCCTTGGCCTGGTCATCTAGCACCTGCTGGTGGAAGTCCTGCTTCTTCTTTTCCAGCCTCATGCCACCGAGGAACCCAGTCGGACTGGTCTGGTCGAATGACGCTCGCCGCGTTTCGAATGAACATCTGAAAAGAGAGGAGAGGGATCCGGAGCGACCGCGCTTCGGGCTATCAGGGTCATCCTTGCGCGAAAGAGATATTCCGAGGAAGCTGGAGGAGCGCGGCTTGCTCTTGGGCTTGGGCTCGGGTTCGGGCTCCTTGGGACTTCGGCCCCGTTCACGGTTGGGCATGATGTAGCTGGGCGGTGCCTTGACCAACCGCCTGCCGCGGGGCCTCGGGTCCTTCATGGCCATCTCCTTTTCCATTTGTTTCTCGGCCTTCTTCTCTTCCTTCTTTTCCTTCTTGTGTCGATCATGCGCCTCCCAGGTGGGAGAATGGCAGATTGGCCTCGGCTGCTCAACCTGCGGAGGGAATGAAAACGCCACATTCTTGGGCGAATGCTTATCCATGCTCGGCCTCACGGGGCAAGCAGAAGTTCCGTCGCCGGAGGAGTCGGTGTGTTTCCGTGATTGCTTGTCCATGCTTGGTCGAACAGGGCAAGCAGCGGTGCCGTCGCCCGAGGCGTCCGAGTGTTGCCGGCCATGCTTGGGCTTGTGGGGTTTCCGCGTGGCCTCATCCTCTGAAGATGGAAAAGACTGTGATGCCGGTGATGATGGGACGGATGTGTGCTGTCGAACAGGAACCGGAGGGGCGCGTTGGGTCTCCTTGGGAACGAGCCCAAAGCGCCGGGGCTGTGTGGTAGCTGACGACGGTGGATAGTGCTTCTTGTTGGGGTCGGAGCCTTGCGCTCGTAGGAGCTGCGGAAGCTTGTTAAAATTCGTTCCCGAGGGCAAATCAATCAAGTGCCTTACCGAAAGCTGCTTCTCTAGGTCTAGCATGCGCTGCAGGCTGTTGGACCGATCGCGGTCCACCTTCTTGGTTATTTCTGTCATTGTGTGATGGGATGCCTCAGTCTAAGCAGAGTGTGGGGCTTTCGAGTTTGCGATTCCAGCTCAAAGCTGAAGAAACACGTTGATGCATAAAATAAAATCCGCGCCCGTGAGGGGATGCAAGACTGAGTCCAACGGAATGCGAGCAAATTTGGAAGCAGGACGGTAATTTTTCAAGGGCTTTGAGTGACGTGAGAGACGCGGACGGGGCGGTGAGGTTGGTGTTTGAGCAGGCGACGAGGGGCTGAACAGGGAACCAGGCTAGATAGTCGTCATGATCCTGGATTTCCTTGGATGGCTGGCTTCCTGTTCCTTGGACTCTGTTCTTCTCCCTCTGCTCTCACAATTCTGTTCCGCAGAGTTCAGAGGAGTGAGAAAATGAAGTGAGAGACTGGAGCGAACGGACGAGCAAGCCACTGTCAGCAGGCAGTGAATTACTCAACGCGCGGCGGTGGGGCGATGACAGGCACAACAACACCACAGGTACGGCCAATTCAGAGGCGGCGCAGAGGGACCAGTGGGATTGCTTTTGCTGGTGGAGGAGTGACACGAAGCAATTGCGAGGAGAGGAGCGAGAGTGTCACGACCCAGTGGCGATGTCAGAGTGGAAGTAGGAGGGAGAAATGCAAAAGAGCTGGGGAAATGCGCTTGGCTTGGGGGGGGGGGCGGCCGTTGAGCGTGTCGTGGAAATATCCATGGATGCCATCCTAGATATGAGAAGGCGAGCAGCCCGCCAGCCTCCCCCTGCACGCCTGAACAGCGGTCTCCCCGGTTGATGCGGGATAGGACAGGCACGTCGGCCACCCAACATGGGCACCATCTGAGCCGCCAGTGACCCGCCACCCTCTGCACTGTCTGCAGCCGACAGTCGCTAGAATCGGGGCCCGTGCCGTGCGGTGGGTGCCCGGGCCAAGGAGAGCGAGCTCCTCCCAGCGCCTGCTCTGCGGGCAGCCAGCTCGGCCGGCCGCTAGCAGCATGCGGGCTACACATGGTATCTGCACTGTGACTGAGGTGCCTTGCTGGTGTCGCCACCCTGGGCGGCAGGATATGATGCTTTAGACGGGCTGGGAACAGTCGTTGCGGTGGGTGTGGGCGGCTGCACCTCGAATCCCCGAGCCCTAGCTGGCTGCTGCCGACTGAGGTTGGCCGTACTGGGCGGTCGTTGGCCCGAGTTGGCTGGAGCTGGCTGTAGCTGTCCTGTCAGGGCATGGTGCGGCCCCGGAATACGAACTTGTCGTGATGGTGTGGCTGTCTGGGGATCCACGGGCGGCGCTGCTTCACAAGCTTGACAAGCAAGTGACAAGATGCTGATTCGATTATCCGTCGTTAGTTTCCCCCATCTGCAGCTTGTCAGCCCAGCCCGTCCGTCGCGTACATGATCCGAGTTCATCCAGCAAGACGACAGGTCCGTCTATCCGTTGAATTGATGCGGGACGCGGGAATGGAAGATGGGATGATCCACTGAGGCGCGTCGTTTCTGTGTCCTTGCTTCTGCGTCATCGTCGCATCACGTCTCGCTCTAATTACGCGCAGGACTCGTGCTTACAGGACGGCACAGTACTCACTACCGGAGGCTGGTGTTGGCTTCTAAATTCTATGCAAGACAAAAAGTGGAGGTTGGTGGCGGACGGAAGGGCTGGTGCGCGCCCGGCACTCTCCACTACTCCCACGATCCCGGTCGGCCCCAGCGGAGGACGGAAGGTAAGGTATGGATAGCCCTGAGTCGGCCCAAAAATAGCACAGCACACACACCACGACCAAGAAAGTTGTTGCCAGAACGTGGGCTCATTGCAGAAGCTTTTCGCCAGCTCTCCCTTGCATCGCTTGGTCGCAATCGCCCACCCACGGCCCCTCCCGGCCGCCGGCTCTGGGCGACAATGACACCATGTTGCCGTTGCACCAGGGAAGAAGCCTTTTCTCTTTCTAGCGTGCTAGTGTGGGTGGCCAGCCCTTGTGCGTGCTGGCTCTGGAAACCCAAATCTGGACGACTTGTGAGGGAGCTGACTGGCGGGGATGGGTGCGTATGCGGCTTTGGAGATGCAGCTTCACCCATGACAGCGTGGCAGCCAGGCGTGCCACACCCTCTCACCGGCCGATTTGGATCGAATCCTACAAGTGGGTGCACGGTAGTTAAGAGTGCGCAGAGTCCTTCAAGATGTGAGGAAGCATTCTATCTTTGGCCGATGCCCCAGAGTGGGGGGACGACGACAGCACCAGCCTCCAGATGTTGCTAGGCAGTTGCTACCTTCTGGGTCACCCACCAGCTTCCATGCTTAAGGTACTATGAGACGAGGCAGATGAAATTGCTACTAGTACCCTAATTATTCTGTCACTTCAACCTTGATAGTTTCGACATGACGATTAGACACTCTCTCAGGCTTGAACTGGTTAGGCTTAGCAATAGAAGAGGGCGGTACATGTGCACAGTGGCGTCTCATACTGTGCTGGATGGGCAACCTTGGCATGCCATTTAGCTGGTACAAATGAGCTGCAGGACGAATGCGAGGTGATGTGATGGGTGGTGTTGTGCTGTTCGCGTAGCCGCTGTTCTTGCATGGGGCTATATGCGCGAATGCGGTGTGCCATCGCCCACCACGAGATGTGTGGGCGCTCGCGCTGGGCAAAAACCGGTTGGCCCTGCTCTCACACGCCCGCCTATTGGCAGGCCCTTCGCTCCATCAGCTTGTATTGAACGGCTCTCTGCTGCTTCCACGCGCGCCGGCCGTTGTGCCTCTCATCGTCCGTCTCATCTTGCGTCGCCGACTCAGGGCACCCGACCTGCTGCAACTCCCTCACCACCTGCCCCTGAGCAGCCTCAGTTTGGGCCCTCCAGTCCGTCCCTGGCAAATAAAAAAATGGTTTCAGATAGAAGCTGGGCTGCTGTAAGACGCAGCAAATGGGCCCAAGATCGGCGCCCCCAGGCCAGTGGAGCAACTGGAGATGCCATGCCATGTCCTCATCTGCAGCAGGCTTGAGCCGGCCGTCTCGTATTCCATGCTCCAGCAGCAGAGCTAGACCCTGCGCGCCATGCCCTGGGAAGGCTGGAAACCCTGGGAATACGGAGGTGGAGAACCCCCCGCCCAGTCGCCCGCCCGAATGCAGCGCGGCCGAATCGTGTGCGTCAATCGGTGCCCTTCCGTGTGGTCATTCGCAGGCGTCCTCGTGTTGCGCCAGCAGTTATGCCCATTTGGTCCCAACTTGATGGTGGCGGGAGACATTTTTAGAACAAACCCCACCACCCATCACCCGTCATCCCGCCCTCTGTCGCCCGTCTAGACTACCCTGAACCACCAAATGCAGAACTATATTCGTATTGTTGAGCCCACCGACACTAGCAGGTGGCATTTCGTATAGGTTGCATGAGGTTTCTCAAGGGCATGCAAGTGCTGCCGAGGTTCGGCATGATACTATCACCTCTGCAGGCATGAGGAGGTTGGTGTGGAACAACAGAAGTTGTGAAGATGTCATGGGCAATTGCGGGCTTGGTAGGGGTGGTGCAGCAGGTCATGAGCAGAGAAACCGGCGGCAAATGGCCAAGGTCACAGAAAGACACCCTCACCGAGGTCAATCCCCAACTGTTGTAATGTGAATAGAAAGAGAGCGAAAGGATTAGTGATTTGCACCCCCTCTATGCGTTGTGGCGGTTGATCTTCAGGCACAGTGCCATATCCTCCGGCTGACGGCGGGGATACCAGGCACATCAGCGTCATTTGCAATGCTGCTGCAAAGGACGCATCAAGCGTTCAATAGTCTACGCCTCTCAAGAACACGGTCAATTAACATGAGTTCCATAGTGTTTCAGTGATTCTACACTCTCTGGTAGTGTCATGGTGAGAGGTTGTGTGTGTGGCAAAAAGTCAGTATTGGATTTGCCATGACGGCTGGGTAGACCTCTCCTTGTATACTTTGAAGCCTCTGGGCTAGAATACGACATATAGAGCTTAGATCACGCAGAGCATCGAGGTTAGGGCATTTACCATCGTGTCGTTTATCTCCCATACATCGAAGCTTCCGATGCGTAATGCCCGTCACAGCCGGAGCCGTTCGCACTACGGGCCGCGGCCTCAGGGCAGATATCCCATTGGATGGCATAGTCTATGATGCACATAAATTCTATGCAGGCCCGGCCCCTTGATACAGGGTCTGATCCCATGTTGCATGTCGTATTGAAGTCAGCCCGTTGTTCGTGGTGTCTTGGTTGATGAGTGTTGGAGTGAGGCTGAATGTGCACTAGCCGCACCGCCACACAGCAGCACCAGCCACAGCACATCGCCACCTGCCCGGCCACAATTTATCCGACAGGGCAAGTGTCCCGCTCCACGTGATCGCGCCTTCCCGCCCACAATCAGCCGGTTGCAAATTCCCCCAAAAATCTGCCCGCGCCTACCGTCCCGCCGACTCACCAACCACCATCACCATCAAGCAAATCATTCAAAATGGGAAAAGTTCACGGTTCTCTTGCCCGTGCCGGTACGTCGCCATCGCCTTTCGAAGCACCTGCTTCTTTTATCGCTGCCAATGCTAACTTTCCGTAGGCAAGGTCAAGTCTCAGACCCCTAAAGTACGATGAACCCGAACCCAAACCCAGACCTCACCCGCCGCGACGAACCCGATCACTGACCATCCCGTCCAACAGGTTGAGAAGCAGGAGAAGAGCAAGGTCCCCAAGGGCCGTGCCCTCAAGCGCATCAAGTACACCCGCCGTTTCGTCAACGTCACCCTGACTGGCGGCAAGCGGAAGGTGAGAGGACTCGAGGACCCCCGACGACGACGGAGCGACGGCACTGACACTGGATACAGATGAACCCCAACCCTGGCGCCGCTTAAGCGAACTGGTTAAACGACGAAATGGTTATTGGGATGTTGGCTTGTAAAACCGTTCACTGAGGACTGCACGGAAATAGCAGTTGGATGATGGAATAGGCGGTCGGTTGATAGGCTGAGCAGTCTCCCACCAACGAGAGTTGCAAAGAAGCACGACGGCCCTACGGCGTCCGGTGTCGGTTGTCAATACAACGCACATTTGTTCGCATCTTCATGGAGCGTCCCGCGCTCAGCAGTGCCTCGAGCCTCTGTTGCTCTGAAAGTGACGACAATATGACCTCCCTATGCCCTCGGAGTTACTTCGTGATTACCCCCGATGGGATGGGGGAATCGCTGCCTACCTGTTGTTTCCAACACACTAGCCGCTTGTCCTGCGGTGCTAAGCCGTAGAAGCCATGCCCTCGGCGAGTGACTCACGCCGAGAGGTGCCGCCAGCCTGGATATTCAGGCGCGTAAAGCTGTGCACAAGCCTTGAATAATTGTTTTATGCCATCTTCCGCAATTTCGTCATCGAACCTTGCGAAAGAGCTCGGTCAGAATCTCCCGAGTTGGCCGAAACTGCGACGGCAAGATGCAGCTCGGAGGCGGCGTCACGTGATTCGAATTCTTCACCTCCAAACGGGCTGCCCCACGAAGCTGTAGTCCCGCGAGCAAGCGCGCGCGTTGTCCAGGTCGATACACACTCAACATTCCCCTTCCTCAACAACCAGACCACTCAAGATGGCCGACGTAGAGATGGACGTCGACAATGCGTCGCCCCCGCCTCCGGCGCGCAACGAGTCCGACATGCAGACGCACACAAAGGCCACCGCCGTGCGCTCAATCGAGGGCTGGATCATCATCGTCACCAACGTGCACGAGGAGGCCGACGAGGAGGCGCTGCAAGACATGTTTGGCGAGTTTGGAGAGATCAAGAACATGCACCTCAACCTGGACCGTCGAAGCGGTTATGTCAAGGTGAGGACGATCCCCGCCAACTCGCCCAACCCCTCCAAGCCACAGGGCATCTGTGTATGGAGCTGAGCCAGGCTTTGCTGACGCACACTTCTTGTACGTAGGGATACGCGTTGATCGAGTACACAACTCTGGAGGAGGCCCGCGCCGCCATTGACGGCGCCCACGACACCAAGCTGCTCGACCAGACGGTGCAAGTCGACTTCGCCTTTGTGCGACCCCCGCCTGGCAAGGGCAACCGGTCCGGACGAGGCGGTAACCGACGAGGAGGAGGCCGCAGCCGAAGTCGCAGCCCAGAAGCCAAGCCGCAGGAGGAATAGGAGCGCTTCTGATGAGATTATGGTTTATTTACAAATGAGCAAAGCTCTAGGGATGCCCATCGACTGGGCGGGAGAAGCATAATGGGGAAGAAACAAACAGTATGGAACCGAGCCGATGTGCCAGACTGTGAAGGCCCAGAGCACGTCGGCATATTCAGCGCCGGGTCACAAGGTGCGTTGCCGCAGGTCTTGCGCATTTGCAAGGACGAGGTGCTGACATGGTACAGACAAAAGACGACGTTGGATAGAGCAATGCTCTTTATGGGTATTGACTGCAGCTCCAAAGAGCGGCTGACGAGAGCTACGATAGCGACCAAAAAAAGCATAAAATTGGTACAATACCCACTGATGAATGGAAATTCCAACACAAGAGTTCCAACACGAGAAGCAAACGTACATCCGCCGATCCCCCCTGTTGATTGACATGCCAGAGCCAACCTGGTGACATCCAAAGCGAAAGGTATGGAACGAGTGGCTGGAAAATGATCAAACTACGCATTTCCATGAAGAAACCCACCCAACTCATCGTAACAGACGTGTGCTCAATACCCCCAACATTCCCCCTGCCCCTTGGCCGCTTAGAATACCCACGTAAAAGACTTATCGACGCAGAACCGCGTAGATCGCCTGCAAGAGTGTTAGATGTGCCCAATCAACCAACTCTCGCCAGAGAACGTACCGGATATCAGAGCTCGATGCCCCGATCAACAACTCGAAAGTCCCCTCTTCAGCAATCCACCCGGGGACAGCCTCGTCGTAGTAGCCGACGGCGTACTTGTCCAAGCTCACCGTGATGTGCTTCGTCTCGTCGGCAGCAAGCGACACCTTTTCGAACGCGACCAGCTCCTTTTCCGGGCGGGGCAGACGGCTCTTCTCGTCACGGACGTAGAACTGGACCGTCTCGGCGCCGGCTACGGCGCCCACGTTGGAGACGGCCATGGTGATCCTGATCTGGCCCTCGGCGGCGAGGGTCCGGCTCGAGATCTCCGGGCGGCCGTACTCAAAAGACGTGAACGACAGACCGTGGCCGAATGGGAACAGCGGGGCGATCTTGGCGTGGTCGTAGTGCCTATAGCCAATGTAGAGACCCTCGCCGTACAGCACCTTCCGGTTCTCCCCCGGCCAGTTGTGCCAGGCGGGCGTTTGCTCGATGCGGCGCGGGAACGTAGACTGCAGGCCAGGATTTAGTAATGGATGGGCATTCAGCTGCAACGGGAAAGACTTACGGGGAGCTTGCCGCTTGGGTTCGCGACGCCAAAGAGGACGTCGGCCAGGGCGTTACCGGCCTCCTGGCCTTGATACCAGCCCTGGATGATGGCCGGGACCTGGTCGACCCAGGGCATGTGGACGGGGCTTCCCGACTGGTTCACGACAACTGTTCTGGGGTTGACCTTTGCGACAGCCTCGATGAGTCTGTCCTGGCTTCCGTCGACGGGCAGGTCCATTGTCTGGCGGTCGTATCCCTCTGACTCCCACTCCGCATCCACGCCCACAATGACAATCGCAACGTCGGCCTTCTTGGCAGCTTCGACGGCCTCCTGCACATAATCGATCTGGTCCTGCTCCTTGAACCCGATTCGACAGCCGCCATATTTATGGGTGATGCTGAACTCCTTCTGCTTCGACATGGGGCGCAGTTCATTGGTCATCTCCACACGCAGGTGGACAGCTTTGCCGGCTTCCATGTCAATGTCCACGAGGTAGTCGATTGAGCCATCAAACATGGCTTCTCCCTCCTCAGTCCAGTTCCACAGGTCAATGGACATCTTGCCATCTATGTATAGCTTGCCTGGCCCAACACTCATGAAGCTCAAGGTGTGCTTCCCTGTCGTGGTGGCTGTGAGATAGGTTGTGGCAACCGCTGACCACTCTGGACCGACTTGATCCAGGGGCGCCGAATCCCACAGGAAGAGATCGGTATTGAGCCTTCTCTGGATGACAACGGGATCGCCTTCAAACTTATCTCCAGCATACCAGTCAATGTGGACGCCATCGTTCCCAGACTTGTCCTTGCAGTACTTGGAAGCGACGGGAAGCCACTTGTGGATGTGACATCCTTGTGCAAACAAAACCTCGGCTTCCGATATTCTTCGGATGCTATCGAGTGGGATAGTATTGTAGTAAGGATTGAGGCTGGCACTTCCGCCGCCACCAGCTATGGCCCTGTTAGCGTTTGGCCCAATGACTGCTACCTTGGTCGTCTTTGGGTCAAGGGGCAAGGTGGCATTGTCGTTCTTGAGTAGCACAAGGCCCTCGTGACCTGCGCTGCGGATCAGCATTCTCGTCTCCTCGCGGTCATCCATGCGCTCAGGCTGTTCCGGGGACATGTCTCCTCCTTTCAGGCGCTCAACCAAAGCGAGCACATTTTCTGCCGACTGATCAATATCCTCAAGTGCAATCCGCCCCTCATTCACAGCCTTGGCCAGCCTTTCGTAGCGCCAATGATCTGAGTGCGGAAACTCGATATCGCAACCTGCCTGGATGGACTCGATGGTGGAGTTGATGCCGCCCCAGTCTGAGACAACAAGCCTAATGGAAGTCAGTAATTAAGCGCGCCAATGTATGAGGTGTTACCTGCCCGTCATATCCCCATTCCCCACGTAGGATGTGTTTCAGTACATGAGTGTTCATGTCGGCATGAACACCATTTATGAGGTTGTAAGACGACATGAGAGCCCAAGGGTTTGCTTCTCGGATGGCAATTTCGAATGGGCGAAGGTAGAGTTCTCGGAGAGGTCGCTCAGTTATCAGAGAGTCTATCGTGGTTCTGTGCGTTTCCTGTTCGTTGCCGACAAAGTCTAGCCAATGGTTAGCACGCTGGTGATCAAACAGCTCGTCAATGCAGCTCACGCTTGATTGTCGCCGCCACGCCCTTGTCCTGGAGGCCGCGGATGTATTGAGCTGAAAGCTTTCCTGTAAGCAGCGGGTCTTCTGAGAAGGACTCAAAATTGCGTCCTCCAAGGGGATGGCGATGCATGCAAACTGTCGGAGCGAGGAGCACATCTGCGGATCTCGCCTTGGCTTCCGCGGCGAGGTGCTGTCCGACATTGTAGAGAAGCTCTTTATTCCAAGTTGCCGCAAGGGATATTCCGCAAGGGAATAAAGCAGCCTAGATGATTAAAAACTGTTGACACTGAGTCTCGTTGATGTACACACCTTGGTGCCGCCTACAAAAGTGCCGCCACGGGCACCATTTGGGCCGTCGCTTGTCTTGATGGCGGGGATTCCCTTCTCCGGGATAGATGTTGTTCTCCAGAAATCGGCAGCAGTGAGAAGTGAGATCTAGTCACTTGTTAGAACCCAACAGAACAGAAGCAACAAGTAGTTGACCTTTTCCTTGAGATCAAGCTTCGCCAACTTTTCCTTGGCGGCATATCGAAACCCTTGGATAGCTCGAGTTTGTTGCGGGCTATCCGGTGGTGAAAGCTCTGTATCAGGTGTTGTTGGGTCGTTTGAAGCGCTCATGATGAAATTGGGAGAGAATGGTGCAGGGGAAGTCAAAGACGGTCGGACGGCCATGCAATGAAGGATAACGTTCAAGAAGGTGACGGGGTCTCACGTTAGGACTGAATGTCCTGTTCGGACCGTTATGAATGAAAACCCAAATGAAGCGTAGTGTGTGATGCAGGGGCACAGGCGTGTGTGAGTTCAGGCCTCGTGAGGATGCTTGAGCCAACCAATACGGTTCATATGGTCACTGGATCCAAAACGATGTCGGTGGATGGAACTGGATGGAGCAGACGGAGGAAGGGGACCCGAAAGTTGTCACGGGTTTGGAAGGCCAACTTATACAAGTGCTATAAGAGCCAGCCGCCTGATGGTGAAATGCAGGGCACGCCTTATCCCGGGCACATGGTGTCGAGCAAGGCAACAAACGGATGCGCCCCCGCGGGAGAAATTCTGCCACAAATGAGACCACGCCAAGAGGGAAGGGGACTATGAAAAAGGACACGGGAGCCCCCGCAAGGGATTGTTCTTTTTTTACTAAGTGTACTTCGTATGCGTGCAAGACTCGGATAGCTCGTTGGGTAGACTGGCTGGCAATGACGAATGTGCGGGTGACGGTTGGAGGACGCGGGTGGGGACGGCAGGGTTTATGTTATTTGGACGTGGGATTAATGCAACACAATCTGCTATCTGATGAGTTACGACCGCCTGGTAGCATATTTCCGGTATGAACGGTCCGTAGGTGCGGCGGTTCTTAGGCGACGGTGCCGTCTGATGGCCGAACGAAGGCATGATGCCGCTGCGAAGTCTGTCTATAATTAATCACCTCCAGCAGTTTGAATCAAGGCCATGGCCGTTTGTTTGGCATGGTGATATTGAGACCCGGACGAGTATGCCGACGCCTGTCACCCATGCTCTCCAGGTCAAGCTGACAATGAGAACGTGCGGCCGGAATGTTCGTTACAGGGCAGTGCGCAAGCGGCGATGAGAGAACCATTCATGGCGCCAGACTAACCGCCTCAGTGAAGGTGTCAGCGCACATGGGACGCCAACAAGCCCGTTGCGCGGCACAACATTGAAGACCCTGGCTCAAGGACGAGCAATTGGCCAAAGAAGGAAGAGCTGGTCGGCTTCGACAAGGCTGAGCAACAGGCGGCGGCCGATCATGGCGGAATGGGTGGTCACGATGTTGTCAAGTGGACGGAGATGCGCTGCTGGCTATGCGCCGCCCGGGGATACGGCATGGAATGTTTCGATAGCCTGTGGCATTGCACATTTCGGAAGGCACAGAAGGGGCATGGCGGCGTCAGCTGGTGGTATACGGCGACTGCATGCGGCGCCGCTATAGACAAAGAAGGTGTGCGGCGACGCGGCCCGGCGTGCCTGCACTACACCGGCGTCGTCGGGACGAGCGAGGTCCACGGCGCGTGATTCCCGCAACGGCTTCGACGGCTCAGGGGCTTCGTCGTACGGCGGTAGGGTGAATTCGTAGATAAGAAGCCCCGTGGCATCTCGGTGTCCGTACGCTTGACGCCGCATTATCCGGACCGACCTAGGTAAGGCTGGCTGGCTCATTGAGGCGATCCGAGCCGCGGCTGGAGGGTTTACTCCCAATTTAGCCGTTGTCATGAGCGGACCACGACACCAAGCGCTGACGGAGCGACCGCCGCCACGTTTGATTCGCAGCCGGTTGTCGGGCGCTCGCTCGGCGTTCGATGGTCGATTTGTGTTGTCCATTGGTGGTGATGATTTTCAGCTGCCCCTCTGCGAAAAAAATGCCTGCACATTTCAGCGGCTTTTGGACCCGGCTGGCCACAGCCATTATCGCTTCTATTGGACCGAGTATCGTGAACTGGAGGATGTATTTGGCAAATCGCAATTTCTGGGACTGGAGGATGGCGGTGGTGGAAAAAGTGTACGGCTTCAATTAAGTTTGGTGCCTGCCTCAGTGTTAGTGAGCCCAGAGCCCAGAGCAGGCGCGGCAAAGAGGAAGGAGTGACCGTTTACAACTGGCAGCCCCGCGAAATCAATGGCTCCTACCTTCTTTTGATTGAGCCCGTCAGGTGTTATAACACGTGCGGGACTGAACCTTTGAGAATGAAATCCTCATACTTTTCGCATCTTTGTTTCGTTTCTCGGCAGCAGAGCCGAATAACTAGCATCAAGCTCCCCCGCAATGTCGGCCGCTTGTCGGGCATCCAAGTGCGGCCGTCGTGGGAACCGACACCCGACCAAACCTTGACCTACGAGATGGAAACGTCATGTTCCAATCAACAATCTCCCCGCCTCATAGTCATCCTGTTGAGCCCTTGTCCAAGTTGCGGCGACTGAAGCTGTGCGACATCAACCATATCTCTGAGAACCGTCCGCTACGACCACTTTACGCCGGCTGCCGGCTGCGACAGTCTCACTCACAAGCCAATTGCCATGAGGGGACTTCCAGTTGATCCACGTTCTAGCAACGACATTGCGCTGCAGAATATCTCAATATCCAGCGAATCCGGTGCGGTAAGGCGCCAATCGACGGCACGACCCAGGCCGTCCTCATCTAGTCGTGAATCCGACACAGACGTGGCGACGTCGGAAACCAATGGCGCAGGGACCGCCGTGCCGCCGGGCTCCCAAGCCGGCAGTGTATCTGAAACATCAGCAACTAGGCGCAGACGACGCTGGAGCCTCATCAAGTTCTGGAAGACGCACGTAAGTTGCGATGTGGAACTCTCAGCCAGTCGTGACCATCTTGGTAAGTTGCCGGTTTGCTTGTTCATATATATATCCTTCTCCGACGTCTGGATTCCGCGGATCTTGTATCATTTGTTCGACACCCAGGAAGCCTTCGAACCAAGCCGGCGTACGCCCGAGATACAACCCCTCGGGCCCCCGGAGCGGGCCTGTCACCCGAGTTCGTTGTGCCATCTTGACACTTCATTGCAAACCTGCAGGACCGCGGCCCTGCTGCGACTCTTCTCCCCTTCAGCTTGACTTATAATCCCCATTTTGTTGTGAGGCGAGGCGAAGAGACCCTTGCCATGTTCTCCCTGGGGCTACATAGGCGGCGTGAGGCTCCATTGCCGAAGCCTCCGGAATCAAACCACCTATCCTGCATGTGATTCCTGTCGCATCCGAGGAGACCGGGAGATGCGTTTCATCAAAAAGTACCATGCATAATGCATGCCATTTATCCACCTGCTGACCTTTGATTCCATCTGCAGCGCTTGAACGAACTTTTTTGGGGTACCTAAGGACATCTGTTATGATGTCCATGACTGGCACCATGATACTGCAACTGTTTGTCATTTCCCACCGAGACACTCCTTACGTCAACAGAGGTTTTGGATACTTCCTTATGGGGAAACCCTTGGCTACTCTTTGTTATGTATTCTCAATAGGGACACTTCTCCTCGGAGCGTGCCGGGCGTGGAGACACCAGCATGCGATTGTGCGTGGAAAAGCCTTGGTAGGCGGATTTGAGATTCATGTGCTGGGCCTGGGCTCATTCCTGGTGAGTGCATCTCCAAAGTCGAGCGATATTTGGCTGATTTGTCCAGTTGCTATTCGTGTTTTTCGGATTCCTCATTGCTGTCGACGTCGTGAAGACAAAACAAGCAGGGCAAGACCTCTGAACTCGACTATTGGGCGATGGTAGCTGGCCCAACCACCTGGACGCACCATGGCGCCTGGCCAAACGTTGATATAGCCTCACACCTCCGCAAATTTCGCCTCATGAGTCTCGATTCGGTCTTGGCGCTACTTGAGAGCCGACCACACCCGGCCCTTCTGTACGGAGGCAGCCTGTGTGGTGCACTGGGAAAAGACTGACTTCACACAACACCAGCAGAGCGAAGGCTTGGGGCCGAAAATGGGAGGGCAGTTCACATTTGGCACGATTCTGAACAAGTGGGAGAACCAGCGTGGGTGTTGGTGCCCCCTTTGAGGGAGCCCTCATAATGATCATGTTCATGGACGTGCCTGGTGTCCGAGCAGCGATGTCCATTTCCTAAAAAAACACACCAATGGCTTGTATGAACAAAGCCCGCAATTGCCAAGCGCCAACTCCACGCTACTGGGGTATCAAACGCCGAAATGCAACACCCGACTTTGAGAGTCAAACTCCGAAATGAAGGTATATGGCCTCTATTGGCCGGCTCCCTCGGGAACGCCTTCCTCCTGAGCGACGGCACCTTGGGCGGCCGCTTCCTGGGCTTCCTCTCTATGCTTTTGCCTGCGACGCATCCTGATGGGCTTCTTCCGCCGCCTCGCAAGCCTATCATCAGTGAGCCTGGATGAGCAATTAGCAATGATTAATTTGGGGAAACGCTAATAACAGACCTGGGTCTTAGAGCGAGACCGTCCAGACCGGCTTCTCTGAGGGCTTGGTCCAAGTTCCTATGCCGCTCCACGAAGGCCTCGTCGGATTCGAGCGCCAGCCCAGATGTTCGCCCCCGGCTGCTCGCGCGACTGGGATAAAATGAGGCGAGGGATGCGATGGACGGTGCCCTCGCTACTCGAGGGGTTTCGCCAAGGGGCAGAACCGGACGCTCCTCGTACATTTCGGGGTTGGGTGCCGTGCTTTGTCCAGCAGCATCAAGCGGGTGATCCAGGCTCATCTTGTCCGAAGACGACGCACGGGAAGGCGACATTTGCGAGGGGTTTATGGCGGGAGCTGCTGAGGTGGTATGGTGGGATTGCTCTGAATGGGATAGCTGTAGTGCAGATTCGCGCAGCTTCATCATTCGGATCTCGTTCTTGTCCTCATTCTCCAGGTAGACGTCCAGTGGTCTGGTGATGGAGGGCGGCGAGGGAGTGCTGGCTTGTGATGGGAGTAAGGGACAGCCGACATCCGGGCTGGAGGGAATAGCCGTCTCGGCTATGGGTTGTAATTCATGAGGCTCAAGAGGCAATAGAGGATCCTTTTCGGAGTTGAAGGCGTGAGTTGAATGAAGATGGTGAAGGTCCCCATCAGCAGTGTGGTGTGAAGATGACCTGGCAGATGTTAGCGCAAGGGCAGCAAGGGCGAGGGCTGGTACGAGGTGAGCGACAGCAACGTACGGAGGGGGTGAGAGGTGGATGCTGCTGTCGAGGCTGCAGCTACTGTTGCGGCGCTGGGGTTTGCCCGGAGTGGGAGGCTGGATGACTTCCATACGCGGTGACGCCGATGGGGACATGTCGGACGTGTAGCATGGGCTGTCATGGGCGTCCATAATGGCGATGGTGACGAGCCGAGTCTGCACGGCTCTGTCTAATTGAGAGACAGGAAGTGCGAAGTGAGGCGAAGCGACGATATGAGATCAAAGGCCTAAGGAGTCGAGGACCATGGTAGCGGGATGGAGCGGAGGGGCGTTGCCTATAAAAGCAATTGGGTCGAACGGGCCCAAGGCGTTGAGGAGGGAGAGAAGGAAAGAAAGTGTGGAAATAGAGTTGGCGAAGCTGGAGGTACCTGGACCCGAGAGTCTGGGTCGGGGATCGGGATCAGGCAGGCGGAACGGGACAGGTGGTGTGCGTGCCTGTGTGTGTGGGTTTGGTTGGGTGGGAGCAGGATGCCTCGAGGCAGTGGACGGATTGGCGGCGGGCGAACCAGAATGCAAACCAGAATGCGAACCAGAAGATGAGCTGGCCGGGGGGGGATGCGATGGAAGCAGAGGAGAGCAGCGTGAGATGGGACCGTGGAGTCGTGGTAGGTGCTCTCGGTTGGGGGACAAGGCGACGGAGCTTGTGCGCGCCGGGCCAGCCTTGGGATGGGCTTGGGCTTGGGCAAACCGGTCAGCAGATGGCGCGGCGATGGGCCAAGCTATTTATTCGACCGACTGCACCATCCATCCATCCCGTAACGGATGGCGTACCCACGATAGACCCAGGCTTGCCAGGAGAGATTGACAAGACACCCCCAATTGACACTCCCCACTCACTGCGCAGGCTTGCCGGGGGTGGAGGGGGGGACGAGAGGGACAAGAGGGACAAGAGAGAGATGGGACTGGTCATGGACTCATGGATCCCCGTGGATGGGATGGGACCGGCGGGCGCCCCCTGTGAATAGATGCGGGCCGCTGGCAGGGGCTCTGGGGGCACGGATTCGACAGAAGTTTGGAAGGGCTGGCTGGGATTTGGGGTATGATGCACCTAAATGACGGTGCTGGTATCTCTCTGGCTTGGTCCGCCTGGGCTAAGTCCTCGGCTGGGTGGGATCGTCGCTGAGATGGAACCACTGAGCCAATGACCCAAGTTATGCGAGGCGACCAGCGCCAGCAGGGAGCGGCAGCACAGACTGTCCGAGCCCCATACCCATGTCCACAGTTCCCCCAGGGCCCCAATGAGCTGGAACAGAACGAAGACCGGGGGCGGGCGCGGGCGTCGTTCCGGGAAGCTGGGCCACGGCTCCAGAGTGGAAGGCCCGAAGGGGGACTCAGGGGAGTGCCAGTCCAGCGGGGCCCAGGGGTGGACCGTGGAATCGGCACGGACTTAATGGGCGTATTGGGCGGCCTGTTCACAGTGTTTGGGCCGCGGACGCTTTAGGTGGATGATGTCGCACGCTACCCAGACCGCCGGGACGAGAAGGTTTGGCCATGACCAAGGGGGAGCCAATGGGGCTGGCGTCGCCCAGACTGACCGACAATGGGATTCTGAATTATGATGGGAGCAGTTGTGGCGCGGGAGGACAGCGGCGGCGTGATGCTCCAGACGGGGCGTTGTGCTAGATGGCGAGGGATGGGGGAATCTAGCGCAGCGCCCCGTGGTGAGCACGTTGTGCGAATGAATACAGAGCCAAGCCCGTAGAGCCTCTCTAGCTAAAACCGAATACACTTGCTAGGCCGACTAGCTTATAGCCTAGGGGTCAAGATGAATAATCCCGACGGCCAGGAAATAGCAGGACATGGCATCCGGGTATATTCCGTCGGTCTAAGGAGCATCAAGCATCAAGCATCAAAGATTAAGCACATCTTGGGCGCAGCATCCCGCGCGCATTTGTAATGTTTACTTGGCCCTTACCGTATGGACGGACGGCAAGGACAAGTCGGGCTGCGGCACAGCACCCCCAACGGGGCTTTGTTGGCCGATGATCCCCTTGAGGATGGGACAGGGGGTGGGCGCCCAGTTCGCCTCCCCACACTGCTCTGGGGAAGTACCAATGCAGGCCACAAGCATCGCAATTGTCAGTGACTTGCTCTAATAATCTCTTTGGTGCCTCTACTAAATGAGAATAAATATCATGATAAACTCATAAGTGCCTAATATTGTCCTTCCCTAATACTGCACCTACCTAATACTGTTGTCTGCACCTAAATGAGGTCTCTTGCCCCACACCCGGCCGTTGCAGCGGATAGATGGCGCTGGCAACCTCTTGTCAGCAAAATCCCATCAGATCTGGGCTGCTGTGGCAGATGGAACATGGGCAAATTCGGGACACGCTCTTTCGATCCCATTGAATAAAAAAGTTCAAATGAAGTTTTCTATATGCTACTTATTAGGGTGTTCCTTGAGATAACTGCATAGTTGCCTAATCTCAGGCTTTCGGCTCCATATCTGAAAAGCTTGTTCTTGTGACTACTCCTCTCCTCAGCCCAAAATACACGTTGCACACCTGGAGCCCTTTCATCCCATCAGAACAACTGCTTCCCTACGCACTCAACCTGCTGCACGCCTACTCAGAAATGCCTGGGGACAGAAACTCCTGGGATCGTCTACCCCCCGAGATTCGAAACGAGATCATTGGCCTCGTGCCAGGTCTTGGCGGGAGGTGCAGCCTGCTCGCGACCGTCGCCCGAAACTGGCAGTCTATTGTTGAGCCGCTCAACTTTGCCGAGATCAGCCTGACGGTACTGCGCCTGGTTGACCCCAGCTCTCAAGCTATCCTGTCCCGGAGGAGAAGCCAGATTCGCTATATCTGGTTTCGCGTGGAACTGAAGCCGTACGACTGCAGCCAATGTGACAACACTGAGCGGGAGCGTTGGGGCTTGGATAATGTCGACAACGAATTCATCGCGGATGCGTTTGGACGCTTGTTCACGACTCTTAGCGGATGGGAGCCTCGGGGAGACTTGGTCCTCGATATCAGTGTCTATTCGCCTAGTGACAACCAGCACTTGTTCAAGTACCTCAGCTTCTGCCCAGACACCAACCCTAGCGTGCGCTCGTCTCGCCTAGGATATGAACAAGGAACGACCCTGATAAACGACCCGGCTCATGGCTGGGTCTCCGGAAAGCAGGTCCTTGCTCCTAAACAGCTTGCTATCGAATAGACATTTGACGAGATCATGGGCGAGGGGCCGTTTGACGCCGAGGAACCCGAGATGCAGTGGTGGCGGAGTCTCCCCGTCGTACCCGTCGTCGGGGCCGTGCTCCTTCGCCAGCAGACCCGCCGACGATGGAAGCCGGTTGCACTGGCTAATATGCTCACCCGGTTCCCTAATATGAAGGAGCTTTGTTACGAGCCCTGGAGGGAGTGGACTGGGATTGAGGCACAAACCGACGAACGCAAGTGCTTGCCTGACCTCCATGGCAATTTAGTCGACGCGGCCGCTGACCAACCAGAATACAGGCAACCAGACCCTCATTGAATCTTTGGCTCGGACGAAGTTGTGCAAATTGACAATATTTGAGAACTTCAACGAGTCATACCCTGGAAGATACTCCCAGTGCCCTGCTATCAGGGTACCGAACCCGGCCGTGAGCCGGAAGCTTGCCCAGACGAGCTTGCACCTCGCCACGCTAGCTGCCTCTTTCATATCCGATGCTGGACACTTCTTCGCAGCGCGTCAAGATTCATGGACGTGGGATAATCTCACTTCTCTAGCGCTAACATCAAGGGTCCTTACTAACGATGCGCACACCTCGGATATCAACAACATGCTTCGAGACGCCGCTACCGCAGCGCTGAAGATGCCAAAACTTGACACGATGGAGTTGTGGAATGGCAGACGGGGTCTGGCGATGCTCTTTCGCTACCAGAGGATTCGAGATGGGCAGCCGGCCATTCTCACGGTCCGGGGGACGTCGGTGTTTGCACTAGGGATCGCGGCCACGGAAGCTTGGGAAGCGGTCGCTCACCGGCATTGCCAGTCCAGGGTCGCCGTGCAAACCTCGTTGGTCGACCCAGACGTGATTCAATGCCACGGGGCTGCGATCCGCGAGCTGGGGCTTTCGGCTCAGGTCGCTAGGCCTGTCTCGCTGCAGCAGATCCTCAGCGAACAAGGGTTTCGGCGCAGATGATCGTCGTCATCGCCATGGATGGGGATTCGGGACTCGATGCATCGTGCACCTTGTCCAACGAGGCAAACATGGCTGAAACCTCCCCTCTCGCCGGTGAGCAAGGGCCATGCGTATCTTCCAACACGAGGGAAAAACAAGGCATCCAGGCGCAGTCCCCGTCATTTCCAAGGGTACCGCTTGTACCGTCGTCGCCTCGAGATGCGATGCACCGCTGCGGCGTCGCCCACCCGGCGGAGGCGGATGCCGGTTACGCAGCAGTGCATCACAGCAGTGCATCACAGCAGGGCACAGCACCCAGCACAGCGGGCCAACGCACAAAAGGTCCCCTCGGCGCCGACAGCTTGGGCAGACCTGGCCACGACAGCGGGCGGCCCAGAACCACGCTGCCGGGAAGAGATGCAGACCTGCAGAAGGCAAACAACGTACGATTGGTAGCCGGACACACTGCGCGGTGTAGCTAGTGCGCTGCACCTCTGTATGTATGCCATCATCCACGTATCCGTGAGCATGTTTCTAACCTTCTCTGCTTCTAACATTCTCTGTGCTGTGTAATACCTAATGATCAAGAGTCTGGGTACTCGAGGTTCCACGCTTGGCTGCACTCTGTCCCGCTGCATCTCTTTTCTTTTTCCTTCACCATTTGTCTTCACTTCTCGTAACGCCGGTTGTCCCCGTCTTCATGCACTTGGCTCAAACTGGCTCCGGGTCACTGGGCTGTGTGGCACCAGCTCGTCCTCTCCTTTGTTCTGCGACACGTCCTTCTACGTCCAGTGTCATCGTCGCAGCTCCAAACTGCGCCTGACCTCGCGCCACATGAATAGGCCAAGAGCCCCCAACGAGCCGGACGATTGCCAGCCAAGACCCTTCGCTGCATCGCGCTCAGACACACTCCTCTCGCCCCGCACCCTGGTTAGTGCTGTAGATTCCCGACACCCTTCGGTGCTCTGGTCGTCCTCAGATGCTTGGCGACTATTCCCAGTGTGCGCGCGTGGCGTCGACAATGGGATGTGGATAAGTGAGAGCGTGGCCATGGACGGACCAGGAGTCATCCGGCAGTGAATGGAAGCAACAACCCCAGCAGCCCTACTTCTTCTTTCTCTTTCGTGCAGCAGCCACGCGCGGGCTAGCACATTGCTTTTTTCCTCACCAACAAGCTGGGCCTCTCCCAGTCTCCTCCCCTCCACCGCCCGTGATGCACCAGGTAGATTACTCGCAAGAGCGGCCCATTCCTTGGATTCACAGAAAGGTCTCCGCCCTCTCTGTCTGGTGCAATAAGCTTATCGCATTCTGCTTATTCCCGTCCCACAGACCACTCGGAAAGGCAGCGCGGACATTCTCCCTGTTCTCGTACTAGCGTAGTTGTCCCGTTGCCTCTGCAGCCCAGTGCAGTGCGGCACGGATACAGCACCCGGCTCTAGGCTCCATTCCTCTTGGTCCCAGCTGCCCGTCCCTTGTCCCGTGTCCTCGCCGGGTGGACCTTGCACCAGCAGAGGCAGTGAGGCCCTGCTTGTTGGTCTCCAGCTCGCGAGTCAGGGCACGAACCACCATGTCGGGTTCACATTCCACACAACACGGCCGCATGCTCACTCCCCCCCTCGCCAACGCGCCCGCTGCAAACCGTTGAAGGCCTCATTTGCGCGCGCATGGTCCTTTTGGGATGCTACACCGCTTCCTGTGCGCGCACCTGCCTTGTCCCCCCTAAATGACATTACGTACCGTACTGCAGTCCGCCCGAATGCCTCGCGACTGATGGCACCCGGTGGACTGGTTCAGTCAGATCCCGCGGATGCAACCCTCGATCCCGCCCAGCTGCTCCAGTGTGCTCTTTCTGGCCAATTCGCCAAGGGTTTGTGGCAGCCCGTTCCATTTCACGTTTCATTCCCCTCCAAGTGCCGAGTTCCTCCGCCCCTTTGCGTGTGACCACCTCAACTCTGAGCTTCCTCCCGATCCAACAAGATCTGCTACGTCTCAGTCCCTGGCTTGGGTACCCCTGAGCTCAGAGGCTTCGATAACAAGCCAACGTCGAGGACATATCCGCCCTAAGAAATGGCATTAGTCTCCAGAGCCGTGTCAGGCGATGCAGCATGCCTACCTCAGCCAACACCATCATTCCCACGACAGTTTCCGTCCCGGGGCTGGTAACTGTGACGCCGGGTGGGTAGTCTATTTCCCAGCCCGGCGCGACAAAGGATGCTTCGCGATTATGATTTGTCTTGATCTAAAGAATATGTCAATAGAGGTTGCAAGCACTGGTCAGGCGCTGTGTTCCTACCGTCAGCCCGCCCATCACTCGCTCCATGTGAAGTTCCAATGCGCTGATTGTCTCGCCCCCTGGGCCATCAATGTCTATCGCGAGAAGCAATTCGTCGCCATCTCCCAACATAACATCTCTTGGGTTCTTGGTTTTGATGAGACGGTCCATTGAAGAATCCGTAAACTTGAACTCAAACCCATTGACGCGGCCACGGGAACCCCAAACCATGACTTTGAGCAGTTTCGACACGCCCATGTCGTCGGAATCTCCAAAGAAAACGGTCGAGTACGGAGTGTCCGAGCAGCCACCATGGCGAAAGCGCCCACTGAAAGTGCATGTCAAGCTGCTCGCTGGCACATCTGGGCTCCAGAGACAGTTGGTCCGGGTCAGCGGGCCGGAGGGGGTATCCAACGGGTCGAGAATACCGAGCGAAACCATCCTAAATCCCTATGGACGTTTAGTAAGTCAAGTAGGCGCCTCAGGTGGGAGTTGGAGGCCCAATGGGTGTGCTACTCACGTCAAACTCTCCTCTCAAACGCATCAAGCTCGATTCCCCCATCAACAACCGACGAGGGACGCCCTCGGGTTCACCAGCCCAGGACGAAACTTCCGCATCACCAGTGACGGCTGCAACGGCCTTGATTCCAGCAGTCCCGATGGCCAGCTTCCATCCTTGAAGGGTTTGCGGGGTAGAAAATGTGATGAATATCTCGTCGTCGGGATGAACGTAGCCGAGGCTCTCACATTGCTCATCCTGTGTTATAAACCTCAAGCCGGAAACAAACCTCGAGGTATGGGCATGCGTAAACGAAACCCCTATCTGCCGAATCCGAGGCGGGTCGGGCCAGTCAATCCTTCGAATTCGCAGCGGCCTACATCCATCGAGGTAGTAGCGACTCTCCAAGTGCTGGCGTTTGCGCGTCGCCGCCTCCCACCACGGCAGATCATGGCCACCACTTGGGTCGAACAGCGTCCGCTGAGGCCTCCCCTGGCACTCAACGCCCAGCATCTGGTCGTGCAGATCCTGGAGGCTCCCCGCGAGGCCCCATATACGCTTGCGGTTCCGGAAGGACTGGCTGCGGGCGTACTGCTTCGCGGACATGTACAGCGCCTTCCAAGAGGCCGGCCGCCTTGTCCGCGCCTCGAATAAGCACTCGAACTCGCGGCCGCAGCTGAATCTCGTCGCCCAGAAGCTCTCTGGCATCACGAGGCGGGAGAATGCGGGCGATGCCGAACGGAGCCGGGCGACGTCGACGGATGGGAGGTGGCTGCAGATCATATCCAGGACTTCTGTCGGCAACTGGCAGAACTTGTCGATGTCGGGAGTCGGGGCTGGGCGGACAACATGATCGTCTCGACTGATACTGCTGTTGGAGGTCCAATCGAGAGCTGAAATGTCCACGGGGCAGGCTCGGTGAACTATCATCGTGTCTGGCTCAACCGGCCCCCGAGGAACAAGAGAGAAGGCACCGTCAAAGACATGACCCCAGCGCGGGGTGCCCCAGTCGCTCTGAGGCGTAGACAAGCAGATGCAGTAGAGAAGCTGGATATCGGGCTTGAAGCGGCTTGCGAGGATCTCCCAGCACACGGCATGGAACTCGAAGCCTGCAAAGCGCGGCGAGTCGAGGCCGAATACCGGGCGAGGGTCAATATGGATGTTAGAGGCGCGGTCCAGATCTGCGTCATCGTGCCTCCTCGAAGAATCACTCGGGCAGACGGCCTCGTCCCAGGGCACGCCGATGCCGACGCCAGAGAGCTTCACATTCTCCCAATGGATGCTGTCGGTGTAGACTGGAAGCAGTCAGTGTCCAGGCCGGCCTCTCGCATTTCTTGTGCTGGGCGGAACGCTTACTCGCTCGGAAATCTATGCGCCAGCCTGCATTGTCGATCCCAACTCCGCAGAGAGCGCAGTCAACTCCCATGATGAAGGTGGGCGACGTGCTTCCGTCCTCGTGACAAGACGCGGCGGTGAGCGTGGGGAAGACGGACGGACGTGAAGAAACGAGGCTGATCTGGTGCTCTGAGCTGGATCTTTGGTCGAATGTTCGCTGTATGAGGGCTTGGGCAATGCGCAGACGGGATTTCCGCTTCATTTGCTGATTGAAGCCATCTGGAGCATTGGGCGAAGCGGGAACTGACAGCGGGATCATCTTTCGGGGGCAACCCCACCACGATGGGCAGGCAAGGCAGGGATGCGTATGGCACGAAAAGACTCCGGCGTCATGGTCCAATCAAACGGCGCAAAAGACGAACAGCCAATATCAGTCCGTCATCGGGAACACGAAACAGCCGGCTCACCATGGCACAGCTTGGAAGTGCCTCACGCCGATGTCATCTACAACTCAAGGGTGAGTTAACTTGTTTGGGGCGCATCAAAAACATGGGAGAGGCAAGGGTGGCTTGACCAGACCAGGGTGAACCGCAATTGCATAGGTGGTATCACCATACCAATCAGTATGCATATGTATATGTATATGTGTAAATGGATGATATCCCAAGACGCCGACCCTGTACCAATGCCAAGAACCAAGTACGTAGTATGCTTCGCATACCCGCCATGTGAAAGCCTATATAAAAATGGCTGCAAGAAATAACGCCGCCCATGAAACGCAGATGCTCCCTCTTTCACTCTCCTCGCCTGTCTCTCGTGCTTCAGTTCGCGCGATTCGTCATTTTCCATTTGCCCATGTCCGAGCGAATCTCAGATCATGGAGGCAACCCAAAACCTCTACTGCACACGGTTTAGCTGGGACATCCCTTCTACAGCTCGTCCCGATCCAGGTTGGGGAGCCCGAGCTTCCACCACCGAGGCTGCACGGGGAGACCCAGCCAGAACTGGTACAGACGCATCGTCTCGGTGCGGAAAATACGCCACCTAAAGGATGCCGGGTTAGCTTCTGTTACACTGACACGTGTGATGACATCGAGGCGCAAACACTTACATGACCTTGGGGCCGCGAATCCAGCCCTTGACGACGACCCTCATGGCCAAGTAGATGCGGTCGCTTTCGTACTTGAACTTGTCGCCAATAGACTGGCTCTTGGGCCCTCGCCTCTGGAGAAGCAGGAGTTTCACGAGATCCTCGTCAAGCTTCTCCTCATCATCCTCCTTCTTCTTTTGTTCCTTGCTCACTGGCTTCGTGCTCTCCTCCGGTGCCTTCCCTTCCTTCTCTGTGTTGTCGATAGCAGCATCGACGTCTTGAAGGGCCGCCTCGTTGTCACGCTCCTCAATCATCCTGCGGAACTCGCCTAGGTTGTAGAGCGAGTTGCTGATGCGGGCATACGTGTTGAAGAGGGCGACTAGCTCGGTGCGCTTCAGCACAGGGATGTCGTTGCTGTTGTTGTCAATCTCAAAGAGAATCTTGAGGGCGGTGCCGTAGCCGGCGGTCTGGAGCTTGCCCCAGAGGCGGCACTTGTCACAGCCGACGCAGTCCATGAGACGGCTCACGTTGCGGAACCGGTTACGGAAGTCCTCCTTCAGCGACGGGCCCTCGCCATTAACGAACATGAGGCTCTCGTCAAAGATCTGGGGCACACTGGCCGCGCGATCCGTCACCTCAACAGCCTTGGCGCGGGTCGCGGCGTCCTCCACGGCGTCGCCCAGGCAGAACTGGTACTCGGGCTTGCGGAGGTAGGGGCCGAGCTTGGCGATGGCCCGGGTCATGATGGCGTAGTTGAAGTAGACGTTGCTAATGCGGTCGGGAAACTTGTGCAGGCGGTGCTCGTAGCACGCCACGTTGGGCTGCCACTCGCCTGTGGTCTGGTTGAGGAAGTTCCAGCACAGGTGGGAGCTGATGCTCGCGTGTAGGCCCGACATGACGCGGTAGAAGACACGCTTCTCGAGACACTCGTCCTCGACCTCGAATCCGGTGTTGGACACGAACGGCACCTTGGGGTTCTGCTGGCGCTGTTGCTCCAGCTGCTGCTGTCGGCCGGCCTTGTCGAGGACCTGCTTGAAGCCAAGGGCGGCAGGGCCGCTGGGCTTGAACTGGGAGGTGCCGAGGTTGGCCGAGTGGGGGAACGAGCTCTTCTGGAAGCAGTTCTCGCGGTAGATGGACTCCCAGACCTGCCTGGCGCCGTCGCCAGCGTATCCGGTGAATCGCTCCGGGTTGCGGACCAGGCTCACGTAGTCGCCTTTGGAGCCAGCGCTCTCGTCCTCGGGGACGCAGTAGTCCCGCTCGTCACACTCGTCGTCGTATTCAAAAACACAGCTCTCGCCAACTTTTTCACCAAGGCCGCCCCCTAGCGGCCGTTCACGCTTTCCATGGCCATCCTTCCCTGGATGCTGAGCGCGGGGCCCTTCGAGCTTGCTGAGACTGTGGGCTCGCCAGATCTCGGGAATGTCCTCTTCATTTTCTAGCGTCTCGACGGCACAGCCAATGTTGCCACACATTCCATTTTCGTCGTTCCAGAAAGGACAGCTCTTGTGAAAGAGGTTGAGGCGGTAGTGGGAGAAGAAATCCGTGGTGTGGGTAAGGTCTTCGACGGCGGGTTTCACATGGGCGTTGAGCTTTTCGAGGGTCGAGTACGAGGCGCAGGCGTCACCAACGATGGACTTGGGGGAGATCTATAGCAAATTGTTAGCGTTGAGGAAAGGAGTGTGCGCATAGTCGGGTGTGTAATGGTGTGACTCTGTGCGAGCGACGACCCGAAGGCGCCGTCTGGGGCGCAACGAGGGGCATGGGCGACGTGGTGGGGAACAACTCACGGAGCAATTTGTTGATTCCTCCGTACATGATCCAGTGGTAGCCCAGAGGGAAAAGACTGATAGGTAGAACAGTCTGCTTGCAGACTTCATGGTTGCGGTGTGGGAGACGGCAGCGCGTGGGCTGCTGTCGGCGGGAGGCGGAGAGGAGCGAAGCGAAGGTGGTGCCGTGTCTCAACGGCCAAGAATGCGAGGCGTCGATGCGGAGGGGCCAGGCAAGCGAGGGTATTCAGGCGCAATCGGGGGATCTCGACCAGCAAGTGAGGCGGCAGCAGAGCAGGAGAAGTCGTGGGCGGGCGTGGTCGCAGCTTCGGCAGCGCGCTGCGTCTTATTGTATATGTGCTAGTCGGAGGAACAAGCAGAAGAAGCGACGTAACAATTGAAACCCTTGTCGGAGCGCCGTGGCGTCACAGACGATGAGGAAGGGGCCAGCTATGCCACATCGGGTCGTGGGCCGACAAATTCAAAGTACCTGGTGGGTACCTGGCTGGCGGGAACCAGCGCAACGGGTGACGGGCTGAGGACACGGGTGCTCGGGCTATTTTTCGCTTCCTCCGTGTGAGAGACACGATGAGCACAAGACCAGCCACCGCCAGAGATTTGAGACGGAAACTCAGAGGAGTCACGGGGAGAGAGAGGATGGAACAACCATGGCATCAATGGGAAATTTTGTTCAAGCGATGCCCGATAATAATTAACAGGGCCATGAACAGTGTGGAGTTCAGGTCGCATGTTGACCATCGTTCAAGGTTGGCACCACGATCAATAATCGAACAGCACAAACGCCCATGCGGAACAGATGAGGACACGATTATAGTTTCGATGGACCAGCTGAGCCGCCCAACCGCCAGCCGGTGGGCGGCACACTCACGTTGTATGAGGTGAGCTGCAGCACACCCACCACCACATCGTCGTGGGTACCATCAGGTACCGTCTCACGTTTAGGCTTCTGCCCTGTTCTATTTCCGTGCCCTGAACCTGCGCGTGCTACCAATCTCGCATCCTTCGGCCTGCACCGCCCCGGAAGGATGCAAAGATGCCACGCTGGCTGCCGGACGGGTTCGGGGCGAGTCTAGCCTCTGCTGCTGATGAATCAAGAACTCAATGGGCGGCGCCAGTGGAAGCGGTGGCAAAGCACCTGGCCACCGTCTCGCGGAGTCCAGTGAGGGACGGGCCCAGGATGGCCCCGGAGTGGATCGGCTCAGAGGGCAGATGCCACCGAAACCCGCGCCATCCAGAGTCAGGTTCCCCCAAGTTAGAAATGTTCGCGCCGCATCGGAGATCCGTCTCATGACGGCGGAATAAAACTGCACAGGCGCTGGTAGAGGCAATGTACCTGACTACCCGTCATAGGACACCTCTACACGCTGGACTTGTCAGCCAATAAGTCCGCCGGCGCCAATAGAAGAAGGCGGCTTCCTTTGAGTCCCCGAACCAAGCCCGCTCCGCAACGTTACTCCGCTCCGGCAGTTCCGGGGGCGACACAGCGTCCCGGCGGTCCAAGGCTCGATTACACCGTGCCGCATCATGACACCTCTTTGCGGCACGGTCAGGGCGGAAGCTCTCTCACCGAAGCTGCAAGGTGTCCTCTAAAAGAATTCGAGACAGACAGGCTCTGTAATTAATAACACCTGCTTGCAACCCCCCAGCAAAGTAAATCTACCGAGCCGCAGCTGGTTGGCTCGGCGCACACGGAAAATCAGCAGATGGCCCAGACACGGCGTCGTCGCGGCTGGCCCCGATCAGCCCAGAATCCGCTCCCCTGGCTGGGCCAATCCCAGTGGGAACGCGGGCTTGGAATGAGCCTAACCGACAGCGAGCTACCCCCCTGCCTGAGACGAGATGACGTCCGGGGTCTGCCTCTGCCGAGCTGTCAGAAATTCGGGTTGCAGCAGCAGCCTTCTTTTCCCTTTTCTTTGCTTTTTTGCGCATCGTTCCCCGTCCGTTCGACGAAATGTTCCCGGTCAATAATAATTCGCCAACTATTATCGCGACCGTCAACCGGCCATGGGACGAACACGTCTGCTATGTAGCTTCGGTGGCCCAACCAAGAAGATCATTCTTCCCATGATATCTTGCGAGAGCAACGAGACACTCTAGCGAGCTGCATCAGAACTTGCGCCGATGATTACCCAGGGAGGTCATGAGGAGCCAGGCCCTTGTCTAGTTGTGCATCCATCGCCGGTTCGCAATCGTAGCATGTACAGCGTATCTTCGCACAAATCGCAGGGCGCGGCTGTTTATGCTTATCCAAGGCCCGATGCCGGCCAAGGAAAGCATGTCGGCAGCCAGCCCTGGCATCCTTCCATTGCTTCCTTGATTCTTCTGCGCGCGACGCCACCAACAGAGGAATCCCAAGCAAAGGCCGCCAAGCCTCGTGGCATACACTCAATTCCACGCTCGAGACACGCGCCCCGCCGACGCCTCAGAGTCCTCAGCGTCATCACAAGAGATTCAATGCCGGAATCCCATCACCATCACTGGGAGCGTGCCATGCCGCAGACAAGTAGACCATCAGCGTTTTCCTGTCCGGCCTATTCTCTCTCTACATTACCAAGTACAGGCGCCAACTCATTAGCCATGGACCGATAAATCAACCCAACCATGGCACCGGCCGTTACATCCAGTTAATCATCCCAGTGCTTGCCCATAGTCTCGTCTCTCGCAGCATCCTGCGCCGGCCTCATAGCCTGTCGGGCTCCGTCCTTGACAAGACACCGATGTGGTGGTAAAATCCATCGTCATCCCGCGCACTCCACCTCTGGCACAGCATAAAAATATGACCAGTCCAGCCACGCATCCACCGTTCACTTCTCACCTTCCCTAGTCAAGTCACCGCTCTTCTCATGTTCCCCCGTCCGAGCACCAATTCCGAAACAAAACCATGAGCATGAGCTACTGTCTCCTCCCCGGCAGAAAAGAGAACTCGGCTAGTGCCCACACAAGTCTCAATCCATGCCAGGGAGAAAGATCAGGGGGCCAGAATCCAGCTGGTGGGCAGCCACAAAGATGTCGTACCCAAACCAATCCGCGCTGTTCCGTCCCCTCGTTGCCAGCTTATGGATGGCCCCTCTTGCTGCTGTGCTGTTGCCCTGCTCCGCGGCTGCTGCCCGACGACCAACCCATGGCCCATGCGTCGGGGCCTTGAAAACATGTTGGGTGCTAGGTGGAGCAAAACACCCCGTGACCGAAACAGAGAAACCACAAGCTTCAGAGCACTTGGGGAAGAACGGAGCTGCCACGAAGCAATCGAGCCGGTGCTTGCCACATGGTGAAATAACAAGACTTTTTTTATTCTTTTCTTTTATCTTTCAACGTTGAGACCGTAAAATCGTGAGACGACGCGGGAACCCTGTCTGTGCCCCGTAGCCGTGGGTTTGGGAGCCCTGTAAGAGCAGGGAGGTGTTTAGTAGGTATGTATGATACATCGGCGCTTTTCGAAGAGCCGTGGGGGCCTCGGTCGCTTTACTGTGGGGGTTGGTAGTTGAGCGGTCGCCTTGCCAACATGTCAGTACGATGGAACCAGTCTGGAATCGGGCACCGACGATGTAACCTACTTGAAGAGAAGAATGTGTGGCTCGGGCTCGTGGACCTCGTAGTGCTCCCAGCCTAGACTCTGCGTGTGGGTCAGCAATTGCTGGCCTCGAAATGGTAGTGGAGATTCCGTTGTGGGCGTTGACAAACCTGTGTAATGCCGAGAGCTCGCCATTCCTCCTCCCATAGCAGCTTCAGCGTGCCTTTGGACGAGTCATGGTAATCCTTGGGGATGGCCTTCAGCATAGCCTTGGGTAGCTGCACGTGGCGGTACTCGTATTCGCTGTCGGAGTATCTGTGTACAGGGTCAATATTGCTAAGCATAGCAAGAAGGGAAAGCTTCGAAGCTAGCGGGCGGGAAGATGACAGCCAGCTCGGGCGAAGGAGCTTCTCCCGAGCTGGTACAGTTCCCTCCGCCTCAGCCAAGATGGTCTCGGACCGGCGCCAAGGTGAATTGCTTACCTGGAAGAGTAGTGGATGGAGTCGATGTACTCCTCCAACCTGGCGCGCTCCTGGTCGGAGAGAGGGCGGGGGGCCTTATTCCGGCGGGTGGTATCGATATCCATGGTAATTCAGGGGTGAAGCTGGGAGGCTTGCGTCCTTGTGAGTGTGTATAGAGCTCTCACGGCCGATTGTCGGTGTCGGTGCGGAAGAAGGAGAAGCAAATGGCTAGATCCCCAGCAGACCAAGGCGGGGTTATGGACCTCGTCCGAGTTGTTTTCTTCAGGATATCGGGAGTGAACACGGCGGGGAACAGGCGAGAAGAGAGACAACTTCTCGTGTGTTGTGAGCTGCGCGAGATCGGCGGGCTGTGCGCCTTGCGGTTGGTCGGCTGTGTTGGAGCACGCGCGTGGAAAGATTTCGCGGGGCACCTCGATCAAGCAGGTGATTGCGGGACGTCTCTGCACGGCAACGACTCAGAAACGGCGATTGGCCAGCAATGTGCACGGGAAACGCAAAAGCTGCGGCCGTATCGTGAGACGGATTAGCCAGGAAGGCAGTCAAAGTGCCGCGGCGGGTGGGAGGAAAGGGGGCGGTGGTCGCGGGAGCAGAGGAGGATGGGGAATGCCAGAGGTTGGAGGGGGGGAAGTTTGTGTTGATGGTCCTTGGATGGTGTTGTTGACTGGTTTTTGGCGGCAGCGGGCAGTTGGAAGTGGCAGGCGGGGGAGAAGGCGCTAAGCGACGGCGGGGACAGGGGATTGCCGGCCAGTTGCAGCGAGGAAAGTAAACAAGCCCCAGGGCAGAAAAAAATAACAATGAATGAGAGAATGGGCTTCGGGGTGGGATGGGATGGCGGGGCACACGCACTCACCCGACTCCCGCCCCACCACGATGCGCTGAACCGAACGCCCCCCCAACGGTCGCTGTGGCAGGCGGGCAGGAGTCACAGACTCCAAGGAGCCCACTGAAGATCCACGGAATCCCCACTGGCGGCACTCTCGGCCACTGAGGGCCGGCACCCGCAGCTGCCCATTGCAGGCATTTCCAGGGCCTTGCAGGGCGCTTGGCTCCAGCTCGCTCCAGGGTGGAGGCGCCGTTGCGCTCACAATTGGACGCAGGCCCGCGCTGCTGCCGACTAGACATGCGCTCCACTGCGCGGGCAGACGTGGTGGAGATTGCATCATGATGGAATGCTCCTTATCGCCGCAGCAGGAGAATGGAGACGCTTGTCCGCATGACTGACCGACCTGATGGCCCGTGTGAGCCCGAGAACACCACGGCTCCCAACATTGACGCGTGAATCTGGGATATCGAGCTTGAGGCGCGGCGGCCGCCGGTGTTTATGAATCATATAGAGTCGCCTCGTCAGTGTGGAATCTGAGACGGGGCTTGAGCGCCACAATGCATGGCCGTTGTGATTCACGTCATAATGATAAATCAACATGCCGTCAGAGCCAAAGTTTGTTGATTCAGTCAAATGTCAAGGGTCTTATGGGTTCCTGTTTTCTCTCAGGTGGTACATGTCCGACGCTGCCCTACCCTAAGGCATGCAATGTTTCATCCCCGCACACTCTTCTTGGTTATGAATATGATAGCTGATTCTAGTAAAATATTGACAATTAACAATAGAAGCTTAATGAGAAGTGATTTATTATCAATGGTGATAGTTGTCTCAAATATTATAATATCTGTTTAAAACACTGCCCAGCTCTGTACATGCGTATATTGACCGGTACAGCTCTTGTGGCTTGCGGCGCTCTATTGTAAGTTGGGAAATTCTACATAGCCGCGCGGGTCAATTCTATTTTCGGCTTTACCACGAGATCGGCTAGGCTACATATCCCGAAAGGCATGCTGAACTACCCGGTCGGCTTACTGGGAAAGATCCTCGCTGGCTTGCGCTACATGGTCGTCCAAGAGAATGCCGGCATAGAGACGTAGACCCTGTTCCTTCAGGAGACGGACAGTGCAGTCTCACCAATGGAAGAAGCACGTCTGGGGTCTTGGGAAGGTGATGGTGTTTTCTGAGAATACAATACTACATCAGAAAGTCGATAAAGCCTCCGGTGTAGGGCCATAGTGTCATGTGATGCTCGGTCTTAGGGTTTGATAATATCCATCTTCATATGTCTGTAGTTGCTAGATACCAAGGCAGCTGAGATGCTGCTCATATTCGCCTGCCCTGTTGACTTGCTTAGGCCTTCTCCTCGCCGACGTTCCTCCGTAGCCCAACCAATTGGGCCATTTCAGTCCAAAAACCGACTGGTGGAGTGGTAAGGGAGTTCTCATAGTCGTCAATCATTGGCCTCTCCCACACGAGATCAATGCCCTTGGCGGGAACCATCCGTGTCTTCTTGAAAACCTTCCAGAAGACAAACAAGACGGGCATAACGAGCTGCACCGTGTAGTTGGTGAAGAAGGACTCGACGCTCCATGGCTTGAACGAACCGTAGCCATAGGTTATCACAATAACCGCCTGGGCGACAAGTGAGATCCAGCAGCCGTACGGTTGGAAGCGGCCGTAGTAGGGTCGAGTTGTTCGATCGACGCCTTGGACCTTGCATGCCTCATAATAACGAAGGAACGTGATTGACATAGTGATGTAGTTGATTAGGCCACTGCCTGTGACGAGGCTAGTGAGCCAGTTCAAAACCTTGGTCGAGTTGCTGCTAACGTTGAGGAACGCCAGTAGACTAAAGAGCATAACGACGCAGAAGGCGTAGATGGGCACTCCGTGCTTGTTGGTCCGGGAGAAGATCTTTGGGGCTTTTCCATCGATGGATAGACCATAGAGAACCCTAGACGCGCAGTATGTGTAGGTGTTACCAGCCGAGAAGATGGACGTAAGAATCAGGGCGTTGACAATATGCGGGAGCACACCAACGTTAAGGTTGGTCATGGCGATGACATAGGGCGAGCCAGCTGCCGAGCCGCTGCCGCTTCCGCTTCCGAACCAGACGTCAACTAGCTTGGGGTCGTTGTATGCTACAACGATGGAAACACACAAGGCACCGAAGACGAAGAAGAAACAAAAGCGGTAATAGACCGTCTTGAATGCCGATGCGAGGTATTTGCTCGGGTGTTTGGCTTCGGCCGCAATTGCCGAGATGTACTCGGGGCCGACGATGGTGAAGGCGGCACTCCAGAGAGCAGCCAAGAAACCTTCAAACCGTCCGAGGTCGCCGGTTGTGCGGAATTGCGCAAAAGGCCCTGGGTCAGACCAATAACGGAAGCCGTACGCATCGTGCAAAGGGTTGCCACCGCACATTGTAATAAGGGTAAAGAAGAAAAGGATGAAGATCAGGATGACCTTGCCGCTAGAGAGCCAGAACTCGGTTTCGCCATATATACGCACCGCAAGAATGTTCAGCAGACTGTGAGAAGTAATAATTAGTTACGATGCAGCACATCAGAGATGGGTTAAGCGTCAAGCCGTAGAGGAGTAACAGAGAGAATCAGATAAGGCCATTTGGGAGATATGTTAAGGGGCTCATACCCGTAGCAGACAATAATGGCGGCGCATATCCCGGCAGTTGTGCCAGGCTCAGCGACAGCCGGATTCCAAAAGGTGAGAACAAACACAATGGCCGTGATCTCAAAGGGGACGATTAGAACCTCAAGGAAGAAAAAGTTCCAACCCGCCATAAATCCTAGTGCATCATCGACCCAGTAGCCAGCGAGACGGACGAATCCACCGGCGACTGGCATGTGAGTTGTCATTTCGGCAATCGAGTTGTTGACAAGGGCGAGGATGCAAGAATAAAAGGCGTAGGCAATGACTATGCTGGCAGGACCTCCTCTGGCCAAACCAGCTCCAATGCTGATGAAGAGAGCCGTGCCGATACTTCCGCCAGTTGCAATGAGCTGGATCTGTCGGTTTCCAAGACGGCGGTGAAGTCCGTTCCCCGTTCCGGCAGCTACTTCACCAGACGCGGTCGACCCATTCTCGTCCACGACTTCGCCGAGCTTGGTGGATTCAACTCGCTCCATCTTGGCCATGTCGGGCTTTGTTGACATAGGTTCCATACGGAGTGACAGGGTAATGTATGAAGGAGAGACAGGGGGTGTTCAAGGAAATGCTCTGCTTGTGTGTTTCCGCCACCAACCGTGTTAGGCAGAGACGTGGACCAAATTGCCCAGAAATGGTGAAGGCCGGTTCAATGATGCAAGATCTTTCGCGCTCTATATAGGGGAGGCTTCCACGACACAACCATGTTAGGTTCGAGATAAGACTGGCTCTTGTACGGACGCCCAGAACTGGTGCTTAGCGCAGCCCTGCCAGCTACCCCCGGACCATGGCCTGCGAAGAATCCGGGGGGAACGGTGCGCGGTGAGATAACGCGGGGTCGGTGTGCTGTAATCGAGGTAAGCCGATTCGAGGACTCGGGCCTTGGCAGGGTCATGGGCCGAAGGCAATCCAATGACCAGCGTCCATGATATCAAGATTCCAGCCGGTCGCCTGATGGCAGTAAATGGGGGTGCGCTAAGGCCAGTGGCGTGTCCGAGACGAGAGCGCGAAACCGAATCCTGATAGGGATTTTTGTCAACTTAGATGGTCGCCAGGGGTGCGACAGGCTCAGAAAACCCAAAGTTGACAACACGAGCGAGCACGCTCCTTGAGAGGGGGCCTTGATTTGAAGAGGGCATTGGGGAACGAGAACAGTCGAGGCCAATCGGTACATTCAGGTCTTGCGGCTTATCAACATGCATTGATCCATCTCCCCAATCCACAAATCCAAATCCATGCGTGCAATCAAAAACAGACCTCTTGATTCTTGAGTTCCGAATTCCCGGCATGCGGTTCTTGGTCGTTTTGAGTGGAGCTCAACTTTGAATTGTACCATGTAGTGCTGTGCAAGCAGAAGCCAAAACCGATTGGACCATTAGGCGAACTGTGGGGTCATCTGGTCTGGCCCCCACTTGGCGCAGGTTCCCTTGTCGCCTTAAACAGACATTCGAGTATGGAGGATTGAAGAACAACTCAAGATGGACTCATCATCCGGCAGCTTGCAGGGCTCAATATCGGAGTCTCCTTTCTCGACAACTGGTGAAATGGCAAAGTGCAAGGTCCTGCTCGTCGGCACTGGAGCCATCGGCACTGTCTGTGCCTATGCCCTCGAAAATGGAGGCCTAGCTGAAGTCACGGCTGTCATGCGTTCAAGCTATGGCCGAGTGATGGAGCGAGGCATCGACATCGATTCGGTCGATTACGGCCGCATAAAGTCTTGGAAGCCGACCGCAAGTAAGCATTCCGCCATCTCTTGCCAATTCACCAAGCTGATTTCGTCCTGCAGTTGCCAAGAGCGTGCAGGAGGCCTCGGTTGAGAGCTCGAGGCCATTTGATTTTGTTCTGGTCGCGACCAAAGACATTCCGGATGTTGCCCCAGCCATGGCGGATGTCATAGCCCCTGTAGTCACGCCTGGGAAGACCGTCATTGTCCTAGCTCAGAACGGCATCAACATTGAGAAGCCCTATATCAACTACTTTCCTGCAAATGCTCTAGTCAGCAGCGTCATTTTTACCGGTGCATCCATACGCAAAGATGGAACAGTCGTGCACTCGGACCCCGACATTCAGAAGATTGGCCCATTCTCAAGTCCTGACGTGCCCGATACAGTAGCAGAGGATGCTGCAAGGAGTTTCATCTCGCTTTACAATCCGCACGGCAAGCTGGAAATCACGTTTGAGGCAGATGTTGCGGCGATTCGCTGGCGAAAGCTTGCCTACAACGCCTCATTCAACGCCGTCGCTACCGCACTGCAGATGGATACTTCGCGCTTGCGAATGTGTCAGTTCATTTCCGATAACTTGTTAATTCCTATTATTCTAGAGATACAAGCTATAGCTGCAGCGAAAGGCATCGCTCTGCAAAGAGACCTAGTGCATGCCGTCATGACGCAAGACGAACCCCACGGCTTTTTCAAGCCCAGCATGCTGCAAGACTACGAGAAAGGAAACTTGATGGAAGTCGAGAACATTGTTGGAGAACCACTTCGGGAAGGCTTGGCCCTTAACATTCCTGTGCCAACGCTTCGGATTGTTTATAATCTTGTTAACGGTTTACAGACCAAAGTCAAGGAAAAGCAGGGACTATGGAAGCCAGTTTATACCTCTGATAGCTTGTATAAATAGTTAGCTTGAATTGGTTTTAATTTTTCACAATGTATATAAGAAAGTTTATGAATTATATATGAATTTACTGTCAATACGTTTTGACATAGCGGATGCAGGTCTGGGCTTGATTCGCCCCATCTCGCCGTCGCCCCCCTGCTATCAGGGAAGTGGAGATGGCAGGCATCATGATAAAGAACTTGCCTGACCAACTAACCTATCTCTGTGGATCGCAATCTAGCATTCGTATCTGGCTGCCAGACTTGGACAGTAGATAAGAGAGGTCAGGCCCCCACCAAAAGCCTTGACATTGGCCTAGAGATCCGATGCTGAAACAGCAAACGGTACCGAAAACAGCTGTAGATTGGTGTCATATGTGGAATTTCAGGCCATCTCTGTCCATGGCATACCGAGGATCCCGAAAAATCTCCTTATCTGAAAGAGCCTGGACGCCAGTAGTTCCCAGCATCATCCAGCTGTTCACCTCACGTCACTTCATTACTTTGTCTCCAATGTCGACCCGCATTGGCGAAGAATATTGGTGTCCATACACTTGGGATCGGAATTCCATTTGCTAGGAAGAACATTGCTACATGCTGCTAACTAAGCATCAACCGCACACCAGTTCTCTCCACGACATCTCGCCAGTGGCATCCCCCTGATCGTCTGGAAGGCCCAGTTGCCCATACCTCGTCCAGAATAGCAAACCCCGACCTAATAGACACGATTCCATAGAACTGGACTTGGAAATACCACTGCCGATATCTGTCCTGGAGCTGAGCATCAAAGGTTTCGCTTGCTGCGATAAATGCAGGCCAGTATAACGGTGCACTCTGCACTTCTGCTCCGACCTTGAGCTTCTCGATGGCTTCCATGCTCTCCAGCACAGACTGGACGTAAGGCTGCAGGAATCTGTGTCCGACATGTCGGATGTTTTGTGCAAAGTATATGATCAGCGCGTTGTAAAATGCCAAGATATGATATTGCACAATCTTGACGTTGACTGGCGCGTCGGTATCCGGGCTGGGTTTGAGGTTCACCACCGAAGGCCAATCCATGATGACCTTTTCCAGCTGATCACATTCGTCCATTAGGCCTCCTGAAACTTCCTTGGTCGGCTTCTTGGCTCTTTCCTCATCCACCTTGTCCATCAAGTCAATAACTTGGGTTAGGAGAATGAGCAGACCATGGGGGATCCCATAGATTCTCTCGCAGCTGGTAATGCGAGTGTCAAAGTCCAGATTGATGCCTGTTCCATAAGCAGCCATTTGTTCATCTAGGAGATGGCGGCAGAAGATGTCGACCGAAGGCGGCGATGCTTCACCGTCCCCACTTGTGTATCGCGATATCTGTCTTTTGTCGCGCTCCTCTCGAGGGGCGGTGCTCTCGTAGATGGTTCTCAAGTAGAAGTAGATTCTGTGGAGAGCTTGAGCCTTGAGCGAGTATCGTTTCTTCCATCTCCGAGCTTGTGTAATTAGGCGGAAGCATCCATCCAAGTGGACGCCACAGGTATCAGTGTCCCCAGACATGACCTGCAATAAGTCAGCCTCACTAGGCGGCTCTAGAAACACTTCGACTTACATTTATTGTCACCATGGACAGCATTGTGGCCAAATACTCCTTGTACTTCAGTGGACGCCTGGAAAAGAAGTCGCTTTCCACTGCATTCCTGAGTAGCTCAATCGCCTTGGTGCGATACGAGACACCCGCTGATCGCCAATTCTCGGCTTCGTCAGTGTGCTGCTGCCATTGGTGGTCAGTCGCGATGAGAAATGAGCTGATGGCTAGCGTGGTGGTTACGAGAGCCTCGCGGATCTTGGTAGTCGATCCTCGAACAGCGAATTCGCCGGTAGCTTGCAGGGCCTTGGGTAGATGGACTGTTTTCCACGGGCTCTTTTCGTGGTCGATGATGCAAAAGATGAAGATGATTCGTTGTGAGTATTGGTGAAGAAGGAAAGACTGGTCGGACGAGCGGTTTGATGGCGCTGGACAGGAAACAAGAGAGGTGCAAGACGCTGGAGAAGTATCTCCATCATCTGCCTGGTCATCTCCGAGTTCTGTGACAGGGTTGTCGAAAATGGGCCCGAGCGACTGATCTGGGTTTACTGGAGCCCCAATTGCCGCAGATGCTAGTTCATCAAATGTTGATGGTTCCAGGACGATGGGCGCATCAAGTTGAAGCCAAGGGGGTGTCTCCCACACAGTATCAGTGGGACAAAGAGGCAGACCAATGGGATTTGGCCGGCGCGATTCTGTAATGTCTAGAGTACTGTCCGCTCCCAGCTGCAGGTCTGAGGGAATATCCCAAGTAGATTCTGGGGGCATCTCCCAAGCATCTTCAGGCAGCGGCGGTGGTGGTGTAGTGTCTGGAGTCTGTCTGGGGGATTGAGCAATAGATGCAGGGCTATCGAGGTCCGTCTGGTCGGGAGTCGAGCCAGGTATCGCTTCTGAGGCTGTAGATTGCTTCTGACTCAGAGGCCCAAACGGCCCAAAGACACCGAAGCCTTCGACAACATGGCAAACATCTTTCCCAGAAGATACTGCCTTGGTCGAGCCCAGTGAATCCACAGCACTCAGGATCTTGTCTAAGCGGCCAGGGGAGAAGACGAGGGTTGTGGCGACTTCAGTGTCTGTCAGAACGGCCCAGAAAAGGTGGTGTGTTTTGCGGCCTTACCTGGTGTGATACTGCTACGAGGGGCCCAAATGGAGGGAGAAGGGTGTTCGTTTTCGTCACTGTTGACCTTGTTCCCCTCGCTGTTGACCCACTGAAGCCTTACGCCGTAGCCCTCGCATCGACTGCCTCTCCGGAGACATTGGTTGCACTCGGGCTTGGCTTCATCGCACCTCACTCTGCGAATTCGACATGTCCAGCAGCCTGTGAAGGTTTTGGTGTGCTTTCTGAACCGCGGTGCATCGCGGTGGGGACCAGCCTTCATTCCCCAAGATTCGAGGTCCTTGCTGGAGTGGAGCGTCAGGCCGTGGGGCAGATAAGGCGGATCAACCCAGCAAGTGGCCCAAGGAGAGATGCAGATGAGCGATGAGCTGTGGTTGCGGATGGTGCAGAGGTTGGCCGTGCCTTCAGTCTCAGGCAAAGGGAAGTTGGGTCCGAGAGGAACTAGGCTGTGGTTTTATCTCAGTCTGCTGGGGTGGGGTTGGCTGGTGTTTCATTGCCTGTTCCACCTGGGGCAAGTCATGTCTTCATTGCCGGTGATCTGATTCGTGAGCCAAGGGAGCTACCAGACGCACTAAAAACGCGGCACATCCTATTCGGCACGATCCTGCAGTCACGATGCGGGGGAATCTCGCTCTAGACTTAGACTAATGATAAAGTGGGCATAGTACACGAGCCCTCGGACCAGTTCTCCCAAATCGTTTGCAGGTGGACTTGGAGATATGCTATCAACGCCATCGTCTCGTTGCATTGATGACGAGTCGCCACCCAGACGGGGCATCGCTTGCATATCAAGGCCCTGATGCCTTGATAAGGGCAGTGCTTGGTATCCGCTGGCCCTGAATTGGTATTGTCTCTTATCAACTGCCCATTGCGAACCACCTGGCCGATCAAGATATCCGCAATGTCCAACACTGTCACTGAGACGCTCTCCCTTCGTGCCCCTGCGGCAGAAAAGCAGCCTGCGCAGGCTGCGACAGAGCAAAAAGATCAGCCATTTGCCACTGGCGGATACTCTTTCCCCGGCCTTCCGAAGTTCGACGACCCTTACAAGTCGCGACAATGGCAGCTGGAGCACATGGCTGCCGCATTCAGAGTCTTTGCGCGCAAGGGCTTCACAGAAGGCACTGCTGGGCATATCAGTCTCCGTGACCCTGTGCAGCCAGACACTTTCTGGATCAACCCGTAAGTCACCCTACTGAGTCCCATATATAGTGCTGAGATGATATAGATTTGGAGTCCACTTCGGTATGCTAAAGGCGAGCGATATGGTCCACGTCAACGAAGACGGCCAGGTCATTGGCGGAAATCGCGTTGCCGTCAATGCGGCCGGATTCCAGATCCACGGCGCCATCCACAAGGCCCGCCCCGATATCAACGCAGCCTGCCACACGCACTCGCCAGCAGGTAAGGCCTGGTCAACGTTCGGACGCCCTGTAGACGTCATCAGCCAGGATACGTGCACCTTTCTAGGCATCCAGTCTGTGTACAAGAACTTTGGTGGCATCGTTCTAGAAGGCGAAGAGGGGGAAAGGATCGCCGAAGCATTGGGTGAGAAGAATCGAGTTGCAATCTTGCAGAACCACGGTATTCTCACAGCCGGATCGACCGTGGATGAGGCCGCCTACCTCTTCACACTCCTGGAGCGAACCTGCGAGATCCAGCTTTTGGTGGAGGGCACCGGACTAGATAAGAACATTGTTGGTGACAAGGAGGCGGAATATACTGCCAAAGTGTACCAAGACCCAGTGAGTCTAGCTTCATGCCTTGCGCATGGGCCTAACGCTAACCATGAGATTCACTAGGAAACACTTTACATCGAGTTTCAGCCGGATTTCAACTACGAGGTCTGGAAGTCGAAGGGAGAGCTGAGCAGCGGCTTGTAGCCAGAATATGAAGGCGTTCTAGGAAGCCAGAGAATGAGAAAGAACTTCATGATAGAATATTATTTGAATATCAGTTGGTTGAAGCACATGTGGAAGATAGAGGTAAACGCAGGTGGAATGACCTCATAACAGATTTTCGCCTAGCCATATGAAAGAAGCGATGAATACACGCCAACCATACTGATCAAGTCACACTGCAGTGTTGGCCTTATAAAGTTATAGATAAGGATAGAGTGTTCCGGGTGGGCACATTGCCTATCTACGTCTTCGAGAGTTGTATTAAGGATAACACCACAGCGGGTAGGTTGCAAACGACTGCATTCTACGTCATGAATCAAAGATGGCCGGGTTGAGAGCTATGATACGTCGAATTGGGTCGCATCAAGATGTTATCTTCAGGTAGTAATAACGCCCGCCAGCTTTCTAACTAACAGATGCATGTTAACTGTACGTCTACTTGGATTCAAGAAAGCAAGTACATCAAATTATTTCTTCTCGATAAGCATCACAGGCGAGACCTGGGGCCGCCCAGAGCCTCCACCACCTCCTCAGCCCCCTGTGCTCCAGAAGTCAAGGCTCCCTCCATGTACCCCTTCCAATGGTGAGAGTACTCCGTTCCAACAAAGTGGATGTTGCCCAAGGGCTTGCCGTGCACATCCATGTGCTTCACGTAGTGCCCTAGGGCAGGGATCGGCGACAGAGCCCCTTGGCTGTACGGCTCGTGCTTCCAGATCTGGTCAAAGAACTCGATCGGGCGCCACAGCTCAGAGTCACGGCCAACTGCATACAACTTAGCAAGCTGCTCCAGGATGAGCCTGCGGCGAGTGTTGACGTCCTTCTTGGCCCACTCAGCTCCAGCAGCTCCGTTGACGAAGCACGTCAGACCATAGAGGCCCTTTTCGGGGACGCTCGAGTCTCGCACGATGCTAATGGGGCCAACGTAGCTAAAGGCAAAGCCGTTATAGCCCAGGTCCCGCCACCAAGGCTTGTCGTAGCAGACAAGAGCTTTGGTATAGTGCCCAAGCTTGGAGTTGCTGGAGCGCTCCACGAGAGCAGCGGGCAGAGGAGGGTTGAAGTGCATGTCCTTGAAGAGAGCACTCGGGACCGAGATGATCGCTTTGCGGCCGACAAACTTCTTGCCAGTGGTTGTAGTGATAATAACCCGGTTCTTATCATCGTCGATGGATAGTACAGGCTCGGAGAGATGGATGTATTGGCGTCCGACAAGATTGGCGATTCCTTCCGCAATGGCAAGGGTGCCTACAGTATAGTTGTTAGAAGCTGATTCGATTGTCTGACTATTGGTACTGCTCACCGGTTTCCAGGCGTAGATAATTACCACCCGTGTGATCATCTGCTCGAGCAGCCAGCAGACCGTGGTTTCGGCGGCAGTAGTCGATAAAGTGAGCAGCCGACTCCTCAGTCGACTCAAGGCCGTGCATGGCTCGCACCCACAAGTTCACCATCTTGCAGGTCCTCTCGTTGGCCCCCAGCTTTCGTACATATGTATCGAGGGATACCTGATCGTCCTCGTACTTCGGGGCTTCCTTCTTGTGAGACTCAGCTTCGATGTGATCGCGAATCATCTCCAGGTTCTTCTTATCAGCCGTCGCAAACTACGCAGTCGTGTTAATAAGAAGGCGAGTCAATCCATAGACGGAAGCGGGCGTGCGTACGTCGGGAATGACTCCAAAGGGGAACTCGAGGCGCTCGTTCTCAGAGACCTCGACAATGGCAGTCTTGTCGATGGGCTGCTTGACTGTGCGCATGCCAAACTGACGAACATAGTCCGTCACGCGAGGCTGCATCTCATCGTTGATCCAGGCAGCGCCCAAGTCGGCAGTGCCACGGCCAGATGCCAGTGGCACACTCCAGACCTTGCCGCCGACACGGTCTCTCGCTTCGACGACGACGAAGGAGAGTCCAGCCTGCTTGGCGGAATGAGCAGCCTGCAGGCCACTCATTCCCGCACCGATAATGACAACGTCGAACATGGTGGAGTGATTGGGTATGACGAAGAAGATTGGAGAGTGAAGAATGCGGCTGCCCAAGCGTTCGACACTCAGCGCAACTCAACTTCTATGTGCTTTTCATTTCGTCTTCTTCCCCGCGGCCATGACTGACGATGGATGGATTCGGTGATGTCGCTTTACACATCGGTTCTACCCCCATGCCAGATGGACGCCTTCGCGTTGTCGTCCGAGAGGTATCTCCCCACAGAAATCTGAACGAGGCAAACAGGTCCGAGGCCAGCATGTGGGCCTCTGTAGCATTTCGCTGCTAGTTGACGCTAAGGAACCGAGGCGTCGTCATGTGCTTCAACTTATCAGCCCTCCTTGATAGCAATTCCCCGCAGTCCTGGGATAGTGATACCCCTCAGCGCGGGCTGGCCAGATAGCTTGGATGAAATCGGTGCCCGTTATCTTCGCCGGTTCGGCTACCAGACCCTCGGACCCAATTTCCATTGTAGATTCATATCAGAATTGGAATCACGAAACGAAGACGGCTGCACGCTCCTCAATCGAGACAACTTACAGACGAGGTCTGGATTGAGTTGTATCAGGAGTGCCTTGATGACGCCGTGAACTTGAACTTGTCAATCATTTCGATAAGAGATTCATCACATGACCGTGGCGCCCAGCACAGAGCATCCAGCATCTGTTCAGCTATAACTATCATAAGCGCTTCATACCATCGCTATTCGATCTGATAAGCTCCCCAGCATCGAAAGCATAAGCATCAACTTCTCTTCAAGCACAGCCATCCAACCAGCAACAATGCCTTCGGTTGTCATCGCCGCCCCTATTGTCGAGGGACCCAAGCTGCAAAAGGCCCAACGGCCGACTGCGCCCTTTCCCCAGTACATTCTCGATGCCGCCCGCCAAACAAAGCGGGTGCCCTTCGACCCGAAGGAGCATCTCGCCTACGTTCCCCCTGAGAATATCGTCAAGATGAAGGATATTGGCCTCGAGGGCCAGGGAGTCTCTCCCCACGCTGTCACCGACCCGTTCCCGCTCCTTTCTCAAGAGGCCATGCTCCAGATGAGGGCGGAGCTGTTCAGCGAGTGGGCAGTTGAGAACTGCCGCTTCTCTTCAGACCTAATCGCAAACATCGTGCGAGGCATGACACCAGAGTAGGCATGCCCCAAGACTTGTGTAAAAGACTTGAGACAGTTGACAGAAAGACAGGCGCGCTCCGTTCTCATTTGCCCTCTGGCATTCCCCAGAGGTCTTGAAGATCATCTCCGATGCTGCTGGCATCGAGCTCGTCCCATCCTTTGACTACGAGGTTGCCAACATCAACGTCTCGATAAACGATCAGAACGTTTCCTCGGTAGAAGGCGACCAGACCTCCTCTGTTGGTTGGCATTACGATAGCGTGCCTTTTGTCTGCGTCGTAATGGCGTCTGACTGCATGGGCATGGTTGGTGGAGAGACGGCGATCCAGCTACCTAGTGGCGAGGTTAGAAAGGTCCGAGGACCTAGCATGGTACGTAAATGACAAGTATATGGGTCGAGTGGCTGCTAATATATCACAGGGCACTGCCGTGGTCATGCAAGGCAGGTATATCCGCCATCAGGCCCTGAAAGCATTTGGCGGCCGCGAACGCATTGCCATGGTCACCTCTTTCCGGCCCAAGAACCCTCTCGTGCGCGATGAGACTACACTTGCTGGTCTGCGTGCTATTAGCGATGTGAATCTGCTGTATTCCCAGTTCAACGAGTACCGGATGGAAATTGTTGAGGAGCGGTTCCGGGCCAAGCGCATCGAGGAAAGAGAGCGTGTCCGGAGGCAGGCGAAATTCGACGTTCCTGGTATGAGGGAGTGGCTTCTGGAGCAGCGAGATTTTATCAACTCTACTCTGGAGCAACTCGTTGAACTTTAGCTGAATGTCTCAGCTTATACACCCAGCGAGCTTGTGTATGTTAGTAGGGGCACGTAGCGCTGGTGGTCTTTCGTCCTGCAGTCGCCAAGAGCGTACAGCATGCCTCGGTTGAGAGCTCGAGGCCATTTGATTTTGTTCTGGTCGCGACCAACGCGCTTTCGGGAGGCGAAACTAGCTGACATGCATCTTGGAGGTCGAGTTTCCAATCCATCAGAATGTGTACTGGTCGTCGTTCAGGAGTTCGTAGGGGTGCGCGCTTAATAAAGTGACCTATACTGTTGAGGTCCTGGTCTAAAACAGTACGCAACTTCCTCGCTTACTGTTTATTATAGTAGTTTTGGGCTTACTTAAAATCATGACTTAATTTAGGTCTTGAGCACTCGTATTATTTCTATCCTAAACGAGCAGTCCTAATACCTATTAATAGAGTGTTAAATGTTGATTCTAATAGGGGCTTGAACATTATGAAAGAGTGAGACGGGATCCCGTGTTCTCTAGTAGGTATGGTCGTATGTACATAGACCGCCCAGGGATAAGAACTATAAAAGCAGACATTTTGGATGTCCCAAGTCTGCTTGCCCTGGTGGGGATCAGCTACCCTGAAGCTAGACGAAAATAATATCATTATCATCATCGCTCTCCGCTATCATCATCTCTGGTGTGATAGTAAATACATGACTACAACATGACTAGCGTTGGATGTTGCCCGCCTTACCACCCACTCACCGTCCCGCATGCCCTCTTCCTGCATGCCCCACTCTGCATAATCCATTAATAAACACAACCTAACTCACTTCAACCCAAGCCAATGACGTATCAAGAGATAAACGAAACCTAACAACAAAATACCTCTGGCGCGTTCGGCTTTTTTTGCTTCTCAGATATTTCACACTGCACCATCAGGCCCCAAGCCAGAGGCCACGCCACGCATCTCGACGCCAGAAACCACCCAGTTCGCCCCCGATGGCTTCATCCACAGCAGACACCGCCATGAAGGCGCTCCGGCTGGAGCGGGACCAGCCTGGGAATACCCCGACTCTGACTCTCGCCACCGTGCCACGACCTCAGCTCATCCCCGACCACGTCGTGGTCAAGGTGCGGGCCTCTGCAATCCACCCCAGCGACATCGGCAATGCTCGCGGCCAGTTCCCCTACACCCAGTACCCGAGAATTGTCGGACGCGACTACGCCGGCGTCATCGTCGAGGGCCGCCCCGAGCTGATTGGCATGGAGGTCTTTGGCACCAGTGGCGACACGTATGCATTCACCGTGGACGGCTTCCAGGCCGAGTACACGCTTGTCCACGAGAAGGACATTGCCCAGAAGCCCAGGAACCTCACTTTTGCCCAAGCGGCAACTCTGGGTGTTCCATTCACCACCGCCGCTCTGGCCATCGAGAGGGTGGACATCAAGGCGTCTGATGTCGTCTTGGTCATTGGCGCCGGTGGTGCCGTCGGTTCGGCTGCTGTGCAGCTCGCCAAGCGCACAGGTGCCAAGGTTCTCACGGCCTCCCGAAGTTCTGCTGATGATATCAACACCGTGGAGGACCCGGAGATGAAGGAACTGAGTGCACTTACCAATGGCAAGGGCGTTGACGTAGTTATTGACGCTGTTGGCGTCCCTGCACTGGTCACTGCTGCCATCTCCAACCTTGGGCAGTGCGGCCGCCTCAGTTACATCTCGGCACCCAAGGCTGGCACCCCGCAGCTTTCCTTTGACATGCGACTATTTTATCGCAACAATTTGAGCCTTCAAGGTGTCAACTCTCTGTCGTTTTCCGCCGAGTATATGGGCAAGAAACTGGCGGGAATGCGCGAGTCCTTTGAGTCGGGGGAGCTTTCGCCTCTTGGAAAGTGGACTGAAGTTAACCTTCGCGACGTTGTCGAGGTCTACCGCACGATTTTCGAAGCAAAGGACTCCAAGAAGTATGTAGTGGTTGTGGAGTGAAAATTGAGGAACAAATCGAACATCCCGAGACGCCAAGTCTTGTTATCTGTTTACATGAGCAGCTGCAGTCTGGCATCACCCAGCCAATATTCCTTTATTGTATAGCTGAGCGGTGTCCTGCCAAGATCATCCTGGCTGTTGACATCGATATCCTCCCGCTGAAGCAAGCTGGACGCTGCTGTATCCCGCCAACCCTCAGCTGCATAAGATAGCGGTGTTCTGCCCAATTCATCTCGTTTGTCAACTCTTTGAAGTAATAACAATATCAGTCCGATAGAGTTTTCCATAATTGCCCAAGTCAGTGCTGATCTGCCTCCTTTGTCGGTGGTATTGAGGATTATGTCAGGGCGTTTCAGAAGAGCTTCTACCACAGTGGGATGTTTTGTGAAGAATCTTGACTTCATGCCATTGATGAGGGGTGTTCTGCCTCGTGCATCGCGGCAATTTACATCCTTACTTCCATGCCCAATCAGAATTTCCAGAGAGGCCGATAATTCAGAATGTTCGCTCCAAAATACCGTGGCATGCAATAGTAGTGTCTCTCCTTCTCCGTTTTTCCTGTTGATGTCTATTCGTGGAAGGCTTTGCAGAAATTTGGCGACTTCTGTCTGGTGCCATCCAACGTAGTGAAGCAAAGTGTTCCCAAAACGATCTTCGGCATTGGGATCAACATTGGAAATCGCTAATAGAGCCTTGATATGACCGATTTTGCAGGCAGATGCCGTTCATCTGGACCATGAGCTATAGTTTGAACAAGGGCTTGTGATAGCCATGGCTCCGTTGTATCAATCAATCTCAAGAGTATTTCGTCATCTCAACCGACGAGCTCCTGACAGCATGGAATAGCGTTTCGTTGAAACTGATAAGGGATAATGTTGACATCTGCCTCGCCTGTGATTCTCGGGCGGTAAGTGTCTTTCTGTCTTTTGCTTTATGAGATTGTGCAGCTGTGGAACTGTAATAATCGGTAGCTGCTTCACGGAAGTGTTGAATGGTTGGATCGCCAAGGAGAATCTTGACGTTATCGATGGGTCTATACCCCCACTGCCAACATTGGATCAGGCACTTTGGCCAAGGCTCTGATACTGCTGTCAACCTAGGGATGCCTCGTTACTTGAGGAACTATCCCTGTTTCTATATGCTGTTTCAGATCTCACCAACCCGTATTTGATAATGCCCATGGCATTCGGGGACTTGCTCGGCCCAAGCTGGATGGTAAGGAGTTTGGATGAAAGTGCCTCTAGCCGAGGTTGTCAAGCTTCGGTATCGCTACGGCATTGGCGAAGCATACGCTACCCTGCTTTCCTGGCGACCATTTGGGAGTACCACACGAGAACTCATCGAACTCGATCTTTGGGACGACCTGGATTCACCTCCTCAGAGACGATATGGGCATTGGATCTGGTGGGTCAAAAGAAAACAGGGGACCACGAAAACCACGCGAGACATACAACGTGGCTTTAAGATTGACACCGGTCGGTCTTCCAGGGACCTACGAGACCGACTGAAGTTGATCGATTCCGGCTCGAATGATGGGCTTGAAAACATGAATCCAGCGGATATCAATCTCGCGCCCTCAGTGGCATCAACATGGAAAATGATCTGCTATTGCATGCGAGATATATTTGGGGAATCCGACTTGGATGTGTTGGTGTTTCCTGGAGCTAGAGATCATGTTTGGCTTGAACGAATGCGATGGTGCTAGCGGATCAGCCAAGGTTAGGCTCGTCTTAACATTCTCTCGTGCTTTAGCAATCCGCAGCCTACAACATCTAGATTGATCAACCCATTGCTGTTTTGTATCCTTCTTTCACAAATAAGCTATAAGTGAGATGGAAATAGCAATGAGAGCAAAGAAACCGTCGGACGAGATGCAACCCTATTCGGCATTTGAAATTCCAAAAACCACCTCCTCCGGCAGTCATGTTCCTACGCATATTGAACAATCTGACACCCAGTATCCACCTCTTTCCGTTCGTATTCACCATGCAGCTTGGAGCTGCCCCTCAGCCTTAAGGCAACCCTAGGGTCGCAAGCTGGCTGCCAGTGGCTACCTGTCAGCCGAATGACCCACTTGACTGCTTGTAGCTCGTGGAGTTTGTGACCTTGGCGGGGCACGCATCCTATCAACCTAAGCTTGCTTGGGATGTCATCTAACTCTATCAATAATGGCCCTCCCCATTACAGAAGGCGATATCAATCAGTTTCTAAAGACTCGAAAGGCTGAGCTGGACTCTTTGCCTGATGATACGACGCCCAGCCGGGAGACATTCACTTTCGAGAACCCCCATTCTTGTGGCCACTGCGCGAATTTGGTCGTGGATGGCTGTGCGTACACATGCGATGAAACCGACCAAATAACACCTTTCAATCTCAACACCTCACTGACAGAAGCCATAAAGCTGGCACGAGGTGGCTGTCATTTCTTCGAGTGGCTCGTCGACACCTGTGCTACTCGGTACGACCAATACTATCACGTTCCTTATGCCGAGGGTTCGCTACAGCTAGGCCTTCCTCATTTTCCACAGGTACGCTCATGGTTCGCAAGTCTAGAGGTGGCTCGCGAGGGGAAAGAGAAAGTTCATGTGCCAGAGGCTCCCCCTCCGTGGAGGATATTCTTCTGCGCAAAGAGCGGTGGGTGATGACCTAGTGTGAATGTTGTGTTAGTACTAACAATGACAGACAACTTGGCAGCCGAGTATGTCCTGTCTCGGCCTCACGAGCTGGATCTTGAGTCTGACAAGACCGTAAAGTTTGCAAATGAGCGTCTGAGGGAGTGCAAGGCGAAGCATGAAACGTGCCGCATGGGTACAGACACGGCCCTCTCCAAGGCAGAGATTCTTGACAAGACGCACTTGCCAACTCGCCTCTTGGACATCTCGTCCCCAAAAGAAGGCTCCATCCGGCTGATCAAGCTTTCAGATCTCCCGGTTCCTCAAGTCGAGGAGATTGCAAAAGCTGGCTTTGTCACTCTATCGTACTGCTGGGGTGGTGACCAGCCAGTCAAACTGACGCGGAACTCGGCACAGAAACTCCAGAAGGGCATCCCGATGAGTTCGCTCCCGAAAACGCTGCGGGATGCTATCAGATACACCTCTTTCCTTGGGATGAAGTACATATGGATCGATGCCCTCTGTATCACGCAGGACGATGATCTCGACAAGGGCCTTGAGATTGCTCGCATGCCATTGTACTACCACCGCAACACAGTCACCATAGTCGCGGCGTCGGCTGAGACCTGCAGCAGCGGTTTCCTGGGCAGAGAGAGAGGGAGATTTACTGCTGGGCCATTCGAGATTGCCATGAAGACACCTAAAGGCATGGGATCAGTTCTCTTCTATTCGATGTTGGAACCTTCCCAACCGACAACGTTCCGCGCCTGGACGCTCCAAGAATCTTTGCTGTCTAGAAGACTCTTGATATTTGGCCCCGATCGACTCATTTGGTGCTGCATTGCTGGGAATTCGGGCTGCGGAGGTCCCGAGGCGAGCATGACTGCTAGAGCCATGGGTGTTCCAGAGTCTTTGGTCTCGGGCGTCTACCCCATGACTGTGCTTGAGATTTTTCCTGCTCTTCGGCAGTGGGATAAGGTCCTGCTGAACTATACAAGACGAAAGCTCACGAATGGCAGCGATAAGCTCCTCGCGGTTGCTGCCGCGGCCGAGGCTGTGCATGGTCTCTCTCGGCAGCGAGAACAGCAAGACAGCATATATCTTGCGGGTCTGATCATCATAGTTGACCGATCTGATCTCGTCAGCGACGCCCTAGGCTGGTTGACAACTAACCCGCAAGAGGCTTCGCGAATTCAGAAATTCACTGCCCCGTCTTGGTCCTGGGCATGCATTGATGGGGCAGTATTCTCCGACCCTGGCCACTCGCGTCTGAACACCGTGGGGAACCTTATGGAAACAAAGCACCGGTTCAGACTCATCCATCATGAAATTGTCCTTGTTCTTCCGGAAGCACCCTACGGCGCCGTAAGGAGCGGACTCATCAGGGTCAGAGGGCCGGTTTGGCCGCTGGAGCTTTTTGAAGAGGTCCCAACTTTCATCAATGACGGGCACATTTACGACTTCAAGGCCCCTGAAGAGTGTCGCATAACCCTATATCCAGATACCAGTGCGGACATGGCACTGATTGCGGCGAAAGGTGGGCAAAAGCTCTACCTCCTGGAGCTTAATCTGAGTCGCGGCAAATTTACCCTGTTCTCCTCTGGGCTGCTTCTGCGTCCTAGTGAGGACAGCCAGATGACGTTTCATCGAATCGGGGGTTTTAGGTATGAGACATTTGGGAGAGGGAATGATTATAGAGAGGTCACGGACGAGATATTGCTCCCATCGGGCCCGGAATGGGATGTTATCCTGGTGTGAGATATGAAGGACGGGGGTGGGGCTGCATCGGACGGTTCCCGGACCCAGAGTCTCTGGATCCCAGGGAGCTCCCAGGACCGGCAGCCGGTCAACTCGGGCCAGATGCATTCCACCAGAATCCTGTACGTGATGCAAGCCTCGATATTTGCCAAGGCATCAAACCACACGATAACTCCATCAAGGAGGCGGTAGCCCTCGGTTCCGCCCAAGAGAGAACATATGCAATAGGACAGCGACGCAAACGCAAACGCTGCGAGACACGTCGGTGCCTCTGAGCAGATGTACGGGTCCTGGAACACGATGGCGCCGTGGATAAGTAAGGTGGTCGGGTCACTGAAGTATTGGCGGACACGCTCTACAGCCGGAATGCCCAACTTGTCCGCTGCGTTGTTGAGTTTGAGGTGGAGTTGCCTCACGAGCTGTTGCACCGCAGGAATTCCGGACCAATTGATGTCGTTGGGTGAGGGCCAGTTGTAGATGAAGGTCATAGTGGTAGGAGGGCTCATGATACTTCGGAGGAACAGGCGGCCTCGGTCGCTGGGGACTGGGTGATACTGGAGACAGTGAGTAAAGAAGTAGCAGAGCAACGAGCGACCGGTGCAATGACACCTACATAGGAGTCTTGATCACAAGATGGCCGTTTTATGTCCCAAGCAACTGACCGGGATGTTAGAGAGCCCGAGTTAGCCAATCATATTCCATTCCCCGCCCAGGGCGCCGCAGAATGCTTTTACGTTGCCTAATCCGTAGTCCGCACTGGTTCGCCCAACGCGAGAGCCTCATCGGGTAGCCAGCTGGAGGCAACTACTACCAACTGCCTGTTCCTGCTCCAACTGCAGCAGGCTCCCTTGCCTTTGCAGTCTCCGAGACAAGCCATCATCCGTGCTCATGCCGGTCTCTCCCACCACAATTCGGGTTGGGTCGCTATTGACGCCAGCTCCCATGGTAGACCTTTAGGTGTAAGAAAGACACGGTTGCGAGCCGGCTGCTCTAGAATGAGCTCCTCATCGAAATCTCTGGTCTGGGCTCGCTTGATGCCATAGTGGGATGGGATGGCAAACCTGTAAGTACATTACTGCATTTGCGCAGGAATCTGCAGCATCCAGTTGCACAATGAACTCATGTGCGACCGGCACCCCGGATTCACCATACTCCGGTGCTATCCCTTATAACCCTATTCTTCAACTCCTTATCCGTTTCCTAAACGGGAGTGAGTCGTCGCCCTGGTATAACCTACCAGGCGTCCGCTTATATTGGTGGTGGGGTCGTAGGGTCGTGAGCTCTCAGACTTGGATAACGTGAGTGGCCTGTAAGGGAACGCTATTGAGCAGGTGGAGCCGATATGTGGGCGAGAGCCATAGGGCACAAGGTGGAATAGATGAGGGGCGGAAGGGAACCCGGGGCTGGGGGTAGAGCTGAGCTCCAAGACAAACAGTACGCCCGGAAGAGGGGGAAGACAATGCTTTGGGCGATTGATGGAAGCAAGCAGTGCTGCGAGTTGCGTTTCTTTAATGCTAAACTGTCCATACATCAACAAAAGGTTGTCCGTCATATATTACCCCCAATCTACAAAAGAGTCGGAGCCGCAATCCTCCCTTCCTCCATTATCGTGTATGCTACGTCATTCTTCGAGGAATGAACCCATAGACTTGCCATCTCCTGATTGCGTCTCAAGCAACGGCACATGGGTCACCACGTTGCCGATCTTGCACTTGATGCCGTCGACACTGACGCTCCAAGACCGCATGGCCTTGTACGTGTCCGTTTCGATCAAACCTAGGGTCTTGGTGGTTACCTTGTCACCTGGCACGTCAAAGGTCCAGCCAATTGAGATGTGAAATGCACTATCTGCGCTGTCTTTGGGTCGGCGTTGGTATAGGAGAGGCTGATCGAATTGCGACGCAATATTATTGCATCGCTCCAACAAGCGCATCAGTTCCGGATTCTGGGCAACCTTGTCATTTGACGAGGCCTCGCTGGAAACTCGAATGATCAGGAAGACGCGATCAGAGTCCGGTGACTTGAACCAGGCTAGGTCCTGTGGGTGCACGCTGAAGGGCCTGAGCCCACTCGAAGCTATCGAATGCGTCACCTTTTCTTGGAAGTCATCCTTGTTTGCTGTCGTCAGCGACAGTGGCCGAGAAAGGCTGATGTGCAACGGCAAAGGCGAGCCGAGGTCGCTAGTCAAGAAATCACACAGCGCAACTTCATCCCCAACTTCAGTCTTGATGTCAGCAATCAGCTGGGAGAGCAGTTTATGCTGCGAACTGCCTGGATGCCCTGTGCTGAGGTCAGTACGAAAACCGAGGGGTTGAAGGGAAGTGCAGACATTCGACATAGAGATGGGATGGCCAATTGCCGGCGATATGGGGTATTTGTCGACGACGACCTTGATGCAAACTCGGGTCGTCGACAACGCTTTGGCGAACGGTAGACGCGTAGAGATCGTGGAATGCCGATGGCAGCGGAGGCATGCCACTGGTGTCGTCGGACCCAGCTCCGGAGTGGGCCACGGAGCTGGCCGTCGTCTTATGGCGCTTTGGTGGGCGTTCTGGGGCCTCGTCACCTGAGTCGGAGGAGGAGTAATCCACCAGAGCCATGAGTCAGCGGCTGAGAGAGAGTGCCAGGAATGGAATGACGAAGGCCTGGGTGGTGGTGGATTAGCGGTAAAGCCCGTAGGGGCGTCGGCCACGGCAGCCCTGTGTTGCAATGCGGCCTCGAGGTTGTGGTGGATTAGGGCTGTGATTATTATTGGGCGGGCGGCTGTTCCTGCATCCGTGGCGGCTAAAGTGAGCGCTGATGGGGATGGCAATTCGTGTTGGCGATGAAGGGTGACAAGAAGGGTCCCCTCGCTCCGCAGCGAGATCAAATCGCTAGGTGGCGCTAGGCCAGTGGATAAGACTGGGTGGCCTTGGTCGCGCAGAACGCGGGACGCCCTTGTGCATTACAGTCAACTGCATGAACGGCAATCTCAACCAGAGCCCGTGAGTCAGTGTTGAGCCACCAGCGATCTCCTTGGAGTCCCTGATGCTTGGTAACACAAATCCGTCGCGTAGATAACATATTGGGTGTAAGTTTCTGTCGGGATGTCCGAAGGTTCTCGGCCAGGAAACATCACTGAAGATCACCCTCCGGCTTACCTTGCTGGACCCAATAGATTGGAGCACCCTTGGCGGTGTGGCAGCAGCGGGGTGGACGTGTTGCCCACACAATCAATCAGGGACGCAGGCAGGGTGACAGCAATGACTCCAGCGGCAAGGATCTAGGTCTAAGGTCCCTGCCGTACGCACAGCACATGCCCTGGGCTTTTGGCCACGCATCATTAGGCTAGATGAGGTGCGCTACCTAAAAGAGACCACAAGCCAAGTTGGGCTCCTCGAGTATCGAGGACCCTGTGTCCCGTAACCGTCATCCTTCCGCTTGCCCAAAATGCGAAATCGCCGGGCCAGGCCCTGCCTGGTTGACATGCATCGCGCGGGGCCGTTGAGCGCAGTTGGCATAGCTTAAATTAATGTTGGCCTAAGATGCTAAAACATCGCACGAGTTGCGGGGTTGAGATAAAACGGTGCTGTTGGAAACCCATTGCCGCGTCTCCTTGTCGGCAGGGCATTGAGATTCATGGGGTGCATATCGTCCCCAAGAAGCGAGGGGAAAACAGCCCCTGCCTGCACTTGGTCAAAATAGAGCTGCTAGGGTCCGGTTACGGGCTGCGTGATGCAGGAGATGCCCCTCCGTACGTATTCTCGAACGGTGGGTTTAGTGGCGGCGGCCGCGGATGTAGTCGGTCACCAGATATGATGCAACCGCTCGGGAGTAATGCCTCTGCCCAAGGGCCAATACGAACTCGGTTCCACGACGAGAAGCAAGATTGCGAGAGCTTGCGACATTTGCGGTGAGCTGGCAGAATGTGAGCCTGCCTCCTTTCGTAAGGTATGAGATTCCACGGCGGCCCTGGATGGTACGCGTAGGGACATACGCACGCCTAGCTCCAAGCCCCAAAGCCAAGAGCTTACCCCTACCCCACGAGGCGGCACACTTTAGCGCAGGCTGTTGGCCCGCTGGTCCAGTCCCCGGCGCCCGAGGCAGCGGCCATGGTGCGGGTGGCACCAGCCTGTCCTGCCAGAGTGATGGTGGAGGGAATTTGGGCACCCATCTTGGAGGGTGGCCAAAGCTAGTCAGTCATTAGTTGGGAAATGCCAGCACTGGTCGCGTTCGCTTTTGGGTTGAATGGGGTGGCCGCTTTGCCGCACATCACAGCAAGCTCCCGGGGTCCCCGCGCCGGCGACGGAGACATGGTCACGACGGATTGATAGGGATACAGAGTGAGTGGTGTGTGGTGTCGACGGAAGAAACAAATGTCGCTCCGCGGGATGCCAGCTACAGGAGAACTGGGCTGCGTCGTCGAGAACGAGCGAGTAAAAGCCACGACGGTGCGGCTTGGACAAGGGGAGCAGGGGGAAGCTTTGGGTGGGCAGTGACAGTTGGGTGCATGAATGATGGTGGGCAGTTGGAGGGGTACCCACCCGGGACACCGGCCGGAGCGGCAGGTGCGTCGACTTGTCGCAGCCCGCCTTCCCATCCGCAGCACCTGCCCTGTCGCGCCGGTCCATGCCACCACCTCACTGTATGGTGCTAAGAGAGCGGCTGGTAGACCAGTACCTGCCGTGCCTCTCCTCCCCATCTGGTTCTTAAAGCCACCGACGCCTCCTGCCCTACATCGTCCCTTTTGGATCGACTTCCCAACTCTGTCACTAAACGTCCAACTCCATCATCTTCATCCCATCTCTGTTTCGGCATCATCACCAGCCCGCCATAGCGTCACAATATATCCACAGCCATCACCGCTTGGACGCTCGACTCACCACCCAGAAACCCAAGCTCGAAGGTGTCCCTTATCATCTTGAAACCTACCGATAACTCTGAACGATTTACCCGGTCGCGGCCGTGTTTGCTGTCGCTTGTCGCATTGCTCCTCGATCGCAAGAAAACAGCAGCAGTCTTCGCAACAATGAAGGACCCCGGGTCCGGAGACAAGCAGTGGGTAAGTCAATCAATTTGCTTGTCAAGAATCCTTGTCTCAAGTCCGTCTTTCATCACCTTCTTGCCCACGTCATGCTCTCCCACCCAACGCCGTCGGCTCGACAGCCGCTAGGATGGTACCCTCGGACCCTCTGGACCCTGCGTCGTGCGTCTGTCATTGTCTCAATGCGTGTCCCCACCTTTCCTGCTACTGGAGTAAGAGCCTGAATAGCGTTGCTGCATAACAACAAGCAGCGCCCGGCTAGCTCAATCGGTAGAGCGTGAGACTCTTACCAGAGTACACACATCTCAAGGCTGTGGGTTCGACCCCCACGTCGGGCTATTCCTATAAACGAATGAGCACAGCGCGGCTTTCATTTTTTGCTCATGATGAGCAAGTCGATTTTCTTTTTGGGGATTCCAAGGAAAACGCCATGTTGTGCTGTGATACTGCTGGCCACGCCAGCATTACCCCAGTGGAGCAGCTAAGAGCACAGCCGGTACTGACCTCATGGATCTGCACCCGCTCATGACGCGCAATCATGTTGGCATTGTCCCCACTGAAATGCCCAATACTTTTTCTTACCTCCGTCATCATTGGCCGTCCGTTGTACATGATGCTAACCTGGATGGATAACCTGACTAGGCCAAGGCTTACATCCTCGATCCGTTGACTGATCCAGAGCCTAGTGAAGAAACGGGCATTGCGTCATCTCACAACCTCGCAGCCAACTTCAAACGGATGTCTTTATCAGGCGGCAGCCCCAGTTCCATAGCCAAAGGGAAACAGCCTGAAGCCAACCAACCTCACTCGCGACCGGCTTCCAACTATCCTAGCCCGCCCCCGTCCGCCAGCCCATCCAGATCCAGCTTCCATCCTTCCAATCCCTTTTCAGACGCAGCGTCTGCGGAAGTGTCACCGCCACATTCACCACCTCTTCGCATTCGACATTCACGAAAATACCCGCCAAACAGCGCAGCCACTCGAGCATCAAGTGCTCGGGCACCACCGCAACCTCCCCGGCCTGAGTCTCAGGAGAACCGCAGCGTCAGCAGCCCAGTGGGCAATCTTGGAAGGAGTCATTCTCTAGTTCAGAGATATCCCGGTGACATGTCCCACCGTCCTCTTGATACCCTCCGAAAGGAGGCACGTGCCGCCGACCGGGCACCCCATCTAAGACGGAAGCAAATCCCCGGTTGCGACACCATTGATGCTTTGGACACCATTGGTGGGACTTATCATCATGGTGGGCCCTATGATGCCACCTTGGCCAGCCGAAATCGCAACAGACATTATGCTCCCTTGGCAGCTGTTAGAGACACCAACATGGAGGCTCTCAGGGCCACTCCTCGTCACTACCTCAAGGACTCACTGGATCGCCGCATGCCTCTGGATGGTGTTGCTGCAGTCCCAAACGGATACGAAGATTTTCGTGGTAATGTCATGAAGTATGAGGAGGGTGCTGATTTGATGCGAGAGCCCGATGCAGCGGGCGGCGCCTACAAGCGCTGGGATGGCTTGGTAAGTTTTTCCTGAGTCCAGAGGGAGGATAGCATATGCTGACGTGACCAGGAATACGATGACGACGATCTCAAAGGCAAGGGACCCGGGTTCGCCGCTGAGCGGGAGCGCAAGGAAAAGAAGGCTGCTCGACGCGGACAACTCTCTGACGAGCCGAGACGTCGATCGCTAGTTCCCGAAAGTCGAAGCAGCCATTCTAGAAGCCAGAGCGAACACGTTCGCTCACCGTCCTACGAATTGGTCACCACCAACCCTAATAGCGACAATGTTCAACGCAGCAATAGCACTGGCAAACGCATCACTAATGGCTTCAGGCGACGCTTTGGTAGCATTCGGCGCAAGAAGGTCGGGGAGGCTAGCTAGGTTCCATGGACCACGCATTACCCCGTGGTGAGCCGGACCTCGTGAATTTGGTTAGTGTGTAAAAAGAATTCTTGATAAAGAATTGGACAGATGTTATAGACTGCGAGAAGGGGACCTACCAATTAGGATTTAACGGGAACGAGTTTGTCACTTCGGCGAAAATGGTAAATTATCGAGCATTTTTGTATATACAAAGATTCCTGAATCAACACGATAGATTTCTCGTGCCTTCTTTACAGGTTTCTCAACAAAGACGTTGACAAATGGAAGCTGAGCGGCGAACACATACGAACAGTCTTCGACACGATAAGAAGATGTTCATCTTCAATCATGTGGCACAAGAATTCTATTTGATCATGTCTAGAACTCGCCATGGCCTTAAATCTGATACAAGATACAACGATTTGGTGTTACTCAACCCGTTACCCATAACCACCGCTAAAAGTATGACAATCCACTCCAACCCAGGATACCTTCAAGCTCCTCCCTCAGTTCGGCAACGCCATCATATCCACCCTTGCTGGCAATTTCTGCGCGCTTGGCAGCCCCGAGCTCTGCCCAGCGGGACAGCACGGCGCCGTCGACAATGGTGCGCCCAGCGGCCGTCTCGACGCCTACAGGGCGGTTGCCCTCGCCGTGGCGGTGGGCCTTGGGGTTCAGGCCGCCATGGGGGGTGAGGGCCGGGAGAAGCTGGTTGGTGACGGAGAGGAGGCGGCGGTAGGTGGTCTCGGGAAGGGGGGTGAGGGCAGCGAGGTGGCCCGAAGGGGAGGCGAGGAGGAGGATGTGGGCGGAAGGATCTGACGAGGATGGAGGTGACGATGAGAGCGTTCGGGGGAGGAGGAGGGTTGTGGTCGGTATGTTGGGGGTGACGGAGAAGGTTGTGCGGTGGAGGAGCAGGTGGCCCTGAAGAGACTTGGGATCTGTGCGGTGTTAGCTGGTGGTCATGATGTTTCAATTCTCGGTTGACTTACGTTCGGGGTTAAAATCGAGGATCTGCAGATCGCCGTCTGCGTCGGAGGCAACAATGGCCAAGTCCTCGCCATCCGGCAGGAAATCGGCCACAAGGAGCGGCAGGCGGCCGTGGCTCTTACCCAGGACCTTGAAAGTGTAGGGCTCCTCAGTGTATCCGGCGAACCAGACGCCCTTGAAGGCATCGGCCATGAGGCACAGCCCCGTGCGCGGAAGCTCGCGGGCGCTGGAGACGTGGCAGCTCATGTCGAGAAAGGCGACGGGCAGCAGGGTGCCGTCCTCCTTGAGGCCGCGGACCATGCACTTCTGGCCCTGGGCGACGAGCATGAGGCCCTGTGTGCCAATTTCGGAGATTGCGGTGACGCCGCCGCGGGGGATGTCCTCGCGGGCGATGAGCTTGAGGCGCTTGTTGGTCTCGGGCCGGCCGGGCTGCGGGATGACGGTGACGATGTCGAAGACGTGCACGCGGCCGCGGATGGGCAGGTCCTCGCCCTTGGACAGCGCGGTGCCGACGGCGAGCAGCATGCGGCGCTCCTTGGTCTCCTCCGAGACCTCGAGGTGCAGCGTCTTCATGCACTCGATGGACTCGCACGACTCGAGCTCGAGGTCGTGGATGACGGTCCAGGTGACGGGGCTGATGAGCTTGAGCACGCCGCGCGGCATCGTCGGCGGGAAGGACGTGTTGGTCTCCTTGGCCCACTGCTTGTGGTAGTCGTCGTCGCGCGGCAGCTCAAACGGCTCGTGGGCCGCGCACCCCGCGATGTAGGTGCCCGTCGGGTGGTGGTACGAGATGCCCCTGACGTCGGCGTCGAGAGCCATCTTGCGCACCGACAGGCCCAGCTCCGTGAGGTTGGTGTCGCCGTCGGGGAGCTGCGTGACGCGCGCGATGCCCTCGGCGTCGGCGTAGATGAAGCCGCGTTCGCAGCCTTCGGTGTGGAACGGGCTCATGCCGCGCACGCCCTGGCCCTGCAGGCCCATGACCCGCGGGAGGCTCTTGCTCGACTTGAGCACGAAGCTGGGCGACGAGCCGGGCAGGAAGACGGTGCTGTGGCCGTTGATGTTGGCGCAACGCCGGAGGGGCACGAAGCGTGGCTGCTGGTCGGCGTCGTCTTCAGACTTGGCCTCCGGGGGGGGACGCGAGGCGAGAGTAGGGTTGGGTGTTTTCTTGAAGGTGAGGGAGGCGGAGAGAGTCGCATTGGCGCCGCTGGCAGGGGCGTTACGGAGCGGCTCATAGATGGTGAGGTCGTCGGTAGCGTGGCGGAGAATGAGATACGGCGACTGGGAGACACAGTCTCCAAGATCGGCAACGAGAATCTCAGTGAGCGTCTCGCGCGCCATGCCCCGGCGGAGGGTATAGTCGGCTGACAGGAACGGGGGCACATATGACAGACCCTCGGCCACGTACACGGGCTTGGAGAGATCCGGCAAGGCGTATATATGCAGGGCTCCTGATGCGCTGAGCAGGAACATCATGATCTTCTCCTCCGTCTCGGCGCCCTTGTCTCCAATGGAGGGCTGGAAAGCGCCCTTTGTGTCCGAGTATAGACAGCCTGCCTGCCACTTGGTAGAGACTAATGCGCCTTCTGGCCGCTCGACCTCCTCAATCTCGTTGTTCTTGTCAATCTGCGCAATCATGATGCTGCTATCATCACGGAAAAGCAGCAGATAGGGGTCAGCGATACTTGCGCTGAGCACTCTGGGTTCTGCGCCCGTCTCCTCGTCCAGCATGGGGAGGATCTGCGTGAGACCAAGGTCTAGTTTCGTCAGCGTCAGCATCTACATCTCGGATCTCGAACGGCACTGCTCACCTCCATCGTAGGATCGGACCTCTGATTTGAGGACCTGGATCATCCGCATCCCCTTGCCCATTGACCCAGCCTCAACCGTAAAGCCTGCGGCAGGGTCGAACTCGGTCTCCTTTATAGATTCGAAGCCCGCAGCCGTAAGCGCGTAGACATCAGACGTCTCATATCCGTCCAGATCCACCTTGGCCACAATCATGTACTTGTCGTACTGGTCCACCGCATCGTAGTCGGTATCATTTGCCACGTTGGCGCCGAGGAGCTTCGGCATGGGCTTCTGAACGCTCATCGTCCAGAAGCCGCGAGCCTCGGGGAACTCGAACCGGCCAATGGTCTTGGGCTGGATTTCGCGGTTGATGATTGCAACTGCGCCAGCTCTTCCGCGGCCAACGATCGCTGCCAGTTGAAGGTCGGCGACTAGGCCCTTTGAGTTCTTGGCTTCCTCGCTTCCTGGTAAAAAGGCTGCCTTGCCACATGTGAAATCCTGAATTGGGGCAATGCTGAGCATGGTATCGTGAACTCGGAACGTCAAATCGCCAGACTTGGCCCCGCCGTTCAGGTTTTGTGCCGGCTTTGCCGCTGCTGATTCGGTTCCGTATAAATCATCATCTTCGTCGTCGTCATCTTCAAGGTCGAGGTCATCCACATCCAGTCCTAGCTCCTGATCGATAGCCCGTGGCTTGCGTCGCTTCTCCTGGCTCTGCTTCCTGGACCAGCCCAACACTACAGAGTCGCCAGTTTCGCTGCCAACAAAGACAGTATTCTTGCCCAGTCTGGAGATGCACGAGGCACGACTCTTGACTAGGTGGCCACCGCTCTCCTGGGGCACAAGCCTGACCGTAATCCCCGATACTGTGCGACCGTCGATTCGGAATGACACTGTCGCGAGAAGTCCGTTGTTTAGAATCAACAGCAGCTCTCCAGTTTCGATTTGTAGTTGTTCGACATTGCAATTTTCCAGGCGCAGATTCAGGTCGGATTGGTCGGTCAAACTGAAGGATGTCATCTGACGAGCCATTGGGTTGACAGCCACGCCGTTAGCTTTGCCAGACTGGTCAACATGGATCAGCTCGTTCTGTCCCACTAGAAGCGCGCCGCCGACGGGGGCGGGGAGGGCGACAACTCGGGTTAGGTCGCGGGGCAGGTCGGTGACGGAGAGAATGGTCGTCGAAGCTCGTTGCTGAAGGTCTAGGGTGAAGACCTTGTAGGTGAGGTGGTCCTTCTGGCCCAGCGAGTGCGCCGAGGGCTGGCTCGAAGACAGGATGCCGAACGTCGGTTCTCTATACTCATGCAAGAAGGCGAGGTGCACTGGGTGAAGCAGACTGGGGTCTAGGAGGGGCAGACGGAGGACAAAAGATGGTGTATACGCTGCTTCTAGCTTGTCGCTATCTCCATTGGCGACTGCAGTAGCCTCCTTGACCGGACGCGGCCCATCGAGATCCTCATCCCAATCGTCCATCTCCAGATCCTCTTCCGGCTGCTGGAAGGGGAGAATGGCCAGGTTTCGGGAGCCAAACTTGAAGGCGGCACATCGGCTGCCGGGGTCCGCCTCGACGTAGTTGACGTATTCGCCGAAAGGGACCTCCCAGGGAGCACCCTGGAGCTCATCTTTCTCGTAGTAGTGGATCGATATCGTCTCGAGGAGGTTCTTCTTTGGGTCCCACTCCGCGAGGCAGAGCTTGGCTGCCTTGTACGCTAGGAGGAGGGCCTCGCCACCGGATTTTGAGTTTTTGATCTTGATCCTGGCCAGGCCGGTCACGGTTCCAGCAAGGGGTAGCTCAGACACGAGCACCAGCTTGGTGTTTGTCGTTTTGTCGGTGCGCACGAGCATCGACTCCCCTCCACCGAGGAAGGAGGACTCGAGGCCGTCATCGTCGTTGGCTCGGACGTCGAATACTGGTTCGGACTTGGCAGCGTTCGCGACGGGGTTCTGGTCGTCTAATTCGGAGGAAATGGTCTTTGTAGTGAAGATTTGGAGCAGCGACCCTTTGGCGACGACCAAGTTGTTGGCCGTGGCCGATGTGAGCGGGAGACTTAGGGAGTGTGTGACGGCTGAGGGAGCCGCGAGCTCGGTGTAGGCCTGCATCGCTGCAGAACCATGCTTCCACGGCGGGCAGACGAAGAATTGGGCGCGGTAATGTGGTGAAGTTCGCAGTCCCTGCGCCGTGACGAGCAGCGCAGCGACGTGATGGTGTTGCTCTTTCGCGAAAGCTCGAGCTCCCCGGATCAACCTGGGGCCGGGCTCCGGGACAGGCACCAGGGCTAGGGGAGTGGTTTTAGATCGTCCTGGGTGTGCCACTACGATCGCCGCTAATACCGTTCATCGGCAACGGGCTATCGATTGCGTCACAAAACAAAAGCCGCCGGCTCCTTGATAAAGCAAGCTTCGGCAATTTCGTGCAAGCTCCAGGGATCCTGCTTCTCGTCAGTGCGCACACCGGCATTCAGCATAAACCCTCCAGACGCACTAACAGCTCGCAGCATCAATTATCGCCGCCTGTTATTGCTGCGCCGCTTCAACAGCCCCGCGAAGTCGCCGGACGATTGCCTGCTGCTCCTCATCCGCCTCATCCACACATCCTCGGTCCGCAGCTCCTCGACAGCTTTCCCACAATCTTACCCACCGTTTCTCGCTTCAATATTGATGTCTACAGATCCTAGCATAATGGCCAGCGCCGGCCTCGTCCAGACAAGTCTGATCTGGGTGGCTTACGCGGTCGCCGTCGCTCTCTGCCTGGTCGCTGCGATCATCACAACATTCACATGGCAAACACCTCGTGAGCGCTCCGTCATCGTCAGCGTCGTCGCCATTGTCAGCTTGACGTCCCTTCTGGCGACCGTACTCCTCCTCCCGGTCGATATTGCCCTGGTTTCGGCGACCACCTCCACACATCTGGGCGCCAAGAAGGACTGGGCCACTCCCATACGAGTAGAAGAGATCCTGTTTACTCTCAAGGTCGTCTACTACAGCCTATACAGCTTCGATGCGCTGCTCTGTCTGGTGGTCATCCCCTTCGCCTACTTCTGGCACGAGGAATACGACGAGATTGAGATCGAGGAGGGTCGCTCGTTCGCTAGCCGCTTCTGGGCTGCCCTCAAGTACACCCTCTTCTTCGTCGCCTTGGTTGTCATCCTCTTCCTACTGGGCTTCTTCGTCCCCGCGGCTGGCGATAGCTCCAAGGACCACTGGGACTTTGACTACTTCAAGAAGCTCATTGCACAAAACCATGGCGAGAAGGCGCTCACTTTTGCCCTTGGCCTGCTCGTCACCCTGGGCACCCTGCTCTACGTCATGTACACTGGCGCTGGGCTTGCGCTGATGCCCATTTCTTTCATCAAGTCGGCGCCCTCCATCTCGGCACCTCAGCTCTCCGAGAACACCGCGTCGCAGCTTGAGCAGAACCGCGAAAGACAGCGACAAATTGAGATGCGAAACGCTGGCCGCCAAGACGAGATGCCGCGAAAGGACCGCCGCGAGCTCGACGCGCTGGTCAGGGAAGAGCAGACTCTCGTGCGACGAGAGCGACTCGCTGCGGAGGCGCAAGGAGAGGGCCGGAGCAGAATCTATCAGGCCTGGCTCAAGATTTGTGCTCTGTTTCGACCGATCAAGCTGCTGGGTGGTCTTCTCCTCCTTCTCCTCTCGGTGTTCATCTGGGTGTCCATGCTCATCACTGGAATCGACAAGGCCAAGAACTCGGTCTGCAAGCAGCGATGTGGTTACATTCTGGGCAAGATCAACATCTTCCAGCCTATCAACTTCATCTTCCTCCAGGCTGCCAAGGCGTTCCCCGTCGACTACATCCTCATGGCCCTGCTGGTCTTGTTCCTCTTCAGCAGCTCCATCTCTGGGGTGGCTGCAGTTGGCATTCGGTTCCTGTGGGTTCGCATCTTCCAGATCCGCCGAGGCCGGACTGCTCCGCAAGCACTGCTCATTGCCACCGTCATGCTTGGCCTTATGATTCTGGCTATCAACTATAGCATCTCCATGATGGTGGCCCCACAGTATGCTACCTATGGAACCCAGACGTTCTGCACGGCCAATCCACCTTCCCCCGGCGCCCAGCCCAACTGCACAGGTCACGCCGACCTTGTCCAACCGTGTTCTGAGATTCTCAAGTACGCAAACGCGAAGGACATCTGCACCCCGTCGGTCATGTCGACATTCCTGAACCGAATCACAATCACCTGGCCATTCTTCGGCCTCATCGACTTCTGGGCGCAGTTTGCCTTCCTGGGCGTCTTCCTCGTCTTCTTCGTCACGGCGCTGTTCCGCACTCCCCGCCTCAACCTGTCCGAGCTTGACGAGCAGGCCGAGGCGGACGAAGAGGAGAGCCTCTTGGCGTCGACTGGTCGCCGCTTCGGAGCGACGTGGCAAGACGTGAGGGGCAAGACGGGCGGGAGCAGCGAGCAACGAAATGGTAGCGGATCGCGATCCAATAACGTCTAGGCGGGGCTAGCGGGAGTGTGACGTGGATGGGCAAAGTGGGTTGGGTTGAACGGCATTTGGCAGTTTGTTTGCTTGTCTAAATTGATCGCATGGCAGATGGATGGGGATTGGCGTTTCTAGGGCTGCTTTATAGTTTGGGTGTCCGTTCCGACATCAAATACACACGTCTGGTTTCCAAGAATAGCGGGCGCCAATGAAAGTGAGCCGTGGAGCATGAAGCCGTCTTGCCACACCGCCTTGGCTTGCCAATCCAACCCAGGTGTTTTACGATGCCATTGACGTATGGATTTGGGGATGGCGTATGCTTGCGTCAAGCCCGTGTCAAGCTGCCCACCAACGTCGGGCTCAGCTACCAGACTCAGGCATCGGGGTCAACTAGTATAGTAAAGTATTGAACGGCAGTTGCTGGGTGTTTTGACGCCACCATATCATGGCCCTGAATCGTGGTTGTTTGCTTCCGGCTCGTATTCGCCATGGCTGCCTTCAGCATGCAGCAACCCATGCCAAACAATTCCCCTTCTCCGCAGTGATTCAGGACAAGCGGCTTCCCGTCCGTAGAGCAATCGCGTAAAGTAGCGAATTACCTCTTACTTTCAAACCGGCCCCAAGTTTCTTGCTTCAGGCTCGCTGGCTTCCACTCCTCGCTTCGACCTATATATACCTGCCTCCCTCCTCTGCTCCCATCTTCTTTTCTGTCCTCTCACCCCATCGCCCGTCGAGTTGCCTTTCTATTTCTTTCCGAGAAGGCTTGGTTCTGAAGAGACCAAGGTCTCCCTAGCCGACCGTATATACACCGAACACCCAGACCCGGGTACCCACCCCCTGCGAAGAACCGGATAGTGCAACAGCGAGGCCGTCGAGATTTATACCCTCTTGTTGACACCATTGATGACGAATACCAGCTGTTGTGACGCCCGGTATCTCGCTTTTGGCCCCCCGACGACTCCAACTTTCAGCTAATGCTGGACCACGACTGCTCTTCATGCGGTAGTTTGGCTGGAGGGGAAAGTCCCTCCCAGAGCCACAGTTCCTCCCATTGGCGGCGCTTTGTCGGGTTGAACAGATAGGTAAGTGTTTCGAATGGCCACAGATGTGACGATGCGGCCGAGCGGCCCCTTTCTGACCAGGGTGGCAGATCCTTTCGAATCGGACATCCTTCAACAGAATGCAGAAGCTTATCAGTCGATCGAGTCCCACGCCCTCCCCCTTCTGGTAATGAGCACCCGTCCCACGCCATTCTCCTTTCTTGCTCTTGCTGACTCAACCGGAGTAGAATCTTCAGTCTTGTCATTCAAGGATAAGGGTGAAGTCCTATATACCATGCCAATCTGGTGACACAACAATCCCTCCCCGATCTCGTCACGCAGCGCCGCCCCGAACAACAGCGGCAAACTCGATTTGGTCCTGCTGGCAGATTCGCCAATTAGTACCCGTCGGCTAAATGTGCGTTTGGTGTATGGTCAGTGCTATTGCGTGATCGTCTTCCTCAACGGGTGCCTCGATCGCGATGCAAAGCTGGCCAAAACAATTTCCCCTCTCTACGTGGAAAGCATGAAACTAACGCCCAACAGAAGCAGAAAGTGACTGCAATCAATGCCAAAAGAGACCCCCAATTTCGGCGCGAAATTGAAAAAACGAAGATCTCAGAACAATACCTTCTTCTCAGCATGGACCACTGACTGACCCTGGAACTATTGCAACCTTGTTAGGCAGCTCAAGTGGATCAATCAGCACAGTACCACCAGTCTTGTATTCCATGAGCCAGTCGGTTACGCCTCTTCTGATGACAAGGATGCAATGATTGAGGCCCTCCGACAGGAAGCTCGCGACCAGGGGCAAGACACCCTCGCCAACTGGTGCCAGTATGTCTCCCCTTCTGCGAACCCTTGCAAGAAGTCACCTGGTACTATCGGGCAATGGTACCGGGAGCCTCTGCAAGGAAGCGCTGCCGCCTCGGCCTGTTTACTTCTGCGCCAGAAAATGAGTTTAGTATGCAGAGCGACAACTAGTGGGTCGCCATGCTACTACCTCGCCCTCACAATGCGCGGAACAGGGACAAACAAATTATATGTGCCCTACGCCTGTCTTCTACTCCTTCGCGGGGGTGACAAGTAGCCGATGCGTCCACTGAGAGCGCATGAACGAGACATCCGACATGTGAGTCCTTTCCCTCTGGTTTCATTGACCTTTCTGACTGTCACAGGGCCTTGGCTGTTATCGAGAGCATCCCGGTTCTTGTATCGACGACCGAGGAGCTCGTAGGCTTCGTATCCAGTGTTGGCAGACTCAATCAGGATCTTCGCTTCGCCTTTGGTGGAAGCCTGAATAATGTTCAGCAGCTTCGCCTCCCCAAGGGAGGAAAGCTGGAAGCCTGGGGTCCAACCAACTGCCGTGAGGCCCGACTGGATAGTGTTCTTCCAGTGGTGATAGGTGCTTGCGTCCTTCAACATCGTAGAGTCGGTGAAGGTGATAGAGACGTTCGTGAGGTGGCGGGCTTGTCGGTACTGAGCCTCGTCGATGCCGAGCTTGCGGCAGTAGTCGATCATGACCTTGTAGGTCTCATGGGCTAGAGACTCCATGGAATTGACCACGATCATCAAGCGCATCGAGCGCCTTCGTCAACTTCACTTCTCGCAAAGCAGCGCCACAAGCCCTCAAACAACTTCTGATACCATATGGTGAGATTCCTATTCCTTTCATGATGGACAGTGGAGCTCATCTAATTCAGTGCGCATCTTAGCTCGACGAGATGGTGATGAGAACGGCAAAACGCCCGCCTACCCCGCCTACGAGGCACATTGTCGTAAGCGCGAAGGGCAAATCGTTCCATGCTAGGGGAAGACGCAAGGAAGACCTCCGCACGACCAAAGGGACAGAGAATCCTGAGAATCGAAAGCGCGATCAGTGTGCAGTTGGAGGCACCACAAGTGCCCGGATTGCTCATACACCAATGGAGCTGAGCAAGCGACTCAGCTAGATGAGCATCGTCGCTAGCGTGGCTTTCATGTCTTCTGCGACAGGCTCACCTCCCATTCAAGGGCTACCCTACCAGCGGGCGCTTGAACTGTACGGAAATGAAGACGCTGTCATGGGCGATGAGAACCCAACACCCAATTGAACATACGCAACTACTACGATCCCTGCTTTTGGTGTGCATCCAAGATCCGGATGTTTGGGTCTGGGGGCCAGAACAATGCAAGGTCAACGACTGGTCTATACATGTATCCGCTAGATGAGTTTCTTCCATTGCTTGCAATGGCTGAATGCGCCCCTGAGCCATCTTGCCAGCCTCACATTGGTGTCTGTTACCATGCGATCGAGTCTCAAACGCCACAGACGACTCCGAGGTGCTGCTGCGACTACGCAGACCCCGCGTCGAAGATGCCCAGCAAAGACTCCCCATTCTCGACGGCCGCACAGATGCGAAGACCACATTGGACTTCATGGCACGACCAATCGCCGACCATGCCAGCAGAGTTTCCGCAACCGCTGGTATACGTTTCACGTATTACCCAACAACGCAACGGCGATCAAATCATCTAGGGCACGCCCGTGGAGCCAGGCGAGCGAGCTCATCGGCTTTGATCCACATGACGACACCCACACCGCCTTGGGAGACGACAGCAAACAAGGACGTGCCTTGCTTAGAGCATGTTCCGGTGTATCTCGCTCGTCGCCAGTCTTCGAATCCCTCCTACGGACGCTTCCATCGCCGCACCCTCACCCGAGTCCGGACTGACTGGCTGCCAGACATTACAGCTCTGCCTACTCTTTAAGCGAGAGTAGCCAGCTAATGACATGGGCACATCGGCGACTGGGACTTGGACCCCACCACAAGACTGCCCATCTACTTCCCATTCCTCACATCCAGTCTACGCCGGCCTCCGCGACAGAGTTTCTCATCGGCGCCGCCGCCGACTATCTGCGGAAGCCGATGCTACGACCAATTCCTATCGCAACCGAGATGCTATATCACGTCCGGGACCTGGTCTTGAGGACATTGATAGATGACCCGAGCATGTCCGAGACCCGGACACGTGTTCATGAAGTTTTAGGTGGCCCTCTTGAGGACGAAGACGGCCGAAGTCGTCATGAAGATAGTCGAGTATCTCTAGCCCCGAGGGCTCGTCACCCCAACCCCTCGGGCCCGAAACCGAAACGCGCCGGCGAGGCACCATTTCCCGGCACACAACCCGGACATGGTCAACTTCAGCCGAACAAGCCGCCAGATGAAAGACATCGTGGACCGCGTAGAGCGCGCTACGCCCAGAATGTGGCTCGCGAGGCATTAAGTCACCACAGGGTTAGTCTATGGCATCTTGCTACCTGTCTTAGAACTTCTGTGCTTTGTGGCATTCGCCCTATGGCTCTTTACCCTGGCCTTCCAGGCGAAACTGCCCTTTACTCAAGGGATTGCAAACAGCTTGCATCTCTCATCATGCCGGAAATGACCTCCACATCGTTGCGGCGATCATCATCATGACTGATGACGATGCTGTATCCTGCAAAGTCTCGGAGGAGAAAAAGCCCATTTGGTTTTCTCGCGAGGAGCGAGCCGGGCCCTGGCGAGGGGTCGGCCTCGTGGATTGGGCCTGGGTCTACGACCGAACAGCACAGGAGCGTAAGGAGTTCCGGGAGCGGCTCATCGATAGACTCAAAACCGATGGTATAGACCTCAAGTTTATGCTTCTCGCGGGTCCGGACCGGATTGACGCCAGCATGCTGCTGAGCACCACATCATGATAATGGCAACAGGCATAAACATGCACAACTGTTGTTCCATGAGCGCCAAAACTTTCCCCGGCTACGCCAATCCAGACTTCAAGCAGACGGAGTTTATTGATAGTGGGGTCGACAAGATGGTCAATGACCATACCTTGACCAGCTACGTTTTGAGACGGCCCGGACACGCCATGCCATCAATCGAACAGAGCGGCTAGAAGAGCTTGCCGAGGCGACAAAGCAACCTGCCACGCGCACGCTCTGTGCTCTTGCTGGCAATGTTGCAGGGCACTACATGCCCTGGAAAGACGCGGGCGAGTCTTACATGGAACAAGCCCGCACCTGGAACCGGTTGACCGAGGCAGATGGTCAGAAAATGCCCACAATTTCGGGCACGACCTGGAGTCGTTCTTCTGGATCTGCAGCATCTACGGCGGGGACTGCAGCCCGCACCAGAAGGCTGCTTTTGAAGCATTTAGCTACATGCCGCATAGAGAAATAGCCGTCTTCAATGCCGCTGTTGTGCGGGATGAAGACAAGTTCATCGACTATATAAACGCACACCGCTCAAAGAGGCTGTGAGACTTCTGTGTCTTGACCATTGCGCTATAGCACATGCTTCCAGCATCTGGTCCGCCCGCTCTCCGCTGCAAATCCCACACACACGACCGCATCCATGAGGACAGAGACGCGACAGGACGATCGGGACGCCCCTCCGCAAGCCAGTGCCATCAAAGAAAGCGGAATCATGTACAATGACTGAACCTGGGTCTATAACCCAGGCTGGGCTGATGTTACGGCTTAGTGGTTCTTGGTCGCTCAGGAGATGCTCCATCTGTGACCGGAATGCGGTCGCCACAAGGCACCAGCTGAGTGCCTCTGGCAGAGATGCCTGTATCTCTGGCTCTCGGGGAGATGTTTCTCCTCCGCCCCACGAGCGACTACTCAACGCGTCTCTGAGGCTGCTTGAATTGGCTATATGGCACACCAGGTCCCAAATACCACACGGTCCGAGACCAAGACTGCTATATACACTGAAAGTTCTTTCCGTCGTCCGCTCCCGCTCATTCCGACGATGCAGAAAGCCTGGGAGACCGGTAACCGTGGCATGTGCCAAGCATATGCCTGTGAAAAGTGCAAGGCACGCTTTTGACACGAGATGTCACCTACGGGACCAAGTCTCCGGAGGAGCAGGCGCGCGTTAGTACTAAGTGAGCTGATCAGGCGCTATGAAGAATCCGGCGGGGATTCCCATAGAACCCTCCAGCGGGAGGGCACCCTCCATCTGCACGAAGGCCCGGGGCTTGAACCGGCGGATGGCCTCCGGCCACTGGTCGCGTGTGAGGCGGATGATACTGGACGCGCCCTCCCTCTGGGAGGCCGACGCGTCGGCATCGCTGCCGCCGGTTGCCGTTGCGATGATGTTGCCGGCCGCGTCGGCGATGGCGCCCCCGATCGCTGCCTGGAGCTCGGCGTCGTCCTCCACCTCGAAGTCGTCCGGGAGCTCGAAGGTCTGGTCGAGTTCCTGCCGGAGGCTCTCCAGCACGAGCTCGTCTATCTCCTCGGCCGAGTCGGCACCGCCGAATGCGAGCATCTGGTACTTGGCGACCTCCGCCTCCGCGAAGTCTTTGGGTGGCCGGGAAAAAGTCAAGGCAGACAGACTCCAACATTTGAGCTTCGTCGTCATCGCGTCTACTACATTACACAAGCCACTCATACCTCGGGACTAGAATGAGTCTGGAGGTGCCGCGTGCTCAGTGCCATAGACACCACTTCTTAGAAGTCATCGGAGCGGCCTGCAGAACAACAATGCACCCCAGGGGCCTTTTCAGTGCCGAAAGTTGCACACTTCTCACTGAGAATATGCATCTGCCACAAGCAGTATTGTCCGTACGTCTTCCCGAAGAAACAGGCTCCCAAACACCGACAACGAACCGGGTCTGCGGTGTCCAGCTGTTGGATATACCGAACGAGATACTACAAGATATCGTCGATCATGCGTTGCCCCCCAGGCACGCACTTGTGGGATTGTACCCTCCCCGAAACCGCGACATCAACGCCAGGACATATGATCCAGGACATCGGCTTTCAACCAATTTCCGAACAAATCGCGGCTCAATTTCCAAAGGAGCTATTGGACTTCTGTGACGAATCAATGTCGGTGTCTGGCGCTCAGAAAGACGTGCAAGACGATTGGGAACATCGCTCTGGACGCGATGACCAGTAATGGTGGGATCAGGCCGGCGAAAGCTTCACCTCCACTTTGCATAGCCATGACGAGCTGGCGAGCCACATTCCCCCTCGCCATGAATTCCGTCAGTGCATGTGGTGCGACGTCGATCAAGCCACATTAGACGACGGCCAGAGGCGGGAGCACTCGCAGGAGTCCCACAACCGCGAATGGTTGAACGCTCTCGGGCTGCAACGAAAAGCTTCGCGCCTACCACCAAACTTTTACCATGCGTACCGTCATCTCATCGCCACGAACACTGTCGACATACTCTTCTAAACGAACAGTACAACTCACACCAAGTGCCTTTAGTGGCCGCACCCTCAGCCTTGCTATCGGGGTGTCGGGAGTGCTTAGACAGAGCATGGCACATGTCCAAGGGTTGGGGGGGCTATGTGCGAAACCGCCCGCTCAATCCTCTTGCATACCTCTCCTCCGTTCGGTAATCCCTTTCGACGACTATCAGAGTAACTCCGCGTGATGGAATCAACCCAACTCGAAAAGAAGAGGTAAACGAAGAAGATTCACTGGGGAACTGCCTGTAGCCGAGCAGCCAGTTCCCGCCGCAGAAGACATGGCCAAGCGCAACGGGAGCCGGATCCAAGCAGAGCCGCCCATGATAAAGCCTCATCTAACGCTGAGGGTGCCGCCTTCATCAGTTTCATTGAGCAATGCCGCAACAGCACCCAGAGACTCAGCTGGGCTGGAACCAAGCCACCCCCACGTAAACCAGCGCCGCTCTCAGCGAAGAAGGCCAAGCAGCAGCGGTTGGATCCTGACCAGCGACAGAGAGGCGGCCCCCTACCTAAAGGCGGACCGCGGTCGGCTCACGAAGCGCAAAAGGGATTTCAAGTCAAAGTATCCCCTCTACGCGGGCACCTTATATTCTTTCAATGGCAAGTACGATCAACACAACCTTTGGGCGGGTGATCCGAACAACGACTGCAACAAAACGACGAGAACTGGAACATGCCTTCAGGACATTCTCTGGGACCCCAGCATCAAGCGACGCCGTAGCTCAGCCGTACCAGGCATGGTACAACTCGATCTGAGCCTCCGCCCACACTGACTCGAACGACTCGCTCTTCAAAAGAGAAGGGTGTGGCAAGTCAGTGCTAGACCTCGTGTCCTGCGGAGGAAGGGCGGAGAAAATATAGCCAAGACAACTTCACGGCGACAACGACAGGCCCAATCCAAGAAATCGACACCCAGCGTCGCGATGCCGAGTATTTCTTTTTTTAAGTCTTTCGGGGCCAATCTCTCTGTGTCAACCGCTTCCCATCCTTCATATTGGGCATGACAGTCGCCACGAGCCAGAGTATCCTGTGCACGACTAGGAGCCCATTGACTACGATGACATGCTAACACCATTTGCTGAGAAACCGACGCCAGAAGGGCCACAGCAGCATGGTGCGACTGTTGCTCGCAGAAAAGGCCGACACATCGGCCGACACATCCGGTCTGGAATCCTTCCTTATTCTGTCTCTCAGAGGCTTCCTGAGCGCGACCATCTCAGGACGGCATGAGAGGTCGACGCTTCACCCACTGCCCTCGTCTGCGCTGTGGTTTGGTGACACGGAACGCCTGGCGCAACAGCATGCCGACCCGCGTCATTCTGCGAAACACTGATGCTCGCAACATACCCCATAAAACTGCCTGCTGGGGCTGGGGACGTCCGCGTGCCATCGGCCCTGATTGGGAAGTGCTCAGTCTACCGTTAGCTACATCTACCAACCAGTTGAACAACAAACATAAATGAGCTGGACAGTTTACGGACAAATATATAGGCTGTGGAATTCCCAAACATCTGGCGACGCTTCCGAAGATCCCATGACGTATTCGGTATCGAGGTTGGAAGCGATTGCGTTTGGAAAGCTTGGAGCGACAAGTATTGTTCGACCATGTCCTGGGCTTGAAGCTCACATTCTCAACCGTAAGAAGCCCTCCAACCCCCTGCTTATTTTAGCTGACGACTAACCTCGAAACCGAACAGATGTGGATCACTCTAGGGCTCTATCCCGCCCTCACGTATATGGTTCACAAGTGCAAGTGGAAGCGATCACTACTGGCGTGTCAAGGTCAGTAAGCAGGCCTGAGACGGCACGTTGAGTGAGATAGCGGTCACAAGCTCCAAAATGTGGAGAGCGCTGGTTGACGAGCCAGAACCGTTTTCTAACCTTTCGACAAACCAGACGGCATCATGCTCATTGACGCTGTCGACATCGTTGGCCAACGTCACAGGAAGCCATGCTACGCAATGTCGCATTGCCCTTCTATCACCTACGTCTGCGCAGGAGGACCCAGAGCAGGGTCGCCTTTGTTTCCACGCTACCATCGTCCTGAAGTTGTTATCTGCAAATGCTACTACGTGGACGTGGGCCCGCCTGCGCCTGCACCAGACCACCCTCGAGCCCACCTGCCGCTCTTGCCAATCCAGCAAAGCCAGTCATCATCTTCTCGACGTACCGGATTGCTGGAACGGGTCTCAATGGCATGCAGAAGTTCTGCGACACCACCACCACCGCGTTCGGTGAGGGCTACACCCTCTCGCACAGGGTGCGACCATGGCATCTTGGGCACGGCATTACGGCACCTCGTAGAAGAAACCTTGGACCAAGAGGAGAGTAAATGCATGCGCTCTCTGGTGTTCACGATTGCGCCCGCCGCTCTAGGGACGCATTTGGGGCATCGTTTCTGGCACAACTCGTTCCTATTCTGTCCCAGTTTGTCACAGCACCATTGATCAAAATCGTGGCAGAAAACCCAGACGAAGAGAAAAACCATCGCATGAGTTTGACTTGGATCAGTCTCGCGCATTCGCTTGTGGTCATCTACAATGCAAAAGACAACAAGCGTGATAACATTCTCCCATGGGCGGTTGGATACGATATATACTGCTGGCTGGTGCCTTTGTCTCCAACCAGCGACGAGCCATACCAACGGCTGGGGCAACGCCAACCTACGAGAGAGCAGGCGCACAAACGCTCTTATGCTGAAGCATTGCAAGTGCCACTACCGATTCATCCTCCGCGAACCGCTGCTGCGCCACAGTCCTCTGGAGGGAAGAAGATGCCGTATTGGCATCTTTACCTCCTCCCTAGAGCTGGAGTACGGGCAACAGAGCGACAACTAACTAGTGGGTCGCGATGCTGCTCCCTAACTCTGAGGCCGGGGGGGGCCGGGTGTTGGTAATCTACCAACCACCGGTCGAGGGGCTGCTGAAGACCAAGGGCAGTAGCATCTTCTCCCAGCTCGACGAGCTGCAGCGTGGGCTCGTAGAGTACATCAGGCGCTGCACTGGCAGTCGGCAGGTTGGGCTGAAGGTGTACAAAGCCATTTGGTTGCCGAGCTATCTTCTTCAGCGGCGTACGGACCCTGAGGAAGATTGTCTGGCGCACTGCTGCCAGGTCCTCAGCTGGTGGTCTAAGGAGACCAGTCCCCCGGGTTGGGCTGGAGTGTCTTCCTAATCGCGGTGAGAGCGTTAGCACTAACGCACTGCCAAGCGGAGGAGCAGGTGGGGGGAAAAATCGCCAAATCTCCGTAGAGGTTCGTGACGTCGAAGACTTCTCCATCCTCAAGCTCTTATTTGATCCGCAGAGAGGTTGTTGGCAAGACACGATTCGCAGTAGAGTTTGTCGATGCTGCTTTGGATGCAATTCTCCAGTCGGTCGGCACCGCCATCCCGAATGCATGCCTGGCACGGCATCAGGCACCGCAGGACTCGTCCTCCCCTGCCATACACCATCTCCAGTCGGACTACTGGTCGAGGAACTGGCTCATCACGCCACGCACGCAGTGCCGCTGCGATAGGTAGAGCTGCATCGCCTCCCTGTCCGCGGCGGCCAGGTCCAGGCCTGCCTGCCCCTCCTCCTGTGGCTCCCTCCTGTACAGGGGCGCCTCCCAGGTGGCATAGTCAACGAGACGCGCCGGTTTGAGCCATTTTGGCTGGAGTAACTGGCACTAGATCCCAGTGGCGATAAGGAGAGTGGCGATGAGGAGAGCGAGGAGGAGGAGAGCAGTGAGGAAGAGAGCTGGGAGGGGTTTATCGACGACCCTGAGGCCTCCAGCCCATCCTCACCTTGCATATTGCTGTCTCTGGCACTAATTCAGTCGTCGACTCGCTTCTATGACCGTGAACATGGACTTTCGCCATGAGACCAGGCATTCTCGAAAAATGGAACGATCCCAACAGCGGCTGTCAGGTATTCGTTGCCAACACCCAGACCGTTGTCAACGGCCTCAACATGCACTACGTCTGCAGTACTACGGTTCATGCTATATTACCGACGAGTTCACAAGTAGTACTGCAAGGAGACGGCCGAGTGAATCCCGGCCCTGAGACCCGTGCTCCTGTTCCGCTTCATCGCCCCAGCATGGATCCCAACACGTCAGAAGAATCACCGCGGGCTTTGTTATATAGTAACAGTAGTCCACCCAAACCGCGAACCCGGACCTCAAATCTCAGCCCTCCTAGGCTCGTTCCCACCAAGTCCGTCGCAGAGACACGAATCGCAATCCCCGCGTCCCGCGCCTGCTCCATCATGCCGCAGTTGGCTGGGGACGCCGACGCCCCGCGAAGACCACAAGCTACGCGCTGAAGGGGAGTGGAAGGTATGTAAAGACCCGCGACAGAGGGGAGACGCGCGAGTGCTAACTGGATGTGCAGATGCAGCATCACGACGGCGAATTGTTCTACCCTAGAAAGTGCATCTAGCCCCTGATTGATGCTGCAGGATTCCCCATCGCACGCCCCAACCCCCCTTCACAAAACGATGCGACTCGTTTTCCAAGCCATCAACTACAGCGACGCCATTGGGACATCATCATGTGTCGACGACGCAGTCAATGTCGAAATCCTCCCGCGTGTGCCTTATTATGGAAGACGGTACTGGTATGACAACCCGTCCGTTGTCAACTCGACATCTTGCAGTGGCTGAGTGTCTGGCACGACGGCATTTACGACCAGTCGCTTCCCACAAAACTACCTCTCGCCATGCTTCCCAGACTACATCAGCTCAAGCTTGTTTTCTGCACCGAAGAGTCTTACTACCAAGAGCGCTCGCCAAGAACACCACTGCGAAACTTGGAGGATGCTAATGGATCAAGTGTTGGAGCAGTTCCTCACGAATCAGCTCCAGAGGCAGGAGGGGTCCTAGACACAAGTCCGATGAAAGCCACCAGCACTTTGTCGACATCCTCCGTAATGTCAGGAACACCCTACAACCATATCACAACATCGTCCTGCTGCAAAGATGGGCAGGATCAATTGGAGGAGCTTTCAACTGCACGAACCAAGACATGCGCATCGCGCCTCAGATCTCTTCTCATTCAACCCAGAAGCGACAAAGGAGCCATCGCGGGAGAGCTTTGAGCGAAACTTGGTCACAATTGTAGCGTGGATTCATGACTTTGAGGCTGACCTGGCCGAGGGCATCTTAATTGCTGAAGTTGATGCATCGCGTGATCCCCACATCAAGCCATCAGAACGCTGCAACTTCTTCTGCCGTTAAACGATCCCGAGTGTAAGGACTACGGGGAAACCTTTCGCCCCAACGCAAAGAAATAGCAGGAACTGCAACGACAATAGCGGATTCAAAATGTGCATCGCGTCTGCAGAACTAACTCATGCATTATCGCCGAATGCTTTGTTCACACCGCTAACATACTATAGACGCCAGAGCTATCAAGGAGATGATGGAACTCACCATGGGTGGCTGTATGGTACGCAATGACTGTGGCACGGGGAAGACGAACACAGCTCTGGCCGCATTCTCTGCACACGTCGACCAGGTCCTATCCGACGTTGCCATCGGCCATGCCACAGTGCCGACACGACTCTAAAGCAGCATTGCAGGAAGCCCTTGCAGTCGATATGTGGGAGACGCTACAGAAAGCATCCACTACGCGCCGAAGTAAGCTAGCTGCGTGATCAGTTCCCCGTGGACGGTTTCGAATTGACCACGAATGCCCTGAGTACGGGAATGAACCTGAGCAGCCGCTAGGGCCGCTGCTATATCGGTCCGATTCTGGCCCAGGAGGCCAAGAAATCAAGGGTCTTCTTCTCCTCGCAAGCTGAGCCGATTTCTCGATTTTTGAGAAACCGGCATATGACGTACCAAGCAAAGCGGACGTCTATATCAGAGGAGAGGGTGCACAAGGCAATGGTGAGCTCGAAGACGACACCACGAACAGCAGTGACGACAGCAGTGATGTCAGTTCTGTTGTCTCGCCAAGAGTGGAGGAGGAGCTGCAGCACGGTAACCAACCAGATCTCATGCAAAATGCCATGAGAGGCAGCGAATCCGATGATATCATCTGGTGGCAGAAATCCTCTTGGAAGCGAGCATTTCGCCGACGTCGTTGCCGATCCGCCAACCCCGGGCTCATGAACAAGTAAGTATTCCACACTTCCGTTCACCATCTCGCCACCACGCCCAGTTGACTGGAGAACGACTGTTCTGTTTCTAGGTCCTGGTATAATCTGACTGATCGCCAGGCTCTCTCCATTTGCTTTCCCTATAAATACTGCACGAAATGGAATCGGCGAAGCGCATGAACATCATCCAGGGAACCGTGAAAAGCGAAGCCAAGATGCTCAGAGGCCAAACAGCAGTGTCTCATGTAAGCCTCGACAAGATGAATGCCAGCATTCTAGGTAACTAACTCCTCTGCTCCCCCACAGAAACAGCCTCAGACAGCACTTCTGCCGTTGATGGGCACATGATCTTGGGGCGATACCTCCTATTCCTCGGCACATCTTTCAAGACTTACAGGCCATGTAATCGCCGTCAACCGTCAAGGCTACTAGTTGCTCTCCTGTCGGTCGCCCCTGTTATTCGCATCGACGAAAACATCGACGAAAACAAGTAGAGCGTGGAGCAGAAAGATTGGACTGAAGTGTCCCAGCCGGAGTATCATATGATCGTGCAAGAGGAATTATTCTATACAGACTTATCATTTAGGTGGAGTGAGCGCAGGCACTGGGAAGATCAAACGGGTTCTAACTACAAAATACAAAAATCACGAAGCACCTATGAGCACCTTTCTCGTCTGCTTCTTCTTGGCCCTCGTAAACTGCACCGCCTTATGACTCCGCTCATCAAAGCCCGCCTGCGGCCCGACGTGCATCTCGTGCCAGCACCGCGTGCAATACACATCATCATCACACCCCAGGCAGCGCAGCGTGCCATCGTCGTTGCACACGGTACACCAGCCCTCCATGTCCTCATCCGTGTACTTTGTCGTCGTCGTCAGCCTGTTGATCTTGGGGCCCGTCTTGGGCGGCGTCGACGGCACGACGGGGAAGCTGTCCGGGTCGTCTTGGGGCGGCAGCGGTGCGGCGCGCAGGGCGGCCATACGCGCGGTGATGTCGTCGACGTCGCTGGCCGGCGCGGTGGGCAGGTCGCGCAGCGTTGGCGGGAGTTCGGGCAGGTCTGACTCTATTGATGGGAGGACGGTGTCGGCGTGCTCGTCGCCGCTGTCGGATCCTGGGGCTGGCGGGTGGGCTTTCTCATAGGCGGCGTCGAGCTCTGCCTCGTCCCGGAACTTGGCGAGCACGTCGTCGACTTCGCGCGTCATTTCCTCGCCGTCTGAATCATCGGACTCCCCGGCCTTTTCATCTTGGCCGGCATCTTGCTTGGCACCGGCGCCAACCTCGTCCCTGGGCACCGACCGCGCAAGCTCTTCGAGGAGAGCCGTGACCTGTGCGTGGCTGGGCTCGACGGGCTTGAACGGCTCCTCCGGCCCGACGTCTTCTAGCAATTCATCCAACGTCTGGTCGTCGGTCTGGAACACTGCATCATCATCGTCCTCTTCTCCAAATGGCGAGGGCTTGGCGTCTCGCGGCTTGCCCTTTGCGACGTGTGGGCTAGGTGATGCCGACGGTGCCTTTCTGGTGTCTGGTGGAGGGGCGCTCGCCCTGGGTAGCGTCTGTCTCGAAGTCGACGAGGCGCTGTCCTGGTTGCGCAGGGACTTGAGGCGGTCCGCGAGGGCTTCTTCCCGCGTAGGGGCCTTTTTGCGCTCAATCAAGTCAACGTCGATCCTGTGAAGCTGTCAGCGTGAGGTCTTGGAGCTAGATTATGACGTGGGGCAGACTTCGGTGTCGCAGCCTCGGGTGGCGCGCTGCTGCCCCTCAGCGCCTGGAGCCGGTTGAGGAAGCTGTCGTCTAGCTGGTTGGGCATTCTAGCATCGGGGGGGTTCGACAGACGGCGGCGGCATGAGTGAGAAGGCGCGAAAGTTGGAAGATGAAGGCATGAAGGAAGCCGGGTCAGGTGGTCTATGTGTTCAGGTGGAGGGAGGGGTACTTGGCGACGCGGGGCAGCGGCTGGGCGGCATCACAGCCACTGAAAGATGGCGCGCAGATTGAAGCCAAGCCGGGTGGGATGGATATATCGACAGACACGGCGTCCGGCACATTCATTTTATTCATGCGAAACTCATAGCATCATAAATAAGCCTCTTTTAATCCCCCAGTCACTTTAATACGAATGCTCCGAGGCCCCTCAGTGTCCCACCATGGCCTGGTGCTTCTCGCCATACCGGTTGCCTTGCACCTTGAAGCTGTCCAGCAGCTCCCGGAACTGCTTCTTCTCATCCTCGGTCAGCTCGATCTCGCGCGACGCAAAGTTCTGCTCCAGCCGCGCCACCTTGGTCGTGCCGGGGATGGCAATCATGCCCTGGGCGGCGACCCAGGCCAGCGCGACCTGGGACAGCGTGCAACCCTTTCGCTCGGCAATCTTCTTGACCCCGTCGACGATGGCCTTGTTGTTGTAGAAGTTTTCGCCCTGGAACTTGGGAGCTGCGATTGAGGTCGGTTAGTAAGGAGAACGTGGGCATGGTGTTGGTTGGAGCGGGTGGGTGGACTCACAGCTGCGGCGGAAATCTTCGGGCGCAAAGTCATCGGGAGTCTTGTAGGGGAAGTCATCGACGAGCCAGCCGTGGCCGAGGGGGCTGTAGGCAACGTAGGCCACGCCCAGCTCCTTGGCTGTGTCGATCAATCCGTCCGTCTCGTGGAGCGTCTCAAAGGCTGAGTACTCTGCCTGCACGGCGTCAATCTTGGCGACTACGAACCCATGTTAGCATAAGCGAATCCCGACGTGGATGGGTGATAAACCCACTCGAGTTGGCTTTGCGGAGTGTCGCGGCCGAGCACTCGGACAGACCAATATACTTTGTCTTGCCTGCCTTGCGGATCTCGTCGAGCGCCGTGATGGACTCCTCCAGGGGAGTGTCTATGATGCGTCAGCCAAGATGCTGCCACAAAAGGACGCCCAATACGCACTGGGGTCGATTCGGTGCAGGTAGTACAGGTCGGGGGCGAAGCCGAGCCTCTCGATGGTGCCCTCAATGTACGTCTTGATGTGCGAGGCCGAGTTGGTGACGCTGCCGTCGCCGAAGACGTCGAAACCGCACTTGGAAGCGACTGGCATTCATTAGAAGGCGTCCTGGGCGTGGCATTGCTGCTCCAAACTCACGAAAGACCTTGTCTCGGACGTTGTGCTTGCGGATAAAGTCTCCCAATAGCTTCTCGTTCACTCCGGCAGAATAGACGACCTGACGCGTTCAGCTGGCCGGCTTAAAAAATGCGTCATGATTGATGTGCTGTAGCTTACCGCAGTGTCCCAGAACGTACATCCTAGCTCAATGGCCTTGAGGAGGACAGGCTCGGCCTGCTCCGGGGTGAGGTTGGTGCCCAGTCCAAAGCTCATGCCCATGGCACCAAAGCCGGGCGAGGGCACTTCAATATCAGCGAAAGGCAGTGTCTTGACCATTTTGTCTGGATTTATTTGTTGATAGATTGACTGATGTGGTCTGTTTGAGGGGGGTTGTGACGAGTTCTTAAATGTGTTGTCGGGGAGCTCCTTGTAAGTCCCCGAAACCTTCTCCAGATGAGGGGCTGCCTACAATCCCGCGTAAACAACCTCAAACGCATCCAACTTACATCATTGAGGAGACGAATAATGACACGGCGGATTTAAAACTCTTATCTCCGTTTCCAAGATGCATCTTAACTCCACACATGGGGGAACTTTGGCGCAGGGTCAACACCATGGGATGATGCTGAGGACGATTCATGATGGAACATGTGGGGTCTCACTGCTTCAGCAGGCAGGACTAGGCGCTACAGTGGTAGGGCGATGGGCTTTGGGTGTCCTGGCATGATGGGCAGCCAGGATCAGTAAGTGCGGAGGGTGTCAGCACCTTATGTGATGCATGGCACAGACTGTCATCAGCGTGCATGTTGGTTCACAGTATAGACTACCCTGCAAAGCATATATGTCTTGTGTTGTGAACTGAGCATCTGCAGCCCAGATACAATCAACCGACTACAGCTCTTATCTTATCTAAGAAGACCCAGCATTCGCGCAATCGCAATTGTAACTCATCATGGCTTCTCACCCTGCTCTTGTTCTATTTTCGCCGCTGGCCTGCTCCGGTACGAATCGGGAGGACTCCCCGAACCTGGACAGGCCCGGCCGGCGCTAATGCAACACGCTGACAGCGCCAAGTGGGGCCTCCGACGTCAATGGGCCCGAAAGCCCTGAATCTGCAGGACTGCCGCCGTGGATCCGAAGTTAAAGCGTTGCAAAGTTTAACATTGGATGGTATTCGAGGAGATGGAAGCCATGAGAAGCGTGGATTCGTAACTAGGACATGGATACGTGGTATCCGTGCGATGCCGACTCTTGCCGGTGGGTTCGGACTTAGGAGATGGCTCCTGAGAGGGGTGTTGCTCCTAGAGACGAGTGCTCCTAGAGCTCAGTGCTTTCAGAGACGTGAGTATTGCTGGCAAAGTGATGAAATGCCAGACAATGAATCGTCTTGTTCGTCTACGTGATAAATTTTTGACCAAATAAGATGCTCATCAGTATTCATTCTAATGCCAATCTCAAACAGAATATAGAATCAGCGCAGGGGCCGACAAAGTCCTCGACGAGGCCATCATGACTGCTCTGCTTCACACCACACCATCAACTGTCCACGTCATGCACCCGGTATCGCCGAATACCAATCATTTCAGTGCCATCGCTCATGCATTGACCACTGCGTCATGCTCTCATGACCTCACGGCTCTTTGCCTACACCCACCGCATGTCCTGGCGTGGCTTGCTGGGCTTGTAGCGGCCGCACCTCCACTTTAGAGGGGCCAAGAATGCCACCGGCTCCAGCGTTAACCCCGAAACTGCTTACCAACGAACCAGGTAAAGTCCGGGAAAAAGATGTACGATAGAGCCATGGATAGCTCGATCGATAGGTAGCGGTCAACCACTAGGAGATGGCCAGCGGTATTTATAAATTGGGCGGTCCCAGGAGGTGAATTGGCGATACTCATCACTTCTCAGCTCTTCAATTGCATCTCTGCGAATCCACCTAGACCTACACACACTCACACATCCCGCACTTACACCCCACTTACACAATGGCCACCGACTACGAGTTCCAGGGCTGGCTCGGCAAGACGCCCGACGCGGTCAACGGAAAGATGGAATGGGGCAGCTTCGAGCCCAAGAAGTGGACCGAGGACGACGTCGACATCCAGATCTCCCACTGCGGCATCTGTGGCTCCGACCTGCACATGCTCCGCTCCGGCTGGGGCGAGACTCCCTACCGTAAGAGATGAGATCATGGTGCCCTCCCTTGAACAACCGCTGACATTGGACACAGCCTGCTGCGTCGGCCACGAGATTGTCGGCAAGGCCGTCCGCGTCGGCTCCAACGTCACCAACGTCAAGGTCGGCGACCGCGTCGGCGTCGGCGCCCAGGCCCGCAGCTGTCTGCAGCCCGACTGCCCGGACTGCTCCGTCGGCAAGGAGAACTACTGCATCCGCTCCAACGTGAACACGTACGGCTCCGTCTACCCTGACGGCGAGGGCAAGTCGTTTGGTGGCTACGCCGACTACAACCGCACGAATTCGCGCTTCGTCATCAAGATCCCCGATGAGCTGCCGTCGGAGCTAGCCGCGCCAATGCTGTGCGGTGGCGTCACCGTCTTCGCGCCTCTTAAGAAGAACGGCTGTGGACCGGGTAAGACGGTCGGCATCGTGGGTGTCGGCGGTCTAGGCCACTTTGGTGTGCTCTTCGCAAAGGCCCTCGGTGCCGACAAGGTCGTGGGTATCTCGCGAAAGGCGTCCAAGAAGGACGACGTGTTGGCCCTCGGCGCCGACGAGTACATTGCCACCGACGACGACGAGGACTGGGCCACCAAGAACCGCCGCAGCCTCGACCTCATCATCAGCACCGTGTCGAGCGACAAGATGCCCCTCACCGGCTACTTGTCGCTTCTCAAGACCGACGGCACCCTCATCCAGGTCGGGTAAGTCGAGCATCAATACCGATTCCCAGTCGCAAAGGCCAATGCTAACAATCGCAGCGCTCCTGATGGCGGCAACTTGCCTCCTGTCAACGCCTTCACCCTCCTGATGAGCGGCATCAAGCTTGGCGGCAGCGGCATCGGCTCGCCCGCCGAGATTGAAGAGATGCTGGCCCTGGCCGTCGAGAAGAAGGTCAAGCCCTGGGTCGAGACGAGGCCGCTCAAGGAGGCCAACCAGGCCATTGTGGACCTGGAAGCTGGAAAGCCCCGGTACCGATACGTGCTGGTGAACGAGAAGCACGCGTAAGCGGCGAAAAGGCGTAATGATGAGTTGATGTAGAATAGAATAGCATGTTGAGACGACCCGATTGACTTGGCTTCTTATTGATACTGATGGCCCTATACTCCGTCGTCCACTGCTTGCTCATTCCGACGAGTCGTTCAGTGACCAATCTCGTTGCTCCCCGATCGTCGTAGTCAGTGCTGTACAAAAAAGCGCGAGAACATGCTACCGTTTTCCCTGACTGGGCAAAACCGAAAGATTCTGGGGCGGGAGGCTACAGCTCATTCCTCAGAGCAGGCGAGTACTGTACAAAAATATGGAGGTACGCGCGAGCGGCGCTGAAATCGGTTGCTACGCCATTGGCGTCAACGATAGGGGTGTGAAAGCAGTATCTCGCGTATTCAAATCCGCTTTCTATCGTATCACGATACGCTGCAGCAAGCATGGCTTCAAAATACTCCGTCCTTCGGTTACTCGATATGACGTTGAGGTGATCCCAGTTCAAATGGTCCGACGGATTAGCCAGGGTCAACTGGCCCAAAACGCGGGTTGCTTATTTCTGGAGCATCCGGGCCGCTTGCAATGGGGCTTCGAACATGGGATCCCAAAGGGCGGCGAATTCAGCCGTTGCCAAGTCGGGCCCCACGAACTGGAGCGCCTCGGGAAACGAGCGGGTTGGATTTGCTTCGAGGATCCTGGCCTGGTTTTTGAAGAGCTTCGCCAAGGCTGATGATCCGAGGTTGATTGGGCTTTGCCCTTGCAAAATACCGAAAACCCCGGAATCTGAAGAAGCTACTCTTGCAAGCCGTAGTGCATGTGTCCAGGCGGGATTGGTCAATAGGGCTTGGAATCCACGCAATCACTATCCTCCTGCGAACCGACATCATTTTTCTATTTCATCCTCAGCAATGCAGCTCAACAAGCCTTTATTGATACTGGGAGCTCTTATCCTCGCATCTCCTGCAACTGCACTACCTGCAGATACTCATCTCGGCCCTGGCAGCATCGCTACTCGAGATGCTTGTCCAGTGCCATTGTTGGACTGCGATCATCCGCGCTGTGACGGCATCAACGCTTTTGAAACTAACAAACTTGGAGTTTGTCGAAAGCTGATTATCAACGGCAAGAGCTGTGCCTGCAGATCCAAATGCAATGGCTCACTCAACTCATGCCTGGCCAATGGATGCAATGGCATCCACAACTTGTTAAAAGGGCTATTTGGAGGGCTAGACGGGATATGTACTGGCAATTATCTCGGCTGCCGATGCCTATCACAGTGTACCCCCAAGGACCAACTCTCTTGCGCTTCAGAAAACCGTTATGGAATCAGTGCTGTTGACGGCGGCAGCTTCTGTGTATTTGGAAAAGATGCCGGCTGCCCATGCCACACTGATTGTCCAGCTGACGACAAGAAACCGGACTGCAATGATATTAAAACAAATTGTCAGGGACTCAATAGAGTAGCTGAGCAGGATGGTACCTGCCTAGGCGGATCAAATATGGGCTGCCCCTGCAAGAGCATCTGCCCTGACTACACACGGCCATGCTCTGCTGAAGACCGCGGAGGGGTGGACGACCTACCGGGTGTTTGCCCAATCAAGGCAAGGGGAAAGTATAACATGTTTGCAGGATGCCCTTGCAGCATTCGATTCAAGGATTTTAACTTGGGGCTCTGTTCGGAAAACGGCTGTAGGGGGAAACCAGACCGCCTAGCCCCGTCCATCGGAGTGTGTACGGAGGGGCAGTGGAAGAACAACTTTTGTGCTGTATATGAAATAATTACAACGTGTTGGAATACAACCTGGGGCTGTGTTAGGGTATATTGGCCCGGGCGTGGCCGATGTCATCAAGAGTGCAGACCACTCCTTTTGCACGTGGTTGATCTTGATGCCCTAGCGACAGACCCATGCGCTGAAGAAGTTGAAGGCGATCGGGCGAGTGGAGACGGGACGCTGCGTCATAGGCGCACATCTAATTTAAGAACATCCCTTGGCAGTTTGGCTTGCCGGCACGCGTCAGCTCCCGAAACCCCCTGAATCCGACAGTGAGCGCAGGGCAAGCCAGGGCCCAACCACCGTTTGTTGCATCATTCAATTACTGTCGTGTCGCGTGCCACGATGCGCAGTTCTGCACCGCCATGGCCCGACTCCAGACGCAGTGCATCCAAATATCTGCGGCCATCGCATTCATCTGGATCTTGTTCGCCCTCTACTCGCGGCACAGCAGCCATGGCCACGGCCCCGCGACGCCAGCAGCCAGCCAGGCGAGGCCCGGCTCCCTGGACACGATAACGCTGGGCGCGCAGTACTTTACAGACTACCCGCTCCCCAAGTCGTACAGGGACATCTTCGGAGAGGTCGGCCAGCGCGCGCAGCTCATCCGGCGGTGGATCGAGGAGCTCGAGGCCCATGAGCGGTCCCCGCTGCCCGGCGAGAACTGGAGCGACCGGAGGAGGGTGGGCCGCCAGGTGCTCCGGAGCCTCGAGCGGCTGTTCCCGTACCTGGTGCCGTCGTCGGGCGAGGCCAACAAGCTGCCTGTCTCGGCCATCCGGGAGCGCCTCGGCCTTCCGCACAACGGCACCGGCGACGCCATCCCCGGCATCGTCATCCCCGTCGGCGACAAGAACGTCCGGTTCGCGTGCCACCTGCTCGCCGCGCTCACCAACATCCACAGCACCAGCCTGCCCATCCAGATCGCCTACGGGGGCGACAACGACCTGTCCGCCGCGAACCGGGTGCTGCTGCAGGACTCGGCCGACGGCGCGCAGCTCGAGTTCCTCGACGTCGCCCAGCGCTTCGACAAGGACTCGCTGCGGCTGTTCCGGGGCGGCTGGGCCATCAAGCCCTTCGCCGTGCTGGCCAGCCGCTTCCAGCAGGTGATTATGCTCGACGCCGACGCCGTGCTCCTGCAGCCGCCCGAGAAGCTGCTACAGCTGGCCGGCTACCGCGAGACCGGCGCCATGCTCTTCCATGACCGGCTGCTGTGGCAGGGCGGGTTTCCGGACCGCCAGCAGTGGTGGCACGCGCAGATCAAGCACCCGTCCAAGGAGCGCGACCGGTCGCTCGTCTGGACGGACCAGTACTCGGAGGAGGGCGACTCGGGCGTCGTCGTCGTCGACAAGTCGCGCCTCGACGTGCTCGTGGGCCTGCTGCATGTCGGATGGCAGAACACGTTTGAGGTGCGCGAGGAGGTCACCTACAAGATGACGTACGGCGACAAGGAGTCGTGGTGGATCGGGCTCGAGGCCACGGGCTCCCGGTACCGCTTCTCCAAGCACTACGGCGGCATCGTCGGCTGGCCGGAGCAGCGGGAGCAGGCGGACGAGGAGCCGCCGGCGGACAAGCAACGCCGGGACGATGCGGCGGCCAAGGACACCGAGGAGGGCAAGTCGTCGCGCGTGTGCAGCTTCGTCATCGCGCACGTCGACGACGACGACAAGCTGCTGTGGTACAACGGCGGCCTGCTCAAGAACAAGATGGCCAGCGAGACCGACTACGAGGTGCCGACGCACTGGATGCTGGGATACCGCTGGATCAAGGGTGCGCACAAGGAGGACATGAGCTGCATGGAGGGCGTGGGGGCGCGCGAGGTGCCGCCCGAGACGAGGGATGTGATTGCGCGGGCCATCAAGGCGGCGCAGTGGGTCGACGAGCGGTACTCGCTGGTTGCGAAGTAGGAAGAGTAGGGGTTGTATTAAAAGGTTACAGTCACGGTTAGGGTTACGGCGATGTGTGGAAGGGAAGCGAGGTGTAGGTATGGCCACACTCGTTTAGATACAGGCGCAGGAAGCACAGATTGTTGTAAAAAGATGGAATGGACTAAGCCCATTGGTAACTAGGACACCAAAGAACCCTGTTTTGTTTATTCTTTATTCTTGACGACAATCAGGTCGTCCGATGTCCTAGATGCCGTTCGTCCAGCAGCCAATGGTCCAAACAAGTGCCACTTGCGATTGCACCCTTGACGTTTAGTTCCCAAAGTCTCTCGTTTCGCCTATAGCAACGCCAGGAGTGTTCTAAGGCGAGGGGCAAATTCAGGGTCTGCGTCAGATTTCAGGTGGTAATAGGATGAAACGGGCAGTGGCGGGGTTAACGCCGATGCGACCCAGAGCCATGGCACCGAGACCACGGCAGCCGTTTTAGTGACACTACACTGTTCTGTCGATCACTGTGTTCAATTAGCCTATCGACGAGCCATTACCAATGGCACGCCGGATTCTGTTTTTATTCTTCAACATCCAACCCCGATAAACTACATGTATTCGATCACACCATTACCGACCATTCAGGTCCTTCAAGCCTAGGCACGCGCGTCAAAGGATGGCCTTAATCTCTGCACAGGCCAAACCAAGCCTTGAGACTGGATCCGCAACATGCCTGTGGGTGTTTCATTCACATGAAAAAGCGTCAGCACTCACTTGCACAGCCTCAACCATCCGGGGGTTCTGTTGCAGCTTGTTTCTGCGATGTCTGCTCATTACACTACGTATATAATTTGTTGCATCCCTTGCGTAGCCTTTGCACCCTGTTGGTGACGTCCCTCAAGCTGCTCTGTCTCTCATTTTTACATTCGCTTCCTTGCTTATTGTGCGTCTCGCTGGTCCGACCGCTTACATCGACATCCATCGTCACCATCACCACCTCATCTCCATCACAATGCGCTGCGCCATCACATACACCGCCGCTCTAGCTGGCCTAGCCGCCTCCGCCTCCGCCAACACGGGCATCCTGCTACCGCTCTACACCTACCCCGACCAGTGGAAGCCCGTCGTCGCCGCCGTGGACAGCCACCCGGACCAGAACTGGCACATCGTCATCAACCCGCACAACGGCCCCGGCCTCACCGGCAAGCCCGGCAACGCCGACGCCAACTACATCGCCGGCCTCGCGGAGCTCAACTCCAAGAAGAACGTCCGCTCCATCGGCTACGTGCACACCACGTGGGCCGCCGCCGACATGCAGGAGCTCAAGGCCAACATCACAAACTACGCGCAGTGGGACGCATACCCGGACGCCGATGTCAGCGTCCACGGCATCTTCTTCGACGAGGCGGCCCCGGACCTGGCCAAGCTGCCGTATCTCGAGGACGCCGTCGCCCATACACGTAGCGCTTTCAAGGATCCCGTCACTACCATCTGCAACTTTGGTGTCGCCGCGCCCGCCGAGTTCTACCGCATCTGCGACGTCGTCATCGCCTTTGAGAGCTGCCTCAACTGTGCCGGCGCGCCCCAGTGGAAGGGCGCCGAGACGGTCGACGCCAACATCCCCGCCGGCCTTAGAGACCAGGGCGCCGTCATCGTCAACCACTTCACCGGCCGGGACCACGCCGGCCTCGTCGCCGACACGGCCCTCCTGCAGAGTTACGTGCAGCAGATCATCCAGAGCAACGTCGGCTGGTTCTACTTCTGCTCGGCCGACTACAACGAGACCGGGGTGGCACCTGCAACTGTCCAGGCCAACGCCGACGCTCTCACCAATGCGTAGAGGGACCAATGTGTACATGTACCAAATAGCTTTGTAAGAAATAACAATGACGAGAAAATAAAGATGTGGACAAAGGAAGGCGGGAAATGAGGATCAGCAGAGTTGCATATCCACTCCATCGTCCGATAGTCCGGTGTAAGGAATTAAAGATGTGCACCACGCAGGATCGGGCGTCGTGCGGACCTCCTCCAATCAAGACTCTGCCCTCATCCAGCCTCTGGAGCCGCAGAGATTCCGCAATGGAGATCTACAGACAACAGAGGTAATTATCAAGGCATGTGTCAAACGGACCACAAAGTCTGGAATCATTGTCGGGCGAGCTGGATGCCGTAGCCCACCGCCCACCGCAGACATGGGTGCCGAGAAGGGCAGCTCGAGGTCCGCGAGTGGTATCAAGATGTAAGGTGGCGCACAAGGCTCGAGGCTCTTCTGTAGACTGCAGCGACCGCGTGGTGGATTGCTTCCCCCGGATCTTCTACCGTCCTTCCAATATCGTCCAAGGTCGTACTGGAGTCCCACTCGGCCAAGGCTCTCCTACCGCAATTGCACACCGTGCCTTGGCGAGGCGTGTGTGATGCTGGGCTGGCAGGGATTGAGTGCACTGTAGGTCAGAGCAGCCGTGCATGGAGGCGAGCCGTGTGCCTACCGTCTATACGTAGTATGCCGCATGCATTTATGCGGTTACGTGCGGGACGTTAGAATGCAGTGCCACCACACAATATTCGGTGAAGCCGTTCGTTGTTCGACTCCCGCAACCCAGCACTTCTCCGGGTCTTCCTCAACGGTTGGTGCTCGGTGCTTTGTGCAGACCGGCCAGCCCCGTCGAGGCCCGGTGCAAGCCGCTGGCTGGCTTGGCGAGGAAGCTGCATGGCTGGCAAACAAAGAGGCGATATGTGACGCTTGGCCGCCGCCGTGGCTAGACTCGAATCAGAGTGCAGCCGCTCTGGGCATGCAAAAGGTCCCAGCCACGACCCGGGATCGACAGTGGCACAAACAAGGCCGTGGGAGATAGGACCTGCACCTGCAGGGGAGGCGGCTACTGTGCTTGTGTTGCTCTGTGCATGTAGGTCCCCGCTGCCGGCATTGGCCAACGAGAGTGTCCCCCGAGGCATTAGGCATACTACAGTGCTGTATGTGGAAAGAGAGTGATGTTAGGTTGGGATGGGTGCGGGAAGCCCAGGGCTGCCAATCATGACTTGGCCGGGCCCGAGCGTATCGTGCAGTATCTCTAATTGCCAGGCGACTAGCTAGGTTTCGCCCGGGACGCAATCCGGGATTGGGACTAGGATGAAAAGCAATGCGGGGTACTATGTGATGCTGGTTGTGGAATGAGCTGCGATGCCAAGATGCCGCCGGTCGAGATAGACAGAATCGTACGTGAAGAATGGTCGAGTCAGGCGAGCCTTGCCGGTTTTCTGTGGGCGATCCCCATGAGGCCGCTGGGGGGGCTTATCGACGGCGCTGTGACGTGATTCGCTGACTTAAGGTATCATGGCAGAAGTGTTGGTCGAGTCGTGGAGAGTTGCGGAGTACAGTAGCAAGAAGCGCGGTCCTGATTAGTGCGGTGGGTGGGCGAAGAGAACAAAAGGTCCTGTGCCTGCCTGTGCTTGTCTATCCGTGATTGTTTTGTGGCTGTTTGATGAGTTCCTCCAGGATCCCGCCACAAGAAGAGGCACCGGACGGTGGCGGGTTTCCATTTGCTGTCTCAACCCGACAACTACAGAGCTTGGCGGGCTCTATACATGGTGCGAGTGCGGACGGGCGACACTGGGTTGCATGTTGACGTGATTTAATCCTCGGCTCTTTGTCATTGCAACCTGCCATGGCGACATGCAGCTATCACGGAGGGGGTCACATGGAAGCGCTTGCGAACAAGTTCCAAAGTTCCGGCATCCTTACTCGAAAAGGCAGTTAGCAACCGGCGCGCAATACGACACCAGCCCCGACCCCCCCGGCCCATAGCGGAGAGCGGGGCCCGACAGCTGCCGCATTGAGACAATTGGCGATGGACTCGCGTGTAGCTGCAGCTGCACCAGTGCCACCGATCAACACAACGCCGAGGACGGGTCGCCACGGACAATGAGATGCCAATTGGAAGCCGCAAAAATATATAAAAGGATGCCGTCGCAGCCATGCATCAGTCAGAGGAACAGTGCAGCCTCCAGCCTCGTCTTCTTCTTTCCACATCCCTCTGTTGCATCTCTGAGAGCAATCTCCATAAGCCACAATGAAGGGAGCTCTCCTTGCCTTTGTCCTCGCCCTCTCCGGCCTCGCGGTGGCCCAGGAGGTCGACGGCGAGATCGACACCGACGCCTACGGCAAGAAGCCGCCCAAGCCCAAGACGCCCATCAGCTCTGAGGCGCTGCAAAAGGACATCAAGCTCAAGGACCTCATCAACGGCTCCAAGAAGCTGCAGAGCTTCGCCGACAAGCACGGCGGCCACCGCGCGTTTGGCAGCGGCGGGCACAACGCCACCGTCGACTGGCTCTACGACGAGCTGTCCAAGACGGGCTACTTTGACGTGGTCAAGCAGCCCTTCACCGAGGTCTACTCGCAGGGCACCGCGTCGCTGTCCTTCAACGGCGCCGCGCTCGAGGCCAACATCATGACCTACACGCCCGCCGTCGACGCCAAGGCCGCCCAGGTCGTCGCCGTCAAAAACGTCGGCTGCGAGATCGGCGACTACCCGGCCGAGGTGAGCGGCAAGATTGCGCTCGTGTTGCGCGGGACCTGCAACTTCGCCGCCAAGTCGGTGCTGGCCAAGCAGGCCGGCGCCGTCGCCGCCATCGTGTACAACAATATACCCGGCACCATTAGCGGCACGCTCGGCGCGCCCTTTGGGGAGTACGCGCCCATTGTCAGCATCAGCCAGGAGGACGGCCAGGCTATTCTGGCTGCGCTCGGTGGTGGTGGCGCCGCCGTGGACCTCAAGATTGATGCCATCACGGAGAACCGGACCAACTACAACGTCCTCGCCGAGACCAAGCAGGGCGACCACAAGAACGTGCTCGTCGTCGGTGGCCACTCTGACTCTGTCTTTGCCGGGCCCGGTATCAAGTAAGTTTACCTCAACTGCCAAATACAAAGGAGAGGAATCAGAACTAACTGACTGTTACAGCGACGATGGCTCGGGCATCGTCGGCATCCTGACCGTCGCCAAGGCTCTCGTGCACTACAAGTTCAAGAACGCCGTCCGCTTTGGGTTCTGGGGCGCCGAGGAGTACGGCAAGCTCGGATCCTACTACTACATGAACTCCATCAACGGATCCGACACGGAGCTGTCCAAGATCCGAGCCTACCTCAACTTTGACATGGTACGTCATCAACCCCTCTTCCACTAACAGAAATGGCTTGTCATGCTGACTTCTCTGTAGATTGCCTCGCCCAACTACGTCTACGCCATCTACGACGGCGACGGCAGCGCCTTCAACCTGACGGGCCCCCCCGGATCCGACGTGCTGGAGCGCGACTTTGAGCAGTTCTTCGCCAAGAACGGCAAGGCGTCGATTCCCACCGAGTTCAGCGGGCGCTCCGACTACGCGGCCTTCATCGAGAACGGCATCCCCTCGGGCGGCCTCTTCACGGGCGCCGAGAACCTCAAGACGGAGGAGGAGGCCAAGCTGTTTGGCGGACAGGCCGGCGTCGCCTACGACGTCAACTACCACAAGAAGGGCGACGACATCAACAACATCAACCACGACGCCTACCTGCTCAACACCAAGAGCATCGCCGACTCGGTCGCAAAGTACGCCGCCAGCTTCAAGTCGCTGCCCAAGGTCAACCTCAACACGCGCCGCTGGGCCGCCGACCGCGCGCGCTTCGTCAAGCGGGAGGGGTCGCTGGAGCACGACCATCGCCACTCGGGCCCCTGCGGCACGGTGCTGGGGTAGGTTCAAGTTGCGTGGTGACCCTGATTTATGTGTGTGCGACTGCGATGAAGCATGGCAAAGGAGTTGTTGTTAATTAGAGGAGGGCGGCGGGCGTGCATGTTTCGGAAACGTGCACCGGACGATGAGATATGATGTTCAATGACAAAACTTATGCTTGAGCCGAACCGAGCGATTGTTGTACGACGCTTGTGTGACTGTAATTCGCTGTTAATTAATAAGTTCCATGCTTGTTGGGGGGCTGATGGCGAGGAGAGTGATGCATCATCGAGGCGGGCTGCTCAGCAGACACGACACAAATAGTGTACGCGGAGCATTATTCATCAATGCCCTAGACGGCTTTCAATTCATCCGACCGTCAGCGTTCTCCTTTGGCCGTCCTGGCTGCAGGTCGTGGCGACAGGCAGCCGTTGTAGGGCTGACATAGCCTCTGCCTGAGGTGCCCAATGAAAGGGAACAGCTGCAGTGCGCTCTTAGTAAAGTAGTGACGGATCGGGGGCGGGCCGCACACAGCCCCAAAGCTTCCATTCCCATAGCGCAGTCGGGCGGCAGGGGCCGAAGCCTAAGGCAAGCCCCAGGCCCCTAAACCGGGGAATACGCTGTCGCAAAAACTCCGTCGCAACCCCTCCACAGCGATTTTTTTGCGAGCTGAACCTCCAACCGCAAATAGCACCACGAGCCAGAGTCACTCACAATTAGTGACTCTATTTGCGCTCAAATGATCCAGTACATGCGCGCTAATCTAAGGCATAGCCGCGCGTGTAAAGCGTATGCACAGACGGCTGCCTACGAGTTCTTGCAAGCCAGCATTGATGGTGGCCATCGTGATGCATTCCCCAAATCCGGAAACCACTTGCGAACCTGATCCTCTCTTGCGTGACTCACGATTGCAGATTCAGACATCTTGGTAGCCTTTTGAATGCCTATTCGAATACCGATTCACGCGCATCGGATTCCTGTACCAACCGTCTGTCGCTTGTCCATCCAATCCAGCCCAAATGAGGACGGAGTTTTCACCTAAACACCGGCTCCAGGCGATCCCAGGCGCTGGAGCGACCAGCCGCGACAGCCTTACAGATGGATTCGAGACCCGCCCAATGGGAGGTGATGGTCCTGTCACGGCTTGGAGCATGCACAGCCCATGCACCCGACCCCTGCAGTCAAGATCGACCCCCAGGCTGGAAGTGGTGTGTAAGATTCGCAACAGCCATTGGCCGCGTCGCCAAAAATAGCAGACGCACAGCACCCGACCCAGTCGTGGGAGCTTCACTTGCATCCGTCTGCGTATGCTCCAGCAACACTGCCAACGATCGTCCCTCGATACATAAGCAGGCGAGATCCCGCTTGGCACGATACGCGAAGAGAACAATGGAACTCATCAACACTCTCCGAACAACAAGCCGTCGACTTACGATCAACGCACTGCCATCACTATCACTCCTCTCACCATCCCCACCATCCCCAACATCGCCGACATGGGTCTTCGATCCGTTGCAGAGGGCCTCAACCTCAAGACCACCGACGCTCTCAAGGCCGGCAACATCCAGGCCCTGTCCGACGAGCAGCTCATCGCCAGCCAGGCCATGTCCCGGGCCGGCGTCGCCAGCGGCGCGACGGGCGTGGGCATCCACGGCGTGCTCAGCTGCTGCGGCTGGGCGCCGTCCATGTTTTCGGCCGGCGTCAACGCCTGCCAGTTCGCCGTCTCCATGAAGAACCGCCAGCGCGTCGCCGCCGAGGTCCGCCGCCGCTGCGCAACCAGCCCGCGCTTCGTGGAGCTGCTCCGCCTCAACAACCGCCCGCTCTTTGACGTCCTCGTCGGCTCCGGCGTAAAGTGCGTCACCACTAGCCTGACGCTCGGCCTCGCCGGCGGGCTCGATGCCGGCGAGCTCATCAGCGGCGCCGTGCACCCGGACCCCGTCGTCCCCGGCCAGCTGCCCGACCCCAGCGACAGCGCCTTGTTTGAGCAGAACCACCCGGATGCCGCCGCCGCAGACGAGCACCTCAAGTCGCTGACGGGCGTCGTCGGCAACGGGTTGGCTGAGTTCCTCAAGCTCGAGACGGGGCTTCCGATCGATGAGCAGACAACCTGGGAGACGCTCCGCGAGTGGAATGTCCAGCTGGGCGGCGACGCCATGGCCGTCCTTGTCGCCCAGACCGCCGTTGTCGGCATTACCAATGAAGCCAATCCGGTTCCCATGGCCATTGAGTATGGAGCGGGCCGACTGCACTACAAGTCGGCCAAGGAGAGGGCAGATGCCCAGGCCTCACAGGGCAAGAGGCAATGAGTTTTGTTGACTTTGTTTGGTTTGCATTGGGATGGTCTTCGCATAAGGCGTTGAGCAGGTGTGTTTTTTCAGCTTTGGTTTGGGATCAACGCATTTGGAGCATAGATTGGAGTTATCTGGTGAAAATAGAGGCTTGGGGGCATTTGATACCCGGTATTCGCACATAGAACATTGAAATGATATAAAGACTTGAGACTAAGGACTGGCGATCCCATGCAGTGATATCCGATGACTGCATCCGCCCCGCACACACTTCCTGCCGTGTTCCAACGATTCAGCTTATGCACCCTGCAAGCCCAAGGCGAGTTACTTCGTCTTCTCGCAGCCAACCTCATTTCCCTGGCAAACGCAAGCGGTCCACTCGAGGCAGAGGGCAACATTGCTCCAGTGGCCCCCATCGTCGCTATCGTCAGGAATGCACTCGTATATGCCCTCAGGATCCGTTCCGCTGCAGGCTGACCTTATTCCCTCGCCGGGGCTGCAGCCAGAGTCGGGGATGATATCCGCATCGCAGCTAGTAGCTGAAGCGGTGATGGCAGCAGCCAAGAGGTAGAGCGCAGTAAGTAACCGGCTGTTGGAATGCATCTTGCTGCGTCAAGATATATTGCAAAATCACCTTGTGATTAAATTCTGCGGTGGATTCAGCGAGAGTGTGAAATTATTGGTTTGTTTTTGCTTTCAGTTCTCCAGTCTGTGGCTGTGCGGTGGACGCAGGAATATATATACACACAATACACGTATATATTGCTCGACACAGGCAGCAAGCACGTGGAATCCTCATCAGACGTAGACCATGGGAGTCTTGCGATCCCTCCATTCCAGAAAGAGAGACACCCCCGGTCTTTTCGTTTGAGAGCTCCCAAAGTCTCCTCTGTGTGGTCGCTTGGCAACCTTGGATTATCAGCCTAAGACACTTTCATGGAACTTTTTCCCGACGTCTTGGCACATGATTGAGTTAGCTGAAACCCGACATCCAGTTAGTACCAAGTAATACAATGCTAGATTGTAGGTGTAATAGACTGCCTGAAAGGGAAGAATGATGGAAATCGGTGCAGGAGAAAACGTAAAATCTATCCATGGCTTCCTCCGCATTTCTGGTTCGGCAGGCATTGGATATCTGAGAACAAGCATACTATCAATCAACATATAACATCAGACACACACACGGGATTCCTCAGCCAAGTTCCAGTAGGGTTGTTTTAAAGACAGTGTTCCGTGCTCCCAGCTCGTTCAAAGACATAATGCTATTAAAAGAAGAGCAGGTGTGCCTATTCTCCTTTTCTCCTTTTTAGCCTGTCTTTTCTTGAATTGAGGAAGCTGGTGAGCAGATCAGGAGGTGTCCCTAAGGTGAGCCTAGAATCCCCCAGACAGGAGGAATTGACCAACCCCAGGCATGCTTGTGGTGTCCGTATGAGCCTTGGCGAGACGGGGGTAGGGTCCAGGACAGTACATCATCGTCTATAGAGCCGGTCGATGCAAACTGGGATGGCCAGTCAAAGGCCAGGATGCCCGTGGGAGTACCCGAACCGACGATTTTTCGCTGACGGGTGGCATACACGAGGCCAATAGATATTGAAAGAGAACCGCTCATCCGGCATTGATAGATAGGGGGGTTATTAGCACGCCTACTGACAAAAAGTCTTGGCCGCTTGGTGAGCCAAGCCAAAAAAGGAGAAGCGCGATGGGCAAAAAGATATTGGACGGCGTGGGGCAATTGCTCCCGGCAGGGCTTGAACCTGCGACCTTCGCATCACTGAAACTTGGAGGACAAGTATTAGTACGAAGCTCTAACCAACTGAGCTACGGAAGCCTTCCAATTGTTGAGAATCATCCTTGTTATTTTTAGCTATGGAGGCTTTCAAACTCACCGTCATTATTACGACACCCTTGTAAATTCGCCTTCATCCGATAAACCATCTAAGGGAGAAATAGTATTCTGTAGACGAATCAAGGTAGCATGTTTTTGTGAGTACATTGTGTTGAAGGTGGTGGGCTCAATAACCCTATTCGTCGAAAATCACCAATCTCAGCGGGTGAAGGCGTAGCCACTAAGCTCTCAGAAAAATAACAGCTACGGCCTGGATCGATCAATCTTAAGGACATCAATTAATCGGATCAATCAAATATACTAGGGCCTGGACCATCGTTGTTCGGCGACGAGAGACAAATACAAGATGAAAGACGGCGCTCCCTACCCTACATTTTCTTCTTCACCAGAAGCAGAGCGCCCTTGGTTGCTCCTCGGAGCACCTCCTCGCCCTCGGGAACACCAGCCTCGTGCAGGAGGCGCTCTATTTTCCTCCGTAGCCGTCTCACGACATCCTCTTCCGTGCCCGCTTTGTCCGGATTCGCCTCGCGCCAGCGGGTGACGGGGCTGGTGGTAGATAAGCCCATCTCGACAACGTCCAAGGTCCAAACCTCGCTGCCCGCATGCAGCCGCTGGCCCTCTGCGTCACTAGACTCGTTGCCCGGTGTGCCCCATTCCTTGCGGACAAACGTGGCCTCGTCGAACTCGGGAACGGGCTCAGCCAGCGCCCAGGGCAGCGGCAGCTCCGAGTAGAGGTTCTCGACTTGCTGGTTGCCCGGGGCCATGAAGGGCATCAGCTCGTTCTTCATCATGTCGTCGAGGGCGGCCGTAATGGCCTCGGCGTTGGGCACTGACTCCTCTGCGCCCCTGGTCTGGGTCATCCAGATGGCGATGGTGCCGCCCGGCCGCAGGAGCTGTGCGGCGCGGGGCCAGAACTTGGCCATGTCGAACCAGTGGGCGGCGGCAGCGGCCGTGATGAGGTCGGCCGTGCCGTCCGGGACAATGTCCTGCCCGACGGCCAGCTCCTCTGCCGTGGTGAGTTGGAAGCGGATGGGCTCCCCGCTGGCCGACACGCCCCCAGCCTCCTGGGCGGCGGCAATCATGCCTTCAGAGGGGTCGAAGCCGAAGGCGCGCTCGAAATGCTCGGCCAATGGCTGGACGACGGTGCCGGGGCCGCAGCCGACGTCGACGAGGGTGCCGAGCTGGCCGCCGGTGGATACATGGTGGTTGACGATGCGCTGGAGGAGGTCTTGGTGGTAGCCTTTCCTGCCCTGGGCGTACTTTGCGCCCTCCTTGCTGGTGTAGGCGCGGAATGTCTTCTCCGTCTGATGCGGCTGCGCGGGGTCTGTCATCTCGAGTCGGGCTGACGTGGATGGTACAAGGAAAAGGGATTCAAGCCGGGTGATGCGATGATATCTTGCTTCAGCAACAGGTGTATGCTACATTTATAGACGGCACTCAATATCGCTGCGATAGGGGCTGCACGAAGAGCTGGTTGACAAGGAAATGCTGTCGCCTTGGACGCTGGACGTCCTTACCCCGCAGCCGGGACGGAGATTATGGACGGGACGGAGTTGGAGTATGTGCGCTTGAATCCCGGCCAGCGACTGAACACGGTCGGGGTTCATAAGAGGATGTTGTGCCGACAATCCGATCTGATACGACTGCCTCCATTGCGCAGAGTGACGCTTACTGACGCGCTGGCAAAGAAGCTACTTTATTTTGCCTATTGGGGCATCGCTCACTGTAGTTTTAGCGTCGATCTGTCGCACTGCCCCTCAATCCACTCACGCCTGTGGCGATTCTAATTCGCAATTCTACCTCAATCTCTAGGCTGCACTTCCTCGAATTTACCTATTCCAGCTCGCCCCGACTGGCATCATTCGCTGTCGCTGTCGCTGCCGTAAACAAGCCCGGCTCCCCATTCCTTGGTCGATGAATGACTCTGCGTGTCACTGCCAAGCCGCCACGTCTAGACCCAGCAGCCGTGGCGCAGCAGCCAAGTGGTGGGATTGGCTTCTGGTTGTCGTTCGTATCCGTCGGGTCCAACTCCAACAATTCATGAATTTACAAGAATTAATTCAAATAAAACCCACCAACCCCCTCGCGCCATCTGCGAACCAGTTCCATGGACGCAACGCATACCACATTGTAGCCCGCACCCACAGTGTCGGGTCTAGTCCCTAGCCATCGAGTATGGGCCTTCAGCTTCTCAGTGCTTCTACAATTGGCCTCGTCGCAGTCGCATTGGTCGTCTCCACCCTGCTCAAAGACATGGCCTCCGGCATGGCTTCTACCCTGCCGGGCCCTCGCCTGCTCAAACTCACAAGGCTTCCCAAGCTGTACCACCAGGTCCGCCTCAACCTTGGCCCTTTCATCGACAAGCTGCACAAGACATACGGCCCGGTGGTGCAGATTGGCCCGACCGAGGTGTCCGTCTGTGGCGTGGATGGCGCAAGGGATGTCTTCACTGTAGCACAGCGCCTCGATCGGCCCTACGAGCTGGCATTTTTCCATAACTACGGCACGGAGAATCTCGTCTCGACGGTTCGCGGGGATGTGCACCAGGAGCGAAGGAGGCCCATCCGTAACATATATTCAGCCAAGGTCGCCGAGTCAGAGGAGTTGTCCAACGTCATCAACGACGCCGCACAGGGACTGCTGGATCTTGCCCGTGAGCAGATGAAGGCAGATGGCGAGGTGGATCTGAAGCCTTGGCTGCGCTGCGCTCTCTATGATATCATGAGCTTCGTCGTCTACGGCCCAGATAACAAGACGAACCTCCTGGGCGATGCTAAACAGAGGCTGACCAGCATAAAGGACTTTGAATTTTTGAGACGGCGACTGACTAGTCTTCATACCGGTATAATGTTTCTGTTCCCTGGTCTTACGTTTCTCCTGCGGAAATGGCACCTCGCACCTCAGACGATGAGCGCGTTGATTCCTAGCGAGCTGGTGGGCGATTCTGTAGGAAGAGATGCGCTCCGTTCGCTACAGAGCAAAGGCAATGACGATCTTCAAGGGCACGAGGGACTGATTCAGCGTCTGTACCGCCACTTTGAAGAAAACGGCCCTTCTACAGCTGTGCCGTCCCTCGATTACATCCTCAGCGACTCCCTGGACCATATGTGGGCTGGAGTGACCACCTCGTTAGACTCACTGGCCCCTTTGATCCGTTATCTTTCGCGACCAGAACACAGACATCGCCAAGAGCGGCTACGGCGGGAGATCCAAGACGCAGCCAAAGAGGCCGGCGTCCACGTGTCGGAGCTGTCGGCGACGCAACTCAAGAATCTGCCCTTTCTCGACGCAGTCATCAAAGAAACGCTACGGATCGCCCCCCCGCTGCCGTTTGCCCTCGAGAGACGCGTGTCAAAGGCGGACGGGAAAATCAACGTGCTGGGGCACACGATCCCAGAGGGCTGGGACATTACCGTGCAGACAATCACCATGGCCAAGAGCCCCGACGTGTTTGACGACAGCGACAGCTGGATCCCCGAGCGGTGGATAGACGGGCGTGCGGGCGCCGAGGGGGAGGCCATGAGGAAGGAGTCCATCAGGGATATGAAGCGGCACTTTATGGCTTTTGGGAGCGGGTTGAGGATGTGCCTGGGCGCCAACGTGGCTCAGAGCGTTGCGAGGGGGATCGTGGCTGGCCTGTACGCAGGGGCTGGGACGGAGTTTGGTGAGGGGAGGGATCAGGGGGAGAAGCGGAATGAGTTTATTCTGGAGGGACAGAGACAGGACTGGATAAAGGTTGAGAGCCTCTGAGTGGCGGACTTATCTGCCATGTTAAGTGTACGATAATGGCTCTGCTCTATTCTGTATTGAAGGAATCTCCAATTTCAATATTGAAAGATCTCCGTTCCGGTGAATGAATAACTGCATACTTGAATCCAGCTTAAAAATATAGCATGAAATTAACAGCATTAGTCACTAAACAGATTCATCTAATTGACTGGTCGATTAATTTTGGTATTCGTTAACTCTATAAACATCAATGTCTGTATACGTGTACCCTCCAGCGGGCAGCATATGGTTAAACAAGTCTGTACATGTCCACACAGTGGATCATCATCCGTTCTATAAAACAAATCTGTCGTATCGGCACAGTTGGCCTTGGTTCATTTGCTGTACTGGACCTGGAACGTCTTGGTGTAGGCGATCCCGCTGCGATCCAGTATCGCCTCCTCGCTCGTGTCATCTCGACTCGACGCGTGCGTGTCTCTGTCCACCGACTTGAGATGGCCCGCGCCGACCGTCCTCTGCGCGTTGGCGCCGTCATTGTTGTCCCACACGGTGGCCAGCTCGACGTCGAACTGGGAGTAGCCGGTGTGCTGCTTGTGGCTCTTCTTGCTGACGGACATGTCGAACGTGTTGCCCGTCTTGGATGGGTGCGACTGCGAGCCGTAGGAGCTGCCCATGATTCTGGGCGCTAGGTTCTTTAGGAACTTGCGCAGTGTTGGCATGGATGCGCAGGTGATGAAGAGGTTGACTTCTACGAAGCTATACATGATTTAGGATGTGAGATCTTGGGAAGAAGAATGGTGGCACTCACGACCAAACGTTGGCGGTTGCGGCGACCCAGGGGATGTCGGTTGACGTGAGGAGTGATGGCAAGTAGGCCATACGAACGATGGAGGTTGCAACGGTACTGTAGCGCTGTCAGCCATCAGGTCCATCATCTTCTGTAGAGTCGAGGTAGAACGAACACAGAGCCAATCCCAAACATGATCCCCGCTCCAAGCTTCTGCTGGATCGGCATCTTCAGTCGCACGACGGTGGGGATCGGCAGGATGAAGAGCACCACATCGGAGACGATGTTGGCGATGGCGATGGCAATGTAGAGCGGTGGCTGGGCGATACACTTTCCTGGGACGTCGAGGTCCCAGGCGGAGCGGATAGGACGGCACCCGAAGAGGAGGAGGCCGGCGATGACGCTCGTGTAGCCGACGACCATGCCCAGAGCGGCGAAGACGGTGATGCGGAACCACTTTTGGGGCGAGATGCGGAGGTAGAATGTTAGTAGGGACGACTTGCTCAGGCCGTTGCACGCGATGAAGACGGGGGCAGCGATGTAGGAGCTCTGCGGGCCGGTCAGTCAAGTCGGGAGGATATCGGTGGCGTCCGGGGAATGTCTCACAAGCATGTGCTTCCCGTACGTCTCGATGGGCATCTCCCATGCATGGTGACACAGGCCGCCTATTGAGATGGACCCTGCAAGCCATGAAGCGGCGGTTAGCTGCGGTGGACGTGTAGCCGGCTGGACTGCGTACAAATCTGTGTCGACTGCATCACGAGCGACGCGATCCATGCGAGGCTTATCAAGTCTGCGAGTGGCAGTTCAGTTTATATTGTCGACTACCTCGTCCTCCGACAGAACGTACAGTCATCGATCTTGAGCCCGCCCATCAGCATGTGTTTCGTGTACAGCCGCTGGCCGAGGCTCAGGATGGCGAGGGATCCTAGACACCCAAAGATAAGATAGTGCGTGAGGGCGTGCTGGCTCTGCGGGTTATCGAAGTCGACAATGTAACCGTCTGGGGGGAGGCGGATGACCGTCACGCCGTTGACGACGGGGTGTTGGGTCGCCATGTTGGGCGCGAGCTGCTTCGAGGCCCCCGAGATGCCGCGCTGCCGTGTTACAGGAAGAAACAGGGAAGAAGGAGAAGAGACAGTACAAGGTCAAGCCAACGATCGGGACGGGACGCCAGCATAAATATAATATATCGATTGTTTTTCTGCATCATCCTGCATGGAATGGAAACACCAATGCTTTTTTTCATTCTTCACATACGGACCCAGCCATTCATCTGTGTTCTATGGATGGGCATTCGCAGGAAAATCCGACCAGGAGCCGGCCGTCGCACGTTTCTTTTTTGGCAGTGACAGATCAGCTTTCTGTGGTCTTCGCCTTGTCTGCGAGCAACAGCCCCGTGCCGGGAAGTGTGTGCGGGTTGTGGAGTTGCAGCCGCCCACAAATAACATCCCGACCGTTTCCCGTCGTTGGCTGTCGGCTGTTGCTTGCATGGCGAGGTTTCGACTCCCTGCGATGCCGGGCCAATTGGCGACCTCGGGCGGCGTATGGGGGGATCCAACGGCCGATGGGGCCCTTACCCGTCCTGACATACGAGGCGATGCCAACGGATGCCCTGGTGTCGAACATGGAGTTGGCGGAGAGGCCCGCGTAGGCAAGGGCCTGAGGGGATCAAAGGGTCGCATCGCTTGCGTGCCTGGCAGCTGAGAGGGAAATGAGGAGATGACAGGCCGGGCTAGAGGTGTGATGGAATTTCGCAATCGGTACGACGGGATACGATGACACAAGTAATGCCGACATTATTTCACCCACGAGTGGTTGAGTTATAAGTGGACGGCCTCAGACTGTGCTCGCAGTCGGCCGGGTGCTGCCGACAATGGCCTCTCCGGTGCTTGCAAGGACGAGGCTGACAAGAAAACTCGCAGAATCAATTCAATGCATTGCAGCAATGGATACGTGTGTAGGTGCTACGGTGGTAGCATTGAAAGTGTTTGCGCATCACTGGACCGGAGCACAGCGCAGGGAGCGGAGGCAAGTGTCGCCATCACGGAGCAAGTCGGCGGACCACAAAGTAAAAAAAAGAGAAAAAGAAAGGAAAATCATATCATCCCGCTGCTGGCGTTACAACGGGCGACGTGACAGCGGGTGGGGACCGGCCATGTCCATGCCTGTCAAAAGACTGCGGCTCCATCTTTTGGGCGGAGAGCTAATTAATGGAGTCGTCGACGACGGGCAGAGGAGAGAAGATCCACAAGATCCACAAGTCTGGCTGCACAGCTGTGGGAGGTTGCAACGGCCCTGCATGACAACCATCGGGAGGCCTGGGCACTCGGCGCATCCCACGAACAGGCCAATTTGGCTGCTACGCGCATTAATGAGAGTCTGCATTTCCCTTGGGGTTTGCTTGTTTCTGCTGCTGCTTTGTTGTCTGGGCTCCTCTTTTTTGTTTGATACAGTAGACATGCATAGATGTTCTGTGTAAACCTCCAGTTGTGGCTGTTGTCGATGCGGCGATGCGAAACGATCCGACCACACTCTTGCAACAACCAACAGACGCCACACAGCTCGGAATGGCACGAGCGTAATCTTGACTAGCGCGGGCAATACCTGCCGCATTTATGATGAACACCCGGAGACCAACGGGTGTCGAAAAGCCGCCTTTCTCCACATCTCGGCTGCTTATAACCCATAGTCAGTCCTCCCCCCCTCGGGCTGTTGGCTCGAAGTGAAGCGCTTTTATCCCTTCTGTGCGCCGCAGTGGTATTAAGCTTGCCCTTCCTCTCTCGACCCTTCTCGCAGGCAAATCAAACCCGTTCCCTCGACCAACATGGCTCGTTTCACCCTCTTCCTCGCGGTCTTGACGGCCCTGGTCGGCGCCAGCCTCGCGGCGTGCAAGGCCCCCAACACTGGCCTTACACAGATGGTCACCTACGTCAAGCGCCGCGAGGACTTTACCCGCGACGAGTTCTGGACCTACTGGGAGACGCAGCACGCGCCCAAGGTGGCTCCCCTGGCCACCCACTTCAACATCACTCGCTATCAGCAGGTATGTCGTTGCCGTCTCCAGCCCTGGCCCACGCCTGTGCCGCACCCAGCATCCCGGGGATCGCTCGCTTCGTTTGGCACATTCGCTTGACATTCGTTTCGACCCCTCCTGTAATTCTATTTCACCCATGCTGACCGCGGCCCATATCACCAGATCCAAGTCGGCGGCAAGATCCTCCCCACCGAGTCTGGCGCTGACAAGCCCGCGTCGGCGGAGCTCGTCGACTTTGACGGCATCGCCATGTTCCTGTACAAGTCGCCCGAGGTGCTGGTCGAGATGCTGTCCCACCCGTACTACCTCGAGGTGGTCGAGCCCGACGAGCACAAGTTCATCGACAAGGCTGCCTTTGGCGGAGGCATGGTGGCCACCTTTGTCGGCAAGAACATCGAGGCGGTTGACGGCGCTAAGGACGTCTGGGTTGGCGACAAGGCGACGGGCGACAAGTACAAGAAGCTTTTCCAAACGTACCTCTAGGGGGGTCGCCGGTGTGGCAGTGTGTCATTGTAATGTCAAATGTGTTTGGTGTAATTGTATATATGTGTACATACTTATCTATATATATCTAATGTCGATGTTTATTCTGGACTCTTGGCAGCTGCGCCGGATCGGGAAGTTGGACAAGAATGCCGCCACAATCGGCGCGGCTCGCTGTGTCGCGGGCAGTAATTGGGCAGGGGCCTGCTCCAATGCAAGCCATTCGATGCATGGATGCAGAGTTGGGTTGCAGAGCCTCCTGTGCCGCTCCGGAGGCTCGGAGTATGCAAGGCGGAGTGCAGGAAAGTGAGGCCATGCGTCAGCGTCACTCCAACATTGTGACATTGAGCCGTGAATAATGGCCGTTGGCGCTTTGGTCTTTGGTAATGAATTATTTCTGAATCGTCTTTAAATAGAGATGGTCGACATGTGCTCGCTATTATCGATGCACAGGGAACATTCGAGGCAGGCGAATGACAACAGTCGATGCATAATCTGTCGTCAATGTATTAAATGTCATCTGCACTCCGTACATTGCCCGTCCATATCCTGGACCACAACTCCGGGACTCCAGCTGCCGCCAATGTCCACCAGTGGAAAGCGAGCAAAGCAGCCACAGCGGTGCCTGTTCGCCCAGTCCAACATCCCTGTTGGGTTTAGTCTCGTTCGTGGCCAGGGCATCCTCGGCTTGCCAAACCGAGTCAGTCAACTATAAGTTTTACAACACACCGCCCTATTTCGCAACCGCAGGACGTGACCCATTACTCAGCTCCCCCCTGAACCTGACATCGCTCGCCAAGAGTCCACCTTGACTCAATTACCTCCCCCCAGCTCAAGAATGGCATCCGTCGACGCACTCCAGCTGGTGCCCGTGACGCTGGCCGACGTGCCGGCCATCACGGAGCTGTGGTTCGCCGCCTTCACCGACGCAGGCGTGCGCGTCATGTGGCCCGACACAGCGGGCGTGCGTGGGTGGTGGGACGAGGCCAACGGCTTCGACCTCGCCAACCGGCCCTACCAGAAGTACATGAAGCTGGTCGACGACGGCTCCAAGGACGCACAGGGCCAGCCCCGGATGGTGGCCTTTGTGAAATGGGACCTGGGATCCCAGGACGAGCGCGGCCGCCGGTACCCCGCCTGGCATGAGGAGCAGCCGGCCGACCAGTGCGAGGGTTTCATCCAGCTCATGGAGACGGAGCGCCGCCGCGTCATGGGCCAGAAGAAGCACTACTGTGATTGAACCCCCTGGACACTTGAAGATTCTTGTCCCGCTGACCTTGACTAGACCTGGACATGCTCGCCGTCCACCCTGACTACCAGCGTAAGGGACTGGGCTCCCAGCTGATCCGATGGGGCTGCGATCTGGCTGACAAGGAGGGAGTTGAGGCCTATGTCGACGCCAGCCCCGAGGGTCGGGGTTTGTACGCAAAGCACGGCTTCATTGACCAGTCGTTGCCAGACGGCGAGAAGGCATACCTTGCCCCGATGGCGCGGCCGCCTGTTGTCGCTGCTTGAGGCAATTGTGCGAAATTAGGGCTGCCGGGGGGAAGACAAAAAGTTTGACCAGTGCTCGCGTAGAAGACGCGAGAAATTTATAGGGAAAATTGGATTAGAAGAAGAGAACATACAAGTGCTATATGCGATATCTGTTCCCCAATCATCGGTGACAAGTCGTGAACCATAATTCGTGGCCACAAAAGCTTGGCCACGGGCCGTGCGGTGGAACCCCCATGACGGGCATCAGGCGGGATCGACCAGGCCCCATCCAGCACAACATTAGCCCCTTTGAGCCATTTCTCAAGGTTTGAGGCTTCGGGAAGGGCCGCCTCGCTTCGTTGAGCAGCCTGGTCCGGGCCCTGGGCGCTATGTGTCAGGGAATGGCCATCATCTGACGACGGCCCCGCCCAGCCATCTCCACAGGCACCGAGGAAAGCGAAAAACAAAAGACAGGCAGAGCCTGTTCTCTTGGCAGAGGGAATCCCGCACTCTAGCGTAAATTTGCAGATCCATTATACTAGTGGAGGAGCGGATAGGTGGGATCTGGCTAGAGGAATTACTATGGAAACATAAACTCTAATCTGGATAACATGCTGATTACAGAGGTAGTGAAGATCTCGTCATCTGGACTCTTCTAACCTGTAGGGCGAAATTGAAAGCCCTGCCACCAATCCTTTGCGATGTCGCACATTCTGCTTTAGTCTAGGCAATGGCTTGATTCCTTGCATCCCCGTTGCTCGTTGCTTGAGCTGGGGCGGCTCGTTGTTCTTTGTCTTTGTGCAAGCAAAGGCACAGTTGGTTGCCCGTGCTTTGTGAATGTGCTTGAATTTATAACAAACAAGGCGTCTTCTTGCGTGAGGACCATGAGCTGGAATGGTTAGGGACAAAACCGAATTACTTTGTCATCTAGTAGTCACCGATGGAGCAAGCGCAAAGACGCATAGGACAACCAAAGCGTGGTATTGGAAACGGAATTCAATAGTCTACTGCGAGAATCATGACAACTTCAAGCTCAAAATTAAGCTTTGACGGCTGAAATCGCAATCCTTGCGGGAGCTCGTCTTGGGAAGAGGCGACGTCTCAACGGCCGGAACCCTCAAGGAGCGCAAACAAGCCATCTGACCCCTCTCAGCCCCGGCGCCATCACGATCGATGGAATATTGGATCCGAAATCACTATACGAAGTGCCATCCTCGAAGCGCCGTGTCTTCCTATGCATCTGTTAGGGTGACCCTTTAAGAATCCTAACCTCAACTGTACTCACTCGATCTCGCCTCCGGCTACACAAGTTGCGTGGCGAACTCGAATATGCTCCAAGTTGCCACCAAAGGGAGGGGGGAGCCAATAAACGCCGATTTTAGCGTCCATGGGGGGATCGAGCCATCTGCAGTGTGAATTATCTGCACTACTATATGCGCCTAGAACACAAATGTGAGACGATGGCTGTTCATGGTCGGGTTGAGTTCCTTACAAACGTAGATGTTGCTGGTATCAGTACTCTCAGCCCTCTTGATGCCTTGGATGGGGATCGAAGCCGCAGTCCTAGTGCTAGCTATTGCCAGGGCCAAAATGAGAGTCCTGAAGCAGAACATCTTAAATGGTTATTCAAAAGGGTGGAATGGATGTGGTGCTCAGGAGAGATTCACCCCTATAGCAAGTCACCAATAGTCCTTCTGTGGCATTCGCCTGGAGGAGAGGTCGAGCTTGGCCAGCGAGATTGGTTGTCGCAGTATGTTCTTTGTCGGGTCCCGCCATTGGATTTATACTACTCTGATCCTGTTGGATCTGATACTTTTCTTCTTCTTCTGGTAATGACGTCGCCGTTGATTGCACTGCTGAATCCTCTTGTGTTGATGGGTGGGCCGATTTGTTTATCCTCGTCAAAGAGCCGGGTGTTTGCGTGGTCTGTGCCGTCGCTCTTGCTAATACACGGGGCTGCCCTCGAGGTGTTTGTCGGTCGTGTTTGTACCCTTATTTGCTCTCCTTAGTTTGTTTTTCGAGTCGTCAAGAGGAGATGAACTCGTACCATGGCACGGTGCTTTGATTTTCAGATCAAGCATAGCAAAGTTTGGTGCCGTGCACTGGGACCTCAAATTTCCTGCCAAGGTAGGTGTAAGTGCCAAAGGCCCATCATGGATGCATCGGAAACTGTGTTTTAGATTCCCTGAGAAACACGAACGTATGGAAGGCGACCATCGAGTTGTCAGAGTTTCAGGAGTGTGACCCTTGTCGCTTGAGCGTTGACACTGATGGAGCCATTAAAAGAACTAGCTAGGATGTTTCTAGCTGTACCTGTATTTGCCAAAATAGTCTATCAATTGACATCGATCACATGAACGCAGCGGAGAATCAAGGTGATGATTGCATTGCCATCAAGGTACATCCAGAGCGGGTTTAATCCACGCAGCATCCGGACTCCGGACCCATTACAACACAAATTCGGCTAGACAGGGACCTTTATGTCCTGCCAAGATTGATTAGACCTGCAGTTACTTGATCGATAGCGGCAGGTCCATTGACAATACCACGCGGGACGGTGGCATCATAGCGGGGGTAGCCAAGATACGAGATTAAACCCGAGGCAATTAGAGGTGGTTACAGGGAGCCAAGGCCCGGATTGGGATGTATCGACAGGGTAGTTGTCCTAATGCCACTCGATTCCAACTGATCCAGGTCCCTACAATGCGTAGTACTTAAAGATACTGAAGAGCCCCGTGTGCCTCCCGTTGTGTTGCAGGGAGCTACCCAACCTAATCCATTCGCTGCTAACCCACACGGGGGCTGTGTGAACGCAATGCGTGGAATTAATCTTTGGCTTTGTCTATCTGCCGTCCTTGGTCACGCCAATGGCTCAGTATGGCGGCGGCAAGAACCAATTGTAGACGATGGTGCAAAGCCCAAGAAGTTCATCGTGGAGACTGAGCCAGTACGTTATTTGAACAATCGCTGCCGAGAAGATGATGATCGTCACTGACATGAGAGTGCAGGGAGTGGACCTGGGCCAGCTGAGTCGCAAGATTGAAGCCAATGGGGGCACCATCCACAAGACATTCGACACAGACATCTTCTCGGGGCTCAGTGTCGAGACGGAGAGCGACAATGTCGATACGCTCCAGGAGGTGGCTGAAGTTGCGCACGCTTGGCCGGCCAGCCGCTTCTACCTCTTGCCGACCGAAGAAAAGGATTATCTTGATGATGCTACCGCAGGCAACTGGTCGGTGCATTGGGCTACTGGCGTCGACAAGGCCCATGAGGCTGGCCACTTTGGCAAGGGCGTCAAGGTTGCCGTCATCGATTCGGGCATCGACTACAACCACAAAGCGGTAGGGACTCACTAAGCTGCCTGAATTGAATGGCTGTTCTAAATAGAGTAGCTCGGCGGTGGCTTTGGCCCTGGGTTTAAAGTAGCGGGTGGTTATGATCTTGTCGGACAAAGTGAGAGAAGCATTCTGTTGCTGGAGCTTTGCTAATGGCAGGTTGCAGACTACGATGGGTCCAATGAAAAGGTCCCTGACGAAGATCCCATGGATAGTCTTGGCCACGGCACACATGTGGCCGGCATTATTGCTGGCAAGGCAGATGGGTATGCAAACGCACCATTTGAGAGCATTGGGTCTGAAAGACTAACCTTGTACCTCAGATTCCTTGGAGTCGCTCCCGAAGCCACACTGTTGGCATACAAAGTGTTCGGAGCTGTGAGAAGCACTGGAAAGTAATAAGGAAGGGCTACTTGCTGATGCTCGCTAGGTTGATGGAACGGACGAAGACTCATTGATCGATGCCACCCTCATGGCATACGAAGCAGGCGTGAGCTAGCCTGTCCAATTTTTGAAATAACGTCGCTAACTTGCATCAGGCCGACATCATCACTGCCAGCATTGGCCGAGCCGCCGGTTTCGCGGACGGGCCGTGGGCCACGGTGTGCTCTCGAGTTGTCGACGCCGGCGTGGTCGTGACCATTGCCGCCGGAAACGATGGCGAGCTGGGCCCATTCTATGCCAGCAGCGGCTCATCCGGCAGGAATGTTCTCGCCGTGGCTTCAGTCAGGCCCGGCCAAGTGCCTGCGCAGCCCTGGCACGCCACCTTTAGCAAGGACGGCGAGTCGGAGACGACACGGTTGGCCTATATCCCTTCGGCCAACAGACCCATGTGGTCCATCAAGGGACTGCCCATCATACCAATCTCTTTAGACACCGCTGTCGGCAATGACGCGTGCAACCTCCCGGACGACACGCCTGATCTTTCAAACGCCGTCGCCCTCGTCCGCGTGGGCTCTTGCAACATCTACACCAAACAGGTCAACCTCGAGAAATTCGGGGCTCGCTGGATCCTGCTGTACAACAACGACGGACGCCCCTTTGCCACCGTCATCAACTTCAGCCTCAGGACTTCGGACATGGTCTTGATTGACGCCAAGGCCGGAGCCGCCATCGTCAATGCCGTCAAGGGCGGCGCAAACGTCACGGTCGACTTCACGCTCCCCGAGGACGAGAACTGGCGCATCCGCTTCTACGACTCTGCCGGCGGCATCCCCGCGGGCTACAACAGTTGGGGCGGCACGAACGAGCTCGAGATCAAGCCCGACATTGCTGCGCCGGGCACTGATATCTGGAGCACGCACCTCGGCGGCAAGTTCAAGGCGCTGAGCGGCACGTCCATGGCCACGCCGTACGTTGCCGGAGTCGCGGCCTTGTACATTGGCAAGCACGGCGGTCGCGACAGGCACGGCGCCAGCTTCGCGAAGCAGTTGGCCGAGCGCATCATCTCGAGCGGAAAGTCGCTGCCATGGCAGGTCATGGACCCAACCGGCCTTCCACAGGACTTTGGATTCTACGCCCCAGTCGCCCAGGTGGGCGGCGGCCTCGTCAACGCGACAAAGGTGCTGGACTATGGAACAGGGCTGCGGTTCCGGCAGTTTGCGCTCAATGACACGGTCAACTTTGAGGGGAAGCATAGAGTCGACATCACCAACAACGGGGATGAGACGGTCGAGTACTCGTTTGAGCTGCAGCCGGCGGGTGGCTTCGATGCACAGGGTCGCAACGCTGACTTGCTTGGCAACGTCCTGGACCTCAAACCCAGGAAACTAGAGCCGACGCTGGAGTTCTCAGGGGGAAGCTTCAAGGTGCATCCCGGCCGGACCAAGGAAGCCCAGTTCACCTTCACGGCCCCGCAGGTCGAGGACGCATCCAAGTGCCCGTCTACAGCGGCAAGGTCCTCATCAAGGGCAGCAACGGAGAAGAACTAAGCATCCCGTACCTCGGCCTGGCCGCGGACTTGAAGGCCAACTTAAAGGGCAAGCTGGCCCCTCCAGGCTTCCCTTATGCCCGGAGCGGCCCAAAAGGAGAGGGCATCGACACGTACCACAAGTTCGCCTTCAACGTCAGCTCGCAAGACTTTCCCAAGGTGTACACCCAATTCAAGTGGGGCGTCAAGGAGCTCAGGTGGGACATCTACGACACCGAGTATCGCGAGAGCAAGTGGAAGTACCCTCCCGTGGTCGGCCAGAACGGCTACATCGGCTCAGCGACCTATTCTCCTTATGCGTCGACGAACAGCAACTTCAACGGCGCGACCATGGACAGGGAACGCGTGATAGCATTCCCAATGACCAACATTGCACGCACAAACTCGTACGAGCCCATTAGCCAGCGGATTTGGTGGCTGGGCAAGTTGGCCAATGGGTCGTATATCGCGCCGGGGACGTACCACATGCGGTTTGCTGCCTTGCTGCCGCTGAGCGATCCCAAGAAGGCTGAGAACTGGCAGGTTTGGGATACTCCGTCGATTGATATTCTGCCGATTGAGTTTTGAAATCGGGGGGCTGAGAAGGGTTGGCGGTGGCTGCAGTTTGTCGTTTGAGGCACCCTGCAGAGCAGCGGATGGCGCACACGACTTTTTTCCTAATTCGTAACCGAGCACGATAAGCTAGATGCAGCACCTCAAGCCACAAGCATAGAACAACTCTAAAAACCACTTCTGGGGCCATTGCTCCCCGTTAGTCTGACTCGGGTGACATTCCACGTCCGTTGACGATACTTGTCGGGCGATGCTTCCCCATCAAATGCACCCCAAAAATAGCAAAGGCCCATCAAACCGCCATCACGTCAGATGTCTGTGCTCTTGCATTGAAGCTGTCGCACCTACTACGATAAAGATCAAAGCGGATACTTCTTCCTTCGGACCCTCCTCGGTACACTTGGACCATGGCGTGTGACACGCTAGAAGCGCAGATACGACCGATAAGGTAGGTAAGGGATCGTGATCGCTGTCTAGCGGCGGGCGGCGAACAAATGGAACATTCTGCGCGATGTGTGCCTGCGGTTAGCACGGCATCACGCAATCGATCCTCTGTTTTGGTCTTGCGTCGTGGGCCAGCCAAGACGGGCGCTTGAAATATGGGCCAGATGGAGTTGCATATACATATATATATATTGTGAATGAAGATGATTCTGCTTTTTTCCACTCGTTGATAAGCGCATCTGTTGTCGCATTTTACTTCAAGTTGCAATTTTGTTATTGTTACCTTTGCCATCGCCATGGCCGAAAAAGCTGGAAATGGCTCCGCCACCGAGTCGAGTTCGGATCGAAACGGCTTCTTAGCGGAGCAATCGACGGAACAAGGCCACAAGGACGATGTTGGAAACATGAACTTTGAGGAATACACCGCAGGTGGTCTCGGTCGTCACTTGGGCGTCTTTAGCACGACTATGCTGATGTAGGTTTGCGGGATTTCCGGAAATTCGTTATCTAAAGGAATATGCTTATCAAGATTCTAGCGTCGGCCGCATTATTGGAACGGGCATCTTCTCGGCCCCGTCTGCTATCGTGAATGGCGTTGGCAGCGTGGGTGCCGCACTTTGTCTCTGGGTCCTGGGCCTGTTGCTCGCCATCGCTGGTCTGTGTGTGTGGCTCGAGTTTGCATGCATGATCCCTCGAAGCGGTGGTGAAAAGGTCTATCTGGAGGCTGCCTACAAGCGGCCTCGTATGCTCATCACAACCATTTTTGCTGTCCAGATTGTTGCTCTTGGATTCACGGGTACGCACTCCCCCCCTCCAACCCTTCGTATTTGGCTCTCGCATTTCGCAAGGCTTTGTGTCGGTGCTAATGGATGATTCTCCTTGCAGCATCTGGAACCATTGTTTTCGCATCCAATGTCATCAACGCAGCCGGCCATGTTGCTACGGAATGGGAAAAGCGTGGGATTGCTATTGCTGTCCTTACTTCCATCGTTCTCATCCACACCTTCTTCCCCAAGATTGGTGTGCAGGGCATGAACTTTTTGACCGTGTTGAAAACATTCCTACTCTTGTTCATTGTGGTTACAGGATGGGTCGTCCTTGGTGGCGGTATCAAGAGCATCCCCGATCCTCATGCAAGTTTCAGGAACGCATTTGAGGGCTCTGCTACCAATGGAAACCCATATGCTACTGCGCTGTTCAAAGTCATCAATTCATACGTTGGGTAAGTGAAGCATCCATCCACTCCCTGCCTACTTCCCCCAGCACGGATGAAGGGTTCTAACCAGAGAATGATGCAGTTGGTCCAACGCCATGTACGTTCTGAACGAGGTCAAGGATCCCATCCGCACAATCAAAATCGCAGGACCGCTTGGTCTATTGACATGCGGAGTCCTATACATCATGGCCAATGTGGCCTACTTTGCTGCCGCCACACCAAAAGAGGTTGCCAACAGCGGAATTACTGTTGCCGCGTATTTCATGGACAAAGTATTCGGAGCCAATGCCAAGAAAGCCATAAGGTATAGTCATGCCATTCACAACTAGCGCTGGCCTATCAGGTCTGGCTTTGAAAACAATCTTTGGCTAATTCTGAACTGTTCTAGTGTTCTTGTGGCCCTGTCAGCCTTTGGAAATGTCATGACAGTCACCTTTTCCATGTCTCGCGTCAAGCACGAGTTGGCAAAGGAGGGTGTCCTGCCCTTTTCCAAGTTTTGGGCATCTACCTGGCCCTTTTCGTCTCCCTCGGGCGGGCTGTTGCTCCACTTCATTCCGTCGTTCATCGTCATCATTGCCATTCCATTTGGCACGGCCTACAGCTTCATCCTGAACCTGGAAGGATATCCCATGGCCATCATGAACTTCCTTGTGGTTGCCGGTCTGTTCTATCTTCGCTGGTCGGATCCTGATGCGCCTCGGCCCTTCAAGGTCTGGCTACCCGTTGCTGGCTTCTTCATGCTGGGACAGTTATTCCAGCTCATCGTGCCTTTCTTGCGTCCGCCCAACGGTGTTGGAGACACGCCGCCTCTCCCGTACTGGCTCTACTGTGTCGTGGGTATCGCGATTCTGGCCGTGGCCGTCCTGTACTGGTTCATCTGGTGGGTTGTCGCGCCGAAGTTTGGAAATTACAAATTGAAGCCAGCCAGCGAGGCATTGGCTGATGGAACAAATGTCGTGGTATACCGTCGTGTACCAAGGAAGTTCGAGGACAATTAGAGTCAGGGAACCGTTGGGATTGCGACGCAATCACCTTGCACTTCTCGTGTTGGTTGTTTACCTGGCAGACCGCCCAAGTAGTGATCAATGCGAAGCTTTTGAACCATGTGGCGGTGGATGATAGAAGTACTAGATACCCGAAGATGGGCAATACAAAGAGACAAGTTTCTAAGCATCGAATTTGCCCACAATGAGTAAGAATGAATTGTCATCGTCAGGCCAGACGACATCTCATACAGTCAAGACGAAATCAGAAGAGTCAGCTAGTGCATGTTACCAACAGCACAGATAGGAATTGCCTTTCAGCACGCACGCGAACACGTGGAGGGCTTGCAGGTGAACATGCGGCCTTGATTCGGGCGCTTTCCCCATGGAATTATGGACCGCCTACGACCTGGTGGAGGAAATTCCGAGCGAGTCCCACTGTCAAAACTTTTTAAGCTGCTCGGAACTACTATTTTTGGCAGGATTAGGCGCTCCCGTGCCTCTGACCCCTCCACCCGCTGACCCACACGGCCTCTTTGTCCATGAGGCTCACGATCCACTTGCCAGTCGATGTATCGAGGTCTGTGGCGAGGAAATACCCAAAAGAGGAATGAAGAGCTTCAATTATACGTAGAATAAGATCCGAAAGACCTCTTTATGCCCTGGAGATGCCTCTTTTGCCCATGTTTCGGCGCATTTAGCCGTTGAGGCCCGCCGTCGGTTGAGATACCACCTTATCATGCGAGGGCATGCTAACGCCTAGCGCCTGCAATGTGACACACCAACAGCCAGTCCACTTTTACATGGCACATAAAACTACCCAACGAGCCCCCCGGGTCGATGGCCCAGACGGCGTCGACCTCGCTCAAGCAACTCCTCATCAGTCGGCAGGCAGACGCAATGGCCGTCTTCAAGGTGCCCCTCTACGTGACTGCGAGCATCACCATATCATGCGTGGCCTTTCTGTTTGGGTGAGTCCCAGCTCCCTCGGACGAATACAAGAATCAATTCTAACCCGTCTCCGTCAGCCTAGACCAGGGCAGCATCGGCCCCGTCACGGCCATGCCGGCTTTTAGAGCCACGTTCGGCCACTTCTCAGCCACCATGCACGGGATTGTTGTGTCGTCGGCCCTTATTCCCGGCGCCATCACCGCTCTCATCGCCGGGGCGTTTGCCCAGCGGTTCGGAAACGTCAGCTTGATTGCGCTGGGCTCGATTACCTACGGCATAGGGGCTGCCATTGAGTGTGGCTCGCCCATGCTCGGAGTCTTCGTCCTCGGCCGGCTCATCAAGGGGGTGGGCAACGGCCTCTTCCTGAGCAACATATACGTCCACGTCTCCGAGATATCTTCCTCTCGTGTGCGAGGCATACTTACTGCTGTGCCACAGTTTTTGATTACGCTTGGATTGTGCACTGGCTACTTTGTCAGCTACGGGTCTTTGAGGCTCGGAGGTTCCGTGTCGTGGCGCCTCCCTCTCGCTATTGGTGCCTTTCTCGGACTTTCACTGTCGACAACATACTTCATCTCGCCGCCTTCTCCACGCTGGCTCCTCTCAAGGGGGAAAGTGGAAGAGGCAAAGGTCGTGGTGGCCCAGCTGGGGCTCGACGAAGCAGAGCAAAAGGAGTTGCTTGCGCAGTTTTCAACGCCAGGTGAGGAAGCAGAGCCCACGCTCACGCTCGGACAAACCCTGCGACGGACCTTTGAGGAATTTGGCGTGGCCTTCTCGGCACCATACAGGGGAACGACGGCTTTTGCATGCTGCATCCTAGGCCTACAGCAGTTCAGCGGCATCGACGGTGTCTTGTTCTACGCCCCGACACTGTTCAAGCAAGCCGGCTTGGACGACGATAGGGCATCGTTCTTGGCTTCAGGAGTCTCTGCCCTCGTCATCCTGGGTTCCACGATTCCTGGCACCTTGCTGGCTGATAAATGGGGAAGACGGACCTCTGGTCTCGTCGGTGGCGCATCGATTGTGTCGCTCATGTTGATTATGGCATCTCTGTATGCCTCGGGCCAGGTCCACCCCACCGACGGAGCCGGACGATGGGTAGTGATTGTGTGCATCTACCTATTCGCCATTGCCTTTAGCGTGACGTGGGCCATAGGATTCCGGACGGCGGCGGTTGAGAGCATGCCGAGGAAGACGCGGAACAGTGCCGCGAGTCTGGCGCAGAGCTCGAATTGGGTAGGCAAACCGTGACGTGAGTTTGATAAACCGAGTGCTAATCTGAGTTGTAGCTGGCAAATTATGTCGTGGCTCTGGTGACGCCTGTGCTGCTTGCAAAGTCGACTTATGGAGCGTACTTCCTCTTCGCAGCCGTCAGTCTGTTTTGTACCGTCATTGTGTACTTTTACATGATTGAAACACGGGGGCGGACACTCGAGGATATTGAGAAGGAGCATGCGCAGAGCAAGGAGAAGAAGACGGAGCGTCTGGAGGGTCTGAAATCAAGGATGCCTTTCGCCCAAGCGTCGAATCCGGTCAAAGCAGAGGGCATAGTGACGGGGAGCCCTGTGTGACGGGGAGCCCCGTATGACGCAAGGGAAGCATCAATTAATGTATTGACATATATTGCTTGAGTCGTGCCTGAAGGCCAATTCAACCGCTTCGGTCCCGAGACGGCGTCGGAGTCACGGACAAAGCGGGCCGTTTAGGTCCGTTCGGTGCGCAACGACAATTCCTCGGACCCGCCCGTCTGGACCAAGAATGCGATGACCAATGGGGGCAATTCTAGTGACGCATTGCCCGTGTTGCGAAAATCCCATGGCTCCATTTTCAAGGCTGACGACGGGACCCTGACGCGTTTCAAGCGTGGGCGTGGGCTGATTTTTGGGCTGGACGGACGGACTAGGGCGGTTGTCCGAACGCCGACCGAGTGGCATAATAAGCCGACTGTGAGACCGAAACAACGGAATGCGAAAATTAGGGGCGGAGGATTACTATAAGAACAAATAAAAATGAGGCAGATGCCTTTTAGATAGTCGTGCAAAGTGTGCATTCACTCATCAACTCGTCAATTGCCTTAACAATGAATCGCATCGCCACCATTGCGAGAACACGGTCGGCACCGCTCGCGGCCACCGTCGCCGCCGGCGGGGTCATGGTGGGTGTGCTCTTCAGCCTCATGTCCGGCCGCGCAGCTGCTGAGGGCGCGCAGAAGCAGAAGCAGCAGCAGCAGCCCAACAAGGTCTTCAAGGGCGGGCCGGCGTTTGTGTCGCTGCCGCTCGAGAGCTCCGAGGATGTCAACCACAACGTCAAGCGCCTGCGCTTCAGGCTGCCCGACGGCGCCGTCAGCGGCCTTGAGCCCACCTGTATGGATGCATGGATTATTCTCTCCCTGTGACAGCCTCTGATCTTGTTCATAGCCGCCATCCTGACCGTGAGCTGGCCCAACGGCGGTTGGCGACCTGCTCCCCGGCCCTACACCCCCATCAGCCCGCTCGGTAGGTCCCTCGCAAGCCGAGATGTGGACGGATCAAGCTGACCAGCGCAGACGAGCCCGGCATCCTGGAACTTCTGGTCAAGAAGTACCCGGGCGGACGGGCCAGCAGCCATCTGCACTCGCTCACACCCGGCGACACTCTGCTCTTCGCGGCGCCCCTCAGGGGATACAAGTGGCGCCCCAACTCCCACTCCAACGTCACGCTCATCGCAGGCGGCGCCGGCATCACGCCCATCTTCCAGCTCGCGCAGGAGATCCTGCGCAACCCCGACGACCGGACGGCCGTGGACGTCATCGTCGCGGCCAACACGGACGACGACATCCTGCTCAAGCCCGAGCTCGACGCCTTTGCGCACAGGTTCCCCGGGCGCGTCAGCGTCACTTACACGGTGACCCGGCCGTCGGCGCAGTGGGCCTTCCGCAAGGGCTACGTCACGGCGGAGCTGGTCCGCGAGGTCACGGCCCGGTCTGGCGGGGCCCGGGGCAGCGACGCAAAGGTCTTTGTGTGTGGGCCGCCGGCCATGGAGGCGGCGCTGGTGGGTGATCGGTGGTCGTGGTCGCAGGGCGTGCTTGCGCAGTTGGGATATCGGAGGGACCAGGTTCACAAGTTTTGAGGAGCGGTACCGGCACTTGGATTAGATCTCATGCATCAGTAGCCAGAATAGCTGTAATTACAGATACGATACCCCTCCATTTGTCGCTGTTAGCCGCCCGAATCACATCTGTGTGATCCATCACATCTGCCTCATGCCGTGTTAAAGCGCAGCCATGGCCCCCCTCCGTCTTCGCAGTCCGACACAAGCCACTGCGGATCTATCGAGATGCGCCCAGCACACCTTCGGCTCTCTCCCTGGTAGTACAGCACCACCGACGGCCTCATCAAACCCCCGCGTTTTCCCACAAGCCACGAGAATGGGCGGGGTAGCACGCCCCAGCCGTCGGGACGCAGCCGAAGTTCGGCCCCGGTGCCGCGCCCCGGACTTGTCTCACTGGTCCGGCTGACGATGCACCTCCTCTGCAACCTCTGATAAGCCGGGCCTCAAAAGGGAAATGATTCTGCACCCCCGGCAGGTCAAGTGATGTGCCGCCCCTACGCTTAAACGTGACGGCATGCAGGCCCATCACCAGCCCAAACAACCGACGCTTTCCTATCTCCTGGTAAATGTCACCCCCTCCCCGGGCTGTGCACCCGGTTCCTGCTTGATTGGCCCCGCGATGCGTCAAGTTACGCCATCAGTTATCATCCCGCTGCACCTCTGCCTCCTGGGGAGCCACTGGCCGCGCTGCTTACACGCCACCTCCCACGTTGGTAGATAGCCAAGCACGGCTGGCCCACATATCAACCCTCCGTGGCGGCATGTCTCGTTTATTCTCGGGCGAGTGATTCTAGCCTAGCTCGAGGAGGGGAAGCTGACTCTATCGTCTGAAGCTTCGAGTGACGATAAAAGGAGTGCCGTCTCCTCCCATGTCACTGCATACTGGCCATCCGAGCTTGTTGTGCTGTCTCGCAACTCTGATCCAATTTATAAATTAATTCATTCAACATGCTACCTAGAGCTCCTTGGCCGTTGACCTCTGCCCTGTACTACCACCCATACCAAGCAGTCAGACGCTGTAGCGATGTCGCCGTCAAGCGAGCCGTGCCTCCGCCCACGAACAGCCTGAGCAAATCGGCTCTGTCCCGGCTTCCCACGCAGACGGTCGTGCGCTCGGCTGTGCTGACCACGCTCATGTCCACCAGCTGGCTGATGCGGCCGTCCCTGTCCATGCTGGGCTACATTGTGAAGTCCAAGTCTGCCCTCCTGAACCCAGATAGAAATCCAATCCTCAACAAGATCCTGCGGTGGTCCGTCTACGACCAGTTCTGCGCGGGCACGACGGCCGCAGAGGTGAGCAAGACAGTGAAGCAGATCAAGGGCATAGGATACCACGGCATCATCCTGGGATACTCCAAGGAGATCGTGGTGGACCCCCACGAGGTTGCCGCTAGCCATAGCTCCACAGAGTATGGGCCAAAGTGCTACGAGGCCATTGATATCTGGAAGAATGGCACTCTGGATACACTCCGCATGATTGAGCCTGGGGATTTGCTAGCAGTCAAGTAAGTGCGAGCCTAGTTCCGTATGTACTATATTGACAAGACCAAGACTCACTGGCGCCGGTCCTATTGCTCTCGACGCCATGCAGAGCCGCGAGGAGATGCCAGCCGCCATCAAAGCCGCCGTGGACGAGATCTGCCTCGAGACACGCAAACGCGGCTGCCGACTGTGGCTCGACGCCGAGCAGCAGGCTCTCCAGCCGGGACTGGACGAATGGGCCATCGCCTTGATGCGGGAGCACAACAAGGACGGCTGCGCCCTCATCTACAACACCATCCAGGGCTACCTCAAGGGCGCGAGGGCCAACGCGGAGCGGCACCTGACGCAAGCGGCGCGTGAGGGCTGGACCGTCGGCATCAAGCTCGTCCGCGGGGCGTACATCGAGAACGAGGTCCGCAGCCTCATCCACGACACAAAGCAGGACACGGACGCTTCGTATGACGGCATCGCGCGGATGCTCATCGAGCGCAAGATGCCCGCCGGATCCGAGAACGTGGCGTTCCCCTCGGCAGCGCTCTTCCTGGCCACGCACAACGCCGACAGCGCGGCCAAGGCGCTCAACTTGCACCGTCGACGGGCGCGCGAGGGCCTGCCGTCGACGAGGATGGAGTGCGGCCAGATCATGGGCATGGCCGACGAGCTGGGCTGCGGGCTGATCCAGGACTACGAGGCGGCGGCCGAGCAGCACGGGCCGGACCCCACGGCCCCGCGGGTGCTCAAGTGCCTGCCGTGGGGGTCCGTGTCCGAGTGCCTCGAGTACCTGTACCGCCGGGCTGTTGAGAATAGGGGCGCCGTGGAGAGGACGCAGCACATGGCGCGGGACATGAGGCGGGAGCTGCGTCGCCGGGTGTTGGGTAGATAGAGAGGCATGGACTCGACGCATAGACTTGATGAAGTATAAATCAAAGACATATCAAAGAGGTATCAAAGAATATGAGCAAATTTCATTTATGTAAACGTGAGGGCATCCCGATTCCCCTTCCTTCGGGCCATTCTGATATGAGCCAGCCACATGCGCTATGGACCCCGGCCGGCTGATTCAGCTCATCCTTCTCGCTCAGTGCTGCTTGCCAGCACAAGGTAGAGCGAATTTCCTCATCTAGAGTAATATGATGACAATGAAGTTGAAAAAGTGTGCAATGTAGTCAAACAGGCCCCCGTTCCCCTGAGACACAACGTTCAGGGGCAGTCGAGACCGCCAAGGCTGTTATCCGTGGCGTCGACCCAGGCCTTCTGGATCATTGCACCAGTGCACTCCCCCCCGTGTTGAAAAGGGCCCCAGGCAAGTGATGAATCCGAATCGTTCCTGAAGCACAGGGTTGGCTTGTCAAGTTGGCATTCCGGGTTCTTTTTCACCCCCGTGAACATGGCTGAGCAGAACTGCTGGATAGTACCCTCCGGGATGACGCTGGCGGTGACAAACCACGAAAAGTCGTTGAATTTCTGGCAACGAGCCGGAGACGCTCGGGGTGGTCGAGGAGCGACGACGACGGCTTGCGGGTCACGCTCGACGAGTTCGGGAGAGGAAGAAGGGTAGGCCAAGGTGGGCACGGCTGTGGCAGCGGCCATGATGGCGAGAAGGCTGAACTTCATGGTGTGCGTTGAGTTTGAAGATGGAGATGGAGAGAGGTTGTTTGGAAAGAGAGGCTTGGAGTTGTGGTGGGTTCCGAGGTGAGATGATGCCAAGAATTAAGTACAGTGGACAGAGCAAAGAGCGCGGTTGGAGACGCTTATTGTATTTTCTGGATATGGAGCAGGCGTGAAGGATTGATCTAGCAGAGCGTGAAGGATCGTAGGATCTCACTACTGCAACTTAGTAACGGATTCACTTTGTCTCGATAGAAATAAGCCCCTAAGGTAGGCTCTGCGTGGGGGCCTAAATGTGAGCCAATTATTTCTGCAAGTTGTCGGGTAGTTGACTTAATCAGTGATGATACATGCGTACGAAGGGTGTATTTTCATCCCATCCACAATGCAGTCGGGTGTCATTCACTCGTGCAGGGCGCAAAGGCCTACTATGGGTACTTACTACGATAGGATAGACATGTGCTGCGGCTACTTCGCACGTGTCGGCCTTAGTGGCTAATTCCTACTGAAGGGGGCGGAAGCATTTTGAGCCGAACAGCTTGTTCAAAGACTTGGGGCAAAAACAGGAGCGAGCGGCCGCCGACCATGGAATCGCCTCATTGAGAGGATGAGAGCCAAATAATTACTAAGGCGACGGGACGCCCTTCCCTTCAGAAACTTGAACCACCGACAGCCTCTACCCTTGGCGGAGCGAAAGCAGGAAGCGCCGGCTCCCTCTCCAAGGCTGTTAGCTGAAGCTTTTTCGGTTCCAGGAGCGCACGCCTAGAGGGGTCGAGACCGTTTGCATCTGCAACCCATTCCCGCTGTTGTGGCGATTCATGAGAATCACCGGCACCTGTGGCAGCGGCACCTGTGGCAGCGAGTCCCCCCGGAAGGCTCGCCCGCAGTCGCAGAGCCTGATCCACGAGCGGGAGGCTGCGTCCCATCGTGCATAGCAGACCGGTGTTGTTTGGCGCCGTCGGACCGGCCGGGTCGGTGGTGAGGGGGAGGGCGGTGGTCGACGTGACGGGGGAAAAGCCGCGAGAAGAACCCATCCGGCGGGCGAGAAACGTGCTGGTGTGTGTGCAACTAGGGAATGCTCGCGTCAGAAGCCTCGACTCTCGAGCAATCCTTTCTTATCGCTTCGACTTTGACTTACACGGTGGATTGGTCCCCACCCATTGTGTTCTCGTCTGGCGCCCTCTCCGCCAGCCGGAGCTGGTCGCCATCCCGCAATGGGCATCAAGGGCTGTGAAGGATTAGGAACGATATACCCCAGAGGAGCCCCATCGCAGCGACATACCTCGCGTCGTCGTTCAGCCTCGCCGGCTGCGATGCTATTGCTCCTACGCCGTAGTGGGTGAAGGGGGGTAGCGTGCTGGTGCAGGCAGTTAGTCAATCCACTTACACTCGTTCAAAGAGACACCCACGTCTTGTCGAGGCCCCGCCCATCTCTCGTCGGCAGGTCGAGGCTCGGGAATCTCGAGTTCGGCCCAGCCACTGTCGGTAGGCCGCATGGGCTCCGGGCCATCTACCAGCCACCGCATCGGATCCCGCTCGTCTCTCTGCCTCTGCGGCAACTCGGCTCCGTCCCTCTGCCGCTGTGGCAGCTCGCGAGTGTCTCTGCGCAAGTGCAACTGCTCGACTTCGTCTCTCAGGCGCTGCAGCATCTCGGCGTCATGCGGTGACTCGGGCTCACCCCTCTGCCGCCTTCGCAACTCGGCTTCACCTCTCCGCTGCGGCACCTCAACCTCATCCCTCTGCCGCGGCCGCTCAGCTTCTCTTGCCAGACGAGCCAGCCTGTCCCGCGGAATGTTCCACAGCACCGGCGTCTCCCCCTCACGCGGCCGCAGCTGCGGGATCCTCAACCCACCACTGCCCGCCAGCTCATCTCCCCGGCGCTGCACCCGCATCTGCTCCGGCTTCGTCCCCGGCCGCTCTCGAATCGGCAACCGCAGCTCGCGTCGCCCAAACACGGGGCAGAAGCACTCCCCCCAGATGCGGCCGCACAGGTAGCAGAACTCTGTCCCACACGGGCATCTGCCGCCGAGTCAGCAAGCAACGTCGTCACACTTACACACACAGACACCCGTCTCTGTCGCAAGCAGGCCCGGATACTCACGTCAGGTGGTTGCATCCCTCGAATAGCGAGATGATCCTCCCGCACCCAGGGCAGTTGACCATGCCGTTGCGGTCCATCGTCTCCCACACGTCCTCGACGGCCTCGCCCTCCTCGCACCCCTCGCCCCTCCCGTGCGCTCTCCCGCTGCAGCTCCGACACGTCCGCTTCCCGCACGCCGGACACTCGTCTCCGCCCTCGGTCGGCATCAGCGCCGCGCACCGCTCGTCGTGGCAGTGTGTCTGTTGGTGCGGCGGCACTGCGGCCTCCTCGGCCATCTGCCGGTTCAGGTGCACCAGCGCCGGCCGTCCAACGAACCGGATCGCCTCTTCTGCGAGCGGCTGGCAGCACCGCGGCGGGAAGCTCTCCCCCGATCGGAGGCCGACCCGTATCGCTTCGCGGAGGCAGGGCGTGCAGTAGACGCACCCGCACTCGAGCCACGCGTGCGCCTCTTCTCCGCAGATGAGGCACTCGCCGCCGATGCTCACTCGCTGGGCGTCGGACTCGTCTATCTCGGGCGACGTGCGCACCGCCGCCGCTCTCTCCTCGGCCGTCAACGACACCATCGAGTCCGGGTTTCGAACGTCGGGGTGCTCGAGGCCCGTCCTCGCTACCTCCTCGTCAGACATGATGCGTGAGACAATCTGCGCCTGTTCCTGAGGCTCCGCCGATTGGATCGCGAGAATGGCCGCCTGCGCCAGCGCTTCTTCGGACAAGTTCTCCATATCTCCTGGTCGTACTATCTCTTGCCTGTACATGAGATCCACGAGGTCGCCGTGGACCCGGTGCAACGGCCTGTTGCGTTGCTCCATCGTCAGGTGTGATCGTCAACAGGGTAGGTAGGCTCGAGCTGCCTGGTTGGAAGGCTGATAATGTCTAGATTTCAATGTCCAAGGACTGGAAATGCCACGGCATGGGAAAAGGATCCATTGAACGAGCGAATAAATAGCCGGATTGCTAGTCGCCATGGTCGTGAAGCGAGTAGAACCAGAAACGAGAATGGGTTCGGGCGAGACCTGAATGAATGATGCCCGTTTACACTCATGCCGTACACATCCACATACAATGACGGGCAAATCAGCCCAAGTGGCCATGATTCAAGAAGGCGTGCAGTGCAATGGATCGACAGCAAGTATTTCGATACGCGAGCTACCTAGCTACTCTCGGCCTGTGACCCGAGGCGCCCTGCCCGCGCTTGTCTGTTCCCGCGCCCTCACGCTTGGCAATTAATCGCTTCTCAGAGGGTATTCTAACTCCTATCCATCGACGTGATAAAACCCCGAAATGACGGTTCCCGCAACCCAAGCAGAGAAAGATGCGTCCCGTCTCTTGTTTCCCATTTCCGAATATTCCCTTCTCACAATACCCTGTTGAGAGGTCATGGCCGGAACCCAAAAAGCAAGCAAAACCGAGATATAGAGAAAATGATGTCGTCATCGTCCGCAAAAAGCACCATACAAACTCCACCTGGCATGAACTCCATCGCTGATATTCCCTATGTGACATGATGTTCGCCCAAGACCCGAGCGACGCAAATGATATGGACAAGATGTGATGAGATAATGCGCCTGGTTTTTTTTTAACACCCTAATAGCTGAAATCGATATTGGCCATCGGCACCGCCTTGTTCTGGTTGTTGGCGGTGGTATTGTTGCGGTTGTTGTCGTTATTGTTGTTGTTTGTACTACTACTATTAGTTATCGATGCCGTATCGCCGTCGCCCAACGTGGTATCGGCGCTGGACGCGGTTGTCGTTGTCTGCAGCTCGTGGTTTGCGGGGGGCTGTCCGCTAGGCGACCATCCTTCGTCGAGCATCTGTTGGAAGCTCCAGCTGGGCTGGAACGACTTGCTGTTCCACGCATGGTTGACTCGTTCGTACATTTCGTCAATCTGCTCCAGGCTGATCTTGCTCGTCTCGTACACCATGCACCACACAAAGAAAACAGCCAGGATGCAGAATGCACCCCAAATAAAGAAAATCTTAGGGCCAAAGGCGGCATTGCCCGGGCCTTCGCCGAGCATGAAAGGTGTGCTGTAGGCGATTGCGAAGTTGAGGATCCAGTTCGAGGCTGTCGACACCGACATGGCCTTGGCTCGAACCTTGAGTGGGAAGATCTCTGAGGTGACTACCCACACAACCGGTCCCCATGAAGCGGCGAAGAAGAAGATGTTGATGGAGCAAAACACAATGAGAATAGTCTGCGATACCTTCTCTAGGCTATCGCCAGTGGCGGCGCTGAAGGAGGCCATTAGCAGCTGGCAGGCAGCCATACCGAGAGCGCCAATCATCAACAACTTGCGACGGCCCCAATGTTCGATGACGAGAAGACCTGGGATAGTAGAGACAAAGTTGATGACGTTCATAATGAGCGATTTCGTGTACGGGCTTTCGACACCAGCGCCTCCGAAAAAGGACGTACTGTAGTACATGATGAAGTTGATACCGGTGAGTTGCTGAAGCATCTGGAGGCCGCATCCCGTAAACGTCCGGCGGCCCAGATGGGGTGAGCCAACAAAAATGTCCTTGTAAGTATCCGGGCCGAGCGTTAGCTCATACTGATGGTTGGCCACAATTTCCTGGAGCTCGTCCACGAGGGCGGGGTGGGTAATGTCGAGTCGTCGAAGTCGGCTGAGGGAGAGGCCGGCCTCTTCGTTGAGACCCTTCTTGACAAGGAAGCGGGGGGTTTCCGGCAGGACTAGGAGTCCAGCAGTGAGAATCACTGCCGGTACAAGCTGGAGGCCGAGAGGGATTCGATAGGCAGATGCGTTTGTGAGTTTTTCAGTGATGATATTTATCACAGAGGCGGCGAGAAGTCCAATGGTGATGGAAAGCTGGTAGGCACAGACGAGTGTTCCTCGTATCCACTTGGGGGCCATCTCGGACTGATACAGAGGCACAAGCACAGAGATCTGTCCAACGCCGACACCAGCGAGAAACCTGCACCTTGGTGAGCAGAGGGCACCTGAAACGGCGGGGATGGGCGGCATACCTCCCGGCTAGCAGCATGGGGACATCCTGTGCGCAGATCTGGAAGATGGATCCGATGCAGAAGATGCCGACGGCGAGTAGAAGCGTCTTCCTTCGGCCAAGGGAATCGGCTAATGGGGCACCAAGAAGGGCACCGGCTGCTGTGCCAGCGCTCAAAATGGCGACAATGATGGACGACACCTTTGTGCAGATATCTTTTCCCGGTGTCTTGAGGCCGCAGTCCTCGGTTCCGAATTGTTCTTTGAATTCCGCCATGGCAAGGATACCGTTGATCGCCCTATCAGCAAGAACGAGGGTTAGCATCATACACGACTGCGAACAATTTACGAGTCCATGGCGTGTAGGGTCGTTGATGAGGGCTGGGGTCGAAAGGGACGTTTGCGGAGAATGCGTAATCGCGACGGCGTGGATTGTCGGCAATTTCGTACGGTGCGACGTTAAGGTTTGACTCCTCCTTGGCCTGCCTGGTGAAGAAATCGCTGCATCGCGGCCTCTACGAATCATCGTTGTCACGCGTCGTTCGGGAGCCCGTATGCCGCAGGGTCGAGGATCTCGTGATCGTCGCAAGGACCATCGGTCGCTCGCTGCCATCCGTCGCCGAAGGCTGGCCAGGTCCATCGAGATCGGCTTCGTCATTCGAGTATCGAGTCGTCGGGCGATCCAGCGGATGCCTCGGGGGTAGGAAGGAGGGGAACAAAGCGACATGGCTTACCCAGTATCGTAGCCGAACAGTAACCCGCCCGAGGCCACGAAGAGGCCGACCATGATGGCCGGCGCTGACGAGCCCGCGACATTGTCGGGCTTCTGCCAGCCCATGGCAATGGCCATGGTGTCGGCTGTTTCGTGCGTCAATCCAGGATCGTGAGTGTTGCCGCGAGCCTCTGAGATGAGCAGCCGTCCGTGGTGGAGTCGTCGTCGGGGGCGGAGGATGGAGTTCGAGGTCGAGGTCGAGGGATGAGGTTGAGAGAAACGGGACTGGACTGGGGTTGGGAATCGGGACAGTGGGTGGTGGGTAATATTTGGGGGGAAGGGGCCGCCGTGGGTGGTGGTCGGCGAGGAGCGGGACTGCGACTAGCGCCATAGCGGGCACTTGGCTTGGGCTTGGGGGCTCGCGCGCACCGGCACCCAGACGCCCCGGTGTCCGAGTGCTTCAGGCGGGTGAGCAGAGTCAGCCAGGACCCGAAGCAGCCACAGGAGCAAGGCCTGGACCTACAATAAGGCGCTATGCGGTACCTAGCAGATACGGCACTGCACGACGGGGCACCAAAGGCGTCGCCAGTGGTCGCACCGTGTGGGGCGTGTATCCAAAGGTATCTTCAGAATTAATTCTGCTGATAGACTCCGTGAGAGCGGGCGCCTGGGTACTTCTAAGCAACTTGGGACTGATGGCGTGTGACGACAGACACACGGGGGGCGGCGCACAGTCACCCCTTCAAACAGCCACCCACGCACTCACGCCGGGACGGGAAAGCGCCCTCTCAACGCAGCGAGGTGAGGCTGGCGGCGATGCGGGCGCATGGATGCGGTGCTTAGCCTGCTCTCCTCAAGGAGCAGAGGGAGACAAGAGGAAGGAGAGGCTGTTGTGGCTGAGAATTACCTGTGAGAGAATGCAGACGCGGAGATGCAAGTACCACTCGCGATCGCTGGGCAGGAGGTACTCACGCGTACCTGTCGTTCAGTCGCATTGCATTACCCAAAGGGTTAAAGGCGACAATAGGAAAACTTGAAGGTGAGGAACATGAATGAGAAGGGGTAAGGGTAGCGGAATGTATGAGTACATGCTTTTAGGTGCATGATCATGAGGGGGGGGTGTAGAGGTACTCCGAGCAGCGAACCAACGTTTAGTGGCACATTCCACAGTGCCAAAACCATTGTGTGTCCTCGCAGCACCTCCGTCGCCTGAAGCCAGACTGAGCAGGACGAACAGCACATAGGCCAACCGCCCGAAACTGTGCTGGCTTGGCTGGGTCGGCACGAGCGCACGCGGTATTGCCGGCGCAGGCTACTGTGCGCTAGCAGATTTGGCGCTGGGAGACAGTCTGCTAAGGCCAAGCACAGCTAGCTCCAGCCAACTCGTACTGTGCGACAGGGTGAGCTGGGGTGGCAGGGATCGGCATCGGGGTGGCTCCTGCGAGTGATTGGCCCAGCGATGCTTGGCCCTGTTCGGGTAGCAGTGGAGGAGCGAGGAGGTGCGGGCGCCGTGGGCAGATGGCGCTTTTGGGAGCCCAGGATAAGTCAAGAGGGAAAATGTGCTGAGAGAGCCCATGGACTGACTGCGTGCGAGGAGTCCCAGGGCGGCACACTGCTGCGGAACTAGCTGGGGAGGTCATGTTCGTGGGCATCGAGCCAGGCCAGGCCCTGGTAGCCGTTGAGCCAGGGCAACAGGCTTACCCAAAGAGGGACTGGACGCAGGGACAAGGGCCATGGATTCTGGGGAAGCGCACCGTGCTAGTGTTGCATGGCCGGCAACGTACTGGGAAGCGACTTGGTACCACACCATGATCATAAATTTCGTCCAGTCCCGTTGCTTGCTCCGTATTACAATGATGGCAGACGGCAGAAGCAGAAATCTTACCCCAGATCGCAGCCAATGGTGCCGCATCCCGCCTGTTGCGGCACCAACTCAAGGATTCCCAGCGTGACTCCCGTATTGTCATGCAGCCTGCTTGTCTCGCCCAACATTGTATTTCGGCTTCGCAGGGCTTGCGGGTATTAGCTAATCTGCCTTTTTGCACACCACGGCCAACCACGAGCCGCTGTCGCTCAGCCGGCTTGAGTAAGCCAAGAGCACGGCTGACGGAGCTGCTCTTGGCGGGTGTCCAGCAATGTGAGCAGAAGGGGAGTGTGAACTGTGTGATGAGTGGTTTCTGGAACTTGACTCACCTGGCAGGAAGGAGTGTCTGGTTCTTGGGCCGCTTGCCCAGCCTCAGGATGGCTTCTTGGGGGCCATGTCCCGGGAGCCAGTAACGGGATGGCCGCTCAGCCGGGTTTGCGCCCTGACGGACAGGCGGGATTCTGGTTGAGATGATGGGAAATTTAGTGTTGGTGCCATCAATATCGAGAATCCGCCTGGTCAATAGCCGTAGCCACCTCATGTACCATGAAGTCCAGTCTATAGCCAAGGTACGCCCGCAAACCACCTGTAGTATACTGGCAAATGTACGAGCCTGCTGCTTAGCACTTCCTTCAATTGCCTGCCGTCCGTAGGTCCGCAAGCGAGACCAACGCCACAGTTGTGTCAGGGCTCGCCTGAGTCAAATCGATAGCCAAGAAACAAAACGAACACAATTCGTCTTCACGCGCACATGCACTGGGATGCGTGAACAAAAAGCCCTTGTCATAACAATTAGCGGGTGATTTATGACAATAGATATCCGATCCACGAGCTTTGGAAACGGGAATTCCAGCAATGACAGGCCAGATACCCAGCAACGCACCCAAGCAGTCAGCACAGTATTTCTGGGTGCGCCGCACACGGCCGGTCCTGCCATTGATCACCTGCCGCCGCCTCCATCTGTCCTGCAGCGGCAGAAGCAGCAGAAGCTCGACCCGGGACGCTGACACGGCTTTCGCTTTGAGGCCAGAAGACGGAAAAGCAGAGACATGCATCGGCGATTAGAGACGACCGACAAACCCATCCGTGGAGTCTCGCCTGCAAGCAGCCAGCCAGGCCAGGTGCCCAGAGAATCCAAGGCTCCCAAGCCAGCCGCCACAGATGCGACGAGAACAAAGGGTCCTCGACATCCCAGGCGAGCAACAGCCTGCCATCAGCATCCCCTCCGCTTTCGCGGGGGTGGACGCCATCCTGACAAAACACGAGCCAATGGCCTCGCCCCCTCACGCCACCATACCGGGCCCTGTGGCTGACATCACACTGACTTTGCTGAGATGAGGCACGCCTGGAGAAGTACTGTCCCCGTACCCTTCCCCTCCTGACTGCGCAGCCCTGGCTGCAGCGGTGTGATCTCTGGCGGGCTTCCTGGAGGACGAGACGAAGCGAGCCTTCCTTGGGACGAGACGGCGCCAGCTGAAGCCCGTCTGTCGTGAGACCATCAGCAAGCAACGCATCCCACGCGGACTCGTTCCGCGAATATTCGTACCGCCCAAGCACGAGTGATCCGTGGTCCGTCACGGCAAAAGAGGAACGAACCCAATTTCCCAGAGGCTAGCCCCCATTGCGCCGGCCGCCTGTCTTGCCTGTTTTCGAATTGTCGTCACGCAGGCTGCGCGGCACCCAAACACGTTGCGTGCGACTGACCACCTGCTTCCCGTCTCCGTCTCCTTGTCGCTTTGCCAAGCACCGGCCGGTGTGGACTGACGCCCAGGACGGTGAGCGAGGCCGGCACCCAAGGCAGGCTCTGGAGCGTTGAGCTGGCCTGCTGGAGTGACATGCGAAGGCCATGCCAGGCCACGACACGAGACAACCGCTCCCTTCTACCAATGGCCCAGCTCGCCCAGCCTCGGCCCAAGAGACAGCCGTCCACCACTAACCAGAGACAGCCTCTCAACCACGGCTCGCGACGTGACTGGCCGGCCCTCTCAAGGTTCCGATTCCGCGACACAACGGCGGGCGTTTATCAGGCCACGCACCATAGGATCCTAACCACACAGGCCTAGTGCAAAAGGTCATATCATTCGAAAGCGCATGCTCCCTCGTCGCACATACATGTCCTGTGCTCTCTGCAAATTAATTCTGCTGCCTAAGCTAGTGCCTACGGACAAGAGTGGGGCCCGCAAGGGATGGGACTGGAGGGCCTGGCCTGGCCCACTTGGCATTGCGGGGTGCAATGGCCTAGAGGCCACTGGAAGCAACGGGCCAAAGTCAATGTGGCCCCAGCCAGCCAGCCCTGATGAATACGGTTTGGCTTCTCAGCCTGGGATCCGCGACATCTACCATGGGAGATCGCAGATACTTTCCGTTAATATCTCATCAAAGCTCTTGGCGGCCAGCTATTCCTGAACAGGGCTGAGAATGGGAAGGGAGAAGCCTCACTTGCGACAAATTATCTGACCCTCAAGCCTGAGGAACCTGTACGTACCTACTGGTCCCTGTGAGAGCCTCGTCTTTGTTTGCTCCGTTTATCGGACTGCCGCGTCTTCTTGGTGACCTTGTGGCATGTCCCTGACGCATCTGCGTCTTAGATTGCAGCAAAAAGTCTCTGAAACCCGATCCCGCATTCCGCCTCGTTCCCGAGTCTTCAACCGAGCCTCCTCTCGTTCCCATTTGGCAGTTCCCCCATGGTTTGCCTGGGGTTTCTCACTCGCCGGGCACACTTAGATGGATGGGCACTGTAATATCTCATCGCCCCCCGCAACCTGTTTCTCTGCTTGTGCCTGCTCGCCCATTCCTTGCCGGGCGTGGCCCCATTGTGCCCGCCGCAAGCTCCAACCGTGCCGGCTACGCCGCAGAGACCTGATGCCGTCAGTGCCGCATCGGGACAGACTAAGGCGGATTTTTGGCTCCTATCATTTGTGACTGGTAGCACCAGCCAGCCGCTAGACTCAGACCTCTGCCGAAGCCATCGAGGGAAGCATGACCTTTTGCGCGTGCGCACTGCAAATTAGTCACCAAGTCTCAAAAAGCATGAATGAGCTATTTACTTCTCAGGTTCAGGAGCTTTAATCCATGGGTTGTGTTTCCAGAACCCCGCGTCCTCTCTCATGGTGGCTTGGTTCTGACGCTGTTGCACAAGGTCACCCTATCAGGCATTGAGGCGATACAGTACTACTCATCCAACCGTACTTACAATGCCAACAATTCAACTTAGGAGACTAGTATACATCAGCGTACATGGTGTAGTTTGAACAGCCAAGGTCATCCTATCTATGACACAACATTCCAGAAGTCCACGCCTGTCTGGTCGTCCTTCCGTGGCTGGTAGCGACGATAGACCGCTCCGAGCTCCCTGTTTGTTACGGGCCAATCCATTCTGAAGAATCGTACTATTTCGCCGATGCCGGCCCCTTCATCCACGATAACCTACCGCCAATCACATTGCATTGGTGAAGCCTCAGGCCCTAGATCCTGCCAAACCACAATGTAGGTCTCCCGCAGTTTAGTAACTACTACAAAATCCGTCATGCAGTAAGGCCAATTTCTCCAGACTTGATCCCCGGTGTATACTGATGCAGTATCGATGGCATGCAAAAGAATCTCCCTCTGGGAACCGCTGTCGCCAGTTTTTTTGCTGAATTGTGATGGGTTGCTGGTCTGGTGTCGGCAAACCCAAATTCGGCCCATTGTATAAAGTGTCACAGGGTCGACGTCACGCTTGAAGGTAAATATCTTCTTGATCAGATATCTGCCATCAGAAATGCTGGGGTGGACGGAATAGTTTGCCTTGATTGTGTTTTTGAATGGGGGGTGTGTCTGGATCGTTCCATGATATGGCTTCAGCAGCGACTGCAGGAGCTGGGAGCGCTGTCCCGTCCTGGTGTATTTCAGCGCGAGTTGAACATGGTGGTGTTTTAGATGAAAGTCTTTGATCGAGACCCCGACATGAAATCGCCGTAGCGGGCAGGATTTAGGCGCTTGCTTCTTTGAATGGGGCGTATCGTTCTTGTCGACCTGATGCAGTGTGACACATTCGCTGCACACCCACATATCCATCAGGTCTCGTGCAAGTAGCGATAGATGCTCCAGAGCATCTTGTCGTGATAAATCTCTAACCGACGGCAGGTGGTAGAGGGCTGTGCGGAGTGTTCGACAGGTCTTTGAGGTTGCAATTTGACTAGAAAGGGGGACCAGGCCTAGAATATCTAAGAGCAGTGCTCTTGGGAACCGGAGGATCGGAGGGTCATAGTTTCTCTTTGAGTCAATCGCTGAAGTTATTGAATCGGTTGCGCGATAGTATAAACCCTGTTTTAAACCCATGTTTAGTATTGGTGACGCCGAACTGGCTGAAGGAGGATATTTGTCTGTCCGGAGTAGAGTCTGGTTGCCGAAGTAATATTAAGGAGGACAGCCGAGGATCATGGCGAACAGGCCACCTTACTCCATATGTATATTGCCGTTCAAAGTCAAATAAACCTTTCAATCAGATGGCATGGGTCATCTCTCGAACGCTCAAGGTTTTCATCTCAAATACACCCTCCGGGTTGTCGTTTAGTTGGCAGGTACTTTAGGCAGCTCAGAAACAATTTTTTTACAGAAACTGCAAGACCAACACCCGTCAACCTTCCGGGAGGTACTATGGAAATAAATCTCGGAATCCAGTCTGAAAGTGGCACTTTCCTTACGGTAGCTGATGTGATCAAGAAACTCTGCCGAGTTTCCAAGTCTGAAGTTGCCCAGTTGCACCTCTTAGGCTCGAGAATTAGCATTGGGAACTCAACTCCAAGATCTCTGTCCCCTGTGTCCCAAGCCGCTTCCTATTTAGGGCTCCATGTGGCTTCCTTTTCTCACTTCCCCACGATTCCATGTAGCATCACGGTCACATGCGGGCCTAAAATATCCACGCCACACTATCGACGCCGCAATGTCCGTTCGCAGAGACATCCGGGATGGAGTAGTTCATGCACTTTGCTGCAAGTCTCAGTGCACTGGCATTTATGATTAATTATACTATTGGAATCGTGCTTCGTTTTCCGGCTGTTGCCGCACATCGTGCATCGTAATTACAGCGCAACCACGTCGGCGTTCAGGGTACATGTATGCATATTCAGGCCGCAAATACGGCGAATGGCGTCGATGTAAGCTCCACTTGGGCAATAAATAGATATAAAAAGATGTTATCGACGGTAGAGTGTCCATCTATTGCCTAGAAATATCTATGGCACGGCCCAGCTGGATGTTCATCAGGCCCGTCAGAGATCCTAAGTAGTAAGGCCCGCCCTAACTCTGGATGAATCCACACCCCAGGTGCATCTTAGCCACACCCATCCTGCTGCCTAACCCTACATATACCGACACTATTCTCATCATTGATCATAAAACGCTCACGGGTTCAGTCTTAGGGTAGGTAAAGGGTTAGTACCTGACATAATACAACGTGACAGCTTTCCCATTCTGCCATTGATCAACGGTGGCTGCCCTTTCCACAGGTCACCCCGGGCATTCGCGTCGTTCTTCCCGGGCGTTCCGAGTGCTGTGAACCTGCGTGTCATCACCGGGCTCCTTCCTTCAATGTTCCCATCATGGATCGCGTTGTTACCCGGGCGGCCATTTTGTTTATGTGATGTTATCAGAATCCTTAGCCAACCCTCTCCCGATCTTTAGCAATCCTGTTTAATAGTATCGAACGTTGAATACATTTAGTGAAATCATTCTGAGCCATTCTGGTAGGGCCCTATAATAATTACCAGGGGTGGGTGGTCGAGGGCCCCAGCAGAGCCCGTAGCTCACCGTGGTTGCTGGGTCTAGTAGCCTCCTCGAGGTGAAGCCAACACGAGCAATTAGGTGCTGGGTTGGTCAGCGTACTCAGCGTACATGTACTCATCAATGATCCTAAGGCCCTGGCCCTGGATGAATTCTAATCCTAGTTGAATCCTAACGACACCAATTCCGCTGCCTAACCCCACAGACATCTATACACTATTCCCACCCTAAAGCTGGAACTCGTGTTTGGATTCGTCTATCAGTTGCTCCTGTGACTAAATTAATAGTCTTATACTCTGCGTCGTATCTAGGCCCGTAATAACCCTGACACCAGGAATTAGGTGCTGGCCTTGCGTCTTGTCAAGTCCTAACCCTTTACCCACCCCAAGACTGAACTCGTGAATGTTTCACGGCCATCAATGAAGCATACATGCCCGGCATTCTTGATAACGACCAAGTTGACATTCGCATCCTTGCCCGCATCTCTAAACCCCTTTTCGATCTTGTCCCGCATATCAGACATCGTCTGGGGAAGATTTGCATCCTTCTCCCCAACCACCAACAGCGCATCGTCAACCGAGGCACCAATCTTTTCAAACCGGGGTCGAAGGTCAAAGGTCTCGCTGCGGAGAGCGTGACAGCAGGCCTCGAAGCCATCGAGGGTGGTCCCAACCATCTCGGCCCGCACGCGGCCGGCCTCTTGAGGGTTCTTCTCTATCCAATCCTTCCCGAACCATCGCTCCATGGTTCCCTGGGTAGTGGCTTCCATGTTGCCAGCTTCCCGCGCAGCAGCTACGCGGGGGCCGAAGAGATCCTCTACACCGGCATTGATTGGCGAAGATGAGATGGTGTCACAGATGACGAGCTTGCTGACAATATTTGGGTACTTTGCGGTGAAAAAGACACCCTTGGCCGCACCCATGGAGACACCGATCCAGGCATGCAGGCTGTTAATGTCCAGTGTCTTGAGAAGATACCGCACATCATCGGCCATTGAGTCGAAAGTCGTATCGAGCTCCTTTGGCACTGACGATGCCCCATGACCGGGCTGGTTGTACCTCAGCGTGCGGAAGCCGTCATTGTTGAGGGCCTTGACGACGTGATCCCACACACCAAACGTCGTGCAGAGAGAATTGGAGAGGAGGACGACGGGCCCGTTCGCCGGAGCAGTATCCAAGGCATAAGACAGAGTGCCCGAGTTGGGGAGCTGTAGGGTACTGGCCATCCTGTAGGCGTATCGGGATCGATGAAGCAATGCTGTTCGGGGCCTGATGCTCCGCGTTACATGAATCATGGGATTTCGAAGCAGCATAACGATAATTCGTGTGTTGGTTGCGGGCGTGGTTTTGATATCGTCAGCGGCTTAAGGTCGCTCCACCCCCGCATTCGGCCCTAGTCGGCATCGCCGGAAGCATGCATCCGATGCACCGGATCCCATCCGGGGTCGGCCCCATTTGCATCGTAAAGCTCCAACCATCCCTGGATGGAGACATCGATCCGACGATTCCTCTCAATCCACCCAGCTACTGATCCATTCTCTGTCAGGAGTTCACTTCGATGGATACCAACTCTGAGTCGTCGGCTGCTGCCAAGCGCCGCATGCGACGCATCCCGGAATACTCCCGAAAGCGGAACGCCCTGAGCTGTGACCGCTGCCGCAAGGTATGTTGTGGTGCCGTGTGATGCGGGTGGGCCGTCTTCCGCTGCATACTTGTCCGTCACTTAAGAGTACCCTGGCTGACTAGTCCAGCGCCGTTGTAAGTGTGTGCCGGCCGCGTCTGGCACTGGCTGCGTGACGTGTTTGGAGAACAATGTGGCTTGCTCGTACACTGCGCCGCGAAAGACGCGTTTCTATGGGAGCTTGGATGATTTGAGTGACAGGTTAGGCTCCTGCTCATCATCAAGGAGCCAAACAAGCTAATTAGTGGCTAGGTATCGTTGTCTCGAGGCCCTTGTCAAAGGGTCCTTTCCCAATGAAGCCCTCGACACTGTCCCGGACCTGGTGAAGCTGGGGCAAAAGATGGGTTTCGAGATGCCCAGCCTGTCAGATCCTAGCAGACCAACGATACAAGTTGAAAACCTGGTCCAACCGGCTGTCCAGTGCTCCTCTCCGCCCCCGACAATCAGCTCCTCGATTGACACACATGCGTCCGTGGATGGCAAGACGCATGGCGAGGAGCCTCAAGTGTCAATGGTACAGGATAATGCCGGCCACAGGCACTACATTGGGCCCTCAGGCACGCTTAACTTCTGGAACCAACTGCGACGGTTGGTCAACACCAATGATGGTTCTCATGGGTCGTCTAGCAGGGACATGGAGGTTGCAACCAGCAAGTTCATGCAGGACGACACCACGCAGGCCCTGGAGGCGGACGAGGAAGACGAGGAGGCCACTGAGCAGCCCGATTTCAGTGATCTGGCGACTCAGGATGGCCCGTCTCCTGGCTCCATAACGTCTGCGATTGCTCGGGACTTTACTCGACTCCCGGCTGCCGACATGGACGAGATCCTACAGCAGTTTCCAGCCCATGAGGTCCTGGAACAGCTGATAGACTCGTACTTCAAGAGGGTGCATGACGACTTCCCCTTGTTCCACCGAGCAACCTTTGAGGACGAGTACGAGCTCTACATTGTCCAGGCTCGGCGCCGTCCCAAGCTCACCCAAGCTCGGCAGCGGCATCTCCCGGACTGGGGCTGGATTGGGTGTCTGCACATGATGATGGTGTTTGGCTCCATCGCTGATCCATCCATCTCCAACGTCGATCATGCCATGCTCAGACGGAGGGCCGTGTCTGTTGCTCGGGCCCTGCTCCCACAGTTCATCTCCAAGTGTTCGCTCACCAATATCCGCGTGCTGCTGCTGCTGGCTCTCTTTCTGCACAATAACAACGAGAGAAACGCCGCTTGGAACCTCACCGGGACGGCAACTCGCACCGCTTTTGCGCTTGGGCTTCACAGATCCGACATCGGCTCCTCCTTCCGCCCCTTGGAGAGGGAGGTTCGCAAATGGGTATTCTGCACCCTTTACTCGTTTGAGCAGTTCCTAGCCTCGAGCCTTGGGCGGCCAAGTGGTCTGCAAGATGTTGACGTTGAAGTCGTCGCCCCAAGGGAGGGGTTCGTGGATGTTGGCACCGGCACTGACGCCAAGCTTATCTCGTGGTCACTCAAACTTCAGGCAATCCTGGGCAAGACGCGGTTGCTTCATCTGAGTGCCGAGCGAGTCTCATCAGCTCCGACTGTTGAAGAGATCATGACCTCTTTGGACAACTGGAAGACGGACATCGCAAAAGCGCCTGGCTTCGATGTTCCGTGGATCAAGAGCTCGGGTCCCGAGTTGATATGTACAGACGACGCCAACGCTTTGGACATGGAGGAGTTGAAGGTATCGCTGGCATGGAAGACTCGTGCTCAGCTTCGAGCTGTCCTGCTATTGCACGTACAGTTCAGCTACATCGCCATCGTGGCAACTCGACCAGCCCTCCTCCGCGACGTCGCCTTGGCACGAAAATCGTCAGCGGGACAGCCCAAGTCGCCGCTCTCTGCACATGGCGCCTTGTGTGTCAAGCACGCGTGCCAACTGAGCTACATCATGGTGCTGCTCGACTACTTCCAGGTCATAAACGGCCTCTCCGGCTTAGACATCTTTTACGGATATTGCGCTGCCATGATCTTGATCCTGCGACTGCTCCGGCTTCGGCCGGGTGAGACTGTCGAGGACGAGCACAACGACGAGGCAACTCTGCAGACCAGGACGCGCGAGCTGGTCACAAACGTACGAGACGTGATAAACCGCACTAACAAATCAGGGTCGATGAAGCGGTTTGCTCAGGTCGTCGATACCTTCTCGGAGTGCGCCAACAACCCAAGCGAGCCGCCAAAGATCAGCGCTCTTCAGTATCAAGGACTGATTGGTAGCGTGAACATGGGTGGTGTCCCGTATGACCAGTTCAGCACGATGGAGCATGTCCAGTCAGACCCTACACAGGGTTTAACAGGATTTGGAACGCTGGAGAGTTTGTTGGATTTCATCCCCATGACTGGCTTTGGGGCAATCGAGGGATCCATGCCGCTGTTTATGCCAACCAACGAGATGGCGATGCCCGACTGGCCAGATATGGAGCCGTTGCTCGGGTACGGGGATCAGGGGAAGATTGGATAGGGGGGATTCATCCTTTTACATGTAACATATGAGAGCATTGTATCATATTCATTTCAGGTCGGCGTTAAAGCGGAATCCAATGATATTAAGCTAAGCTTGGTTCCTGGCAACCTGCCAATAGCCATAACACATGGCCATTGCAGGCAGCCAACTCGATGGCACCAAAGCCACCAATGCTAACTACGTTGGGGAAACCCTTTAGGTGGTGTAACGGAAGTCGGGATGCTTCTCGCCCAGGGTATTGAGCTCGTCCTCGGGCAGATCCCGGAGATGGTCTCGCTTGCCCATGTCGCGCTGCTTGTTCTCCCAACGGCAACAAATCCACATGTTGATGGCAGCGATGATGCCGAGAACTTGGAAACCGATGCAGACAGAGATACCGGGCACGTAGAACGGGCCGTCCTTCTTGGGAAAGATGAGGGCCGAGATGATGCCACCGACTTGGCCGCAGCTGACGGCAAAGGCCGTGACGGTTCCACGCTTGACATTGCCAACGACTTGGTTCACACTGAGGAAGTTAGTACGCGGATTTGTATAAAGACGTCGAGAGAACTTACCACCAGGCGACAACGAGGGGCTGACAGATGTAGATACCAATGGCTGCAAAGTAAAGACCCATGTACCGTATGTTTCCATTCAAGTGCAGCATCGTGATAATGCAGCCCATGATGCTGATGAGGTATCCAAGGATGCAGAACGGGCCGCGGCGCTTCATCTTGTCGGAGACCATACCGACAAGCACGGACACGATGCCCGATGCGATGCGGATAGGAGCGGAGAGAAGGTTGGACTTGAGGCTTCCCCAGCCGAAGGTCTGGAGGATGGTCGGCGTGAAGACGCTGATGGAGTAGGCTGTGACGCAGACGGCCAGTAAGAACCTTCCAGTCCTTGAGAGAGTGAAGAGCGCCCTTGAGCGTCATCTTCTCGTGCTTGGTGTTGCTTGCCTGAGAATCGGCCTCCAGGGATCGAAGTAGCCATGCCTTCTCCTCCGGCTTGAGGAAGGTCGAGTCATGGGGGAAGGGCGGGATATAGAGGAAAGCAAGGACAGCAGCCGCGCAGGTCATGGCACCCTCGATGAAGAAGATCCACGACCAGCCCGAGTAGCCGCCAGTGCCGTCCAGGGAGCCCAGGCCGGCGCCCAGGAGGCCGGAGATTGTGCCGGCGATGTCGTTGGAGACCATGAACCAGGCCATGCGGGTCAGGAGCTGGTGTCGTCGGTACCACGAGCCGATGAGGAACAGGCAGCCGGGGAACATGCCGGCCTCGAAGACGCCGACGAACAGGCGTGCGGTCATGAGGCCGCCAAAGGACTTGCAGAAGCCTGCAAAGGTGACAGACACTGGATGGAGTTAGCCAAGACTCAGAGGAGGACTTGTACTGGTGCGTTGACTTACAGCCCCATCCCATTACCAGGGCCGCAATGTAGTAGCGTGGCTGGACGCGGGTGAGAATCATGTTGGAGGGGATCTCGAGCAGGATGTAGGGGATGTAGAAGACTGCATGAATAAGTTAGACCAAGCAACTAAAGCCATCGGTAGAAGACTCACTCATGACGATAAGATTATACTGATTGCCAGTCATCTTAAGGTCCTTCTCCAGATTCCACAGTCGGGCATTGCCAATGTTGACGCGGTCCAGAAAGGTCAAGGTGTAGAGCAGGATGAGAAGCGGCAAGATGCGCCAATCAATCTTGCGGACGATCCTCGCGGCCTCGACGGGGTCCGACTCCAGTTCCTGGAGCGAGCCCCCCTCGATCTTCTCGAGGTGGTCGAAGCCTTCCTTCTCCTTCCGAATGCTCGGAGAGTGAGGTTGCTGCTCGGCCATTGTGAGGAAGGTCTTCTTTGTGTTTGAGATTGATGTTGCTTGAGGGTTTAGGTGCTTGAGGGCGAAGCTTCATGACAGAATGTCGAGGAGGGCCACCATGTTTTGTAAACGGAGGCGACTTGCCGCCAAGCGCGTGGGGTTGTCTGGGGTTGTCCGGGGTTTGGCAGATGTGAAGGGGGATGGATCCGGGGTAGAGGTGTGATTGTGGAGAAGCTGAAGGTGCTAGCGATGCTAGTGGGAGGAGCCATGGATCCGAACGAGGTCACAGGGTTGCGGATGTGGCATCCGACGGAAGTGGTCTCCTTCGGCTTCATGCATCCGATGGGATGTTGGTCAACGTCTGGGGAAGAGTAGTGTCGACAACCAGAGACTAGAGAGACTCTAGCATGTTCGTCATTCCGTCAGTGCTCGTTGATTAGTCTATTTATTGTCGCTGTGAGAACTCTTGGGTTGTCTTTGTACCCTCACCACCAACCAACATTGAACACTCAGCCAAGAATCAAATCATCTCCAGTGTCTGACTCTGCACCACCATCAACATCATGCCTACCGCCACTCGATCTCTCAATGTGCTCATTGTTGGAGCTGGCCTTGGCGGTCTCGCTTCCGGCCTCGCCCTCCAGACCGATGGCCACAAGGTCACCATCATCGACGCCGCCCCTGAGTTTGCTGAGGTATGCTGCCGCCCCCCTGTCTATTCTTTTAGCCACGGCTCTCTTCTCCACACCGCCATCTTACTGACGCTTGCTCCCCCAGGCTGGTGCTGGAATCCGAGTGCCTCCCAACTCGAGCCGCCTCCTCATTCGCTGGGGCGTCGACATGGAGAACATGAAGAAGTCGACTTCCAACAAGTACCACTTCATCCGCTGGAAGGACGGCGATACTATCGTCAAGGTTCCCTTTGACAACATTGTAGAGACGCACGGTGCTCCCTACTACCTCGTCCACCGTGCGGACCTGCACGCTGGGCTCCTTGACGCCGCTCGTCGGGCTGGTGTCGTGATCCACAACAAGAAGCGTGTCATGGAGTATGACTTTGACGCACCCAGCGCCACAACCCAGGACGGAGAAGTCTTCAAGGCCGACCTGGTCATTGGCGCAGACGGCATCAAGTCCATCGCCCGTCCCCTGCTCACCGGCAAGCCCGATGTGCCCCGGGACACGGGCGATGTTGCCTACCGAATCCTCATCCCTGGCGAGAAGCTGCTGGCGGACCCCGAGCTGGCCTCCCTCATTACCGATCCTTGCACTACGTCCTGGTGCGGTCCCGAGGCCCACTTGGTTGGCTACCCGATCCGCAACGGCGAGATGTACAACATTGTCGTGTGCGCCACGTCCCACAACGAGACCACGGACGAGGTCTGGGTCATCAAGGGCGACAACCGCGAGCTGTGCGAGCGCTTCGGCAAGTGGGAGTCGCGCGTGCAGAAGCTCTGCGCCCTGACTGGCGACTTCATGAAGTGGCGGCTGTGTGATCTTCCCATCCTCTCCCGCTGGGTCCATCCCTCGGGCAAGGTCGCCCTCCTCGGAGACTCGTGCCACCCCATGCTGCCCTACCTGGCCCAGGGCGCCGCTCAGGCCTTCGAGGATGCCGCTACTCTTCGCCAGTGTCTTGCTCTTGACACCGACCTGCACACAGCACTGAACAAGTACGAGAGCATCCGCATGCCCCGGGCGAGCCTGGTGCAGGAGAAGACCAGGGAGCACCAGTATATCCTCCACGTTGACGACGGCCAGGAGCAGGCTGCTCGCGACGAGCAAATGCAGCTGAATGCCGAGGAGAATCCCGTCTTCTGGGGCTACGATGATCGCAGGAAGTGGTTGTTCAGCCACGACGCCGAGGTCTTGGACAAGGAGGGCGCAAACTGGTTTGTGTCGGCGAAGCAGGCGGGCAGCGTGACAGCCCATTGATAGACTAGAGCGTTATTCCTTAATATTTGAGTGCTAGTTATGTTATAAATCCTATTATCTTATCTTGAACGACTCCCCTGTCTTCACTGCTCCATATCAGCCTCTGGATTTCAGTATCAAAATCATACCTCGGCCGGCAAATCAACGTGTTGAACAATTCGACTTATGTCTGAAGTCCAGTTGCCAACATGAGATACTTGCTAGTCTTGAGTGAAATGCCTTCCATATGATTGGTTCGGGATAGACAAAGTGCGTCCTTTCCTACGTAGCAACGATAGAAACTGGAGCAAGCACGCTGATTCAGAATGCAATATCGAAATTCTGATCAAAGCTTGTGTTACAGTACAGCTCACTAAAGCCTCGCCTCTACTCTCATCAACGCATGAGGGCCCAGCTCATCCAAGCCAAGGCAGCCAGCCAGCGCCATACAGGCCCTAAACTCTTCTTCCAGGATACTCAATGCATTCTTTAGTCCTCGTTCGCCATCATACGCAATCGCCCATAGGGCGGGACGTCCAATCCACACCATGTTGGCGCCCAGACACATTGCCTTGAAGATGTCCGATCCTCTACGGACACCGCCGTCAAAGTGCTGCAGAACTCAGCTTCAGAGTCTCTAATAGGTCAAGATGAAGACTTACCACAGGGACACGCCCTCTCACTGTGCTGCAAATGTCCTCGAGGACTCGCAGCGTCGGCGGCGAGCCATCGAGCTGTCGACCGCCGTGGTTGGACACGAAAATGGCATCGGCGCCATTCTCGATGGCCAGTTCTGCATCCTCGGGAGTCATTATACCCTTGACCCAGATTGGAAGCTCTGTGATGCCTTTGAGGTATCTCACTGCTTCCCATGTCAGGGAAGGATCTGGCGCTGTTAGCTACGCTTCTCTCTTCTATCACACGAAGCCACGTACCAATCTTATTGCTCGCGTCAGCAGAAACAGTCTTGGACTTGCCCTGAATCTCGTCTGTCCGGTGCTCTGATCCGGTCTTGACACCCATCGCCGCGTCAAAGTTGGCCATCCGCAGGTGAGGCGGAACCCTGAAGCCGTTGCGGATTTCCGAAAGACGCCTCCCAAAGAATGGGGTATCAACGGTCAGCACGATTGCTTTGTACCCGGCCTCTGTATGCATTAGCAGGGGATGAATTGGGTAGAATCAGTTATGGCATACCCTCAGCCCGCCGAATCAGTGCCTGGCTTGTTGCCCTGTTCTCGAAGAGATACATCTGGAGAACACACTCGCTCTGGCCCTCAAGTCCCGCGGCCTTTCTAGAGGCATCTGCAGCTTCCTTGACATCTTCCAGCGAAGTCGTCGAGAATGTGCTCAGTCCCATGGGCGTGCCAAATGCACCGCTGCCTCGAGCCGTGGCCACCTCGCCATCTGGATGTGCCATTCTTTGCATCGCCGCAGGGGCAATACAGCAGGGAAACGGGATCTCATTCCCATTGGGAAACACTTTGGTCTTGGTGTTGGCTCCAGCCGCATTGCATAAGACTCGTGGCTTGATGTACCACTTCTGGTACTCACTACGGTTGGCTCGCAGCGTTATCCCGTCCATCGAGCCCCCGTTGAAATAGTCTCGGACCATCTTGGGGAGATGCTTTGCGGCATGCTCCTCGAGATCATCGATGGAATGGACTAATGGTTTCGCTTCCATGTTGGCGGTTCGATAGCAAGTCACAATATTGCGATGAATCCAGAATCACCAGCGGATGGGGTCTCGAATATGGCTTGAGCTTTGATATAATCTGGCTGAAACTGGTAAGCCTGGTGCGGATGCATGTTTCCGAAGAGGTGTCGTTGCACGCTAACTACCAGAGTCTCCCACATGATTCTAGTAGCTCTACACCGGTCCCCACAGTAGAATGTTACCTAAAGTATTATCAAATGTCGGCTAGATCAGCCTAGCCTAGATGTCTGCTGTGGGTAACTAATCTCGTGTATCAACACCCAAGCCCCTGGCGAGTTCACAACCTATTGAACATTATTCCTCCAGCACGACGCATTGAGAAGTCGAAAGACACATGTACATTACTCTATGTTCTAAATAGATTTAATCTTAACCTCCAGAAGAGCACACCTCTTCTCTTCCCGCACCACCCTGATGGCCTCCTTAAGAATCTCATCCACCTCGTCGCCCTGGCTAATAATCCGCCACCATGCCCCAGCCGCTCCCTCCGCAATCTTTCCAAACGAGGGCGACGGAGTGAGGGCTACTTGCAAGTCGTCGCTCAGCCCGGCTTGGCCGCTCAGCTCTCCGTGTAGTCGGAGACATGCGTTCTTCGGAGACGCCCAGCCGCCATTGTTCCAGATGATGGTCAGGAAGGGCGTCTTGTACTTGTTTGCCATCCAATAGGCGCACGAGGGTACGCCAAAGAGCCATGTGCCGTCTCCCGTGAAGGCTATGAGCAAGTCATCTCGCCCCTGGGACTGGAGAGCCATGTGAGCTCCCACCGCAGCGCCAGAATACCACCCCAGAGCGCCGCCGCCGCTACCGATCAAAGACAAGGGTGTTTCGTGGTGGAGGTGGTCCGCCACGTTTCCGAGGTTGGTTGTGGACTCATTGAGGCCGACTACTGATATGCCAGAACATGCTTCTCGCAGACGGGCCATTACATATGGGACAGTGACGCTGCCATCCTGGGGAAGTGCCTCGGCGTTCTGAAGCCTCGTCTGCCTCTCCCTGAAACGATCCTGCAGTCTCGACTTCCTCGCCTCGATCTTGCCGGCAACATCACTCAGGCCACGACGCTGAACGAAGTCGTGGAGCTGTTCCAGCGCAAGACTCGAGTCTGCCCGCCACCTCTTCTCGCAGGGCAGCGACCAAAGGGTGGTAGCATCTTTCAGCGGATCACTGTCAATGTGGAAAACCCTGGCTGCATTGTTTGGTCGTGACTGGGCCGGGATCCACGGCACGTCGGCGTCAATCACCAGCACAACGTCCGCCTCGGCCAGCGCTGGGAGCTGGCCGCCACCGTTCCACTGGTGGCCCTGGTGCAAAAACGATGTGGTGGGGAAGTTGTTGTAAATGGGCGCGTTCTCGTGAACTGGGATAGCCAGCAACTCTGCCAGGGCCTTGAGTGCCTGGAATCCGGCGGCGGAGCGGCCACAGTAGCTCGTCACGATGAGGGGGTTCTCTGCCTCGGTCAGGGCCTTGGCTAGGTGCTCGAGGCCTCTCTGAGGCATCTCTACAGGCTCCAAAGCCGAGTTCTTGTCGACAGCTTGAGAAGCCTTGGGGTTGTTTGTAGGGTGTGCCGTTTCAGCCTCGAGGGTCTCGCGGCTGGCAATCAGATATGTCGGTCCTTTCGGCTCTGTTGTGGCGAATTGAAGAGCTCTAAGTGTGATTTGGACAGCATTATGAGGAGACCTGATTTCATGCTCGTATTTCATGTACTGTCGCACAATGGCGCGCTGGTCAGGGACGTCTTGGATCCAGTGGATATATCTTGGAGTTGAAGTCAGCAACGTCCAGCTCATCCCTTGCTAGAGGAGGTGGACTCACTCATTCCTGCTGCCTACCATCTCGCCCTCCATTGTGACGGGGACAGTGCCAGCAAGGATTATAACGGGAATCCGGCCTTTGCTGACATTGTGAACAGCGCCAGCCAGTCCCTGAGTTCCGCATTCAACGTGGACAAGAACTCCAGCAGGCTTCCCCGTCACCTGGGCAAACCCTGACGCTGCCGAGAGCGCATTCATCTCATTCGGAGACGTAAAGATGTTGATGTTGTGGCTCTTGCTTGCAAAAGCAGCCAGGAATGCGGGATGGTCGGAGCCCAGGTTCACAAAGAGATGGGTGATGCCCGCTGCCTCGAGGGCATGCAGAATCGCGGCCGCGCCGCTGATGCGCTGTACAGACATGGCTGCTAGACCGCTTCAATGAATAACAATGAGCCGGATACTTGGGATTCAGCAAATACCTGGAGGCACGGGAAGGTAAAGCTTCATCTCAAGACGCCCAGGGTCTTTATGCCGTCTACTTGTGCCGGAACCCATCCCCCCAGCGGACCCCGCAATGGTTCATCCATCCGATGCGTGGGGGCGCGGGGACGCGGGGATGGAGGCGGGGAAGATGGAATCATCCATCGGGTGCATGCTTCCTCCACGCCAACGGCTATGTGAATCCGGGGATCCACAGTCTCAGAGTGCCGGGTGTAGCCTCGGAGATAATGGTAGACTGCAACGCCGGGCGGCATCAGATAAACCTGATGCGTGGTCCTGTTGTATTGTGCCTGGCCCACACGGGATCCAAGACAGTGCAGCCATGTCGTCCCTTTCAGATCCCCAGCTCCTCTTCATCAATGGCGAGTACAAGCCCTCCTCCACGAGAGGCACATTCCCCGTCGTCAACCCCATGACGGGGACGCCCATCTACGAAAGCGCAGCCGCCGGCGTTGAGGATTACGCCCAGGCCATTGACCACGCCCACGCCGGCTTCAAGACGTGGTCGGAGACGCCTCCGTCGACGAGGCGGCTCATTCTTCTCAGGGCTGCGGACACCCTCGAGACATATCTTGGCAAGGACGCGCCCGAGATTCTGTCCTCGGAGGTGTCCGCCGTCAAGAGCTGGGTGCAGCTCAACATCAAGGCGACGGCCACCATCTTGCGCGACACGGCTGGGCTGGCTACGCACATCAAGGGCGAGATCATCCCAGCTGACCGCCCAGGGACCATGATTCTCGTCGAGAGGTGCCCCGTCGGCGTCGTGTTTGCCATTAGCCCCTGGAACGCACCGGTAGGTCACCACCTTTGGCTCTTTATACGACCAAGCCCCCTGTTAACGCAGTCAACGTGGAGGTCAACCTCACAGCCCGCGCAATCGCATGCCCCTTGATCTGCGGCAACACCGTGGTCCTCAAGCCATCTGAGTTCAGCGTAAAGTCCCAGCACCTCGTCGTGAGAGCCCTTGCCGAGGCTGGACTGCCGCCGGGCTGCCTCAACTTCCTGCCCAGCGCCCCCGGCGACGCCCCAGCCGTCACCGAGTATGCGGTCAAGCATCCCAAGGTCCGCCGGGTCAACTTCACGGGCAGTGACCGAGTCGGCCGCATCATCGCCGGCTGGGCCGCAACGTGCTTGAAGCAGTGCGTGCTTGAGCTCGGCGGCAAGGCCCCGGTGCTGGTGCTAGACGACGCCAACATCGCCGACGCGGTCGAGGCCGTGGTCTTTGGCGCCCTAGCTAACAGCGGCCAGATCTGCATGTCGACAGAGCGCGTCATTGTGAGCTCCTCCATCGCAGCCGACTTCAAGGCCGCATTACTCCAGCGTGCCTCAGCTGTCCGCTACGGCAACCACGAGGAGGACGCTTCCGTGTCCATGTCCGGCCTCTACTCGGCATCCTCGTGCAGCCGCGTGGCAGAACTCGTCAAAACGGCCGTCTCGGAGGGCGCCCAGCTGCTGGCAGGCGACTGCACGCCCAAGGGCCCCAACAAGACGATACTCGCGCCACACATTCTCGACCAAGTGACCCCGTCAATGTCCGTCTTCCAACGCGAGAGCTTCGGGCCCATCATCTGCCTGACCGAGGCAGCTTCAGACGACGAGGCCGTTGAGCTTGCCAACAACAGCGAGTTCTCGCTGTGTGCCAGCGTCTTCTCCCAGGACGTGATGCGGGCTCTTCGTGTGGCCAAGCAAGTGCGCGCCGGGAGCTGTCACGTCAACGGCCCTACAGTCTACATCGAGGCTCCCCTACCGAATGGCGGCACCGGTGGAAGCAGCGGTTACGGTCGTTTCGGTGGCATGGCGGGCGTAGAAGAGTTCACAGAGCGCAAGATTGTGAGTCTGGCACAGTCGGGCATGAAGTATATCTTTTGAGGTGGAAGTCTGCATGTCGTGATTTCGACAATGCAGCGTCGTCGTTTTCTTGTTTCAATAGTATTTAGGAATGAATAGCAATCAGCCATCTGGAAGCATTGTCTTCTTGATTCTTCCTTCCCATGGTGAGCTCAACGGATTCTCAAAAAACGTGTGTAGTCTCACTGTGATAACGAGCATTGAGAACCTGAGATCGTCAGCGCAAGGTATCTTAGACATTAATTTACTTATTAGTACGCATCTCCACATCATCAATCACGGAGTAGGGGGCAGCGGCGGCTCGCTCAGCGCTCTGCTCATCTCCCGCGGCTTCGTAGCCTCGCCCCCTTGCTTCATGCTGATCCGCCGCTGCGATGCCTCGCGTTGTTCCACCTCTGCATTGACTGCTGCGCCAACTGCGCGAGCCAGATCCAGCATAAGGTTCCTGCCAGGTCCCTTCCCAGCGTATGCTGCATAATCCACTGCCACGTCGCGCCCGTGTTTCCCGCAGAGCTCGGCAACGGGAGCCTGGCCCATTGTACCCGCCTCCTCGCCGACCTCGACCTCGGCCAACCGCCGCAAACCACGGACCCCGCGAGCCTTTTCCCTGCATCTAGAGCACTCCAGTACGGCCTCGATGGTCCGGAAGAGCTGCAGGTTGATCTGGCCCGGGGCGGCAACCCCACGCCCTCGCCAACCGCGCTGGACGTGGGCCTTTAGCTTCAGTTCGTGTGCGAGCATGTTAGCAAAGCGCCAATTCCCTGTCTTGAGAGCAGCTTCTAAGGCTGTTCCGCAAAGGATGAGCATGTTTTCTGGGTGCAGCTTGAGACATTCCTTCATGATGCGCTTGCAGTCTTCGTCACTCCAGTCATGCTCCATGGCATCGGCGATGCCCGGCAGCAGCTTCGGGTCGTACCCGCGCCCGTAGCCACCGGCATCAAACCACACTTTCAAATACTTGTTGACGGAAGTCGAGTCGCCGTGCCGGAAGGCGCTGATGAGACATGCTCTTGTCATGTCGGCTGCCATTTCAGGGTGCCTGCTCGATGAAACATGGCGGTTATTCGTGTAGAAGCTGTGAACGAGTCGGCAGCTGCGGTTGTCAAACGACCAGCTGTGCTCGGCGGCGAGGTCCACGATCGATTTTCCCGTAATTGTCCGCATATTGTTGAATCCGTCGAGTCCCATCTTCGTGCTGGCACAGAGAATTTCCACTGTGATGTTGAGGTTCTTGACGGCAACAACTGTGGCGAAGACGGCCAGTCTCTGCCGCTCGTCAACATCGTTCTCGTAGCAAGGTCTGACGGGCTGTACATGTGCTCGGAAGCCATGCTCCAACACGGCCGCGATATCCTCGTGAATCCCACGTCGACGAACCCGCTCAGGGCACGATGCCGCGGTGCACTTTCCATCAGCGTACTGGACGTCTCGGAAAAGGGGGATGCCTCCAGCTGCCAGCCGCGTAAGAGTATCTATCAACGTGATGTGGTCCATCTGATGGGGCAAGAGGGTATAGCACTTTCTCGCGCAGTCCACATGCCGGCTTTGCACCATGAAGAAGCTGTACGCCCCGCTCAGGGCCAACAACTGTTTCTGAAAATCCGCCGAGGAGAGTTCCGTCTGCATACGGGTAAGCTGGTGAGATAACAAGTCCATCACTTTGCATCCCAGTGATGTGACCTGGTCGAAGCCTGCCCAAATCAGAGCAAATATCAACGACGCCACTAGGGAGGCGTCTTCCAGCAAGGGCCGAATAGATGAGTGCCTTAGGCCCTTATCGGTACTGAAGTGATCGCTAATGTGCAAGGGAATCGTGGTTCCCCCTGGCACAAGACCGCCTTGGGGCTGCTCGGCGAGATAGACGACCTTTCGACGCCAGTTTTCATCCATCCAGGGCATTTCGAAGAGAAAGGGCTCCCACAATACCCGACGTCGAAGAATCTGGTCCATGAGTATCTGCCCAAAAACCTGCCAAGCCGGTGAATCGGCAAGCTCCCCAGCGGCGTTTCGACGGGGAAAGCCCAGAGTTGTTGTGTGTTGGAACCAGTAGCGCGCAGCATATTCCACAAGCGGGTATCTGGCGAGCCGTTGAGTGGTGGGAGCAATCCTGCGACCAAACCTGATTAGTGGTATATCAGTGCCGGTCTGGTGAGTCGGCTGGCGCGAGATATCAGTGGCCAAAACAGGAGGCGGAATCGGAGTTGCAGAATGACCGGCCGAGGGACTGACACTAAGTTCGGGGGTGTTTGCCAATTTACTCAGAAAGTTTCCAAAGAAACTGGTGCGTCTCCTAGCCGCTTTCCTCTCCGTTCGCGCATCAATTGTTGGCTGGCTTGGCGACGGTTGCATCCCTTCCGGCGGCCTCTCTGCCTTGGATCCCAAGCTGATCATCGAATTCGTCTTCTTATGACGCGAGTCTTTCAGTTTCATCCCCTCGGGAGTTTCTTTCTCTGGCTGGAGCCCGAATTCGGCTTTGGTGACATCAATATTCAAGAGTGCGAGACATATCTCACCCACCACATTATCGACGTCCCAGCGCGTCAGCTCAAGCGTCCTCGGTGAATTCGGTGCGCTGCGCCTAAAAAGGTGCTCTCGACATGTCCTGTGGCTGAAGTGGACTGTCATATCTGCATCCTCAACATGTAAAAGTCCCTGGGAGTCGCTGATAAGGTTTTCTAGCTGATCTGGCCCAAATGCCGATACAGCAGGCGTCGAGGTCTCGAGATTTACCGACAGAGCTTGATGCAGCTGGGCGACAGTAAGAGGCTCGCTCACTCCAGCACATATTACTATGCACCCTCGCATAATGGCTTTGAAATCTGGCTGCTGCTCCAGTCGACCAATAGCTCGGTCAAGGGCGTCCTTGATATCAAGCGGTATGATCCGTAAAGCAGTTCGAATCTCTTCATCCGATTTACCGTAGCAAACATTTTCCATGGCGAGTTGTGCCCATAAGAACCTATCTCGAATTAGCATTCTATTCCACACTTGAGGTTGACCAGGCTTGAGTCCGTTTACTTACTTCCTTTCGCCCCTGAGAGATATGAAATCAGACACTTGGGTGGCCAGCGAATCGTCTTGGGCCGCAAAATCACCTGAAAACCGCTTGCTCCTCAAGGTTTCTTCAGCATATTTGCTAATGTCGATTCTCGTCGCCTCGGATGACTCAGTCGTAATGCGATGAACAGACAGGCCATATGCACTCTCCACCCGCGGAATGCTTGCGTTGTCGCTCACGAGCAAAAGCTTTAGGGATTTCCAACACTCACGCCTGGAGAAGAAGCCACACACCAACGAGTGCTCCTCCTTCCTGCAGTTGTCCAGGCCGTCAATGACAACGAAGAAGCTACCGACGGCTCTCAGTGCCTGTCTAAACAGTTCTTGAATGCATTCCGTTTCCCAAAAGTTATGTTTTGCGCGCTCGAGTGCAGTAATCATTGCCTTCTTGTCGTCGTCTGACATGCTCAACAACGGAGTCGAGCCAAGTAACTGCCAAATTAGTGACCTAATAATCGTGGCGGCCTCGAGGCTCTCGTTATAGTCGAAGCGGCAGACAAAGAACGCCACTGCCTGGTCGTCTCCAATATTTTGACAGATGTGGTCAATCACTCTCGTCCTAACATGACAAATCATGAGCAGCTGGACACAAGCCCATAGTTGAGGGCTTCTTACGCTAATATAGTTTTCCCAGATCCAACTAGTCAAGTCAGCAAGGCGCTCGAAGCTGTGTCGCAATGCGGCGAGGGGCAATGTCTACCTTTCCCAGTGAGATGGACATTAGAGCGCCCGATATCTCCATTGAATTCTCGAAATTCATTCAAGTCCAAGACCCAGTCGGTGGTTCCAAGGTGACGCTTATTCCACTCGTGATTAAAAGTCCTGATGTGGTCAAACGAATATAGATCCTCAAGCAGGTCGCGGTATCTTTTAACTAGGAGGATGTGAGTCAAAGTTTCGCAAGCGCATATTCCTTCTGCCTTACGATAGTCGACTTCCGAAGCCGTTGCAAGAACTGGCTCCGATGTTTGCCTCCCAAGCCAAGAGTTCTGGGCGGATGGCGTCTCATGTTGGCTCTGAACTGCTTCCAACACTTCTTCATCCGACATCTCGCCTTGTGGAACTCCTCGCAGTTTGAATGCCCGGATTCTGTCACCCACCACATCCAACCTGGACATGATATCTTGCACGTAGGTTTCCACATCGGCTTTAAATGCTTCAACCAAAGCGCTGGCCGGCATGGATCTCACTTGAAGCTTGTTAAGCATGAACCGAGAAGAACGTCGCAAACTGGCTCACTTACATGGACGGCCCATGGCAAAATGGACCTGTTGGCAGCAGGCGAGTACAGATCTGTAGAACCGATAGACCTCATTCTGGAAGACCGTCGACACATTGAAGCGCTGTCGGTAATCGACGAGGCGCGTGTAGTGAAACTCGAGGCCTCGTATGGCGCGAACGAAGCCCTCAAAAAATGGCGCGAAATGGGCCAAGGTCTATCGGGGGGGCAGTTAGCAGCCAGAGCACGCAGCGGAAACGAGAGGTTGCGGCCAGGGCACTCATACGTGGAAGGTATACTTGATGTATCCCCAGAACTGATCCATGGGGACGAGGGGGAGCCGGCTAGTGGACTCCAGCAGGAAACTCAGCTTGTAGACGCAGCGCAGCAACGGCAGCAGCCTGGGCGCAATGGCCCTTCCATGCGTCTTGCCATGAAGGCGATCCAGGCCGGCGACGAATCCGATGAGGTTGGCCTCGCGCCAGATTGGTTGGTCAAAGGTCTCGAGGCCGCGCCGCCGCCACGCTTCCCCCAGCTCCTCGCGCACGTTGTGGAGGGCGCTGGCGAGGTCTTCGCCCGCATTGCTGGAGGGCTGCGGGAGGGTAAGCTTGCGGCGGTACTGGTCTGGGCTGGGCTGGTCGGCGCTCATGGTTTGGGTGGCTGTCGTCAACTCATTCTTGCCTTTGGAGGCGGTTGTGTCATCCCATCGACTGTGTGGGGGCCGTGGCGCTGTGCTGTTTTTATCAGGCAGGCTGTTGCGCCAAGTGCTGAGGTGGTCTTGGCTCCTGCCATAGTCCGCCTTGCTGCCTAAAACCTGTATTTGAGCATCGCATGACGCAACCAAAGCCAGTGGCCAATTTATAGAGTATCATGACAAGCCTAACAATTGACGCATGAACCACTAACGAGAACTGTGTTCTTTTCTGAGCTTGGCTTAATGGGTGTAGGATACATCATATGGGTTCAATCTGCTCTACACTGATTGACTCGTAAGGCTGACTACCCTACAGAGTCTCATCAAGCATCATGACCAAGTAGATGATGCGTTCTTGGAGTCGCAAGTTTGACAACAAACTTTGATTCGTCTTCTGGTCAAATTCCAACAATCTCGATTAGAAATAAACATCAAATTGGGCGCTAGTGTGTCGTGTTCAGCTGTTAGCAAACCTGATCAGCGAACAGGCGAACCATCCCGTGCAAAACACCAAACCCAACCATCAGCCCAACGATCACAACATGCCAGCCTCAAGCTTACTCAATCGCATGATCAAAGGTCTCCTGCATAACCCTGATACATTTCCCACCTGCCCATGGCCCAAATGCAGCCCAAACACTTGCCGCACATCGGAGCCGAGGCACTTCCGCATCAGCCGCATGAGCCGCCCGAGCCACTGGAGCTCCCGCGGCCCGCAATACCCGAGAGCACTGGCAACGTATGACACGGGATTACCGGATTCTCTCGACGAAAATTGCAGCAGGATGCACACGGGCTTGCTCGACCGCGCATGGGAACATCCGTGCCAGCTGTCCTCGGGATTTTGGCATGTCCCAAGGGGTCGCACGCATCTTGAAGATGAGAGCGCCACACGCGTGAGCCACACATCGACAGGCGACCCACCTCATGTCTAGCATCAATCATAGAGCAACTCAGGAACGTAGAAGAATAGTGTCAAATAATAGTAGCAAAATCTGCTCCTTGAATGTATAGTCGATACGCGACAAAAGCTGCATGCATCATCCCAAACACTATCAATACATTGGTTATCCTGTACGCCAAATATCGGTCCTAGCCACTCCCGTTTTTGGTATGAGCTACAACCCGTTTCCTCTCTCGTCTGCTGTCCTGTTCCCTGTTCCCGTCTCATCTAAGGGTGTTGGGGGGCGGTCGCCGCTCATAGTTCGTTACAGCGTCGTCAAAACAAGTAAAAAAAGCAAAGCAGGCCTTTTGATCGTCTTTCCCATCCATCCATCCAGTTGGGAGGGTAGGAGATGAAGGAAAAAAGAGACTGCCCTTAGATCTCCAGGGTGACCTCCTGGCCCTTGACACGGCCAATGACCTGTCCAGGGGCGTACTTGGGGATGACCTCGTCGTCGTGCAGCATCTCAAACTCCTCGGTCGCGTCGCGGCCCATGAAGTTGAGGATGGCCTGGACGCCGCCGGGGTGCTCCTCGAGCCAGTTGGTCAGGTCCATGACAACACCCTTGACTACCACCCACACATCATCCTTCTTGTTATGCTTAGCAATCTCTTCCATGGTAAACTCCTTCTCAGGAATCTTGAACTCCTTGGGGTCGGGCTTACCGGCTTCCGCGGTGGGGCCGGCGGAGGTAGAGGCTTGCTGGGCGATAGCGGCGGGGGCGCCCGAGCCAGAACCGGCACCGGCGGCCCACTCAACGGTCAGCCGGCCAGGAGCAGCAGGGTCGAGGTGGAGAGAGATCTGGCCGACACGCTGGGCAGCGCCACCGACGGCACCAGAGAGAGCCTGGCGGAAGAGGTAGTTGCTGGCAGTGTCACCAGCAACGCGGCCGTAGACGACACAGCCGAGCAGCGAGGAACCACCGAGACGGTTGGCGCCGTGGACACCACCGGCAAGCTCACCGCAGGCGTACAGGCCCTCGAAGGGCTGCTTGTCCTGGTTGAGGACCTCGGCCTTGTCGTTGATCTCGATACCACCCATGGTGAAGTGGAGGACGGGCTCCATGACGGCGACGTGGAAGTCGTCGTCGACGTCGAGGGGAGTGTTGTGGAAGTACTTCTTGCCCCAGGGGTCCTTCTCCTTGCCGTCGGCGATGGCGTTGTACGTCTTGAAGGTGCTCTGGAGGTGGGCGGGGGTGCAGCCAATCTCCTTGGCCAGCTCCTTGCCAGTCATCTTCTTCATGAGGCCACGGCCCGAGTAGTGGCGGGTGTGGAAGTCGAGGACCTTGGAGGCCTTGGAGTTGAGGACGAGGCGGATGGGGAACTTGTTCTTGTCCTTCTCCTTCCACATCATTCCCGAGACGTAGTCACGGTGGCCGAGCTCGTCGCAGAAGCGGTCGCCGTCGGCGTTGAGCAGCAGACCACCCTCACCACGGAGAGCCTCAGCAGCGAGGAACTTCCACTTGGAGCCGGGGTCCTTGGGGTCGACCAGACCAGTGGGGTGGACCTGGACCTTGTCCATGTCGATGCCGTTACCGCCAATGGCCATGACCATCTTCTGTCCGTCACCGGTGGCGTGGGTGCCGTTGGTGGTGGCCAGGTCATAGGTATCGGGGCGGTGCTGCTTGAGCAGAGAGGTCTCGGTGAAATCGGCGGCGTAACCACCGGTGGCCAGGATGACGGGGCCTTCGGCGGAGATGCTCTCGCCGTTGTGCTCGTACTGGACACCGGTGACCTTGTTGCCCTCCTTGTTCAGGCCAGTGACGCGGGCCTTCTTGATGATCTGAACGCGCTCGGGCTCCGACTCGGCGAGCTCCTCCAGGCGCTGCATGAGGGCGTAGGTGATGGCCATACCGGGGAACTTGGCATCGTGGCCTCGGTGGGTTCGGGGCTGGGAGTGACCACTGGACGAGGAACGAGGTTAGCTGGATGCGTATGTGCGCGCGCGCAAGGCGGGCAAGAATGAAGCAGTGCATTGCTTACCCGAGACGGGAGACGAGGGTGAGGTCGAGGTTGAAGACATCCTGGAGCCACTCGACGGCGGCAGCAGACTTGTAGGTCAGGACCTTGATGAGGTCGGGACGGGCCTTGTCACGGGCGGACTTGAGGGTGTCATCGTAGAACTGCTTGACGCTGTCGGCGATGTGGTTGTCGACCTGTGTGCGGGTCAGGGCACCGTTGATGCCGGAGGTGGCCTTGGTGGAGTTGCCGCCGAAGAAGCCTGGGCGGAGAGGCGAATCAGGTCAGCTACAATTACAAGCCACAGAAGGGGGCAGAACGTGGGTCGCATCCGGGGAAACCCCCAGGCTCGGGACAACAGGCGCCTAGTGCCAATGGCGCATTGCTGCGCGTGGGAGCCTTTTTGGGGGCCGTCTGGTTGCCTCGAGCCTTGGGCCCGGATCTTCACGTGCTAGAAGGCTACTCACTCTGCTTGTCGAGAACAATGACGTTGCCGCCAGCCAGGTAGATGGTGTGAGCTGCTGACAGACCGGAAACTGCAGCGCGAGGGAAAGTCAGCAAACGGGAATAAAACACGGCAATTGTGACCGGGAGGAAACCATCGAGATCGCCCCAGACTTGCTCTGGAGGATGCGACTGCGCTGCGCTGCGATGTGCGGCGCTGGGGCGGGAGCTTGAGGGTCGCCACCCGCACCCTCAGCGTTGCCATGACCGTAGCGCAGGACTCAAGGCCGAGGCGAAGTTGCGGTGGGCGCATAGTCGCAAGATGGTGGGCAGAGGGACAGTGGCAAGGAGCAGGAGGAACTTACGGCCGCCGCCCACGACAATCACTCGAGGAGCCATGTCTGTGGTAGGTTGTGTCTCTGGGGGGAAGGGTCAACAGGAGGGTTGTGTTGTGTTGGTGTGAGGAGGAAGATGGGCCCGGATCGAGGGAGAGAGCAGGATGGAGAGGGAGAGAGAGATGGTCGAGAGGGAAAGGGAATGTCGGTCTTTGGGGGTGGGCAAGAGATTCTTTAAGTTTGGCCTGACGGACTTGGATGGAGACCAGACATGGCCCCAAGGCCGAGGACGAAACGAGGCTTGGGCTTGGGGAAGGGCGGCTTGCGGCAGGCGAGCCGAGGTAGGTTGGAGCACGGGATACCGCCGTACCCTGAGGAACCCCACGCCCGCCGTCGCCGCTGATCCCGCTGGCTGGCCCCTCGCTGTTGCAGCGCCCTTCAGGGCTCTCCAGCGACTTTGGTAGCGTCGTGGAGTGAGCAGAGTGGGTGCAAAGGGGGTGGTCACAGCGCTGTTGCTGGGTAAGACCCACTGAGCCGGGGTGCTGCTAGCGGTATTACGCAGCTCGCGACTGTCATGTCTGGTCCGTCTCTCATCGATGATGGGCACACCGGCTTCTCACGGATAGTGGCGATATCTATGTTTTGCGCTCGGGGCTATAAGTCAACGACAGGCCGGCCGCATAGATTCTGCGGGTGCTTCATAGGCCTCATCATGACGCCGTCTCTCCTTTCTGCGGCTGATTGCGGCCATCTCGCCAAAGGAATGCTCCTATCATGGTCATGAAGCAAGTGATGTCACCCCCCAGGCCACCCCCCATAAACAGACACAGAGCATGGCAGTGGCTCTACCACTCACTGGCCACCAGTAGCGTGCGTGCCACGGGGCGAGGCCAAATCAGCTGCCAGCTTTTGCTCAGCACCCCGGACAGACGTACGAGACCGCACAGGCTCTCCAGCACTCACACCGAGCAACGCCAACGGCTTCAATTGTATCTTGTCTGCTCGGCTTGTGCCTTTACGAAAATCCAGCACGTCCATAGCATCTCTCTCGGATACCAGCAGTGATCCATAACGACCCCCGCCACAGGTCCCCCCGTTGAGAAAAAAAACCCAACAGCTTTCCCCTCGTCTCGCGTCAAGATGTGCCGAGCGAGCCAACCCCCAGCATGGTCGTCCCAGCACCGCCAGGAGCTACTGAGCCAGCGCCTACGGCCTACACCCCGACTGGCGCCCGGCCATGAGCGCACTTCGTCCTCCGCTTGCACAAATGCACCGAACAAGATGGTAGCGCGATTGCGGAGTGCAGCGGGATCCCAATCTCTGGGATCGGGGCTTTGATTAATTGCGCGGGCAGCCGCTCCCGGTCCAACAGCTCACTCTCAGGCAATCGCCCTCCTCCTGTCGGCCCTGGGCCAGACCGTGGCATCCGAACGGACAGACACACTGTAGTACTACATAGAAAAGCGCCATGCTCCCCAATTCCCCAGCTCCGAGGAATCTTGCTGTTGCTCCATGTCCTGTGGCCTCGTCTGCGTGCAGCGACGCCCCTGGCGTGCCGAGGTCCCCGCTTCTTACTTGGGGTCGCTACCTTGTCTTGGGCGGCACCACAAGAGGGGGACGAGGTACTTGGTCTGGCTGGGTCTTACTGTGGGGTGGGACCGTGGGATCAGTCTTGCTCGCTGCCCAGAAATACCGAGGCGGCGAGGTCTCCAGAGCCGGCGGGACCTGGCTTGTTACAGACGCACTACTCAATGGCGACAGCGGCACATCTGTCCGTCCTCGACTCGTGCGTGCTGTGCCCTGGCTGTGTATAAAGCCCCAAAACTCCAATAGGCGAGGGGCCAGCGGATGGGCACTGCACCTGCAATCGCTACTTTCCCTTCGCGGCGATGCTCGAGGCCGGCTTCTAGTCAAAAAGTGTCACTGCCGTGCCTTGCCTCTCCCGGAAGCATGTGAATGCGCCGCACAGAGAGCGGCAGCTCCCACACGACCGCAAAACAGCCTTCTTGCACGACTCGGACGCACGCCCCGGATTCCCCATTATTTGCACTCGCCTCCACCACTCCCAGCGCAACGCTGACGCCGGCTCCACCCTGACATCCCCATGCCTCCCCCAGACGGACAACTTCCCGAGCGGCGGCGTCCCGAAACAGAGGCCCGGACAGGTCGCCGGCAGTGGAACTCGCCGTCTTGCCATCGGTCAGATGACCATGTCCGTCTGTTCGCCGGTCATGGAAAGGACGAGAGAGGCATCAGTGCATTCTAACACCCTCCCGCCCATTGGCCGCCCCAGCACTCGGCCCCTCGAGTCTACAAAGGCTAATGAGAGGCTAAGCCTCCAGCCCTTTGGCCCGCCCATGAGTCGTGTCCGTACTGGGAAGCCATCCAGAACGGCTGAGACGCTTTCACATGTGAAAGGGCGAACGCAGGCGGACGACTGGACACATGACACCCAACGTCATTGACAAACATCAGCATCAGCCGCCACTGGCACTGCATCTCCACCAGCTGGGCCGGTCTTGGCCATTCCAATGGCGCTCTGCTGTCTTCCTCCGCATGTAGCTAACTGCAGCCCTGCCTCCGGACCCTTTCCCCAGATTCTCCAACGCCCCCATCGCCAAGTTGAAGTCTCGAACCGACCCCAAACAGACCGTCGCCCGGTTCCTGGGGCGTGGACCCTTGTCTCCTCACTCAGACCATCTGGCTCGTCCACATGACTCCCCTCCATCGCCCCGGCAGTGTCTGTCGCGCAACTTTTTACATGTGAAAGCCCTCCGCATCACATCATCCACAAAGTCCACCACCCGCTGGTCCATAACCGTTGTCTTCCCCGGATTATACGACCGCATCTGTAATTTCAGGAAGATGATATCCGGCCCTCCGTCAGCCAATGCTACTCTGGTCTCAGCTGCGGCATGCACATGCGGTCGTCTGATGCAGTCCTCGGACCGTAGGTTGCATCTCTTCAGGCTTCGCATCGGCCATGGCGTCCATCGGCAATCGGGCTCAGTAGTCTCGCCATGGTGTATGCCCCAAAGGCCTAGTCCGTGCTGTTGGATGAGGAATTTGCTTGTGATTTTCGCCCCACTGACGGTATTCCGTGTACTATTCACAAGGAACCCGCTGGTGCAGGGTCACTCTTGTTCATGGCCCACAAGGTTGTCATGAGTCGCCCAGCAGGAAATTTTGTGAGGTCGTTTTAGAAATCCCTTATTTTTAGGAGCCACGAGATGGCATCCTGTAGCATCGTTGAATGGTGGTGTATACCATAACCTTGTTTACGACGGTCCATCCAAAGTCTGTACAAGACATCCAGAACAGTAAACCGAGTTGGTTAAAATAGCTACATGGCGGCCAAACGGATTCGATTCCTTCTGTTCGCGCTGGCTCTAATACAGGCTATGTGGCTGTCATGTCTAGGATAAACGAACAGTTCATGACAGGCAAGGAATGTTGGCGCTGGAGTAGTCAGCCAGTGGTCTCGTGACCCGTCACGTTGGACCCCTCAATGCGCAACTTGCTTCTGGCCCATCAGCAGCGAGAATTCCGGTCACTCATGACGTACCACGTCGAGCCGCCGTCCCACCTTCGAACCGCCACAGTCGACGACCTCATCTCGCCAGGGGAGCCATTGCTGCTCCTGCGCCCCTCATCGCCATGAGACCCATCCACATCGCCATCGCAGCCCTCGTGCCCCTCCTCACCACCGCCCAGCAAGTGCCCCTCGCCGACGCCGACCCCAACCCCGCCCCAATGCCCGATCCCGATCCCCGTGAGCTCATCGGCCACCTCCCCAAGATGGTGCCGCCCGAGGACAGCAACGGCGCTCCGGCCAAGCCCAAGGACGGCGGCAGCAACACCATTGACAAGCCCACCACCGTGCAGCCCAACATCGCCATCACCGACATGCTCGGCTCCCTCCGCTCCATCACCACCTTCTCCTCGTTCTCCCGCCTCGACCCCATCATCGACTCGCTCCTCGGCGACCTCTCCTCCAACGCGACAGTGCTGGCCCCGACCAACGCCGCCATCGACGACCTCCCCCGCAAGCCCTGGGAGGACCCCCGCCAGTACGACGAGTTCGGCGCCAATGCTTACCAGGGCGACGACGGCCAGGAGCGTGCTCGCAACAACATGCGCCGCTTCGTCGCCGCCCACATCGTGCCCCGCAGCCCCTGGCACGCCGACGAGCGCGCAAAGTCACTAGGCGCCGTCAAGGAGGTCTACTGGGTCGAGCGGGATGGCCGCCGCTTCCTCATGCCTGACGAGGTCGAGGTCGAGCGCGTGGCTGGCCAGGTCGCCAACGGCGAAGTTGTGAGTTGCCCCCTGCTGAATAGTTGCGCGTCATGCTACCGTTTACTGACTATTGGTCCTAGTGGATTCTCAAAGGCGTCTTGAACTACGCGTGAGGGCCCTGGGTGGGAAATCTGGGTGGAATTCTCTATTTCTTTTTAACTGCATGATGTGAATGATTTCGGGATACCAGCAACATGAGGCAATGAATTTTGTATGACGCGATATAAGCATTTCTTAGAGTTACCTAATGCAATACAAGACCGGAGTTGAGCGGCCGTAGCGAAGATGACAAGTTCCTAGTCCTAAATGTGTGTGGCAGCGATATCCGCAGAACGCAGCACAATCGCGCAACCCAAAGACAGCACCAAGTAAGGATAACTCGGAGATGACTAGATGAGTGCGACCATGGCTTTGCCAACAGTATCTGGCCCACAGATCCTCGCGAATTGAATGCTCAAGGCCACCTATCGTTGGTGTTTCCAGCTAGCAGGATTTCTACATGTCGCCTGTCCAATCCCACAACCACAAGGTGCAGATTGGGTGTAGGGAGAGGATGCCCTCCTCTATTCCTGCGTCCAAGATGCCATGGGGCCGTAGTAAAACATCCAGTTCTGGTAAACAGGAAGACGTGCACTTGCCCCGTAGAACACGCGGTTCTACAGAGCCACGAGTTGGCTCTGTTCGCCCGCGTCAAGGATGTTGAACTTCTTCCCCCTTTACTTAATCAAGGGAACTGCTAATGCCAAGGTCTGCCTGGTAGGCCACAAGGAATCCTCAATCTTGGACTCATTGGAGCCAAGATCACTGCCACATTTCTTTCCGGTCCTCGTAATTCCACATTGTTCAGATCTCTCCACGTCCATGTGTGACAATCACCACTCCTGACACAACATGGCAAGAAGCAATTGGGACTTAATATCTCATTTTAACAAATTTATAGAGCACCTTTGTCGCCAAGATGATCTACCAGAAGCACGCCCAAACACCCCAATCAAGCACTGCCACTCTCCAATTTCGGCAACCGTCAAGTACGTACAAGTAAGTTGTTCTCATGCGAAACCACGTATGGTCAACGTCCCTCTCCTCGGACTAATACTAGACTAATCCTCCATCCAAAGATGCCCAAAGTATCCAGGTATCAGAATCAATAGGGGAATGTGAAAGAAACAGCTCAACTGTGCAATAAAGATGCCCCAGACAAACGAAGCACAGTTCCAAATTCGCCTTGGACAGCAAATTGGCAGACATCTGAATAGATGGTCTGAAGAAACGAAGATGTAAGGTAAAGATGGAAGTCGAAAAACGATTCGAGGCATATATCCCGCCGAGAGACCAAATCTCGTCATTTGATCATTTTACCTTTGCCCTTTTTGCATCCGCTCCCTCTTCTGCGGCCTCCGTATGAGCGCTGGCGCCAAACTCAGGCGTTTTTCGCTTCGTAGCTAGCGAGTTGTTTGTAACGCTCAAGTTGGAGCTCGAAATATTATTGGGAGCCAGCGAGTTGTCGTCACGTAGGAAACTTGGCCCTGATCCCACCACCGGGGTTGCAAAGTTCAACGGGCTCGGGAGCGTATTGCTCTCACTGCCTCTAAAGTTCCAGTCCGCCAAGAAGCTGCTGGGGCTAGGAAGAAGCTCATTGTTGAGGAAGCGGGAGGGCAACGCAGAAACAGGCGTTTCACCTCCATTGACCGGTTGCTGGGGAGGCGGTCGGGCGAATGGGTTCGGCGGCCCAGAAGCCCCAGCAGACAACAGAGCTGAGGCAGACGGCGAGGGCGGCGGCAAGACAAGACCTGCCTGTGAGTTGTGACGCTGGGGGATTTGGGTGGTAGGCTCAGTCTGGTTCCGTGGTGAGTTCGTTTCTCCATTCGGAGTAGGTGCACCTTCAGAACCACCGTCCGGGATTTGCACCGTCAACCGTGGACCTCGGGGTCTGCTACCTCCTGAGCCTCCGCCCAACTTCAAGCTATCTGATCTTGAAGGGGGTGTGAACGTTGTTTCCGGAATTGACGACAGGGAAACGGTGCGAGCCTTCTCCGATAGTTGACCCGGGGGTCCCGAGCGTGGTGGCTGTGGGGGCGATGACTTTATGCCATTTTCGGCTCTCGTCCCGTCAATCGAATGCGCCCGACTCGCCGCATTAGCAGCCGCAGCAGCTGCTACCGACTCACCCTTTCCAGACTCGGAAGCGAACGAAGCTAGATGCTGTGATAGTATCGAGCGGTTCTCTTCAATGGGCGTGAAGATGCTGTGCGACTTTCTCTGAGGGAGTCGGCGTATCGCAGAGTCGGTATTCAACAGAGGAGGGTTCGGGCGGTCTTGGGGCTCGGTCTTGGGTTCAAAGGGCGGCGGCGGTAGTGGTTCACGTCGTTCAGGTGGTTGCAACTGCGGCAGAGGCGGGGACATCTGAGGTGGATTGGGTGGCAACGGCTGGGCATGAGGCTGAGGCGATGGGTGCTGCGGCGGATGAGCAGTAGCTTGCAATCCTTGTGGAGGCGGCTGGGAACTGTAGGCAGGAGGCATCGAAGATCGGCGGTCATCAAGATACGCTTGCTGAGGCTGCTGCGGTTGAGGAGGCTGCGGTGGAGGTGGAGGCGGCGGTTGTTGCATCTGACTGTGCGGCGGCGGCGGGTAGGGATATTGAGGGTTTGGCTGAGAGACGAGATTTGGTTGATGTGCTACAGGGTTATAAATCGGAGGCGCAGGTATGTATGAGACGCCAGGATGTGTCGGGCCTGGAGGACCAGGCTGGGCGAATCTATGCACATCGTTTCTCGAGCCCGGGCGGGAACCGATAGGTGGCTGTGGAGTGTGCGCGCGCTGGCCTGGGTGAGGTTGAAACTGGCCATTACCGATCGGCGGTGACGCTGAAGGAGTATGATGTCGAATCTGGGGAAAGGGAGGCTGCGGTTGGCCGTGGTAGTGCGGCGGCATCATCTGCCCGTCCATACCATTTGGCGCATGGGGTGGGGTGCCATCACCCTCCTCCTCTTCATCTTCATCGTTTCCCCCATTGAAGTCAGAGGGTCCCTTGTGCTCGCTAGGACCGCCGTGCTATAATCAAGTTAGTTACACAATGTACTTTCTAGAGTGAGCCAGAGCGAGAGGGGAGGTGGTTGGCCAAAAAGCCCACGACGGTCGCGGGCGGTCAAGGCCGTTGGGACTTACGTATTGGTACCGAGCAATGAGATTTCCCATATCTGACGATGAGTATTCATAAAGCTTCTTGTTGTTGCCGAAGATGAAGACGGCGACATCAACTGAGCAGAGCACTGAAAGCTCATGTGCCTTCTTGAACAGGCCGCCCTTGCGCTTCAAAAAGGTGCTAGGGACGCGGCAAGTTAGCTGTACTGTATGAGGAAGACGAGGGCAAGAAGACGACATACACAGAACGATTCCTGTCATCCTTGATGGCCTTGATCTCAATCTTTCGACGCCCCATGATGCCGGGTCGTGCGTATCTGATGGCAGCTCTCTGGCCAAATCGCGCCGAACAGAGGAGACGTGTCTTTGGTTTTTGGGCAAAGCTGGGAGCGCTCGAGTATCGTTGCGAGTGGCGTCACCAGCGTCGGCGATGCTATCGGTTCGTAGTCGCCCTAGGCGCGCAATGCGCGGTAGGATAATCCTCGTCGCGCCAGTCGAGTCGACCCGATGGTCGTCGTCAGAAAGTGGGCGCCAAGTGCAGTTCGCGCGATCAACCGTGCGACAGTCGTCAGGGAGAGGCGTCGTCGGCGCTAGGGGTATGGCGACAGCGACAGCGGGCTGAAGCAAAGACAATCGGTGACGGAGAGGGCCGATGCGAATGTGCGGAGGAAGGAAAAGAAGGCACAGTAAATGGCCTGGAATACAGGTTGCGGAAGGGCGGTACAGCTGCGACAACCAACCAACGAGCTGGCAAAGAAATAATAGAGGGGGTGTGAGAGAACGGACTCTGAGTAGGGAAAATTGAGGGTCTCAAGACGTATTGAAGACAGCCGAGGAGAACAAAGCAGGGAGGAGCCCAGACAGAAGGGTTTGATGCTAAGAGGGAAGGTTGTGGAGGCTGCGACGACTGCACTTGGATGAGCGAGCCGAGAAATTGGGACCCAGCAGCCGTTGCAGAGGCAGTAGCGCGGGCGGTCGCGGTTGGCTTGGGTCGGGGGCTGATACCTTGGCTGGTGGGAGCGTGAGGTATTGCTTTGGTTGGGGGTCTATGCAAGTGGAACCTGCCGATGGGGCCGACACGAGTACCTGAGGGACGGGAAAAAAAGATGGCGACCCTGCCTCAGGACGGCAGACAGACAGAGAGGCAGGTGCTGGGGGCGTGCGCGGCGGCCGGGGGCAGCTTGGGGCAAGTGCGATGCAGGGTGGCCTGTCGCTTGGGTGGAGGGCAGGAGTATTAGCCCAGGTAGGCGTGGTAGCTTCCGTACCTTCTTGGGTTAAGAGGTACTTAGCCTGGGTTAGCAAGCAGGCAGGCGCGCCTTGTCACTCCCGGACTCGGTCGCGTAGCGCACTTGCTCCGCTTTCTTTGGGGGGGAGGGGGTTTCCCTCTCACTTTCGTGGTCGCTGGCCCTCGTCTCCCGTTTTTTTTGCCCTCGGGCGCTCTCTCTTTTCGGGAGGCGATGGTCTCGCAGCGCACCACCAAGAGAGGCTGCAAAGAAGGGCTCTGCGCGGTGTGATGCGAATGCAGGGCAGGCGCAGCTACAACGGGCGCTGATGCGTTTCGATGGGGCTGGATCTGGCGTCTGGGGGGTGTTCGATGGCGATGGGGATTGGGATTGGGATGGTTCTAATAATAGACGGATCGTGTTCACATTTTGCGTGGTGACGGGGTGAGGGGGGAAGAAAAGAAGAAGGCATGGGCGCTGACGGCGAGGGAAAATACTAGTCACGGGAGAACGTGGGCCGCGGTGTGGTGTGGTGCGGCATGGTGGGAAGCTGCTACTGGTGCTGATGCTGCTGCTGCTGCTGCTGCTGCTGGCCGATGGAAGGACCCCGTGCGCATCACGAACGCACGCACAGTTTGGGATGGAGCCGTAGTTATTGTCAGCCTCATGAAGCTTCTTTGTGATCTTCTTCACGCAAGATGGAGCGACGATTGCACGGACAGGGTCCCGACGAAAACTCCAAAACTATTGACGAGTCCCGGCCTGCCTCCATCAGCCATTCGTGCTCTACTCACAAGCTTATCTTCTAGAAGTCGCCCTGCCCCCAGAGATACAACACAGTCATCATCACAAACCCTTCATGCTTCGCCTTCGGTTGATGCGGCTCACTCCCAACTAGCTCTGGCCCCCGAACTTCCTACGCGCTGCTTTACCACCAACCAAGACCCGCGCAAGCCCGCCAACCCACCCAGTCGCGGGTCATCAATCAGCTTTTCCACCGCAAGCAACTGCATCCATCGGTGTACTGTGGCCAGCGCCGGCAGAGTCCAGACTTCCGAAGTCCCATCCTCCACGTGCGCCAGCAAAGCGAGGTGGCACAGGCACGACCCCTGGATATGGGCTAGGACACCAAGGCCACCTAGCCGGCCGAGAGAGTACGGGTTTTGGATCGTCGGTGCCAGCAAGGGGTCTGTCTTCGATTGATTCAATCAGTCACAGGATGAGCTGCATTGTCCAACTCCAGGCTGCACGCCCTTTGTTTCCCCTTCCTTGCTTTGCATTGAGCCCGACTTGCCTCCCTCCCCACTACCTAGTCAGCCCTTTGTTTTCCTCCCCCATAGGCGCCTGGGATTCGCTGCGGATTCATTCCCTAGCAGCCGCTAACTTCTAAACAGCAAGCCTGTTGTCCCACAAGGCTGGAATGACCTGGGCCAGGGGATAGCCGCCACTGATGCCACTGGGCATATCTTAATTATCTGGGTCGACGGACGGACCTCCCCGTCGTCCCAAGCCGGGACCACACGCTGGCTCCCGGCCTCACTGGTGCAGTTGTGCACTCTCTTTCGGGCCTACCAGCGCGCCCTTTTCCGGCTCTCCATGACAGGCTCATCTCCGAGTCGAATACTCTCATACCCGCCAAGGCCAAATGCGAACCAAAAAGGGTATGCCTGAGCTTAGAGGAATGGCGCCTGTGGAGGGGGTGTTGAATTGTGCCGAGCCCCTACGCCAGAGCTCGAGCAGTCTTTGGATGTGCATGATTTCTAGTCGGTCGACACCATCTCTGGGCGACGCCTCGCCGTCAACTTTCGGCTGGACCAATCATCCTGGCCAGCAACCTGGTCCAACCCAGTCCACAAGAGCATCAGCTCCGGCGCTGTGCGCTTGCTGATGTTTCAGATTTCTGCAGCTGCCTCCTCCTTGCCAACCTCCCAGCGCAGATCTGGCGCTTGACGCTTGACGCGCCACTGAGCCTCAGCCTGGTTCAAGGTCACACCCGTACCGCCATCTGCGCTGCAGCCACGGTTTGCGCCATGAATACGGACTACGCCCGTCCGGAGAGGAATGGGAAACGGGAGGCTAGCTCATCGAGCCTTGGAGGGAGAAGCTGTTGCGTTGGGCCGGTCTGGGCAGCATCGAAGTGACAACGGCAAGCACAGGACTAGCACAGCGTCAGTACTTGATGTTGGCATGCCACATCATTCCTCGTCAGTCCGCATTTTGCGCGAACCACTATTTCTTCTTTGTGACGACACAGCCCTACGCCAGACTCACGACGTGTCGCTCGGTGGCTCACCGCATGGCATCTCGCCGTACAAACGCTCTCAACACAACAGGCTGACGTCTTGGCCGATCCCACGTTTCGTTTCGAGCTGCTCCTCCCGTCGCCCGTTGGCCCTTTCTCGCCGGAGGACCCGACCCCAACGCCCTCCATCTCGCCCCAGGCTCTCTTCCCTTCCCCATCCATGCACACAACATCACATAGCCGCCGGTCCCTGTCTTTCCAAGTCATCCTCCTCCCGCCCACACACGAGCGTCTGACAGGTCTCGCCTTGCGTGCAATGTTCGGGGTCGCTTCTAAAAATACGACTCGTGGCTGCGTCGCCTCGCATGCAACCCACGTTACCCACCTGGCCGGGCCAATTAGCCCTCATTTCGACCCCGCCTATGGTTCCACTCCGCTCGTAAATGGGGCTAATTTGTTGCATTAACCCCGACATGGCTCGACTTCCTGGTCATTGTGATTGAGTGGGCATGGGGCTTGTTGCCGGGCATTGGCAGTGGCTTCACCACCTCATCCGTCATCCCCAGCATCTGAGCATGTATTATCTGCACTGCCTCACTCACATTTTGCTTGGGCTTTTCGACGAGTCCAATGGGCGTCCGTTGTGCAGGCGGCGGCTTACACGGCGGGGCCATTTTTAGCCTGACGCAGGGGTTCGACCTCCACCTGCTGGTTCTTCTGGGAGACGAGGACGTGAATGGCTGAGACGTGGCAAAGAACAACTCCTGGCTCCCACGAATATTACAGGCTGCAGCCTGAACTGGTCTCGCTGTTTGTCCTAGACGCCTGCTGCTCTGGTTCCGCCTTCCGGGACCCCTTGTTCCAGATAGTGGTGTTTCCTTCAGCGTTCGGGCAGATCGGCCGTGTCTGTTTGGTGACACTTGACCTGGGTCGTGCTCATACCAGGCCAGAAGATAGCCTCGCCTTGACATTATTGCGCGCCATGCATATTCGCTGGCGGCCAAACAGGCAATTCGTAACCTGATTGCGGCGTTTTCTGGGGGACAGCAATTGCGGGCTCCCCAAAAACCACGCTCCTGTTCTTGGGAGGCCAGGATTGAGTGCTTGCCATCCTCCCGAATCAGTCTTGTCGGCTTGGGTCTGGATTCTTAGCCCATGTTGGAGCAGATCATTGACGCCCAGCCAGTGCAGTTGTTGCACATCGCCGTGGATGTAACTGACTCCTTACGGCACGAAGCTCGCCGTCCGCCGTTTCTTCAGCTAGGTGGAACTGCTTGCCGTGCACAATCCCCACCTGTATACCTGGCAATACTGGAGCACGGCATCCGTCAATCTCCGCCAACCTCCATGGAACCCGCAAAATCCGTCCCACGTGCTGGGGACACCGTCCCCTATATTCAACTCTTTGACTGAATCGTTGAGATTGTGGGTGACCAAGAAGCGCAACTCAAGGCCTAGACTACAGTTACAGGCGACCTTCTCTTGGGCTCTTGGTGCTAATTATTACTAGTATGGATGACATGACCAAAATTAGATCAAGCTGTGGCGGGCCGTGCCTTTGGTCAGCTAGCACCAGAGCCCACTTACTTGCAGGAATTATTTATAACAACTGTGCCTTCAACCTGCAGTTCTTTGCCTCTCGAGCAGATTATGGTTCTGACGGCTTCATCGTACTCGAAGGAATCATCTCGATATCTCAATTGACCATTCAATCATGACGTCCATCGACATTATCAACCTCTCTAGTGGTACATACTAATTATCATCCCTGAACATGTATCAATCGAGATGCCGTGTGCATGTGATCGCTGCACGAGGTTATCCTCAGCGTCAGATCAGATCAATACACACCAACCCCTCAAAACTAAATCCTGATGGCTCTTCCAGCGCAACAAACGGCGGCCGACGGCATGGAGCACCCAAGGTGCGGCGTCAGGCCACTTCAACAGGCCCGTGAACCCTTCCGCCTCCAAGCATTTCCGGCCGGAAGCCAGCCCGCTTCCAACAGGAGACCCGACGAGGCCACGGAAGGAACAGCACTCTGCCAAAAGGGTGATATTTTCCGATCTAGCGCATCCTGTTCCCAAACAGGTTGAGCAATTAATTCCCCAAGCAGGCAAGTAGGAGCCAACCAAAGGGGACCGCACATCCTGGCAGCTCTATTGAGGTTGGCGCCCCGCTGGATGATGGGTAGGGAATGCTGTGCCTCTGGAACCCTAGTCCAGTCACATCTTCAATTGTGCGCGACGACGGCACCCGCATGCCATCCAGTCAGCCCCTGTAGACGCTCTCCCGCCACTTGAAATTGTTCGTGGGACGGTCTAGGCTTGCTGCCCCCCGTTGGACCAAGTTCCCTATCAAGAAGAGCCTCATGCCCACGAACCGAACGCGCCAGCAAGGGGGTCGGACGTCGAGAATGGCCGCCTGCAGGGGCCCCAGACGCCGCCTGCACGCGATTAAAGGACCGTGCTCCAGCCTCCAATCCGCAACAACTCTATCTATGCCGAAAATAGCAGCTGTTCTAGGACACCGGTGACCCAGCCCAGCCTGTGGCCAAAGTCCCTGGGCCTTTTGCTCCCCAGTGCTGAATAAGACGCAGCATTTTCATTGAGGAGAGGCGTTCCCATCCAAAGAAATGGCTTGGCTGCTCAAGGATCTCGCCGGTTGCTGTGAGTGCCCGGGTTGGGGTAGAAAGGAGAATGGTGTTGTTTTGACCTTTACTTTAACAGGAGCCACTGCAGCCCTACGCACCAGTCATGGACAATAGATGCCCTTGCACGGCCGCATTGGCCATCTCTGCGAGTTCTTTGCGCAGCGATTGGAGTAATTTCTACGTAGGACAGCTTCCTCTTTCTTCCAGCTCGCACAGTGATTGTTACTCTACCATCCTCCATGATGACACCAACTAACGACAGCGCCAGTCACAAGCGATTCATCAACGCGGTCCACTGCAACAGCTCAATCTTGCGAGTATTTCAGGTGGGTATTATTATTGCAAAGTCGACAACACGCGCGTTGCTCCCAAATCCGGTTTTTATACAGCCTAGCCGCCCTAGAATGCCAACCACCACCCCAAAAGTAACCATTTGCTCCAACTCCTCGAAATGTAAGCCGAAATGTAAACCTCCCTTTTGGGCCTTCGGGCCGTTTTGCCTGTTCGTTTTCGTCGGCCCCGCGTTCGCATAGTACCTGCCAACCGACGCAATGTCCCGTCATTCGGCTTCAATCTCCCTGCGACGAACCGCGTTTCATAGGCCAAGAATCCCCTGGTCGCCGTCCAGGGTGCGCTTCCCTACGCCCAGGGTCGAGACGGCTTCATGCTTCTCTCGACTCATGGAGGCGAGCCGGCGTTAGCTGTCGGGGCATTGTAGTTACCAAAGCCGCCGTGCTCGGCGGCACCGTTGTCCGCCTTCATCGTCCCGTTAAGCAGAGGGCATAACCTTGAGCCAACCAGTTAGTACATATGAGATGACAACGCAATGAAAGTGTGAAAATGCGAATGCTTCAGTCCGCGGCAGTCCCTCAGTGTCTCATACGGCTATACCGATACTTCGGCTTAGCCCTCTCACGTCGTATGCGCTCTGCCTGCCTTCTCCTCTGCTCGGCTTCGCGGCGCGCGCGAGCTCGCTGCTGCCCTTGTTCGCGGGCCCTGCGAGCTGCCTCCTTTCGCAGCTGCTCAGCTTCGCGAAGTTCGCGGGCCTGCCTCCGCTTCCGCTCCCGCACTTGGCGTTGCTCCTCTTGAAGACGCTCTTTTTCGGCAGCCCGCTCGTTGCGCAGGCGCTGCATATCAGCAGCACGACGCTGCTGTTCTGCTTTCCTCTCAGCCGCTTGGCGAGCTCTGGCCTCACGACGCAACGCCATTCTCTCCTCCACGGCGCGCCTTTGGGCGTTCTTTCTGGCTGCCCGGTCGCTACTCTGAAGAGACTTCTGCAGAGCGGTTTTCGGTCCTTTGCTCTTCTTTTCATGCTTGTCTTCGTCGCTGCTTCGGGGGGCCCACCAATCAAAAGCAATACGAGGGGGTGGTGAGGCGGGGGAAGGAAACACCATACTTCTTATTTGTCTTGATATGTCCCACTTGGCCACAATTGGCACACTTTCGAGTAGTTCCAGTTGGGATCTTGACCTCTCCGCTGACGCTGGGAGATCCGGCGTCTCCGATGCTGGCTTTTTGGTGGAGTTCTTTTTGCTGTTCGCGGGCTTGTCGTCGTGCCTTGTTCTTCTCCAGTCTCTCGAGTTCCTTCTTAATACTATCCGGAAGGTCAGTTTGGCGCTCACGGCTACCGAGGCGGCGACGTACCGAATTCCCGCAAGACGGTCGTGGTCGGCATTACCCGTAGGTCGGGAGCTGTAGATGCTGTGGAAAGATAAGTGTAAGCTGGTGCTCTAAACTCGAGGCCAGCGAGATCCATATCAGAGCCTGGGCTTCCAACTCCGTATGTCTGCTGTTTCTTCTTTGATGCGAACCCCCTGCGCGGCAGCTGATGACGCCGCGCTTTGGAGTTGGGGCGGTGGACGTACTCTCTTTCCTGCAGATCGGCTTCAGTTCGCCGCTTCATATACTGCGAAATGACGACCGGATCGTGTACGACTTCTGCGCGTTCCTGTATTGTTCCATCCGGCATCCGCACTTCTCTGGTGATGCGAATTGCACGCTTATTATGTCGACTGGACGACGTCAAACCGCTAATTTGACTAGTCCCGTCATCGAACTGGGCGGGCGTCGCGGCCGTCTGGATGTTGAATCGATCGTCCTCGTCTTCTGTTACGGCAACATCCTTGTCATCATGCTCCTGAGGATCTGAGAGAGTAGACTTCTGCTTCTCCCAGATCTCACGGATACCTTCCTCGTACATGGCCTGTTGCTTCTTCACGTTGTAGGCATGGCCACCATTTGCCCGCTTCTCGCGCTCCATGGCATCGGCAGAGGTGGCGAGGGGTCCTTGCACAGCTTCGATATAGCCTCCCTTCATTGAGGTGCGAATGAAGCTGAAACCCAGGCCGTGGCCCGTAGGGTCTCCCTCACCATGAAGCTGCAGCATGGCCTTCTGGGCGCACGCATCAATAAACGCTTTGGTCGTCTTCCAGGGGGCCATCTTGTCGGCGAGTGTTTCCTCCTGCTTCTCTTCCTTCTTCTTAGTCCCCTTGGGTGCACGGCTTCCTTCCTCGTCGCCGTCATCGTCTTCCGCTTCAGCGTCCTGCATTGTCACGTCGTCGTCGATGTTGGCGTTACGAGGGTCGTAGCCGGCATCCTCGAGTTCTTTGATACCGAGCTGCATAGCATCGAGCAGACAGACCTCTTCAGGCTTGATCATGGCGCGAACCGAGCTTTCATCGGGAAGAACTTCACCGGGCTTCAGACGCCACATTCCCTTTTCGCCACTCTCCCGGTCATACTGAAGGAATTCTTTGAGTTTCTGCCGGTTCTGGGTGTCTGTCGAGTCCGCAATGTGCTTTGTTATGTCCGACAACTGGCAATTGTCCGTGCGGCTGTGTCGAATCATTCGGAAGGCCAGCATCTTCATCCGGTTCTTCGAAGCATTAGTCACCTTTCTACTATGTGGTCCAGGAACCTCGACGGAGGGAAATTGCTGGCCCACAACATGGACATGATCAATCTTGTGCATAAACCATTTTGATCCATATTCTCCGGTCGTGCTGCGAGTAATGAGGAAGTCTGTGTTTCGAGGGGTATGCTTGAAGACAGGCGCGCGATACATCTCGTTGTGCAATGTGGGCACAGTCTCTCCGGCGTCGACGGTTCCAAAAAGAGAGAATGGAGACCGATCTTCGGGAAGCAGCATGCGGTACTCTCCAAGTTCCCGTTTGGGCAACTGATCGTCTTCGCTGTTGTCCTTGCGGCGATAGTAGTTGATCAGCCGATTTCCCATTCCAAAGCTGCTCAGCACACGTGGCCGCTGTTCGCAATACTCGAAGAGCACAGCAGTAGAGTTGTCGCTGATGCTGAGGTCCTTTGACTTGATGAACACCTCATGAGCCTTGCCCTTCATCTGCTTGCGCTTGTGATGGGCAGGTTTGTCGAACTTGATGATGTGACCAGCAAACTTCTTATACCTAAAGCGAGGGCGATGATACTCATCGGTCGTACCACCAAGCTTAACTTTGTAGTAGGGCCATGAGAGCTTGATAGCCGGCATGCTGTGTTCGACGGAAATGTTGCCAAGGGTTGCGCGGACCTTGCTTTGGTGGTTTTCCTTCAGCGCTTCGTATGCTTCGTCGTTGGAGATATTGAACCGCTGAGAAACATCTCGACCCAGGTTTCCGTTGGCCATGCGCTTCAGTTTCGCCTCTTGTCGGGGTCGCTTGGCCTGCTTGTAGTCCTGGGGCTCGATGAGAAGATAGGGGTCGTTTGGTTCCCAATGAACTGTCATTGCGCCCCGCCGGGTGTCCTCCTCGAAGTTGTCAAACGAGGAGGGTGCCTTGTACCGAGGGATCTCGGGCAGTCCGGGCTGGATAGCTCTGCGCTTCGTGGGGCGTGGCTGCGAGTCATCTGCAATATCCATCAAGAACTCGGCGTCCCATTCGTCGTCCTGTTCCTCGATGTGTCGCTTCTTTGACTGAAGGGCCTCCTGTTCGGCAATCTGGCGCTTCTTAAACTCGTCCTCGATCATGTCGATATGGGCGCCCCAGTCCTCACAAGCCAATTCGATGTCTCGCAGGGTAAAGCCACCGACAGTTTCGTTGTCAGACTCTTGATCCGCCTCGAATTGCGTGGTATTTTGGGACTCCCCTGTTTGCTCTTCTGTGCAAATAACCAGGCCCCTTGAGTCACCACTAGCCTTTGGCTTGCCGGGGATTCTAAAAAGCTTCTCTTGGTCGGGGGCGAGGTCAAGGCTGAGCTTGCTCGTGACAAGGTGCTTAGGTTTTTTGATGGGCTTCTTCTCCTTCCATGTGGCCATCTTCGGAGGCAGCAGCTCGCTCCATGTCAGAACGTGGCCCTTCTTGAAGGCAGGCCAGGCTGCTTTGAGGAGATCTTCAACCGTCTCGGCCGGCGCGGGGATGTCGGGGTCTTGGTTCGCGCCGGAAAGGTGAGGCTCAGGGTCGAAGTTGATGCCGGCAAAGCTGAGGCTGGCATCCAGGGGCTGGGTGTCGTCGCCAGCGTCGGCGTCGCGAACATGGGGAGCTGGGGAGGAGGGCGCGAGCGTGGGGTCCATCGGCGACGATGGCCCTTCGCCAAACAGGTCGTCAGCATCGTTACTAGTTCCACCATCATCCGTCAGGCTGGGCATCTCCATGGAGGTGCCAGCACCCGGTTCTTCTTCGGGGAGGTCGTCATCGCTGATGTCTTCGAAATCTTCGGCATCGTCCGCCTTGCCCGACTGGTCGAACGGCGTGTCGTCGAGCTTGAGGCCCCCGTTTCCACCCTCCTGGCTCTGTTCCAGGAGGCGCGAGATCTCGCGCTCGTCGGCGGCATCTTGGGCCTTCCAAGCCTGCTCGTCAAAAGACGAGAACTCGTTGTCGTCGGCCATGATCGTGATGGTGCAATCTCCCCTCGTTCAGGCTCCGGAGCCGCAGCAAGATTGGGGCGCTTATACCATGCTTCGGCAGCCGGTAGCTCGATACGTGTTCCGTGCGTCTGGATCTCGATGCAGAAGAGCGGCGGGCGGCGCGGGCGCAGGGGATGGCGATTCTGCGAAATGAGGATTCACGGTCGAAGTCGCGATCCAGCTGTCGAAACTCGCGGCCTGTTCTGATGAGTCAGCCAATCGGAGCGAAGGGTGGCGGAAGCCGGTGCTGGCCCAAGCGCCACAGGTAGAGTAGTGGGGGAATCTCGCGGGTGTGACCCACCAGCTTCAAGGACGAGACAAGGGTGATGGGCGCTTTTCGTGTACTGTCTTGTCGAGTTGATGGCCTAAATCGGTAGAGACGAGGCAGAGACCTTGGTGTCTACGCAGAAAATTATTTCTGGGCGTTACTGCTAGCCAAAACTCTAGGCGGCGCTCTGGAGTTGGAGAAAGCCAACAGATGGAGCACCAGTAGCTTCTCACCTGAGTTTCTCACTTTGGCGGGTGAGCACACGGGCAACTTGGGTGCAGAGTTCAAGTTTTGGGCAATGGTGCTTGCATATAGCGCGGTTTCATAGCAAGTGCACCCTCCAAATCCGAGTCGTCAAGGGATAGAAGTAGCAAGCAAGCGTTGTAGCCTTCGTAGGGGAGTGTAACGGGGGGTGGGATAACGAAACGCGGAATCCTGCTTGACGGATGCACAAGAAAGGCTTCAGCTACGGAGCACTGTTGAGGCAAAAGAGCTAAGAGAATTTTGCACTGCAAAACGCGGGTTAAATAGACAGCTCAGGCGTTGGTGATTCACTCTGACGCGTTCCGTGAAGCATTACCTTGCTGTTCAGTGAACATACAGGTGCGTCGTCCAGGCACGTCAACAACAATCACGGGCAAACCCAAGACTTAAGGAGCAAATCCTCCAAGAAGAAAAACAATATACAAGGTACATGTGATGGAGCCCAGATTGAAGGACAGGTGGAGGGCCTGGTAGTCCAGTTTGCATTTCCAGCCAGGCCAGATCATCCGCGACAGCCTAGGGTAGTCGTGCCTCGACAACCCCCCAGCTCCTCGCCCGTTCATGGTAGTTGCCTTGGGTAAAGAGCTCGAACAGGGCCTCATTCGGCGATCAGAATATGTTATATTAGTCATTGGAGAAGAGAGAGGTTGGATGAGTCTTTGGCGTGGCTTGTACGGATTCACTGCCACCTATATTCCTCTTGGCAGACACACTCTAACGCGATAGTACAAGAATGACACTCTATCTTCCTAGACTGCGTATACACGCCACCATAATATAGTCTTCTCAAATCGGGCATAGGGATTTTACTTTATCGGCAGTGTAGCGGCGGGTGTTGGCAGCGATGGATGGGCCGCTACCGTTTGGATGCGGACGCAGGAAGGACTCATTTAGCAAACGCGATTGATTGCTACCTTGGCTGTCATGTGGAACAGAACATACCGAAAATCCCCATTGCATTTAGCGTTCTCTGCTGCGACGCCAGTCTCCTACTTGCAGGACAGAGACCCAAAGCTCGCCGCTGTTGGCCTGTCCTTGCGACAAGGCATTCTGACTACTGGTGTTTCAACCTGATCATCGCCACGGGTGGACCCGGATGCTTTGTGTAACCGTCCCTGATAGCCCAAAGTACGGGATATAGCTGCGCTGCTGTGGTTATAATCGTGACAGAGCGCGCACCAAGCACGTCGCTGTCGGGGATCCGGTGCCTAAATGAGTTGTCCAGGAATGATATGTCCAAAGAGCCTCAAGCGGTCAGACCGAGCCAGTCTGTTATGACTACCTTCCATCCGCAAGAGCGAGTCCTTCTGCTACCCGTGTCTGGCACTTGGCGCGCTCTCTGAAACGCCCAACGAGGCAGTGTCCGCAATCGTGAGCAATCGCTCACACGGTTCAAAGTCCCATGGCTCTGGGTGTGGTGCTTACGTGGGAGCAGGTCGCATTCCCCCAGCCTGTAGCAATTGGCCACACACTCACGACAGCTCATTCCTGTGTGCCTCTAGTGGCATGATGGTGTTGTGTGAGGTGGCGTTGCCGTGTGCCATGCTGCGTTGGCGGTAGCGAATCCAGGGGCTTTGAACGGCCTCAGACCAACTAAGGCATCCCATTATCGTGGCTGGAATATCGTCGTACCCGAACCCAGGCAATGTTGAACCTCCGATGCTTGATGGGAGGGCTCAAGCCCCCCGCCGAGCTTAGGAGGTTGCCAGGTAGGAGGGGGCGTGGCGTTGTTCGGTGTAGTTCTGCTCCGGAGGTGCCCATCAAAGGCGCGAAGAACAGGTCTTATCTCCAGATCATCATCCATTGTTGGTGCCGTCTGGCAGTGAATTGACGTTGGCATGTAACTTGACATCAGAAGAATTGGCGAGAAAGAACCCGTCGTAGGTATCCAGCTGGCACTGATTTATACATAAAATGGTGGTTAAATTTTCAGGAGCTATCTACGTTGCCGTCCCAGTCTATCCCATTTTGCAAAACACTGGATTGCTTGCTCCAGGCGCAAGTCGAACCAAACGCCCCCAAGAAGAAAACCCCCCGGTCTGGCTTCCTCAAACCATCATAAAGAGTCATAAAGCGGACATGGTATCTAATCGAAAGAGGCAAAAGTACAAACGCAAAAGACAGCACTCAATCGAGCGATTAGATCATGTACACGGCGCCCACGACAGCCACAACCACAGGCCAGAGGCCGAGCACCTCGACAGCGCGGGATGCGCCGGAACCGGTGGACGAGCCGGCGGGGACGGCGCTGGCCTCGCTGGTGTCGTTGGCCAGAGTGCCGTTCACCAGCAAAGTCTTTGTGCCCTTGTACTCGCCCACGGTGACCACGTCGTGCTTAAGCTTGCTGTACTCGCCGTCGCCAACCAGGGAGTCGAGATATGTCTTGTCCATGTTGTTTTCGCAGCCGCAGTAGGCGAAACGGGCGCAGGCGCACATGACGGGGAGCTTCTCATCCTTGTCGGTGGTCTTGTTGTGGAACTCGTACGTTGTGGTGTTGTCCTTCTGGTACATGTAGGCGCCGTAAAGCCAGACGCCGGGCCAGAAGGCCAGAGCGGTGCCGAGAAGGAGGAAGGGAACGATGCCGGTGAGCTTGGATCGGGCGCCGGCGGCGTAAGGGCTGCCACCGCCACCGGCGTAGACACCGCCGCCGTAGCGGGTGGTACTGCCACTGTTGGGAGAGCCTCCTCGGGAACTATTATAGGAATTGGGTTAGCAAAAAGTCCCGGGTGGCTTGAACGATCGTCATGAGGCTGACTTACCCGCTTGAAGAGCCAGACGAGCCGGATGAACCTGAGCGACTCGATGAGCTTGACGAACTACCCGACGAGGAAGAGCTTCCTCCACGGCTGCTGGATGACCCACTTCCGCCTTTGCTTCCACTGCTGCTGCTGCCACCACCTCCGCCTCCACGACCACCGCCGCCGCCGCCGCCACGACGCTTGTAAAGCTCGTGCTCTGGATGTGCGTCGCCGTCGATGCGCGCGTTTAGGCGCGGGGGCTCAATGATACCGGCGGCTGTGTAGCCGATAACGGTGAAGAGAAGAAGAGAGAAATCGGCCCTCATGTTTGTGAGAGGCGTTGTGTGATGTGATGCGCGAACGTATTTAGAGCGCCGGGCGCTGGGGGTATAGGTGGAGCGGCTTTGGTTGAGTGTGCTCTTGTATGAATGAATAAACAAGAAGTGATGCCAAGCAAGTCTATGTAGGAGACTGCAGGTCTTGGCGATGTTGGTCTGTGATGATGATGTGGGAGAGGAGGCCGGTTGCGGGAGAGTGCGATGGGCGCAGGTATTAATAAGATGATGAGCCTGAAGGATGCAGACGGACCCCCTGTGCAAGGTAAAACCTAAAGTACCTCCTGGTGCCCGGCGCGCACTGCCGGTACATCGCCCCCCCCCGCTAGCGCTTTCGGTTGGATGGTGGGCACACTGGATTGTGACTGGAACCCAGCGACTTGCTGCGGCGGACCTGTGGTAAGGCCCCTCCCAGGACCTAGCTTGGAAGCCGGTTGTGCAACGCCGCAGGCTAGTCGAGGATTCATGTCACGGGCCCCGGGGCTGAAAAATTGGGCTGATTCTGGTGAATGGGTCTTCGGGAGTAGGTGAAAGGGAGATGGGCGCAAGGGTCTGCTAGTGGCAGTGTGGCACTCGCCGGCTCTGATGATCTCACAGCTGTGTACGGATGCTCCGCTGCGAAGTCCATGATGGTCATGATCGGCTGTCGATAGGGCCCCAGGCAGGATCATCGGGCTTTCCGCTGTGCCTGATGAGGTCACCGCTGCGACCCATTTCAAGGCCAACTCGGGTAGCACCAGGCGTCATCAAGCTCAAACCAACCATCGCCATGATGCGCAGATGTACAGAATTGGTCAGCCGCAGTTGGGCAAAGGAGAATTACTGAGGCCGCCTTGGTCTACGGAGTAGATGTGGCGTATTTGCAGAGATGGAAGTGCACACCGCAAAGGATACGGACCTGGATGAGATGCAACTAACGCGCTTGGGCTGATGGCTCGTCGCCGGTGACTGAGCTAGCCAACACATTCAACAGGAAGAATACCACCTTTGTGAAAGACATGCATGTCGGCATCGTCGCGAAACAGCAGTGCCAAACAGGGATGAGCTTGAACCGCTGGCACCTTCCTTCCATCATCCACTCCATCCACATGTAGGACTCACAACAAACACTGGGCTTGCCATGTCCATGCCGGTCCGTCTGTCAGTTTGTATCAAGATGCTTTATCCGATGCATGGCCCCTCACATCCCCCGCCCAAGCACACCATGTGATTGCATCGCATAGAGCAATGCTTCCCCAGTGCAGCGAGGCGCAGCGGCCTGTGAAAGGCAGCTATTCGCATGGATTGCTCCCAATCACACGGGCGGGCATGGCTGGAGGGGGCGGAGCCACTGGGCCGCTCTGTTTGCACGCCACCAGTGACCACGGAATGACTTGTACCGCATGGCAAAGTTCCGAACTCTGATTGAACAGGGGGGTTGCTCGCTGGCATGCTGCTGTCACAGCCGCGGCGCTACTGGCCAGGGCAGCGATCCGGGTCTCGGTCAGGCCAAACAGCAGAGCAAGCCTGCCGGTATGGAGTCTGTCCGTTGCTGACACTGCAGGAGGGCTGTCTCAGTGCCCACGAGCATCGCGCCTCGTCCGCCGGGCGTTCTCTGGTTTGCGGCCATCTGAATTGAAGCTTTTCTGCTATAAATAATTCTACCACTATTGGCCCACTAGAGTGTCATAGTGAGATGCGCTGGCTCTCAGCCTCTCGCTGGAGCCTTCAGAGTGGCTACACTGGCAGGATGGATTCCATCCCCTCCAAATGGGCCAAGGCGCAGGGGGCTCAAAGCGCTTTAGCACCGTTGGCCCTGCAGCAATCGGTGACGGCCATTGGTGGAGAGCCTCAAGATCCCCATGAGGCTGACTCCCGAGGTACCATTTTTTTTGCTGACCTTCCACTAAGGGCGCTGCGTCTGACCCGATTGCGGTGACTTGACTGTTCCATTTCTTGCACGAGCTGAACCAGGCGTGGGATTCAAGAAAAAAGGAAACCAACGGAGCGTTTGAAGCCACGGAATGATTTGCATGGAGCCGCCCCCTAATTGTTTTCTTGTGCAACCTGAGCCGTTGGCCCAGCCACATGGAACTCGGGCCGCTCTGAGATTTGGAATTTGGGATCGGGGACAGTGACAGTCAATCTCCACTTTGCAAGCCACCTGCAGGGCCCCGTTGCATGAGCCAAAACACAAATGCATCAAAGATAACCTTACCTAACCAATGTAGGACTTTATCTCAAGACCTGGGTCGATCCAGGGTGGGGATTGGGGGACCCAGTTGGGGGAGCAACCTCCGCGGTTTCCCGTGCCCTGAATCTGCCTGCGAGTCCGCCTGGCCATCAAAACCCCTCAAGGTGGCACACGATTGGTGTCGCTAGAGTCGTAGCAATTACTCTGTTGCAGACAAGCGAATTGGCGACGGCCGAAGCAACCACCACCAACCCCCCTTCGCTCGATGGCGGGAATTGCTCTCGGAGATATCCAGTTTCGTCCTCTCTACGCCTTCATTGTGCAGATCCATCCAGGCCGACACGCGATGTTCATGTCGCCACGGGGTGGTCCCACATGAACATCCTTTGGCCTCCGTGGCTGTGCACTGAAGTCTGTACCACAGGGTCCACACCAGCCAGTGACTGTGCATGACCTGCCGCAAGTTTCTAGAAGCCGTCAGCCAAGACACACTGACACAAGGGCCTTGGCGATCGGGAAACACACAGGCCATCATCCCCCTAGGCACCTGTATTTCCGGCGAGTTCATAGGTCCACGACTCCAGATGGGCGGCGAACTTTGAACTGACGTAGGTCGCTGCCACCGACGGTCCCCAGATCCGACTCGGTTGCTGCCGCCAGTGGCGCGGCCAGCTGACCGGAGCTGCGGAGTTGCACTGCGCTCCGCCTGTTCCGGGCGATTGACAGCAGCATCCTCGGGAGACCAGACAAGGGACGGTGGGTGTCTCGCGCCCGAGGCAGTCTGGTAATGCCCGGTGGGTGGAGGTTGCACCAGAATCTTGCTTCACCCACCCACCGGAGAACCGCGCAATGACTCCATCAATGACCAACCTCCCACCGACCTCCACGAGTGATTGATCTCGAAATGGAATGAGTCGAGTTCCCATCGCAACACCGTCATTTTTGTTCACGTGACACTTGAGCCACGTTGGATCCCGGTGCGAAGGTACGCCGGGCCGCCTTGGCAGGCGCTATCCGTCGATTGCACCGATGCACAGCCTTGTGGTCGCCAGTTCGCAGCGGCGTAGCCTACTAACCCCCCATCCAGTTAGCTCAGCCTTGTTCGAGATGTTGGAGATCGATCTGGGAGGCAGCCAAGTGTCAGCTGCTTGTCATGCCATCATAGGTCATAGGGGCTAGGCGGACTCGGCTACAATTCGAACATCAGCAACGCTGCACATGTGGTAGCAAATAGAGTTTGTCACAGAGGCAGCCGGAATTCCTTGGGGGTTCAGCTCCCAGGGCTCACGTCAGATGGAACATTGAACATGAAGTAACCCCTTCACAATAGGGACCCAGTAGTGACCGAAGGAATGTCAGTGTCAGCTACCGGAATGGCGAAGAAACTTGAAATGTGTCAAGCGCTTGTGTGAGTTTCGTTCTGGTCATGCCGTTGCGGTGCCTGCTCTTCCTCGTGATGAAGCGTGATGAAAATCGAATTCAGACCGTAGCGCGACTGCCCATGGGGGGATTTCGTACACCGAGTGTCACAGTTAAAATACCGCCTTCTGTTGAATTGAGTTGTTGCTTCTGTCTAATTGTACGTTAATAGGCGCCAACATGAAATTCACTAGCAGTCAATGTTCTATGGAAATAATGAAGTTGAAACCGCTATGTAGGGGCTGAAGTAAAACTACTTGGGAAATGGAGAAAAGCCGGAGGTTTCTCACCCAGCCAGCCTTGACTTCCGTCTGGCACTGCGGGTAGTGGGATGCTTAGATTGAGATACTCGGTTTTTGTGTGTGGCTCACATGTATATGGTGTAGCACGACTATTTCAACTACTAACTCATGTTAGAAGAGGGACAAATAGTTCTGTTGCTCACGAAGTGTTTCATTTCATGGATAGGCTCGCACGAGAAGCGAAAACGGCGATCATGTTCATCTATAGTTTTGGAGTGAGTTGAATACCATGGTTGATACGATGGATTTGAATATGTATGGTCAAAGTCTACTAACCTTTCCAGTCCCAGACCTTGGGATAATGCACTGAAAAGATTGGAACATACAGTCTGAATGGGTTTTCATACTTGAACTGTGTACTTGGGTCATATGGGCTCGCTTTGGGAACATGAACGCGGTCTGCGGATCGACGAGATTGACGAGCATGGCGCCTGATCTGAGAAAATCGTCTCACTCCAATTCAACATTGGCATCAACCATGGTTGCTAGGTCTGGCGCTGCCTACTCTTGCAGCCTTGCTGCAATGTGTTGGCTTGTGTGGATATAGTTCTTGGGCTTTCTCTGCTGGGTTGAACCGTTGGAGGCAGACTTGGGCAGTTACCAGCGATTCGCCTCGCGTACCCAACATCCACAGCTTTGCATCAACCGCAAGAGCCATACCTGGATAGAGTGGGGATTGAATGACTGCGAATACCTGTATTGGACAACATGATCGTGTTGGGCGTATTAATTAACGTTATGCAGCTCAGATGGCACAGTTGCTTGTTATTATTGAGTTTGTATCTGCGCTTGCGTTGAGGATTGAAGCGTAGGTAACTATTCCACAGGGTTGCTAATGCCCTGTCGTCCTCTTATCAGCTCGACTTGGGCACTGCTCCGACCTGTCTGGCATGTTGCCGACGGGAATTAAGTGGAGAGGCTTATTTCCCCATTGATCGTCGGTCTGTAGATTGCGGCGGGCTGTGTTGCTCAAAAGTTCGGGCGCGACAGTGCTGGGATCCATGGATTGTTTTTTCAGCTGCCCCTACTGAGCCCCGTACGAGTGGGCCATCTCCAGGCCACCTGCGGCACTCCAGCGCTTCCGTTGGCTCTGAATTGGGCGCTGCTGCGTCATTGCCAGGCTTTCTGATCCTGCGACAGGTGCCGCTCCGACCGAAGCTTTGCAGCATTTCTCCACCAGAGAGTTGTCGCGTGCAAGAAGGGGAGCGGCTATTATGGACGGCTATCTGGCAGCTTAAAGCCACGGGGCAACTTCTCGCGGCGGTCGAAGAACGCCTCTCTAGCTGTCAACAACGCTTCGATCTGGTGCGGCAGGCCAATGGACGCTCGTCACTGTCGGTAAGCGGGCTGTCCAGAGACCAGGCATCTTCAACACGACAGCGGCACGCCACTGATTTCCTATCTGGCTGCTCACCACTAGCGGCGAACCAATGGCAATGGCCGAGGCTCACAACCCTCACGATCCCAATGATCCGCTACAGGATAATCCGTGGAGGGACGAGCCATGGTATACGCGATCGGAGCAGTATTGGCCGGCGTCGGATCGCTTCAGCCAGCACTCGCAAGAGAACCTGGGAGTGGCGGATAGGCCAGCAGACAGCTATGGACACACTACTACAGTCCCAGAAGCGACATACAGCAGCAACCGACACAAGGCTGCCGCCAACAACGGCGTCTCCGAAAAACCTCCGAGCAATGTGAACGTGCCTAAGAAGCAGAACAAGAAGAAGGAGAACAAGCCTCCGCCAAAGCCAAAGATCGAGCCTCTGGATGTCGAATCTGGCCCTACGCCACCCAACCCCCCTCCGCCCGTCCGCCGCAAGCGCAGGGAGAAGAGGACAGCCGCCGTGCCGTTCCGCATCCTTCTCTTCGCCAACCTGATGGGCATGATGGTGTTCGGAGCCATCGAGCCCGGCCCAATGCTCAAGGTCAAGGCCGAGGTGGTGGCCATCGCCGTCACGGGCTTCGCCATGTTCGTCCAGTTCTGCGCGCCCTGGTACAAGTGGTGCCGGTGCTGCCCCTACAACATCTGGGTCGTCATCGGGGCCGACGCGCTCTGTCTCGTCGGCTGGGTCGCCTCGATTGCCGTGCTGTCGTACTGGGACCGCAACATGCTCTACACGCCGGGCAAGGGCGACCCCATGGCGTGGCATGCGTGCTACAAGGCTAAGGGTAGTACGACGGTCTGGACGGGTGACGAGTTTGGCAGCTGGATCGTGATAAAGTGGTGTCCCATCGAGGTCGATGGACGCAGCCTGCTGGTTGGGAATGGTATGGCGCGCACGCAGCTGCACGCCATGATTGGGCTGTCTAGCGTGTCTTTGTTTTTTACCATGATTCTGCTCGTCTGGATCTGGAAGAGGGGGAAGCTCCTGGGATTTATTCATTAGGTAGTTGTAGTTGATAGACACGCTGGTTCTGCGCTTCAATTAACGGCCAACGATTTACACGTCAAATAGGTGGACTGGGGCCCTATTCTAATGCTTTCGCAGCCACGGAGACACTCAATGGCCGTACTACGTAAAAGAATGTGTAAACGAGGAGGAATATGCGTTTTGTCAACAGACTCGATTTTGTCTCACCTGGTCGGTTCGTCTTCTGATCAAGTCCCGGGTGACATGCCTCCCCAGCGTGACCTCACTGTGGCCTCGAGACTTATCAGCACCGTGGGCCGCTTATCGCCCGCCGCTAAATGTCCTGAGCTCAGAGCATGCCTGGCGAGGACCTCACAACACATTCATCAGGGTCATTGCTATCCGTCGACATGGCCTTAGTAGATGAGCCCGACGGCCCTGAGCGGCCAGTAATCCATGTCGGAGAGCCATATCGCGATGAGAGCGCCCCAGTGCAGAGTCAAAAGCCTCGTCGCGTGCGCGCAATTGCGTCGCTGCTGACGCTGCTCGTCCTCGTCAACCTGGCCATGAGCCTCTACCAACTACCGCTGAACCGCGCCGTCGAGCGCCGCCTATGCCGCGAACACTACGCGGCGAGCGACCCGAAGGCGGTGAGGCCGGACGAGGAGATTGACGAGAAGCTCTGCAAGATGGACGAGATCCAGAAGACGCTGGGCTGGATCCAGGGCGTGATGGAGTTTCTCTGGATCGCGGGAGGTTCGTTACGGCTTCAGAGCAGCATCCTGTGTCACTGGGGAACCAGACCAGCAGACTGACAACGCGCAGACTTCGTCATGACGATCCCCCTCAGCTTCCTGGCCGAGAAATGGGGCCGCGCCGCCGTGCTCCGCCTCAACCTGGCGTCCCGCGCCTTCATGCTCTCGTGGGCCGTCGCCGCCGCCTACTGCGACTGGCTGCTGCCCACAAAGGCCGTCATGGTCGCCCCCGTGCTGTCCGTCCTCGGTGGCGACTGCGTCTTCAACTCGCTCACCTACGCGCTCGCCTCGGACCTCACCGACGACCACGTCGTGCGCGCCGTCTACTTTGGCTACATGAGCTCCGTCACCTACGTCGTCGCCCTGCTGGGCCCGGCCCTGGCCTCGGCCACCATGACGCTCCGCCTGTGGCTTCCGTTTGCGCTGGGGGTGCTGCTCCTGCTGCTGGCGACGCCTGCCATCGCGGCCCTGCCCGAGGCCGCGGACCGTGGGCGTCACGCAGGGGACGAGGAGCAGCGCCAGCCGCTCCTCTCGTCGCCGCTGCTCAAGGCACAGGATGATCGGCCGTCGCTGCTTCGGTCCACAGCCGAGCGCTTCCGCACGCTCCGGGCCATCGTGTCCAGCCACCCGCGCAATTTCTCGCTCCTGCTGGCCAGCTTCTTCCTCACCTCGCTTGCCAGTTCCGACACGAAGCTGCTCGTCCAGTACATCTCCAAGAGATATGCGTGGACCTTTGCGTCGGCTGGCTATCTGCTCTCTGGCAAGGCCGTGGTCAACTTTACTCTCCTCACTGTCGTAATTCCCCGGTTCTTACGATCCAGAGCTGTGGCTGGGGGCATCGAGTCCGGCAGTGTCGCGGCGGATATCGCAAACATCCGTTATGCCAACGTTTGCTTGCTCATCTCCGTCGCGGGCGCGCTGGTGATTGCCTTTGCAGGCGAGATATGGATGCTCGTTCCCTCCCTTTTTCTCTACGCGCTGGGGTCCGCATTGCCCATCTTTACCCTCTCCCTTCTAAAGTCCCCTGCCATCTCTCCTCGGAGCGACGAGTCCTCGGATGCCACCAACCCCGAGAGCCACATATTCTCCATTGTGATGCTCGTCAAAACGGTTGGGTCGCTACTGGGAGCGCCGACCATGGCGGCGTTGTGGGTTCGGGGAATAGGCATTGGCGGGTTCGCTCTTGGAACGCCGTACTTTGTCAGCTCAATGTGCTATCTGGTAGCTGTGTTTGTATTCTCGGGCATAAAGGTAGACTAATGAGCATGTATTTGTAACTACACGCGATGTTCTCAGTCCATGTTCGTGCTGGATGATAATAAACGGGTATAAACTGAAGACATCTGGATAATGGATTCTCTGCAAACAGCATCGACTTGTGCCAGACAGCAATATTATGCCGAACCCTAGATATTGTACCAGTAGTGGAGGTCAGCCCAATCCTTCCAGCCAGGCATGATGGTATCGATGTCGACGGGGCTGTCCAACTGATACGACCAGGCAACCCGCTTAGACGTGTCTGCTCCAGCGCCATAGTTGTTATGCTCAGCATAGTAGATCGTACTAGGATCTGTGGTCCCCCATTGGTTCCATCCAACGGGATCGATCATCTCGTCCAGCTCCGTGTTCTGGAAAACAACACGTGCATACGCTCTCCAAGCTCGACCAAGCAGCACCTTGCCCTTTCGAACCGTAACTCCTGCCTTTGGGATGACTCGCGAGTTGTTGATGACATACCTGCCAAAGCGGTCAGTCAATTATCTTGAATCTGCAGCTACTGGTCCAGTTGGTTGCGGCTTTATCTGCTGGAGGCTTACCAATACGGGTCTTGCTTGTCCCGACCAGAGGCTGTGATGTAGCCACCCGTGTCTCTCGCGAAGCCAATATCGCAGGTTTCGAACCAGAGGTTGGCGCTGCCACCGTAGATGAAGTCGACGGCGCCCTCAATATAGCTGTTCTTGAAGACGACGTTTGGTTGGGACACCCAGATGGTGTCCTGCCAGCCCGTGAGGCCGCATCCGTAGAAGCCGAGGTGGCTTCCCTGGGCAGAGAGAGCGTGCGATGGCCCGGCGTTTCCGACCGTGTTCTCGATGAGCAAGTTGTAGAAGGAGACGTTTGGCGAGTCAACCCACAACGTTGCGCTGGCAACGTTTCCTATGCCCTCGTTGGACAGCCTGTTGCTCAGCACCACTTGATTGGCAGAGTAGTCTTGGTCATTCTCCGTGTAGCCACGCACTACGATCTTGCCCTTGTAGCCGCCAAGGATGTGAGTCTGGCCGGTATAGTTGCCGGGCTGGATGAAAATGCTTGTGGTGCCCGTGTATTCCTTGTCAATGGAGTCGATGGCTGCTTGTAACTGAGTTGAGGAGAACAGCGGGTTAGAGAAGCTGAATAGATATATCTGAGAATCTTCAGGGGCCCTACGGAGGAAAATCCGCCACCAGATTGAGCCACAACCAAGGCATCATCCGGAGGTGATGTCCATGCAGCCGCATCTGCTGTTGCAGCGAGCACCGCCGCAGCGAGTAGTTTCCAAAATGTCATGCTGGGTAATGTGAAAGAATTGTGAGAGCCAAATAGTCAACACAGTGAGAGAGCCAACACCATCAATGGGCCAATATTATCAGGGCCATCATCCTAGGAACATCGCAGATCTTCTTTTAACTAGGAACAGATGCGCCAGTCGAACCAAAAAGGAAACTGTCCATCACCCCCGAGTTCCAATTTAGCCGTAAAGTCGCCATACCCCGTGACGGGATAAATGTCATCCCCACACGTCCCCCGCACAAGGGCGCGATCTCATGCGACGGGAGATCAATCTTAGCCGGGACACAATAGCCAAATGTCTCTAAATAGCAGGGGAACACTCAAGAGAACACGCAACATGGTGTTACAGGACGGAATAAAAGACGGGACTTCGCCGGACCCCACTATTGTGGTCCATTAAGTGATGCATTATCGAACATATTCCAGCCGACCGGCTATTGTGGCTTCAGCTCTTACAACCTAGGCCCGGATCATAGTTATGGTCTGACCTTGGGCTGTCACGGGGAGGGAGAGGATACTCCAATCGGCGAATCTTCTTGAGCAGTCTTTGAAAATAACAACACGGATTCTCTGCCTCGCGTGGTATTCCGGCTATTCAGACATGGAGCCTAATCTATCCAGGGCCAAATCCACGCCCTGTCATGGAATAATAGAGATTGAGACTCTATGTTCTTCCCTCTCCTATCCCAGGCATAGTCAAGGGTTAGGTAACGGCTGCGGCCTATTATATGATTGACAGGACAGCAATGCCACCTCCTCGGAAAGATATAGCTAGATGCTATGCCTTGTCTTCCTAGGGCCTGAAAAGGTCTTCCTTATTCCCGAGCACCTTTGGCTTTGCTTTTAAATAGAATCGTGCAAATCCTATCAAAGAAGCATCACATATGTGCCTCCATGACCAATTTCTACCCGAGCACAAAGGATTCATGACTGAGTCTAATAGGAGGGCTGGCCTAGTGCACACCTCAACCGGAGTGAGGTGTTGTTTCGAGGTTTAACAAATTACCAGCCTGTCTACCTCACTTCAATATTGCCTGTGCACTTCCAGTAACTACTTTCTAGCATATGACCCCAAGCCCTCGGAGCTTGTACTAGCAGGATGTGTATAGGAAAAAAAGACCAGCTGGCAAGTTTTCCACGTAAGCGAATTCACCCTGGTGTTCGCCATGTGATGCTGTAGACTGCGGGCTCTTCGGCAGCTTCACGTAAAAGGCCCGCGATTGACTGAGCTGTAGCCTAAGAGAGCTCTTAGAGCCGGATAAAGTTTACAAATCTTGAATAATCAGGGTCATTTTCTTCTTTTTCTTTCATCCTTCACCGAGATTTGTAATCTGTGCTGGACGCAGATCGTCATGGCTTCGATGACCAAGACGGCTCGTTCCGAACATGAATGCGACGAATGCGAAAATACGAGAGCATAGGCTAAGCCCGTTGCCACCCGCCGCACCGTCGGGTGCCTAAATACTTGGGCAAAGAATGCCCGTCCACTCAATTGAGGCACAGGACCGTGAGGACCGACGTCTCGTCAGGTGACAGCGTGATGCAATGGCGTCGTGAGTGATGGTGCAATTACGCGGCGAATACACGCAGTGATGCGCACACCGTGTTCACCCCGTGGCGATTTCAGGCAGCAAGGCCCTCCATTGTCACTAGCCTTCTGGCAAGCTCTTGGGATCGGCAAGACTAGTGCGTGGTGGATGCTGGCTTCCTGGGGATGGCCAATTGCCAGGCCCAAAGTCTAAGACAAGCAATGTACTAGTAAGACGGATGAATTCACCACTCATCCTCGCGAACTATCACTTCTTCTTCTTATATGAACCCTGAATCTGCCCCTTCCAACACGATAGATGCCATTAGGAGCCAGCTTCAGACTTCAGACACCTCTGAGTTGCTTTAAGATACAATTTTTTCATCACACATTTGAGACATCGCTCAATCATGCCTACCAAGGCGAGTACAAGGGCCCCTCACAACAACCCCTTCAGATCAATTGACTGACTCTGTACCAGGTTGTCAGCTACGATGAGTGGAGGGTTGCCCGTAAGGCTCTCCTCGAGAAGGAGAAGGAATTGACGAGAGCCAACGATGCTCTCTGCGAACAGCGCCGCCAGCTCCCAATGGTCAAGGTGGACAAGGAATACACCTTCCATGGCCCAAACAACACCACCGTCACCCTGAGTGACTTGTTCGAAGGCCACAGCCAGCTCATCATCTACCACTTCATGTTCAAGCCCGAAGATGAGCGGGGCTGCGCAGGTTGCAGCCACATGGGCGAATCCCTCCCAGATGTCCGCCACCTGCGTCTCAAGGACACCAACCTGGTGGCCGTGTCCCGCGCCCCCGTCGACAAGATCGAGGCCTTCAAGAAGACGGCTGGCTGGAAGTTCCCCTGGTACTCGAGCGGCAAGTCGAGCTTCAACTGGGACTTCCACGCGAGCATCGACGAGAAGATTGCCCCGATCGAACTCAACTTCCGCACCAAGCAGGAGTGCGAGGCCGAGGGCAAGAGCTGGTACACGGGCGAGGTGCCCGGGTTCAGTGTGTTCCTGAAGGAGGGCGGGCAGATTTACCACACGTACTCGACGTTTGCGCGCGGCGGCGACAAGATGATGCCGACGATGATGTTGCTGGATCTGACCCCCAAGGGCAGGCAGATTGGGGAGTATGGACCTGCCGAATTCAAGTTGAAGCATGAATATTAGTGCTAGTAGTTGGTGTAGTAGTTGCTTACCTAGTGTGTGAATGAAATTATGAATTTCTTTTCGATTTTACCGTTGACAGACTGCAAAGCGGTGAAGAAAGGGAGCTGCGGTAGAAAACGAGCAACATGACCCCTGTCCTTGGAGCTGGGGCCGCATTAACTAAGGGATAAGAAAGGCTCCATATTGATACGAGATATCCGAGGCCTCCGAGGGCAGGACTCTGGTGATTGAGAATGAAAAACTGTGTGTGAAGGAGACTGCGTCTGGACGAGTGCTCTGGGGGACGCCGGCATACTGGTCTCCCAAGCAGCAATGCCCAACGGCTACTCTCGTTGCAACTTCCCAAGGAAGGTGTCTACAGACTTCGAATCCAGTTAGAAGCTATTTTGGATCAGCAATGGCCTAAATTCTTTTCGGAAGGTCTGAACAAAGCAGGTCCTGAGGGCTCGGATGATTTGAGACTTGGTTCGAGCAGGATGCGGGCGTGATGTCTGTGGGAGGTCATTTGATTCTTCCGTGTATGCGGTAATGGCACTATTGGAACCGCGGTTGCCTAGGAGGAATTATCGTCGCTTACACCGGAGGGCCTTGACTGGACTGGCGGGATGAGGCTGGGTCAACCAAGGCGTGAGGGTAGAATAGGAGGTGAGCTCCCTAGCCACAGAGTCTAAGCTTGGCACTGAACTACATACGTGCCTGTAGGATCACGGGTCCGAAGTGGGCAGGTGGGAGATTTGATTGCTGATATGTCGGGCAAGAGTGTTGGGGGTTATCGACATGTTCGTTGGTGTTTCGTAGCTACCACGAGGAATGACGTGCGCAGTCTCGATACCCGGGAAGGATCCGAAGGGATGAATCGATGGAATTTGCATTGATATTACCAACGGCAATCTATCACTGATCAGTGTCGTGCCATACTCTGCGTGGGGGAGCCGAACAGAATCAGCAGCTGGGATTGTCAATATGGCCGGAGGATCTTGCCGGAGGGCTGCCGCCGGTGTGGATGAAAGGCAGGTGACAGTGGCGGAGCAGCCTCTCCTCGGGAGCTTCGAAACAATGTCAAGGCCCTATACGATGTAGTCCTCCCTTTTCTCGGTCCGAGCGGCGCGGAGTTGGACTCTCCGAATTCCCACCTTCATGTTTTTGGGGGGCCGGGCCGGGAGCACTGATACCAGACTCTAGCCCGAAAAGCGGAGGATCTCCAGTTGTGTGTGCTCGCGTGAGGCCCTCGAGGCGGAGAAAGAGGCGGCTGAGAACTCGGAAGGATGCCGTGGACAAGGGATAGTAAATGAATCCGGGGGGGAGACTGGAGCGCCTCACTGGGAGGCCCATCTAGAATCGACAGACTGTGGTCATGAATGGATGGGTCAAACGCTTATTGCATGACAAGCGGATAAACGGGGCAGCTCTCGGATTCCGATGCAGTGGACAGCAGCGATGGAGTCGAAAGAGGCGGCGTATGGAGAGGACAAGGATCCATTGTAGAAGGATTGCATCAGCAAGGATGAGAAGCCACAAGGGTATGTCCCTTTTGTTCCGATGTCCTTGTCCTTCACCCAGCCTTGTCGGAATAGGGTCCAGCCTCGGCAGGGCTCGTTCGAGTTTGCCGTTTGAGGCTCTCGCCGTGCCGGCGTTGTTATATGCGATGGGTATTTTTGGTGTTTACCCTTACGTAGCCGTTTCCACCGTGGGGCCTCTATCAATCCGAATTTCCGCATGGCAAAAGTTCCTCTAGGGTTCTGTGACAAGTTGATTGTACCGTCACACCCGCTCTCCAGACATGATTGTTGAGTCTACATGCACGGACTCGGGCTCCGGAGCGCCTGGCCGAGCCAAGCCGCCCCAGCCCCAACGGCCGAGGCCAATGTGCTGTAAATAATGTAATGGACAGGAGGAGCGAGAAGCTCACCTGGGACCCCGGCTGCTGTCTTGGCGTCTCCCCCCAGCTTCCCTATTTGTCCTCGTCGAGTGGGCCACTGGTCCAAGTTCCCCCCCATGAATCTCTCACATGCCCTACAAACGACAGCTAGATTAAGATAGCATGGAGATTGGTAGAGCTCGTAGCGCTACACGGACATGTCGTAGCTTCACCCACGCAAATACGGGTTGCCGCAAACGCTGTAGGCGGACAAACCCCGTGGGGAGATACCAGCGGGCTGGAGGCTGATAGCCGCGTTCCCATCGCTTCTCCAGTTTTTAACCCTAATGAAGGCAAGCGGCGGCAAATACCATGTCATCCGAGCCCGGAGCGTTTAATTACAGTTCGGCATGGGGTAGCTTTGGCTCCGACTCAGCCCCCCAGCGCGAGTTGGGATTCACCAGACTGGTCGATAGAGGCTAGATTTTCGTATTATTGAAAACTCGGTATTGAGCCAATCAGTTTGCGGTATCTGCAAATTATGCGGATGTGAGCGCAAACAGGTATTCCTTCCATGCGTCTTCTATCACGAGTTTCATCCCTGGAGCTGATGACGTGCATCATATGTGCCATGATAGGCGGATGGCACGACTATGGCGGCACAGTCATGACAAGGCCAATATATTGCGCGCCCCTGGAAACCAGGTGTATCGGCGCAATATCAAAAGTGTCATGCGTGCGACTGGCTGCGTTTGCCATGCCGCCATAGGGTGCTATACGATGCCGTTTTGCAATCCTTCCGGCGTAATTAGAGACTGCGCCTCCGCAAATGGCCCACAGACGGAGACCGGCATGGCGCCGAAAAGCCATGGCCCTCTTGCAAGCTGTGCGCTCTCGTTAAACGGTTGCCTGGGAGGATCGCGCAAGGGTGTCGTGTGAGATGTCAAGCGCGCATTGGCTCGACCCGATGAGTTCTCGACATCGACGTCCCTATGAGGCCACCAGAACTTAGGGCTGCCCTACTGCCGGGACGTGTCATAACCCAAAAAAGGTTATTCGTATCTCGACGTCCCCGCGTCTAGCCCCTGCCGTGTGGTGATTCTGTCTGCCAGACTGACGCGGCGATCTGGCGCTTACCAGTGTGTGCCGACCGCGGGCTGCCTATCGGTCCATCACTCTTCACCTGCCTTTCGCGGTTGGACACAGATTTGCAATGCTTTAGCGAGATGCGGAGAAGCCCCTCTGAAACAGCCAACTCCATTGGGCTGGTGTTCTAGAATAGGTTCGCTGCCTTGTTGATCAGACTTGCCACAATACAACCTATTGAACCAGCACAGCCACCACCCAGCTGATGGACATTCTTGTCTGAGCTCTGAGCTGCAAGCTATGCCCACCGCACATAGCCCATCATCTCTAAAAGTGGTAAACTGGCACGTGCGGCAGTCTCAAACGCGGGGCTGTGCTGCCAGGTTTCGCAGTTGGCTAGACCATAGTCGGCGTGCAATCTCTTGGCAGCGGTGGGCTGTTTCAACACTAGGTTCCCACGAAGGATTGCCAGGCCTGCTGTCAAGCGGCTAGGGGGTGCAGAATGGGGGCGGGAGGCAAGCCGATGATCACGGCCGAGCAACGACGGAGAGGTTGTCGAGGGTCACACTGGCCGACGTCCCAGTGTGATCCTTCGAGTTCCACCGCCAAGGTCGAAGGATCGTCTCTCTCGATAGCGGCTGACGCTTCGCAGCGTGATAGCATTGCACTGCCAGATTGCTAGACACCTCCGCGTCTAAGACGAACGGGGGATAGGTGAGGAGAGGGGAGGGGGCCACCGTCGACAATGACATCTCAAAATGAAGCTGGGCTATAAAGTCATCGGGATGCCGTCGTGGTGTCGATCAATCCATCCCAATCACTCCTACCCAGCATCCTCAACCTCCACAAACCAGGGAACCACGCAAACAAACCCCAGCCTAGCCAATTCCTCCCGCAAGTTAAAGACATGGGTCTCAAGAGCCTTCTCCAGCTGGCCGTCATGGCCCCGGCTGCCCTCGGCCTGGTGCTCCCCCATAACGTCTCGCCCAGAGAGCTGGATGATATTATCAAGCAGCACAACGAAAAGCGGATCGATACCCCGGAGAACCCCCGTCTGAGTTTTGACGAGTGCTTCCACGTTGAGGCCATTCCCAAGGGTGATGTATGCTATTAGTTACAATCTCAGAATAAACCAAGGAGTCTAACGGCGAGAATAGCACTACCGGGGATGTCAACCCAAGAAGCTCCTCGAGGACGGCCAATGCAACGTTAACAAGAACGAGAACTCTGCCGGCAAACGGGTAAGCTAACACCAACCACGGCCACACGCATCATGCATATCTAGAGAGAAGCTAACAAGGCGTCCAGTGTGAGGCGTACTGCGAAGAGTACCTCTACTGGGGCTTCGGCAAGGAGGTGCCCTTCATGAATGGCCGCTGCGGAACCGGCGCCTGCAACCTGGAAGACCGTATGGGCGCCGAGGTGAGCCACACGACCACCTGGGGCATCTCCATCGGCCACGGGTCCTTCATCCTCGGAGCGCAATTCTCCAACTCAAAGGCCAAGTCCATCGTGTCGGGCGTCGTGCGCAGCAAGCCCGACCGCAACAAGGACCACTGCGGCTACTGGACCTTTGTCCCCTACACCATCACGTCGTGCGGCAAGACGGCCAAGGCCGAGTACAAGCGCACGCCGTTCAGCGAGAAGTGCGCCAACCGCGAGCAGAAGGACGAGTGCGCCACGTCCATCCTCGAGACGGCCTCGGGCGTTGCTGCCGGAGTCGGTGTCTTTGTTGCTACTGACTGCGTTGACCTTGATAAGCGTCTGCCGTTTTGCGAGCAGGATCCTATTTACCTCCACATGGGCGTCTCCTTCAAGGAATACGTTTACCTTGACTGGCTCGACGCTCACTGGGACAACGACCTGGCCAAGCCGGTGCTGATGACGGCCGAGGTGCAGTGCAAGAAGGGCAACTACCCTTTCCATTAGGAAGCTACTTTCGCACGGACTGGCGGGTTCTTGTATATGACGAAGATTTGCGGTAGCTCTGAGTTATGAATCGCGGATGAATTGACAGACTGTTTCAAACTGCTTTGACACCGCCTATGTGATGACTGGTGCATATCTGACATTAACATCTACCAGACTCCGCTGTTGGTGTCCTTTTCCAGGTGACAGCAATGAATTCATAGTGGAAGATTAATGTTGTTATCATCGTCAATTCTCTGGTGTTGGATATCACTGCCAATGCTGTGCCAGCGTACCTAGGACACCAATTCAGACCTCGAGAAGAGTGAAAATTGACTTTGGCTCTGACTGAGTATTTGGAAGCCATCGTTACATGAGTGGTCGGATTCCCGATTCACAATTCTCTAGCATCATCACATGATAGCCCTTCCAACACGTCTTGGAAGAGGCTGTAGCATGGGCACCTGGAGCACCATATGTTTCATAAATAGCCAACTCCTACTGTCATATATCTATCACTTTTATTAAGGGATAGGCCAATTGCCTCCTTCTCCCGTTCCCTAATTGGTCCAACTCCTAGAGTGAGCACGAATGCTGCATGAGGATCCCGTTTGTATTCTTGAAGCCCTTCGTCTTGACCCTGAACTCGACTGCTGCAGGAGTGAACGGGTCGTTGTGCTTCCACCACGCAAATGTCCAGGGCAAGTAGACGGATCGATCGGGAATAGACGTGGTTCCCGTGAGGAACTGTCCCTGCCAGTTGCCCCGTTTTGTAGTTCCAGCGCTAAAGATGTTCTTCCCGACATCCTTCTGGACCATGTCGATGAGAAGAAGCTGGAGGTCCGCTTCATCCGAGTCCTTGAGCTTCTTGCATTCTGTGGGCTTCATGGTCCATACGACGCAGCAAGCCTCGATGTCGGTTTTGCCCTCGATCATTTTCTTGCAGTCGACATACTTGTAGTCGTAATCTTGGTAGTTTGGGTGGCTGGGGATACTGCCGCAGAGATCGTCAACTGCATTGGCACCCGGGACCATAGCGAGACCTGAAAGAAGTCCCCAAAGGGAAATCGATAGAGTGAAGAGCGTAGCCATTGGGTGTAGTGTAATGATATTTTCTTTGGGCGTTGTAACTGGAGGATAAATAGAGGGAGAGTGGTTTGAGTTGTTTTTCATGTCTGTGATGTAGGAGAGCGGCTCTATTTATGCGTGATCCAGCGTATCCGCGTATCCAACTCCGGCATACAGATTCCTTGAAACGCGCTGACTTGTATCTCGCTGTAGGATTCCGAATTCTGGAGTATGAGGCCGGAGCGTCGGCTAAGCCTCATCCTTCCTTTCACCCCACACATCGGGCCAGCGCACGGCGCCGCAGCCTACGTCCGATCATTTTCCTCTTGAAAAGCCGGCCATGGCTGTCATTTGCAAACAGATTTGTTTTGTTTGCACTCACTCGCAGAAGTGACAAGGGGTCTGGGGTCTGGGGAGTCTGTCACATCCTTGCAGCTGCGTCCTGGTAGCGTGATTTGTGCAAATATTATACTAAAAATAAGCATGGGTTATGTCGAGCTGAGGCCACAGGCGCATTCGCGACTTTTTCCACTTTGCCAACCCTTGACGGCGGTGCATTCATCGCCACGAGATGCAGATGGGGGCCTTGCAAGTATCGAAACACTCTGGAGTCGTATCCGGCCAGAGTCTCTGACATCATCCTCAGCCATCAAGTGCTGAGAACTGCCATACTGCTCCTTGCGGAGTTTGTTCCGCTTCAATGGAGGGCCTACGCGAGACGGCGCGCCGTCCCTTTGCCAACAGCACGTTTGTCGGCGAGTCCGGGTTCGAGGTTGTTCAGATGTCGTCTGATGCGCCCTTGAAGACCACTAGCTCAGCCTCTATCGCAGAGGTCGCGAAACTCGCCTCGAGCGCAGCCAACTTCGTCCTCGCGAGGGTCATCTACGATCGCTCGCTGCCGTGGTTCACGTTCCATGCGACGCAGACCGACTTCACATCCCTCTGGGAAATCATGCACCTGGACCCCTGCGCCCTTGGGCTCATCGCGCATGATGCCCCTGGCTTCCTCACACTGGACGGGCCGGACCGTGACGACGGCCGTGAACGCGGGTGCTACTATCTGCAGTGCGCCGTTTACAAGTTCATCTGGTCCTACGACGCGGAATCAGGCACCACCCGAGGCGTCGTACTCACCCTGAGCTCGAGTAGAGGGCCCGTGGCATTCAACGAGCTCGTGTCGCTGCTCGGCTGCAACATCGACCTCGTCGCCCACCCTCTGCATCTGCCGCTGTCGGCTGCAGCCCAGACGCTCGCTCACCACGAGACAGGACTGCGGAAGCAGTACAAGATGTGTCGAATCTCCGAGGTTTCCACAGGATTCCGCTCGGAGCGGCTTGATTTCGATGCCAAGGGGGGGCTGGCCGAGGCTTCGGAGCTCTCGAGGGCGGTTGGCGTCCTCTCACGAGACGTCGAAATGGTGGCGAGGCGCATCAAGCAGTGGAAGGTTGCGATGCGGAGTTTTGAGCAGATGGACTCTGAACTCGGCCGGGAGCACTCGAGCATATCCAGGCATAGCGTCTCCAGATCGGTGTCATCAGCAATGGTATTGCTGCACGGGAAGCTGGAGAACCTGGAGACTGAGCTCAACTACCTACTCGCGCGGGTCTCTATTCAGCAGGTTACGGTATGTGCCACCTGTAGAAACATGGCTAAGGATCCACTGACAGTCCCCCAGATTTCCCAGCTACTAACACGAAACGATGCCATGGCTAGCATCGATCTAGCCAGAGCGGCCTCAAGGGACAGCGCGTCGATGAAGGTCATTGCCATTGTGACGGTGAGTTCCAAGTTTGGTCATTCCGTGGGCCCAACGCTAATTCAACTAGATGATATTCCTGCCAGGAACCTTCTTCGCGACTCTCTTCGCTGTGCCGTCTCTTAAGTGGGATGAAGAGGGCGTCGTGCAGGGCAAGTTCTGGGTGTACTGGGCGTTTACGATACCCGCCACGTTGTTTGTGCTTGCGCTTTGGGCTCTAACGACGGAGGGGGAGATGGTGTCTAATGTGTTTAAGAGACTGACAGATTTTCTTAAGCGATATTCGGGGTAGATTCATATTGTAATGAAACAAATCGCTCATCCAAGTCCTCGACCATGTCAACTCTGCAAGTCAGCATGGCTGTATGGTAACGACTTGCGGGTTATTCGCCATCCGGCGGAAAAATCGAATTGTGTCTCTTGCCTAGTTGTTGTCTCTGAACACAGTACGAGCACCTATGGATTATTTCAAGCATAAATCATAACCTTGGTTGTGCATGCTGAGCCAAGCCCAAGAGTGCCTGCGAGGCATTCCAGCTTCAGCATGCTCCACCACGTGGCTGAGCTAGCGAGCGAAAAGATGAGAACTCGCACATTGCTCCTAATCGTCTGCAGTCTGCACCTTGCAAACCACTTGTCAGCCATGACTCTCTGCTCTCTGTGCAGCAATCTCGACTTCGATGTCCTGTCGGGCGACATGCGGGCAACTACGGCCGAGGGCCTCCAGATGCCCGGCCTCGTCCACCACAGCTCCTTCAAGGAACTCCAGGACTGCGTCCAGGCCACTCGCTGCGAGTTTTGCATTGTCTTGGAAGCTAGCATGTCCAAGAGGCGCCAACGCGACCCGGAATGGCAGTCGTTCCAGATCTATCTCACGTCGACCCTCGGAACCGCTGCCTTCTTCGCCCGGACTGGGGGACGGCTGCCGGCCAGCGAGCGGAACAGGCCGAATGGACTCCACGCGATTGGGCTCCCCGCCACTGATGCTTCGGCCTCGGATCCCTTTGAGCGGTACGATCACAGCAGACAAGCCATGTTTGGCCATTTTCACATGTATCAGAAAAGGACAAGGGCTGAAGTTGAGTTTGATAAGTAAGCGCCTGTGCTCAAACACCAGGTCCTCCAGCATGCTAATTCTTCGCAGGGATCTGAACGGGCCACTATTATTCTCGCCCATGACGTCCACGCTCACAGACCTGTTCACTGGCTCCGAGGAGACTCTGACTCTGGCAAAGGCGTGGCTGTCTAGATGTCTGCGGCAGTCCGCATCGGAAGCCACGGGCCAACAATCCTGTTTTCGTCCCACACGGACGATTGATGTTGGCCCGCCAGACGGAAGTGTCGAACCAAAGCTGGTCGTACATTCACCACAAGATGCTCTCAAACCGCTCGAGTGGGTTACCTTGAGCCATCGCTGGGGAGGCAGCTCTCCACTATCGACGGCGAGCAACACTATCAACCAACATCTCCAGGGCATCCCGCTGCAGTCGCTCCCAAAGACCTTTGCCGACGCCGTGACTCTTACCCAGGCCTTCGGATATCGCCACCTGTGGATCGACTCCCTGTGCATCATCCAGGGCTCCGCTGCAGACTGGGAGGCAGAGGCGGCCCGCATGAAGGACGTGTATCGGGGCGCCGTCTTGAATATTGCGGCCTCGAGTTCAAAGGACTGCCACTCCGGAATCTTCAACCACGTGGAAGAAGAGTTTAAGACGATAAAAATGCCCTTGCGGAGTTCCATGTGGGCTATTGACGACTTCTTTTACGTCCGCAGCAACAAGCTCCGGGAGGACGTCTTCCGCCTGGGTGCGCCGCTCGCCGCCAACGACAACTTCTTGGGCTCTCGGGGTTGGGTCTTGCAGGAGATGCTCCTTTCACCCAGGAGCCTGCACTTCTCCAAAAGCGAGATTTCCTGGGAGTGCGGGCCCTGCGTCAGGAGGAGCAGCATGATGGGGCCCGTGGTCACCAGGCACGAATTCGCGTCTGGCGAGGAAGATTCCCAGCACACCGTCTCTTACAAGATGGCCATACCAGAGGTCTTGCGGGACGGCGACTACTCTGCGGACGGCCCTGGGCCGGTGCCGGCTCTCAGCCAAGCCGACAGGCTCGCTTGTCAGGCCGCCTGGGCCAGGATAGCTGAAAACTATTCTTCCAGGGCTCTGACCGTGCAGTCTGACGCCTTGCCTGCACTGGCTGGCATTGCGAACCTATTCCAGCGCCGCCTTCAGGACTCCTACCTGTGTGGGCATTTTTCAGGCAACCTGCTGGAATCACTTGTATGGCGGAGTGTCCCTCCCGGGATCCGGATGAGCGGCGCTATCCGGTCCCGCCATGCGCTCAAGGGGAGACGTGATGCCCCCGAGCTGCCGTCTTGGAGCTGGATGTCCGTCCTGGACAAGATCGAGTTCCGAGTGTTCAACACCCGGGGGACGGCAGGGTCGCTTGTTGGATCCAATTCTGCCACGATCCTCAGTTGCGAAACATTTATTCATCCAGGAACCCCGGCGCCACCAGAACATACAATGCGCATTAGTGGAGGCTGTCTACGTGTCAATGCACATGTATCCGAGGTGAAATCCCTCTCACAGGCTTCATATGCCGGTATCCTGAGTGGCCCGGCCAGCCATATCGATGACGACTATGACACTACAGCGGGAAGACGACCACTTGGCCAGATGTATGTCGAGAAGCAGGATGGAGAGTTGGTCGACAGTATATATCGCTACTCATTCGACGGAGAGCTAGGAGAGTCTGGCAATTTTCGTGTCATCCACCTCGCACTTGGAAACGGTTCAGGTATTCAGGCGGGCTCAGCAAGGAGTTGCACAGCACAGATTTTGACATTTGCGGCTTGGTTGTCGAGCAGGATGGAAATGACCCGTCTCTGTATCGAAGAGTTGGCCTCACGTGGATTAACCATGAGTTTAGGAACGAGGTGAGCCCTGATGTGATTGAGTCGCTGGAGGACTTTGCTCTGGCGTGGCCGAGAACGGAGGTTACCATTGTCTGAGCAGCAGCGTTGAAGCATGCCGCTCTCTAATAAGCCTACCATTGAGGCTGTATATGCACTCCTTCACATACTCTCAGTTGCCTCTTCTACCGCTTCTGGCGACCACGGAGAGATAGACCTATCGATAATACAAGTTGGTCACATTTTGGAACACCTCTTGTTCCTGCGGCTGAAATTTCTCAACCAGCCCCGTCTGCACCGAGTCTAGCAACAAGGCCTCTTCAATCTCAACATACCGACCATGGACGGAATAAATCAGCTGGCCCTGCCTCTTCTCATCAGCCATCAACAATGCTGCAGATCTGGCAGGCACCTCGGGTCCCTGTGCCTCTGCGCCAATGCCGGTAGCCGCCGCCTGAGACACGAGACCAGTCAGGGTCCAGTTTGGCGAGATGCCGTTGACGCGAATAGAGGGGTATTGGGAGATGAGGTTCGGTGCGAGTCCTCGGATGATGCCCAGCACGCCATGCTTGGACACAGCTGTCAACCTGTGTGAGCAGTAGTCTACTAGGGGTTTTGAGTGCATTAGACGTACTGTAGTCCGTGAAGGGAAACTGCTGGAAGCTGGATGCCGAGGCAGTCAGGGTGATGCTTCCTTTGCCTTGTTTCTTGAGGTAATGCAGCCCTAGGAGCGTGGTGTTGATGGAGCCTTTGAGGTTGACGTCGATTACCTTCAAGTCAGGCTCAACGAGTGAATCTCCATCCTCGACGAGATCCTCGATGAATGTGGCCCTCCCGGCAATGCCTGCGTTGACAAATACATGGTCAACCTTTTGGTGCAGCTGATAAGCCAGCTTGAATAGGCCTTCGACGCTCTGCCAGGAGGTGATGTCGGTCTGATGAAAGGCAACGTTTGGGTCATCAATGGTCAAGGGCGTGAGGTCTCCAGCAACAACCTTGGCACCTGTTTCCAGCAGCAACTTGACGGTTGCCAGTCCAATGCCTGACGATGCGCCTTGTCATGGGGAGAATCGTCAGCTCTGGCTATTAGGGAAGTGGCACGACTCACCTGTAACGACGACGACGCTTCCCCGCAGGGGCTCGAGGTCTTGATTGTGGATCTGAAACTCTGCCATTGTGAATTGCAATGTTAATTGTTCAGTCAGTGGAGTGTCTCTTGTGTTATGGCTGTAGTTACTCGGCACAATATGCGGAGAAGGAGAAATTAGCCGACTGGGACTGTCTCACATCCCCGGGATCAGTGCGGGGGCGGGCGCATCATGGGATCACCCCGCTGTTTCTTGGTTTAAGCAAGTGTGGGCGGAGCAGAGATTCATTCGCATTGTTGCGGTTCCCAATCGGCGCGGGCATTCTTCTGTGTCTATCACTGTTGATGATTAGAAGATTGCAGAAGGAGCCTCTTTACTACAGTATGGATGTATTGGATAGCATTCTGTGGAGGGCAAATGAGCCCTGCTGTAGAAGCATTGGCAGCTTATACTGACTGAAGAGGCGATGGTGGATAGGATTCTCACATCGCTTACGCTCCCTCTTAAATCCCTTGGTATTAACCAGGGTTCTCACAACTCGAGACATGGCCCTGTCTTGACCCCCTGTGAGCAATGGCTCAATGAGGCAGTAATTAGCCGCTGGGCCACAAGTAGAGTCAACAGTTGTCTCCCGCCACATGCGACAGCTTCTCCCCTCACGACACCATCACGCATCTCAACTCCACGCCATGGCTGCCGCTGCCCCCATCACAGCCGCGCCGACGGCCTCCGTCCTGCCATTCTTCCTCCCCGACGACCCCCTGCCGCCGTCGCTCGAAGCCTCCGTCCTGTCCGTCACCAGCGTCGGGTCTTCCCCCCCAGACGAGGTCTACACTCTCGTCGTCGAATGCCCGTCCGAGTCCAACGACGCCAACCGCGCATGCAGTTCGGGTGGGCGCTACCCGCAGACGGTGTGGCACACGCAGGGCTCGCTGTTTGGCGGCAACAACCCGACGGCGACATGGTGGTGCAACCTGGCGAGCGGCGCGTCCGTGGTCAACAGCGTCACGTCGACGTTTGGCGCGTCGTGCGTGTGGACGCGGGACAAGGCCGTGGCGACGCAGCAGATCGACAAGTGCTACCTTGCCGCGCATTCGGTGCCCGTGAGCGTCATTGACGGCGCCGACAAGCTGGGCCGCGGCAAGTTTCTGAGGTGGGCGACCTTTGGCGACGTGGAAGGCTATGCGTCGTTTACGAGCTCCGTCCTCGACTCGATGGGCTGCCCGGCCTCGACCACGACGGCTGGGGCCGGTGCCAAGACTGGAGATGCTTCCGTGACGCCGACGCCGACGACATCCGGCGAGGGTGAGGGTGCGCGCAAGAGCCAGAACGCGGCGGCGACCACGACCAGTGCGAAACCCAATGCGGGCGCAAGGGGGCAGGACAGGCTGATGTGGGCGGTTGCGCTTGGGGCCACGGCTGTTTCGCTGTTGTCGTTGGCGTAGTGTATCGCCATAAGATGAAGAGCGGGCTAGTAACCTCGTAGTTGGTGCTGTCTATGTAAATATGGAGGGACATCGCTCAGCTTCTCAATGGGCAGACGGGGTCGTAATATTAATGTATTATACTCACTTCTTCATCCTGTGTTAGCAATGCTACCGTGTGCAGCTATGCAAAAAGCATCGCAAGACGACTATATAGCAGGGCAGATACAAGATGGTAGTCGGCAACTATGCTGCTCTCAACTACCAACAACCTGCCTGCCATTGACCCAAACTCGCGAGATATTCCTGTCGTCGCCCGTCATGGCAAACTTCTCAAAAACAACCCGCAGCGAATCGTCCTCCTCCCGGGGCGTCATAGCCGACTGCAGCCCCGTCGTGGTGGACACCCACACAGCGTCAAACTGCTTGCCAACCTCAAGGCTGCCGACCTGTTCATCCAGGCACAGCACGCCGGCGCCACCCAGCGTGGCCAGGAAGAAGACCTCGTCGAGCGAGAGGGCCTTGTCGGCGCCCCCCGAGAGCACCTCCCGCGCGTTGGAGGCAATCAGGGCCTGGCGCATCACGGCCAGCATCTGCGACGCCCAGCCGCCGCCGCTGTCGGTGCCCAGGCCGACCTTGATGCCGCGCCGCAGGTAGTCCCGCACGGGGGCCACCATGAAGCCGCCGCCGACCGTCATGTTGGCGATGGGGCAGTGCGCGACGCCGCACTCCAGCTGCCGCAGCCGGTCCTTGTCGTAGTCCGTCATGATGGTGCAGTGCGCGAGGATGGACCGTCGGCCCAGCAGGCCGTAGCTCTCGTACAGGTCCGCCTCTGATGTAAATTCCGGGAACAGGGTCCGCGTGAACTCAATCTCCTGCTGGGCCTCATTGAAGTGCGTCTGCATGGCCAGCGAGGCGTCGTCGGCGAGCAGCTTCCCAAGACCGGTGAGCAGCTCGGGCGTGCAGCAGATGGCGAAGCGCGGAGTCACGACGGGCTTGACGAGGGCCGTCTCGCTGTCTGCGCAGCCCGGCAGGCCGCGGATGTGGTGGATGCAGTCGCTCGTCTCCCGCAGCGAGTCCGCCGCGCTGGCGTCCTGGAGATAGTCTGGGGCGTTGCGGTCCATGTTGCATTTGCCGACGAACGCGCGCTGGCCCTTGGCGACGCACGTCTCGGCCAGCACCCGCGTCGCCTCGGCGTGTCGAGAGCTGTAGTAGGACGCCGTGGTGATGCCCTGGCGCAGGAAGTCGTCGACCATGTGCTCGTAGACGCCCGCCGCGTAGGATGTGTCTGCGAAGCGCGCTTCAAAGGGAAAGGTGACCTGGTCCAGCCAGTCGAGGATGTGCAGGCCCTGCCCAAGCCCTCGCATCGGCCACTGCGGGGCGTGATTGTGCGTGTCGACGAAGCCCGGCATCAGAAAGTCGCCGTGAGGGAGAACGTGAGTCTGAGCATCGTCGGGGATTGCTCCCGGTGGCACTTGGTCGGGCGACTTGTAGACGGCTGTGATGCGGTCGTCTGTCACCACAAGGACGGCATTTTCGTGCATGCCAATGGTCTGGGCGTCGGTGGAGGACACAATGGCGCCCTTGAAGACGAGAGTTTTGGCCATATTGCATGCAGAATGATGGTATCTGCAGAATGAAGCAATTCCCGAGTCAACTCGTTCGCATGACAGAAGATGGTCCCGGGGCTGAGGCAGGGATGCGACGGAATGTCCCTTTGACGCTACAGGGCCAGAAAACGCAAACCAGCGTCGGCAGCTGGCGAAGTCCGGGGCCGCTGTGCAATGTCTCTTGTATTAGTGGACGGGAGGCTTTGTCTCGGGTGGCCTCGGGCGAGTTTAGTGAGTAATGCTCCTGCTGGGGGGAGTTGACTGGTGGTGGAGTTTAGCTTGTCTCGGCCCAGTTCGGGTCAGTAGACGCGATAAGAACCTGACTCAACACAACCACCCCAGGCAATTACGGGCACATCCGTTTCGCTCCCTTGTTCCCCGATCTGCGGGGCAGAGATTGCCGAGCAGCGCTGTCGGGGCGTCCACACAAGGGCTTGAGTTGCCAATCCATTCATCGCGCTGCGTCACACACCATGGCGGCCACCACCGAGACCCTCAGGAGGACGCAGCGCGCGCCACGAAGCTGCTTCTCTTGCTCCTCCCGCAAGGTCAAGTGTGACAAGAACGTGCCTTGCTCGACCTGCATCCGCCGTGGGAATGGCGATGCCTGTATCCGCGAAACCGTCATCGTCCGCGGAGCCGTCACGAGGTGGAGGGAGGCACCGGACACGCCCACGTACGAGGAGCTGAGCCAGGAGAACCGTCGCCTTCGTCGGCAGATCAAGGCGCTCTCGGAAGGGAATGCATCAGATAGCCCTCGCAATGCGAAGCTGCTGCCTCGGCGGAAGAGCCAGCTGGAAGTCGGCGACGAAGATGAGCTAGAAATTGCTTTATGGGAACGCATGTCAGCTGCTGCCACAGGTTCAAGAGCTTCAACCGTCTCATCCTGGCAGGACATTGTCGTCCCCAGCCGTGCGTCGGGTCAGCGTCTTGTTGACTATGATAGAATCTGGAATTACTGGGTGCACTACGCTCTGGAGTATCCCAGATTCCAGCAGGAATACGACAGATTCATGGACTATATGGGGCAGGACGAGCAGCTGCTTCAAAGTTACGATCCTCTGTGGCTGGCTGTGTATTTCAGTGTCTTGAGCGTAAGCTTTGAGTTTCTTCTCCTTCTCTAAAGGTACAATACCCGTACACCACTGACAAGTGAAACAGGCGGCCTTGCTGATGATGTCCGAGGAAGAGGCCGAGGATATAGCCCAGCCTTATGGTAATTCTGCCAGCTCTCAACCCTTCCCGCAGGCTAACAGCGTATCCAGGCCTCCCACACGCTGAACTGAGCCGACGCTGGTACGACGCGGCCATATTCTGCTTGCACCAAGGGGATTTCATGCGGCACTCCGACTTGCGCTCCGTGCAAGCCGTCGCCATCCTCGGCATGTGCTTCAACAACTGGGGCGACTCCGAGCTGGGCTTGCACATGTGGAGCTGCGCCCTACGGATTGCCCAGACACTACGCCTACACCGGCCAGAGCCCCATGCGGAGGATATCCTCAGCGCCGAGGGGCAGCGTAGATTATGGTGGACGCTGATCATCGTCGAATGGTACTCTCGCCTTCCCGTGACCCATCGTGATGGAGTGTAGCTGAAGAAAATAATCCAGGATGGCCGTTCCGTACCACGTGCCGCAGGTTGACGAGATCGACTTCGACATGGGCCTACCAAAGGTCGTGGAGACGCCCTCATCTGATGACACACGCATCGACCCCGTGCACTACCACATCTTCATGGCTCGCACCGCGAGCGCATACTACCGGTTCTGCGCCGCCATCCGCGCAGCCGCCAGGCCAGTCGAAGACATCGTCAGGAGCGCCGACGAGGAACTGGCCCAGGTCATCGACACCCTGCCCCTCCACCTGAGACCGGAGGCGGAGGAGGGCGAAGAGGCGGAGGAGCCTAGACACCAGGATGAGCCTTGGATCGAGTGGCAGAAGTTCGACGTCTCCCTGGTGCTCCTGCATCTCCGGGTCCGCATCAATCGCGCCCTGCAGCCCCTGTGGCACTCTAGCCCGCAGCTGTACGCCCGGGCGAGGACCGTCAGCGTCACATCGGCCAAGAGCGTCATCTGGATCAACTACCAGTGGGAGCAGCCGCCGTCGACGCGCAAGCAATGGTGCGTGTGCGGCCTGCAGGCGATAACAGAGTCGTTTTAAAAAGTAAAGCTAACCGTAGACAACCAGGGCACTTTCGTTCCACGTCTTCGTCTCGGCAATACTGCTGCTTCGCGAGTGCCAGGACGACCCGGAAGGCGTTCAAGGGGAACATGGCAGGGCACTTGACATGGCGGTGGAGTTGTTGGATCAGGTAAAGTCTCGTAATGCAATAGCCTTGCACGCAGCCGGCATCCTCCGAGATGAAATGTCACAAATAGAATAAACATGGTAGTTACACAAAAGCTGCTGTTGTTTCCATTCTCGCAGGATACTCACTCAGCCCTCTATTCCTTGTCCAAGAGGTGGAATCCAAAGGCCCGACGCGCGTCCTCGGTGAGGTTCTCCAGCCCGACATATCCCTTCAGCGTCGATTCATCCAGATCGTTGTCGTATTCGCGGTCGGGGGCTTGTCTGCCCTCCAAAGTGGCCTTGAGCTGTCTCTTTACGTAGTCCTTGTTCATGTTGGTCGTCGGACACGCAGCGATGAATGCGACTGAAGCATTGTTTATGCCAAGATGTTCCGTGTCAACGGCATGGCATAGCTGTTCAGCAATCGTTGATTAGAAATACTGCTGCTGCATCATTTCAGGGGGGGACTTACATCGGAATGCCACCACACGGTATCTCCAGGACGGACACGGGGAGTATAAACAAGACACTCTTCCAGTCTCAGATGAGGGTGCGAGGACCGACTGAGGCGCTGACTCTCTGCTTTGAAGGTTCCTGGGAACCAACCCGACTCGTCAAGCGTCCACTTCTCCGCGTCCATTACGTCCGCGGGATCGTCTGGAGGCGAGAAAAACGGGCGCAGCAGAACATAAGCGATGGCAGTCGCAACGTTTGGATACAACATAATGGTTCCCTCCCTCGGCGCAGTGGGAGTGAGGGCAGTCCAGCCCTGGAAGGACCGCATCACTGCCGAGTGTGCAGAGCCCTTGTAGAGCTCCTGGTCTGCGTCCTTGCGAATGCTCAGGTCGTAGGGGTCGTGCTTCTCTGGGCTTCCCGAAAAGATGTCGTGGTAGGTCCTGCGGTAGGTTGGGTCGGCCCATCGACAGAGGCTTCCGGCATCAATGTGCGGCCCAAGGCCAAGGAATGCCTGTCCAGGGGCGCGATCCCTGACGCCGTCGAGATATACAAGTGGCTCAGGGGACGTTTCTCCTGTCGAGTCATGCCAGAGCTCGTTCAGTCTTTGCTGGATTTGAAGCTGATTGGGATGCGCTCGGAGGGCGTTCTGAGTTGGAGAGTTGTAAAGAATGAACATGGACGGGCTCTCCTTTGGCCACCGCTGGATCGAGGCATCGTTGTCTTTGATGAAACTCCTCAAGTCTTGGTAGTGCCCCTGGGCCTCTGCCTCTGGGATAGTGCCCCTGCAGACAAACGCTCCGATGCGCTTGGCCTCCTCCTTCTGGGCGTCTGTGAAACCATTCGCAATAACACTTGCGCTATCAAAGACTGGGATGATGCTGTTGCCCTTCTCTGCAATCTCGTCCGTGACCGTCTTGAGCTGTTTGCAGACGGCGATCCAGCTCTTTCGAAGTGCATCTGGGCCGAACTCGGCAATAACAGACTTCTTGGTCGCGACGAAGTCGGCATCCTTGGCCTCTGAGGGACCTTGGGACGGGTACTCGGCCCAGGCCGGCCATTCTCTGATTTGTGAGGGCATCTTTGACGGAGGGAGCCGAAGTTGATAGTTTCTGTCGATAACGATCGAGGTGCCGTTCTGGGCCTTTTATCACCAGGTTACTGCGGCATTTTCATCCTATGCCTGTTTCTATTTCATGTCCCACGGTGTCAGTGCCATGACGCTCCGCAAATCATGTCCACAATAGCATCCACACCCGCACTTGGAAAAGCTCGGCCGAGCTCGGGCGAGTTTGATAAGACAACTTAACAACAACGGTTGCGAAGCGCGATAAGCAGAGCCGAAGTCGCCCGCGACCAATGACGGATATCACAATTCCAACGCAACCGTCCAGGTTCGCATTTATAAAAGAAATGGTCCACTCGTCCCCATGGGGTGTCCTGCATCTTTGACAGGCCCCCGAGATCGATCCTGACAAAAAAGAAGAAACCATGGCTACCGAGTTTGTGCCCAAGCACGTGTCCAAGCTGGTTCCCACGAACCACAATGTCCTCATGCCCCTGCTCCTAGCTGTGACTATAGTCAACTCCGCGGTATGTGGCCCAAAAATCCCATTGAGGTCCTTCAATGCTTCACGGATGTTGACTGACGACTTGGCAGACTCTCGGATACGACTCATCCGTCATGAACGGGCTGTTGATCCTGCCGTCCTTCTCCGAGTACTTCAAGCTCACCACTGCTCTTGAGGGCCTTAACAATGCAGCTAATTGGATGGGCTCCATCTTCGGTGCATTTCTCATGCAGCCTGTTCCCGACTATCTTGGCCGCCGTCGCGCCATCTACGTTGCCTCGGCTGTGACTGTCGTTGGCATCATCCTCCAGGCCGCTGCTCAGAACACGGCCATGTTTGTCATTTCTCGCTTCATCGTGGGTGTCGGTTCCGCCATCAGCAACGGCGCTGCTCCGACGCTCCTGGGCGAGCTGCTCCCTCCCCATCGGCGAGGCCGCGTCCTGGGCTTGTTCTTCTCTTGCTACTACGTGGGCAGCCTGGCATCTGCCATTGTCAACTACGGCAGCCAGAACATCCAGAGCACCTGGGCTTGGCGTCTGCCTTCTCTCCTGCAGTTTGTGCCGAGCTTGCTGGCCATCGCCATTGTACCGTTCGTCCCCGAGTCGCCGCGCTGGCTGATTGCGCACGAAAGAGAGGAGGAGGCCGTAGAGGTCCTGGCAATCATGCAGGGAGGAAAGATTCCTGACATGCAGAAGGGAGCAGCGCAACTAGAGGAGATCAAGGCCACACTCATCCAGGAAGCAGCCGAGTACCCGAGCAATCCATGGAAAGAAATGGTATCCACCAAAGCCAACAGGCGAAGGCTGGCTATTCTATGCTCGTTTGGTCCGATGATCAACATGTTTGGCAACTTTATCATTTCGTGAGTGCCACAGATGATCCAAATTTGCTACAGAGCCAACCGCTAATGCTCGGAAATGCAGATTCTACCTGACAAAGATCCTCAACCAAGCCGGTATCACGAATACCAAAACTCAAACACAAATTCAGGTCGTCATCAACTGCTGGTCGTTTGCTGTCGCCGTCGTCGGTAGCTTCATGCTTGACATCCTGGGCCGTAGGATGCAGACCTTTATCAGTGTCATTGGCATGTCGGTGACTCTCTTCATCATTGGTGGCATGATAAAGGGTGAGTGCTCCCAACAGTACTTTTACCATGTCCAGCTTTTTGCACAAGCAAAGATCCTACGGGAGCCTCTTTGTGAAGATTCTCCAGCTAACGTGACTTCTCAACAGTGTATGGCGAGAGCAGCAACACCTCTGGCATCTATGGCACCCTCGCAGTCATCTTCCTGTTCCAAGGATTCTACGCCTTTGCAATCACCCCCATGACTAGCCTTTACCCAACCGAGGTGTCTCCCTTCAAGCTGCGTACCACTGGCATTGCCATTTTCCGAATGCTAGACTCGGCTGCTGGGTATGTCTACCCCCTTTCTCACTGTATCGATGGATCATATTGACGAATCCACTGTAGCCTCCTCGCTTCCTTTGCCATGGCTTATGCGATGGCTGATCTTGGTTGGAAGTTTTACTTCATCAACGCCTCGTGGAATCTTGTCTTCCTCGTCATCGCCTACTTCACCTTTGTTGAAACCAAGGGCCTCAAACTGGAGGACATTAATGCCAAGTTTGAGGACGTTGCGATCATTCGAGGTATTCACAATGCTGATCCCTCGTTGAATTCTGAGGGTTCGACATCGGGGGACAAGAAAGGGAGTGAGGTCAGGGACAACGTGGAGGAGCTTTCTGCCAAGCAATAGCGTACATGTTCTGCCTATGTTTTCCGTAGATATCCATATCAATCCTACAAGATCCGAGGCTTGTCCTTTGATAATAGCTGGGAGAATTCTAGTTCTAATACTTATACTATAACCAGACACAATTCGGCTCTGTTCGACGGCCGAGCACCATTCAAAGCAGAGCCGTATCGAAGGATGAAGCGCCCTGGTTTTGTAGGCTGACCAAAAAAGGCAACCTTCTCAGGTGCCAATCATATCTCCATGCGTGCTTCTCCACAACCATCTCTGCTGATGCGGGGCATGTGGCTAGCGCTCGGCTATCATCTGCTTTTTACCGTCGGCTTTTATCTCACCCACCCACCTCGACGTGTGGAGGCCAGTTGGCATCTGATCCCGCCGGCTGTGCAGCCATTGATGTCTTTCAATTGGAGGAGCCTGGATGAGGAGTAACCACCGGTAATAATGCCCAAATAAAGCTGCCTTGTTGAAGGCCATGGCCAACTCGAGGCGTGGTCCCAATCAGCCCCTCTAGCCTATTCCACCATCCACGTCGAACTGCTCATAGCATCTCTCATTGTTTACTTTGTTCTCAGTAATACTACCAAAGCCCCTCTGACGCACTATACCATGTCCACTCCACATGTTGACTATCCGACCATTGACTCCCACATCCATCTCTGCCCAGCATCAGAGCTTGATTCCTTGGCATGGATGGAACCCAGCCACCCACTGCACAAGCAGTGGTCCGTCGAGGACTTCAAAGCTGCTAGCAGCTCCAGTGGCTCGGTTCATGGCTTCATTTTTATCGAGGCGGATCGCGAGCACACCCTTGACGGCGACCAACCCGATGCCATAAACTGGGCTGGCCCTCTACAGGAAATCAAATGGTTGCGACGTGTGGCCCTAGGTGAACCTCGACCAGGGGAGGGTCACGAGCCACAGGACTCGAAGTTGTGCTCAGCCATCATCCCATGGGCACCCCTGCCAAGCGGAGCCGCCGCATTGGAGCGATATCTTGATTTAGCAAGAGAAGCTGCGGGTGGCTCGTGGGGTAAGATCAAAGGGTTCCGCTATCTTCTTCAGAACAAGCCCCCGGGTACTGCGACAGAGGAAAGATTCATTGAGAGCTTGAAGTTGCTGGGGCAGCGTGGATTCCACTTTGAAATCTGCATCGACTATCACGATCGAGGCATCGTACAGCTGGATGACACCGTTGAGATGGTGCGTCGAGCGCGCGACGGTGTAGCAGCAGATGAGCAGGTTGTTTTTATTGCCGGTGAGCACTTGTAAAAGACTCTCCATCTTGTGCATTCCCTAACACAATGCAGACCACCTCCTGAAGCCAGACATGACCGTGGCCGCTCAAGCATCAGACCCTGGCTTCCAGAAATGGGTCACTTCCATCAAAACCCTAGCAGGCTTCCCGCGGACGTTTATGAAGCTGTCTGGGGGTCTTTCAGAGATGAGTACGTCCACAAGGGCCCAGCCGCCTTCAGCGGTGGCCGAGTTCATGTTTCCCTGGTTCGAGACAATCCTCCTGGCGTTTGGGCCGGATCGCATCTTGTTTGGGAGCGACTGGCCGGTTTGTACTACTGTCGCGGAGGACTCGTGGTCTCTTTGGCACAAAATAGTAGAGGCAATGTGTCTAAAGGCTGGCTTGGAAAGCCAGGAGATTGCAAGCATTTTCGCAGGCAGTGCCAAGGAGGCATATCGCCTTGACAAGATTTGATAACTGCAGCTAAGAGATTGGATATCATTGACAACATTAAACTTGACCTTTAAACTTGACTTTTAAAAACTTCAGATCCCGAGACCCCTACCCCCCCTCGTCCAACGGTACAGCGATAGGATTTTCCGCCTCTCCAGCTTGTGCTCCTCGTGCTCGGCAGATAGCTCCCCCCTGACGCTGTACAACGTGGAACGAAACACGCGCCGGAAGTTTCGCTGCAGAGAGTGTCAGCAGTGTTTTTGCGCCTACGGCATTATGGACTGACCTGGAACTCCGTGCTGAGCGTCACGATGCAGACTTCGTGCGCCCAGACTATCGTCTCGCACGCCTGCTCGACACTCTTGTTCTGGCCAACTTGGGCCATGCGGTCCGCGAAGAGCAGCAGGATGAAACTCCCGTGGAGCATGTAGATGCCAAACAGATATGGCATGAATCCCAGCTCTGGGTCGAGCGTCAATATCTCGGAGACTGCCTGAGATGCCGCAATCGCGTGAGACGCGCACTCAGAAAACCGGCTTGTCGTGATCCAGTCATCCTCGTTGTCCAGCATGCTGATGGCGTCCCACTTGCCGTGCAACAGCACGCGGAGCACATTCAGGATATGCGTGCTGTACAGAGTGGCCAGCTTGAGCCGCTGCTCGCTTCTAACTCGGTGGCCTGCTAGGTCCCCCTCGCCCAGCACCACGGGCTCCTTTACGAGCTGCTCGAGGCTGGATTCGCACTCTGTGATCATGTTGGCTATTGCAGTCACGGCCATCTCGTTGTCGTAGCCTCGTATGCGTGGGTGCTCCCGAGCGTGGTGCAGGTCAATTATGTCCCCGAGGATGGCCATCAGTGGAAGAAAGAATTCGAAAAATGTCGACCCCGTGATGGTTGTTGGTGGCCCGAGGGATCGTTGCGGCAGGTCGTTGAGATCGATTTCGTCCAGATTTTCCCAGATATCCTCCGGCAGCGGGACTAAGAACTATTAGAAACCATGACCGTTGCTCATACGTGAGAGGGAGTATGTACTGTAAACATCACAGGAAGAGTCCAGCACACGGAGTGATCCATTGTACGAGAGCGCCAAATGCCTGTCCAGAGCGTATAGCAGCCAGAAAACGCGGCGCCTCTCCTCTTGTGCTTCTACCTCTGCAAACGTTAAAGGCTGGCCCCTGGCGGTGGCATCACCCTCGTCGACATCGGTAGCGGCATCCTGGCATCCCAGGCCCAGGTTCATGGCAAGACGTTCAGCCTTGCTCCACCACTTCTTGCAGTCTGCTTTGAAGTCTCCGGCAGAAACGCCGATGCAGAGGAGCAAGAAGGTAATGACATCGTCGAGAGAGGACGCGGGATCGCTGCCGTCCGCAGAGGAGGGAGTGTCGGCTTGGCACGGAATCTGGTTCGAGCAGCCTCCATGCTCCTCCCTAAAGCCGCCTACTCATTGTTAGCATCTTCATTCCAGGGGATAACTGCAGATCTCACCGTGTATCCGACGCCACCGGTCCGGATCCCGTTCCGATATCAAAGACGTGGCCAGTCCATACAGCCCATTGGTAACCTTGCCTCGTATCCCTGGCACTAGTAGCTCCGAAGCATGAGTAGTCAGAGCGCAGCACCAAAGAATTGCTGCCAGCAGAGCAGGCGACATCTTTCGAGGGTTGGAGGGGTGGAGAATGGACTTCATGCGGAAGATCCTGGTGAGAATGTAAGGAGAACGACATCGAAACAACGACGTCCCTGGATCCGCTAGAAACTCCCGGAAGAGGCTGCAGGCCAGCGGCACAGAGCATATGCCCCTTAGATACGGCAGCACGGGGTTGAGACTTGGGTAGCGGCAGGCAGCGCCGTCACTGTCATCGAGCAGAGTGGGCTGGTGCGTGAGCGGTGGCAGGTTGTCCAGTTGGCCAGTGTTGAGAAATGCAAAATGGGGAGCAAGGCTGGCCGATAAGTGTTCGTCATGCTGCACCGTAGCTGCTTGCTGATGACTCGGCCGCGGCGGAGACTGGTGCGTGGCTGCGAGGTGTGCGGCGTGTTCAGTCTCGTCGTTGGCCTGTACCATACCAGACATGGTGTAAGTGAGACCATCCTGCCCAGGTGGGGACGTTTCCTCCTGGAAGGCCTGGCAGGCGGCTACCAGGCTCTCATCGATGGCCTGCCGGCTACTAGAGGAGTCGGAGAAGGAGGAAGTGCGGGACTGCAAGGCGACGGGCTCATGGTCGGCACGGTGGATGTGCTGGGGCTGATAAGACGGGGAGAGCATAGAAGAAGAGGAGCGGTTGCGAGGAACCCGGCCTCGCTTCTTTAATTGGCGGTTATAATGGCAGACATGGTCATACTCTGCAGCAACAGCGAAGGAGGGGGCCTGTTAGCAGATGCTACAAGATATCAACCATGGGCAGATGGGAACGAGCACAAGCTTACCCTGACACCGACGGCTTTTGACAGGCAGGTCAGTCAGTGCTCTGTATCCGGCGCTCGCGGTTGGGCTACACATACCAAGGATTCAGGCCGTCGCAGCGGGTTCGCGAGGCATTGCACCTGTCGCAGGCAATGCGTGTGCGCCGTCTCAGCGGTCCCATGTTTGGTCGAGTGGATCGTACGTATCAAATCGGTATCGGTATCGTGACGGGACGGTCGAGGCACATGGCGAGACCCGCAGGCAGGAAATTGATTCATCAACGGATAATATTAGACGGGGTGCGGTGGACTGGCGGGTACGGATACACTGGACGTTATTTAATTACCCGTCGGCTAATAGTCTATTTACCCCGATCCCCCGCCCCCAAACCCCTGGCTGCTGGCCCGCCTGACCGGAAATCTTTCCCCCACACCGGGGCCCCGGACCGCGAATTGCCGCTTTGGGAAACGAGAATGAGGTGGGAGATGCTGCGTCGGCTCTCTGCTCAAGTTCGTCGTCTAACCTACTGCCACCCACCGTCCACGTTGTACACACTGCCAGTCACAAAGGTGCTCTCGGGCCCCAGCAGGAAGACGAGCACGTTGGCCGTCTCCTCGACGGTGCCGCGGCGCTGGAACGTCGACGGCACGTCAAAGGGCGCGTCGGCTGGCCGCCCGGCGTGGTCCCATTCCTTCTGCATCAGCGGCGTGTAGATGGACCCGGGGGCTACTGCGTTGACCCGCACCTCCCTATAGCCGTTCTCCTGCGCGGCGGCCTTGGTGAGGCCGATGATGCCGTGCTTGCTAGCGTCGTAGGCCGAGTGGCAAGCGAAGCCTAAATTCCCCGTGTTAGTCTCTAGCCATCGGACCCGAGTTGACATTGGTCTCACCTTTCAGCCCGTGGATGGACGTCACATTGACAATTGAGCCGCCGTCGGCAATGTGTCGCAGCTGCGCCCGCATGCAGTACATGGTCCCCGTGAGATTGACGGCCAGGATCTTGTGCCACTCGTCGTCAATCATGTCGCGCACCGCCGTGATGCCGTGCACCTTGCCGATGATGCCCGCGACATTGGCCGCCCCGTCCAGCCTGCCGTGCGTCCGGACGATGGCGTCGATCCACTCGTCGACCTCGACCCGGCTGGACACGTCGACTCTGGTCACCATGAAGGTGGCGTCGAGCGACGACAGCAGCTGCGTCGTCGACTTGAGCGCCTCGGGGTCGATGTCGGCGATGCACACCACGGCGCCCTTTCGCACCAGGATCTTGGCCACTCCCAGCCCGATTCCGCTCGCGCCGCCGGTGATGGCATACACCTTTCCGTGCAGCGGCAGCCCGCTGTGGCCGTTGGTGATGATGGCAGCAACCATGGTAGTACGTACGTACGGGGGAGTCTGGAGATGGCGTCCAGTTGTGGGCGGAGGATCTGTCAAAGGGAGAGGCGATGTGTCAAGGCTAGTTAGTCTCTGTCTTGTGAGAGCTGCAACCATTGTCGACTTATTTAAACCTGCATTTTAACCTGGCAGGACAGGGCTGCTGTGCATGGCCAAGAATATTTCCGGCCGCTATGTGTAGATCGGATGGATGCGCGTCAAGACCCGACTAGCCGTCGGCAAATTGCGCCCACCCGCCCACGCCACCACGCGCATACCATGCAACCCGCTGACACGGGCAGATCCACGACGCGACGGCTTCGGGCTTCGGTCAAAAAATTTCCGGAAAATGAACCGTATTTTATCCAGTACGTGGAGATATCCGGCCGTTCAAAGGACGGTATCGTACGTGTGCATTTCCGTGGTTGTAGTCGGCTGGATCGGGTAGAGCTCAATTACCCTCAAAAATGAAACCATGTCAATTCTTATAAACTCCACCTCTCTAGCGTGATTCAACCCATGTTCTTGTTCTAAATCGGCAAATTCCAGATCCCCCTACGCCTTGCTTCTGCTTCCCTTGGGCACGCGCACCAGCCAGTAGAGCAGAAGCGCCCCCACGACATTGAAGATGCAGTAAACCCACATGAAGCCAAAGTCCCTCCATCGGTTGGCAAATGATATGCTCCTGCTTTCCAAGAACGTGTTCGTGTCAGATACAGAGCAATACTCGCACTCGGCGCCGTATCCCGCCCATGAGTCGGCGACAGAACCGCCGAAATTGCGAATATACGGATCCATGTAGACGCCGCAGGTCGTGTCGTTTGGTGAAAGGAATCGAACAAACTCGTTGGGCTCGCAAGACACGTCACTGTCGGCCATTGAAGTGCCCATCAGGCCTTCAATCACGTATGTGAATGGGTTTGCACGGTACATGAAGACCCAGAAGCCGGGCAGCTCCGTGGGCGTTGCAAGAATGCTATCCAGCTTTCAGTATACTTCATCAGTGACATGCAGGGGATTCAGGCTCACTCACCCGTTCATCGAGAACAGCAGAATCATGATGAGTGTAAGAACTCCGGCCGCAATCTCAGCAGCTTCAAAGCCCGCGATGATCAAGTTGCCAAAGGTGCTGCTGAACATGAAGAACATCCACACATGCAGAAACACCGTCACGTTCCTCGAGTCAACCGACTTGGTTTTGTATCCATTCTTGTACAGTCCAATCGGAAAGTACCAGCAAACGAACGACAATGCGCCCATGACCTACTGCTGCATTAGCACTTGGATCAACATCTGCAACAGATCATCCACAGCTCACCGAGTTCCATGCTGCTTCCACTACTATACTTGCGAGAATAAACGCCTTCCAAGAATATGTTTTTGAGGGACGTTCGCGCGCCTCGTACATTGTCCGCTGGGCGACGAAGAATGGCAAAAACTGCTGGATGAGCTGGTTGAAGACGGGCAGGAAGACGAGGACACCAAACATTTGGTTCTGCATGCCTCTTTCTGTGTTTTTGGCGTTCAGAAAGGACAGTCCGATAAAAAGAGCCTGGTCTCGAGTTAATTTCTGTGTCCCATGTTGGAATCACGGATTTCAATGCGACTTACAGCACCAACAGACAAGGCAGCCTTAGAGTATATATATGACGGGGTGCGCCAGTATTCCTGGAATATCCTCTTGGAGACCTCATAGAATTGGGCCATGATCGGAGCAGCAAACTCAGCATGGGCTTCCGTGCTTTCTGGAGACGGCTGACTGGCCTTGTTACTTTGGGACACCAGCTGTTCGAGGTCCTCCTGGACCTTCGCGTGCTCTGGTGAGCTCTGCCATACAGATGGCCAGTCAATCTCGGTGTGCGAGCCTGGGGCGGCGCCTATCGTCTCTAGCATGTACTCGGCTGGGTTTGCGCCTGGCGGATACGCAGCCGCTCCGTTTCTAGCAAAGTAGTCGAGCAGCACGTGTGAGTTTTTGCCGACTTGTCCAAAGTAGATGGTCTTGCCCTTGGACAGGAGAAGGAGTCGATCGAACCGCTGGAACAGCATGGCCGAGGGCTGGTGGATGGTGCACAGGATAGCTTGTCCATTCTTGGTGAGCTTCTCCATGAGGTTGCAGATGGACCATGAAGTCTGACTGTCCAGCCCAGACGTTGGTTCGTCGAGAAATAGAAGCAGCTGCGGGCGGGCGGCGAGCTCGACGCCAATGGTCAGGCGTTTCCTCTGTTCGACATTGAGTCCCTCACCCTGAAAGCCAACAATGGCCTCTGCGTACTCCTCCATATCTAGAAGCTGGATCACCGTGTCAACGTACTGGAGCTTCTCCTTTCGCGAATACCGAGCGGGCTGTCGGAGTAAGGCGCTAAAGTTGAGCGCCTCGCGGACTGTCGATGTGTGGACATGGAGGTCTTGTTGCTGGGCGTAGCCGGTTTTGCGCTGGAAAGATTCATCTCGAGGTTTTCCATCCACGAGCATGTCTCCAGTGACGACGCCCATCGTCACTCGACTGGCCAGCACGTCAAGAAGGGTGGTTTTGCCGGCTCCAGAAGCGCCCTTGGATATATCCATTAGTTGCTTTTGCCCAGCACTTAAAGGGGACAGTAACTTACCATTAGGGCAGTCAGTGTGCCCGGTTTGACCCAACCGTCCACATGATCGAGGATTCTGCGGTCCTCGCCCTTGATGTTGATATCGTAGCACACGTTTCGCCAGTGGAAGACGGACGTTTGGCGCTCAACGTCGCTGAACTCGCCGAGGTTATCGCTGCTCATGTCTGGGCTTGTCGATTTCTTCTCCCCAGCCTCCTCATCGTCGCCGCCCATTCTAAAGACATGCTTTTTCAGGGCGCGGCGGGTGAAGACAAGCACTTCGCCCTTGGACCGCTCTGAGACGACAAACTCGACAGCGAGCAGATGGATCACCAAGTATAAGACTGCAAAGGCAACCACAATTCCAAAGTTGCGCCACTTGTGAGACTCGAGGAATCCAAACGCAACACGCAAGTAGTCGCTGCCTCGAACAAAGTCCTGGCCGGGCACGGCTCCCTGGATCGAACAAGCCCTCTCGAGGGGAAGTGTCGACTCGTATCCAACGCCGCTAGGGATAAACGTGGCGCAGGCAAAGTCCTTGCCGCCAAATTCATTCACCATTGCGCTTGCGAACGCGTAGTAGGACGGGTTGATCCATCGAATCCAGCCAAACCAGTCCGGCATGTACTGGGGAGGAATTGCAAACCCAGTGTAAAGACCGACTGCGAGAACAATGATGCAAGCAGGTGCCACTGCCTGTTCAAAAGTCTTGGCAAACGAGCCGATGAGTCTGAACAGCATAGACATACTCATCGTCATGGCGAAGCAGAGTGCCAGGAAATAAAAGAAGGCCCCCGGTTCCCGACGAAGATTGCCCATAAAGTACATTGTCGTGTTCATCATGATGGTATTGAAGACCTTGTAGGGCAAATCAACAATGATAGAGCCCAGTGCCTCGGCGCTCGGGTGGTAAAGCGCATAACGGGCATGTTTCTCCACGATCTTGCGTTTCACGAACAGCGTCATGATTTCGAGGATGTTGTTGAACGCATTCATCAGATTGATGAAGAAGATGAGGATCCCGCGCCTATTAAAAGCACCAGTATCTTCAGGCATATTGTAGAAAATGCTGGAGATGACGAGCGATTCGATCAAGTTGCAGATGAGCAACGTGATGGTCAGGCTCGGGTCCGATTTGAGCATCACCCAGCTCCGATCCAAGGTAAGGCCGATTTGCTCCACATAGGAGAGAGTAAAGGGAGATTTCGTTCTTTGCGCCTTGGACTTTTCAATCTTTCGAGACAGGGCGAATTCTTTGAAGTTGTCGCCGCCGAAGGGGTGATGCTCGGTGTAGTCGGTGATTTCCGCCAACAGCTGCTCACAGTGCCGACTCTCCTTCCAGGCCTTTGCGAAGTCGTCGGAAGACCTCGGCGCTTTCCCTTCCCATCCGTTACGGATAATGCGCTCTTGGGCGCTCGTCATTGAGGTGAGAAAGTCGGCTGTCGTCTGTTGCTCGGGGCAGATAAAGCCCAAGCCCTCGAAGTACTCCTTGGCATCGCCGGTTCTACCGAAGAAGATCTGGCGTCCTTCATACAGTACGAGCACCTTGTCAAATACCTAGGGGACTGTTAACCATTGTCGCTTCAAGTCCATATCACGCTTCAACTCACATCGTAGGCGTCTTGGGAAGCTTGGTAGATGGCGACGGCAGAGGTGCAGCCAAACACATCTGCCTGGGTCCTCAAAGTACGGCAAAACTCGAGAGCGTTAGCACTATCGAGTCCTCGAGTGCTGTTATCCCAGCATTGGAGCGGTGCGTAGCTCAATGCGGCCTCGGCGATTGTGACGCGCTTACGCTCACCACCACTTACGCCGCGCACAAAGTGATCGCCAACGACCGTGTTCTTAGTGTGAGAAATTCCGAGCATGGCCATCATCACGTCTCGAAGATGCACTGCATACTCTCGACGCGAGATACCGTCAGGGACCTTCGTGGGACACCGAGCACGGGCTGCGTAGTAGAGCGTATCTCCGACTGTGAGCTGGGGGAAATGCTCGTCAATCTCGGCCGTGTAGATGGCCTCGCCTCGGAAGGCAGTTTTCATATCTTTCGGGTGAATCCCCGAGTAGTTGATCTCAGCGCCATCGTCAATGTGAAAGCCGTGAGTGTCGCCTGCGATTGTCTTCAAGAATGTTGAGCAGCCCGAGCCTGGGGGTCCTAGCACCGCAAGCATCTCGCCTTTGTGGACAACGCCCTCCAGGTTCCTAAGGATATTAACCCTCTTTGGATTGTTGTTGAAGAAGCTCTTGAGGATGGTACCGGCCTCGAGGAATATGTTTCCCACGCTCTTTTGAAAATCGGTGTCGGATCCAAAACCATAGACATCGAGATTCTTGAACGCAAAGCCAGTCGTTCGAGGTGGGTTTCCTTCAAGGTTGTCTGTCCTGAGGTCATAAAATGCTCTTGCCCACTTCCTTGCGTCGAACTGGGGACTCTCTGGGTCGAGCGATCCATTGGGATGCGAGAAGAGGACTCCCGGAGCTGACTGGGTGGTGGAGAATCGGCGAGCGAGCTCCAACACCTCATCCTCCGGAGGGGTCACTCCCTTGTCGTCATTCTTGTCCATTGACAAGGTACTACTCGGCGAGAAGCCAATTGAGAAAACGTGATGGAAATACAAGAAAAAACAAGCTGGGTGTTCGGGCTGTCAACTGTCATGATCAAAGAGAAACTGGGAATGGAATTGAATATATACTGCAGGGCAGCCCCCAAGACGGCCTGAGGAGTCATCGAGCTAAAAAGCAAACCAGGCTATTCCAACCCAAGCTCTCGGATACTTTACGAAATACCATCTCCTCGACAGGCCCGGCTCATGCTTGGCAGCCAGGAGATGCCTCTATAAAATTGCCGGTCCCACAGTTGGTGAAGGAACCGATTCTCTTAGTGGGCCCCCCTGGCGGACACTCGGTTATTCGGTCGCTCAAGACCCGAAAACCCGCCATGCCCGAATCTGCAACCCTAACCCTCCACTGTCATCCTTCCATTGCTGCTCGGGCTTTCAACGTCCGTCTGTTGCATCATCTCACCTCCAACCCTTCCCCCGGTACCCTGACATATTGAATGAGTCAATCGGCACTTGAGCAGAGAGCCAGAGCTTCCTGCATCCACTTCTCTGAGGTCGCACTGCCGGATCAACTCCCGCCGGTCGCAGCCTGCGAGCCAAGCAGCAGCCCATCGGATAATTCTCCCACCGAAAGTCCGCGCCCAGCAACTGAAAGTCCGCCAATTCGGTCCAAGCTCGTCTCAAAGTCCGTCAGTCAACTGCAAGTCGGCCCCCGCGGTGTCTCGACCACCGAACAAGGAACCTCGCGCATCCGGCACCGGCGCAGACATACAAGGGCCCTCTGCAGCAGGTATGCCAGATATCGAGAAGCTCAACCGGCTGTCTGTAAGTGAGCCATCCACCGCCGACCAACGGAAGCACAGCTCGAAACCGGCGCATCCGCTGACATCATCATCACCCATCAGTGCACCAGATGCAAGGACCGCAAGGTACGCGTGGCTCTCCTTGAGATTCACTTCTTAGCTTGAATGTATCGTTGACTCATCCTAGGTCCGCTGCAACCGGGCTATGCCCTGCTGCGCCCGGTGCAAAGCTCACAATGCAGAGTGTTCCTACCCAGAGCGTGTGAAACGACGGTCCGCAAGGGCAGCGGCCGAGTCACCATCGTGAGCCATGAACCTGAAAGCAGAAATTTGCCCCCCTGCTAATCGTCCTCGCAGAATGCAAGTCGCTGACTCTGCCCTCAACGCCATCCTCAACCGCCTCCAGCGCCTTGAGGCACAGTCAGGGGTCGTCTCCACGTCGCCAGCCCCAGCCGCACGCTCAGCCGGGAGCCTTGATGCACCAACACTACCGTCTCCAGTATCCGCGTATGCTCTTCTAGCCTGCTCATCTGACTCTCCAAACAGCAATGGGGCCTTTGATGCAACAACCATCCTCAAGAATGCCGTCGATCTTTTGCAAGAGATGAGGCTCAAGGAGTACTCAACCTCCATGGTTACTGACGCCGTTGATATTCCTCCGGACCTGGCCAAGACCTGGGTTTACAGTAAGCCAAGTAAACCCCCCCCTGAGAGGACTGCCAGTTGAGTCTTATCCCGCGCAGATTACTTCAACTACATGCCCGTCTGCTGGTTCGTCAACATGACGGAGAGAAAGTTGGTTGAGATGATTCCCGACATCATATCGCTGCCCCATGTCAGAGTCGACCCCGTAATCATGGTAATTTACTACTGCATCATCTTCAACGGGTGTTGCCTCAAACCCAAACCTCGCCCCGACGGTCTCAATTACTCCAAACTGTGCTACCTTGGTTGTTTGCGGTCGCTGCCCGGTTGGCAACGAGAGGCCACTGGGAGTATGCAAGATCTGGTGGCAGCACTATTCATCGTGAGATGAGCCAAAGATTCAATCATAATTCAACTGCTTATACGCGTAACAGAGTCGAGTAGCTGCCGAATCATTTGACTATGAGCTAGCTTGGCGAATGTTCAAACTGGCTTGCGAGTACTGTCAAGCCCTCAACTTACACATCCTCGATGGCGACTCTCCCAACTATCCCGACTCTTTCGGAAGGAAAGAGTTTGACGACGAACGAAAAGGGTTTTGGGAAGTCATACAAATCGATCTCTTCTTCCGCCTCATCCTCAACAAGCCCCCTGCGATCAGCAACAATATCTGGAAGGTCAATCTGCCTTGGCTGGATGCTGATTCGGACGCTCCGCCTCAAGGCATAGAATCTTCTGCCTTTTTGGTCAGCTCCAGGGTCACACTAATCATTGCACGCTTCTTTGCCATTCTTGATGATCCCTCGATGGGTAGCAAGGAGGAGGTTCAGTCCGCGACAGAGGATCTCTGCCGTGAGATGCAGCAAATTTTCTCGGAATGGCAGCTGGTACGGACTTCCAAAATCCTAATCTTCTGAAAAATGGAGCTAATATCCCACAGAATGAGTGGCTCGCCCAGATGCCGGACAACCACAAGGAGGTGTGGCTTGTCGCCGATGCTCTTCTAACCGGATACACTTCGATACTGTTCATGTTCCGCAAGATAAACGTGCTGGACTCCGACTCACCTGAGCCCATTATGACAGACATGGACATCCCCTCGTCCCCTTTGGTCACTGAAGCCTCGAGGCGCATCATCGATATACTGTCCCGACTGCTGGTGGTCATGCCGTCAGACGGACAAGCAATACTCGCAATCATCGGCGCGTATCGAAGCTATGTTGGCTTCGCATGCCTTGCCAACGCGGTCCTCAATTCGCAGGACAGCCGTCAGCACATGGCCGACATCAGATTGCTCGACCGCTTCGGCGACCAGCTGGGCAAGCTTGCTCCAGAGCACAAAGACGTTGCGCCGCTGGCCAAGGCGATGCAGAGGGTCAACCGAGAAATCCAAGACAGAATAGATAAGGAGCAAGAATGAAGCTCCGCATTAATAAAACGCATCGACGAAACGCGCAACCACACTTGGTGAATTTCGAGGCCTCAGTAGTGAAAATACGGGGCGATCGGGGCCGGCCGCCGCAAGCCGCAGGTTACACACGGGAGGCGCCGATGCCCAGTACCTCAGCGACCAGACAGCGACTTTAGTTGGCTAGGGACGCGTTGACTACTAAACATATTGCGGAGTATCAGTTCCATGACGCTTATCTCGGCCGCGGTAGCATTGTCATCAATTCCGGCGACAAGAAATACAAAAAGTCAGCAAACGCCAGCCACGAATGCGGACATTACAAGCCTTTCCAGTTCATCCTTCTTCGTCCATTGACAAGCACAAAGTCCCAGGCCAAAGAAGCCACAGCACACGGCCATGTCCATTCCTACTGTTAGCTTCAAACGTGAGTGTCAAGCTTGAGAGTCGCGTACGCGGACTAACAAGCAATCTTCTCCTCAGCAATTTTTGGCACAGATGAGGCCGCCAGGAAAGACGTCGTTGCCCAAGTCCGCGATGCCTGCCTCCGATATGGATTCTTCCAGCTCGTCGACCATGGCATTCCACAGGATCTCCTAGATGGCATTGTCACACAGAGCAAAAGCTTCTTTTCTCTGCCTGATGAGGTCAAAAACAACTATCACAAGGGTCAGAAGCCAGTTTCAAAGATTATTTCCATACGCGGATTACTACTTACCGACTGCCTGCTCTACAGATCAAGACAAGTTTCACAGAGGTTACGAGCAGCTGCGTGCCCAGAACTTCGAGAAGAAGACAGCAGGCGACCTCAAAGAAGGATACTACTTTGGGGCTGACCTTGCTCTCACTCACCCCCAGGTCCTTGCCGGGAAATTCAACATGGGCCCCAATAAATACCCGCAAGAAGTCGAGGATGCGGCTCAGTTTCGCGAGACTGTTGATGCCTACTACAAGGCCATGCTTTCCCTCTCAGAGACCATCGTAAAGGTCTTGTGCGAGACCCTGGGTCTCACAGATGACTGGATCCCGGGCTTCTTCGACATTCCCATTGCCACACTGCGATTGCTGCACTATCCGCCCCAAGCACCCGATCCCACTGGGCTTGAAAGAGGTATGTCGAAGCTCGGGGTTGTGGCTACACGATGTGCTAACCATGACAAGGGATCGGAGCTCACACAGACTTTGGCGCCGTTACCATTCTCCTGCAAGACGATGTCGAGGGCCTTCAGGTCTGGGACCGCGACCTCTCGGCCTGGATCGACGCTCCTCCGCAACGAGGGGCCCTGGTTGTGAATCTCGGTAACTTGATGATGAGGTGGACCAACGACCGGTACCTGTCAAACCTCCACCGAGTTATCAACAAATCTGGAAATGACCGCTACAGCGTTCCATTCTTTCTTGCTGGGAACCCAGACTTTCTGGTCGAGTGCTTCCAGGAGTGCCAGGAAGAGGGTCAGGGCCCGAAGTACCCTCCGGTAACTGTTCAGAGATGGATGGAAGGACGGTATGCAGACACTTATAGTACTTCAAAGGACAAGGCTTTTGGGGAGCTCTCCGTCGGTCAAGCCAAGTCGGGGATGGAGTGAACTGGAGAGCGCTATGTGTCGTACGCAGTCATGCAGAGCCCGGCATAGAGACTCCAGCACACAGACGAAAGGTGTTCCTTCTGAGGTGTTTTCTTTTGGCTATGTGCTTTTCCTTCTTATCAAAATATTCAAGCCAAAAGTATTTCACTCTTTCTATTCCACCGGGGAAACTCTTAGCGACCAATGAGACGAAAAGGAACGCAGTGAACGGCTGCATGATAGAGAGCCTTCCCGAAGTGACCCGTCTCAGATGGGGATGATAGACTCATTCTATGGGCTCCAGAGACATTCACAATCCTGCTCAACGTAGACCCTCCATGACTGGCGTCCCTAATCAATCATTGTCGGCAATTTGTGGTGTAATACTGCTGAGTGAATTGAAGGGTGACGAGCAAGAGGCTGGGTTGGCGCTCCCGTCATCGTCTGCACAGGTGGTTCTACAGTGCTATGCAGTCATCCATTCAGCCACTTCGGTCTGTGGACCCTGACACAAGTTCCCGGGTGCACAAGAGATCTCGGGGCAATGAAGATAGACAGCGAGGGCTGTAGCACACCGCGATGGCTAATGCTGACTTGGCGGCAGACTCACCAAGTTCATCTTCTTCACAGACAGCAGTCAGCATATAAAAAGGCCAGCCAGCTGCCCTCAGAGCAAACCATCTTGGAAATTCCCCTTCTCCCACATCTCACAAGTCCAAATCTTTATCAATACACAATGTGCAAATGGAACATCCACATCTTCGCTTGCGCATGCTACATGCTGGAGCGCAAGGAGGACTGCCACTTTGCCCGGACCCAAAGCGCAAAGGACGAAAGCGACAAGGGCTGTTTTGCCATGCAGCATCTTCGTCGGGACTGGGTCTATGAGCTTAGGAGATGCTGCGAGACTTGCGCCGCAGCTGGAAGGGTCCCGGTTGTCATGATCATCCCGGAATGGGATTCTCTTTACATCAAGCTGTACGAGCAAGCCAAGGAGCTGGCAGAATGGGGCGACGCCCAGAGCCAGGTCTGCCCGCTCCCGCTTGACGATGAATAAATACTCTTTAACAGCGACAGAATTGGGAAGGCTATATATGAACCATAGAGCACCCGGCTCTTTGGGATCAGCCAAGATTTGGGTGCTTCATCTGACATGCTACCCTATGCCGGGCGATGGATGGGCGGGCTGTCATCCCAGGACTTACCGCGGCTGTCACTAGTCACTAGACTATCACCATGTGCGCCTCCTGCAGGCAACACGAGCACCCGGGGTGTTCTCTCGGGGAGGATTGGTCAACTCAATCAGCACTTCGTATCACGGGAAATTATGTCGTCGTCGTCGGCGTCTGCGCCACATTGAACCGGATGCCTTATACGGGAGGAGCACAAAATACATGTACGTATCTACCCATAATAGCGCGTACAGCCTTCAAACAATTGCATTTTGCGGGTTTCGAGCAGCGCGCGGACCACCAGGAAGGGGATCCCATGATCCTATCAGGGCGAAGCTGATGCAGCGCTCCAGCCCTGGGCCACCCCCTGATGCCTCGATTCGCCCTGTGTCGAACCCCTAATTTTAGGCTTCCTTGACTCTTCAGGGGCTGCGCACACTCCCGGGCCGCTAACCGCATCCAGCGGCACTCCAGGGACCCTATTTCGCTAGCTCAACACCAAACACCCCACGAGCACGACCCGCCAAGGCCACGACACCACGTTACGCCCGGACAGTTTTTGCCATTCTCCCTCGCCGGGCCTCGACGTCTGAACCCGCAACTTGCCTCGGCCTCCCGCAGACACCTCTTTGCCCGCAGCTGTCGCCCCTCCCGTCGCCGCCCGCACGATCGAACCCTCCGTTCCGGGTTATCGCCCTGCCGGCGCAAAGTCTCTCGCTACACCACAATGATTTGAAGCCTGTCGCTATCTCTCAGCCCCCTCCCTCCGCAAGAACCGCCATCATGGCGTTCCTGTCTTTCCTCCGAGGCGTCTACGACCACGACACCCTGGACACCCGCTTTCTCAACCCGTCGTCCGTTCCCTACCAGACCGTCATTGACGCGCGCAGCGACCCTTCGGCCGCCAAGAAAGAGTCGTCGCCGAACCGAGGCCGCGACCGCCCCCCGCCATCAAAATGGAACACCCCCGAATTCTATCTTTACTACGTCATCTTCATCATCGTCATACCTTATATGTTCTGGGTCGCGTACGACTGCTCGAGAGGTATGGTGCCCACATGAGAAGAAACACCCCGGAGGGCTTTTTTTTGGTTTCTGACTCCCAAATACAGAAGATGACCCGCGCTACCACACATTCTCCAAGTGGCTATCGCCCGGCTGGATCCCCGGCCGCCAGATCGATGTGAGCGACAACCAGTACGGCTCCTTCCGACGCAACATCCCCTACCTGAGCGGCCTCGTCGTGTTCCACCCTCTGCTGAGGAAGCTCTGGAACCGTTTCTACGAGAGGCCGAACCTGGTAGGCCAGGCTCGCCTTGACCAGCGGGCGTCCTTCGACTTCGCCTTTGCCATGGTCTTCCTGATCGCCCTCCACGGAATATCCGCCTTCAAGATTCTCCTTATCCTCGCAATCAACTTCAACCTGGCCAAGCGGTTGCCCAGGAAGTTTGTGCCCGTGGTGACGTGGGTCTTCAACATTGGCATCCTTTTCGCAAACGAAATCTACAAGGGCTACTGGTTCAGAGTCATGTTCTTCTACATCTCCCCGGCCCAGATGATCTGGAACGGCTACGAGTGGGAGCAGCACGACTCGAAGCTCATGGAGATTGGCGGCTGGCTCGACAGCTACCGCGGCATCATGGGGAAGTGGGAGGTGCTCTTCAACTTCACCATCCTGCGCCTCATCAGCTTCAACCTGGACTACTACTGGAGCGCGGACCGCAGCGCCTCCAGCGCCCTCGAGGTTTGTATCCCCGCCGGCCCCCGGCGCTCTCTGACCCGCGATCCCTTGGCTAATATGTCAAAGAAGAAGCAACTAGACCCGGCGAACCTCTCCGAGAAGGACCGCGTCAGCATCCCGGCCGACGCGAAAGACTTTAGCTGGCGCAACTACGTCGCCTACGCAATATACGCCCCGCTGTACCTCACGGGCCCCATCATCTCGTTCAACGACTACATCTCGCAGTCCAAGTACCGCGCGGCGAGCCTCGAGCGCCCCCGCACCATCAAGTACGCCGTCCGCTTCTTCCTCGTGCTGCTCTCCATGGAGGTCATCCTGCACTTCAACTACGTGGGCGCCATCAGCAAGGGCAGGCCCAAGTGGGAGACGTACACGGCCACGCAGCTGTGCCTCCTGTCCTTCTTCAACCTGCACATCATCTGGCTCAAGCTGCTCATCCCGTGGCGCTTCTTCCGCCTGTGGTCCCTCACCGACAGCATGGACCCGCCCGAGAACATGGTCCGCTGCGTCAGCAACAACTTCAGCCCGCAGCTCTTCTGGCGCGCCTGGCACCGTTCCTACAACCGCTGGCTGGTCCGCTACATCTTCGTCCCCCTCGGCGGCTCCTCCTTCCGCTCTTGGTGGGACACGGCTCGGAGCATCATCACATACCTCCTCACCTTCACCTTTGTCGCTCTGTGGCACGACCTTCAGATGCGCCTGCTCATCTGGGGATGGCTCATCGTCCTGTTCATGCTGCCCGAGTGGATTGGCGCCTATCTGTTCCCCAAGCGCAAGTGGGAGAACCGCCCGACCGCGTTCCGGATGGTGCGCGCCATAGGCGGCGTCGGTAATGTTTTCATGATGATTACTGCAAACCTTGTCGGTTTCGCTCTGGGTGTAGACGGCGTGAAAACTGTCATCTCGCAGATCTTTAATGACTGGGCTGGTAAGGACACTCCCGAAATCATCCCTCACCATGATGGACATCGCCCTAACATTTCTCTAGGTATTCTTTTCCTCATCACCGCTTGCGGATGCCTGTTTGTCGGCATCCAAATCATGTTTGAGATTCGCGAGTCGGAGCGTAGACGGGGCATTCTTCTCAAGTGTTGAGTTCCACTTTGTTGTATTATATTATACTGGCAACACAGACTTGTTTTTCCAAGCGGGGATCCCAACAGGGGATTTTCTCTTCTTCATTTTGCTCTGTACTTTTAGCACATCACTGGCGCATCTCTTACAGTCCGCATTTCTGGAAATGGTCAAGGTATGAATAGTATAAACGTCATTCTTATGGATGTTTGTCTGGTGCACAATTGTAACAAGTTCATACTAAATTATACCACTTGCTACTTCAGAGTACACAGAAAAATGCAATATATGTGGGTATCCTATGAGTTTTGGAGATTTTAAGCAAATGCCATGCCGGACCGCAACTTTATGAGATGCTCGCAAAGGAATCATCCGGCCAACTGTCCCCCATGCAGCCGACAGGTATGCTGGAGGTTAGTAGAAGTTGGGCGTCGTTCTGTTGGCGTTATCGGCAGGAGTCTGCTTCTGCCTCATTGTGCCCAGCTCGGTATCGCCATGGGCAGGCTGCCGGGCAAACTTGCCATCGATGCCCAGCTTGGTTTCCGTGATCCACCTACGGACCCAGATCAAGCACCAGGCGATGCAGAAGATGACGACGATGGCTGCAGCGATGCCAAACACGTAGGCTGCAACCATCCCGCGGCCCCCAACCTCCTTGTAGTCGAGGAAGTTGTACACGTAGAAGCCCTGAGCGGCTTGGGTGATGAAGGCAACACCCAAGTAGCACGCAAGAATAAGGATCAGCCACGCCAGATGCACCCACGGGGGCGGGCTGGTGCGTGGGACGATTAGCTCAAATAGAGCGAAGAAGCTGTTGAGGCCATGCTGGGTGATGTTCGCCCAGGCATTGAACTCTATGGTGAACCACTTGCTGTAGAGCAGGACCCAGTACACAATGGTGACGAGAAACGGATACGTGACGATGGTGGAGTAGTAGAGCGAGTGTAGCGCTTGGAGAGGGCGCGGAAAGTGGTCGATGAGCGGTCGGCCACTGGCAGCGTACGTGAAGGTGTGGACGGCGGCGAAGAGGAAGTAGAAGGCGAGGCCCCAGAATGTCAGGACGGTGAAGTAGGAGAAGGACTCGCGCACTGCCTTACAGCCGCCGAGTTCCTCGTGAGTGCATGTCCATCCGATGATGAAGAATCGCGATGTGAAGATGTAGAGAGACTGCGACGGAGTGAAAGCACCCGGTTAGATGGCTGGGCACGCGATCAGGACGACGGGGTTGGCCTACAAAGAGGGCTCGGCAGATGAAGAGCAGCCAAGGGCTCAGGAGCCATGATGTCTCGAAGCGGTTCGAAGGGTCCCAGATGTCGGTACCGAACCGGAATGGGTTTCTGGGTGCCATTGGAGCGATAGGCCTGAGGCGACAATCTTTGCGACAAATTTGTTGCTGCCCACGCGGCGTGTCTCGCAGCTAGTTGAAGGCGGACCCCACAGGCCGCCAAGTCTCAAAGAGTCGGATCTCAAGATGGCGACGCAGCGATCCTCGATGTGCGGACAGGGCCTCGCGAACGATTATCGGAGATTAAGATGGCAGACGACTCCAACGCGCGATGAAGGCGATGGTAACCAGGAACCACCTTGGAGAGATGAGTGTGGTGCGGAGGGTAAGCCCGTCAGCGCCTTCTTGTCAGGCTGGGTCATGAGTTGCGCTGGTGTCTTCCGGGGTGGGGCGTCAGCGAGTTTGGGAAATCCCATTCATTAAATATAGCATTATTAGCCAATTTAGCCCTCCTCCGGCTCTGGACTCCCGAATGCATCTCCGCCTTTTGAGAGGCTGTAAGGCTGGGCGAGCTATTGAAGCCACAGCGCCGTTCAAGGCCATGTGGCAGCAAGCCATCGGTACTGGCTTGCTCGTGATGTGCTGTCACGCGCGAGATTCTGCAGCCCGCAGATGATTGTCTAATTAGGCGGCGCCCCAATCGACTTTGGAACGGCACATATTTTTCCACTGGGCCCGCCCGCGCACATGAGCAGTCAGGTCGGGGAGTTGGGTTGTTGACATGCATGGTGGGCGCTGTCGTGGCGCTCTCTCCCAATGCTGAGCCTCTGAACTCTCCATCTCTGTCCATACTTTGCACGTGCAATCTGGAGGGCGCAATTTGCTGGCTGGCCTCTCAAGATCTAGAACACCAGCGTATGTGGCTAGTCGACACCACACTGTATATCGGAGCTGTTATTGATGGCCCCTCGCCCCGAAGAGGCAAACAGCTCCCCAAGTCGACAAGCAGCCGGGACGCAGCCGCGTTACCTCGTCAGATTTCCCTTTCCGTCCTTCTCTTCCGCCTGTCAGCCTGGCGAGCCATGGGTCTGGTACTGTCTCATCAATTATGAAGGCCTCTCCTCCATGCAACATGTTATCAGGAAGAGGTTCGGGTGACATAGGCCAAGAACTGCCCAAGTCGACTCCTGGGTCGACCCCATATAATGTCCGCAATGCTGACGACTTCTGTTAGCGGGTGACCGGCTTTGTTGACAATGAATTGATCATGTCCGATTTGGGGCCTTTCCCACGGGGTGGTTGGATTATGCCCTGCCACTGTGTATATTAAACATCTCGTAGGGTGTCAAATGGTCATCGATCGAGGGGTTTACTCTGCCAGTCAGTTTCAGTTCGCTTCACCACTGAGCCAGGCAAAGCCATCGCCGGCCAGCCACATTGTCTCGCTCATGCTGCAAGCTGCGCGTCCTAGCGTGGAGTGCCCTGCCCGCTGCCATGTCAAGGTTGGACTAAGACCGCGCCGCGGCCAGACGTGGCGCGGGCGAACTAGGGTCATGAGGATTGTTGTTTCCCGGGGTTGCGGGAGCCGGGCTACGCGCATGGCGCCCCTGAACTAAAAAGCTGAGATTCATAATTAACCATATTCATCCTCACCACGGCTGAGTACAGCGTGTCGTTGATGCAGCGCATAGTATGGATGCCACATGACTGGCGTCCTCTCGTACTGCTGAAATGAAACCATTTGAAGTGGATGCGAGAGTTCTGGCCACTGGGCCTGTGCCGTGCAGGAGGCTAGGAGATGCAGGAGGGAGAGTTGCTTCGGATAGTGCTCGGAAGCGATCGATCTGGGAACGAGGGCACTGTACGGGATAGCTTCGATGGGGCTGCCCGTCTTGAAATTCCCAGAGAGGGTCCGTACCAGCAAATGGGTCTGGTCACTCCCCGTGGCCCCCGTCACCATGTCAGGCCACGGAGTGGACTGTCCTAGTAGTCAGGCTGAGAGGGACAGCGCAATTCCCCTGTCCTTCTAGTCTTCTGCAACGTACGTACTGTACTCCGTACAGTCCCCAGCTGTTGACATTTGTGGAGCCCGAGGTGTCAAAGAAACGAGGGAGCCAAGGAGCGAAGACGAATGTCCTCGGCAGATCAGGATCCTAGTCGTGGAGAAGGAGCCGGCAGCGACTCCTTTGTGTCGTTTTCTTCTAATTAATTAGTGCTTAGGACCCACCAGGTCAGTCATGTCGCCCTTCTCGAGATATGGTTGTGGGTTTGGATGGATGACTGCATGCTCCAGTCTGATTGCAATTAATCTGTACCATCGGGCGTAGAGGTTGGTCTTTTCTCCTCCCCCTTCCTCTGGAAAGCGCAATGTTCCCAATTTAGCAACCGCCCACCGAACAGTGGCTTGAGCTAAGGTAGCCAGGCCTAGAGACCCGACATGGGCGGCCCTGTCAGTGGGCAGCAAAGTGAAAAACCTGGCTGCGTGGTGGGCACTGATTCAGCAGCGGCAAAGCCACTGGGTTGAGCAGTCGTCCAGCCCATTGGTGGTGGTTGGAACTTGTCCAGGGTCGTCGACAGCGGGCTAGATCAGGTTCTGTCTTTTCTTCTTTCCCGGCAGCTGCTGTGTCACCCGTAGCCGTTAGTGGTGGGAGGATATATGTTTCTCGCAGCACGCGGAATTGCCGGTGCTACGGTACATGCGTGAGGGATGTGGCGAAATGTTTCTTCCAAGCCATTCTCCTGGGGCGATTGGCCGGTATGAGATTGATTGATGGACTCCGGAAGGAATTCAAGGTGGAAAGAGGCGTGGATGGGCCGTCGATGGCTGTGAGTGGCTGCAGTGGCGTCAGTAGCTGCAGCCTGCACTGCAGGTGGGAGGCACTGGAGCAAAGTCCACGGCAGCGAGCGGGCGGCGATGTAATTACTGACAGCACTGTGTAGCGCAGCGAGAAGCGACAGGGGCCAGGGCGTGCAGGGGTGGCTCGTGTGGATGCCATGGTCATTCATGATGGGCCACCAGGCACTTTGGGTTTTCCTGTGGTTCCACCTGTTGTTGAGTGAGAGTGATGAATGGGAAGGGGAGAATGCACGGAGCAAGCTGGCCCCCATCCTCAGTCGCACCAGCCATTCCCAGGAGTGCAGTGCAGCCATGCACGGATAGACCATATGCGGTACGACATGCGTACCTACCTTACTAATGCGCGTACGTGTGAATAACACGAATCCCAGCACTAGCTGAGCTAACCACGGGACGGACTGCGGTAATCTGGCTGGCGTGGTTCAGGCTCAGGGGGAAGAGTGCACAGTCGAGCGACGAACTGATTACGATTATCTGCCTAAGCCAGTGCACAATCAGGACAATGATGGGTCCTCCCGCCGTCACAGACCAGCTGAGCTTTGGGAGGGTGCAGGCAGGCGGCACATCTCTCAGGTGGCACGCACAGACTGACAGGTGCTACGAAGGGTCGTGCTGGTGTTCAGTGGTCCCTAGCTGCCCAGTGCCAGTAGGGTGGCTGCTCCTGGGACAAGGCGACAGGCAGGGTAGCTCCAGGGCCGCCCTGTCGGTGTGGGGTGAAAGGACCTGCGACAGGGGACCAGGGACGGAAGCAATGAACGCCTTGGTACTCAGTCCCATGTCCGACGGGACCTAGTCCTCCGTACCTGCCGCTACACCGCGTACTGTGGCATCCAGGGTTGCGAGCGGGCAGCCTGGTGCCCAGTGCTCTCGACCGAATGCCCATCCTGAGGTGATGCTCCTGACATCTCCACCCGCCAGCCGCGAGGGTGCTTGGTGCTTGGTCCATCCACTGGCAAAGCGTAACGCCGCCCGGCAAGGGGAGGAATCAAAATAGTACGGATAGTCGATGGAGGCACAGACGGTACACGGATGAGGATTGCCTCAGCTATTGAGCAGTATTGTCTGTTTTAAGAAGTCGGTGATGGCTTTCGTTCCAAACTACTAGTAGCATCCCTCCATCATCCACCCACCCACTATCCGTACCAAGCCATCGTCTTTCCTTTTCCATCCTCCTCACTAATAAACAACGCCCCGATTTGGTACCGCTAGTCGGACCGGAACTCAGCAGCTTCCCACATCCCACTGTTATTAGTGCTATTATCCTCGACTAGTCGCCTGACTAGCACGACTACAGGTGAATACTCGCACTCGCAGCGAGGACTGCGAGGAGGGTTGCTGGAGCTGGCCTGCAGTAGACCATTTTGGGCGCATACCTCTTTGCCTGCCTAACCGCCCCGAGTAACGCTTTCCCCGGCCCGCTTGCTGGCTGGGTGGAGGAAGGTGAGGTCCTGGTCGGGTGTGCCTGGGTGTTGCCCTCCACTCCTGTCGCCATCTCCTGCCAGCTCTTGATCCATACCGCATTCCTCCTTTTTACTCTTATCAGCCTACCACCTACCCTCCTTTCCATTCCGCCCCCTCTTCTCCCTCGCGCTCCTGAGCCGCCAAATCCATATACGCATACTATACTCAAACTCCAAGCTCCAACCATCCGAGCTCACCCGCCACGCACTCTTGCCGTCACGCTCTGCCACGCTCTGGTCGCCCTCACGTCCGACATATCAACACGGGCTGTAGCCTCCCACCTATCCCGCGCATTGCTTCGCCTTTTTCGCTTCACTAGGGTCCTTCGCTCCCGCTCTCTCGCCGATCATTGCTCGTGCGCGCCGCGCCTAATTAACCCCAGATTGCACCCAGCCAACCGCCTCTTCTCCTGAGAACACCTTCCTCCCGATCAGCTGACGATCCTCGCACTTGCCGGTCGCCGCTGCAGAGACAACGCCTTGCCTTTGCGTTCGTTGTCGATCTTCCTCTCGAATCGCCGCAACACCATCGACGACTATCACCACTTTTCGCACCTCCGTTCCATCATCCTGACTTGTTGCGAGTATCATGGCGCTCGCAAGCAACTGAACTCTGCCTCCCGGCGCCTCGCCCCAATATGACAACGCCTCTTCCATCATAAATCCGACCCCGTCCACTCGTTGCACTACTTGGTGTCCACAATCACATAATTATATGCTCCGACCTGTCGCAGGTCGCACCGCCGCCCCAGAAAACGTCGCCTGTAACACACCTGCTACCCTTTTCGTGCCGCACCAGATAGCTCGGCTTGTTGCATCCTCCTCACATACCCAATCCCCCCCCTGCGGGAACTCAGCCACCCACGCCATGATGCCCACCGCAATTCGACCTATCTCAGAGATATCCGTATCAACCACAGGCACCACCACAATGGCCGCCCCGCAGATTCCCCTTACTTTCGACAACGCCGGGGACTTGCGCATTGTTCTCGTCCCGAACGCTGACGATGGGGCCGCCTCTGCCTCCGAGAGATCGGAGTCCCAACTCAGTATGCGGGAGGAAATACAGAATCGGACCCATCGAAGGAGTCAAGTACCACCCGGCCAACATATCCCCACCCATCCGATCCCTTCCATGCAGAATGCTTTCGCCGAGTCCTTGCATGAGGTGACAAACAGCGACACTATGCCGGAAAAGCCTAAGCTAAGAGAATTGGATGCTCAGGGTCGCCGAGAGCGATTACTTGAACAGCCAGCCGAAGCTGAAGCGTTTGACATGCTTTGGCGCTATAGGCCCGGACAAGAACAGCATGAGATGTACAAACTGATCTCACAAATTTCCTTTGGAGTCTATCTGCTCTTGAACAGCTTGGCCGCTGACAACACCCAAGTCGTGACTATCCTTCAAGGGCATATCAATGAGGTGGACGAATTTCTAGAAGTCATGCTGGAAGATTTCGCCAAGGCCCAGGAGGACCTTTCCGAGCGCATTTCTCATTTACAACTTCCAATGTCCAATCGACAGGCCTTTGAGGCAATGCTTGAGGACCGCAACTTTCGCGCTCAAATCCTCGCCGGCAATGAGAAGATCGATCACATTCTCGCTCGAACCAATGCCGCTATGAAGCAGTGGGATGATGATATCGACGCTGGACTTCGCTCAAGCGAGGCATTCATGGAATGGCTGAATGAGCACAAGGATAGGACATGGCCTGAAGCAACTCCTGATCTGAACAAGATCTATAATGCCATGAAAGGAAACTCGGACGGTTGGCTCAATGCGTTTGATGACCTCAACAATCAAGCGCAAGACTTGAATGGCCTTGTGATTAAGCTCATGACAATTGTTGCTGAAATGGAGAAAACCGCTGGTGAGGTCAGCCGAAAAACATGGGTAAGTGTGAATCAATCGTCGGATATGGATCAATATCTAACAGACAGCCATAGACGAACATTACGCCATTTACGCTTCCAGTGCGATCGGTGGTGAACGACGAAGCTGAGGCTGAAGCAGAAGCCCCAACGGCCCAAATTTTGGATCACACACTCACCCCCCGCGCGAGTATGCATTTCAGCATTCGCAGTGGTGAATCCGCAAATACGCTTCAACCACTCTCATCACTCCATGACGCTGAGGTTAGCACATTGAGCGACTTTCCACTGCCGGGAGGTACCCCTTTGCTTCCACCTCCGCGAGTAAGCCGAGCTTCACCGACCAACTTGTCGAGATCTTCATCCGGCTCTGCATCTACGCCCAAGGCATCACTGGCGCCCAAGCCGCCAGTATTGAGCGACGTTCGCGAAGAGCAAACTCGCACTAGCATTAGCAGCAACGGACTTGACGATGGCCCACTCTATATTCTCCAGCCGAAGGTGTACAGCCCCAAGATACCACAAACCCCACTCACCTCACCAACTGTTAGGAGTAGTGGTGCTCCTAGCAAGCCCAGGGTATTGAGCAGCCTGCATGAGCAAGTCGCCGCTCAGCAGCAACAGCTACAACAACAGCAACTACAACTGCAGCAACAGCAACAACAGCAACTACAACTACAGCAGCAGCAGCAGACGCAGCAAAAACAACAGCAACAGCCACCGCCGCAAAAGAAATTGTCAATTCGGCATCGAATTTCTCAGAGGGCGAAACCTCCATCTTCAATACAAATTCCACCCCCAATCAATGCAGTCAGTCGACGCCCTTCAACTGGGCGAAGTCCGCCGAGGACTTCAAAGTCCCAAGCACATGACTCAGCGTATGAATCCGATGCTGACGGAGGCCATGTCCACCGACTTCCTCGAGTTGCATCACATGTTGATTTCGCAGTCCCATCACTCCCCTTGATGACGTCGCCTCAGTCGGAGCACCAACAATATTATCGGCCTGTACGAGCCTCGCCCCATTCGCCTCTACAACAGCGCCCTCATACCTCCGGCCACGAAGGACCGGGTTATCGCGCTTCGGGATACTTTCCAGGCCACCAGCGAAATCAGCCATCCCGCATGGGTGGCATGAGCACACTAAGCAGCGTGACCACGGCGACATACGACGACAGGGCTACAGTGAGGTCGAACGGCACTTCGAATACAGGCGGGAAACGTGTGAAGAAGAAGAAGAGCGCATTCGGTTGGCTTAAAAAGGCTTTCACTTTGGACGAGAGCGAGCGTGCCGAGTATGAGGCACGCAGAGCTGTTCAATTTCAGCAGCAGCCATACACAGACTTGGGAAGCCCTAGGTTTCTTGATGGCAAGCGGCTGCGATAGAAGGCCAGGATGCCTCACACCTTTATTCGTATCGAAGAGTTGCATCACCACCTGTCGACACCCTCGACAGATGCGGCTTGCCTTTTGACAAAGATACCCAGCATTGTTGTGTCATCTGGCGTACAACGGCATGCCAATATATTTATCCCAAATGATATCTTTTAATACGGAGAAGCCGATACAAGACACGGCTCTCGACGCCGACACTGTTATCTGGATCCAACACACGCCGTGGTTTTGGCGACACATGGGGAGATGTCAGCCACATACATGCCTGGTCATATCTCGTTTTTCTGACCATCATCTTGGAATTTGCATACCATTTAGCGGGATATCCGGATTGGAAAGGGTTTGGGCTTTTTGTTTGCACGGGTGCATTGGGTAGAACCATCTGTGACTCGTCACGATCAGAGTTTGCATACTTGCATCCAGACGCTGACGATATGGGTAATCGGGCCTTGGCGGGAGGGGGGACAATACTAAAATGAGGCGAATAATGCCATGATGACATATAGACCAGTCGCACTATCTACATATCACAATTCCATATATTTGAGAAACAACGTGTGTGCCAGTGACACCTTGCAATCCATGCGCCGTTGTCGTCCTGGCGTCACTCGGAACTTTTAGAAGCACGCGAGGATGGCAAGACTCGAGAGTTGCGTCGAGATATGTCGTGGTCCGGTGATTGTGTTTAACCAACGAGTATTACATTTCTTCACAATTGCACTCGTATACTTATACCAAGCTGCCTTGTATCATCTCTATATGGGACTTCCAGCCCCGGCTGGTTATGGTTCCCCCGTTCTAATGCGCTCTGCTCCTGTGTGATGGGTGAAATCACTCCCCCGAGCCGTAGCTCTTTACGCGGCTGAAGAAGAAGGGCTTATCGTTCTTGAGTCCAAACTCGCCCCAGTCGTCGGTCAATTTATTGTAGTTGTAGAAGCCCCGCCAAGCAAGCTTATTGTTACGGCCTCCCTTACCGGCGCTTCGCATAGACAGGTCCAGGCGGTAGATGTACTTGGGGCTCACGCCCTCCGTCTCGATGAAGATGTCGCCCTCGGCGTCTCGGGCTACGGCCGTCGACGCGGAGGCCGAGGCCGAGGTGACAACGCCGTCATCGCGACGGTCCGTGATTGAGGAGAGGCGCCACCGGCCACGTAGGGCGAGAGCCATGACGGCAGAAGGGAGGTGTGGGTGCGCAGCGCCCCGGTGAGTTTCGAGCTCGTCACGGGTAAGATGGTGGACCACGTCCCCAGGCTCGTTGGTTGACAGGAGGCTGATGAGGGTGCCGTCGCGGAAGAAGCGCAGGTAACGATAGTAAGTAACGATGTGGACGGGGGCGCCACCCCAAGTGGCCTGGTTCGTCGAGGCCTGTCCGGTACGGATGTAGTTAACAGTACTGATGTAGCAGCCGTTGAAGCGGATGCGCGGGCGGTTGCGGAAGTGAGCTTTCCATGTCGGGTAGACTGCGGGCGTGAGCGAAGTTGTCACGGCAAGTTGCTCGGCACGGAGCCGTTCGGCGACTTCGTTGGGTCTAATGACGACTCCCTCCACAATCTCAGGGCCTTCCTCCTCCTCCTCGTCGGCAAGGGCATCCCATTCGACGCCCTTTCGGAACTGGTAGACCATGCCAGCAAAGCCAACCTTATCGCCGACGGTAACTTGCTGCCAAATCCTCTGCTCGGTGGCGACGAGGTAGGCAAGGCGCTTACAGACGCACGAAAGACGGGCGAAATCAGCCACATCCTCGACAGCCACGTCACGGAGGATGTGGACAAGAATCTCATCTGGGAGATCGGCCATAGGGCTGGGAGGAGCTGGCGCACCCTCGACTTCCGGGGGCGCCGGCTCGATCTTGAGCTGGGCGAAGCTGGCGATGAGCTCGTTGAAGGGGAGGGGCCTGGCCTCGTCGGCGGGAGGCCCATCACCGGCTATCTGCGGTAGTGTGGTGGGCTGGGAAGAGACAGCAGCTGTAGATGGAACAGGGTGCGTTGATGAGTTGGGCTTGGGAGCGTGCTTAGCGAAGTGCTTCTCCCGATATCGTCGATCCACGCCGCTGTCGAGCTGTCGATGCGGTCAGTCATAGGGAATCATCTCTCTCGGAGACGAGACAACCACAAACCCTATAGGCCCTGCGATAAAGCTTTAGGGAATCGCCCATGTTCCCAGAAGCCTCTTTGGCCATGGCCTCCTCATAGTGGTCGAGGGCAGACACCAGCTTATTCTCAGGACCAGAGCTTCCGCGGCGCTTGCTGCTCGATGCCGGTGCCGGTTCATCATAAGCACGGCCTTGAAGATAATCGTCATCGATATCCTCGGCGACAGGCGCTGGGTTACCTGCGGCTGGCTGTCGCGGGGCTCCACGGCGTCTCAATGTGTGAGATGGTGAGGTGGGGGCCAGGCGCGGGGGTTCGCTGGGCCGCGGAAGCTGCTGCTGCTGCTGCTGCTGCTGTTGGCTTTGCTGCTGCGGCGCGTCATGATGCTCATGATCGGTCCTGCTTCGGAGATCTGATATCCATTGCTGGCGGAAGGACTCGAGGGCGGAGTCTAATTCATCACCAGCCTTGGCGTCTGGTGGCGATGAGGGTGAGGATGCCATAGTGGTGCTTGATCTTGGGTGGTTGAGATGCTGGGGAGAGGGGCACTGTATATCCGCTATGTCCGAACTAAGCGATTGGGTGCATCTGTGGCGACTCAACGGAGAATTCAAGGCTAGGATGGGTTTATCAATAACAGTCTAGGTGCTGGGTTCTAGGATGAGGTAGGACGATGCGAGGTGAGGCGACGTTGAGTCAGATGGCGAGAGCTGGACGCCCAGGCGCTGGCTGAGGGACGCAACGATTGGTGATGATACAATCCAGCACTAAGGGTGGCCAACGATAACGAATAATGGGATTGGTGCAGGTGCTCTTCCCCCCCCGCGCCCGCCACCGGCACAGTCATCACGGCCTAGTCCACACCCTTATTACCAGACCTGCAGTCTGCTAGTGCATGAGCATCACCGGGGCGAGTGTTCAATCGGGGCGGGGTTGCAGTGCATACCCTGGAACATGATTTAATTGAGCCTCAGGCGCTGATCGCTAGCAACGGAACTGGGGAGGCTTCGTTTACCACCTATAGGACAGTGCAGCACGTCATGGCCCAACTCAAGATCTTGTCATTCTACGATATGAGTTGAGCTATATCCGTTTCTCCACCCTTTAGGCAAAGAATTGGATACGCACAACAGGCACTTCGTCTACATCGTCCTCGTCCTCGTCCTCGTCCTCCGCCCCCGGAGGCTCATCAGCTGCGTATAAACTGACACTTTCAGGCCAACAGACTCGATACAAACATTCCGGGGCCCAGTTCTGTGTTTCCAAATTTTGGATAGTGTCGTATAGGTCGCCCATCCTCAGGCCGAGCCCAATGGTTTCCCGCGACCCGTGGTCTTTGTTCTGCCTGCGTTTTACAGTGCCATCTACCCTGCCTTCAATGACCACATTCACATCCAGAGGAGGCGGCTGTGATACGAGCATCCTACGCCAGCTCGAATCATTGTACTGAGACGATGCCTCGGGGAGCCCGTCGTCCCAGGGCTGGCCGAGTTTCCCATCGACGCGCAACTGCAGGATATGGTGTCGGTCAACCGGAAAGAACCTCCTTCCAAGCCTCTCCGAGAGCATTTTGTTGACCGTGGTTGGGCCAACCCCGAACTCGCCAGGAGCTGGGCGAAAGAACAGCTGCTGCTGGAGCTTGGGCGATTTGGATATGCATTCATGCCACCATCTGCTCACGCGGTTGCCAGCAACCAGCAGGGTCTGGTTGTCAACGTGCCCGAGAATCATTTCGAGCAGTTCCGGGCATTGGAGTACGTCTTGCATGGCAGGTTGTTCCATTGTTCGAGCGTGAGGTTTTGAAAAGTTCAAGAATCTGACCGTTTGGGCAGCCAAAGAAGTGATAAATTTCAGGGCGCTCATTGCAACAAAGTATTGGATGTTTCGTAGGCTGCACATTGAACCGCGTGCGGCCACAACGAAGTGACTGGCAAATAACCATTGCCTGGCTGGCCTGGGCATGCATCATCACCAGCACATATGGCTGGATCAGACCTAAGCGCGACAGCAGGACCCAACCGTGATCTTGGCCTTGTCTCATCACAAACCCACGGCTTCCTCATCACAGCACAATTACATCATCTTAAAGGGCATCGAGCTGGGGAATCTCTCCGCCATTGTAGCTGTCAAGCAGTTGGAATCGCTCTGATCTAGCGCGCATCAGCCTCGTCTTCTCGTTCATGACTACGACGGGCGAGTCGCGAGTCGCAAGCTTGAAGTTACGCAAGATGGGCGTTTCTCATCGGCATTGACGTGGTTTTATTTTGCCTGCATTTGTTGCACCGCCTGCGGTTGCACATTTTGAATCGCTGTGTCGTGGTTCGGACCCGTATCGCGGCCGACTTATAACGCTCACGGCCCCTCCAAGCTTGTTGCAATAAATTGGGATTCGTCCTACCACGTCGCGCGGGAGGCACTGCAAACAGCATAGTTCCTCCCTAACGCCTTCCTACGTCTGTGAGTAATGCTGTGTTCTCATTTCCTTATTATGATACGTCTGTCTCTGAGAGGAGCCATGGTATTGAACAAACGCCACAACAGGCCAAAGAGGGGGGCTTTTGGGCCAACGCACGAATAAATTCCTCAAATACACATGTCCGAGCCGGAGAGCGCGCGTGACATAACCGCAGTGGGCTGAAACGATGGGCGGTGTGGTACGCGCACAACACAGGCTGTACTGTAAGCATCAGATACGTAAGTACAGCAGTACACCGCGTATGACTCTGTCGATGGGTCGATTGCCACGGAATCCTTATCAGATCAAAATCTTCCCATGTGCAGCCAGGTGTGACCAATAGGCAGGCAGAGTCGATAGGCTCCTGCAGCGGAAAGCCGCGGCTCTTGCAGCTTCGGGCGGGTTGGAGCTTCCATTGGTCTCCACCTGCATCCACTGATGAGTGAATCACACCCGCTAATCGCCCACTGGAATTCCTCCCGCGCGGGGGCCGCCCTCAGTGACTACGGCGCATGTCGTTAGTGGGCGCAGGAAGGTGCACACTGGATGGGGGCGGAATGCCCAGAGCCACAGGTACGCGCTTCCCAACCGGGACTAGCGCGCCTGGGCGATACCTTGCCCCCGACGCTCCGGCCGCGAACCCGGAAGGCCGGGCGATGTCGCAAGAAAAAAAATTGGCCACGAGATATCAGACGGCCGAGGTGAGACGAGACAGAGAGCATTGGGGTCGATTGGAATCCGTTGCCAGGGTATCTCATTTCATCCGCTGTCGTCATCCAGTGCGAATCAGTGGGCTTGTCTCCAGGCGGTTGTGGCCGATCGGACATTGTTGGTGCCATCGGAGCCTGCGCTGGAGCTTTTGAACGACATTGCCACCCGCCCATCGGCAACGCTAACCACCACCACAGGCCACGGCTCAATTTTGTTTTGGCGGCGCGCCCTGCCGTCGGCTCTCAGCGTCATCGCCGACGACTAATTCTCGACTATCAGATCGCCGGGTTCAAGCGTTCTCGCTCCACATCCACACCATCCACAACCGTCCGCCTGCATTTCGCCTCCACTTCCAGTTCTGCCTCAACTGCCCATCCTCCTCAACCACTGCCACCATCGTCTGGAGAATGCTCTGAGCTCTGAGCGTGCGCCATCTCTCCCCTCTCAACACCAAGCCCGGCTGGGCATACAACCATGAGTAACGTGCTGGGCCGAGACGGCCAAAATCCCCTCGCTGCCAACGATGAGTACGCCATCGCAACCATGATCGATACCGAGCCTCAGACTGCAAACGGCGGTCCCAGGAGCCCTCGCGACGAAGCCCTGGTCGAGATCACGGCCCCTCAGAAGATGATGTCGGCCATGTCTGGCAGTCTCGTCACATCCCTACTCGGTGAGCCATGATCCTCCCCCAGCTCTTCGCGGCCAAGCCTAACACTGCGTCTCCAGTCACACCCCTCGATGTCGTACGAGTCCGCCTACAATCCCAGACGGTTACCCCTCGCCCCGCTGTCGACTTCACCAAGCTCGCCCTCACGACGACCTCCCTGACTCCCGCCCAGACCGCCGAGCTGGGCGTCACCTCTTGCTGCCGCGAAGTCTTCTTCGCTGGTGGCACGGCCGACTTCTGCCTTGCCGCCCCACGCATCGAGGGCCTCGCTCCCCCGCCCGCACCCGCCGAGTGTGCCGTCGAGGAGGTCCAGCGCCGAACATTTAGCTCCACGATCGATGGCCTCCGAAAGATTGCCAGGAATGAGGGCGTCACAACTCTATGGCGCGGTCTCTCGCCCACCCTCGTCATGGCGATCCCCGCCAACATCATCTACTTTACCGGCTACGACTGGCTGCGATATAACCACAAGAGCCCCTTTGCGCGCTTGTCCGACGCCTCCGCACCTCTAACCGCCGGCTCTGTTGCTCGCGTCCTGGCCGCCACCGCTGTCGGCCCCATTGAGCTGGTACGAACTCGGATGATGGCGGTGTCCAGTACTGCGAAATCGAATCATTTGATGGAGGCCTTCAGTGGCGTACGGGAAATGGTTGCCGCACAGGGATATACCTCGCTGTGGAGGGGACTTACCCTGACGCTCTGGAGAGACGTTCCATTCTCAGGGCTTTATTGGTTTGGCTACGAGACTGTGCGAGCGCGTCTCACGGATTTCCGAGAGCGACGGCAAGGGCACACACTAGAGAGCGGCGATGACCTCTCCGAGGCTCGAAGGCGATCGCAAGGCCACGAGAACCACACCGAGACGCTCGTGGACAGCTTCATCGCTGGTGCAACGTCTGGGGCCATCGCATCTGTGGTCACGACACCTTTTGACGTCGGCAAGACTAGGACGCAGGTCCTGAACGACAGTGCTGCCCGAGCCGGGGGTGCAGCTGCCGTGGAGCGGAATATGGTTCGGCTGTTATGGCACATCTTCCACACCGAAGGCGCCGCAGGCCTCTGGAAGGGATGGATCCCACGGACCCTCAAGGTGGCTCCAGCCTGCGCCATCATGATTAGCAGCTACGAGGTGGGCAAGCGAGCGTTCAGGGGCGTCAACGAACGAGCCCTTCAGAAGCAACAGGACGGCCTTTGAGAGCTCTACAGGGGCAAAAGAAGGAGAAGAAAACGCAAGCTGAAATAAAAAAAGAAGGAGAGAAAAGATCGGCGAGGCATCTGCATGGAATCTGGCGTTTTTTGGAGTGCAGCCCGAGGAGAGTCGGCGCATAGGGCGACAACCACCCTACTTTTCTCATTTGATCTTGGATTTCGGCGGGCGATACGAGCGATTAGACTACCACCCCGAGGCGCACGGTGGTGAATACCTCAGCATAGACTATAGCATAATTGTAAGAGTACAGAGTGAAGAAACTTGAAACAACCATTCTCGTCCTCTTGTAGTGAATGTTGACAGCGTGAGAGTGACCCATGAGTGAGCCAGGCGCGCCTCAGCTTCGGTTCAAATGTAATTACAGGTAGTGTGAGGATACATGAAATTCCCGTTGACACAATCCGGGAATCCGTCAACTTTGGTGGTTGTTATAGCCATCCATTGCGGTTGCCATTGCGTTTGCTGAGCGATGGTGGGGTATTCACTTATCGAGGTTGGATAGAGCCCGTCCACCCGTCGATGATGGAGAGGCACTTTTTGATGTTGGGAAGACTGAGAGAGAGAGCCAGCCTTGGGAATAAAAACTGTATTCGGGTCAGAAGCACGGGATCTACAGTCGAGAGCGACTAATCAATCCTCCACTGCGCCGTTTCGTGCTTGGATAGTGCGCCTTCATTGGAGTTGGCCATCTCTCTCTCTCAAAAAGTTTTCTAGACAGTCCACTCCCTCCCCCACTCACTCCCTCACTCAGTCTCCCAGACCAAGTTCGTCATGTTCAACCTCGCCAACACAGACGCCCTGAACTTTGGCCGGGACGTCTACGTCCTCGACATCCACCGCACAGCTGCTGGGCTCGCCGCCGCCGCCTCGGACCAGTCGCTCTCCCTGCTGGACCCGACGAGGCTCGCCCAGGGCCCTCTGCGCCGCCTGCAGACGGACCACGGGAACCTGACGACGCTGCGTGTCTTTGGTGCTGCCAACTCAGTGGTTTGCACCGCCGGTGAGAACGGCACCGTGGGTGTGTGGGACCTGAGGCAGGGCAGCAAGGTCGCTCAGTTCCAAGGTGAGTGCGGTTGCGACGCATCGCGTGTAAGTGAGTGAGACTACATTCAAGGGGGCTGACGAGCCTGAGTTACAGCCAGCGAGGCGCCCATCCTTTCCATGGCCTGCAGCCCGGGCACTCAGACCCTAGCTGTCGGAACTGAGCTGCAGAACCATGCTGCGTCCATCTTCCTTTGGTAAGGACCGTTCCCCGGACTCGATAGCACCGGATTGCCTAACCTCTCCAAAGGGACGTGCGAAACACTGCTTCGCCGCAGGCGCACTATCAAGAAGTCCATAGCGACGACGTCACAGACCTGTCCTTCAACCCAAGCAACCCGGCCCTCCTCCTGTCGGGCTCGACCGACGGCCTGGCCAACGTCTACGACACGCGCATCGCCGACGAGGACGAGCTCACCCTCCAGACGTGCAACCACGGCTCCGTCCACCGCGCCGCCTGGCTCACGGCCACGGAGCTCGCCGCGCTGTCCCACGACGAACGCTTCGCCCTGTATGACGTCGCCGAGGACCGCACCACGGGCGATGCCACGCTCGACTTTGGCGACCTTCGTCCCGTCCTGGGCTGCCAGTATGTCGCCGATGTGACGCCCAAGATGGACGGCAGCGGTGCCATTGTCGCCGCCGGCGCGCAGGAGTAAGTCGACCCCCTGCCCCTTTCCCCCTTACCTACTTTCGCAAATCGTTGGCCGCGGTCTTCGTGCTCGGTGGCTGACTGGCAGAAACAGCCGACAAATGTTCGAGCTCGTCTTCCTGGCGAGGACGCCCGACGGCAAGGGCTGGGCGCTGGATCGCGACAACAGCGTCGGCCTGCCGGGAGCCCACGGCGAAGAGATTGTGCGATCCTTCTGCTTCTACGACGAGGAGCACACCGTCTTCACGGCTGGCGAAGACGGCTTCATCAAAGCGTGGAGGCCCAGCGCATGAGCATTGAGGGCATAGACAAGAAACTAATGACTTTGAAAATGAGAAACGATTTTAGATTCAGGTGCTATCCATTGCCGGGATCACATTTAACACTGCTGTACATGGCAAATCGATGCCTTTAGTCCGAGCTGGCGTCCTTGGGGCATCAGCGCGACTTCCGTGAGCTAAACAAAGCTCTATCTCAAGCGATGTAAAAGCCTTTGATGGTCTTAGTGTGTAATCTGCAAAATCCAACGCAAACTCACAATGACTGATTCCGGCAAATAAAGAGGTGCGATGGTGGCTGAGCAGTGTGATTGCTTTGCCCTCTGTTCATACGTGCACACCATCCACTTCATCCAAACTTGTCATGCTTCCCCTTGACCTTCAACTCTAGCAATGTCTCGTGATAGTCTCCCTCCCTGCGTGCTCTCTTTAGTCGCCGCACTTCGTCCTCGTCCAGCCTCCGTCCTGCGGCCTCTTCTAGTTCGCGGCGGCTAATGCGCGCTTGCGCCTTCTCCTCCTTGTTCGCTCGCAACCGGGGCTTGAAGCGCGCCTGCATACGGATGCGCAGCGTTGTGCTAAACGAGATTGTTTCGGCGTCCCCGCGGACCTGGGGCGCACTCGCGGACGATTTGCCCTTACTAGAGGCCGCGCCGCTCCCTTCGTTGACGCTGAGCAGCGTGTCGCGCAGCGTCTGGATCTGAAAAGTGCCGGGGGTGTCGGCCGTGGGGATGACGTTGAAGGACTCGAGCGGCGATACGGCGTCGGATGCCGCCGATAGCAGGCCAATCTTGTCGCACGATAGATATCTAAAGCACAGGTCGTTGGTAAGCGCACATATCATGACAGGGTGGGTGGGTTTCCCAAGCTGGACTTACTTCCCATGATGACCCTTGAAGCGGAAGCTCTCGGTGCCAGACACGCGATTCGCAACCCAGACCTGCCTCACGTCATGAGGCTCGGCCGTGGCCGCATTTCCGTCGACAATATTCTCAATCGGCAGTGTAAACACCTTGCCGCTGGGGTCGCAGGCCAGCGCGGCCGGGGTGTCTGTCGGCAGGACAATCATGACGGGCCCGACTACGTCCGTCACCGCCTCGGCCGACACCCAGCTGTCGTCGTTTTCTGGGTCCTCCTGCGCCTTCTGGAGCTGCGAAGCCACACGGGCGTCTGCCTCGGCATCGTCGCGCGGCTTGTCCGAATCAGCGGCGGGGCGCTTCCGCTTCTTGGGCTTCTTGTCGCCCTTGAAGGAGAGCGGCTTGACCATGGCGCGTAGTCAGGCGAGGGCGGGTAGGAGTCGGTCTCCTCGCACCTGACTGCAAGTCCGAAACGACCAAGGGCTCGCCAACTGCAGGTTTGCGTCGGCGAATGCTGGGCGTGTGGAGGTGGGTGTGGGTGTGTGTCAGGCTTGACTGCTTGATGATCCCAAGTAACGGGAGGCGGCGAGCTCCACTGGTCGCATGAAAGATGGTTGCAACTTCCAGGCAATCGGTGCTGTCTGATTGGCTAACCTCCGCAATCTCTGCTCCACCTTTGTGCATGTCCACTGCTCTATTGTTCAACCAGGAAGGAGCACTCGAGTTGATGAGACGGGGACGTCAGAATCTTCAAACTACATCTCAACTTCATTTCAACATTAAAAAAGAGTCTTAGCTTCTGCGACTGTGATTCTTGCCGCATTTCGCCGCCATGGTCACCCAGGCACAAGCTGTCACTGTGTCCCTCCAGGACCTCAAGGATGGTATGCGCCTGCCCCTCACTCCCACCACACTTATTGTTGCCGCCCTCATGAGGCCCAGCTTCAAGTCATGATATGGTTCCTCGTCCTGACACATGCCCCTCACAGGAAACATTCCCTTCGAAACTCTCCAGAAGGCGTTTGGTCCAGACTCTCTCGGCATTCTTGTCGTCAAAGATGTCCCACAAGACTTTCCCCAGCTGAGGCACCTCGCCCTCTCATACGCCTCGTACTTGGGAAACCTCCCCAAGGAGGAGCTAGGTAACACTACTTCCCCGATACAAGGCCATGGGAAGCGCCTGTTTTCCTGTTCTGCCATACTGACTCGCCTGCCAGACAAGCTTGAGAACGCACATGCCAAGTATCTCACTGGTTGGTCACTCGGCAAGGAGACTCTCAAAAACGGCCAGGTCGACACGTTCAAGGGTTCTTACTACGCCAACTGCGCTTTCTACCTTGATCCAACCTTGGAGTGCGCTGTGCCCACCGCTGAGTTCTCTCCCGAGACCTTTCCCGAGTACCTTTCCCCCAACATCTGGCCCCCAGAGACCGTCCTTCCAGGTTTCCGTCCCGCTGTCACCAACCTCTGCGGACTCATCATCGACGTTGCTGTTCTAGTCGCTCGTGCCTGCGACCGCTTCGCTGAACACGACATCCCAAACTATCCCAAGGGATACCTTGAACACGTCGTCAGTTCCTCCAACACGACAAAGGCCCGCCTCCTGCACTACTTCCCCCAGAGGGCTGATCCATCGGCCAACGGCGGTGATGAGGACGATTGGTGTGCTACACACCTGGACCATGGTTGTCTTACGGGTCTCACATCGGCAATGTTTATCGATGAGCAAAAGACAGACCCCAAAGTTCCTGAGGTTACGTCGCTGAATGGCGCCTCGCTGCCGCCATTGGACGAGCTCGCCGCTTCGCCCGATCCCTCTGCAGGCCTGTACATCAAGTCGCGCACAGGTGAGACTGTGCAGGTCAAGATCCCACGGGACTGCATCGCATTCCAGACCGGTGAGGCCCTGGAGCGCATTACCGCCGGACGTTTCAAGGCCGTACCCCACTTCGTGCGCGGCGTGCGGGCCAGTGTGAGTGACGGCAGAGTGGCTCGCAACACACTCGCTGTCTTCACTCAGCCGAATCTGGGTGAGGAGGTAGACATTGAGCAACATCTTACCTTTGGAGAGTTTGCACGAGGAATTGTCTCCAAAAACACGGTATCATGAACATACAGCAAATATCTTGATTTGAGAGCGTAATCACAAAACGACAGCCGGCGTGAAAGTCTCGCCCGGTAATCAATGTCACTGTTTGTTGGATATAAGCAGATTCGCAATTGTATTTGTATTTGCATGACTTGTAGATAAGGACAGTTGTGATCGTAATCCTATAATCCCAGCGAGACAAGGATACCTAAAAAGCAAGACGAAATAGAAACGATTTCGGGCATGAGTTAGCTTCATGCGCAATGCACCCACTCTAAAAATCTCGAGGCCAGGAGCCTAGGGGACTTTAGAAATGGGAACCAAAATATTGCAAGCAAGAGTATACACCAAACCAGAGGTTTAGTACGAGAGAAAGTAAACCAAGACCTGATACCAAGCTGAAACGCTGATATGAGGAGTAAAGTTGTCCACCGTAGCGCGAAGCCATTCGATCTAAACAGCAAGCTCTCCAGCGAAAACAAGAGCCGCTATAATGCCCCTGGCCAGCATTTGAGCAGCCCATGTGAGCTGCTTATGCCCAGGCACCGACAAGGCTCATGAAGAAGGCGCCAAAGAACACGAGGAGGCAGGCGACAACACGCTTTTTGCCACGGAGATGACGCCAGCTTTCGTCGCTGAGGAAGTCCTCGGACAGGAGCTCGACAAGCGATGCGTATGTAAGCAAGCCGGACGAGACGGCGTTCATGACACCGACGACAATGAGACCAATCTGGGAATCAGGGGAATAGAGTGTGTGTGTGGCGATTCCAATTGCCTGGCCAATGGGGGTTCTGTGTTTCAAACAGGTTAGTGACTGAGATGGGGTCAAAAAACAGCAAGGAAGTGAAAATACGTACGTGCATCCGTATGCAAGAGCCATGAACCATGGCTGCAGCTTGCCTTGCGGCCATTTGATGGCTGAAATACGGGATCCGAGAGCAAGGCCCTCAAAAGTCTCTGTGTAGATGTGTCAGCTGTGCATCATCGTTGGGGATGTAACAAGAATAAAACCTACGGTGAAAGACAATGGCGATCAAGAGAATAATGAACTCGTTATTGACAGTGACGCTGAGCGCCATGCCGATAAAGACACTGTGAAACAGAATACCGAGTTCAAGAAGAACGCATTGAAGCAGCTCCTTACGCTGCTGTTGCTCTGGGCTGAGCGCCGGAATCTGCAGAGACTCCAGGCTCGTATTCTCGAAGCTTTCCTTGCGACGAGTTTCGTCAGTCTCCTCCACGACGGCCTCCTCTGGTACTGGGCCTCGGGGCATTTCATTGCGGCTGTTGAGCTGGAACAACCCTTGACCAATGCTTGTCGATCTGCCTTTAGAAGGAGCCATCTCGAACATGTTCGCTGCGCCCATGCAACCGCCCCCATGGCTTACGGCTCCAGCCGTTGGCGCGGGGGGCGGCACTTGTCGGGACGGGTGGAATATCATTTCAACCGTGGTTACGAGGAAGATGGCGGCCAGCGCAATTGCTCCGGGGATCGCTGGGTAGTCCTGAGTCCAGAAGCCACTCAGGCAAGGGTTTCCCAGCGAGATGAAAGCGGTGGGTAGCAAGTGAACGAAGGCGGTAGCGATCAGAACACCAGTTCCGAAGTGTCGAACGGCGAAGAAGAACCGCGATGGAATCCTCAAGAATGGAAACTTTCTGGCCATGATGGGGAAGGCACAGGCAAGCGTCGACACGAACAGGACGAGGAATAGGGCCATGACGTGCAGGCCCAGGTTGTACTCGGACTTGACCCCACCAATGGCGCATGAATCCCTCTTTTGCAGAAGCGAATCCGTTGCTGGAACGGCAGACTGCTTGGGAAGAGGCTTGGAAGGGGAGATCGAAGAGCGAGTGTTCCAGTACGAGAGAAGCGTAGAGACTAAGAGAACAGAGACGAGCCAGACGGCCCAGCTCCAGATGCGCTCGAGGCACGACGAGGAGGCGCCTCGGAAAAGATGATCATGGGCATCACCCCCATCGATCATCTTGCGACGCGAGAACGATCCTATAAAATGGGGTCAGCAATCGGGGGTGTCGAAGCAGAGTGATGGCTTGAACATTGAAATTGCCAGGTTGGGTTCATACCCGAAGAACGGGACAATCGTCCCGCATCGGCCAACTGCTTCTCGCAGAGGCCCGGAGGTTGGTCTTCCAGTGCTATATTTCCTTCGGATGCGCCCAACGAACCTCCACCTAAACCTCCGCTGCCGTCGTCCTGGTCTGCGTCCACATGCTCACGGAGGTTGGAGATGCCGTTGAGATCCTGGCGGGTGGTGTACTTGGCGGCCAATGGCGAGGGGCTTTGGTTCCAGGTGAGGTGTCTGAAGACAGACTCGTCGGCTTTGGAGAGGCAGATCATGATGCCGAATTTGCGCGTTGATGCCGACGCTGGGTTTGATGTGATGTGAGACGGGAACCCAGTTGTCCTCAGTGAAGCTCGATATGGGTCTAGCGTGGGGCTTTAAACTGCTGGTGTGGGTGTGCTGCGCCGTATCAGGGGCAATGGATGGCTACTCGATCAGCGGCGAATAATTGGCGTCCAACAACTTCTGACTCCCAAAGAACAAGCGAGTACGTCAAGCCTCGTTCAATGGATGTTGTGGTTTAAAGATGTCGGATACTAGTACTTGCTGCACCTTCCTTTGACGACGAGACATGGAATGCGGGTGACGACCGACTTTTGGGGTCCACTGCGTATCGAATTGCGTCGGGTCACCAAACAGGTAAGAGCTTGCACGGCAAGAGCGACCCCGGTTTTGCCCGCCTGACCGGGAACCGCGTGGCTGAGTGATGGCCAAGTACCCGCTACGAAGTGCCGGTGGTCCTGGGCGCACATCAAGGTGACTTGCAAGTAGCCGCTACGACAATCGCCGGCTACAGGAACGCGCCTCGGTCAAGTACCAGGTACCCACCTCCGCTCCAGTCTTGGGATGCGCCGTCGAGAGCTGTTATCGTGGTACCGTCCTTCTTAGTATTAGTCTAATCCCCCCGGAAAACGAAGGCCGCCAGCGACTTCGTAGCGTGCCTGGGGAACGCCCTGCGGCGGTACGCTTGCACTACGCTGCACTATCTATTCTTACACTGTAACCCCCAACTCCTCCAATGTGACTCGACGACGGGCTGCAAGTTGACACTCTCTGTGTCTCACTCAGCGGCCATTGCGCATGGCGTGGGACGCTGAGGCCCTCCCGGTGAGTCGCCGCGGTGGGCTTGACCGTTGCCAACTTCCAAGAGGACCAAGAAATCATGTCCCCGGACAGCTTCCAATATGAGATGCCCACGCTCGTAATTCGCCTTGGCGCGCCGGAGCCCCGCTGGTAGTGGCGCGTCCTTGGACGACCTTGCTAGATGCGAATCCTCTTTCGACGAGACATTCCCCGGTCTAGAATCTGCTAGCCCCGCGTCCCGAGCGGGCAGCTGGCGACGCTTCCGTAAGTTACCGTTACTTGTCCAACGTCACTGCAGATCAGCGGCTAGGTTATGCATTTACATCCATGTCAACACATCATTCATTACTGCCTCGAGCCTCCTGCAGAAAGGCCAAGCAGCTTCTCCGCAAACCGTTGTCCGACTCGGTGCTGGCCCTCGTTCCGTCCAGCATCTGTCCACCCACAGGGTTTGTTGACTTGCATCCATGTAGACCTCATCAACGTTGATAAAGCCATTGGCTGAATGCCCTTCTCCCGGATGAGGTTGGATATTGCAAGTAGCGGTGTATTTGCAGGACACTCTGTGTCTGCGGTGTAGCATCCATTTCTCTGCAAGGTATACATACGCAATGCCTGACTTAGCAGGGGAGCTTCTCGCCAATCAAAACAATGGCATTTCTACGAGACCAGGACATTGCCTCCTCCTATTCCAAATACTTCCTCCTATTCCAAATACTTCCTCCTATTCCAAATACTCATTACTCGCCGAGAGGATGTCGCAGGTGAACAGCCGAGACTCTGATACAGAGTCTAACTGCACATTCGGTGACGACTGATTGGAACCTAACTCTCCAAGCCATTTTCTGGGGAATAACTCTATTCCTCAAGCATCTCGTTCTCCTTGCAGTGAGCTAAAAGAAGCCACTCCATGCTAGCCCCATTCAACTTCAACCGTTGCCATATGGCTGTCACCGATCGGATCGACCATCTAGTGTTATCCGACCAAGTAAGCGGACCTGTTGATCCTGTCATGCGACATCTACTCCTGTGTCCGTCCCGCGATAAGCCTAGGGCTCCGAGTCAAGCAACCATCTGAGCTCCCCCCGGCCGGAACGACGCCACCCGCAGATGACAGACACTAGAATCGCAATTTAGACATACCATGGAACTTCGTTTGTTATTTCATATTAGTTCATTATTTCATGCGCACACCATGTCGGTTGCGGTTATTGAGGGCGTGGTCTTACATAGTATAGCACTTTTGCCACAGATCCCCGCTGTCAGCTGGATGATGCGACCTGCCGGCACACTTCGACTGATCTTCGCGCGCTGTGACCAAAAAAAAAGCATTCTATCTGCGCTTTCACTGCCCATAGCATTCTCTCTCATATACTTCCAAGTCTGTCAACTCCCAGATTTGCCAGTTTCGCTTCATACGACAGGCTCGATATCCCTGCCTAGAGTAGGTCGTTCGCCTGACAGCATTATCGACTACGAGACATAGTTCTTGAACTCATAGCGCTCTCCTTCATAGGCCCATGTGCCGTTCGGATAGCCGTTGGCCACGCATTCTTGGACCATATTCTCAACAGCTGTCTATACTTGCAGTCAGCTGTCCGTCACGATTCGTCGAGGTTCTGCCGGTGCGAGTAGTTACCTTGCAGTAATCCCAACTGCCCTTGTATCCATAATCGTTGATCGCCTCCAGAACAAGGCCACCTCCGCCACCATAGGCGAAGAAGGTGCTGTGGAACACGGTGCAGTTTTGCCTGATAGAGCAATATGGGCTGCCGCACATAAAATTCCCAAGGTCTCGGTACTGCTTTGTAGTGTCTTTCCACCCTTTGTCAAGTTTGCCTCCGCAATCGGCGGCGGAAGTGAGCTGCAGCAAACTGACGCAGGTGCCGACAAGGGAGAGAAGCTTCATTTTCGGCGTGATGAACGAGGGCGCGGACTACTGTGATTTCGGGCCTGTGGTGTTTTAATGAGAGGCAGGAGCTGAAGCTGTCGGCAAGGAGAGTTGCGCTATCCAGCTAAGTATATATCCCAAAAACGGGGAGTGGAAGGGGTGAGACCAGAGTCCACGGCTCGCACGGCAGCCACCAAGTTGAGTCCTGACTGCTCCTAGCGCACACCACCTGCGGTTCATGATTCGCGATTCATCGGCCCATGCGGGTATAATCAGACGGCATGTTCTGTTCTGCATGGGGCTATTTTAGCTAACGTTAGTAGTCTCCGCCAATGGGCGAGACGGTCCGGTTCAACCGACAACTCAAACGTGGATCGGTTGAGCATGGTATTACATGTCAGGGGATCCAGACGTTCGTTCCACAGGGCTGTACTTCTCTCTATCAACTGACTCTGGGCAACATCCAATGATCCAGAGTTAATGGGTGCTAGCTCCGGGCTTTGTCACGAATTAATATGCATGGGCATGGGTACATGTGTTGTGCTCATAGGGTTGAGGAGGCTGAAGGATCGAGGCCCGCCTAAATACGGCATCCTTCGCTCCATGGCTGGTGATCACTTGACCTATATTGGGAGGTGGATGCACGTCATTTGGCAAGTAATCCCTCTTCTTCCACGTGAGGCAACCTGGCAACTAGAAAACTGGCTGACGACGACACAAAGCTTATCGACTGAGGCAGACAAGGCAGAGTGATGGATGTCGAAATGAAACAGGAGATCATGGGGCAACGACAGAGGGCGGCCGCTCGCTCCACTCCAAGGGGGTCACAATTTATGGATGCCACGATGGTGTAAGTTGCGGAGGAAGTTCTTCGACACTGAGCTTTCGGGTTCGCCTACTTCGACGTACGGTGATTGCCGGCCCTCAACAAGCGCGTAACGAGATGGCTAGAGCCAGATGGCCGACATAGGGATCGGGCAGTCGCTCGACCAGGGAGAATCCCGGTCAAGGTATATGCAAAATTCTGTGAAGGATAAAGGCGAAGATGTGAGCATCGACGAAGGCCAAAGGGGAGGGGGGCACCGATTGTCAAAGGCTGTCAGTCCCCCGCCGTGTGACAACATGAAGGAAGTCATCCATACTGACTCGCAGTACCGTCGAAACTCGACAAATTCGCTCAGCTTAGTGGCTCCATTTCGTCTCCAAAAACATTGAGGCCAGCCAGTAAGTTGCTGTTTCTGAGGCGCTTCGTGGGGGATTGGAGCCGTTAAGCTGAGCGAATGTGTCTAGATTCTGCAGTAGTAGAGCACAGCACCTTTCAAAAGGATGCTGTCTCGTGGCAGCTTCTGGTAGAAGTCTAGCGGTGCCACTTGGAAACATCGGGTGTCCAGAGTTGGAGCCATATCTTGATCCCCATTCACTGATACGAAGAAGGCCTGACTCGCTCCAGTCGCCCGATTAGTGGGGTTCTCGGTGAGAACATCGCGAGTGGTGCAGAGGCTAATTAATTCTGAAGGCCTGTGCCCTCCAAAACGCCCAGCAAGGCAGCACTCTTCCGATTCTAGTGCGCGTGACGGAATCCACCACTGTGAAAGAAAAGACAAAGGAGACGACACCACAGCAGCCATGGGCGCTCTGCGTGGTGAGCGGGCGCAACATGCAGCATCTCTTCACCTGTCACACATTGAGTGGTTACCATAGCATTGCGTCATCAGCCTCTGCCAATCGCGACAGCTCGGTCACCACATGCAGATTGCCAAAGAGGTGGTTCAGCTGCGCCCGCCATCCGTTGCAACTTCCCCGCCGAAGATTCCATCGCTTCCATTCTCTCTACATCACCACGTAACCGGCAGCTCTCCTCCGGCAACTACTAGTACTACTAGCAACCACCATCAGACTCGCAGAATCCTCCGCAATGGCCCTCCCACCCAAGTTCGCCGGGCACAAGCTCACCTTTGCCGCGCCGCCCGTCGCGCCCTCGGCCGTCGCGCACACCACGCACACGCTAGAGCTGTACCTCGACTACGTCTGCCCCTTCTCGGCCAAGCTCTTCAAGACGCTCGACACAGCCGTCTTCCCCGCCATCCACGACAACGCCAAATGGGCCGCCGGCCTGTCCGTCATCTTCCGCCAGCAGGTCCAGCCCTGGCACCCGTCGTCGACGCTCGTCCACGAGGCCGGCCTCGCCGTCCTGCGCCTGGCGCCCGACCGCTTCTGGGACTTTAGCCGCCAGCTCTACGCCGAGCAGACGGCATTTTTCGACGTCAACGTCGTCAACGAGACCAGGAACGCAACGTACCGCCGCCTCGCCGACGTTGCCGCAAAGGTCGGCCTCGACGGCGACGAGGTGTACCGGCTGCTCGAGATCTCGGACAAGCCGGGCCCCGACGGCGCCCTCAACTCGGGAAACCAAGTCACAAACGATCTCAAGCTCGTCACCAAGATGAACCGCTTGATTGGCATCCACGTGACGCCCACGGCTGTGTTTGACGGTGTGGTGCAGGACGTGAGCTCGGGCTGGAACCTGGACCAGTGGAAGGAGTGGTTGGAGAAGAACGTCGTCTAGCCATGAAGGTCCTGACTATAAGAATTTAATGTGATGACTATGACAAAATTCATCATTACCCATTCTCCTCAAGACGTAGGCAAAGAATCGGCAACAGGTTGCTCCCTTGATGAGGGCTGCCATAAGCTACCCCGCGATGGGGGTGTCAATTTCCCCACCCGGTGCCAATCCTGCTCCAGCCACGTGCCTAATAGCTGCCGCGTCGCCAAACCGCGTCTGATTTGTCGCCATGGACTTTTTCTGACCTCCGTGCATGCCATCACCAGAGCCAGCCAGCATAGCATACCCAATTCCCATCCCGCCTCACACGATGCTGCAGTTGAGGATGATTCTGCCGCGGATACAGCCGCCCCGGCTGTTCGGATGCCCTCGAGGGCCAATCTCATCGCAGCCAATGCTCAGCAGGGCGTTCCGTAGCCCGCTACAGAGAGCCATTCAGCAACGATGGGCCTCACAGGCCGTCACGCCCAAGAAGCAGCCCTCCAAGCTGGAAGACGAGCTCAAGCGCCAGGCGCGGCTGGCAGTCAAGAATGGGAAGCAGTTTGGTGATTACGGCCATTGACTCACTTGCACCCGCGATTCGCTAACCAGTTGGCCTCATTGACAGAGCTCCCTGAGCGCCTCATCATCTACCATGCCGGGACGGGCCGGACAACGTTTCTGGCCATGGTCAAGATCACCACGCTGTTCCTCGGCGCTTTCTTCTGGTTCATTGTTACTCCAGGCTACATCAAGGCCGAGAAGCCTGAGTGGCAAATTGCCGGCGGTATGTACCAGTGGCCTCACCTCTTCCGTCTCTCACCCATGTCCCACCTGCGATACGAGAGTCTGTAAACCTGACATTGCACCAGTCGCACTCTGTGGCATCGTCCCCATCTTCTTCGTTGCCTTCACCACTGCCCCCTTCGTCACGCACATCCACATCCACCTTCCCGAGTATGCGCGCACCTCCCGGCCTATCCTGGAGCGCTTCATCCGCACCCTCCCGCCAACCACCCAGCTCACCTTGACAACGATGAGCGCCATCTCCAAGCCGCGCTACAGCAACCTGCAGGCCGGCGACCTCGTCCCCGTGCGCCGCCGTTTTGGCCTCATCAACTACGTCCGTGATACCAAGGAGGAGAATGCCCGCCGCCGCTGGTACATGTTCCGCGCCATCGGCAACTTTTACGTGCAGGAGCAGGCCGTCGTCAAGGTTCGCTATCAGAAGAAGAAGGACATGGTCGACCGCTGGATTTGGGACGCCATCAAGGAGAAAGTGAACAAGAGGACACAACCGACCAATTCGCCCTAGGGCATTTCCTAACCTTACTTTGTCTACTTTCCTTTGTCATGTCCAGCAGCACACCTTAGGCTGTCACTACACCATACCAAATCATGCCCATGGCACCGCCAATGATGATGGCCACCCAGGGCTCGACTCCAAACCACATTCCACCAAAGAAACTCATCGCCGTCGTCACCACCCACCAGGGCTCGAGCGCCAGGCTTGTCCCTTGACGATAGCCCTCATCAATATATCCAATCTGCCACAACCGGTACACGGCTGTGTAAATCAGCCCAACCGCTCCGGCGTTGACGCCCCTGAGCGCCGCCTTGACCCATCGCTTGCCCCTGATGGCGCTCCAGAGTCCCAGCGTGCCGTGGACCGTCATCAGACCCGGGGTGAAGATGCCCACAAACGCCAGGACGGCGCCGGCAGCAGAGGGGTAGCCTCCGTTGATGGCCGTCAGGCTTCCCAGATAAACGGCAAAGTTGAAGTTTGGTCCGGGAAACGCCTGGATGAGAGCGAGCCCGATGAGGAAGTCTCGTGGGCTGACCCATCCCTCGGCCACGACGTACTCTCGCAACAGGGGGATGACGACGGGGCCTCCTCCAAAGATGATGGTGCCGGCGAGATACATGTTCGAGAACAGCCTGTAGAGGAGCGGCATGTCTGGCAACGTGCCTCGCAGGACCATGATGACAATGAACGAAATGACGAAGAAGCCGATGATTCCCAGGCCAACTTTCCAGGACATGTCAATCTGGCGCTCCTGGGGGATGACGCGAGGCTCCTCGTCCTCGTGCGCAGAGGTAGCCGAGGACTCTTGTGCCGCCCGAGCGTCCCGGGCTGAGCTGTTGCTCTTGCGCGAGACGGGGCGCCCTGGTACAGTCGAAGAAGAACCAGCCGCGTTGTCGGCCTGGTCTTGCTCAGACTGAACCTGCATCTCGACCGCATTCTCCTCCTGTGGCTCCCTGCGCCTCTTCACGAGACCTAGAATCTTCTTCACCGGCCCGTGTAGCCATCGAAAGTCGTGCACAACCGTGGCGACGCTCGCAATCACCATGAGCAAGGGGAAATACCAGAGCGCATTATACATCAGACCCGCGCAAGCGCTCAAAAAGACGACGACGCGCGTCATGGAGTCCGTGATGGCCTTTTGGGACAGCTGCACGGCGGCCAGGATGATGATGCCCACGGCTGCGCTGTTCATGCCGGACAGCAGGGCGTACACCTGACGGGGCAGGTTCTCGCCAATGTTGGATACACCAAGTGAGAGGCCGTACATGCCGAGAGCACCGGGAAGACTAGAAGATTTCCGTGTCAGTGAACATTTGTAACGTTTAGAGCCCGGCAGATGTATCTTACCTCCAAATAAAGAAACTTATGATGGCTGGAAGGAATCCATTGTGCAAAAGGTTGATACAATAATGCATCTTGGTGCTTCCCGGCCCAGACATCGCCTGACAAACACTGAAGAGCTCCTGATACTGAACTTGATGTGTGAGCGCGCCGCCTCACAGAGTTACTAAGTTGCTTGCACTTACCAACTGCTCATCAAGCCATCGAAGCCGCACCGCGAACTTATCATAGAACTACGTCAATCGCTTGGATCAGCACCGCGCTCCTATGTTCCAGCTCCCCGGAAGCCTCGAAACGTACAATCTTGAAATGCACCGGCGGGCCCCCAAAGGACGTGAAGCCCATATGCCAGTTGTACCGAACCGTCCTGGTCAGGTTCTCCACGGGTGGCGCACATGTCCGGGTCGTCGCCATGTTTCGTTGTGCACAATGGCAGGTCGGGGGGAGCGTAGGACGATATCTGTCAGGGTTCGGTGGGAATGAGAGGGAAGAGTGCAATCATTCATTCTTCATTTCCATGTGGAGGCAGAAGAAGAGCTCAATTCATATGCGTTCAGCTAATGAAGAACTCGCTCGGCATGGCGCGAAGCTGGGCATGTCGCCATAGCACGTGGGCAGTGTGAAAGTAGATGAGAAGCGCAGTGGCTTGGCGGCGGCCTTGGCGCAATGTCAGGGGCTCTGTCACTCCCGAAGGCCCTGACGAAGCGGGGGTCATCTCCGTGTTAGCACTGTCTTGTCCGTACCTCGTACTTATATTCGACTGTCGACGCCGAAAGATGAAATAACACATCAAGGCTAGATACGCGTCTTTTCAATCTAGATGTCTTCGCCTCGTTCATGTGTCGAAATGAGAAATAACGGAGCCTTCTCATCGTTCACATGAATACTAGTCACCCGCTTCCTCGCGTCGCAGCCTTGATAACCCAGCACATGCGCCGGGATGGACATCTCTTGTCATTATCAACATGGATCAGGTAGATTAGATTTTCAAGGCTCAGCATCAGCACCTCGCCTTTTGATGTAAACGGCTGGGGTATATATAACCTTGGCGATCCACGCACTCGTCCCCAATCCTCTTCTTCCAAATGATGAAATCATCCCAAGACACTTGTCCATCCCGGCTCGAACATTAAACTTCATCGTGCCCAGCTATTACACCAAAACATGAAACGCCCACATCATAGCTCGTGACAAAAACCCGTTTTCCCACCTCCCCGCTCTAGATTGCCGCAGCACTTCGATTCGGGTGGCAACCGGCTGCCACCGTTTTGCAGACTACCACTACCTCTTCCAAGGTTGTCGCCTGGTATCAACATGCATCATGCAAACCGCCAACCTATCATAGTGCCAGACGCCAAATCCATAGGAAAAAACAAAAGGCCCCACCAAATCGGAACGACGAAAGGAAACGATTCAAGAAAAAAGGAGAATGGCGAGGTCACGGTCAAGGCAGCATCCCCTACTCAGGAGATTGCTTCCTCGCCCGTCCGGCGTGTCATGATTCTCTCCCCTTCGCACCTACGTGTGCTGCCGGCGCTCAGTGGCGCTTCATGACTTGCCCACCCTCATAGTCCCAAGCCCGCTTGAGACCTCCCTCGTAGACGCTCGCCACGGACTCCTGCCACATTGCCGGTGTGACAAAGTTGGGCACAGGCGCTGCCGAGTATTGGGACGGCGAGATTTGCTGCGAGCCAGCAGGCATCGATGCATGCACCGCTTGGATATCCTGCAGCGTAGAGACCTCGGGGGCACCTGATGACGACGGAATGTTTAGAGGGGTGGCCTGGGGGGGAGAAGAGGTGTGCTGAGAGTGAGCAGGCGTACCAAAGGTCGTGTTCCATTGACTGCAGCATTGGGTCAGCATCCACGTTCAGCGGGCCTCGGGGGCCAGGCTTGGTAAGACGCGTTTGCGCAAGACTTACTCGAAAATCCGGGATGGGTTCCAGCCAGCTTGGTCCGAAAGGGGCATGTTCGGGGGCATGCCTGGGGGCTGGCTTCCTTGCGACATCATGGCAAGCGACTGTATGGCAGGAGAAGAGTCACTCTTGTTGTCCACAGGACCAGCAGAGATGGGAGGTGTAATGGGGTGGCTGGTGTAACTGACTTGTTGAGCGCTCTGAGTGTCCAAATGCTGATCCATGGATCCTGTCCTTTGAGGGCCGGGTCGGTACGTCTGCCCGACATGGGGCGGGCTCGCGCTGTTGGATGGGTGTGGGCTTCCGTAGGGGAACGTTGGCTTGAGCACGAAGGCCTTTCTCGTGTCGGCGGAGAAGGCTTCCCGCAGAGCGTTGATCTGTTTCTCCAGTTCCGGCATCGTCCAGACCTCCATTACCTTTTCCAGAATCCGCATATGTCGAGTGAAGAATTCGCGGGCATCCGTGTTCAGCTCTGGGTCCGGTGAGATGATAGCAACCTGCGAATAACCGATCAGTTGAGCTTCCGACACACCAGTTGCGATTATTTTGCATACCAAATGGATAACGATGCAAGAAAGCCCTGCATAGATTGAAAAGCTGAATCCTCGCTGCATGCACTGCATGCCGGTAGTACCAAAGTTGTTCAGAATAGCCTCCTGGAGGCGGCAAAGAGCCTTGGCAGAGTTATAGCAGATCAGCATGTGTCGCTTCCACTGCCCGTCGGGAGAGTTGGGATCAAGGAAAGACAGCTGTGGCCGGTGGAATAGAATGAGCGTCAGGTAGTAGTACGAATGCAAGTTGCCAAGGAAATGCGAAGGTATCCATGGTGCTGAGCCATCGGGCGGGAACGATATTGCCAGGTCTGAAGGTAGATCAGTCAACCAAGAGTCGAGCGACTGTGTTAGCTGCTGGAACTCCGAGTCGAGTGCCCAGTCCTTGCGCTTCCTGAGTCGTTTATATAGGCGGCTCATCTTGCTAATGTTGCGCACATTGCGAGCGAAATACGTGTAATGTCGAGAGATGTGGTATTCCGAGTCATTGCCACCACTAATCCCCCTTGACACGCTAAAATCAACGGTGTCTGGGTCAATAGAGAGGTCATGTCGGCCTAAATCACCAAATTCATCAGCCAGGTTTTCATCAGTGCCAAATCCGTTCAGATATACCTTGTGGTGCCCCGACCATCACTTCACAAGTGAAGATGAGCTGCCACAGTCGAGTTCGAATCAAACACTCGGTCCCAGGCGTGTCACATGCTCGGCCCTCTTGGTGGATTTCGTAATGCTCGTCAAGGCCCAAGTCTTTGGCCATCTCCACGCATTGGACGATAGTCATCCAAGAACGGTAGTAATAGCCCCTCTTTGGTGCAGCCTCGCGTGCTTTCAGAATGATCAGCATGGCCTGCAGTGTGCTCAGTCTAGGAACATCCATGAAGGAATCAGCATGTCCTATGAGGCGTTAGTCATCATCCTGGGCGGCTAAGAATAAAAAACGTACGGGAAGCGAGGGCGAGCCACTGCTGTCCTTCGGTAGGGTCATCAGCAAGACGGCCGCCGATGGCAAAGATGGCTTCCAGAATCAATGGTGAGATGGCATCTCGATTAGTGCTCCACTGCTGGTAGAAAGTAGGCTTGCAAATGACTGGGACATATTGGTGAACGTGTGTAAAGTAGAGGTCGAAATAATGGAGCGCGGTCTCGTCATCTGGCATCAGCTCGGGTGGAATTCGGATCTTCAAGCCAGGAGCTGGCATTGATTGAGGGAAGGCCGACTTGTAATCATCTTCATCCTCGATTGCCGGTTCCTCTTCTCTCCGAAACGACGCCTTGTTCCTCAAATACGGTGCTGTAAAATAAGTCAGTCCTTTACGTCAGGCCGGTAAGGAGTAAAAGGGCCGTGGCGCTCGCTTTTACCCCCTTGGCGGAGGACTCACCCGTTCCAGCCTCATTAACCTTCAGTGTCCCTAGGAGATCCGCAAGGTCCTGATTCTGGTAATCAACTGGGGAGTATGTCTCAGATGAAGAACTCGGTCGCGGGCCCTGATGTTGTTGCATGGGAGGCGTGGGAAAGACACTCTGCGGAGCATATGACTGATCGATCATAGACGGAGGAGGTATGGCCCCGTAAGGCACACTTCCGTGCTGCTGAGTGGTATCGTAAGGAACGGAATGGTAGCCAGCCGCGGTGGTATCGGCGTAGTGAGGCTGGGCGCCGCCATACATTGGTGGTCCGGTCGGTTTGGGAGCTCCATGAAGGACTGGCTGCTGCATCGACATTTGCTGAAAAGGGTCGGATGGGCCACTAATTGGAGATGTATCATATGGAGTCGAATCCGGAGCCCCGTCGTATCCATTTGGTCGAACACAATGCAGCTTCAGCCGAATACAAGCTGAGCAAGGCCATGTATTGGTGGTAGCAGCATCGCACTTAATCTTCCTCCTGCGACACCCTTCGCAGGCCCTCATTACTGCTGTCGTGTTATTCTTGTGCTCTACTAACTGTCATTCCCTCTGGACGAAATATCGTACCTTTCAACCGCTTGTGGCGGTTGTGTTCGTCAACGAAGACATAATCTGATCACTGGTCAGTAACCTAGGTGTGGTGGCGGGGTACAGACGGTCAGTGGTCGCACTTTTCTGAGTCTCGCGTTGAGCATATGGCTGAGGCGCAAAGGAGAAGGAATTCATTTGTGAATTTTGAGGCAGAATACGGCGAGCATTGGTATCGTCGGACATGGTGGCTATCAGGAAGGTGTCGAGGTAAGAACCTCCCACGAGTGTCAGGCGGTGCAGCGAGCTGCGGTACACATCAAGTCGGTGCGCGCCGGTGCCCAGAAATGACAGCGAACCAAGAGATTGCCCTGCGGGAGCTCCGATGGAGGGCGGGCGCCGTGTGACGAGGAGGATCTGCGCGCGCAAGCAGCAGGATCGGGTGCGTTATTCGTCAGGTAAACACGAGTCGTGAGCCGCTTGGAGGAGAATACAATCCGGAGTTCGAGGTCGTCGCAAGCACAAGCGGCCATGGGGCAGCACTCCAGTCTAACAGGCGATGCGCGTGTGCGTGTGAGCGGCGGGCTAGCTTTCTTATTATGAACAAGCAAGCAGCAAGGGTCAGGGGAGGGGCACCAGAGGGCAGCTCAATGGCGGAATGTCGTAATGGGCACAGAGCTTGGGTCGCGATTCTGGTCGGGTTCGCTATGCGGCGGCCACAGAAGGCCCGGGCAGGCGTCCTCAGAGCCAGCGCCACTTCTGAGGTACTGGGAAGCGCACTGGGCCCTGAACCTTGGGCGTGAACCTTGACCTTGCGGCGAGACCTGGTCCGGGGGGGTTTCGTCAGTTCCAGCCTGGGGCGCGCCTGGGGCTCGTCTGCTGGTGCGTCTTGCCCGCCCACTATACTTCGCGCGGGCCAGTAGTCCAGTACCACGACTGGTACCACAACCAGTACCACAGCCAGTACCACGACAGGGCAGGGACAGGCAGGGCTGGTGACAGGGAAGGCGGACAGGGGAGGCCGCGGGCGCAGGGGAGTGTGATGCAAGTGAGGAAAAGTAGTGGACGGGTGTGAGAAGCCAGAACGTGGATGACGGATGGGCGGCGACAACTTCGACAAGCCAAGCCAAGCTTTGGCCAACCAACCTACCTTACCTCAGCCAACGAAGTCTGTCTGCTCGGTAGCAAGAGGGGAGGTGGTCGAGTGGGCACCTACCTTCCCAGTCAGTCAGTCAGCCAGCCAGCAACCCAGCCCCAGAGCGAGTAATAGTACCGAAAAGGCACCTAGCGACAATATTAACCTGGTGGCAATACAGCGCGCATGAAGATTGTGGCAGACAGAGGTCAACGGCATCCGGGTTTCTGCCTATAACATGGTACTTGGAATTAAATGCGTACACCATCCACCAGCTCGACACGACGGCATGTAGATGGGGGGTTTAGCACGTACGCGGAAGCAAAACACGGCCAGTCGCAGTGCGCCGGGTGCTAGGATATTAGTGCCGCCATGTGTAGCCCCGACGGAGCTTGCCTCTATGTCTCTGATTGCGAGCTTGCTTCGTGCCTGTGATGAATTAGTAGCGGGCGAGGATGGTCGCCTTACAACTGCGCGCATAGACTCCGAGTGGCGGTACCTTCCATTGCCTTACCTTAGTATAAACTACTATACGTACCTGCTGTACTAGTCCTGGCGCTGGTGGGGGATGGGGTGGCGTAACGACTGTCATCGGCAGCTTCGCGGTGCTGGTGGAGCCATGACGGGTAGATGGTGCACCGCTAGAACGAGAAGGCCTGCGCCTGTTCGCTCCCCTCGCTCTCTCGAACTGCAGTCTCTGTTGCCGGCTGCGCCGAAACACTGCCCGTACCCCGTTGACCCTGCCGTTTAGGTCCTGAAGGCACACGCACACATCACGCGTACTCCGTACCAAGTGTGGCGATCGGCTAGGCGCAGCTTCTGCCATCGCCATCGCCATCGCCCTACCCGGAGCAGTGCCGGGCCATCGTTGTCCGTCGTCACTGCTTTCGGTCCTGGCGCCATTGTCGTTCCAGACGCAACGGATGCGACCTAGCGGCCCTAGCCCGGGAGGTTGATCAGGTTGGCACTTGTCACGCCCGACTTCTTTGCGTGCGCTTAATTTGTGCGACGTAGATACGACTTACTCCAAGTCGTAAGCCATAATGGATCCCGAGGTCCCTTGCACACGGCCCGTGATGTGCTGTAACTGCGTTGCAACTCTGCTGTGGGCGCGATTCCTGCCAATAACCAGCATCGTATCCGCAGCAAAGCCAGGTACCCCGTTTATCGATGGTTCTTCAGGGTACGCATTAGGTAGGTAGGTAGGCTGAGCTAGGCCCGGTGAAACGAGGCCAGAGCTCCTCGCCAGGCCATTTCAAGGGGTGTGTGATAGATGACGATTTTGGCGTGGGGACCAGCCATCTCGCACAGTATACTGCTGTCGTGGTGATAAGTGTGCGAATGTGTGGGCTGGGTACGCACACAGGAGATGTCCAGTGTCAGTGGCTGCATCGGCTGCAACTCGGGTGCTGCGGGACATATCGAGGGCTCGGTAAGGACAGGTGAAATAGGGGATTTGCATGCACGTTGCCTAATGTGCCTTGGGATCTTTCTAGGCCAGAGAGCTATCCTTTGCACAACATGGGGTGAAGGGGTTGACAAAAGTCACAGTGTGCCGATGGGGCTGAGACCCGCGACTCTGGACCGTGCCCGAGAGGTGCCGGCCGAGAGCAACTCCGGCGGGTTGTGGGATCAGCGTGTCGAAGAGGGTCAGCTTATTACCCCCACAGGTAGGCTATGATTCCCTCGACTATAGCGGCTGGTTAGCGCGTGCCTGCCATTACAGACCACCCTAACCCTCCCGTCCAGTCTCCAGATCCTCTTCCCCTAAACCTAATACGGGTACTCACTCCCATCAGGTTATCATTGACTCGAGTGTGTCTGCACGTTAGTGTCCGTAGTACGGGCATGTTTACCTGGCTATGCCTGGCGATAGGCCTCTAACAGGCCCTCCCACTGCCAATTGGAATTGGTGTCTAGACGCTAGGTGCGATACTCCGACCATCCCGGTGTTACTATGCAACTGCACTGGACAGTCTAAGCTACATGCCTTAGTACTCAACTTGCGTGTCCAACTCCTGCACTCTGGGGCTGCTCGGGTCAATGTCCCTTGCTCCCCGTCTAGTTTCCACGTAAGTGCACGCGCTGGTTGGCTCTGGGAAATTCGGCACTGGGTTGGGCAGGCTTGATGAGCCACTCCACTTCTACCCGCTGCGCGGTATCACTACATCCAATTTACGCATCTGCATATGTTCTCCTTAATCGACTACCACTAGTAGCATCTACTGGTATTCTGTTCCCGGTGTGGGGAATAAAGAGGCGGTGGAAGACGACCACTAGTTGGGACTTGGGAGGCCGTGGAGGTCTCAGGAGATATGATTTACACCCACCTGACACTAACTACCACGTTAGGTGCCTACTAACTACCAGGAAAGTACCTGATGGGCCCAATTCTTAGGCGCTTTCCACGTCTGGGCCACGTACCCACCAGCATGCCGCGATGCCTGTATGCACCTGTAGGAATCAATCGATAGCGATGGGGAAACATGGCAGGAGCATGGAATGGGGTAGAGCTGAATGTGAGCTGAGGCAACACCACATCAGCCCTTCCTCTCTGAGACAAACGAACAGAGACGGCTTTCCATACTATCACACGATGGGTGGTCTAGCCTGAGCTTGGGCCGCATGTTTACGCACTCTCCTCCTACTCGGCCCATGCCACTCCAAAGTTCGGTGCAGTCTGCAGCCACTCTGCAAGTTCCCCTTGACTAACCACGCGACGTCTGCTGCCCCTGCGGAGGCAAATTGCTCGCCAAGGGAAAAATCTCGAGCCTTCTCGGCTTGTGAGGGCGTATATGTGCCGCTCTATAGACTCCAGGCGCTCATGCAGCATGGCCTCTCACCGTCACAACCGCCCATATTCGCTTGTTCTCTATTCGATCCAGACTGCAAGATAAACCACCCACCGAGTCCAATCGAGGCTAGTCGCCCAGACCAACAACCTTACCTGGATCGACTGGCGGACGGCGTTTTCAGCGTATGCAGTGTTGGTCAATTATTGCCAGAGATTCATGCACTCCACACCGCAGCCACCACGGGCCGGGGTTAAGCTGCTGGTCCCCTTGATGGCCGGCCGAGCCGTGAGTGATGTGAAGCAAAAATTGAGGACCCAGCATCAGCAGGCATTCTTCTCACCGTGCTGGTACATCCATTCATCAGGAACAGCGGGTGCAGCCTATTAACTAGGTACGGGGTTTGAGGTGCCGACGCGCCCCAGATGCCTGACAATATGCCAGAAACCGACTAGAGTTTCCAGGCGCACATGCCAGAAGCCACACTATGATGCAGAGGCTGCAGGTGTTCCTGTCAGCCCGCCGCCATGCTGCTATGGCTGCCCATCTAACCAGATACGTAGCTTCCCAACTAACGGAGGCGAGCAACAACACTCCAGCGGACATTGGCGCTTTGGCTAGCATGGCACGTCGTCATACCCTTGTTGTCGCATCCCGGGTTCCCACGACTTGGGTCTTCATCAACGGCATTTGCTACACTGCATGGCCATGTGGATGCTCTCCTCACAGGGCGTCGCTTGGCATGCCAAGTTGTCTCGTATTATGATGAATCTGCCAAACCAGTATCTGCTAGGCTAGGACGGGCGACTCGGAGGTCGACCTAGAATCTCTCGTCTTGTTACCGACATCATGGCTCGAGCGCCACAGCATCCACTATCCTTGAAGCCATGCCCCACAGCCTTCCCCGTGTACTCTGTGCCATCAACCAAAACTACTTTGGCCGCCAAATGTGCTAACGGTTCTGATACTGACCTGCAGCAGCCAGCTGTGTTCCGCACTCCTCAGACCTCCACTTGCTCCAGTGCCATGGGGACTCCCGCTAATTTGTCGAACAGACTCCACCCCATGCACCTAGCTTACGCGGATCCACAAGAGGAACCCCGCTGTGGTCGGCAGGCGTGTTGTCCAGCAATCTCCATGCACACGCTGGCCACATCCTCATCGGGAGCACCAAACAATGAGACATGGTGAAGGAGAGGAATTTAGGATATATTGCGGCATTGGGAATTGAAATCAGACATTGGGCCTGTTTCCCAATGCCTAGGCGTGGGCTAAATAATCACCAAATTTCACATACAGCCACCAGCATGCGCCGTCTCCGATTCAATAGACTTAGACACCACTCCTCGAGGTCGTGATCCATGAGGACACGGAAGTAGCCGACGCAGGTACCGTCTAACGAAACGACGGTTGAGTCCACATGGTACACACAAGGAGCTCCATTTCGTCCAAACCGGCCGAGAAGACTGCCCCGAATAATCACCAAATCACATCCCAATAGCGTGGCGTGGCAACATCCCACATCTCACGACCGACTCATACATACTACACTCCCTAGTGCCCGTCTGCGCCCACCTCAACGTAGCCTGCCTAACATGGCTTCAGAGGCGCCATTCTAGCTTCCAAAGGCAATGCCTCGAACAATCCACCTCGGGAACGAACAATAAGCACTCAGCGTCACTGATCCAAAGTTCCGAACTCGGCCCACTAGTAGTAGTCACCTACCAAGAACCCTTGTCCCAGCTGCCTTCCCTGATGCTAGCCTCGAACTTTCTTTCAATGCTTGGGAGGCGCTCCAACAACAGTGCACAGGGACAGGTACAAGGCGCCATCTTCCGCCCTATCTGTTTGGGAAGGTACCTGCACCCGCACACCCGGTCCACTACCTACTCGTCGAAGAATTAGTCGTTTGCTGCGCTTACGTACCATCCCGCCAGCCATCATGGAAGGGTCGCCGAGCCGTCGTTTCGTCGGGGCAAGTCCGTTGACACATCCCACGCGGGCTTTGTGCCACAGCCATTTGCAAGGGAAAACATTGATCTCGTTCCCTCCGTCCGCCAAAAGAGGAAAGACAGACGAATTGGCAGGCTCGGCACCTGTTACAAGTACTAGGAGTTCGACCAGCTGTGCCCCCTCGTTCGTGCCGATTGATGTCACATGTCGAAAAAGAGCCGGTAACAGCACCGAAGCAGTGCTGCCATGAAAGAAGCCGAGGCTGAGCTTAGCCAACAATGTGCCCGCTTGGCCAGTGCGCTCGCCGCCCTGGTCCCTGGCGTCGGCCAACGGGTTAGGTAGGTACCTGGGTATCCATCCGTATTACACTGGGCCAGTGCCTGGTTTTGGCGGGCATGCACCAGCGGCTCCACGTACCCACAACCCCAATGGAATTCCACAGCCCACTGTCTCCTAGAGGCTAATCCCAGACAGCCTGGCGACACAGCACAAACCACATCGGACGGAATAATAGCTCCTACACACTGGAGGTTTCAGCACCTGGTCGCATCCAATGCCTCCAATTCGCTTCATCTCGCAGGCCTGCCAGATACCACTGAGCATGTGCGAATAGATGCTGCATGTGCTACATGATGAGCTCACCCGAGCATCTTCTAGATCACTTTCGGTAACCAAATTAAGGTAAGTTGGCACACGCCAGGGTTGCATATCGGGACTTGCCAGCATGTTTCATTGGTGAAGCGGTCATGACCATGCACCCTAGCAAATGTGCCATGCCCATCAGACACTTGCCCCTTGAGACTGTCGGCCGTGAGCTTACTGGCTGTCCGTCGACTGCCGCTCAAGGGCACGGTTTCCAAGTCTGCAGCGCATATCAAGCCTCCTCACCCCAGGCCCGCCAGTAAGCAGTGGACTGTGGTTGGTTCCGTGCCAGGCGATGCCCCTTTTACCCCAGGCCAGATGCGACCCCAAGCCAGATACGACCCTGGCAAGGTTGCTTCCCGTCCTTTGTGATGTGCGAATTTGCGCTGTTCCCGTTGTGCTCACACAGGACATCGCCGTGGTCCTACACCCAGCGCAATCGCCGCCGCCGCCACCACCACTCCCACCACCATTATCATGGCTGATATCGCCTTGTCGTATCACACCTCGTCACGCCACAGCCAGCAATGGCTTTTTTAAAGCTTCTTGTAGGGCCTGGATCGAGTAATCACTTCGCCTCGCGTGGCCTGTAATGTCCTCCTAGTGCCCGTTGCACCTAGCTTCCAGCAGACTCGGCCGAAGCCAAGGCGAAAACTAACAAGTGGACAAGGCTATTTCAATTAGCCATGAAAGTGTAGCACTCCATGGTCGGCATTACTCTGGCTTAGGCCGGATACTTGTGGTCCTCCCCCCAGCGGCTTCTGGGCGCCTTCGATGCAGGGGGTGGGGCGGCACGAGGCTGGCCGGTGGTTCGCCCTGTGCTCCATCGAGATTCCCGAAGCTGCGTAAGGGCTCCGACGCCCCGTACCTAATGCACCGCCTCGATTCTGCTATGTATGCCAGAAACCCCACCTTCCATAAAGTCTGAATCATTCCACCGAATTTGTCATCCATATCGGACGTCGGGCGATGCTCCGAAGAGACGTCGAGTCAGCCAGAGTGACTCGTCGATAGCTCTGAGGAGTGGCAATTACCCGGTCCGGGTGAGTAGGTAGTTGCCTCCGTGCAACCCAGCCCACGTCTCCCGCTGTGGGAGACACGTGCTCCACGCCTGGAGAATTGCTCTAGCGGGACACTGCGACGCTGTACTACAACTACAACCACTAAAGCTCCTGCCAATCCCTCTCAGGCTTGCTGCCTGTGGTTGTTGCACTGCAGGTGTTCCACTGCAGGTGCTGCTCAGTTGCCCGACATGGATGGGCTGCTGGGAAGACGTACCCTACTAATCCTTTGTCACGTTGTGTGCCCTGCGTTCTTGTGGCGGTGCATCCCCATTCGACATGCCATATTCCCCCAGTCCGCTTAGCGCAAATGCCTGAGGCGTCCAGTTGGCTGATGACTGGCCTCCCGAACTTGCTCACAAACAGAAGTTGCAACCACGCGCTTCTTCGGCCCGGGCAGAAGCCGACAGTCTGGAACGCTGCGAGGCGCCTTGTAATGTCCCGTGCGTGGGTGGAAGGACAATTAGGCGCCTGGATACAATGTCGGGTAACACTTAGTGCTTCGGCGAGTTAGCCGATGCGTGTCTTCTCTAAAACGGACATAGGTACTAGTAGGTACCTATTCGTGTTATATAAGAGGCTCAGTACGAAGAAGTGAATTCGCGCGCGCGGGGAGGTACCTCGCTCCGGTGTGAGGAACCACGCCTCACAGATGTGGCGTCATGCGGCCAAATCTTCACCTCCGCATCATCCAACGTCCCTCAAACAACATCCCGGCCCAGACGCAAGAACCCTTCAGCGACCAGACCACCACCACCACCCTAGTTTCACGCCTGTGCTGCCCGATAACTCCACCAAGCAATCTCTTTGCCACCGGTAGTCATACTCGGCTTTGGTCCCCGTCTTGACGCTGTGTGGCCTCGTAATCTCACCTACCTTGGACAGCCTGCCCTCAGTCTTCCACACCTGTGCTCACCTCGCCTTGCTCACAATGGCGGCCCTAGACAACGCCAACCCGACCATTCTCAGCGCTTCTCAGTTACCCACCCGCCAAAAGAAGGTTTCCCCCCGGAAAGGCCCCGAATCCCAGTACAACGAGGTGGTTTTCGCCAAACCCTCGTATCTAGCACGCCCTTTTTGCACTCAAAGCGCTGTGTCTTGGCCTCGCAATGATGATTGGCAGGACGAGTATGCCGCCGAAGCCATAGATGAACAGGAAATTTATGGTAAGCTCAAAGCCTTCTCGTTGCTCGCACCTTAGCCTGTGGTCCTTCTCAGTCACATCATCACTATGCCTTTAATTATACAATTCTCTTTTCACGTGGAGCTCCCCGGCGGCGCCTCGACCATGCCGCAACCCTAAAATGGTTGCTCATTAATTGGAAACTAGATCTCATCTCAACTATCTCAGACCCTGAGCATCCCGTCTCGCTAGGACAGCTCTCTGTTATTAACCTCTCGGACATACATATCAATCCGCCACCGAAGGCTGGCGTCCCAGATCCTAACACCATTGTCCAGGTGTCTGTGGAGATCACGCCCACCATCACTCACTGCTCTTTGGCCACAGTCATCGGTCTCGGTGTCCGAGTCCGCCTCGAACAAGCACTACCGCCAAATTACAGGGTTGATGTGACGTGCAAGGAGAATAGCCACAACCAAGATGACCAGGTAAACAAACAACTTGGCGACAAGGAACGTGTTGCCGCGGCGCTAGAGAACGACACGCTCAAGGGGGTACTTGACAAAATGCTGGAAACTTGCGCTTGATCGACCAGCCCTGGGTTCCAGTACCCAGAGAGATCGACATGCCTTTCGCAGGCATTCCGCGCGCTGGCTATATGTGCCATACCCTGGCCGATATGTACCTCCACCGAGCCAAATGCCGTCCAGTCCGCGTCATCGGCACGGAATGTGCCGAGGGAGGATATCTGTAGGGGATGAAGCAGTCGAAACAATTTCCGGCGATCAGGTCATTCACATTACTTCAATGCGCAAGACCCCAAGAGCAAGTCTTTGTGGGGCTGTCCACTCTCGTTTGCATTGAAACTCGCCAGGCTGGTTAGCAGTCTCTTCTTGGCATCTTGCAGAATGGACAAATTTCGGTTGGCTTGAGAGGGGCAGCAGTTCTAAAGAAGCGCCTCCTCCTGGGCAATCATCATCACCTCCAAAAACGACACTAATTTCGATGTTAACTTGAACCTCCTATATCTCCCACTTGGGTGATGAGCATTGAGAGCCCGACTTGCGATGTGCTTTCCGCTTCCGTACCCCTGACTACTCTGGTCAATCGACACCCCCCACTCGACCTTGAATACGATTACACTTGAGCGAGGGCTTGGCTCCTTGTCTTACGCTATGCCAATCCCACGTGCGAACTAATTCCTTCAGCGTCTTACGACCCAAGCCGGGCACTTTATCGGTTCATCCTGCAAATCCATATATTTGTCGCGTGACCTGGACGGATGGATAGACAAGTAGGCAGGGCCCGCCAATAGTTCTGGCTCGTACGCGTCCCGGGCATCAATCCAAGCCACCATTTCTTGAATGAGTAATGACGCCCAGCGAGTATGGGGAGGGAACCCAGGTACCAGACGGAGAAGCACTAAGAAATACGTATTGCGGATGCGCGGAACACAGATACAAATCATAGTTGCGACTCTCGACATCACATGCGACAAGGCAAATTCGAGCTAGCCCTCCACCAACGGTCGAAAACAGAATTACCTGAATATGGCAATGTACTGCGGGCCGACGGCGATTTGGAAATTGGTAAAATGCCAGTGCCCGCAGCTAGCATGGATTGCTTGGGATGCAAAATCCGGGGTTGCGCCCGCTGCGATGAACAGCCACATGGTTGAAAATCCCGTGCTGCTGGGAACGCTTATTCTGCCGCCAGCTGTCTGAAAAGATCTGCGGAGAAAGCTGCAGACTCGTGGTGTCGTCGTCGATCAAGCCATCGCGTGATCCGTCAAGCACCCTAAACGGTGTGGAATGATGTCTGTTTGTTGACAGAGTCTCTTCCTCTCTCACCTCCTCCACTGTGCAATTAGTCACATCGGTGAAAGAGATAAGTATTAGCTGCCTTGCTTGGCGTCGTGGCCCCTTCTCTTCCCTTGGTATCTACTACTTTTGACCTCAGCTCAGTCTACCATGTCCATCCTCGGCTCAGGTTCAAGAATCCCTGGAGCAAAAATTAGGATCTCATCCCCAGCCTGTCATCTCGACACCACTGACCACCCACCTGTCAAGCCCTACATGTCTGTCATTGAGTCAGCATCGCCAGGCATCGATCCCTGGTCGCGAACCAAAGGCGCGTTTCTGCCAACACACACCCCAGTTCATGTACCATCCATCCCAGCCACCCCGTTCGTCTCGTGGCCGCTGCGCTGCCTCGATTCACTGACGCAGCACAACGTCTTATTGAGGGGTCGTTGTGCGCCCCGTCCGCCCCCTTTGTCACTCCCTTTCCTCCGGCACATCAGACATGCACCTGGCAGTCACGCACACACCTCGACACCCCCCAAGGACGGTGCTCCGTACTTAGCACTACAATTAAGAGATTAAAAGAGATCCCTTTTGTTGATGGGGACCATCGGTCGAGGTGGGGGCCGGATGCCTTCACGACGAGGAGCGGCGGAGCCTTGCCTAGATCCTTTGGACGAGGGCATGCCCTGTTAGCTGGGCACCATCCTTTATGCTCTCAGTGGGCCGTTGTTTTGCCCTGGCGAAACTGAGGTCCAAGTGGATAAGGCCCCCCCTCCCCCCAGCGAAACTGAGCTTCAAGGGGCTACGTATCAGAACACCCGTACATGTACAACAGGACAGGGCTAGGCAGTGGGCACTTGACGGAGCCTTCCGCGAGTCCCGCTCTGCCCCAGGACGAAGCGATTTGAGCCTAGCTTCTGGGCGCCGGCTAGCTGTTTTACGTTGCACAAGGCACGAACGCGGACTCGCGGGTTCACCCGTGGAGGGTGGGACACATGGCATGAGGGACAGGGTCAGTCTTGTTCGTTACTCAAATCATTGCTTGCCATCGCCAGCCGCCTCTGTCGCCAAAGGCGGCCCATGCCGCAAGCACCGCTGCGTCGTTCTTTCTTGTCTATTCTTCATGCATCCTAGTCAGGTTCAACTGCGACAGCTGGCCTCTGCGTCCTTCATTATGTAGTATCCATGTCGACAACTTCCCCTGGTCGTCTTGGCCTTGAACGAGCTCCTGGCGTGGCGTTCGCACACGCCTGACTCCGGTGATATGGCGCCGGATCTCTTCTCACATCTCCCCAAGCATACCGCTCTCCATCAGACTCTGATAGAAGTCTGGCTCGAGGAATGTCTTGACGCTGACATCCTCGCTCAGCCCCTTCCTCCGGCGGGTCTTGAGCACAAAGTCTCGCGCCGTGGCCTGCGCGGTCGCCGGCTGCAGCGGCCGAACAACCTGCTCGCGATCCAGCGGGTCTCCGGGGACGATGCTCCAACTGTCAAAGACCAAGCTGACCATGGAACTGCCTTGAGTCTTGATGCGCAGATCTGATTCAAACCCAAAGCTGTCTATCACGGGGAGGAGTCCATTGACACGATAGAGGGGCGTGCCCGCCACAGGACCGTCTGACAATACGTGTCCGCGCCGCCTTGACAAGACGTTGTAGACCTCCATGTAAGACTCTTCGGGTCCGGTAACCGACACAGAGTAAACTGGTTCCATCAGGCGTGGGGAGGCCATGAGGAATGACGAGTAGCAAGCCCGTCGGGAAGTGGGGATGATTTGCCCACCACCTCGGAAAATGGCCTCGTTGGCCAACAAGACATCCGTTACCTTGAATTTGGTGTTTCGAATGGCTGTTCGTGGTCAGCATCACATACAGTTTTCTTCGCCCTTTCTTACCGCGTGCCAACGGTCTCAAACGCATTGGCCTGTGGTTGGGTACGCAAGGAGAGGATCACTGGAATGCTCAAAACCTTCGACACTTGTCGAGAAGGTGGGCCAGCGGTGTAAGGAAAACGCGCCTACGGCCGGCAACAGGGCAGTGGCATGACTGTCATCAGCGTTCAAGTAGACTTCTACTCCAGCCCCGTAGCCTGCCCGTCACAGAAAGGACATGGAGGGCGGTTGCGCTGGGGCAGCAATGATAGCGCAATCAAGGGCTAGGGGCGGTGGCCCTCTGATTGATCCCCACAGGTTGTTCAAGGGACACCCTTCCCCTGGCTGGACTCCAGACCCGCTTGCTACTGGGATAGGAGAGGCAAGGGGAAGCACAGAGGTCTCGACGCAGGACTCACTCGAGCATCTGCAGCAGTCTGGATATGGAGACACGGTATGCGCCTAGGCTCCAGGGAGTTTGCCGGAAGGCAGAAAAGAGACAGTGACGAGGCTGACTTACGTTCTTCGCACAGGGGTCCCTCGCGGGTAGCCCAGCTGAAACCTTGCCGAATGGATTCTTTGACTGTTCCCAGCAACTTCTTGTCGACCTAAAGGATAGAGCCAATAGATTAGCATCACCACGTTTGCCAGGTTCCAACATACTGGCCGATAGCGGCCGACGCCGAGACCACTAGCGGGAAAATATCAGGAGAAGCTGTTGGGCTCACTCACCTCGGTGGGAAGGGTATCATCCTGGAGGATATTGGGGCTCATCTCATCAGGGCCAAACGCCCAGATGCTGCGAGCAGCCAGCTTGTCCCATCCATGCTTCTCCTCAAAGAACCTGGCTGTCTTGCGGATTGGGTCACGGATGCGGACGGCTCCCGTCTCAATGTCGTTTGAGATGCCTTTGTCCAGCTGTTCTGCAACCATGGTGATCTTGTTCTTCTTGTTCGGAGTGATTGCGTAGCACTTCGTTGCGGACGTCTCGACAACCGTCTCACAGAAGCGTGTGACGGGGTCTGAAACTTTGATGTCCATATCGGCGTACAGTCGACGCAAGTCATGCAGCACGCAGTCCATGTACAGCTCCCCAGTGCCAATTATGATGTGCTCGCCCGACTCCTCAACCTTTGTGGTGATGAGAGGGTACGACTTCTGGATTCGTCGGAGACCATCCAACATCTTGGGAAGCTCCGAAGGGTTGATGGGCTCCACGGCGATCTTGAAGACAGACTCGGTGAAGTGTGTGACTGGTCGGAAGATGTATGCATCTTCATCCTCTGGCAGCTTGGGGGGGATAATCGTGGCCGACTTGACGATGGAGTTATCCACACCGCCAAGTAACACCAGATTTCCGGCAGGCACACCATCAGTTGGGATATTGTATCGTGACTCGCCAATGAACACTTCTGACACAGACGCCATCGCCATGTCTTCTTCGTCGTCAAGAGAATAACCCTCGCCAAGAACCCGAACCTGCATGCCAGGTCGGACGGTGCCACTGAGCACACGACCAAAGGAATAGAAGCTCTTGGCATCCGACGTATTGAGCAACTTTGTGACGTGCACCACCAAGGGGCCGTCCTGGTCGCAACTCGCGATAGACTCTGCAACCTTAGTGTCCAGAGGTCCAGTGTAGTATTTGTCCAGGAGGCGCCCTGAGGTCTCTAGAGGTGAAGGGATGTGGCGAACAATCATATCAACAAACCCAGTCGACGGACCAAAGAACTGCTCGCACACCCACTTCAAGATATCTTTGGCATCAGCCTTGTATTGTGAGGGCTTTAGCTCGATTCCTAGCGAAGCAAGGACCGGTCGAAGAGTCTCCGGACTGTCGCTGATGGAGTGTGTGAAGATTTTGTAGAGAGGTTCAAGAACGAAGTACACAAACGACCTCGCCGCGCCTTCCTCGACTGGTTTTCGCGAGAATGTACGCTTCTTAGGGTTATAGAAGACGTCGCCCCATAGCCTTCGGGCAAATTCCTCTGTGTTGATATCCCCAAAAGTGTCGGTATACATCTTGGCGAATGATGGCAGCGTGAAGCACCAGCCCAGATCCGTACAGGCGAAGAGAACGTTGCCCTTTTCCGGGCTGATACGCTTCGCAGCTGCTGTGGCCGGCGAAGCATTTGTGATGACCGTGTTGACCTCCTCAACAACGTGCTTGAGCTTGAAGTATGCATCCTTAGGGGGCAGCCTCAGCTCGACAATGAGGCGATCCATCTTGTTGATGATGAGAGTAAGGGGGATGTCTTCGAGCACGGCGTGCTTGATAATTTGCTCCGTGTTGACCTGGACGCCTTCCACGACATCAACAACCAAGCAAACGCCGTCAACAAGTCGAAAAGCAGTAGCAACTTCATCGACGAAGTTGACGTGTCCTGGAGTATCAATCAGGTTGACAAGATGCGACTTGCCCTTGGTGCTGGGTAGAACCAGACTCATGGGGGCCGACTTGACGGATAGGCCACGCTCCCTCTCCAAGATGTGGACATCGGTATATCGCAGTTGCTCGTCACGGTTCTTTCCAACCCTTCGCTCCAGGCGATCAGTGATGTTGTGTGTCTCGAGAACAAGCATGTCCATGAAGGCCGTCTTGCCATGGTGAAGGTGACCGGCCAGGGCGACGTTGCGAATCTGTTCGGGGAAGTTCATGAGGTCGGTCATGAATTCACGATCGAAAAAGACGGGGGGCAGGTCGGCCTCCTCGATGTTGAACTTCTTCTGCTCAACGGGGGCGATGATGGGCTGCGTGAGCGGTTGCGCATCCTCCTCCTCGACGCGAGTCTCGACTTCTGCGCCGTATAACTGCTCGGCAGTTGGGTAGTATTGCTTGTCTTCATGGAGGATAATGGCATTTGAGGGTCCATCTGGGGTTGCGAACAAGAGTCAGCGTCTAGACATCCAATCGCAAGGGATCATGAAGGCATTCGCAGGACAGGCAGAGCTTACCGTCAATCTCCATCAGCTCCTGGCCCGTCACGCCGGCCTCCGACTCGGGCGCATCATCGTATACATAGTCGCCTGCCTGAATCCCCACCTCAGAGGCCTCCTCGGACCCGGCCTCGTCGCCAATGAAGTTACCGAACCTGCAAAAGATACATCAACATGAAGTTCACCAGAGGTAGCAAACATGGGTGCACATACTCGTCGTAGAGGTCATCCATCTTGCCGGTAAGAGAGGCGCAAGTATTAAAACAGTTGCGCTAGCGGCTGACAGGGTGTCTTCCGTTTGGGTTGTCGATTTGCCGGATCTGAAGCTCTCTCACACCTTCACTTCGACCCTCACACGCGGTTGGGATTGGATGCGGCGCGCCAACTTTTTCGTCGCAGGCAGCTGGGCGAGGCTGAGTCACGTGGTTTTAGAAATGCAAGGCTAGAACTCTCTGTGGCGCATAAGGCCAATCATGCTCCACCAGCAGTGGTGATGCAAGCCACCAGAAACGGGGGGCTAAACGCGAGAACGAGTACAGGACATGACACGCCCGGTGGGGACGTGCGGGTGGGGGCGGGTGTTGCATCCAGGGCTCCATCTCGCCTGCCGTGCCGACAGCGGCGGCGCCCGCCAACAGCCGTAGCTGTGCCCCTCCTTCGTGCTTGGGAGTGGAAAGCGCGAATTCGAGCTGGAGGGGCAGGCACGAACAGAGTCTGGCGGGCACGGCAACGGCAGAGGCGACGCAATTGGAGGCAGCTGGGACAGAAGGCGCAACTAGCACCAAGCAACCCGAAAAAAAGTACGAATACGGCCGAAACCGAAGAGGAGGGCCTGCAAACTGCAAGGTCCCAAGGTTGCAGTGCGTGGAGCACCCAGGGAATAATTATTAGTATCTCGATATCTACCTGGGCACTACTACTCCCGCTTTAGCTGCTCTAATTAGTACGATCCAGCCTCTACCCAACAAATTTACGCAATCTCTACTTCTACTCGTCTTCGCCCGGCCTCTTTTCTTCTTCTTTCACATCACCACCCTCACCGCCTACGCCCATCATGTCTGGCCTTCCTCCCGTCTACATTGTCTCCGCCACCCGTACACCGGTGGGCTCGTTCCTTGGGTATGTCTGCCCCAATTACCTTCCAGAGGTGAGGCAATGGAGCTGCTCTGGCCCCCATTGCCCCTCATTGCTATCGGCCAGCAACTGTACTGACCTCGACCAGCTCCCTGTCGAGCCTGAACGCCACCCAGCTGGGTTCTGCTGCCATCAAGGGTTTGTGACCACCCTCCACTCTATAACGAGGGCCCCAGAGACTGACATATTGGAATTGCAGGCGCTGTCGAGCGAGCTGGCATCAAGCCTGAGCAGGTCGATGAGGTCTTCTTCGGCAATGTCCTCTCCGCTGGGTACGTTCCACTACAAAGTCGCCCATGATGATGGAAAAGAGCAGCCCGCTCACCCTCAATCTACAGTGTCGGCCAAGGCCCTGCCCGCCAGTGCGCCCTCGGCGCTGGTCTTCCCCAGACCGTCATTGCCACCTCCGTGAACAAGGTCTGCGCGTCCGCCCTCAAGGCCGTCATCCTCGGTGCTCAGAACATCATGACTGGCACCTCTGACATCGTCGTCGCCGGTGGTACCGAGTCCATGTCCAACACTCCTCACTACCTCCCCAACCTGCGAAACGGTGCCAAGTACGGCGACCAGACCCTCCTCGACGGTGTCCTCAAGGACGGCCTGACCGACTCGTACAACAAGGAGCACATGGGCCTGGCTGCCGAGCTGTGCGCCAAGGAGTACGAGTTGACCCGCGAGGCCCAGGACGAGTATGCCATCAACTCGTACAAGAAGGCCCAAGCCGCCACCGAGGCTGGCCTCTTCACTGAGATCGTCCCCGTCGAGGTCAGCGGCGGCCGCGGCAAGCCCAATGTGACCATTGAGCGAGATGACGAGGTCAAGAACCTGAACGAGGCCAAGCTCAAGGCCGTGCGCCCTGCTTTCAAGACTGACGGCACTGGCACCGTAACTGCCCCCAACGCCGCCCCCATCAACGACGGCGCCGCTGCCCTCGTCCTTGCCTCCGAGGCCAAGGTTAAGGAGCTCGGCCTAAAGCCCATTGCCAAGATCCTTGGCTGGGGTGATGCTGAGCGCGAGCCGGAGCGCTTCACCATCGCCCCCGCTCTTGCCATCCCCAAGGCCATCAAGCACGCTGGCCTGACCGCTGACCAGGTCGACTTCTACGAGATCAACGAGGCTTTCTCCGTTGTTGCTCTTGCCAATCTCAAGATCCTCGGCCTCGACGCCGAGAAGGTCAACGTCTTCGGTGGCTCCGTCGCCATCGGCCACCCTCTTGGATGCTCCGGTGCCCGAATCGTCACCACCCTTACCTCCGTCCTCAAGGAGAAGAAGGCCAAGATCGGCGCTGTTGGTATCTGCAACGGCGGTGGTGGCGCCTCTGCCCTTGTCATTGAGAACCTGCAGTAAGCGGCTCCTGACGGTGGGAACTAATGAATTGGATGACACTTTTTGATGGCAAAAAGCCTCGTGCTTGATGAGTAGGGCATGGCATACACAACAAGATAAAAGGGTGGAGCAACAGTTGTCGAAGACATGCCTGGTGAAATTGGCATGCCCCCGACCCCGGCGACACGATATGATATACTTTATAATCAAAACAAAAACATTTCTTCTGCACTACTCTCGGGTCATGATCTTCTCTATCCGTGCTTAGTGAAGGAACGACTCAGTTGTGAAATTGCTGATGATGAAATAGAGACGGATGCGCGTGGCTAGTGCTATATAATCTAGAGTACAGGGGATGGAGATAACGGTACCGCGCAATGGTGTTGACCCGCATTCCTCCAAACTTTTCGGGGTAGGAAGAGCGCACAATACTTCTTCTTTGTCCCGTTAATAGCACAATCGGCCCGTGTGTGTTTTTTTGCGCGAGTTAACCAAAGAGACTGCCGCATCGACCATAACGGCATTGAGCCGAAGGAATAAACAACAAGGAACACTAAAAACAATCAAGAAACTCGCACCACCAATGGGGGGGAGGGGGGACGGGAAGGAAAATGACACAGAAACCGCTAATGGCAACACCATCCCAGACCGCATGTGATCTGCCTTTCCACCTCTCGGCTGCAAAATCCCACCCCGGCTGAGGAAGTCAGGCAAACCTATGACTCCCCGTCGCCACATATGCGCCCCCTGTTGCGTATTCGTGTTTCCGAAATTATCTGTAATCCGCAACGCCCGGCGTCCGACAAAACACCCCCTCCTATTGTAAAGCATCAAATGAGAACAGATGGCTCTGCTGCGGGAAGAAGCAGAGCCGGATAGAATGCCCGGGATGCGGGATCAGTCCATGTCGACGTCCTCAGAAGCGCTTGGCGGGGCAATGCCCTCATCCATCCAGCGGCGGAAGTTTTTGTTGTGCTCCTGAACCTCCTCTGGGCTCAAGTCCTTGGTCCAAGCCGGGTTGTGGACCATCTTCTCCGTGAGCTTGCTCTCGCGGTAGGAGCTGAGAGCGCGGAGGAACTTGTCGCGACGGACACGCTGCTCACGCGTCTTGGGGGCCTGGTCGTAGACGAAGTATTCTGAGGTACCAGCGCCCCAGAGCATCTTAGAGCTCTTAAGGCAGATACTGATAGTCAGGTTCTCCTCGTACGAGAGGCGCTCAGGCATAGCCTCGCCATCCGACTCGGTATCGGCCGACGGCAGGTTGCGCGTGAGTACAACTTTGCGGAGCTTGGACCGCGGTACGCCCTCGGTGGGCTCGACACGGATGAAAGATGAGATGTAGTATTGCCATCGCTCACGGAGTTGCATCTCGTCCATGTAGAACGTTGTCTCCTCACGTTGAAGCCAGCGGACAGTGGCCTCAGCCTTGGCGGGGAACTGGAACCCGTGTTAGTTTTCGCGTCATGTCAAGCAATCATGTCACAACTCACCCAGCAGACAACAAAAATGTCACCGTCCTTGACGCACTTCTCCGCGAATTTTCGAGCACTGATCTCCGTCTGGTAGCTCGTCTCCTCCTTCTCACGGCTGTTGAGATACTGTTGGATAAGCTCAGGCGTCTTCTCCTTGGCATCGCCACTTCGGCAGGTAAGCGCGAGTCTGCAGAGAGTCTTGAGCAGATCCTGGACAGTGTAGAGCTTCCATCCGGTCTTGAGATAGTAGTGGCGCATAATATCGTGGTAGCGGCTCTCGTCCACGTCTCCAGTGATGTACTCCTCGATCAGCTCAAGGGTCTTGGGCCAGAAAGTCTCAGGGTCATCGTTAGCGTCAAAGAACTTCATGTGGTTCTCCGTGAAGCCGATGTCGCGAGCAGGCTTAGGCTTGGTCAGGCGGTCGATGCCCTTGATCACACTTTCTCTGCCCTCCTTCAGGTCCTGTAGCCGCTTGTAGAGCGTCTGGAAGATGCTGAAGAAGACAAACAGTGTCTGGTTGCAGAAGAAATTGTACCAAGGTCGGGTGAAGAATCCATCAGCTTTCAGGTCGCCGTCAGCGTCCAAGAGTCCATCATTCTGACCGACAACAACAGGTCTGGGAACGCTCGGCATCCATCGCTCATTGGAGAGATCGGCTGCCGCATGATCGTCGGACGCATCAGGCATTTCCTCCTCGTTTGCTGAGGTAACATCAGGTGTTGTCTCCTTGCTGCCAGAGGCCGCGCTATCCTCCTTCTGGTTTCTCGACTTGCTGCCGTTGCGACCGGGATCAAGAACACCCCTAAGAAGATCACCCTTCTTGCTACGGCGGCTTCGGCCATTGGTTAGCTCGGCAGGAGTGTGGTCCTCCATCTCCTCTTCACCAGAGTCCGGAGGAATCTTGGGGAGCTTGTCTTGGATATCTTCTTCAGGGATATCAAAGAAGGCGGGAATGAACATCTCGAAGAACTCCAGGATTCGCTCCTTCTCCTGGGTGCTGTGCTGACCATTGTGCAAGCTATACAGCATCATCAGGCGCAGAAGGTCAATGACCGTCTTCTTGTCGGAGAAATCCCACACAAACTGGTGTCGAGGAGCCTTGCCCTTGAGGGTGCGTTCACGGCGTTGCTCCTCGTGCTTGGTCTTGATGACATCAACAAGATGCTTCGCGGTCAGATGTCGCTTATCATTCTGCTTCACAAGAATGCCCATGTGATCCAGGCTCTTCAAATACATGCCATCGGTCTGAGCATGCCACACCTTCTCCCATTCGCGCTACAAGAGGTTAGCATATCGCATACATGTCTACCGAGGTGCAGCTGGGGGTCACAAACCTGAGAGAATCGCCATTCCTCATCCTTCTGCTTCATTCGGGCCAGAAGGACGGGAACAACATCAAAGGGGTGCGTGTACATATCGTTGATGACATCGATACCCCTATCACCGTAGATCTTCTTCGAGACACGCTTGAATATGGACGTGCTCTGCCCAGCCAATGCGGCCGACATGTTAAAGGCCTCCCTCTCCGAAGGGGACATTGCCAGCATTTGCTGCGCAATTGGCTCAAGGAGTTGGATGCACTTCAAGTTGATCTCAATATTGAAATCATAGTCGTGCCGCTCCTCTTCAATGCGGTGCAAGCCCTCCTCGAACTGGTTCTTTCGATGAGCAACAAAACCAGAGTCTTCGGATGCCCAGGTAGGGTGTGAAGCCCACTCATCGTTGAGCACCGAGTTGCACAGCTCATCACGTCCACTGCAAGGCTTGAGACGCTCCCGCTTGGGGAGGAGTCTGTAGCTTGGACCATAGCCTCGGCAGTTGCTGAGCGACACTTTGTCGGTTGGAGGTGCCGGGCGGTTATCGATAACAACATCCTGCGTATCAACTCCGACAAAGATCTTCCAGAAGTTCATCAAATCGGGGTTGGCACCGATAAAGAGCGCACCCTTGTGGAACAGAGTGTTCCTGTCAATGATGTTTTGGCTGAACAAGTTGCAGAGCTTCAAAAACTCGTTCATGGAGTTTCGGTTACCGAGGAACTTCTTCACTCGCTCAAAGAAGGCAATCTCATCCTGGTTAGATGTCGAGGCAGTCCGAGCTGGGTAAGGTTCGGGCATCACAGGGGTAAGAGTGGGCTCGATGGCCATACCATCACCGGCAGCTCGGGCGTGGCTCAACTTCAGTCGCTTGTTTCCATTGACGCTGGCAGGAGGTACGCGGTTTGCTGGAGTGGGTTCCGGCAACAGGGCGGCCGCTGCGGCTGCGGCCTTGTCTGCCTTTGGTCGCTTCTTGTCCTTACTGGCACTGGCAGGGGGTGCAAAGCTTCCCAGGGGAGGCATCTTCTGCCCATCTCGCATGGGGGGTTGGGGTGTGTGGCTCGGGCCAGTGGGCGTGCCTTCTTCCATGCGACCAGGTGTGGCCTTGGCCTGGCCAGCCGACTCCGGGAGAAACTGCTTGAAGTCCTCGAGCAGATCCGGTGCGGAGTTGAAAAGCGTGGTGACCTGGGCGTACACCTCCTGGATAGGCTTCGACTCCCGCTGGTAAGTTTGGAGTATCTCTAGAAACTGCTTATAAATCTCAGGCTTATCTTGAAATCGATTCTTTCCAAGCGTTAGTTGACCATCACAGGACGGAGTTCAGGCGCCTACCTTTATCTTGTTCACATAGCTGATAGCGTGGTTAAACTCCACAGGGCCACGGCGCTCCATGTTGGCCTGGTTGGCTGCGTTGCCGTTGACTGCAGCTTGGCCGGACGGAGTGGGAGTAATTCGGGCATTGGGGCCCTCGCCAGGAGCGGCGCTACCTTGTCCGGCTCCACGACCTCTCTGTTGAGCAGCCTGGCTCTCGAAAGCGGCATTTTGAGCAGCAGCCTGCACAAACAAGCTTGCACCGTTCTGGACGGGGGTGCTGAATGTCGCTTCGGGGCTCTCGATGCTGTGCTGGGGCCTCTGCTGCCACTGCCCGCCACGCTCTGGGAAGATGGGCTGGACACCAGCTGCGGGGGCCTGGCCGTCGGGCAGGTTTCCACGGCCGGTGATGGACTGAACAGTAGTTCCCATGGGCGTGGTAACACGAATAGTGTTCGGGTCATTGCCAGCGCCGCACTCAATCCGGTAGCCCGGGGGCAAAAAAGTATTAAATCCTTGAATGAGATTCGGGTGTCCGGCGAAAAGCTCTGAAACGCGGTTGATTACGCCGGGGGTATCAATACTGCTTGCTAGTTAACAATGTTGGCCATCAGGAATTGTGCTGTGCGCACGTACGCCTGACTCTTAAAGTCCTTCATAATATCAAGGAATCGATTATAGACATCGGGCTGGTCGTGGAATTGGACTTTAACTTGGTCGAGGTAGGTCAAGGCATCCTGAAGAGCATCATCCAGTCAGCAAACGGCCGCGTAAGAGTTGCGAGCAAAGTGATGGTAAAAAAGGCCAATGATACAAGATATTCGTGATAGGAGCACCATGAGGCAGTGTCTTCGCCGCAACGAAGGATAACACCTTCTCCACCAGCAGCGAACACACCGATGAGGTCAGCAGCACCCAGTGGCGCGTCCATAAGCAGCTGCGCATCCATCGCGAGGCAATCACTTCGGACGAGAGGATGTTCCAGGTGCAGGCAAGGACCCCGTCAGAATGAGAAATAATGCGCGGCAAGCAAGTGGAATCATGATGAGGGGTTGGAGCCGTTTGGTAGATATGTGCAAACAATGTTCAGCAAGCGGGTGGTGTGAATCAGTGCTGAGGTCGGGCTGACCGACGGCCAAAGGATGGCAACCGGCCAAACAAACCACTCGGCGCCCTTGCATCCACAACCCTCCCGCTTTGCTGCATTCAACAGTCAAAAATAATGCTTCAACTCACATTCAAAATCGGCTGCTGGCCTTGTGTGATGCCACCGGGCATCTGATGGGCGGCAGCGCCAGGGCCACCGGGGAAAGGCGCGCCCTGCTGGGCCCCGCGCTGGGCCTCCTGCTGCTGAAGCGGGCCACCAAACACCGCAGCCGCACCGCTCGTGCCGGTTTGCGACGGAGCAGGCGGCGCGCTGGTGTGTGGCATAGGCGCGAACATCGGGTGTTGCTGCTGTTGCGGGTTTGGATTGCCCTGGCCGCCGTGCTGCACAGGGCGACCGTGTTCGTTCTGCAGCGGCCCGCCAAAGTTGGCCATGGGCCCAGCGCCAGAGGGTGCCCCGATTGGCATCGGCGGGGGGTTGCCGTTATGGTTCGCTAGGAGTCCCCCGGGGCTGTGGATGGCACCTGGGATGCGCGATGCTACAGGTTGGTGGATGGGGATAGAGCCAGCGGTGTTGTGGAGAGGCGTCGACTGGTAGCGATCGCCAGATTCCCGATCGCGGTCGCGGTCGCGCTCTCGTTCTCGCTCTCGTTCCTGGTCTCGTCGGGCCATCTCTTCGTGTTGTTGGATGGCTCGGTGTCGTTCGTCCATCTCGCGGTCTCGGTCGTATCCCACTGGGCCGTTGCCGCCATGAAGGTTCTGGCTGTTCATGCTGATCTGCAGGACAATCACATCAGCAACAGAGCTCCAAAAGGCTCAACAAGCCGGCATGGCGGCTTCTGGTAGGGACAATCCGATGCCCGTACTTGAGACGTGCCCCTTTGACAAAGACGGAAGCACTGGGCCGTCGCCGTAGACAAGCAAGCTCAGGAGAAAAGCGCCCGGTCGCGGCGTCCAAAAAATAAAAGCACTTACACGGGATGGAAAGACGCCTGCGCCTGTCAGGCTCTACATGGAGCCGGGCGACCTCAGGACAAAGTTGCGCGGTGTGCTGATAGAATATGGGAGGGCGTAGCAAGACGAGGTGGAGGGGCGGGCATCCAGCCTTTGGTGCTGCAAACTTGCGAAGAGCTCCTCCGGCTCGGGTGACGAGATCTGGACGAAGATCGCACTTGGACGCGGAAGAGTCCGCATCACGTGGTGATAACGGGCTTATCTCGGGGATTGGGGGGAAGGAGCTGTTGGTGCGCACTACCGCGCCAGCAAACCAGAACGCGCCATTGGTGCTCAGCAAGTTGACCGGAGCCGCCGTAGCAACGCGACAAAGGCGACGGTACTTGCCAGTGCCAGAGCTGCTGAGCCACACCGCCGCAAGTGCACAGCGGAAAACAAAGAAACGTAGGTAGAGGCTCGCTTCACAGATTGGTTGATACATTGTCTTCCATTGAGACGGCTACAGATGCGTTGTGACAGAGACTTCTTCATACTGTCTCTCTCTTCTCTGTGCTCCAGCTCGTCAGCGTTCCGAGGCAAACCGCGGGAACCCTTGCACGTGGGGCCAGGACCCGTTAGATTTAGCCGCAGTTCATAGCCCCCCCCCCCCCCCCCCCCCCAGCGGCAGCTTTTGTCAACAGACAGCCGACTTGTACATGCAGTATTGGTTGATGAGCACTCCGTAGGGCTGTTTCCATTTCTAGCAACTCGCTTTATCATTGGAGACGACGAATGCCCCAGATAGAGAGCAAGAAATACGCTTTCAATGGATATCTAAGGCTAGATTATATTTTTGATCTGTACATTCCGCGCCAGCCTGTTCCTGCTGACCTCCTTTCCGTCCCCAAACGCCAAAGTTCGTAACATGGGCACTAGTATCCCAACTACCATCCCTGCCTTTTTTCTTCACCAGTTCGGACTTACGGCTGCCTTCCCACAGGGATGCTATGTAATTATGTTGTCCTGCTTGTCCGATCCAGCATTCACCTCCAGAGGCCGGAGCCTAGCGAGGACTCTCAGGGCAGGCGCCTCTGCCCTCGTACCACTCATTCCACCTCATGAATCACAGCCAGGCCACCATATGTCTTCATAACTCCCTTCTTTCGTACCTGCACATTCCCTTTCCCTACTCCAGCCACACCTAGTTCTCTCTAAGGAGCGGGCGGCGGCTGAGGCTTCCGAATGATTTTGATCTTTGGTCGTACTGACGCTGGCGGTGCGCTACCAGGAGTCGATGTTGCAGGACTGTCAGCACGGCCAGCTGTTGGTAAAGGCTTGGGTGTTGAGTGCACCGGCGCCGAGATTTTAGGGGCCGGCGACGTCAGTGACGGACCGCCCGGCAGTGGCTTCCTAACTGCCCCGTCCTTACCTGGCAAAGGCTTGCGGGCAGGCTTGGCCGTGATGGTGTCTCTGACAGAGTGCAGACCCTCTTTGGGGGGGCCGGACGGGAGCGACGTCCGGCCGTTCGCGCTCGGCTTGGGAATCTCGCCCAGAATCAAGGCAAGTCGCTTAGGATTCTTCGTCCTAAGGGTGACCATCTTCCGCTTCTTCTTAGGGATCCCAGAATCTGAGTTCGGTACTTTGTCTGTCTTGGGCCTCTTGGGCGCTGGGGTGTGTCCTTCTTCCTTCTCGGGCCGTGACCGTTTGATGGTTGCACTTGCGGGTGTTGCCGGCGCAGGCGAGAGCCCAGTTGAGGCCTTGGCCACAGGCAAAGAAAAGCCTGGCTGGCTGGCGGGTGGAGGAGTAGCATGTATCGTCTCCGGCTCTGGTGGTGCCTGGGAGGGTGGGCGATGAGGCGTGCTTGTTTTGTGGGTGTTGATCTTGATCGAACCGGTTCTGGGAATAGCAATTGGACGCTTTGGCTCCGAGGCGGGTTCAACGACTGTTGCCGTGGGAAGAGGGTTTTTGGGCTTCGTCTTGTAGTACGACTTAAAGCTCAACATCAACTGCTTAAGGTCAGCTTGGTTCATCCTCATACCAGCAAAAGATGTACTCACCCTCTTCTGTATTTGTGGCACGGCCCGCTCAACCTTCCAGCCTTTAGGCAACTGCACAGTGACGATCCAGTCACCCGCCTCCTCGAACATCATTGTTGCCAAATCAAGCATGCTCTCCAGCTCCTCGCGGCTCAGCTCCGGGTGGTCCAGAGCCTTACGCATGGCTGTGCTATAATGACGATCATCCCCCCTATACGTCTCCTCCATCTCCTTCTTCAGGGCCTTCAGGGCCGCATCGAGATTCTCCTTTCGAGCGAACATCTCCTTTCGGGCTTCAATTTCTTGGGCGCTGTCCTGAACTAGCAGGAGTGCGTCGCTCTCGTCCGGTAGAGGCTCGTTCTTAACGGCCTTGGTGTGCTCTCCGAACGCAATTGCGGCCAATCCAGACGCAGCGGCACCAATGAGTTTCGCTCTGACGAATGGCGATCGATCAGTTGTCAGTGAGTATATCAAGAAGGTGAACACTGTAGGATCCATCATTGCTCCCAGGTCGACCAGTGCTTCGAAAGCCTTGACGCGAATGAGATCTCTAGTTCCATCAAGCAAGTACTGTCCAAAGTCAAGATAACTCTTCTCGATAACACCAGCCTTCATCAATCGCTGCTTGGCATCCAGGCCGGCTATAGTCCAGACGTTCTGGTACGAATTAGTCCACTCATCACGGCGCAGGACACGCTCGATCTGCTCCATCGCGCTCTCAAGAAAATTTTGCTCATCCTCGTTAGGAATCTTATTCTGCAGGGCGTACCAGTCATCTTGTTTAGACGGAATGAGAGACGTTGCCAAGACTTCAACGAGCGTCGCAATGTAGAAATGATCCGAGTACGGATTGTCTTCATTGTTGTTGAACAGCAATTGGTCGAGAATGAATTGGCGCGCTTCCAGTGGGCACTTGTAAGTATTGGCATCCCTGACTTGGGCAATGGCCTTGATGATGGCAATCTGCACATTGTACTGCTTCTTGTCTGAGAAGTCATTGGGCTTGGGCTGGTTGGTGCCTTTGTGACAGAACATCTCTCTGAATGCCCGCATCAGCTGGCGAAGACCCAGCATCGGAATATCCTTGATGTTCGCCTGGCGGGGTAGCGCCTCGGCAGCCATGGTCCGAATCCCATGGAAGTAGCGACGATCAACCAGCGTCCGGATGAGAAACCCGGAAGCGATAGGATGAAGTGGGCCATGTGTGAGATACAACATAGCATCCTGCTGGGCCACCACATCCCGATCTTGCTGAAGTTGAGACACGTACATATACGGCTCAAGGGCTCGCTTCATGTCACAGGCCCATTCGAAGTCGGCATCAACGCGAATCCATTCGTAAGACTCCTGGTCCATCTTCCTTTCGGTATCCGGATCCCAGTCAATCAATTCCCAGTCGCGTTGTTCGTCGGGAGTCTGCAACACATCACCGAGGCAGTATAGGAGAGTATCGTCGAGGTTATCCGCATCCATACTGGCACCAACGCTCTGCTTCTCCTTCATACGGCGAGTTCGTTTCAGGCGTTTGTACTTGGTATTGTAGGGAATCTCGAATTTAGTAGACCGAGTCGCATCCTCTCGGATCTCAAGAATGTGTTCGTAGGGCGTTCCATCGGCTTCGTGGATGCGCACAGTCATTGGTCCTGTGAAGAGTGGTTGAACCTCGCCCAACGGAAGCCTAGCGCGGCGCTCTTTGATGTGTCTTAGAAAACTTGACTTCTCCAACTCAGGCTTCTTGACCGTTTGTGACTGAATTTGGTTCAGAGTCAACTCGACACAAAGGCGCTTCTTGTTAAACTTGGCCTTCACGTCGAAGCGAGGGCAGCCAGAGCCGTAAACCCATTGGCTCCAAAATGTTTCCAGCCGATACCTAGCCCCCTTCTCGCAAGTTGCTCTGAACTTTTCGGTTTCAAGAATGGTAGAGTTGTCGGAGGCTTCAATTTGCACCTTTGTGAGGAGTTTCGACAGGATTCGCGTTAACCCGTGGCCGCCAGAGGCCTTGATGAGCCGCTTGTCCAAGATGAAGAAGACAACAGGGGACTTGAGAGTCATGAAATCCATCTCGAACTCTCCTAGGTGGAGGTTGGGGCCCAGGTCGTACAGGCAGGGCCGGTCAACATCAATATCAACCAGGTTATCCGAGAGGATTTTCATCCGGAAACGGTACTCGTTGTTTCCACAGAGCTTTTTCATGAACAAATCTGTCATGTACTGAGCAATGCCAATGACAAGCCAAAGATCGTTCCGGGTATTAGGTATCATGTTGATACCTATCCATTGGCTTGCCAGAGTGTACACAATCTTCCTTGTCACCTCGATCTCAGTATCAATGACCTCCTCGGGGAACAAAAGTCGATTGCTGGCAAAGGCCATGGAGTAAAGTGCCACCGTATCGGTCACCAGGTCATCCAAGAAACAAATCTTGAAGTTACCAAACGGGTATCGAGCAAAGGTATAGGTGAAGAAATCAGCGGCCATGGTTGTGGCAGCGGCCGTGTTGCGGACCCAATCGCCGCGGTTTGGCAGGCAGTAGGCGTGCACTTTGAGCGCATTCATACCCAGCTTGACCTCGTCTTCTTCTGTTCGACACTCTGACGATAGGTCGATGTGCTCGAAAGGACCCACAGCGAATCCCAACTTCTGTACGGAAACCTTTTTCTCCGGCTCGAAAGTCATGATCTTCTTGTGGTCATCGGCTGGGTCGACCATCTCTTCCATCAGGAAGCCTGAGCAAACCACCGACATTTCTCTCAACTTGTCTTCTTCTGCAAGATGGAGGGTTCGGTCCATGCCGTCGACCTGCATCCTTTCCGAGCCAGAGCCGTTGCACTGCGTGGCCAGTGCTTGTTGGAGAGCATCTCCCAGAGTGCGCGGGTACTTGATAGATATCCTCCAGTCGCATCTTGAGCCATGGTCGTCAACACACGGGAAAATGCAGGACGCCGTCCCGGGCTGAATAGAACTCCGAGTGTACATATGCGTGAATCGATTGTCGAGGGGGTCGACGCCAACGAACTGGACGCCATCCCGAGAGCTCGTGTTGGCAAACGGAATGGAAATTTTGTACATCTTGTTCGTCCTGTCGCCCGCATCTAAGCCGGTTGACTTCCTAATGATGAGTCTTGGGCGATCCTGCTCTGCCTTGCCTCGCAGGTTCACCCTCAACGACCCGTAAGCCGGCGTACAGCCCTCGAATTCTCTATTCTCGGCGGGGACGTCGGCCTTCCGGCTGTGGAACAAAGAACGCGCCCGCATGCGGCGGAGATCATGGTGTTCTGCCCTCCAGTTCCAGCCCGCCGGGCGGGATAATTTGTCGTATGGATCATTATAGACAGCCGTTGTCTTTCGCCTCTGTCCTTCGACAATTTCACCGTTAACCTCGCGGAGTTCTGTGACATGAATGTTCTCGGTGTCGATGTCGCAGTTTGCCGCGTCGAGCGCGACTTCGTCTATCTTGTCGCTGAAAGTTGCGAGGACAATATCGGTAGTCCCGTCGATACGCTTGTCGCGGAAGTTGACCTCAAGGTTTACCTCCTGCTTGATAACGAAGAATTCGAGGACGGGAGAGTCTTGTACCGCCAGCTGGCCATCGTCCGAGTCCCCGAGTGCATGGCTACCATTCGCCATGCCGTGCGACATGGTGGCGACAGGAACTGGCCCGACTGCGCGTTGGTATCTAGAGGGAATGGAAGGGCTTAAGGCCCCCGCAAGCTCCTAACTGACCACACCTCATCGATAGGTGGCAGAGTTGGGACGAATGAATCGCGGAGTGCTTTCGGAGGAGATGTGATTCACAAGCAGTGGATCTCGGTCAACGGCGTCGCCATGAGCTTGCGCTTGTGCAATGCGCGCGTGGTGATTGTGACCAGAGACTAGGGTCGGGGAGGGTTCGAAGTTGGGGTTGGAAGCTCGCGCGGCGCCACAGGACACCGCTAAGGAAGAGAAATGAAGAGATTAGAAAAGCGATGCAAGAAGGAGCGGCCGTGACAGAAAACGATGGAGGGTGGCGAGCACCGATGGCGAAGAAGCGCAAGCCTGCAAACAGGCACCTTAATGGGAAGGAAAGAGAGCTGCAGCCTGCATGGTGTCGCGTCTCCCATTGACGGGGCTCCAGCCACACCCAGCAGCCACAAGGAGCCTGTGCACGGGCCATAGGAGGCTCAACAAGGCACAACCGCCGTGTGGCGCCCAGGGTTCCCACATCTCCGCGAAGCTTGAGAGCTGTCTGTCCGAAGCGGTCGTCACGTTTCTTGGCGAAAAAGCGTAACCAGATGCAACTCTCTACTTGGCTCGCAAAACCCGTGCAGCGATATTTGGCAACACATCACGAGAGGCACCAAACGGCACAGTTGAATCACAGAAAAAACATCTCATGGCGCCATCGACAAATCTCTCTGGCCAGGGACACCGCCAGTCGAATCCCGAGCTCTGGCCGACAGTGGGACCCAATCCATCTCACAACCGGTCCTGTGCCTTCATCACCCGACACAACATCATCTCAAGACAAACATCTTTGATTGCTCATTGCGTCTTTTCAGAATAACCATCTGGTCTTTGCTCACGCTCCCAGACATGCATTGAAATGGTACAGTAATTGGTACACACGCCGAACCGCGGATTCCGAAAACCCCATAAACGCCCTATCCCACATTGCCCCTTTCAATATCCTCATCATCCACTGCCCTTCCCTCTCACTGGAGATCGCTGGCCTGGGGGTGCGACAATCATGCTCATTTTCCCCGCTAGGGCCTACTTCCTCGCTTGTCACGGCGCTTTCTTCGCGCCCGTGTCTTCAGGGTATCCTCATCACGGTACTCTTGCGGTAAATCAAAGTCAACTTGGGGTATCTCTGGGATCGGGTGACCCCACGCCAGCACCTTCCGACCCGCCCGGCGATGGCGGTTCAACGCTCCATCGCGTTCGTATCTCTTGCTGAAGAATGACTTGAACTCCTTCGGGGGCTCTGGTGGCTTCGGTGCCTTTGGTGCCTTTACCGGTGGCGGTGGGCGCTGCTGCGGCGATGTTCGTGGCCGCTTAGGGCCCTTGGCTGATGCTTTGGATCTCGCCATGGCTTCTTCATGAAGCTGCTTCGCGGGCGACGCCGAGTCACTGCTGTCATCATGCGCAGATTCGTCTTCATTTCCGTCGTCTGCCTCTTCTGCGGGCGTCACAGAAGTCTTTTTCTCCTCGGCTGCCTCTTCCTCAGCAGCCTCCTCTTCAGCAGACTCCGCGAGCGCCTTCTCTTTCTCAAGCTTCCGTCGCCTCTCTTCCAAGATCCAGTTGCGGAACTTGGAGAGGATCGCTTGGCAGCCCTTGATGAAATGCTCACGGGCAGGCTCGAACGCCTTCTTCTTGGACTCAGTAATGCCACTGACGCCCATCACCCTCAACCAGTCGTGGCCCTGGAGGCCCTCGAGCAGGCGGATGATCTGGTCTTTCTCATGCTGGGCCCGACCCTTCTCCGTGTTGCGTATTGATCGCTCCAGGCGCTCCGCTCGCCGGTGGACGGGCTGGAATGCCTTGTCGGGTAAGGGGTCTTCCAGAGCCTTGTTCTTAAATTGAGCTTCGAGGAAGCTGAAGTCGATGCGTTGCGTGTCGTATACTTCGGCAAAGAGTGCATCGCCATATCCCCGTACTGGGTATTGGGGGTTGTGGAGACGCTGTGCCACAACGCGAGGGCCACCCAGTGCAGCGCGTCGAGGGTCCGAGTCGATGACAATTATAGGCGTGTCGACGTTCAAAGTGTCTAACTGGTCAGCAGGTGCAAAATATAGACCACGGGCCGTAGACGAGCGATGGGAATTTTTTTCGGGTCTATATCAGCAGGTACGTACGTTGTTCTTTGGGCTCGTTGCCGATGACCTCGTCATATTCGGGGAAGTAGGCCGACAGCTCGCTCTTGAAGCGGGTAGCCTCCTGAGACCGGAGCTTACGGCCCTGGTCGCGGGTGCTGGTGTCCTGCGGCTGGGGCTGCAGGCGGTCCAGCTCATGTTTGATGCCGTTGATGACTTTGGCCTGGTGTTTCGTGATGGCCGCCGCGTCAGGTTTCGTCGCGTGGGATGGGTTGGCGTTGCTATTTACTTTGTTGTTGTTGTCGTCGTTGCTGGCACCGCTGATGGGGCTGACGGTCGTGGCCACCGTGGGCGGTCGCGGGGGCGGCGCAGCGATAGGAGGCGGCACCTTGCTCGTCGTCACAGGCTGCGGAATGGCATCGCGCATGGCGCCCTTGGCGAAGATCTCGACGGAGATGCGGGTCCTCTTGGGCTTGAGGGCATCGAAGTCGCGGTCGGCCCCGTCGAGGCCGTCGAGTGCCCGCTTGTTGTTGTTGGTACTGCTGACGACGGCGCGCCCACGGTGCAGCAGGCCATGGTGGGCGTTGGCGTGGTGGTGCGGGTGAAGACCCTCAGCGCGCCGCGAAGAGCGAGTGACGGAGGCCATTGACAGACGTGAGGAGGCCTGGCATGGTTCTTGGGTGCGTGTGGCCGGGCTCGGTCTCGTCCTCGCGATGGCAGCCGCTTACTGTTGATGAAGTTTTGCGCGCGATGGGTTTTTGCTCCTGGCGGCTGCGCTTTTCGTGCGACCAGACGCCGTCGACGTTCGTTGGGTCAGTTCCAGCCCAGTGTTTTGGTTGTCTCTCGCCCTTTCGCGGCGCGACGTCGGCGCCGGCCACTGCCTCTAGGGGGCCGAGCGCCCTGCTGGCTAGCTGAAAGGTGCTGAATATTCGGCGCTTTTAGCGGCTGAACACACCTGATCCTTCGTTGAACTCTAGCGAACACACGCCAAACCAGACACCCGGCGGGGTCTTTTCACTGTTTACTCCAATGCCCAGGCAACCCGGATCTCGCACCACAGTTGGAAAACGGTCTCATCCACACCTTATCCAGCGAAGCCTATGATGTAAGCTCGAAAACATTATGCTGAACAATTACGCGCACAATCAAGTGGCAAAAGCATTTTTGTCATTTCGGCTCCAGTTTGTAACTATAAGCTATTAGTTCGAGAAGTAGGGAGCAAAGAAGGTGTGAATTGACTTTTGTCGCGACATTGGAAGGTGCAGCATAGGTAAATTGGTGGAACATCTAAGCGTAGCTTTCCATCTGTCGCGTATTTGAAGGCATTTCTCTTTTACAGGTACTGATAACTGTTGCATTATTCAATTACAGTACTATAGAACAAGACGGCCCAATATCTGGGCGACTATAACAACAGCAGCTCCGTTGTACTAGGCATTTGGCTCCAAACTCGAAGTTGTAGGGTAGGAATCCGATTTTCCGTGAACGGATGCAACCGCCCATTGACAGTTTAAGAAAATGAACAGATGAATTATGTGCCAGGCAGATTGGACAAAACAGGGGTATGCAACAGGCGTGGATACTTTCGTGATAACATTCATCATCCCATAAGGCCTGGCGGCAACATTGCACTTCACTTGGCCGTCTTGTCCTCATCCACTGGAACGATTTTCAGCTTCTGCAACGGCCGCAAGCCTCCCCACCCTCGCTCCTCTTCCTCCTTCTCCAGCGCTCGTCTCTCCTTCGCTGCGCTCTCACTCTTGTCGATTGCTTCCTCTTCACGCTTGCGCACTTCGTCTGGCGCCAAGATCCGATCTCGCTCGTGCGCCAACCGCGCAACCACCCGCTTCCCGCCTCGCCGCGCCTTCATGTAGGCCTCGAGCCCAACAAGCACCGCATAGGCCTTGGAGACGGAGACGTGGCTCATGTCCACGCCCGCCGCCCGTAAGCTGCGGATGAAGGCCCGGAAGTTGGAGGCGGGCGGCCGGTAGTGTCCGCTTAGAGGCGAGAGGGAGGCGAGGCGCCCGTCCTTGATCTTGATGAGCCCGGCTGCAGAGATGCGACCCCCTTGCAGGAACGACGAGTGTTGGAACATGCCCGGGCTCTTGATGCCCACGTACAGTCGGAAAGAGGTATCGGCCACAAAGATCCAGGTGTTCTTCTTCACAGACTTGCGTAGTAGCTTGTTCATGATGGTCGACGCCGAGAGGTGTGTCGCCTTTTTGAGGCCTGAACTCTCATCGAATCCTGGCGTGGCGTACTTTGCTTCTCGGTCGGCCTCTCTCTTGCGCTCCATTGAGGCATCTGAACTGCTTGATTCGTCCGATTCAGAGCCATCAACAAGATCCCGATCGGGCGCGGGTTTGTACTCCGGCGTCGGGTCTTCTGACGGCACGATGCCATGGATGCTGTCCCTATACCGCTCCGTGGTGTCGACTCGCTCTCCGTTCTTGGCCCAGCACAATCTTCCGTCCGTGTCCACATTGACCAAATAATGCTGACGCTCCTCGCGAGAGAGGTACCTCACCTGTTCCCGCTCAAGACGGTCACGGGGGCACTCTTCCAAGTCAAGTTCACGCCCTTCTCCGTGGTCTAACCAGTAGAAAAAGTTCTCCTTGGTATCGGAATCTTTCCAGTGCTGGTGATAGGACCCGAGGTTGCTGCCATGGCGGTGCTTGTGGTCGACCATCTCGAGGAAGTATCGGATGCCCATTTGGCGGGCTTCATGCTTAAGCCGATCTTTTTCTTTGTTGCGCCTTTCTCTCTCTGCTTCTCGCTCCTCCAGTGACATTTCGTTGTCGGATAATTCTGAAGAATCTGAATCCGAGAAGAAATCGTCTTGCCCAGCTCGTCGTGCAACGACACTGGCCTTCTTCCATTTATCACGAGCAGTTGATGACCGGCTGATGGAAGAAGGCTCGGCTTCCGCACTCACGGGACTGTCAATATCCATAGTATGTCTCGATCTTGGCCGGGTCGACTCTCGAAACTGAGCCTCCCGGATTGCGGCTACCCATCGCGTGCTGGCGTCAAGACCGAGGCCCTTCATTTCCCTTCTTGTGCGATAGCCCCGGAAAGTCTTTTGGATGAGCTGCGCCGCCTGCGCTCTTCCATCATCGCTAATTGATTCCGCGCCATGGTGCTGTCCTATAGCCTCTGAAGCCCGGCGCTGGTTTTCTCGAGCTATTCGGCGGTGTTCCTCTTCTCGCTCCTCCTGTACGGCAGCAATCTCCTCAAACGCCCGTGGAGTGGGAGGAATGAGAGAGTCCATGTATTGTTGGCTTTTGCGCGGAAAAGAATCGAAGTCCAAGGCAGGGTTGGCGAGACTGCACATATTAAAACCCAACCTATCCTATGTTACCCCCAAAGACCCATTCAGGCAAGCTGGAAGGAGGGATGATGTGCGCCGTCGCCAAATATGAAACAAGTTTGGCTTCCTAGTCGTTGGTGCGATATGGACGAGCAGGGCGATGGCGATCACCGACAGCTGGCTATGGGATTTTGTTGTCTAAATCGTAGTGTTCGCGCGAATACGTCATCTTGGGTTTTAGGAATTATAGAAACTTGCGTCTCTGGTTGGTGTTTAGTACCACAGTCTGGGACTCGTCAACGGCTTGATGCTAAGCGGGCAATGACGTAGCCGTTCAACCAAACTTGTTAGGAAGGCGGCCACGGCAGCGATTGCAGCCAAGCCACACGTGCGAGGAGTCTTGGCTAACAAGACTTAGGCGCCTAAATGCGCGGGGTACGCTCGTTCGTAGTTTGCCACGGATTGCGCAAGCGACCAAGGAAATCGCACAGATGCAGGTACCAACTTTGCCGCATACCTGATGCCACGACCCTGGCTGCTTCCCATGGTGAGTTTTGTTCCGTCTTTGCCGTGCAAATGCATTTATTGGCGCGTCAACTACGAGCAATGGGGTTTAGATGAGTTCGAAATGGTGATATCAAGGCAAGATGCATGAGAGATGGTCTCAATTGAGGTCATCAAATGCATTATCATTATCATAGCACCCCTATGCAGCGGTGTCTACCACAAAACGCTGTGTACAGACCATGTACTCTCGCCGATAACGAGGTTGTGAAAGGATATCCAGAGAAATCAAATGAGCATGCAACGTGGCAGAATATGCACTAGGCGAAGAGGAACTCCTTGAGGACGGGCGAGCCGGAGAACTCAGGGTTTAGAAGGATGCAACTGGAACACACGATTAGCATTTGAGGGGGGAGCCGAAACAATAAAGGGTTCCATCCTAAGAAGATGGCAACAGGAGCCGTACTTGAGAAAATACTGGAGGCCAGCTCGTCTCTTCTCAAGAAAACGGGGCCGGAATTTGGCAATGACGCTCTTGGGGGGCAGTTCCGGCACGGCCGCCTCAAAGTTGGGAAATGTGTGGATCAGCCGTGCGCGGAAGTCGTCAAACTCGGAGTATCGCTTTCGGATGTTCATGTAGCTTCCCTGTGTTGGGGATGCTGTCAGCCGTTGCGTCCGTCCTCACTCTCGGGACACCACCTACATTCAACGTCTCGACCCGGATGATCCACACGACAAATGCGCCGATGTTTGTGGCGCTGCCGTTGATGACGGTGTGCTCGATGATTTCGACGCTCTTTGCCCAGCAGGCACTGTTGCGATCGTCGTATTCGCTCGCTTCGTTGTCACGCAGAGTGATGGCGCCGGCGGGCAGCACCGACTCGACCGAGATGTTGGAGACGGCGCGCTGGTGGCCGCGCGAGCTGGACCAGTACGGCGGGGTGGTGGCCGAGCCTGAGGACAGAGTAGACGAGATGGAGGCACGCGGCGCGGCTTCGTCGGCGTCGTCGCGCGGGGAGCGGCCCCGGTCGGTGTCAAGCGAGGTGCGCGGCGTGCTGAAGATGTCGGGCTCCGAGGGCTCGGCCACCGACCTCATGGACGACGCACGGTCGCGGCCGGTGCTGCCATTGGCATCGTCTCGATCTGTTACCGCTGGTGCCATTCAGCCATACGCAGCACCAAAGCCCATGGAAGGGATGGAATGCCTCCAGAGGCGTGCGGGTCTTGATCCGCACAACACGGCAGTGGCCTGTGGGTGGGCCTCGACTTCGGAAGGTTGGGGATTCGCGTGGTGGCGAGTTCTGGCGCCGGCTCTGAAGCTATCGGATTCGGAAGGGCTGAATTCTGGGTCGTATGGCATGTGAAGCCCGGAAAACCCTGTGGTTGCGTTGATGGCTGGGGGCCGTTTTGTATTGGGCACAAGGACTGAGTGGCATGCCAAGATTGGGCGTCTTTTCGATTCTCTTCCCTGTTCCAGCGTCTTGGGTCAGACAATGATGATGCAGCAGGCCGGTCCGCTGAGGCTGGAGCTCGAGGCCTGGCACAGACAGTTTGTTGAAGTCCCAAGTTGGAGACCTGTCTGGCTATGTCGTGAGATGGATGATGAGTAGTGGTGTTGCACCGGAAGCGTTATGGAGAGAATTGGTAGATGCCGGGTGCTGGGCTTCGGGCGATCAAGTGGTAGAGGGGCGCCGATCGGGGCGTACCTTGCTTCACAACCCACGCCACCACTGCCATTGGATCCCTCCCGTCTCGTACTGTAACTCTGCTTGCAGAATTGCCCCCACGCTCTCCAGCTGTCATGGCGCTAGGGCGAATAAGCTTAGCTGGGCTTCAGGGTATTCATGAGAGATCTTTTTCATGGTACAAAAAGTCTGACTTGAAATGAGTTGAAACAATGACCGCCGACATCGCCGTCGCGTGTTCCACCATTTCCCCTACTAACAATCTGGGAGTGACGAGAACATTGAATCAATGATGAGCTGCCGTGGTCTTGGCATTCGCCACGGCCGTTGAATGATTAACTACCTATTGTTCTCTTGTCCTAATTAATTTCCAAGGATGAATTACCATTATTAAGGGTTGTTTACAAAGACCAACAAGCAAAGGAGCTGATCTTGTCGTTGTAATTAGCAGGAATGACTCCGTTCCAGCCACCAGAACCGGCTTCAACCACCAAAGCGGATCCCTTGCAGTCGCCATCGCTAGAATAAAATGTTTAGTATTGCTTCTATGGTCTTTGCAGTTGGGCAAAACTCACACCCAGAATATGCATTTTTGGTTGGTGCTGACTTGGATGTAGCTGACCCGATCGTTCCAAAAGGCATCCTCTCCGTTGAAGTTTTCTAAATGCCAATTGTGTCAGCAACTGGCTATACCCAACGAGAGACATGTATTGGGATTTCCGTACTGCAAGTGGCCGAAGGGAGTACGAATCCTTTGTACGCGCCGCCCTCTTTGGAGTAATTGGCATTTTCCCACACCGTAACGCGGACGTCCTTGGCCAGCGCAACGGCGGCGAGGGAGAGAACAACAGCAATGACCTTCATGATGCGTTGTTGATGCGTTGTGGATTCGAGGCGGAAATGGAAGAATGCGGGAAAGGGGACAAGTGGTTGTGAATAAAGATTGGCAAACAACATTGATCAATGCCTATAGTTATATATGTATCTACGAACATTGAACGGTGATCCTAGTCAAGCTACATGTACGATTGTGGATAGCAGTGGTCAAGTATTATGATGTTGCACTTGGATCAAGGCTCTGTAAGCTATTAACTCAGCGTCAATGTGGAGTTCATATGTGTCTCCTGGCTAATGACGCTCGACGCTCAGAGTAATAATTAGATTGAAGATGGAAACACGGCTTTCTGGTGATTAGCGATGCCGATCACGGTGGAGTCTTTCCATGGGCACACGACACTCTGCTGTATATGAACCTTTCGGAAGCGAGCCATGGGGCTCAAGTCCCTCTCGGCTCAGTTCTGGCCGTATACTTGCATAAATAACTCGTATCTTCTGCGGCTCCGGCGCTCAGCTGGGCGGCCGCCTCACGCCATTAATTTCCCATGTTCGTGCCGAAACCGCACATCACGAGGCCCGTCCGTCACTGACTACACGCACCAGCGCAAGATACAGCGATGAATTTGCGATTGACAATGTGAATACCTCGATCCGATGTTCGGACTACCCGCGCGCTTACGAGCATGTTGTCTCCCATACCATATTAACTATTAAAAACATGACCCAATCCTTGCTCTCACGACCCTAACATTTTCTTTGTTGCCCACTGGTTTGCTCTTTGTCACGGCACGAATAAGTTGCCCATTTCTAGATGAAGCATTGGGCTGCTGAAGAAGGGCGGGTGCTTTCAACGACTGTGCGCAGATACACGTACAATACAACAACTAGCCATACACACCAGCTTTCAATTGAGAGCTTCAATCGCTCTGATGGTTGGACTATATCATGATATCCATCCATCTTCTCGTATCTGTAATAGCCATGCAGGCGCAATGACTTGGTAGGCCAGTTTTGGATGACAGATGCATCAATGATCTCCATCGGAACGCATGTTGGCAAGATTGCGTTTACGCTACAATCGAAGTTTAGAAGAAAATACTACCGAGGCGGCGTTTTCCCACAAAAATATCGAATGGCGACTCATTTTTGGAGGTCATGTTCTGTGGGAGGTGAATTGACGCCTCTCCACTGTCAGTCCACACGATACATGCATACAAAAGGATGACAAACTCGTGGATCTTTGCCTCAGCTTGTGTGAATTTGGGGCATCTCCTGTAGCAGTGTATTGGAACATGGAGCGCATCCTTGATATATTGGCAAGGCGACAGCACTCTGTACCCTGCTCGGTGCTATCTACACGTAGGCAAGGGACTCGTACTTTTGGCTGGTTGATATATGCCTTTCGTAGAATAGCTTCCTACTATTTACTGACGATGCCAATGGAAGTCTATACAAGATGGGCTTGGGTTGCACCGCTTGCAGGGTCATGTCGATATACTCACAAGGTCTTCGATCTTTGTTGCTCTGTAGAGTCTTAGGTTGTGGGGTGCTTTGGATGAAGAAGAGTGATCCGAGAACAACAGCAACAGCGATATGGGGATGTGCTACATGTATAGACCGGCCTCGGGTTGTGAAGAGACTTTGCATCTACTCAGCAGCTGGGGAAGCGATGAACTGTTGGAGTTCATTTCTGCAGTTTGGAGCTGCGCAGGATCAATTGGTCAACAGCCATAATTAGTCGAAATGGTTCGGAGCTTGACGCAACCAACCGAAGCCATTGCCGTAGTAGCCAGACTGACGCAGCTGATTGAAGTGTTGGGTTGGCTAGAAGGCGGTGTTCGGGTTGTTCGACAGATTCGCCTGCATTGAGGAGACCCGTGTGCCATTGACCTTTTGTCTGTTGGAACATTGAGGGATCATCTGAACCAAGGCAACAACAAATATACATCAGGCGGGCAGAGAAATTGGATTACGGCTGAATAAATGTGCAATGCCTCAGTATTATCATCTCGGCTTTGGAAGGTCGTGGCTTGGTGTCTTCGTGTGGCCTGGCGAGTTTAAGACACGAATGCTGGAGCTGCAATCCAAGTCACGCATCCAGAGTGATGTGGTTCGTGACTTGGTACTCCCGACAGTTCTGCTGATCATGAATTGACTGGGGATCAACACCTCTATTAGTATTCCGGGAGAATGGAAAAATTTGAATTAATTAACCACACTGCTCTGTATCAAGCCACGCGGGGCGTCATCCCCTTTGGCTTTAGCGAGGCCTCGCCTGAGACCACTGGGTCGCGATTTTGGCTTCAGTCGGGCCCCTGGTCGAATGTTTTTGGGGCCAACCCATGGCTCGGCCCGGTATTCAGGAGCGGCACCCATTTTGGCGAAGGTAAATTTCTGCCGCCTCGCGGGCCAGGGTGGGTTCAAGGTTACAGGGGACGGGGATGACGGGCAACCCGTGCTAGGAGCTTTTTCGCCTTCAACATTCGCTCGTCTAAGCAGGACCCTGGAAGACCCTGAAGGTTCTGGAGCCTCACATCAATGCTGTCGAGTTTCAGATGTTGTTGGTATTCTCGTCTAGTTCATCGAGAGGGAGGGAAAGGGGGACGGAGAAACGGCCACGATAGTTGACAGACTGCCAGCCAGCGGAGTGTTCCTGTGGCGGTATGCTTTTGGAGGTAGGTGGGCTCTCCAGTGGTAGTGCTGCTTCTCACGAGCCCCCGCGCATTAGGGGCCGGAGCGTGGCAATATGCTGCTGAGCTATAGACAGTGTCTCGCTCATGACACCGAATACGGGATCAACTCGGAGTTATCAAAGCCGTTCCAATGGCGGTGGTAGTCGGATAGACATTGCTTTGTGCTACCGGTGGTTGTGCTACGGTGGGATGTCAAGATGTCTCCAACTGCTCCATGCCAAAGCTGTGATGTCTCGCCCCATACCGGCTCAACGGCCCACGCTTGCCACGGACGTTCTGTCACTTGACGGAAGAAGAAGAAGTTGCCTCTGCCAAGCCAGCCGTTGAAGGCGACCTGCCTATGCTAACCTGGCGCGCGTCATCAAGTGCCACTCGTATCGTCATCCTCTTGTCGGTCTGCATGTCAATACGAACGGGTCTATGGTCTAGATGCCGAGATGTGTCTCTAGGGCTCTGTTGGTGTGGTGCGGGGCGAGCGATTGGCGGCGTGCCACTTGCACCTGCCCGCCTCCGACAGTGGACGGTCGAGACGATCATTGAATATTGGGCTGAGCTGAGTGAGCTGAACTGAGCTGGAAAACCTCAGTGTCAGCATTAGATGCAAGGGGGTCACAGCACCCAAGTCCCGCCCAACTACAGGCGGCCAAGTACGGGCGTGCCGCCTCGGTATCAATGGCATTGTGTGAAGCTGCTGTGCGATGGCGGCAGCATGCGCGATGTCGTGGTGGTGCATTTTATGTACTAGGCATGTCGCAGTTGCAGCCTGCATCACCGGGGCGGGCACCCTAAGCACACCCGAAGCTTCTGATGTGGGCTGGTGGGGGGATTGAGGGGAATGAGGCCAGTAGTTCACAATGGAGCGGATGACGGATTGATTCATCCGCCTGGAGGAACTGTTCCTGTGTGCCTGAAGGACCGTGTGACACATGTATGTAGCCCGAGTGGGACAAGCTGAACGAAAGCCCGGATGTCATCGCTCTGGCGGGCGATCCAGATGGATAATGGAAAACCCTGCTGTTGCTAAAAAAGGGGGTGGAGGTTGGTGTGTGTGGGAGGAGGCCATCGCGAGGCTACTGTGCTGTGAAGTTGCACAGTCCGGCACAGAGCCACAGACCAGAATCTGGGGAAGCATTGGGGCTCCAGAGACAAATGAGAGACACGCCAACGGTGACTTGGGGGGAGTTGTGCAGCGGACTAGGCCCGCTGCTTGCTCGCCTATTGGACGGCTCATTTCAGCCTCGGACAGGCTGGCATGGGTTTGTGTCGGTGCTCTCTGTGCGTTGTGGAGCGCCCATCACGCCTGGAGATTGCACCGCAGCGGCCGTGCCCAAGACGATGTGCTTCGTTCGCCGCTAGTGCGCCGCGCTGGCTGCTGACGGGACATATTGCCTTTGCGTCTAGGGGCTTGCAGATGGAGCTTGCTGCTGGGCTGATCTCCATGCCGTCCCATCCATCACGACGCCCCGGCAATGCGAAGATGACCACGAGAGGGAGGCCACAGGTGGGCTGGCAAGCAAGCAGTGGTGGGCGAATACCTCGTCGGCTAGGTAGCGACCCCTGTCCCGCCGTGACATTCCTGAGCAGCAAATGCGCCGAGAGGCGGATTTCCCCTGCGCTCATGGGCTCGCCGGTCTTGGGCTCTTGGGTGACCGGGGGTTCTATGGTCGTGCGCCTGTGGCTCGTAGCATCACTGGATCCGTGGATGGCCTGGAGCGGGCCTGCGGTCGAGCTAAGCCCAATATTGTCTCCTCTACTACCAGGCCGCTCATGATATCGCGAGTCCGCCCGTCTCAGCCGGGGCCCGGGTCATTTCTGCAAAAGCCATCGAGCCCCGTCCGCCCGCTCCCACTCTCCTTGCTCTTGCTGCTTCTTCTGCCGTCCTCTTCGATCCTAACCTACCGACTGTCGTTTGCCCTCTTTGCGTTACGGAACACGTCTTGTCCCGTCGCTTTCTTTCGCTTGCACTTACACCTCTCTTCTTCCTCGCCTTTCGTTCTCGCACTCTCGCTACGCCGCCCATTATTACTCCTACCTAATACGGACGAGAATACCTCGACAGGTAAAACCACCCCACAAAAGCACCTGTTGATTCTTGTGTGACTCGACCTCCTCTGAGACAGCCCCGAGGCTGCTTTCCTGGCGTTTGGATTTCTCCTGCGTTGGCACAGAGACTTTGGACTTGCTTTGCCTTCCGGGCCTCACTTGGTCAACGATGCTTGTTGATAAGGCCCAGTGGCTGACCAAAATGCTTCTTCCAGCCACCCGACCGACCCTCGCACCATTTTCGAAAGATCACCAAACAACTTCACAATGCCTTCCGTCAAGAGCACCGTCTTCGCCCTGGCCACTGCCTTTGTGGCCGTCGCTCACGCCGACTACGTGATCGACCCCAAGAGTGTCTCCCTCTCCATCCGACGTGAGCTGCCTTGCCTCATACCCACCCAAGATTCGATATACTGACAACGGGCGTAGAGGGCTGGTGCAAGAGTGAGAAGAGCATCTGCCCCGCCATCTGCCAGGAAATCTCCGACGGCACCACCAAGGTCAACGAGTGCACACCCGTAAGTGCCCCTTTCGCAGCCTTGTCCGACTTTTCTTTTGCTCCCCGACCCGTTCTGACTCGACTTGCAGGAGACGCTCACCTACGGCTGCATCTGCGGTGATGGCAAGCAACCCAACGTGTCCGAGTACTCCCTCTCGCTGCCGTACTTTGTCTGCCAGGAATGGGGAAACCAGTGTGTCAAGGACTGCAAGGGCAACAACGCTTGCTCAGCCGCCTGCCGTGAGGACCACCCTTGCGGTGCCACCAACCCCAAACAATACACTACCACCCTCAGCGCCGAGCCCACCAGCGGCGTCGCCAAGGCCACCCAGACCCAGAAGGAGGAGGATGTTGTCCACAGCGGTGATGTTGTCTCCAGCAGCTCCAACGGCAACTCTGGCAAATCCAGCAGCGACAAGTCCGCCGCTGTTTCTGCCGTCGATGTCGGCCGTCTCTGGGGCCTTCCCCTGGTGATGGGTAGTATGTTCCTTGGCTTCGCCCTCCTGTAAGGAGCGGATATTAGCCCTAGGATGGACGCAGCCTTGTTTTGCTCATTTTCCTGATTTGTGACTTTGCTCATTGATTGAGAGCCTTTTGGGACGTCTTGGTGTTTCTCGGTGTTTTGGATCTTCGTGGGCTCGGCATCATCATATAGTCCTCAACGCCATCCCCTCCTTTTTTTACCCCCAGTACCAGTGGTGGGACAGTCGAGGCCCATGGGCAGCTTCTGTTGTGCGGCCACTGGCGCCGCTCGCGCGAACCTCATCTTTACTATTCAAAATAATGTCTTAGAGTCGGTAGCGGTGGGGGATGCTATAATAAAACAAAAGAATAATGATGGATTACCATTCATATGGGCTTGCATCGATGCGACTGACTCTGGCTCATTGTGCAAGTCGGCAAGGCGATCGAGTGGTTCGTGGTGAAGGTGAGGTCGAGTGGTCATGCAAGTGGTAAGTGGGAAGTTAGAATAACGTGGTTTGATGTGCTGCGTCATCGGATTCGATCCACTCCCTTCACCCAAGCAAAGCCAAAAAGTCCTACCATAATATATGGCGGCAGACAAAGCGGGCCAAGGAGCATTGACAGTCTGACAGTGACACAAGCTTACTTGCTTACCTTAGGTAGGGCGCATCATCGCATGTGGCATGTGATTTTGCATTCAAATCGAAACGGGCCCTCGGCCCCCAACGAGATTCTCTTGATCAGATACACGTATTATTTCAATACAGGGTCATGCCCCAACCAACAGAGGCCCGCACGTGGCTCCACGACGAAGGCCTGACCACTCCGCCTGAGCCCATCACGCCCGTTTGACGCATGCATCGAACTCGTCGCAGCTGGGCCACTGGTGATTGGTGGCTCAGCCTTGGGAAAAGGAGATGGGCGACTTTGATGAAACAGGGCCAGAAGGCGGTCATTTGCCCCGTCATGTTGGCCTCTGGGCTAGCTGGCTCGTCGATTCTTAAATTACCTATTCTTGCTCATGCCTCGATGCCATGGAGGAATTGGGGGTGCGGCAGGGCGGCCACTAATGGGCTGCTATCAATCACCTGCCCCATCGTTTGCGTTTCACAGGTCGACTGACGCTGTGGCGACCGCCTCCGGCCCTCTGATGGCTGCTGGCCGGCGCCCCTGGAGCTAGCCCAGAAGCACGCTGGAGCGTCGGTCAGTGGGTCGGATCTGGCGCTGCGGCAGGGGAACCTTGCATCATCCAGCGTGCTGCACCCACTGGAACCCACCAGCCAACAGCGCCCCCATTTCCGATCAACCAATCTTGCATCCGTCTTCAGCTGCAACCACAAGCAGGATTTCCATACCGCCTCGCCCCGAAACGCGATCCATCCGTCCTTGGCTTGGTCCGGCTTGGTCCTGCGCCGCCCTGTAGGCTGTAGCCGCGTGCTGAGGCGTTGTCCGCCAACCGTTGTGGTTCAGACGCACCTGCAAGCAAGCGCGTGCCCGTTCGAGCTGGTGCTGCCGCCTCTTTTTTAACTGCCCCTCCGCCCACCGGCCCCTCACCCTTCCCTCCCGTCATGTCAAGCAACGACACACTGCCGCTGCACAATCCAACTCCGTCAGATCCCAGCGGCAGGAACATGGCTCCCAACAACAGCAGTGAGTATACACGTCCAACCCCCCTCCGGAGCCTTGTGTGCTGCAACACCGGGGTGCTCTGCGACGGAGGAGCTCCCAATAGAACAACCCCTTGCGCGAACCCGGTGTGGCGGTGGCAGTCGGGTCCTTTTTGGTCTGCATGTGCTAACTAACTTTGCGCTGCAGAAAAGGCCATCGCCGAGTGCATCTCGGACGAGGCTCTCTCGCACCTCAAGTCGTACAAATACTCCAGCGTCGACCTGTCCCCGACGTCTAAATACATCCTCGGCCCCTTTGTGCGTTCTCGAACCCCATACCCTGCGCCCGATGCCGTCATGTGGCCCCCGTCTCCTAATCGACGGCCCGAGCTCTCTCCAATGTCATAGCTTCATGATGAGTCTATGAGGTAGCTAACAACTCTTTGCGCCTCCTTCTAGTGGAACGCCTTTGTCGAGATTCTGCCGCTATGGCTTGCCCCGAACATGGTCACCCTCCTCGGGTTCTTCTTCATCCTCGGAAACATCTTGCTATGCGCAATCTACATCCCTGACCTTGTTGGCCCGGTAGGTCGCCCTCCAGGCTGACATCTTGCAACCTTGGAACGGACTGACGATTGTCTAGGGACCTACTTGGGTCTATTTCAGCTTCGCGTTTGGCCTTTTCATGTACCAGACAATGGACAACGTCGATGGAAAGCAGGCTCGCCGAACCGGCACCTCGAGCGGCCTTGGAGAGCTTTTCGACCACGGCATCGACTCCCTGAACTGCACCCTCGGCAGTCTGCTTGAGACGGCCGCCATGGGACTCGGAACATCGCCCGCCGGAGTCTTCACCGCGCTGGTCCCCTGTCTCCCCATGTTCTTTTCGACATGGGAGACGTACCACACGCATACGTTGTATCTTGGCGTCATCAATGGCCCCACCGAGGGTATCCTCATTGCCTGCTCAATCATGGCTGTTGCTGGCATCTACGGCCCCGACGTCTTTTCCCAGCCGCTTACCGAGGTCTTCCTAGGAGGTTACTTCTCCGGTCTCGAGAGCCTCATTGGAAAGACGACCTTCCTCGACATTTGGATTGGCCTCATCATCAGCTCGCTCGTCTTCACCCAGATTCCCTTCTGCGTCTACAACGTTGTGCAAGCGAGGCGAAAGAACGGTCTCCCCGTGGCCCCCGTCTTCCTCGAATGGACTCCTATGGCTGTTTACACCCTCTCTATCGGGGCGTGGGCCTACTCGCCATACAGCACTCTGATGAAGGAGAACCACCTCATGCTGTTCTGCTTCACCCTCTCTCTCGTCTTTGGGCGCATGACGACAAAGATGATTCTTGCCCACCTGACCCGCCAACCCTTCCCGTACTGGACTGTCATGCTCACGCCTCTTGTCGGCGGCGCTGTGCTCGGCAACCTTCCTCGCTTCGGTTTCCCCCAAGTCACGGCCCACTTTGAGCTTTGCTACCTCTGGGCTTATTTCGCCTTTGCTGTCATCGTCTACTTCCGATGGGCTTTCCTTGTTGTGGGCAGCATCTGCGACTATCTTGGAATAAATGCTCTCACCATCCCCAAGGAGAAGCAATTGGCCAACAAACAGGCCCGTGCCGCGGGGAAGCAACATTAAATGGCGAGAGAGCATTTCACACCCAAGGTGCCGAGGCTGCCCTTGATAACGTATCGCGCGAATGATGAGGCGAACTCAGCTGACGCGGGCTGCGTGCCGGTCATGAATGCCACAGGGAGTTTCGTCTGGCGAAATGCTCCGGGCTTCTCCAGGTCCAGTCATTGCATTCAACATGACACTAGCATTTACAACAGCATGACGGGCGTTAGACCATCTTCATTTTTTGCATTCTTTCTGGCGCCCAGGATAAACCAACAGCACGTGTATGACGGATCGTGACGAAAAGGCCTCGCTGTACTTAGGCTGCATAAATGTATTTAATATAGCATACTCAACGTTCAGATCTCACTGTCGAGTGAATAAGCGAGACAATTTACGGACGCGGGGTGCAATCTGTGAGCTGGCACGGATCAGCAACGCTCGGCGGCTCATGAGCAGATGTCATGACCAGAGGCATTTTGAGTGTAAACCGATTTTAAGAACCAATCATGACGAACATGCGCCCCGCCTTCAGTTGCACAGACAGGGATCCTGGCACTGAGCATCAACACCATGTGTCGCTTACAGGTACCGGATTATATCAGAGTACAAGCTCAATGGATTCCGATTGTCCATTCTTCGCCGGCAAACTATCTGGCCGCTAACAGCGCTCAATACAAGCAAGCTTGAGTAGAGTTCGGTATTAGCTCTATTTTGGGCGGATGTCTTTTACTTGCAAATGGTTATGTTTCAGTCTGATGAGGCTCTCTGCATACATTCGGGATATCTGGACTTCTTCAATGTCTCGGCTTGTTTCACTCCTTATAGTCGGTGAGAACCGCAGAGGGCCCCCATTCCTCCAGGAGTTGGATAGTACTCTCGCATTTATCCCGAATGACCTTGACACAGTCCGACCCAAGAACCAGCCTTACCGGGATCTTCTTGTTCGCATAGTCCCCAGTCCTGGTCAAAACGTCCACCAGAACTTGAGCTGCCTTTGAAGCGTCACCGATTTGCTTGTTGTCCTTTTCATCCATCAATAGCCGGTAGTCGTCAGAGCCCTTATAGACGCCGTCAAGGCGCTTGGCCGTGCTAATACGCTTCCCAGCGTTGAGGAACGCAGTGCGGAACATGCCAGGCTCGATGCAGGTGACATGGATACCCAAAGGTTCTGCCTCGGCCGCCAATGACTCGGTGAAGCCGCTGACGGCCCATTTCGAGGAAGTATAGAAGGCAATGGCTGGGGACCCGGTCCAGCTACAGAGCGAGCCAAAGTTGGCGATGCAGCCGTGTTGTTGCTCGCGGAAGTAAGGGAGCATGGCACGGCAGAGCTTGATAGTACCAAACACATTGGTGTTGAACTGGTCGAAAACCTCCTTTTCACTTTGGCTAGACGTTAGTGTGTTTATGCAAGCAAAGAAGCAGGGAAAACTTGCCTGGCTTCCTCGACGCTTCCCTCCAATACGTATCCTGCGGCATTGACAAGGTAAGTGATTGTGTCGTAGATGCCATACGCCTCGCGGATCTTGGCCTCGATGACCGTCTCGGGTGCGCAGACGTCGAGCACGAGGGCATTAGCGCCGGCAGCGACGAGACTGGAGATTTTGGAGATGGCTCGGGCAGTTGCGATGACATGGTGGCCACGGCGGAGCGCTTCCAGGCAGATGAAGTGGCCGAAGCCGGATCCAGCACCTGTTACGAGCCAAACTGGGGTTGACATGACTGATAGATGAGAGAATTGGAAGTTGAGTGGCTTTCAAGTGAGATTGAGAATGGATCACAGCTCCTTGGCATACAAAGGTATCAAGATTCAGTGCGAGAAACGCGCTTCTTTATACATCAATGTCTTCGGGGTTTATCAATTACTTGTACTTGCGGTTTCTTCAACCTGGGAACTACTGCCCAACTACACAATGAACTCCGACCGGCGATAAGAACAACATCAGACGATTCGGCGTGAACCTTTGCGTGGCACATTATAATACAAAAACATGGACTGGGCCGCCAATCATGATTAACGCCGAAGATGTTCGGGGATCGTCGACTATCGCTTGTCGGCGTTAAGGTGTGACGTGTATCAGAGTAGTCGAGATCCCCAGAGGGCAGGTGAAGGCGGTTATAAGTACTAATAGGTAGGTAATCACTACCAGAAGCAGCGAGTATACAGTGTATTGCATGAGGATTGCATGATTTCAACAGCGGTCCAAGTCGGGTTGAGGCTGAATCAGAGTTGGATGCCAATCGCGAGATGCCGCCGCTGGATTGAGTCAGTATCCGGTTTTATACATGTCTAAAGCCTGAGACCTGACACAGGGATAGACACAACTTAATCATAGGATGCCTTCTAATAAGCCAATTAATTCCTCCGCACTGATAGTCTGATAGAAACCCTCCTCCCAACCTGACGTGAGCCCACAACGTCCAGCGCCCCGCCCGCTGAAGGCCGGACCTGAAGGGCAACGTCAGTGGCGCGCGCCAGGGGACGCGACGCAAGGGGCCAGGTGGTGTTTCGCGCCACAGGGTCCAAATGCCAGCATATCCCTGGGCGGACAGCGGCGGACGGCGCCAGAAAGAGAACACCTAGGCCCGTTGGCCGACGTTAGGGAGGCGCACCAGCCAGGCGACTCCATCGCCAATCCCACACTCGACTCGCTCTAGACACTTTCGATATACCGACTACTCCCGTCAGCTCAGCCTTCTCGCTGCTGCCCGCCCAACGAGACGACGGCCCGGTATGAGCAAGCGCCGCGACGAGACCCTCCATATCGTCCGATAAACCCATCCGTTGGTGGTGTGGCCTTGCCGCCCCCCGCCCGCTGCCGCTGCCGCTGCCGCTGCGCGCCCTTGCTCTTTCGTCTGCCCGCGCGGCTCGCTTCCCCCCGATCCGCACCGCAAACGCCGCCAACATGGCTCGTCGTCCCTCGCCCGGAAGCCTCCTCCTGGCTCTCGGCCTCTCTCTGGCTTGTCTCCTGGGCCTGCTCGCCTCCATCGCCGCCGCCGCGTCGGCATCAGACACCAACGCGCCAATGGCCCTCTCCGACGACGACCTGCGCAACATCCCCTCGCCGACCGACGACGACTTCGACGTCACCACCGGCAAGCTGCTGGCCCCGATCCTCGTCCCCCGCGTCTCCGGCACCGAGGGCAACTTCAAGGTCCAGAAGCACTTTGTCGACTTCTTCCGCAACGAGCTCCCCGGCTGGGAGCTCACATGGCAGAACTCGACTTCCAAGACGCCCGTCACCGGCGACAAGGACGTGCCCTTCTCCAACCTCATCCTGCGCCGCGACCCGCCGTGGGCCGTTGACGGCTCCGTGAGCCGCCTGACGCTCGTCGCGCACTATGATAGCAAATACAGCCCCGAGGGCTTCATCGGCGCGACAGACAGCGCCGCGCCGTGTGCCATGCTGATGCACGTGGCCAAGAGCGTCGACAAGGCCCTCCAGGGCAAGTGGGATGATATGAAAAAGAACAACGAGGACGGTCTGGATGAAGATAAGGGCGTGCAGATCCTGCTCCTCGACGGCGAAGAAGCCTTTCTGCACTGGAACGACCACGATTCGGTCTATGGCGCCAGGTACGTCAATGTTGTCAAAAGGCAGCCACATCTGATGGACTTTACTGACACGTGCGGGCAACATGTAGGTCACTCGCCGATGCATGGGGCTCACAGGTGCATGCCTACGGATCAACCTTTAAGAACCCCCTCGACTCCATCTCGCTCTTCGTCCTGCTCGACCTGCTCGGCGAGCAGAGGCCCCGGGTCCCATCCTACTTCCTGCCCACGCACTGGGCGTATCGGAAGATGGCGGCCCTTGAGAAGCGCATGCGAGACCTCAACGTCCTCGAGACCAGCGTCAAGACCCCGTTCCTGTACAACTCGGACAAGAGGGCCAACATGTTCGGCCCCAGCGGCATCGACGACGACCACCGGCCCTTTATGGAGCGCGGCGTCCAGGTCCTGCATGTCATCCCCAACCCTTTCCCCGTCGTCTGGCACAACATGAATGACGATGGCGATCACCTGGACATGCCGACGGTGCGGGACTGGGCGCGCATCGCGACGGCTTTCGTCGTCGAGTGGATGGACATCCAGGCCTTCATGCCCAAGGCCAAGGGCACGCAGGCAAAGCGCAGCAAGTCGGCGGCCACGGCGTCGACAACGAGCCGTCGGACGGAACTATAGAAGGGCCCGAACGAGCGTTGAAGCACGGTAGAGGGCATACATTATCAGCGAAGGGGGACGTTTAGACGAAGGGAAGCGAAGCGGCGCGTGTTTCGGGGTTTCCTGGTTTGGCGTTTGGGTAGCATGTTAAATGTGTAAAAAGTGCAACGAATGGGTTCCAAAGGACAGATACAGCACGGTGCTGCTGGCCGTGCTGGGGCATTGTAAAGGGAATGGATCATGGCATGGCCTTTTGTTAGCTCGCGGCGGTAAGAGAAAGAAACGGCCGTCGATCTCGGCTCAGTGTGACATTAGCGGCATGTCGATCAGGAGTATCGCTCCGAGGACCAGTGCACACTCTCTACGGCATAGATATTTTCTTCCTAAATACATGCCGGATTGTGCAGCATCAGCCAAGAGAGAGGCTTGCTCTGGCCGGCTCTCTTCTCGCTAACGTCGATGCAATGCAACCCAACCACGAGTCTCAGACCGGCTCCGTGCCGGACAGCAAGAGCCGAAGCCCAGCGACGATGATAAAGGCGCCAACATCCACTGTCAAGTTCGTCAACAAGGCCTCACAGGCTTCACACCGAGTCATGCCAAGGGTGGCGACGTCATTGCTGTCCAAGGCCCTGCTCGGCTCCCCGATTTGAGCAGAGTCTGCATCGTGGCCCACCGTCCAAACGCGTGGTTTTGTTTTTTCGGGAGGGGCCCCTTGTGAGATGACTGCTTGCCTGCTGTGACATGCAAGACCCGGCCCGCACCATCCATCATCGCTGCTTGAACGGGAGCTGTCATGACACGACCGGTCCCTCTGACGGCTGTTGGCCGAGAAGGCGCATGTGGCAGGGCACTAATTCCATCTTTGGACGCGCCAGCGCGGGGGGGACCAGCGAGAATGGGAAGGGCCGGAGGCGTTACTAGAGGGCGCTGGAGGAACTTGAGGAAGAGGCATTTAACGCCCGAGCTGAGACGCCTGCCGCCGCCGCCGCCGCACCAGAGGCATCAGTCGAAAATAGGTAAAAGCGCTCCGTACCTGTGCTACCGTATCGCAGAGACGATAGGTATTCGCCAGGCAGGCCTGGGCGACAGGGGCATTTGGCCCCAGTGAGGCAAACATACGGTAGCTGGTCATCCATGCCGTCGATTTAACGCTTCCCGAAGTAAACGCCAGAATATCCGTGATTGGCTAGCGGCACGGCGCAGGCCTTGTCCGAGTGGCCGGCTGGAGGGCGGTAATGACAGTTGATAGGGAACATTGGGCGATTCATTGCAGGGTCCTCTTTGCATGGGCCGCCTGCATGGCCCGGTTGAGTCTCGTCTGTCTGTCTCGCCTCGCCTGGCACCCGGCTCTCTCTGGCATATGTAAGGGATTTTGGTCAAGCCAACAATAGATGGCTTCGGGGGCCGTCTCTGGCGTTGTGCTGCCTGTTCAATGGCGTTGGTGGAGTGGGTGTCGCGGGCAGGGAAGAGACCGGGGCATCCTGCGGGACCCATTCCACTGCGTTGGAACACTGCGCCATCTTCCAAGAGGGCGATGGATGAGCCTCACTTGCCTCACCGTACCGTACCAAACGGTACATGATTCCTGCCGCCGCAGCAGCGGCCGTAATACGCAATAGGCCCACAGTAATAACGCCGGGGGCGAGGCGACCTAAGCGGGCGCCAGTCCAGAATCCAGATCCAATCCCTCAAGCCCCTGTGGGTCACCCTTGGTGGGCAGCATCCCCAGACTGTGAATGAGACCATCCGTCTTCCGACGTGGGCGGCGGCCTTGCCTTACTGCGCAGGGTGGCTTCTTGGTTCGTCCCGGGTCGCGTCCTATTTCCCTGTCAGAGCTGCGCCAGGCCTCGTCTTACTCCTCTTCTCTTTCTTTTCCCTTGCATCAATCAGTCCTCACCTCGACTTGTATTCCCACAAGTTTGTTGCGCAGAGACGAGAGCTGGCTTCCAGTCTCCCACTTACACACGCTCACACTGGCACTTGCACCACTTATACACTCAACCACACGCCGCTCCCCGCTTCGATCACGGCCAATTGCAGAAACACCCTCAGCTTCGTCGCATCATGGCTCCCGTATACTCGCAAGAACAGGTCGCCCGGTTCCTGGCGCTCCTGCAGATCCCCACGGACTACTACATTGCGAAGCAGCCCATCCTGGACCACGCATTCCTGACGGTGCTGCACCAGCACATGATCACCACGATTCCGTATGAGAACCTCGACCTACATTACACCGAGCACCGACACATCAATCTTGAGCCAGAGGCCCTGTACCACAAGTTCATGGTCGAGGGTCGTGGTCGCGGCGGCTACTGCATGGAGAGCAGCCTGTTCTTCTGCTACATGCTTCGCGCTCTGGGCTTCCAGGTATACCCCGTCGGCGTGCGGGTGAGGCCTCGCGAGAATGGCGTCCCCACGGGCGGATACATGGGCTGGTAAGCTTCACATCTTTTCATTCTTCTTGGTCGCTCTGCGGGAGGGACTCCGCCTGCATCGAGGTTGGTAGTGGCGGGTGGTGGCTGACATGCAGACATGCAGGGTTCACATCGTCAACATCGTCACCCTTCCCAATAACTCGCGCTGGGTTATGGACGTGGCCTTTGGCGGCGACGGCCCGACGCACCCCATGCCGTTGGTTGAAGGCGCCAAATGGCACAACATGGGCACGCAGGAGGCCCGTCTGATCCGCGACTTCATCCCCGGCCAGACGGAGCTGACGGCTGGGCGACGCATGTGGCTCTACCAGTGCCGCAACGCCCCCGACCTGCCGTGGACCACATTCTACGCCTTCAGCCACTCGGTCGAGTGGCTGCCCTGGGACTTTGACGTGACGAACCACTTCACCGGCACCAGCACCAAGAGCTTCCAGACATGGACCGTCCTGGTGGTCAAATTCCTGCGCCGCGAGTGCAAGACGTCGCCGACAGGCGAGGAAGTCTACGGCAAGCGCATGCTGGTCAACAACACAGTCAAGGAGAACCTCGGCGGGAAGACGCGGGTCGTGCTCGAGTGCGTCACCGAGGAGGAGCGCGTGGAGGCGCTCAGGGACTACTTCGGCATCGACCTGACGCCCAACGAGATGGAGGCGATCAAAGGCCACAAGACGGAGCTGACGGCCTGAGAGGCCGAGGCTGGAACCTGGGGCTGCGGCGGTCGGACGATGGGGTGAGGGGATGTGACTTGACGGCGACCGGGGCAGGGATGAACATGGACGTCGCAGCCTGGCCAAAGTATGCCGCTGCCGATCTGCTAGGGCCGGTACCGTCGACTTTTTTATTTGTCAACTAATTCGCTTCGCTTTTTTTTGGGGGGTTCTGGGTTGAATCATAGGGATATGGGATACATACATACCATCGGCGTGAGTTTTAGGACGTGACACGGGATTGGGCTAGCCTGAATTTACAATGTGGCTCGCTAGGAGTCCATGAATTTGAATCAAACCCATTGGAGCCCTCTGCGGCTGTGAATCATGTCGCTCGTTGTCTCACCTCGAGGCTTGGTGGTGCCCGTGGAGAGTGGGTCGTTTGGGGCGAAGTTCCTTATCTTATCAGCTGTCGTTGGGTCTGGACTCGTGGGCAGGAAGTGGGCAGGCAGGACGGAAGGGTTGGTGGAAACAGGAGCCGGAAAGAGCCGCTCCACACACTTGTGTGCCCAACCAATGGTAATCCTGTGCCTGTAAACCAAGCACATGAACAGCGAGTATCGGTCTGTCGAGTAGAGGGTCATGAGCCAACCATTCTCGTACATATCCATTCTCTGTGCAAAGAAGAGATATATGAGCCTCGCGGCATAGTGGAATCTAAATTCTCAGCGCTCTCAAAACTCCCAATACGCAGGATGGCTGACTACTTTTGGCAGCAGCCAACATTCAAAGGTTCTTCTAAGTCTAGATTGACGGAACAGAATAGTATGTACATAATCCGGTTCTCATACTCTATCTAATTTATATGAATTATTAATCAAGCTCTATCCATCCTACGAGCCCAGTTCAATGTTCGCCAGTTGTTCATCGAGGACCCAAGCTGGATCGAAACCCGACCCACCCGCCCTTGAGCTCTGGCCAATCACAAGCGCGTGCCTGCTACCACGTAACCAGCTCGATTGGCGAGCTGTCGTCTTCGGCCTCACAGTTCAAGCTGTCCACATCCGTCAGCCTCGTCCATTCGCCCTCGATCCCTCCCCGTCCTCGCCGCACCCGCACCATGCGTTTCTCAATCGCATCGTCGCTTCTCTTCCTCGCAGGCGCTGCTCGCGCTTCCTCCTCGTGGGGCTTTGCCGATGGCTCCGTCACCGTGTCCACCAAGGGCGCTGGAAGTGCCACTGAGAAGTGCGTGTCCCTTCGTCATGAGCTGTCCGCACACGCTTCCACCGCATCGACAACGGTCCACAATCCCGCAAGAGGGCATACTCGCTGACAGATGTCGTCAATAGGTTCAGCGCCAATGAACATGCCAAGAACGCCGTCGTCCTGGGCCACGCCGACACCCTGAAGGTCTCCTTGACCACCAAGGAGGGCTCGACCGACAAGCGCCCGCACCAGGCCTTCCTCGTCCTTACCGAGGCTTCTGGCCTCGAGAACGCATATCCCTTTACCGTCAAGCCCTCTGGAAAGGGTTCCGTCGAGATTGTACGCAATGCGCGCCCTCCAACCCGCGCAGACGAGCCCATCCACTAACGAGCTCCCAGAACCAGAAGGATCTCCCCATCCAGCTTCTCCTCACCGATGAGCCCCTCCGCGCCAGCATTCTCCTCGGATCTTTCGGCTCATCCAAGCCCCTCGTCACGCGCGTCTTTGACGTGAATGTCCAGCTCAACCCCAATGTCCCTGCTCCCCAGTACGAAGCTCCCGTGCGTTACAACAAGCGCCCCGAGATCCACCACATCTTCCGAGACGACCCCAAGAGCCCCCCCAAGATCATCTCGCTCGTCTTCGCAGCGACTATTCTTGCCACCATTGGTGTGCTCTTTGTTGCTGTAAGCTGTCCCCCCCACCGGCTGCCGTGTTGCGAGGCTTGGAAAGTACTAACTGAACCTATAGTGGGGTCTCCTGGGTGCCAACGTCAACCACATTGGCAAGGCGCTCGGTACTGCACCCATCTCGCACGCCGTCTTCTTCGGATCCATCCTTGCCATTGAGGGTGCGTTTTTCCTCTACTACAGCACCTGGAACCTGATCCAGACCCTGCCCGTCATCAGCGTCCTCGCCGTCGTGTCTTTCCTGAGCGGAACCAAGGCTCTCAGCGAGGTCCAGGGCCGCCGCCTGGCCGGAGAGAGGTGAAGGGCCAAGGCATCCAACTAGGGTGGAAATCGAATGAAGAAAGATTTTCAGAGACACGGGGCAGTTAGTCCGTGTGTGGAGTTCCCTTGGGATCTATCCGTGGTATCGGAAAGCGAATAAAACGATGCTTGAGGACGATAGAAGTTAGGCGTGCTTCGGAAAAACGCCCAAAAACATGACAGTTGAGCCATGTAAATCATGTACACTAGCTTAGCAGTGGCGAGGCTTGAACCTCGTTGGCAGAATTCAACAGTACTAGGAAATCACTGATTTCTTGCGTCTTTCCACCTGTGTCCGATGCGGCATCTAGTTCCTCCATGCGGACGTAGGCACAACCCATTTGGACCAGACGGTGGTGGTGCAGTGTAAGTCAGAAAAAGCAATTATTTCCTCCGTAGCCTCTCAATAAGGTAGTTCACACCTCTGGTCATGGAATTACATGCACATTCATAGGTCTGTCATTCAACTAATTTACAATTGCCTAAATTGGACCGTTCAATGATGCAAGCCATGACGATGCGGACAGCTAGCGCCACCATCGGCCCAAGTATGGAATGGGGTGGGGGTCTGCGTGTTAGTAGTTCCATCAGGCGCTAGTGTCAACTGCGACCTCTCCGCACCAGGCTTGTGATGGAACAACTGCTCGACCAGACGTTCGTTTCCTTCTCATAATAATCAAGTCCCTGGGCCGACAAACTGCTCGCGTTTCAGAAGACGCCCCTCGGCAACTGTAGCTTCGCATTTTCCCACCATTCACCCACTGGGCAGCCTGTATCGCATCGCCCCGTGGCGGCGAGCTTTACTGGCGGTAGCCTCGAGCCGAGGACCTAGGATGGCAGCTACGTATGTATCCGTTCGTATAGTCCATATGCTTTCTGTTGGGCCACCACTCCGCTCCAAGTCATCTCATGCCGCGCAAGCGTTGGGGCTGTTCTCTGGTTATTTGAATCGCCTCACCGGCCTGTCCCCAGCTTTAAGGCTCTCTGCTCCGCGCATTTCCACAAACAACGCTGACCAGCAGAGGCAGAAGAACCATGGAGTTCGTTTCTGCAGCCGACACGATCAAGCACCCGGCGTACCCCGGCACCATCTGGGCTCTTGAGCCCGATCGCGAGGGCCATGCGACCGTCGCCATAGGTCGCGGCGGCCCGGTACGTCTTCGCTGGGAGATTCATGGGTCTGGCCCGACCAAGATTGCTGTATGTCATTATTTCGAACCCTCCATGGCGCGCCATGGGCAGTGCCATGAGTGATGCCATGGCCATGTCCATCTGCTGACCGACACGCGCGCAGCTTATCATGGGCCTCGCTGGCGTCAAGGCCTCGTGGCAGCGCCAGACAAGCTACTTTGGCCACGAGCACGGCGACAAGTACTCGGTGCTCATCTTTGACAACCGCGGCATGGGTGGCAGTGACCGGCCGTTTGCACGATACACGACGAGCGACATGGCCTGCGACGTCCTCGAGCTCCTCGACGAGGTCGGCTGGACTGGGGAGCGCGACGTCAACCTCGTCGGCATCTCGCTCGGCGGCATGATCGCCCAGGAGGTGGCCGTTGCCGCGCCCAACTGCCTGTGTTCGCTCAACCTGCTGTGCACGTCGGCTCACGTCGTGGGCAACGACCCGCTGAGCTCGACCTTCACCGAGCGCCTGAGCTTCCTGATCCCCAAGCCCGTCGACCGCACCATCTACGAGACGGCCCAGAAGCTGTTCCCGGCCGACTGGCTCGCGGCGCCCGACGATGGCGAGTGTCTGCCCGACCCGGGCTCCACGCCCCGGTGCGGCCCTCCGCCGCCCGTCCCGCCCGGGAGCCCCGACGATGTGCCCGCGGGAGACGGCGCCGAGTACCGGCGGTTCGACACCAACTACCAGCGCTTCATGGCGCAGGAGCTCGTCAAGCGCACCAGCGTGACGGAGCCCTTCACCAAGATTGGCCTGACAAGCCAGCTGCTGGCGGGGGCCACGCACCGCAAGACGGACGAGCAGCTGGCGGCCCTCGGCGACGCTGTGGGACGGGACCGCATCCTGGTGATGCACGGCACTCTCGACAAGATGATTGCGCTGCCGAATGGCGAGAAACTCATTGCGGCGCTGCGGCCTGGCGTCGGGCTGGTCGTCGAGGGCATGGGGCATGCGCCCATCATGGAGCGCACCGTGTGGCTGAACAAGCTGTTGGAAGAGCGGTTTGCTCTCTGCGAGAAGCTTTGATGAGAGCAGAAATGATAAAGGAGAGGGGGAGTAAATACAAGCGGATTTAGTGCACAAGACAGCGAAAGAGGATGTCGGGTTGCACAGTATACATGAGCTGGAGCATTGTGGTCAGGTACTGGGGTAAGATTCTTGGATAACGACTTAAATAGAGCTATGAACCTGAAATTATTCTTCATGCGGCACTCTTGAACTTAGTTTCGCCTTGTTCATTGCCTCAGTGGCCTTCTCTCTCTTCTCATGTGGTGTAGTTTGCATGCTCGTCAAGCCTGAGTCCCAGTCTTAACCCCAATCCTACCCTAAGCATTTCGAAACTGTATTGAGCCTCCATCTTAGTAGCCGTCTTTACCAAAGATGTTTGTTGGCTAATTGCAGTTCAGAGCCGTGCTCCACATGAACAGAGGAACACCATTCGGTCGTGGTGCTTTGTTCCAACTCAAGCCCCCCTCTCAAACGTTCCATCATGTACCAGTGGTTACATGCCAAAGCTGTCACCATTACACGCGACTAAAAAAAAACCTCACACAAGAAGAGCAGACGAAAGTGATGGATTTGCAGTATTTATTCGTTGCGTTTTTTTAGCGCTGCGTCTGCCGATGGCATGGCCTTCTCCGTTTCACATTTTTAAGCCCATCCATCACAACAAAACTGTGCCCATGCCACTGAGATTATCCACATCCAGCTTGTTCTGCCTGTCCACTCCACCGGCAATTGGGTTCAGGCGGTAGTTGAAGAGGTAGTAATGTAGCTGGCCGTCACCGGCACCGAACTTTTGGTCCTCGAGGAAGAGGCCGTTGTCCATGAGACTCAGGGCGTTGAAGACGTCAAACTTGCACTTCTTGGCAATGATGAGCGCGTCGTGCACCAAGTCGTTGAGGCGGCCCTTCAGAGCCTTCTTGTCAACGGGCTCCTGCAGGCCAACGTCGGTGGCGTAGTAGAAGAGGTAGGCGACGCGGATGACGCCGTGCTTGGGGCTGGCCAGAGCCGACGACTCAATGATGTAGAAGGAGAAGAAGTCGGTGATCTTCTTGTTGGCGTCCTGTGGATTTGTTAGCTGACTGCTGTTTGACATTGATTTAACAAGTTCTTACCTCGACCACATATGACCAGACGACCTGCTCTCCGCTCTCCTCAACCTTGGGGACAAGCCAGTGGTAGCCCTCTTCGCGAGAGAACTCCGGCACCATGTCATACCTGGCTGTGTATTTTTTCAACAGAGGCATGACAGCGTCCAAATCGTCCTCCTTCATCTCGCGCAGCCCGCGGATTGCCGTATTCTCGGGCAGCGCATACTTGCGCACTTGGTACGCGGGCTTGCTGTTGGGGGGAATCGAGCTGAAGCCGACCTCGTAGAGCTTCTGCCAGTTGAGGGCGCGGTGGAAGTAGCGGCACGTGCTGACGGGCTTGGGCAAGACGACGCCCGCCGTGTAGAGACCCTGCCAGATCTCGTTGAGGTTGCTGCGGCGGGTGATCTCCTTGATGAGCACGGGGGTGAGGCGCTTTCCGCGCAGCTTCTTGTGGATGGCCAGGAAGTTGACCTCGGAACACATGATGTACTTTTCGCGGACGCGCAGCTTGACGGGGATGGCCGAGATGAAGGCCACGAGCTTGCGGGACTGTGTGGCTCGGACGCCGACGTGGTATTCCTTCTTCCAGCCGGGAGCCATCATGGACCTATAATGTGTCAATTGGGATTCAACAATGTGCGATTTGGGTGTGACTTACCATCGTAGAACTGAGGGGGTGTAGTTGAAGCGGAACATGGCCTCGTCGTCCTCCACGTAGTGTCCGTTGAGCAGCTCATACACCTCCTTGACCTCGTCGTCGTTGGTCAAGTCTATTGTCGACCACTCGAAGCCGGCCACTAGCTCGGCGGGCTCCTTGGGAACATCCTCAACCTTCTGGATGCGTAGAGGTCCCTCCTCAAGCTTGGAGTCTTCGCCAAACTTGGGCACGGGCTGGGTGCCCCAGAACTTGTAAGACCCCATGTCCTTGGCATTCTTGCCCCCGGCGGCCAGTCCCGTCATGATGTCTTGAAGCGTCATGTTCCTTAGCAGCTTCGCCGTCTGCTCCGCCGAGGGGTCAGAGCTGCCAGACGCCGCTTCGACCTCGCTGGCCAGCGCTGGGTTCTGCGCCAGGAGCTCCTTCAGCTGCTGGGGCGTCAGGCTGTGCAGCACATTCTGCAAGTCTGATTCGGTCGCCTTGGGGCCGCCGGTCAGAGCCTCCTTGACCTTGGTGCGCTTCTTCTTCTTTTTCTTCTTCTTGTCGGCGGCGGCGGCGCCTTGGCCCTCACCGGCGGCTGTAGTGGTGGTGGTGGGTTCTTCATCGTCCGACTCGGATTCGACCTCGGGTTGCTTGCCCTTGTCGACGACGGGCTCGACGGGCTTTGACTCCTCGGCCGGCGCCATCGTGTGTTGTCAATGAGTTGGGTGCGGGGAGGGAGGCAGTGTGTGGTCGGGGAGCTGGAGGCAAATGTGACGTTTTGCTGGTGTGCAGGGACAAATGGTAGCTCGGTTTGGTGGGGTAAATAAGGTGGCATGTGCTGGGTGTCGTCGATGCGGGGTTCACGTCGACTTTATACTGCCAAGATTGAACAGAGTGATTGAGCGACCAGCTCACAAGGTGTCCATGAATGGCAAAGAAAGTCAGTTCGCAGCGCAAGGGCTGTCGGAGATGAGAATTTTGCATTCAACCTTGAGGTTTCCTCTGCAAAGTTTTCTTCTCATAGCGGTTCTCATGGTCCATGGCAGAATTGCCCTGCGTCAAGAAACTGTCAAAAGCAGCAGGCATCCCGTGGTACCAATCGATGGCTAAGGAGATTGCTCTGAAAATTGAATGAACTGTATACTTGTGTATGAAAATCTTGTCTAGCCACACTGCATCGTCGTCGCGTGCGCAGGTCTATCCGGGTACCATTGCGCTTCACTATCCACGCTGCCATGAAACAAAGTCTCACTCCCCTAAATACTTTCTGATCGTCACTGAGTACTTACTCATCTAATTATCGTCTCCGTACGTTGTACCCTCTAGATCAAAGGCACGCATGATGGCCAGGGCAACTGGCGCAAAACCCATGAGATCATTGTGCCCTATTCAAATCAGTCCCACGGGCCCCTGGTAATTTAGATCAGGATCTTACCTCCGTATGGAAATAACTCTTGGCGAACGATAATGTCAGGCTCAGCCTTCCAGGTAGTCACAAATGCGTCCTTGCCCTTGCGTACCGTGTACTTCTCTTTCAAGGCCTCAAACTCGGCAGGGTCGAGGATACAAGTTTTTACATTGACCGCGGCCCTGAAAAGCTTGTCATCCTCGGTGTACGGGATATCTCTGTCGTTTTTGGCATGGATGATATTAAGACGCAATCTGCCTTTCGAATGTTTGACAATATTGGCAAGCCGGTCGGCGGAATGCCACTTGTCAATCACAAATCGATGAAACCAACGTACCAACCACGGAACCACTCGGAAAGGAGCTAGAACGGGGAATACTCCTGCAATGCGGTACCCAAGCAACAATGAAGCGAGGTCACTGAAGCCTGCGACAAGTGTTATTCCTGCGAACTCGACTCCCTTGATGGCATACTTTTCAGCCACACCGCTGACTACGGCAGTTCCCAGGCTCTGGCCAAGAAGGGCGATTCGACTGGGAGGGATCTCAGCTGTTTTCATGGCCCATTCGACTAGAGCTGACGCATCCTCTATCACGCCCTTCTCGGTAGGTGAGCCCGTAGAATGTCCGAACCCACGATAGTCGATGGCAACCACGTGGTAGGATGAGGTGTCGGTCAGGGCATGATAGCTGTCAGGCCGGATGGCCTGAGCAATGTGACCAGCGTTCTAAACAGTTAGGGATTTGTTTTATTCAGCAGATGGCGATATTGAGACCTACACCATGGACTGACGGCCTGGTGTTAGCTGCAGTGCTGGATCAAGTGAGCAGACTTCTTACTCACAAAACAAAACAAGTTTGGACTCTGGGTCTTCCTTGAGCAACCTAAATGACTCTGTGCTTGAGAAGTCTTTTACAAAACCGGGTTTCCGCTTTTCCACAGTAGCTTCATGCTGAAGATAGAGCGGCAGCGGTAGGATGTGCCATGCGTAGATGGTTTCGCCATCCGGAGTCTCGATAGAAAATGGCGTGACTTGATTTCCTGCAGCAATTTCCCATTAGGAGCTTGTCCATGTGACCAAGATGGTGTGGAGGAAGAAGACTGACGAGCGAATCCCCATTGCTCTGGATTGTTGATGTCAGTCCAGAGCAGCGTGTTGATCTTGTGGGCATACACAAAACTACCCAACAGTCAGGAAACCTGGTGTACCACGGGGATTGGTGCAATCATGGACAGGACGTACTGTCTCTGGAAGTATGGAGTCAATCCGAGGATGAGGAAAATGAGATAGAGGCCTAGCGGCACTGCGCCAACGACAATGGCCGAGATGACTGCGGGGTGCAGCGAGGAAGGCATGGCAAGGTGATGACGGGTTTACGGTGATGGATGGCGTCTTCGTATCAGATGCATTGGCTCGAATGGAATTCCAGGCCCGGGGGATGGGAACTTATGTGTTGAATGTTGCACAGGGCAAAGGTTGGGTCGACGACGAGGCCGATGGGGGGCAACGCTAGGTACTTACTATCTTACCTCAGGCAGACAGGCAGGATGATGGTGGGTAGGTACCTCGCGGAGAGCGAGATTTACCGCGCAAGACCAAGTACCGAGCCAACACAGACGACCGAAAGAGAGGCAGATACTTTTACAAACGACACAGGCAGACGCAGACGACACAGCCAGTAAAGACGTGTCGTCATCCTTCCATTTGAGACAATGCGCAAGTCCAGCGTAACCCACCGCAGCGTTAGGCGTCCTGGTAGTGTAGACGTCGTAGAGCAGGCTGCGATTTGCAAGGATACGGACTCATTCATTGAAGATACTACAGGAAGGGAAGGGAGGCAAGGTGCCTTGTCCATCATTGTTTGGCGCCCAACAGAGCCAAAGACAGCCTCCAACTCTGCAGGATGCACCTGTCGGCTGAAACCTAATACCTCAGAGGCAACAGGCTGGTAGCTCTTCGGCTGGCTACAGAGCAACAAGCGCAACGCGTGCCTCTGTGCACAGGTCAGCCAATGGCAGCTGGCCCCATCTGACGACAAAGGCAGTGAAACCGCACGACGGGCGGCATTTCACCGCCCCTTCCTACGGTAGAGCGCTCAATCAACGGGCAACTGAAGTGTGTCAGATATCGGGACCCTCTCAATGCCACTCCATGGCCGCATCTCCCGCCAGAGCGACTCCCCTGTCGTTGCCGTGATGCCCGTTTTTTGCGATGCATCGGATTCCATGCCCTGGTACCCATTATTTACGTACCATTCTCCATTGCGTCGGATTCCGCATGTGGTCCTATCCCATCTTGGAGCACGCCCACCTCGATTCCAGACCGGTCACGCTGCGGTGTGGCTGGGGCTGCGGCTCGGCGCTGACTTATAGCGCGCTACAGGGATCCTCAGTGCCCGCACCTCACAGGACTGGGGCTTTGGCGTCCCCAGAGTCACCCAGGACTTGGGCTGGTGCACTGGGTGGCAGCGCTAGCGGCTCCTCCACCTTGTTTCCCCAGGCCAATCAACCCTGCGCCATCCATCAGCACTGGGTCTCGTTGCCGCTGGGTCTCGCCTCGACTGGTGCTCGTGCCGCATCGTCCACTTCTATTTCCACCTCCACAGCTGGCTGGCCGACAACTCCATTTTCCCTTCTCCGTCTTCATCCTCCCCAGATCCGCCATCCCCTACGACAGACACCATAACAGCACCATTTTCGTCCAGCTCCGGCTTGCCTCCAGCTCGGGCATAGCTCCTCCCTAGCTAGCGACTTCCCGTCAGCTTGCTCCGTCACCTGCTGCGAGCTCCCGCCCCAAAAACGCCCTTTGCTCCTACACGCGCTCCGCGTCGCTGACCAACAATGCTTTGCTGCTCACTGGCCACGTAAACCACCTCGTCGTCTCCCCGCCGATAAATATGGAGAGAAAGCGCAAATTGCCCGCCAGAGCTGCTGCTCGGAGCGAGCAAGCTGCCAAAAAGCGCAACGCGACGCCTCGAGAACGCTCCGCGACACCTGCCGCACCGCCTCCGCCGCCAACGCCCCCCGAACCCGAAGAGCCACCACCTCCTCCCCTTCCTCAGTCTATAGAGGCCGGAAAGCCACTGCCTACCGTCGAGGTTGCGCAGCCCCAGGACCTCTCGACGAAAGAGTATCAGTCTGTGGGCGAAAGGTAGGCTTTCACATGCAGCTCTGCGCACATCACGGGACTGACTATTCTCTTAGCGGCGTGCTTGCTGAATCCCTCTCACGCTCACGGCAGAAATGGATCATTGACGGTTATTTTGCAAAGTATTGGACCAAACCTCACAAGCGAAAGGGTGTTGTCATTGAGGACCCCAAGAACCCCCCTAAAGAAACCATGTCCAAGGTGGGCGCCGTGACCATCACCATTGAGCCTCACATCGTCGAGGCTACAATGTATGTGGTCAAAGATCCCAAGCCCCGACCTCAGCTGCCGCAACCGAACCAGCAACAGCAGCGCCCGATTATTCAATACGGACCCCCGAACGGCACAATGCGTCCTCCTCCGCCGCCCTCACCAGCGACGGCCGCTTCACGCCCCGCCACTCAGAGCCCAGCTGCGAGCCCAGCACATGCTCTAGCGAAACCAGCTGTACCCCAGGCTTCTGAACAAGCAAACAACAGATTCGTCACCCCTACAGCGTTACCGAAGACAACGCCATCCCCCAGCCCAACACTCCCTCCAAGGCAGCCATCTGGCCCTGTGGCACCAGCTGCCACGCCTCCTCTTTCTCGTGCACCTTCAAACCCGCCCCCTTCAGCACCAGGGGCAAACACCCCATCCTATCCCGCTAGGCCAGCCCCTGGGCCGGCATACGCCCCACCGACTCCCGCCGCTCCCTTGGCTGCACCGGCTGCATCGCCTCGGCCGGCTTCCAGTGCTCAATCGACGCCCACGGGAGGATTCGTCAAGCCCGCAACTCCCACGGCTGCGCCTGCTACACCTGCTGCGAGCGCTCCGAAGCCCACGCCGCATGACCCAGTGATCGCCATGCTTGCCCAGAAAGCGTCCGGAGATGCGGACCTGCGAGATCTCATGAAGAAGGTGGCAGTGGGACGAGCAACCCCCGAGGAGCTGAGCCACTTTCAGAAGATTATTGATCAACTCAATGCTGAGCACCGGCGGAAGGGCGGACAAGCTGGGCCCTCTGCCGACCGACTTCTCGTGGACAACAAAACTGTCAAGTACTTTGCGGATGAGGTCCGCACGATCCTTGACATCGTCCTCGCGTCAAATCCCAATCAGAAGTCCACGGAGTTGCGGCCACCACCGAGAAGTGACCCGCTGGTTGTCCAGCTGGTCAAGACTGCCCTCGAAAACCCCAAAACCAAAGACATGATTCGGCGAATTGCTGATGGACGGCCCGGGTATACGGATGCTCAAGACCTCAAGGACATCCTGGAGAGGCTACAACGCGAGATGAAAGCGGCGCCACGCCCGTCTCCGGCTCCGGCTCCGACTCCAGCTAGACAACCCAGTGTAAATGGCGTTCCTAATGGCCATGGAAGGAACGCGGTGCCTCAAGGAGGCTCGCAGCCCAACCCTCAAGCATTGAGGTCCAAGGGACCACCACCGGCTCCCAAGCCAGACATTTCAGCTGTGCTATTTGATTTCGGGACAGGAGACCGATATCTTTTCCCCAAATTTAGCATCCTGGAATATCTCTCTGTGCCCTCTGGCCAACAGGTTGTGGCATCCTTCTTGATCGTACGTAAGGGAAGCAACTCAGAGTATGGGGGTGATCCCAAATTGGATTACTACCAGCCCGTTACCATTCGTATCCAGACACAAAATGGCCGATACCTGGAGAATCTGGCCAGAGCCGTGGCCCCGCAGGACGAGGTACGAGAGTACATGGACGACGTAATGACCAATATGACACGTGCCGAATACGTCCTATTGGCCATGAGGCTGCCTCGTGCGACCGATATTGATGGCGAAGGCGGCACACCGGATGACACCAAGACCAACACCTCCACGCCCAAACCTGAGCGTGATCAAGAGGAGAAGCCTGTGGCCAAGCCCTCAGTCTTATGGATCTCTGGGAAATCAGGCGGCAACGCCGTCGATGGTCGTTCCCAGCGGGCTGTCAGAGACCCGGAGGAGGAGTCAGAACACCGATACAGGCGACTCATCAACACTGTGGCGGCTAAAAATATTGACGGTGCATAATGAACTCAGAGAACAGACTGCGCTTGGAGTACTGTTGTATATATATATATTTGCTATGTTCTATTTGGGTTGGCAGACTTTGTAGTGAAAGGGAGTGGATGGGCCACCGGAGCAACGGGGAAAATATGGACTTGGCTGGCGCTTTGATTTTGGGGCTCGCGTAGGAGCTTACACAACGTCTGCATTCATCAGCGAATTTATAACTGTCACATGAATAAAAACACTTGGTAAAAACACCCCTTCTTCCTGACCTCAGCGTGTGAGTGATTGCACACATCTGCTGTGTGGGGGCAGCGGGTCGAGGTGACAGAGAGATCGCCAGTCTGGTATTATTGATGCTCGAGCATGCGACCAAAAAATTCAGGCAAAATAAAGAGCCCATATTGATGCCTACGCGGCTATTCTGCCCTGATTGAGCATTCCCACCAGGCAACCAGTTGTTGTATGGGATGGGATGTCGTTGGCCCCGGCCCGACGATAGCCCCGACCCACGTGCCAGCGAGATTGTACCTGGCAACTACGTGGATACATCTGTCCAGGTACCTGAGCACTGGACAGGTACGCTAAGCCCAGGTCACCTTCAGCCTATGTCATGAACTCGTCAATCTCTCCGCATCATCTTACCACCTAGTCCATCAGAACCGTCTAATTGACTCCCAATCCGCAGCGCGGGAGGAATGATAAAAAAGCCAAGTGCAATACAATGGGCCAGGCTCTTTCAGACGAGTCCCCGACGAACCTGTCGCATGAGGAACTCACATATCAGCTTGTAAGCCCCCCAAGCCGCGACCGACCCATGGTGGCATGATGGGAGCTGGATATTGACCCCATCTACTTAGGCTCAGAGGTTCAGAGACAAGTGCTTTACTTCGCTGGAGTTCTATTCATTGAAGGATGTCTTCAAAAGCCTTGCCGATCAGCAGGGCGACATCAAGTACCTGAAGGAGGATACCATTTCTAGGTTCCTAGAAATCCCCGACATCCTGCACGCATCACCTGTCATCTTCCAGATGGTCTCATATCTGGGTGCCTTTCCATTCCTTCACGATGCGCCCGTCGTGCTTGAGCTCCCTCAAGTGGTCATGGTTGTCACTCTCATGACTGACAGATACCGCAAGGTGCTGAAGGGCGGCGCTACAGATAGGGCAAAGCTCCTGTTTAAGAGCATGGCTGTCTATGACCGAAAGCTATCAGAAATGGAGTCTAAGCAACCCATATCCCCGGGATCTCCTCCACCGGGCGGCAACAATTCCTCATCTCACCCATCGGGCTTCGCTGTTGATGCTGCGCAGGACGACGCCGACGAGGATGAGGACGAAGACGACGACCTTGTGCTGACGGCGTTTGAGTTGCTCGATATCAAAGAAGCCGTGCAGCAAGGCCATGCGCCCAAATTCCACACGGCCACGATCCCCACTGATAACTTCCGCAAGCTCTTGATGTTGCTCCTACTGTCCGCGCCGCTGGACCCACAGGAGAGCCTGGCCATGTACTCGACCCGCTGCTCTGGTGAGGAGCTGCAGGGCCTACGATCAACTGCCGAGTGCATTCTTGCCTCATTCGTGAATGCCGAAAAGGCCCCCGGAATCAAGTACAACCATTTCAAAGCCGTCCTTCCTGTGATATGCCCGTATCTATTCAACGGCCTCAACGGCCTTTTTGAGCATTTTCTTTTTTCGAAGAACCTGGACCTAAACAAGCATCAAGGTGACTCCTCAAAAGCAGTGGAAAAGCCCAAGATGGCGCAGCCGTTGATTACGGACGAGAGTGACATCCTGAATGAGAATCTACTCTGCCAACTGTCACTCTTCCTCCCGGCATCCGACCTCTTCCGAAGAGTCCGGCTCCTGTACTCGGGCAACGAAGCTGGATTCTCCATGGGCAGTTTCCAGACCAAAGTTTTCAACTGGCAGGCTCCCACAATACTCTTGGTGAGCGGCACCCGCATTGGTGACATCCCAGAGGGAGGGCAAGAGAGCGCTTTCGCTGCGTCGCTACCGCCACGGAGGTTCCCACATGGCAGCAAGTCAGATCGCCTTACGTTTGGTGTCTTTGTACGGGAGCCCTGGAAACACACCCACAAGGAATGCTTTGGTGACTCGGACACGGTGCTGTTCCAGCTCGAACCTGTTCACGACGTCTTCCGTGCTTCAACCGTCAACAAGGACTATGTGACCTTTACTAAACCACCAGGCAACCAGCCGGTACTGGCTGTCGGAAACCCCCACCCGAAACCTACGCAGTCTCACCGGAAGGCAGAGGTTTTTCGGCTGGGATCGGTCGCCTTGTTGTTGGATGACTCGTTCGAATTTGGCGTCTTCAACCACGACTACACGGCTCGGGGCGGTGCGTTCCATACAAGCGAGGTGAGGAAGTTTGACTTCCAGGATCGGTTTCAAATCGAGAGCCTTGAAGTCTGGGGCTGTGGCGGAGATGCAGAGGCAAAGGTGCAGGCCGAGAGGTGGGCATGGGAGGAGCGAGAAGCCGAGGCCCGACGCAGGGTCAACTTGGGTACGGGAGATATCGAAGCCGACCGAGCCTTGTTGGAGATGGCTGGAATGATTGGCGGCAACCGAAGCGGTGGTTCTATGGGATAGAACAAAGCCACATTTTTCACCGATATCAGCTCGATTCAGGTGTGGTGTTCTGACAATTGGTTTGTAGACATGTTTGAGGGTGCGGGACTAGCCTTTAGCATGACACGAAGTTTCTTTTTCGAACAAATTACTCGTTTCCATCAAGTGGTGACCTTAATGGTCCTCAAAACATGGGTCTTATTCACAACTTGATGGCAATATTTCCAGGACGTAGGGCGTAACCCAAGCAGTGCAGGTTGCCCAAATCCACCATCCAAACAGAGCGCACAAATGCAGTGACCGAAGGAACATGCCAGAAGTGCAGCCCATTGATCTGAAGGGAGACCAGGTCGGCATCTCGACCGTACTTTTTGTTTTGGTTTATTACTGGTGGGCGTGATGCAGACCACTGCCCGCCATGGACGCCCACCTGACATGATATATCGTACAACACTCAACCAAGACATGGTAATTTACAAGACAAGGGCAAAAGCCTCAACCAATGTACGGGCGGGGGCTACTCCTTGGGCTTGGAGTCGGAGCCTTCCTTCTTCTGCGTGGCAAAGATGTCGCCGAGGTCACCAAGCGAGCTCTTGGGGTTCTTCTTTCGCTCCGCCTTTTCGCTTGCATCGGCCTCCGCAGGAGCCGCTGCATCCTCCTCCTTCTTCTTGTCGCTCTTGGGCCAGATGCCGATCTTGCCGAGGATGCTGCTTCCGGACGACGCGGCGCTGGCCGCCTCCTTCGCCGTCCTCTCCTGCTCCTCCGCCTCGGCCGCCTTGGCCGCCAGGTGCTCGTCGCGCTTCTTGATCAGGCGGGCCCTCACGGCCTTCTCCTCCTCGTCGCGGGCCTCGAGCTCCCGGATCCAGCGCAGGCGCTTCTCCTCGTTGTCCCGCTCCTCCTTGAGCTTGCGCAGCTCCTTGGTCTTCTCGCGGTCCTTCTGGTAGTACAGACTGCCCGCCAGCATCGCGATGACGGTAAAGCCCTGGGCTGCCACTCGGGCCCGGAACATGCGGTTCGCTTGCTTCGAGTCGCCCTTGCGGAGGGCTCGGTAGGCGTTGACGAAGGCCAGGACGGTCAGGCCGATTCCTAGATGGCGCCGGGGTGGGCGCAGAGCGTCAGGACCAGTTGCGGGAAGGGGTCCACGAGGGGGAAAGGCAAGCTGGAGAGGGGAGAGGGGAGAGGGGAGAGGGGATGGGAGGGAAGCCGCACATACCGAGGGGGACCAACGGCTCCTCCTTGATCTTGCGCATCATCTTCTGCGCAGGCAGTTCCTTGTCGAATTCCCTGTCTATCGCATGAGCGGCGGATGCGGCAGTCATCCGGGGCGGGGCAGGCCTACTCATCGCTGAACGAGGAGGGCATAGGCCCTGGGATTGAGGGCGGTCCGTCAGCCATTGTGTCGATGAGTGCGAGTTGCAGTAAATGGTGGAGAGGAGAGAAACGAGAGCACAAGCTGCAAGTGGGCTGAGGAATTTCGGCGCAGGTGCATGATCCATGACACCCACCAGGGCGACCATCATCGGGTGGCTTTAAAGTGGGGCCCCGGTCTCCGATGGTGATGGGGACATCATCAATCTCGACTAAGCTCCATGCCACGCCACTTCGACAGGCGCAAGAATAGTTGCGAATGCAGTTAACGAATGTCCGGGACTTGGAAGGAGCGTCATATTAGGAAAAAAATTGTACTTTCGTTGCATCGTCGAATCAATTGAGCCGGACTCATCTTCTTCAGTACATTTAGCCAACATTGACGGGCCTGTATTCATCACCAAATCTGAACGTGAACCACTCCGACATGCGAAATGTGGCCAAACCTCGGGAGTCAAATAATTCGGAATGTTTTTTTCGGCACATCGGTGAACATTTCAAAAAGAGCACCATGACCATAGTAGGTTGAGTGCCCAGCTGTCCCAGAAGTCACCAAGCCCACCCGCCTATAGGTGCGCATTGCACCGCCGACTGCTTTCAGAGCCATGGCAGCTGTACCTCGTCTGTTGGAAACCCCCAAGAATAAAAGTATGAGGGACATTTTATTCCTCCCCAATTCCACGGGGTCATCCGGGCAGAGAGTTGCGATTACCGATGGACGACGACCAGGAGACATCACACACAGAGTATCACGTCCCTTGTGGCCTTCATCCCGGCGTCTTTCCACTTGGAAAACTCGTAACGGCCCACAAACCTCAAGATATCCGCTCGAGACCCTTCCAAACTTGTCTTGGCCCGTTGGCACTACATGAGCCTGGAGGATGCTCAATCTGTCATTGGAGAGTCTAGCCACCACCTCCGAGATAGGCTCGACACCGCATCTGGCAGCGGCCCATGACCACGAGGGTGCTATGAATGGATCAGAAGAGGACTGCGGTGAGGTTTTGTTTGAATCGGGTGACGCCTCCCACATTAAACCTCTGGGTAGGTCTCCTCGCCAAAGGCCGGCGAGATAGTCATCGTCCGCCTGGAATTGGAAGACGGCGGCCAGTCCAGAAATCGCCGGCAACCTATCCGTCCTTTTCGTCAGGGCCAGCTTTGAATACGTCGAGATCAAAAGGTGCCAATGGTTGTACCACAGATGCGAGTGCTTGTCAAGCTGGCTCAGCTGTGTCTTTGGTACCACCGCAATATCGCGGTAATCCCACACGGCTGGGGTATGTGTATCCTCAAAGTACGTGCATGTGTAGCACTCAAGATACACCCTGTGGGTTCCAAAGTAGAGCGTTCTCCGAGAGAGCAGCCTTTCTTGCAGAACCCATCCTCTCTCGGGCAGGGGAGAGTTCCTTTCTGGCATCTGGGGGACGACCGGGTGATCCCCGATACCTTTATGCGAAAGTATAATCTGGTCTGTCTGGTTGTTTATTGATGGTCGTATGGTCACCTCGACTTGGGCAGAACGAGGATGAAGAAGTCCAGCATGGCAACCTGATGCGGCAGGGCCAGCCAGGGTAATGTATGAGCCCTGGTAAATGTGCATCATTTGTGAACATTGCTCCCCCCAGTCCGCTGCTGAATCCTGGATGATACAGAGCGAATCTATCCACAAGAACCCCAGGCTGAGTGCCCTCGTGACGGTGACGGCATCCTGAAACATTTTTGGAAGATCCCGATACCTAATTCTGGTTTTGAAATCGTTGTAGCTGGCCTTTAAGAGTTTGAGTGGTTGTGATTTACCCCAACCGTGACTCAAGGTGGCATAGCGGACATAGTATTCGATGCCGACCACTAGACGAAGGTCAGAGCTGCCGTCGGCAAGCCTCAGGTCAAGAAGTCTAGTTGGAGTTAGAGGTGAAACCATGCCAGGGCAATTGGGGCAACCGTGGTGAGTGGTATCGCAGTCCTTCAGCCAAGATTTCGCTAATGGGATGTCTGGGGATGTAGCGACTGGACGACCGACAACCAGCCACTTGCGCAGCGCTCTGCTATCTGACGAAAGAACAGTCAGAAAATAATACCCCAATGAATGCTATTTGGGGGCCTCGAGTACCTGGTAGAGAAGATACTTCTACGGAAGGCCGGACATCGTCCACCGGACTGTCCTGACGGCCCATCGGCTTGACTCGCAGGTAGTAGAGCATCATCAGCCACCGACTTTCAGCTGAACACGTCTGTCACATGGTGTAGCGGTTTGGTGCGATGCTGGCTGTAAAGGCTCTACAGAATGGTAGAGGGTCCTAAAAACAGAAAGGAAAAAAAAGCTATCAGGGTTCACCTTCTCTTTTGAGTCAAGCTCATGATCAACTCAATTGAATGTATGTATGTGAGTTTCTAATTCTCAGCATGATACATTGCTGATCAGAAAACAAGTTTGCATTGGTATTCTGGGACCTAGAATCTTGTCCATGATACAAGAAACGCTAGGCGGAATATTGACAGTCTTGTAGTTGTAGGTGGGCTTTTGGTGGCTGCTCGTCGATGTTGCTATTCGGACGAGTTGTCAAAGCAATCCACCCATGGATCTGTTTCGGTGTGTGATAGAGAGACATTGGCAGTTGGTGGGGCTCTGCAGGCAGCCGAGCTGTCAGCCCAGGTGAGGCACACTTATATTAGGGTGCCTGGAGTCCTGGACAGCCCCTGGTGCCACTACAGGGCCCAACGGCCGGCGCTACAGGCCTAGATTTGAACCTAGCTTCTTGCATGCAGAGCATTATTAATGGAATTCCACCACCACCATACCACGGACAGCTAGCCGCTGGGCCCACACCCAAACTCCAAAGATCCACCCTCTCACCAAGGTACAGACAGCGCAGCACAACACTTCTCCTCCACCACATTATCATCACCAACCTTGACCACGTTCGGGACATCGACTGGCGAACGATATACTCAAATTTCCTTGGTCAATCGGGTCTTTGACTTCGGGATTCCTCACACTCAACCACTTTCGCACCATGCAGATATCATAGCCCACCATGTGGCTGTCGACGTCTTCGGCAGAGAGCATCTCGCGACCTCGCCTGGCCGTCGCTGTCATCTCAGTCGTTGCCGCCTTCACTGTAGGATATTATACGTACTCGAACCGAACACAATATCCGAGTACCGGCGCGGGTGCTCCGCTGCACCGAAGCAACGCCGTCCGAAGGCCGCGCCGCAACCACCCCAGACGCGAATCGAATTCCAGCTCGTCATCCGCGGCGCCTGGCGACGAGAATGTCGATGTTGATACCGTACGCCCTCCAGGAGACGGGGAGACCGTCGTAGATGGTGGCGGTGATGAGTGGTGGAATGACCCGGGCGGCTTCTTGCCCAACCAACGAGCCGGCCATAACATCGTCAACCTTTTGTTCCGCGTGTCGGAGGACAACGCCCGCCGCAACGGATGTGTTCACCGTGGCTGCCAGTGCAATTCCTGCGGCATGGTTCCTATCCGCGGCGTTCGATATCGATGCGCCAATTGCGCAGACTTTGACTTGTGCGAGACCTGCGAGGCCCAAGGGGTGCACATCAAGACACACATCTTCTACAAGATTCGAGTTCCTGCCCCGCCCTTTGGCCCCCGCCAAATGCAGCCGGTATGGTATACTGGCGACCCAGACGCATGTCGAAGGAACCTCCCGCGCGGACTGATACCTAAGCTTTCGCGCGAGACGGGCTTCGAACGACCCGAGCTGGAGGCATTTTGGGAGCAATGGACCTTCATGGCCAACTCGGAATGGAGGGACGATCCTGACGAGCTCGGCATTGCCATGGACCGAAAGACGTTTGAGCGATGCCTGGTACCTACGGGGGGATCACGGCACGCGACGCCCAACTTAATCCATGACCGAATGTTTGCCTTCTACGACTCGAACAACGATGATCTCATTGGATTCACCGAGTTCCTGCACGGCCTATCTTACCGAAAGCGAAAGGATAAGCTTCGGAAGATTTTTGAGGGCTACGACATCGATGCCGATGGCTACGTCGACAGACGAGACTTCCTGCGCATGTTCCGTGCCTATTACATCCTTTACAAGCAAATGCACAAGGACATACTAGATGGCCTTGAAGACCAACTGCTTGCCAGTACCGAGGCACAGCAGCTCGTTTCAAGTAGGCAACCGCTCAGCTCCCTCTTTGGCCGAGAAGGCAGAGTACCGCCAGGTGAAGGGGGCATGCGTCAAGATGGCAAGGCATATAATCGTGATGGTAGCGTCGTAATAGACCCTGGCCACGAGCATGTGGTTGCCGCAGATCGAGGAGACAATGCGCAGCGGGGCGACATACTCACAAACTTGTTTGCGTGCGAGACGGAGAACCGCACGCGCCGGCGTTTCCTTCGTAGCGATACGGATACAAACTGGAGAACTGTGCGTCGTCTCAGCGGCAGCGAGGCTGACCGAACATACTGGGTGACGCTGCTGGAACCGCCGACAACGTTGGAGGAGCTGCCTAATATTTTCTTGGGCAATCACACTCTGGAAATCGAAGAGCCGACAGACGATGAGGAGGAGGAAGAGGAGGATGACGACGACGCCGAAGCGAGCGGTACAGATCTTCCAAATGGTACAGGAAACCAGTCGGAGCACTCCCAAGGAAGAAACCCCACAGAATCCGAACTTCGGATGAGAGCCATCTCCAGCTCTCGGCGGCGTGCCCCGAAACTTGAAAAACGAAAACGGGACATGGCGCGCAAGAAGTTGCATGAGCGCTGGAAGAGACGGCAATTCTATCTGGACGAAGAGGAAGGCGGTAGTGCTCCAGATGACTGGGATCACGCCGAGGATATCCTGAAGGACCTCCGAGCTGTGGATGAGGGTTCAAAGGAGCCCGACCTGACGCCCATGGTCGAAAGCTTTGACTCCCAGTCTACTGAAGAGTCTGGGGAATCATCGAAGCCTAGTATCGACAGGCAAAGGTTTGAACGTTTAAGTGAGGTTGAACGTGATGCTGGCAAGGAAATACTCTACCAGGTCACGCAGCAGGCCTTCAATGAGCTTCTCGATGCAATCTTCAAGCCTTCGGAAGACAAGGCTCTGGAAGCGGCCAACACGAAAGAGCTGCGGGAGAGGTTCAAGGATCTCATCGACGGCGTTGAACTGCCAGCTGAGGAGGAGGATGCGCAGGGTGATCAGGTCCCCGGTGGCGCTGAGAGAAACCCCATTGCCAATGCTGGAACATCCTTGGAGGAGCTTTTGGAAGAGACTGGGTACACGGTCGAACTGCCAGAGGGTCGCAACGCCGTCGAGATCGACACGACAGTGGAGATTATCCACGACGAAGCGGCCACAGAGCCGATTCATGTCGAGGCGAGTGACGGTACGGACTACAACGACCCAACGCTTCCACAGTTCCGACCAAACAGCCAGGATGACGCCGAGGACATGGACTCGTTCTTGTGGTACCCGAGCACACAATCTACGGTCGACGATGGCATTGGGGAATCCGACGTCGAGACAGAGTGCGATCCCACAACGGAGACGCTGGTCAACTGGAAGCGCATTAGCCTAGCGGAGGCGGAAGCAAAGACGAGGGGTGGTTGGGGGAAGCTCGGCTTCGAAGAGTTTGAGCGCATTTACAAAAGCCAGGAGAACCAGGGAAACAGGCTGGATTATCTCGGGAGCTGGATTGACTTTTGCATCCCTTGAGATTAAGGGCAAAAAGGCGTGGGAGCTGGCGGTCGGCATTTGGATGGTATGTATTATAGGACTTGGTCGCGGGCGGGGGGACCGTGGTCTACATAATAAGGAACATAGAGAGTCTAGGTTTATATCGTGTATAAATACCCGGTTCATAGGCCACATTCGGATTAATTCGTTCCTGCGTGTTCAACTCCTGACATGCCATGCAGAGCCTTTGTGGTGAAACCTGATCGACTCGTTCCAGCGATGACACAACTACCTAATTGACGGGAAAACAGCAAAATATCAGAAGCGCAGTCTCCCCGCCCATTATGCAAATTCCAATGCCGGCGACAAATAATGAAGAAAAAGTAGAGAAAGGAGAGAAAGGAGGGAGAAAAAAAGCTGTGCGGCAATGCTGCTGAAACAGCAGAGATGCAGATGATATGCCTCGGCTGGCGTTCTCAAAGAGCAGAGGTCGAAATCCCAACCTGCCCATTTCTGTACCGCTGAAATCCCCGAAATTCAGTCTTGTCATTACGAAAGTCTGGGCTTCCACGATTCCAACGCCATGAAAACGTGTCTTCGTCACTGTTGAATCCCTCGGGCAGCATCCCAGTTGTCGTCCATACTATACCCCTACATTCTGGGTCAACTCCATTACTTCAGAATCTTTTCTTTCTTTGTCGCCTTTTTCTTGGCTGTAGATAGATGTAAGGCAGGACAATAGGAGGACTAGTGCCACAATGACGAGCACGACGGCGCCGAGGACGAAGATGAGGAGGACGGCAACGGACAGCAATTTGAGCAGCGCACCTCCAAACAGAGCATAGAGCCCCTTTCCGACAAAATACAAGTCCCAGACTGGTCTTATGCCGGATTCAAAGATGATGGCGCGAGGCCCGAGGTTCATGGCCGTGATGACCAGGAAGCCAGCCCCCAGAAGAGCGAGACCGTCGATTAGAGCACCGGCGTACAACATCCAGCGGTCTATATAGTCACCAAGGGCAGTGAGTGAAAGAACAGCAAAGATGAGAAGCAGGGCGGAAAGGGAGGCAGATAGAACGGCGAGGGTGGAGGCCATCTTGAAGTACGCCGCCGAGTCAACGGGCGGAGGGAGCCTTTCCTCGAGCTGAGAGAGTGCGTCCTGCCAAGGCAGGATATACTCTTCTGTCTCGTTGGCCGTGTACTTGCCACGGCTTTCTACAGCCGAGACTATGAGGTCGTGAACGGTGAGCATCGGCGGAAAGGCGGGTGCGCAGGACACCGGTTCGTTGGTATAGACGGCACAGACGCCTACGGGCACCAGTCAGTATGCCAAGGAATCAAACAGCCGGGACTTGTCAGGGGTCAAACAACCTGCGAAGCCCCAGTTCCACTGGATGGGAAGCTCGGGGAGGCGGAGACAGTCGGTCTCGCTGCTGGAGAGGCCAGTCATGTTGGCGGTGGCGGAGATGAGTTCGGTGGTGTTGATTCGGAACAGATGGAGGGAGTTTGTGGCGGGAGCCATGCACCCGAGAAGGACCGTGATGTTGGCAACCACGCCGACTATGAGAGTATGAGAGAGTGTTAGCAAGAGGAGCAAGACCGTGGTCAGATATCGAATGGAAGGACCTGCATACCTGTCATGGCACACATGAACCAGAGGGTCCACGAGCGGCTCTCGCCCACGCCGATGGCTTCGAGGAGCGAATCTATCAGCATTTTGACGATAGTAGAGGCGGATACAATAACTACAGGGTGTAATATGAATAATAAGGTGTGCAGGCGCGAATGCTGGTTAACGGTTGGCTTGTGGGACTCAACAACCCGTGTAAGTGCGCGTCGTCGCTGAGGACTGTCCAGCATCTTCCACATTACTAGGCGCAAAGTATCTTATATACTCTTCCGACTAAATTAAATATAGACAACGTCAGGCTGGCTGCGGCTGCTGCTGCGATGGCCTCTCGCCAGGCGGCCTTGAGAGCCTCACTCCCACACAAATACAAAGACACATACGCATACACATACTCTCTCTCACCGAAATGCCCCCGCCGTCTCACACTGTCCGTCTGCTCCTGTTCGCCGGGTCGGCTGCACATTCGCGACTGCGCCATCGGTTCATTTCGCCGTGATTCGCGCCCAATGGCCCGTCCCAAGCGCCGGGGCTGCATCTGCCGTCCCGGCCGCATATCGGGCCTGGCCTCGCTAATCGGCTGCCGGACGCGCCTCTTCAGGGACTGCCAGATGCGGAAGGTCATGGATTGGGCGTGTGGCTTCAGACGCCGTCGGCTCCCGGAGGTCTGGCACTTGGCACCGCCCGGCGACTGTCAGCCTGATGCAGGTCCGGCCGTGGCAGACGCGGCCCGACGCGCCAAGGGGCGCTTGATTCGACGCTGAGACGCCACTCCAGGCTTGTATGAGGAGGCTCTCTTTCAGCTGGCAGGGGGCTGCGGGTGGACGACAGCTAAGTATGGTTTGCAGGTCAAGGCTGAAGCTATTTTGGTGCATCCCAAGTCCGAATGTATGCATATGCACTCGAGTTTCAGGCCTTGGGCCTTCATGGCAGATTAATCACACGAGAGGGAGGCTCTTGCATCTCACAGTCTTAGTAGCAGATACATGAATGCAGTGTCATTATTGCCTAGTAGGTGCTTTCCTCGCTGCTGGATTTCCCGGCTCTGGGGATGCCCTCACTTACACGACTCGGCTCTGCCAGGGCTATTCCTCACAGCATCGCAACCCAGCGACAGTTCCTGCAGACGCACAAGTCCCACAGTCGTGTTCCAGACATCGACCGTGGACCAGCACCGCAGCTTCTGCTCACCGACGGCCCAGATGTCCATCCACCGGCCACTTCTCATCCTACCAGACGACAGCCCGGCCGCATTCTTGGCCTTTGGCTGACTCTGACCAGCAGGTTGCTTCTAATAGTAGCGCACCACGCGTCTGCGGCGATGGCTATTCTTGCCAACCTTTGCGGCGCCTGCGGCATCGTCATTCTCGCCCTCGTTCTCTCCCTGCTGTCCTCCCTGCTGGCCCCCCTTGGCCTTTTCCTTACCCGCGCCAGCTCCGGCGCCGTCCTGGTTGTTGCCTTCTTGCTGGTTGTTTCCTTCCTGCTGGTTGTTCTCGCCTTGCTGGTTGTTTCCGCCCTGCTGGCCCCCCTTGGCCTTTTCCTTGCCCGCGCCAGCTCCGGCACCATCCTGGTTGTTGCCTTCTTGCTGGTTGTTTTCACCCTGCTGGTTGTTTCCTTCTTGCTGGTTGTTGCCGCCCTGCTGGCCCTTTCCCTTCTCCTTGCCAGCACCGGCTTCCGCACCGGCTCCAGCTCCAGCTCCCGCATCCTTTCCACCGTCCTGGTTGTTGCCTTCTTGCTGGTTGTTTCCGCCCTGCTGGTTGTCTCCTCCCTTCTGGCCCTTGCCCTTGCCGGCTCCCGCCTCCGCGCCAGCTCCAGCTCCCGCATCCTTTCCGCCACCAGGAGTGATGACAGTAGGCTTCGGTGCTTGAGGTGCCGGTGGAGGCGTCACGGTAGCGTTTCCGGCGGCACCACCTCCGGCCTTGCCATCCTCACACCCAGCGTTGCCAGCACCGTTGCCAGCTTTCTTTCCGCCAGCCTTCTTTCCAGCACCGGCGCCAGCTCCTGCACCAGCTCCAGCCTCGGTACCGTTGTTCGCAGCGTTACCAGCACCAGCACCGGCACCAGCGCCGTTGCCAGCTTTCTTTCCGCCAGCCTTCTTTCCAGCGCCGGCACCAGCTCCTGCGCCAGCTCCAGCCTCAGTACCGTTGTTCGCAGCGTTACCAGCACCGGCACCAGCACCGTTGCCAGCGCGGTTACCAGCTTTCTTTCCACCGGCCTTCTTTCCAGCTCCGGCGCCAGCTCCGGCGCCAGCCTCAGTACCATTGTTCGCGGCGTTGCCGGCACCGTTGCCAGCGCCAGCACCAGCACCGTTGCCAGCTTTCTTTCCACCAGCCTTCTTTCCAGCTCCGGCGCCAGCACCAGCTTCAGTACCGTTGTTTGCGGCGTTGCCGGCGTTGCCAGCATTGTCAGCGCAGTCGCCAGCGGCGTTGCCAGCGCCATTGCCAGCCTTCTTTCCAGCACCGTTGCCAGCCTTCTTTCCAGCTCCGGCACCAGCTCCTGCGCCGGCTCCAGTTTCAGTACCGTTGTTTGCGGCGTTGCCAGCGTTGCCAGCGTTGCCAGCGTTGCCAGCGTTTCCGGCGTTGCCCTTGCCAGCGCCGTTGCCCTTGCCGGCCTTGTTTCCAGCTCCGGCGCCGTCCTGGTTGTTGCCTTCTTGCTGGTTGTTGCCCTCTTGTTGGTTGTTTTCACCCTGCTGGTTGTTTCCGCCCTGCTGGCCCCCCTTGGCCTTTTCCTTGCCTGCACCAGCTCCGGCGCCATCCTGGTTGTTGCCTTCTTGCTGGTTGTTTCCGCCCTGCTGGTTGTTGCCGTTTTGGTTGTTGGCATTGCCAGCGTTGCCATTCTTGCCGTTGCCAGCATTAGCGTTGCCAGCGTTGCCAGCGTTGCCAGCATTGCCATTCTTGACATTGCCAGCATTGCCATTGCCAGCATTGCCATTGCCAGCGTTGCCATTACCGGCACCGCCGGCGGCACCACCAGCACCAGCCTGGCCTGCGGCGTCCTTGGCTGTAAAGTTGCTGAATCCTTGCTCCACCATCACCTGGGCCTGTGACAGGCCGGCGGCGTTGAAGGGTGTCTGCAGCGATTTCGCCGAGTTTGCATTCGCAACATCAGCGCCTCCAACGGCCGGGTCGACGAGGGGCACGATGCCTCGAAGCTGTTCGCTCGCTGGGAGGGCGGGGTCCGAGCACACAAACGGAACGCTGACTGCGAATGGGTTGAAGTTTGTCTCTGCCGCAACAAGGGCCTTGGCGGCATCGATAACTTGTTGGTCGGTACCCAGCTCTGTGAGCATCTTGTCTGCAATTGAAAGCTTCATGCAACGTTAGCAACAGGCCGTTGTAGTACGGATATCGTGACATACCTTGTCGCAGGGGCTAGCGGCAGCGAGAAGCGATCCAGGGACACTTCCAGCGATTGTGGCAGCAACGCCTGGGGCGCCAAAGCCGGCATCCCCGAGAGCCCTCACGGCGTCCACAGGCACCTGTTCCTGGCCAAAGCGAGCATCCACATAGGCGATCATCGCCAAGACGATGGTAAACTTGGAAAACGACATTTTGCTGACTTGATCCGGTCAAGTGGGACGTCCTTGCACAAAAGTATCAAAAGGAAAGAGATGGGTTGAAACTGCCGGCCAGCGGCTGAAAAGACCAAACCGACCTGGGCAGGAAAGAATGGAAGAAGTGAACGCGTTCACTGAACAGCGAGAGAGAAAGGAAAAGGCTGTGAAACCCAAAAAGGAAGTGCTTGAGGAGGTGTGTGGTGTGAGTGAATGTCGAGTCTTGGGACGAGGCAATCGCCTCTATATAGGAGCGCTGTGTGTATGCCGGCTCGTTTGATACAACTCTATTCCGTAGTCGATGGACGAAAATAGGACGAAGCCCCCCAAGTTTGGTTTATGATTCAGCTCTGGCGATCACACAACGGTCTCGCACTGATGGAGGCCCGCCCGGGCTCGGTTTACGAGCTCGCCTCCCATTGATCCTTGTGCAAGTACTCCATGATGGCGTTTAAGCTTATCCTCGAGTCGCTGCGTTCTCCAAATGCCATAGAAACCAGTGCGCAGGAGTCATTCTTCAGTCGCGATTGGCTGAAGCGTACGAAACTGCGACTCCGTCCCAACCTCTCCGTCTCGGGAGTGGTGATCCCGGAGTTGGCGTCTCATGATGTGCTCGGCTCTGCCCCTTGGCGCTCGGCACTGCATGCGATGTGAGGCTTTCCCTGATGAGGCTATGGTTCCATTTTTTTTTTTTACTCTCCCTCCAGGTATTTATTTTTTTGCAATGCAACGTCTCCTGCCACTTCGATTGTTCAGTGTTTTTTTTTTTTTTGCGCTGCGCTTCGAGGCGAGCCCTGGCCTCAATCCAACAGCTTAATAACAACTTTGTTTTTTTTTCTCATTGTCCTTTCGAACGATCTCGGTGTCCGACATCTTGTAACCGGCTGTAACGTTTCCGGGCGGTTGTGTCGTTCTCGAACTTCGTCTGATGCAAGTGCCGTCATGGCAGGACAGGGGTTGGACGGTTTGAGACAAGGCCCAAACCCCACAAGTTTGGTTAACCAAAATGGTCCGGATTGCTGCAACATCCATTTTGGACAACTTGAAACCTAGCCGAGAGCCCGCTTATTCATGATGCCAAGCCTGGAGAAATCGGTGCACGAGCTCCTTACCGTCAGCAATGTCGTCCGGGGCTGACCAAGGGGACTTGGGGACAGTATCAGAGCACCATAAGCGCCGGAGAAACCAACCCCTCTGTCTTCAGGTACCATGTCTCAAGTTTCCTCTGGTGGTAGAAACAGGAGATCTTCAAGTGACAAAGGCTTGTTCTCGCCAAGAGGCGGCGCTAGGAGTTCGGTTTGATCCAAGCTGGTGAAATCGTGAAACCAAAGGGAGCAGTCATAGACGTCGGAGCTTGGCGAGGCTGGCATTTCGAGCTGACCATCAGCCGCTGTTGGCAGGCTTTGTGTCGCAAGGCGTTGCTGGCGCAGATACTCCGTTGGCGTCACACCTACACACTTCTTGAAGACTCGGTGGAAGTGCCATTTCGACAGCCCTGTTTGCTTCGCCATCTGGCTCAGACTGAGTATCGGGCTTCCTTCAGCAGCTGCACAGGCCTCGTCCCCAATTGCTGGACTGGACCTGCCACGCACAAATGCTCTGATTTTCTGGACGGCTTGGTCTTCGGGCATTCCCCCGTCCACCTCCGGCTTACACCGTTTGCAGGGGCGGAACCCAGCTGCCTGGGCCTCGCGGCCGGTGGCATAAAAGGAGACATTGGCCCGACGCGCTAGTCGCGCTTTGCAGATCGGGCGGCAGAAAATCTTGGTTGTCTTGACGCCGTAGACGAAGAATCCATCAGCCAGGGCATTGCGAGACGCGACGGCTTGCCACTTCGAGTCATCGTCATCAAACGGGATGGTGGTGGGGTAGCCGTAGCTAGAAAGTGGTGAGAGAGACTGCGGTGTTGGGTACTCGAGGTCTGCCATTCTTAGTGTATTCCCTGTTGTCCGTGACGCCATTGTTTCGAGAGAGAGGAAGATATGTTATGTTGTTGTGAAGTTGAGTTTGAGAGCAGGTCCAACTCACATCCAGAGCAATAACGGAAAAGTGGGTCGTTGCCTTCAATGTGACCAATCAACTCGTGGCACTCACAAGTACCATGCTTGAAGATAACCTCACTATAAGCAGCATATAATTCACGGGTCTGGAGGTTTTAGGAGCCCGATCCTGATTTGGAAGTACCGATGCGGACAAATCTCCAAAGGCGGCGAAGCCAAGACAGAAGGAAACGTTGCGCAGTGACCAACCACCATCTTGAAGCTTGAGACAGGCAAGGTCCACCACGACGAGAAGCCCCTTGGTTCAATGCACTGATGATTCCCTGTGACCCTGATTTTGACTACATACCCGAATTGAATTTCTTTACATGATGAATGAGCATCCAGAGCCCATTCGTATCCATTAAACATTGCAAATCTCTCTTTCCTTAGTCGTCAGACGTGACTAGTCGGCCAAAAAACTCCCAGTCCAATCGATCCCCTTTCCACCTGTCCAGTCAATCACCCTTTTCCCGTCTCAGTCTCGAGTTTCCCAAGCGCGTCCACCAAGGCGACTCGCACCCGCTCTGTCGAGACCAGAGACGAAACTCAGTCTTCAGAAACGAAGGGCTTAATTGCCATTCTTGGGATCATTCACACCCGGGGGATAGGCCAAGGGTCCCCCCTTCGTGCCAATCGAATTCTGCCGGCTGGCACCCCTAGGAGGCGGGGAGGGGCTTGGAGGAGAGCTCTCCAACACAAATCGATACTCGTTGGCGTACTCCATGGGAGGGCGAGCGAGGGGGCTTGTAGAGTTGCCTGCTTGCTGAGGTGCCTGTTGGCGCCGGGGCGGCGTCGTGTAGCCGGCCGCGGCATTTCGGTTGGCGATCGACTGGCGGACCAAGCTATCAGAGGTGTCTGGGTTCGGGTTCATTTGAAAATTCCGAAGCATAGCTTCCTGTGCAACAACTAAACCCGGTCCGGTCGGTGGGGGAGGGTTTACACGGGGAAGCGAGTGAGGCTGGGTGTTGCTTGGCCCAGCACTCCCTTGTGGCTGTTGGATTGTTGCGGCGCCTTGACCGACGGCGGGCATTGCCAACTGAGGCCTGTCTGCCATATGTTGGTAGAGCTCGTATCTTCCTGACTGAACATCAGGGCTGACTGTTGGTGTAGGGTGGGCAGGGGGGGCAGAGGGGGCAGCAGCCTGGATCATCTGCGGTGCTGGTGATTGCTGCTGGGTTTGAATCGGCAAGCCCTGTCCTCCAGAGGCTGCATCAGTAGCTTGATTCTGGACAATTCCGCTGTTCGTGGTGTGTTGTAGATGTGCGATGTTCTGGGACGCCGCAGGCGTGGTTCCAGGCAGTTCAGTGGTAGCAGCGGGTGTACTTCTGGCATTGAGACGCATGCTTTCAGCTTGTAACCATTTGGCTTCTTCTTCGGAGATGATAGAGGCTTCTTCCTCGAAGGGCCGCTTCATGGGCGTCATTCGTGGCGCTCCAGGCGGTTTCTGTTCATCTTGATCGCCGCCAGGCGTAGGGGCAGGGTTTGGCGCACCACCCATAATGATGCAATCAGCAATTTTCTCCACTTCCTCCGGGCTATTTTCAATAGCAGGTTGGTTCATGGGTTGGGCGGGAGGAGCTGGCGCCTGTGTCGTGGCAGCGTTGGATGCTGAGGGGGCAGATGCTGAGGGGGCAGATGCTGAGGGGGGAGATGCTGAGGGGGCAGATGTTGAGCTTGCACTCTGGCGTGCAGGAGCGCCCGACCGAGATGGTCGTGGCCGTATAGCAAGAGATCCTTGTTGTGCCGTAGTAGATCTGGTTCCTGGGCGGGCTCTTGCAGCCGGGGCGTTGTTGGCCGAGGAAGCATTGGCCGAGGGGGTGTTGGCCTCTGCAGACTCGGTTTTGGGACCAGGTTCAATCTTCTTTCCGATCCAACGATCAATGACGCCAGCAATGGCATCGCTGTTCTTCTCAAGAAACATGAGATGGCCATTTCCATAGATTCTGTGATCTTCCAGGCGGACCCAGTCGACTTCCACTCCCGCCTGGATCATGAACATGCTTGTAGCTTGATCGAACACGGCGTGGTGACTGGCATGCGCAGTAATGAGCGCGTGCGGAACCTTCATCAAGTTCATCAGCTGGCGGACTTGGCCGGGTTCCGTTCCCTTGTATTCTGGATCTACGTATCCCTTTTCGGACCCCGGCTCCGCATGTCTCTGCAAATAACACATACTTCCCGGTTCTTGCTTGTAGCAACGAACAACGTCCAAAGGGCCCTTTCGTTCAGACCCAATGTCGTCGAAGGCGGGAGCAGGAGGGTCATATGTCAGAGCCACCTCAGATAGCCCATAATGGCGTACGTTTGGGTCGTACGTGACGTACGGGCTGAACCACTCTTTATGGCCATCTCCGGTGAGCGAAGTGCCAAATGGTGGGCCTTCGGGTTCGATAGCAATGACACCTGCCACCAGTTCAGGTGCGATGTCATTCGCTAGGTAAGACATAGTTGCTCCTGATCCGTGGCCCACAAGAATAGCCTTTCCGATCTTGGTGAGGAGAGCCTTGAGGGCATCTTGGGCAAGTTGCTGTCGCTCGTAGGTTGTCAAATTCAACGATACGAGGCTTGCACAGTAATTGGTGAATATCTCGTCACCTCGTTGCCCAGTCTATAGTTGTCAGTTCGGCAATCCGGAATATCAGGAAACGGCAGAGACTTACACCCGGCCATTGGCTGTGAAGATGCGCCGTCTTGTGGTGAGGTGGGAACACCCCCCCTGCTGCGGGTGCCTTTCCTGGTGCAGTAAGACGGCTTTCAACCCAACTTGCGGTGATGGACTTGGAAGTATTGTGCAGTTCTCGGAAGAAATGATGGTTGCCCGTCAGAAAGTTTGATCGGCCGCTGGGTGGGAGGTCGACGATGTAGACCACGTAACCTTTACCGACGAAGTACGATGCCCAACCCGGGGCTCCGTCAGGTTTGGTGTTCCAGACCTTGATGCTATCAGTATGGAGAGACGTTGCAAGAAGGCTAGTTATACAACATACCTGGCCTGTATGATAGTCACCATGTACCAGAATGATGGGATAGGGATGGCGCGGCTTCCTGGGCTCAAGTCGCTCGACGTACATTTGGCCAACGATGTGAGTGACCTTTTCAAGAGCAGCACCCATCGCCCAATCACAGTTGACAAAGAAGTTTGAGCGGAAACAAGAGATTTCCTTGTATCTTACGCCGCCACGCTGCGGCCCTGCCTTGGGCGGAGCTGCGGTTGGTGGTCCTGCAGTGGATGGTCCTGCAGTGGATGGTCCTGCAGTGGATGGTCCTGCAGTCGACGGTACTGCAGATGGAGGAGCAGCAGTTGGCTGAGCAGCAGTTGACGGAGCAGCAGTTGACGATGCTGCAGTTGAACCCGCTCTAGTTGACGCCGCTCTAGTTGACACCGCTGCAGTGTGCGGCACTCCTGTGGGAGTGCTGTCCTTCGCAGACGACATCTTGATCGAGGTGAGAGTTGCAAGATCTGCAATTCAACTCTTCAGGATATTTTATTTGGTCACGGCTGTGTATACCACCTGTTCAGTTTCGTTCGTGAGTCAGTTCTTCCGTCCTCGTGGAGTTGGCTGTGTTCGCGGACGAGAGAGTGTGTCAACGCGAACAGCGGATGGTCCAGGTGAATCCAGGGGGAGTAGAAATACCCAGAGCTCAGGAAAGAAGTAAAAAGGGTGTTCTTGTTGGTTATCTTGATGATGCAGAGATGTGTGCCGACCGTGGTCAACACAAACGAGACGGAGAAATCAAAACGAGGCATCAAAGCCCGAACCGCCATGAAGAGGGAGAGGGAGAGATCATAACAAAGCAGGGTGATAAAGTGAGTGTTGTTTGAGAGGAGGATGTCGGACTGCTTGCCAGCTGGCAACACTTCCGTGCCGGAGACCAGCCTGGGGGCGGGACTATAGGCAGTGCTAGGAGGCAGTGGGCAACGCACCGGGCAACCAGGGGGCTGGGACTCGACCTCGAGGGAAAACAAGACCGTAAGTGTTCTGAAAAGTAGTTTTAGGGCAATGTTTTGTTATTAATTTAATATTTGATGTCCAGAATCTAGTCGTGGCTCTCTAGATGTGCCCGTGGTCCTCCTCAAACCCGCATCGGCGCGCACTGCCCAGAGATATTGTCGCCCTTGGGCGGCCGGTAAGCCACCACCCACGCCTTCACCTCGAAAACCCGCCTTCTTCCATACCCATCAGGGTCTTTGGTGATGTGCACGAAGCCTGGCACGACCGGTAGCCGCACGATGTCGCCGCTGCTGTCGTTGTGGGCGGCTGGCCCTTGGATCGCGACAACCTCGACGGCCTCCTTTCCGAGATGCGAGATGCGCCGCTCCCTGTTGCTCTTGTAACGCGTGCTCAAAGGGCTGTAAAGCTCGTACTTCACGTTCGGGGGCCTCTCCTGCATCACTGCCTGTAGTCGAAGGGCGATGCGGCATGCTTCCTCCAGTTTGCCGGCGACTCGACCCAGGTTGCCTCGCTCTTGGCAATGCTCCTCGACATTCAGGATGGGCTTGAAGAACGCAAGGATCCATCTGACAGCTTTCTCCACGTGCTGGTCCCCGTTATTCTCCACCTGTGGGGAGTTGAACATGGCGTCCTCCAGCATATTCCACATCTTGGCCAGAATCGTGTAGCGAAGGCACTCGTTGATCCCGCCAGCCTTGCTTGCCTGCTGCACGTGGAAGTCTTGATCCAACATTATGAAGAAATTCATGGAGTCGGCTCCGGAAAACATCGAAGGGGACGGCTTGCTGGCTATTTTGTCGAGAATCATGTCTCCAAACGCCAGGTCCCAGAGCACATGTCGAAGGCTCTCGAACAGCCGCACCACTCGCATCTTGTGGTTGTATTCTTTCGGACTCATATCCGGTCCTGTGTAGTGCTTCAGATCGGGTTCCAGAGGCGCTTTGGTCCCTTCTTCAAACTTCACGCGTCCGCCGCTCTGCTTGAGGGCCTCGGAAACTTGCGACTCGATTGTCTTCAGCTGATGGTGGACTTGTGCAGCTTGCTCGACAATCCGATCCAACTCTCTCAGGTCCATGATGGACTGATCGAACAGGTGGCTGTATTTGTTGGTGTGGTCATTGGCGGGGGTAACTCTACCGTCTACATTACCAGGGGAGTTCAGGATTCTCTCACGACGCATCTCTGACGACGCCAGCTCTTCAACACATGCTTGTACGCTTCCACATATTTTTTTCGCCCCTGTGGCAAGGCTTTCAAGGTATGCAACAAAAGGTGACAGTGGATTCTGGGGCAGCATAGTGGGCGGCAAACAATGTAAACGATTGCGCTCGTGCGGCATGACATGGTACAAAAGAAGAGTAGATTTCCTGGCTCTGGTCTTTATACTCTGCTCAGAAGCAAGCGGAAAAGGCGGTTGTCACGTTACTCCATGTTCTGGAGGTGTTCAGCAGATATTTGCTGTTCTGAATCGCCCTCTCTGTGAGTCACTTGGTGTTCTGCGAGGTTTGACAAAGCCCTCAGGCAGCATCTCCAACAAGAACAAAGGATAGCTAGCGGTGTTTCCACGCACAGGAAAGGCGATTTTTTCAAGTTCCCCCTTGGAAACCCCTATCTGGGACGACTTTCGGGCATTCCGCTGACAAGAGCCAATATGTTGCCTAGGTACTGTACACGGTCGAGATTTTGGGCCGGAGGCCGCCCGCCCAGCCCGTCCTAGCGATCCAACATCGAGAAGCCATCTCAAGCTTTACTATTTCGAAATACACATCATGCCGACTTTTCCTTTTTCTTGCACAAAGAACTACCATGGCACGAGATAATATATCGATGACCGCATACACCCCAGGTTGTGGCAGGTTGATGATTTGTTCCGGAAATCGATGCCACAAAATGCAAAAAGTCAACAGCCATGATATTCAAAGGGTATCCAAAAGCGCCGACTACAACTGCGTTCACTTCACTCATCCCTACTTGATCATCCATCGTCGTCAGCAGCCCTTTGTTATAGTCCGAAGAACGCTACGGCCGCCATGCCCACAACCCAGACAGCGAGTCCTCCACTCTCCTGCATCGACCCCGAATTTCTGCTGGCGTTGCCGGAATCCTTTGCGTTGGCGTGCGAAGACTCGTTATCGGTGAGGTACGTGTTCTGAAATACCGGCTTGCCGTCCTTGGTGCCGTTGATGCTGGTGCTGTTCTCCTTGACGAGGCTTCCCTCAAACGAGAGACTGACAGATAACGTCAGATTCCAACGCTTGGCCCATGTGGACGCCGGTGCCTCCAGGTCGGCTTGTGTGAGATCCTTCTTTCTATACTCTAGTTGCTGGAATTCCGAGCTCTCGAAGGCGCTGTACTCGGCTTCTGCCAGACACTCGGGTCGCCGCTCGCTTATCCAGGGGTTGGCCTTGTCGAACTTGTCGCTCATACTCAGGGTCATTGAGTCGGCGCCAATATTCTTCATTTCGGCCTTGGTGCCCTTATTCAGCCAGAGCGTCGGCGTCGTCGTGTTCCGGTACTTGTTGCCCCTGGGTATCAGGCTTGGCGGCTGGAACTTGTCGTCCTCGAGTTTTGACGACTGGTTCTTGTTGCAGACGTCGCTCAGAGTGAAGTAGTTGGTTGAGTACGTCCAGGCTTCGTAGTCATCGTTCCAAAAATTCCTCTGGGCTCCGGGTGGGAACTCGACGTACTCAGCAGTAGCCGAGAAGGTGTTGTCCTTTTGAGGCTGGACCTCTGTCTTCCAGTACACCCGCGTCTCGCCCGTGGACGGCTTCAGAGGACTCACCGCGCCATCAGTCATCTCATACCACGGATTCAGCTTGTCCGTGTAGCACCAGTTCCCTTTGACACTAAAGTCGCTCGATCTAACATGGACCCATCGCTGAAAAAGGTCCAGAAAGACGACATTGCTGTTGTTGGTCTGGTCAGCCGGCGGGAATGCCAGCAGCCGCCAGTGGATAGGGTTCGTGTCTTTCTCCTCCCCCGTGGGTCCGACCAACAGCAGGGCCGGGTAGCTATACTCCTTTGGCTCGCCATCATCGTTCTCGCAGGCATTGCCGCTCGTCTCCCAGGCTGTGTTGCCAGTGATGTGGTGTTTGATGGTCAAGGTGCCGTTGTAGTACAGGCCCGGCTGGCCATACGTCAGCTGGCGTTCCTCCAGTACGCTACACGAGCATGTATCGAGCCCGCAATTGTTGAATCGGTTAGGCTCTGGGTTAACCATTCCACAGTTGCCGAAGGGGTTGCTGCCTCCGCTTGAACTGCTTCCGCCGCTATTGCTACTCCCGTCAGAGCTGGATCCGCCGCCGCTGGAGTCGCCGCCTGAACCACCTCTCCTAGCGCCGGCCACGAGATTTGCAGACCAGAGAAGCGCCACGGCACCCAGCCAAGTCTTTGCCAGCATCGTTACGGCATTCGCGGGTGTTGCTGTTGTTGTAGATGCCAAGATTGAGGCATCGAGAGCGTGCATGCGCCATTCTTATCAACACTGGGCGGGTGCGCGAGGGCCCTTCAGCTCGGCAGGGGTTTGCATCCTGCTCGTTGCCTGACATGCGAAAGCTGGGCCGCAACTTTTTGCTCTTAGCCTGTTCCATATATTGTCTGGCCCGTTGTAAGCCTCGCACAGATGCCCTGATTCGGCGCTCCGGCGAATGAGACTCATCATCGCAGCAAGGTCAGGCAGTATAAATGGGAAATTAAGAATGGATCAAAAACAAGCTTACCCGGACAGTTGTTTCCATGACGGTGAATATATGTCAAGAGTGCCCTCAGAAAGGGTACTCAACAAGGAGTTTGCATGGAAGTCTTCGCGTAATTGAATTCACTGTTCGGATAACTTAAATTGAGTAAGGATAGAAAGACGACCGGGGCTGTAAAGGGAGGCAATGAAGTATGTCATTGAGAATCCATGCCCAACAGCGAAATATCACATGGGCAAGCCGATGAGACGCAGTCAACGCTTCCAAATCTCAGTTTTTGGATGCCAGAGATCCTAACAGGTCTTGGGCAAGCAACATAGCAACCGCCCAGCATCACCGCGAAAACGTGTGAATAGTAGATTAAAGCAACTCCTGCAACACGCATAGCCATCCACACTTGCTGTTACCCTTGTCATATTTCGTCATTTTTCGTCCATTCAACCGCCATACAATTGACTGCCATGAAAGCAGGCCCTGGCAGGTCGCTCCTCTTAGACAGACGCAACGCCTACAGAGAACACTCGTCCACTCTTAGACAGGAGACACCGGCTCGGGCATATCGTCTTTCATATCCGGCACCCAGCCCTTTGGGCGCTCGCTGCCCCTCACGACGAGCCCGTAACCCAGCTTCTCGACCTTCTTGACGCTCTGCTGTGCGGCGCCCATCTTGCCGCGCCAGTCCTTCGTAGGCACGGCGGGCAGCATCTCAAAGGCGCAGCCCAGCTCCTGGATGTCGGCCAGGATGTTGCGGTCGCCGTTGCCGGCCAGCTCGCCGGCCTGGGCCGTCGTCACGGTGGCGAAGCGCATCAGCTCGCCAAACAGGTCGAAGACGCCGTACATGTAGTCGTGCGTCGTGAGGAGGATGTCGGCGGGCATGGCAGCCTGCGACGCCGCCGGGGTGATGAGCGTCTGGTGGCGCAGGTAGTGCAGGAAGGACAGTGCCTCGACGAACTCCTCGAGGCAGCGCAGCGGCGACGTGTAGCGGTAGCGGTTGATGGACTGCAGGTCCGGCGCGATGCCGTTGAGCAGCGTCGCGATCTCGGCGAGGCGCGTGTCAACGTCCTTTTGGGTGTGGGGCGGCAGGTCTGCGTTTAGATTCTTCACCCTTTGCACGTTGGGATGTGAGTGAGCAGGTGATACAAGATGATACAGCCAGGCCGGCTCATGGCATGATCAATTGCTTACCTCTGCAGGGCGAAGATGCTGTAGCAATGTTAGCACTTCATACCTAGAATTTTCCGAGAGTAAATATGGCTCACATCTTCTTGCTGTGCGCCGTGACATCGCGCGACGCCTTGATGATGCGCTCACGGCGGTCATGATGCTCATCCAGCTCATCCCGGAAGCCCTCAAACATATCGTGGAAGCGGCCCCGGGGCCCTGCCTGCTGCTGCCTGCCGCCGCCGGGTCTCTTTTCCCGGGCGTTTCCGTCGCGGTCTCTCTTAACGCCTGCCGACATTGTTCAATTCCCGGTTGCTGGTGGGACAAATTCTCCGAGGTTGGTGTTTGGCCGCGATGATGTTCAGAGTCAGTTTGAGCGGGTCCCACCAGTGCAGCGACCGGTGCAGGGGGGTCTTCCGCTGGACGGCGTGCGCGCGGCCCTGGAAAATCGAGCCTCTCCAGCTAGCTCCCGCAACGCGTCCCGCGCCAGTTCCGGCTACTGCTCTTGTGATGACCAGCCCAGCACTGGAGGAGCATCCATCAATATTATTCCCAGGGAAAAGACAATTCAGCTTGGGGGCATCAAGCCATGAGTAGAGCTCTGCACATCCTCTCCCCTAGTTAGCCTCCGCATCGTCAGCCTTGCTTGGCATCCATCATCCGCTCATCCCATCCCATCTCATCTCATCTCATCGCCAAGCTGGCCTCATCGCACGCCACACCCTCCATCAAGAAGCCTCAACCAGGTATCCCCCCCCCCAGGCCAGGCAGCTCCCTCGCTCTCCCTCGCACACACAGACTCCATCATGCTCTCAATATCCCCTCTCCTGCGGCCCGTCCCGCTCTTCCTCATCGCCCTCGTCCTCCGCCTTGTCCTGCTCGTCTACGGCCTCTGGCAAGACGCCAACTCGGCGCTCAAGTATACCGACATCGACTACCTCGTCTTCACGGATGCCTCGCGCTTCCTCGCCGCGGGTGCCAGCCCCTATGACCGCGACACCTACCGCTACACGCCCCTCCTTGCCTGGCTGCTCCTCCCCACCACCCGCTTCTTCTCCTTCGGCAAGCTCGTCTTCGCCGCGGCTGATCTGCTCGCGGGCTGGCTGATGCTGCGTGTGCTCCGCCGCCGTGGCATCCCGGAGACGGCAGCCGGCGGGTTCGCCGCGTTGTGGCTCTGGAATCCCATGGTGGCCACCATTAGCACACGCGGCAGCTCAGAGGGCCTGCTCGGGGTCCTGACCATGAGCCTGCTCTGGGCCGTAGAGGAGCGCCGCGTCAGCCTCGCTGCTGTCCTCCTGGGACTGTCGGTACACTTCAAGATCTATCCCTTCATCTACGCACCCGCCATTGTGTGGTGGATGGATTCTGAACGCCTCGGAAAAGCCAAGTCCGCCAACCAGACGCCTGGCGTCGTGCAGAGTCTCATTGACTTTTGCTCCATTCAGCGTGTCAAGCTGGCCGTTATTAGCCTGGCAACCTTCATGGGCCTTAACGTGCTCATGTATTCCATGTAAGTCGGGCCGCTTCAACAACCAAAGCCTCTTATTGTTGGAACCAAACTCACCTCCTTCCAGGTATGGCGAGCCATTCCTCATCCACACTTATTTCCATCACGTTACCCGTATTGACCATCGTCACAACTTCTCGCCTTACAACATTTTGCTCTACCTCAACTCGGCCATCCCCTCGGAATCCTCTCTTCGCATGGAGTCTCTCGCTTTCCTGCCCCAGCTGCTTCTCTCCTGCGTCCTGATTCCGCTTGCCATTGCCAAAAAGGACCTGGCTACGTCCATGATGGCGCAAACCTTCGCTTTTGTCACCTTCAACAAGGTGTGCACATCTCAGGTATAAACTCTCATCCCAGCTTGACTTTAGGGTGATTGATTCTGACGGCGGTGATTAGTATTTCCTCTGGTATATGGTCTTTCTCCCCATGTATCTGCCCAACTCGTCTCTACTGCGGAACCCCAAGCTAGGAATCACCGCCCTGTTGCTATGGGTCGTCTCGCAAGCCGCATGGCTGCAGCAAGGCTACCAGCTCGAATTCCTAGGTGTTAGCACTTTCTTCCCAGGAATGTGGCTGGCGTCATTGGGCTTCTTTCTCGTCAATTGTTGGATATTGGGACTTATTATTAGTGACGGGATTCAACCTCGAGCTTTGGCTGGCGCGAAGCAACACCAAGAATAAATGCGGCACCCGCTTTTGGACTACTGTAACAATAGAAATGAGTGCAGCATATAGATGAACATGTTCAAAAATGTAATAAGAAACACATTCAATTTCAGTTTTCAGATTGTCTGCGCGTATGTATTGGCTGTCATTATGGCCCGTGGTAAAGCATCACAGACCTACCCTAGTCACCCACTGAATCCCTAGCCACTTTGTCAATCAACACAACTCACCTCAAAAAGGCTACAAAACAAAAACAAGAACAAAAACAAGGACCCCCAAAATTCTTGCCTTCAAATCACCGACATTTGCCACGTGCGCGAGGAGCTTCCAGTGATTTGTTCGAAAATTGCATCCGGTCATTATTATTCAACATAGAAATCCAAGGAGGGTATATAGCTGTCTGTTCCCCTAATAAAGACCACCTAAGCTTCATCATGATGGAGGAATTATGGCCTCGAAAAATCCATTGCGTAGTGGCTCTCAGCCCGAGTCCCTTGTATGTATCCATGCGCCCCCAAACTCCCCGCAAGCCCCGTTCCCGCCCAATTGCCTGGGTATGTGGACATTGACCGCAAATGTGCTGCTCAGAGCTTCCCTGCTCACATCCTTGAACGCCCTGAAAATCAGAAAAAAAAATCAAATCATGTCCATATCGCTGCCCGAACCCTGTACCCAATCTATGCCAGGGCTCTGCCAGCCAATTCGTCGCGTCTCGGTTCCCGTATCTCACAACGACCTCAAGGCTGCTTGTTGCACTACTGAATCGTGATCCCTGTTGCCAAGGAGCGGTAGTTGGCGAGCTTCAGCGACGTTATTCGTGTCCGTGGAGATTCGGGAGTGATGACCATCCTCCCATCCTTGTTGTAGACAATGTTGCCAAAAGTCTCGCTTATCTCGGGGAAGCACGCATCGGGGCGCACGCGTGCCATCTCGGCCAGGATGCTGCTGCTCCAGACACCGGAACAGGCGCCGTCGCGCATCAAGAAGTACGGGTTCAGGGGGGGTAGCACCGAGTCTGAGGCTTTCGTTAGCGGGACTTGACTATACGACTTTGGAAAAAGCGATAAAGCTATACGCACCAAGATCTACGAAGCGGATCCTCAAGTAGGTCACTTCGGTGAGCTTCTCCAACGCCCGGATGCCCGACAGGACCAGCCTCTCGAACGCATCAATAAAGCCCATATCCTGGATGCCCGAGCCCGATTCGTGGAAGCTCGTGTGTCTGCAGCAATTCTTTACCGTCAGATCGATGGATTTGAGCCTCGAAGTGCGAGGGTCTGTCGAGCGCATGGCCATTTCGAACAAGTGGTGACAGACACGACCAGTGTATGCGAAATGCTCCAGCGAGGGAAGCGTCCCCGCCATCCTGGTACAGACGTGCGTCTTCTGGACGACCTTGGAGTAGAAGGCCGGCATAATCACCTCGCGTCGATAGTCGCTCTCCAGGCAAATGTTCAGGCTCGTAATTTTGTGGGGAAGCAAGGGAAGGAAATCGGACAGGGTTATGTAGCTCTTTGACTTGGGTTTGCTGTAGGAGCCCTGCCACTCGGTAAGGCTGGGCAAGGCATCCAGTATCGCTGTGAAATCATCGTTGGACCGCATCAGATTCCACTGGCCCCGGGTCACCAGGGTACGCACGGATTCGAGCGCTGGCATTTTCCGGTGCTGGCCGCCGTCACTCGGTTGGCCGTGGAAATGAGCCACCTTGGGCGCTTTCCTCCTCTCTCCGCCCTCGAGAGTCAAGACCCTTGTCTGCGGCAACGCCTGAGCAACAAAGCGGAACACTTCATCCAATGCACAATTATTGGCAGGCAGCGTGTACGTTGCATTCGTAAGCCCCTCCATGGTCACTGTGGGAAGAGAGAGGGTGTTTGATAGGGCCAGTGGGCCATAAGTCGGTTGGAACACGGGGAACCAAATCTCGATGTGCTTTACGTAGGTCTGTAGATGCTCATTCTGGGCGAAGTGGAGCATGGCGTCGTCAAGGCAGTCTATTGTCGCCTTCAACTTGACATGGCGGTAGAGGCGCTGCTGGATCAAGGTCCGCCAGGTCTCGTCGATCAGGGCCAACTCTGTCAGTTCTCTTCTCCTGGAGTGCCGCAGCGCTGTTCCCCAACTTCTCGTCACACTAGACACGGACATTGAACTCCGAGATGTGGTGGATACTCGGTAGCCGAATAAGTGATCGAGGATAGCCTCATGAACCTCGATTGGGAGTTGAGTGAAGCCCGTGACAGGTTCGGGGTAATGTCGCTGATCGTCGACTGGGGTTGTGGGCGACGACGAAAACGGGTGCCACTCAAAGGCGCAGGCAGGATCACGCAGACAGCATGACTTGGACGTTCGGTGGTCGGGATGGGGGAAGGGCGTGCTGCTCGGCCGAGTGGGTGGCACGAAATCGTTTGACTTTGTCTGTTCATGCGACGGGCTCGCAGACCCGGGGGAGACGGGGTTGGAGGTGGTATTCAGCAGCGTGGGTGACATGGACGAGGCCATGATGGAGGCGAACTCGCCGTCCACGTCGTCATGTGCGGCGGCTTGACACGGCCTCGGGGCATCGTCGAGGACGGGGAGGAGGGCTGCGCAGAGGGAACCGGAGGGGCCCGAGGTGTCGTCACTGGTGTCCATGGAATCGGGCACGGAGCGTGCCATGTTGTCGACTGGCAGTTCAAGACTCTCCATATGGTGGTGTCGAGGCCAGCGGCTCGGTGTGCATTTCAAACGGCCGGCACCGCCAGATGCGAAGGGCGGCAAGGGCGGCGGCGTATTGGCGATGTGATGTGTGTGTGTGTGTGTCGAGAGATGAGACGCGGGAGGCGCGGCGAGAAGGAGGACTTGAATTCCAGCCAAGCGGCCGCGGCGGTACGAGAGGGAAGTAATGTACGGGCGTAATTAGAGAGAGATGAGAGTCTGCCGTGATGGCAGCGAAAACAGGAGACTTGGGTCCGCAGGGAGGAGAATCGCAATCAAACGGAGCCGGCTCCAACGCCAGGGTTTGGATGGAGGAGGCCAGAGGGAGGAGGCGAGGCGAAGCGAGGTGAGGTGAGGCGGCACGGCCCAGTAGTAGGGAAATGGCTTCAGAGGCGGTCGGGTGAGATTATGATTTGTTTAGCGGGCAGCCGCCAATTGTTATTGCCTTAGTATCTTATCCTATAACTGCCCGCCCGTATGAGCACGACCCCGCTGTCATCTCTGATTGCCTTGAACCCAATGCTCGGATGCCTCAGCCACTGCCACAACGGCTTCTTCCCAAACACAAGTCCGCCCTGCCGGCCACAGGCTGCCACTGCGTAGTGGCAGAGCGTGGCAGAGCGTGTACGGCTTCTCCCGGCCTGCGAGAGAGCGAGAGGGCGACACCGAGGCATCTGGCATCTGGCATCTGGCACCACCCGCTCGTCGGGAGTCATTATCGATCGAGGTGGCTATCAAGTGATTGGACTCATGATGCCGTGGCTGGGGGGGACCGGGCCACCGGCATTGCTTGGCTCGTGATGGCAGTGGGCTCTGGTGTGGCAATGACGGCCTGATGCTGTCAGTCATCAGTCGCTTCACTCTTGGCCAAAAAGCCCCAGCCTGGCTCGTCCAGCACTCGACAAGGCCGGGCATAATGGACACACTCTCGCATTACGACTAATTACTGCAGCGTGCATCGGGCTAGATGCCCAGGCTGTCATCTCCGGTCCCTGCAGCACTTTACGCGCTGCCACGACTCGCCAGCGCGGCGTTTTATTGGGGTCGCGTGCCAGCTGAGCGGGGCATCCTTTTGATGAGCATACTGCTACGATAGTGCTAATTCAGCAGTACTTCAGTAGCAGCACATGGCTGAAGGGCGCGATGCACTCTCATCGCCGCATTTGTATTGAAAAAAGTTGTGGTATATTATATTCAACATTAGATGCCGAGATTTAGGTTCTTGACTGATGGCGCAGAGTTTGCATGCTATTGGCAGCACATGATGCGCCCTCGGCCTCGTTGATGTACGTATCCGGAGAATGACTTTGGTGTGTTAGCGGGAACTGCGGTGTTTAGCCTCACTTATGCGCACTAGCTAGCAGTCCTATCTAGCGACGCCATACTACTCCGTATAGCATCGCATTTCCTTGGAATGCCACGGTAAAATGACACACCACAATGCGGCCTAGCAGGTTTTGGCTGGCTTCAGTAGTTTCTGTGCATATCCCGCTGGTTTCTGGGCCAATAACGCGAGAGGGCCGAAATCCGGTTGCTCGCATCATTCACGCATTTACCGATACAACGGGAATTGCTAGCTGATGGATTACGAGTGTCTCCATGCGCAAAATCTTTTTTGCGGCCCCGGCCGCGTGGATGGGCGACTCGTCATGAGGCACAAATAGCCACAACAACAATCCCCGTTTATGGTTGAGTGGCCCGCATCGACAATAGAGGGGGGCACCAAATGGTCTGTTCGAGGAACATCCGTTCCCCGCTAGATCCTTCAGAAACAGTTCCTTTGACGGGAAAACAACAATTGAGTAACGTTGAGAACTGATACCCTTGACGCACGGTGGATAAGCCAGTCCCCATCGTCTACCTCAAACCTAGGACTCTTGTAAGCCACCAGTCAGCCATGCTGATTGGCCAGTGCTGCCCAAAGCTCTCCTGGGCTTTGTCCATGATGGTTTCAAAGCCGGAAACACAACCTGCCTCACCTGTGAGTCTGCAACGATAGGAGGTTAGATTGTCTACCGAGACGCACGAACCACTTCGTGAACAGCCTCACCGTGCAATGGAGAGCGTTTATCGACGAACTGGCGCCCTCAGCATCCTGCGCATTGCGCGCAGTCCAAGATCCCGCGCTCTCGTCCATCCATCCCTATCCTGGCCTCCATCGGCTCATCCGTGGAGGCGACGGACCATGTCCAAACAGCCGGCCTCCCACGGGCGAGTCTGAGACGCTACCCATCGGGAAGTGGCTCATCGCAGCTGGGAGCGGATGACGACGCGTCTGTGGTTGGACGGGTTTGGAACCTGCCAGCCTTTGTGTTTTGATGCCGTTGCACATAAGCGCGTGGCCTTGGCTGGAACACAAACGAAGTTGAGCTGAAGCGCGACAAAGGATTAAACGAAACTGCTTTGTTGTCTCCGTCCCCAGATCTAGAGCGCTCCCCCGTGTCTCAACCACCTGAGGCACGTAAGCTGGGGGCTACCTCAGATGTCTAACTTAGGACTCCAGCATTAGGCTACGGCGGAGCGTCGATGAAGCATACGGAGTAGACGACACCAAAACGCCACGTTCAGGCGTTTACACGTTTGTGGCTTTGCTAGAGGGGAGGGATCCCATTGCCATGATGCTGGCCCGTCATCCATGTCTGTAAACCAAGGAAACAGCCTCCGGGCTAGCCGATGCTGAGAAACACTCGGAGCAGCATTTCTCGGATTTTGTAGCATCCCATCTTCTACTCCGTAGTACCACAACTGTTGAACCTTGCTGCTGGTAATCGGCTCATGGATTCCTGGGGGTCGCTGTTCGATTCAGGGCCCCTTGCCTTTCTGGGAGAGACGGGAAGGCTGTGAGTGGCGCCTGCCATCTGGTTCCTGCATCGCGGAGCTGGGATTGCTGATAGCTGCACTATGTACGGTGCCGATACCCCGGCCTCGCATCCAGACAGCAGCAGGTCTAGGCCTTTTCTTGCATCATCGGAATCTTCCAGCACACACCGCACAGCGCAACAGCAAGCGTTGAGGCCTTCGCTTAGACGCCTAGACGACCAGGAGCATCATGACAAGGCGTGCACATACCAGCTTGCAAGTTGCCATCCCAATCGAGCTTTGTCGGCCGGCCCCAGGCCCTGGGACCCATGTCTTTGACCCTTCCCTGGCCCGTGCCGTCCCTCATGGACCCATGGACACACCAGAATCCGATACAGAGCCATCAACAACCCCAGAACCTCGACGAGACATACGGGGCTGTCGTTACGGGGTCATACAGAGCAACTCACCTATCGTCCTTGGCTTGGGAGGGGCGAGGGGCGGATAATCGGCGCTTCTCGTGCATGTTCAGAGACGGGTAGGTGCATGGATGGGATGGAGATGTCCCCTTCAACAAATGGATGCGGCCAAGCGCTTGAGCTTGGTTGCTGAAGCGCGCGCCTTGGTCGAGACGCTTCAGAGACGGGACCGTGCAGAGGTTCAGCGGCTCAGCGTCTGCCCGCCAAATTGATGTCCGCCAAGTCAGGACGTGCCGTGATGCGGAAGATCAAGCAGCCGGAGCGCCAACACAGGACGACGTGACCTGAGGAGCCGACAGCCAACCAAGCCCTGTCCCGCGTTGCGACGTCAGACGGGCCTTGTCAACGCACAACTCCCTTGCCTGCGGTTTCAAGTGCCCCCAGGGCCAGTGGTACGGAAAAATCAAGGGGGCTCCACCAGGCAAACCTGCCAGAGACGGTCGGCCCTGTCCCCTCCTGTCAGTGGATACCACACTGTGAGTGGCGGGAGACTTTCTGACTTTCACAAGGCCTCCCACTACGATGTCGCAACACTAGATACCCGCCAATCACACAGCGGGGTGCCCGACCAGGGGCTGCCTAACCATACCGGAGGGGTTTCGGATTGACTGAGCGAACGGAGGAAACAGTTGCATTAAAACCTCCCGCCCATGATTGTCAATGCGAGACGAAGTCGGCACAAGAAACATGTTCATGCTGCGCGCCATAGGAGTGTTATGCCGTGCTGCACACAGCTCTGTCGCATTGCAAGCCCAGTCTGTTGTGGCTTGGAGGCTTAGGCAGCACAGCACGCACTGCGCTGGGCTGTAGCGAGTGTGGCCAGCCTTGGGGCCGTCAGGGGTCGATCGACAGACAGTTCCCGTACCAAACTGGATCCTTCCCAGCGCTGGACTAGCTGTTTAACCATAGACCTAGCGGCCGTGGAAGTGTTGACGAAGCTAGCCCACGTTGCCTCCAAGCGTCCCGAGTCCTGGCCCTGACAGCACCCCCCCACCATACACCTCACCAGCAGGGCGGTACGCAAGTCGAGATGCAGCGCAGCCAGAGCTACTGTATTACGAGTCCAGCCTACGCGTCGGACCTGGCTCCTGGCCGGCTTGTCCAGCACCTTGGCGAGGAGCCGATAGCCAGAGGCCCTGCCAAGAGGTCCCATACCCCCGAGTCTCTCCACCATGGACCTGCGGTGCTCCAGACTGGCGACGAAGCCTTGGCGCTTATTGGCTGCTCCAGCACCGTGGCGGCGGCTGCAGATCTGACAACGTCCTGTCTCGTCCAACAGATGCCAGATCAGCTCTGCGCATCTGGTACTTAATATTATGACCCACGAAGCAGCGAGCGGCGGTTGCACGCGGTGGTATTCGGCGCGACTTGCGGACAAAGAAACGAGCCGCCTCTGTGCAGACGAGACGAGGGACGAGAGTGAACACACAAACGAACAACTAAACAGAAGGCGTCCCAGACTCATCCCAGCTTGGGGAAGCAAAACGAGCGAGTGGCCCGGCGCGACAATGCCAATGGGCGAAGCAGAAACCCTCGTCCCCAGCTTTCGTTTCGCCTGCCATTGTTTGAGACCCATGATGGCCTCTACTGGTCGTATACAACAGCAGCCCCAGGCAGCGTGCTATCGCTGCACCTCGCATACCTCGGGCTTGGCTCAGTGTGTTGCGGGAGGCCTGTGTTTCAAGGTCACTTGGCGGCAAATCTCCAACCTTGGTCCAACGCATTGATACACAATTACGGGGTGTGGCGGCAGCCCCGCCGGCCCCTGTCGCTGCAAGGCGAGGCCCATGGCCCACCTAGTCCGGTGGTCCCTGTCCCTGCTCTAGCGTCTCTACGTCTTGGTTCGCTGCCAGGGTGCCGTCTTGCGGCTCTCCCAAAACGCTGTTCTCCTGCTCAGTGGCCGGACCACTTCCATAAAACCCATACCCGTCCCTCCTCCTCGGCCGTTGATCGGTCCCTATTCCATTCTGTTCTTCAGATCGTGAAGGATATCCTTGACGGTTCTCTGATTTGTTGATTTTCCTTTCTCTCCTTCCCCGTATTCCTATTCCCTCTTTGAGCTGCCAGTCAGTCTCTCTACTGTCACTAATTCACCATTCATTCTTGAATATACTCACGACCAACTTTGAAGAGGAGCGTTGATCGCCTACCTCCTCTACCATCCCTCTTTGCTTGCAAATCACGAGTCACGCTCTTTATATCGACTCCGAAAAACAATATACGCCTTTGCCCGACGCATCGGTCATCTGTATAACTGCTGGAACCAGTTTACAACCCTCTTATTAACTACGAAAAACATCAATTACAATGGCACGACTTTCTCACCTTCTCGCCGTCCTCTGTTCGGCCGCGGTTGCTGTGGCTGCTCCCACGCCCCAGATGTCAACCGGCAAGGTCGACGTCGGAGCTCTCGACAACCTAATCGACGGCGTGAGCGACATGGTCAGGGCCTTGGTGTCCAACCCCAATGCCAAGCAGGTTATTCCCCACCGATACATCGTCGCATACAACAAGACATACGATGATGATGCTATCAACGCGAAGGAGGCCTGGTTCACTGGAGAGATCAAGAAGCGCAACCTCGGCAAGCGTGGCCTGCACGGCAAGATGCTGTCCACCACCATGCACAGTTTCCGTCTTGGAGGTGACAGCATCAGCAGCCGAGGATTCGCTCTCGACGCCGATGACGACATGATCCAAGAAATTTACAACTCCAAGGAGGTCGCCTATGTTGAGGCCGTCAGCCGAGTTCACATGAATGATTTCATCGCCCAGGTCAATGCCCCCCCTGGACTCGACCGTCTCTCTCACAAGAGCTCCAAGGCTGCCGACACCTACGTCTTTGATGACTCTGCCGGCGAGGGTATCACCGTCTACGTTCTCGACACTGGTATCAAGACTTCTCACGTCGAGTATGAGGGCCGAGCCACCTTTGGTGCCAACTTTGTTGATAAAGTCGTATGTTGACCTTGCCATGTCCTGCTCAATTCGACGATGACCGCTAACGCATTTTGATAAAGAACGATGACGAGAACGGCCACGGAAGCCACGTTGCTGGCACCATCGGTGGTGCTACCTTTGGAGTTGCCAAGAAGGTCAACCTTGTTGCTGTCAAGGTTCTCGGAGCTGATGGCGGTGGTGATAACTCCGGCGTTCTCCAGGGCATGCAGTGGATCAAGTCAGACGTCGAGAAGAAGGGCATCAAGGGCAAGGCCGTCATGAACATGTCCCTTGGTGGCAGCAAGTCTCAATTCATCAACGACGCCATTGAGGCGCTCTTCGACGCTGGTGTTGTCCCCGTCGTTGCTGCCGGTAACGAAGCTGTGAGTTTTGAATCAAGTGAACTATTATTTGATATGGAAACTAATAACCAATGCTAGGTCGATGCAGGACTCACCTCCCCCGGATCTGCCGACAAGGCCATCACCGTCGGCGCCATCAATGACAAGGACGATACCCGAGCCACCTTCTCCAACTTTGGCACCAAGGTTGACATCTATGCCCCCGGCGTCAACATTCTGAGCGTCGGCATCAAGTCCAACACCGACACCGCCACCCTTCAGGGAACCAGCATGGGTATGTGTTTACAACGGAAACCATCAGGAATTCAATTTCGCTAACATTTGCCCGCAGCCTCCCCCCACGTTGCTGGCCTTGCTGCTTACCTGATGAGGTTCGAGAGCCTCACTTCCCCCAACGATGTCCAGAACCGTATCAAGGCCATTGCCAAGTCGGCTGGCGCCAGTGTGGTGAATAACGTCCAAGGCACCACCAGTCTCATTGCCAACAACGGCAACTCATTCCAATGAAGGGGGTTTCTGGACGGGGAGAAGGAGTAATGAAAGCGCTTTAGAGCTATCCGCGGGTGGGGACCCGCATACACTTGCTGTGTGCTTATTGCCATTCGTTTTGTAATTATAGAAAGAAAACGGGGTTGAATTTTGTCTTCTTGGCCTCGACGTATCTACTCAGCACGCGCGTCACGGCGCTGGATTCTTTTAGAAGTGGGAATGGCGAGAAGGCACGCATAGACGACACAAAATACCATTTGTTTTGCTCATGTACCAAACATTTACTCTTCCCACAACCCACAAAAATCTCGGTATTTGGCGAAAAAATCGCCTGGTCGGCAGGCGGCTTCCTGCCAAGCACGACGCCTGTGTTTCGACCCTCCCACAACCCGTTGTCGGGGTTTGTGATCGCCCCAGATCGAGGCTAGTCTGAAACGGCGGCGCAAGGGGCCGTTGCATGTCGGCTCGGGGGGTTGAGACGGAAAATTTACGTTTTCGATGGCGATGTAACCATTCAGGCAGGACATCCGAGGGCGTTGGCCGGGGTCTGTTACTGCATGCGGCTACGACTTGGCGCCTACTGGAATTAAGGAATACTGAGGAAGGCCTTGGCTTGGTGTCAAGCGAAGCAGATCAGGTATTAGAACACGAGGGGAGCGGATAACACAATCGCGAGGCCTGCTGAGGAGAGCAGGGATATGATCAGCCGCATTGGCCAGGGTTGAGCAAAGTCAACTTCAATTGCAGCTACCTAACATGGCTATGTAAAACGCAGGGCCTTGGACTACGCTAGGCCTGTGCTCGTCGGGTACGTCAAACTGTCAGGCTGGTGACTAGGGATTGTGGGATGTTTGCTCGCCGCCACAGTCCCAACGTTCAGTGACGCTGGGATGGACCTGCAACGCACCATCACCCCAGCCGGGAGGCCAGGGCGAGGGCTGAGAGCAATAGGAGGTTCGATTTTAGCACTTCTTCGGCACAACCACAGTCATGGGAGGACTGAATTGCAATTTGACATCCGTGCTGGAAGCATATCACTCATCTCCGGTCAAGAAGATTGAAGGGGGTGCCCAGATGCCCACCAAGACAAGCGGAAACCACCCTTGGCGGGGTGAGACGAGAGGGGTTGAAAGTTAGCTGCATGCGACGGGTACGACGCTGCTGCTGCATCTTATTATCAAGAGTATATGGCCCGGCATGTGCCGGATTACCGTCTTCCCCATGCCCTCCATGGGGACCAGCTGCGTGGTGAGAGACGGGAGTGTGCGTGAGTTATGTACGTTAGGATATCGTTCGTTCAGTAAAAAGGGTAACAAGAATAAGCCCAGAAAAAAGCAGGGGAACCAAAGTGTGACAGGCTATTGTGTGTTCTACAATTCATCGTGTCCGGCGGCGGCGGTGATGGAGGGCTTGGCGAAGCCGGGGATGATGTTGAGGGCGCCGATGTCCTCGAAGACTTTGTCGAATCGAGCACCCATCAAGTACGCAGCTCCGATCTGCAACGCCAGTTAGCAGGATACTGGACACAGCTTCCTGGCAATGACTTACCATGAGACCCGACACCAGGAGCAGGGCCACCAGGACGATGCCGAAGAAGACGGCCGTCTCGCCAGTGCTCATGCTGGGGCCAGATGAGTTCGCTGAGTTCGCCTTCTTCTGTTGTTCGGCTGCGGCAGCAAGCTTCTTGGGATCCTGGCTAGGGAAGAGCGTCTCGATGAATTGCTCAATCTGTTCAGCGTTAGTATAGTTGGTGGCCGACGAGATCATTGCTCTACATACCCTGGCACACTGGGCACTGATTTCAAGGTAGTTGGGGTCGCGGGGATCGTTCTTCTTCTGAATGCGTCGGGCATACTTCCTGAAGACGTCACACACTGTGACGAGGTTCTGGGTGCACTGCATCATAATTGCGCAGGCATCACCCTTTGTGATCTTGACGTTTCGCTTCAGCACCTGAGGGTTGCGGAAACAAAGCTCAAGGGTGGCGATGGCCATGCCCTGGGGAATGGCCACGAAGTTGAAGACACTCTGGTCGCGGATACCGGCCATGTAGAAGAGACACTCCTCAGAGTGCTTCAGGGCATCCAGGACCATTTCTGACACACAGTTGACGGCGGCGGTCTCGTGCTTGGGGTCGAACAGGTGCTCGAACTGATCAACGTGCTTGCTCCAGATCTCTCTGGGGTACCACCGTCGCCCGTCATTGAAGTCCTCGTGAAGGTCACGGATGATGTTGGTCTTTTGCAGCATCTGGCCCATGGACTCAGTGAGAGCGGGGCGCTCGCCGAGCTTAGGGTTGGCAAGCTCGGATGTGACAAAGAGTCGGGTCAGGCCCTCGCCAACGAGGCCAGCGACATAGTGGCAGTAGAGCTCGTAATCGTCAATGGTATTGACGCCGTTCTCAATTATTTCGGTGTTTTGAGCGTAGTCGGCCATGCCGTTGCCCATCTTGATGGTGATATCCTCGATGATGTCGTAATAAGGCTTCTTGATCTTCTTGAGCTCGGTGACAACGACGTCGAACTTCTCGAGGAGTTCTGCGTCCTTCTCCTTGCTCTCGTGGAACTGCCATCCGTCCTGTGCCATGTTGATGTGGAAGTTCCGTAGCAGCGGGATCTTCTTCTCGATATCGATGGTCATGTCATCCTCAATGGTGTCGAGACCGCGTAGGACGAGGTAGAATAGGCCAACAGGGACCAGTAGCTCGGGGTTAAGCTCCTGGATGACGGTCGCAAAACTGCGACTCGTCATGGTGAGGAAGCGAAAGCATTCCTGTAGCTCTGGGGACTCCTTGCTGGGGTCGCGGACGTGGACGGGGTCATGCCAGACCTTCCTGTAGCGCAAAGTCAGCGATCAATTCAGGCCGGGAGAATGCTGCGCGAGGACAGCAGAAATAGGAGGCATACCATTGTATAATAGCCCGAAGCTGGTTTGGGTGGATGAGGTAGTAGAGGGCACCCATTTTTGCACGAGGGCAGTTCGCCGACGGTGGGTGGCGAGGATTTGGAAGGTGAAAAGCTAGTGTATGAGACAGTGCTCGCCAGAGACAGGCTCAGGTTCAGGCTCAGACTCAAGCTCCGACTCCTAAAATGCGCGGGGGTGCAAACTTATATCGCAATTGCATGCGGAGAACCTGGATGCGTCGTTTTGTCGTCGCTCGCAGGCACTGAAAAGAAGAGAGGAGGGAGAACCCAAAAAGTTCCTCGACGCTGGCGGGCTAAAATCCGCCAGCAGCGAGTGCTCATTTCTCATTGTGGAGGCGCACGATCCTGGATACAGAGGTATTTCTGCCCATAGCGATACAGGGCAACCCTGGAAGGCAGGCCGACCCGCACCAACGAGAACGGATACGGCAGGTACCTGTCCAGTTGAGGGGCTGTGGCACCTACAAACTGGCTGCCCCCCCCCAAGCGACAGTGATATCATGGCTTATTGTGTGGCTACTTATTCGCTGCAGCAGCACAGCGTCGTCGTATTCGCTGTGCGCTTCGCAACGGCACCTCATCAGCATCAAGACGGACTTTCTCAAGGAAGGCTCAAAGTCCGCGTCGTTCATATTCCATGCTGAGAGCATCGCACAAGCTTGAAGTAGCCCACCTCCGTTCCGCTTGCTAGTCGTCGTCGGAGTTCTAGGCCAGATCTTTCTCTCCGCACTTGGCCACATTTCGCTTGAGCTCAGTGGCCATGGCTTGGCGGGCCCATGATGCGAGTCAATCCCACCAGTCGGCACGACGGGCCAGGCCTTCAGAAGTCCGTCGATTGCGGACTGCCCACCGAGCCAGTGGCACAGGTCAGACGGCGCCAGGGCCGAGTACGGACTGTCGTCCCGGCTGGCCCGCTGCTTGCCACTAGAGAGTGTGGCGTTGTTGCCAACCAGTCTGATGGATGGATGGGGGAAGGGAATCAGGGGTGGTATGAGCAGGCGAGGAAATCTGGGGTCTTGTCTGGGGCATCATTTAACCAGGAATTGAGCCGCCCAACAGGCTGCAGCCAGCAAGGCCAGTGTCACTTGGAGTACTGGTTGGCTTGTGTACGAAATTGACTGGCTGGCCGCCACCGGACCAGCAGCGGGCAAAACTAGACGCCTAGCCCTCGCCCAGACACGTCCAGGAGGAGCGATATCCGGCCTTCCGCTCTAGCCCATTCTCATCATCGTTGGGTGTAGGACACAGTTGACATTTCTCAATGCTTGTTCTGCCTGATGGGTACCTTCGTTGCTGCCTCCACTCCTTCTTGCTGCAAACATCTCTGACAGCAATCCCCCGACCCTAACCCCAGCCCGTCACCTCCTAATCGGGACAGCTACACCGCTTCGGCGCCTAAATGGTGGCAGTGTGCCTTGGCTCTACTTACCGACAGCTACCCCACAATCTGCGGCAGACTCCGGGAGGTTGTCGCTTTCTGTTACCGTGAACATGGGCGCTTCGACCGTTGCAGTGCGAGACCGAAAACCTGAGCCAATAAAGGACCCTGTGTCTGGGGCGGCATGAGCGAGTCTCGCGAAGACGTACGCCATCGCGTCGGGGCGGCCCGATTTGATAGGGTTTGGCAGGTTGAGTAGCGCTGAGCAAGCAACAGACCTGGCCTATCTCCGTGACCTGTTCTCTCCGATCGGAACCAAGCGAGGCCCATTCATCTTGTTGATGGAAGAATTCGCGTCCCCCGGTGACACGGTGTAGTCAACTTCGCTGCACAGACACCTCCTGGGTTGGTTTCAAGAGAAAGTCACAGCCAAACATCATCGTGGTTGCAGTCTTAAGGAGGTCGAGACGCACCTCCGCAACCGTCACACAGACGCGAATACGAACACGACTAATTTGGGGCTTTGGGATGTGCAACATTCTCGATTTCAACCTCGATGCACCTCGAAAATGCCAAACTCTCGCAGCCCTTCCATCCAATGGCTTTTCAAATAAGCTGGCCCTGGCATCAGCCCTACCTATGTTGGCCGTCACGTCAGAAACGCAAATGCCGCGCATATGCCGCCCAACGGCCACCCTGCGCCCCTAGCTCCTCGCACATATACGTTTCGCCAACGCTTGAGCCCTCTCAGACTAGATAATGACCTTGATAAAGCTGAAGGTCAATCTTGGGCTTGAGTGACAGTACGACATTTCGGTATTCCAATGGCCATGATACGGTTGCCCGGATAGGATAGCCGCCCGAAGCGCGAGTTCTGGAGTTGATGCCGCTAGCCGCTATTGGCCTCAGCTGAAGGCTGGAGTGGCAATGATTCCCCCAAGTACGGATACCTTGGAGATGATGTGATATACAACTTGGCAGCCTCGTCGGGTTCTGTTTAGCAGAACGCAGGCGGATATATTTCCCAGTCGCATCCCTACCATGTTTCTTGTGGATGAAATTCGAGAAATCCGCCGCCTCAAGCGGGAGATCAAGACTCTGGAGCAGGAGCGGGCCAATTGCGATGAGGCCAAACGAATCCTGGTCGATCCTATCTTCAAGGAAGTGAAGTACGTCCGCCTGACCAAACTCGATGAGCCGTCGACGCCGGGATATCGGTATCGCCCGTTGACGGAGTCAACCCCCGAAGAGCCCTGGATCCGGTTACTGGACCTGAAGCCCGCAGAGAGCTTCTGGGCGCCGATAGAGTGCAGCATACGCCATGTTCGCCTCAATGCTAATGAGCACTACGAGGCACTGTCGTACGTTTGGGGGCAAAACTCGTCGCCCCATCGCGTGTCGGTGTATGTAGATGGAGCAGAAGTACGAGTGACGCGCAATCTGGCAGACGCTCTCCTGCACCTCCGAAGGGAGGATTTCGTACGGACTCTGTGGGTGGATGCCATATGCATCAACCAGTCGTCGGACGAGGAGAAGAACCACCAGGTCGGGCTGATGCGGGATATCTACCGCCAATCCCTCCTCGTGAGCATTTGGTTGGGTCAGGATGAAGACGGTGCCGGGGAAGGCTTCTGGTGTGCGCAGTACTTTGCCAGTGCAAGGAAGCGGATGCGTGAAGCGGGCGATACACGGCTTATTCATGATTTGACGGAACAAGACTACAAAAAGTATGACATCCCCGAGCCCTGGGACCCTACTGTGCGCGCTTGGCTTGGTCTCTTCGGGTGGGAGTGGTTCCAACGCGTCTGGGTCATACAAGAGGTAAGCCTGAAATGCAGCACACTGATAGAATGCATGGTTCTGAATGGCCAACAGCTTGCAGTTGCGCCGAGAGTTTTATATTACATTGGCACCAATAACGACATAACGAAACGCGCATCGTGGGAGGATCTGATGGAGGGATTCGAGGCTGCGAAGGAGCTCGGGTTTTTCGCCTACGCGCTTGAAGATACGACGCGAGTAGAGGTGATGAGCCTAGCCAGGCGGAGATACCAAGATGCTTCCCAAGTACAGTCGAGGCTGTTGCCCGTCCTAGCGGCGAACCGACGCTGCGAGGCGACTAATTTGAAAGACAAAGTCTACGCCCTCCTTGGACTGATCGAATGCCCGGGTTTGGTCAGGATTGCCTACGAGGAGTCGGTTAGTGTTGAAACCGTGTACACAGATGCGGCCACATCCATCATCCGCCAGGATCAGAACCTTGGCCTTCTTGGGATTCCAAGGGCAGGAGATACCACGCTCTCGAAATTACCGACTTGGGTCCCCGACTGGAGTGTCTCATTGGCGGTTCCGACCCTTCAAGGTCTGGAGCTTGGAGATGATGACCCCGAGCACAAAAGGATCCCTGAGTTTTCGGCTTCTGGCCGCAGCAGTACCTGCGAGTTGGAACTCGGTCCGGACGGCCGCTCTCTCCGCGTGTTTGGCTTTGAGATCACAGAAATCACGGCCCTGAGCCAGAAAGTTGAGCCGACCGCTAGCTCAGCAACTGGCACCATGAACGATGCTATCATCCGTTCCTCGGAACATACCCAGCAATGGAACTCGATCAAGGAATGTATTGGATACACCACCAAGAGTGCTAAGGAGCCCTACTCACACACAAAGGAGACGCTGCAGGACGCCTTCTGGCAAACAGTGATAGCAGGGCGGTTCAACGAGAATGAGCGGAACGCAATTCGGCAGGAGTTTCTCGACGCAGACCGCGACACGGGGCGAGCGAAGCACGGCGTCAAGCTGATGCAAGTGTTCAACACGGTGGGTAAACTAGGCGGAACTCCTGCCCAGAAGGTATACATGTCGGCAGTCCGTAGGGCTGGATGGAAGGGTACGGGCCCCAGCTTTGATTCGTGGAGGCGCAGGACCCTGATTATGCAGGGGCGGCTGATGATGAAGGCCGCCAACGGCATGATTGGCATAGTGCCCACCGGGAGCCGGGTGGGGATGAGATTGTTCTCCTGAAAGGGGCAGACGTGCCGCTGGTGCTCAGGGCGAGAGGCACGAACCGAGAGGTCATTGGCGAGGCTTACGTGCACGGTCTTATGGCTGGAGAGGGGTGGGAGGAGGATCGGGGGCGAACCATGTGGTTGGTATGATCTACGGCACTATTATTGCAAGTTGTAGGCCAGTCTTCATCCTTTGCGAGCCAGCATGCCATTGTCGTTGATAAGACAAGGACCTATATCGCCATCCCACCTCGGCCGTTCAAGATGCAATATCTCGAAGAGGTCGATTAGTCGTGAGGTGCTACTCAAACGAGGAAGCTATGCTGAGGCTCTAAATGTAGCTCATCGTCAAGGCTGCATCCTAGCGCACCTCATTCTTTGCCGTGGTGCCGTATCGGTCAGCCCGAACCACTATCGTCCGCCCAAGGAGATAGTCAAGATAGTACAGCGTTTGGGAATACGCGGAACCTGTGGAGATCAACCCAATCCGTCATGACGTCGCGCCCGTGGTTCCCGCTGGTGGAGTCAGCGGCGGGAGACATCTCAACTTGGCAGGGTAGTGGGGGCGGAGGAGCGAAAATTCCAAGGCATTGGGAGCAGTGACCATCGAATACGCGGAACGCTACCTGGCGATCGCTGCATTTTCGTTGGATGGCACAGCCTCCGCCGCCCGTCCCTGCCATGCCCCATCAGCGTCAGCGCGCGGCGTGGCCCCTCTTTGGGCAAAGATCGGCTTCAGCCCTGTGGTACAGCCGAGTGGATCCATGATCGACTAGCCAAGCTTCATGTTGACGTTGAAGAGACTCATCGATCTCGAAAATCTCGATATAAAGCCGCTTGGCATCCTGTGCAGAACGAGAAGAAGCGAAGCATCACAGCAACACTAGACACTACAACAAAAATCTCAAAGAATCAATCGCCCACAGACAAGATAACTCATTCATTCCTCAACATCCCATCATCTTATCCCCCGCACCTCAACACCATGTCTACACAACACATCAACTCTGCGCCGCCCAATGCGGCTTATGCGCCCAACTCCCAGTCGCCATTTGCCGACCCTCCCCAGCAAATGGCCCCTGAATCTCGAACCTCGACTGGGTCCGACAACTCCAAGACAGAGGTGTCGCCCAACTACAAGGACGCGCTGGCCCAGGCTCAGAAGTACGGCAGCGACTCCCCCTCGCTGCAAGTCGACTTTGCCTGGAAGAAGTTCCGGACGCTCATCTACGACACCAACCCCGAGGACCCCATCTACATCGGCCACACCAAGCCCTTCTCCATCCCGTCGCAGATCTTCCGCAACGCGCGCGAGGACCGCCAGATCGGGTCGTCCAACCTCAACACCTTCTCCATCCACACCTACTTTGACGTCAACGGCCGCAAGAGCAAGCTCAAGGCCTACCGCCGCTTCATCACCGAGTACACGCACAACTCGGGCGTCTACAAGAAGCCCGACGGCAGCCCCCAGATGATGCGCTGGACCACCAAGTGGGACCTCAAGCGCTGGGACTTTATCTGCGTCGACGAGGAGAGCATGCCCGTCGCCCGCTTCTCCGCCAACAACTGGGGCCTCAAGAAGGTCGGCATCTTCGAGTTCATGGGGCCCCTGGCCAACGACGTCGACGCCCGCGAGGAGATGCTCGTCGCTGGCCTCACCCTCTTCAACCTTATGGTGATGCGCGCCTCCAACATCTTCCACTTCTTCAGCGCCATCATCGCGCGCACTGGTGACCTCAAGCCCAAGGAGCTCGAGGCCCTCAAGAAGAAGGAGGCTGCTTACAACGCCGAGATGAGCCGAAAGGCGCAGCTGGAGTCGCAGTCGGATTCGCCATCGCCCCCGCCCTCCCAGGCCTACCAGGCAAAGACGCCTGGCGATTACCTGGACGAAAAGGAACGCATGAAGCAGTACAACGGAGGAGATGCCGGCGCCGTTAACAACGGAGAGTTTCGCAGCAACGCCTACTAGTACTAGAGAGTCCATGCACGGTGCTTGATTTGGCAGGAGGAAACGGTGTTTCGTTTTTTGTTTATTGGGCAACGCACGATTGATATCCTGGTATAGTTAGAGCGAGAATCTTTATTTGGTCCATTAGAACGCCGTCCATTGTGCGCCTGTGACTCGTATCACTTTCTTACGTATCCCTCACCAACATGGACAAAAAAAAACACCAGACCAAACTTTTAGAGTTGAGAATCCCTGCGACCTGCCGCTACTCACTGATAGATGAGACGAAATCACCCTAAAAAGCCAAAGAGTCCTGTTTCCGAGTCGTCAATCACATCGTCACGCTCAATCTCAACCGCTCCGGCCACGTCTTCTGTCGGAACACCCCGGCCGCCTCGCTGCTGGCCCCTTGCCGTCGAATTCATTTCCAGCCCGATGTAGTCGACCCCGTTGATCCTGACAGCACCAAAGTCCTTGGAGGCCCCGTACCATGTGCACGCCTCACATGAAACAGCCAGCTTCTTCGGCAGGGGCCGGTTTGACAGCTTTCCTTCCCGAGTAGTACAGGCCAACACCTTGCATGGAGGCCCACCATCGTCTGTTGAACCATTTCGCTCGAGTCCATCGAGGAAGTCAAAGACAGTCCCGGATGGATCGTCATCATAGAGCTGTTGGCTCGTATCGACTTCCCAAAGGTGCATGTCCCTCTCCTGGACCTCGATGAATAAGTAGTCGCGCGAGTGGAATACCTCCCGGGTTTGAGTAACGGACAAAACACTGAGCGTGCCATCGTGGTCTCGAAGCCGTAGCCGATAGTCTATCAGCCACACCTGTCGTTCGCACCTGTCAACTAGAATATCAAGCATGCTCGAAATACAACTGGCTGAGAGAAAATGATTTCCATAGCAACAATGAGACAACTTTCCCTTTCCAACATCAAGCATGACTGGATCATAGTCTATTGCGATGTTTCCTGGCAAGAAAGTCCGGTTTGGGTCAGACGGCTCACCAGAGTAACGAGTGTGATTGGGTAGAATATTGTCGCCTATCCTGTAGTAGTACCAATCGATACTGTCGATACTGATAGGGTTGATGTGGACTAAATCCAGATGGTAGTCAAAGGTGATGTCTTTCGGCTCATCATGGCGGTCGAGATAGGAAACCGTATGGGACTGGAAGTCTTTCCGGTCCATCTCGTCGCGGCTTCGCTGTAGCTCTGGGATGGGCAACTTGGCCGGGGTCTTCCACCAGAGATTCTCTGGGAAGCGAGTCTTGATGGCATGGCGCGAGGCTTTGCACGCTCTCCACAGGCCACAGTCGAGGGCATAGCCTGAGTCGTTGGGGCCATATTTTGAGTGACCCCATGGGACGAAGAGTTCGTACTCTGAGCCCAGAAACAGGCGACTCCCGGGAATTTGTTCTGTCACTTCGGTTGAGCCCCAGGCCTCCTAGAGGATGAAGCGGTGCAAGTATCGTCTGCCAATAGGGCGGACAGCGGCAGCCCAGATCAAGTCCTGGATTTCTACTGGGAGATTCGCAAATTGCGGAAAGCCTTCGGTCGACATTTCCAAAGTTGGGTTGTGAATGGACTGCGCAGGATGATCAAGAGGAAAGAAAGGTCTGCGAAGGCGGGGTTGATGGCGGTAGTATTCCGACACGAGGCTGATGGAATGGGATTTTGGTCGAAACGTGTCAAGTCATGTATAACCAATAGCTACCACTTTCTTACTGTAATAAGCAGGCTGTGCAACCGTAAAGCAACTCGAGTGACCCAAGCGGTGCATTATCCCCAACATGCAGCCTCTTTTTTATTATACATGTATCACATACTTAGTAGTATGGCTAGATGGCATTTGGCAGGAACTTGTATAACTTCTCCAGGTTCGCTCTCGTCGGTTGTTGGGATTGGGCGTCAATACTGTGGGTGTTTCCATCCGGCAAGCGACCTAGAGTAGATACTAGTACTTACCTTGCATTAATGCTAGAATCGACATGGTACCTGACACTGTGCTCCCTTTCACGCCTGGTTGGCTCCAAACAAACGACAGCAATCGCAAAAGAGAAGCACTGACGTCAAGGCAATCCGAGCAAAGCAGAGCCACAAAGACGCGATTGCCACCCCGTATCGCTGGTGCTGGGAAGCGGTCAGGCGCCTATTCACACGGGATAGCCGCGCTCCGAGGCTTCATGGCATTGCGTGTGGTGGTGTGGCTGATTCGACACCAGCAATGGCATTTTCGGATATAGCCTTGGTCATGGTGACGTGGTGCGCACTCCCACATGTCCGCCTTCAGTTGCAGCTCTGTGCCACATGTGACGACGGGGCTGGCCAGTGGGTATCTCCGCCACCTGGGACCCAACCATTGTCGCTGAATCGCGCCGGGAGCACCGGTGCTGCACCGCAGAGTGCCCTGAGCTGTCACCCCAATGTGATTCAGCACAGCAGGGACCCTTCTAGCGGATCAGGCACCTCACTCACTGGCAGTCGACGGGTAGGTGCCTTACGCACTAAGCACTGCCCCGCCATTACGTAGCCCGCCTGTCGAACACAAAAAAAAAAGATTGCCCCAGCATCTGAGCGCCTGGTCGTAGCAGTCATCAAGTGCCAAGCCTCCCTAGAACGCCGCAGCCTATGACAGGCCTATCAGGTACCAGCCCAACGGCACAGGCAGGCCGTGACCCGGGAAATTTCCGCCATGGCGGCCTGGTGCAGAGGCGGCATGTTCTTTTTGCCAACCCAAATGGCGGCGTTGTCGTCAACAAATATCTAAACCGATAGCCCTCACCGCGCTCCTCCCTCTGGTCACCCCCCCCGTCCGACCTCAACCCCCGACCTCCCTCTCATCCTCACCTACCGACCGACCGACAAACTACGAGCGCCCTGTCGCACCGCCCAACATGGTCGTCGACACCGCCTACTATGACATCCTAAAGGTCTCCCCGACGGCTACAGAGCTGGAGATCAAGAAGGCCTATCGCAAGCTGGCCATCGTCCACCATCCAGGTTCGATGACGCCCCTTCCTACCCCTCTGCCTCTTTTTACCTGGATCCGCCTCCGCCTCTACCCCTCTGTCTGCTCCGAGATAGCCAAGGTTGCGGGGGACAACCACTTCACATCGTCTCAGACCTAAGCATACACATGCTAACCCCACCTCCTCCCAGACAAGAACCCCGATGACCCGACCGCGCACGAAAAGTTCCAGGAGATTGGTGAGGCTTACCAAGTTCTCTCCGATACCGACCTGCGGAAAGCCTACGATAAGTTCGGAAAGGACCATGCTAAACCTCAGGAGGGCTTCGCCGACCCCGCCGAGTTCTTCACATCCATCTTTGGCGGCGAGGCCTTTGTCGACTGGATCGGCGAGATCAGCCTGATGAAGGATCTTACTGCGACCATGGATATCGCGATGCAAGAGGAGGAGGGCGAGCAGGAGGGCGAGTTCCCCGGCACCGAGGAAGCCATGAAGGAGAGCATGAAGGACGGCGAGAAGACTCCCGCCCCTCAACCAGCAACCGGTGCCTCCCAGCCAACTGGTGCCTCGGCGCCCCCCCCCCCTACCGTTGTCGTCGACGACGAGAAGCCTGAGAAGGCCCAAGCTCCTTCCGCTGGCGTCGCCGATGCGCCTCCGCCCAAGCCCCCCCGTCGCTCCCACGATGCTTCCCCGGCACCCTCTGCAAGCTCGGGCAGCCGCACCCAGATTCCCCTGCGCCCGGCCCTGGCCGACAAGGCCCACGATGAGGCCGCCGAGAACGAGCTGTCCGAGGACATGAAGGCCAAGAGAAAGGCGGGCATGACCAAGGAGCAGCGCGAGAAGCTGGCCGCCTACGAGGCCGAGCGCGCGCGCATCCGCCAAGAGCGTGTCGATACTCTGTCGCGCAAGCTTCTTGACCGTCTCAGCGTGTGGACTGAGACGGACAAGGGTCCCGACGTCACTGCCGCGTTCCAGGAGAAGATGCGCCTCGAGGTTGAGAACCTCAAGATGGAGTCGTTCGGCATCGACATCCTGCACTCTATTGGCCAGACGTATGTGTCCAAGGGCTCAACACTGCTTAGAAGCCAAAAGTTCCTCGGCATCGGTGGTTTCTTCAGCAAGCTGCGTGACAAGGGCACCCTCGTCAAGGAGACGTGGGCTACCGTGACCAGCGCCATCGATGCCCAGCGCACGATGGAGGAGATGGCCCGGGAGGAGGAGCGTGCCGGCGAGGACTGGTCCGAGGAGAAGCGCGTCGAGTACGAGCGCCGCGTGACTGGCAAGATTCTCAACGCCGCCTGGAGGGGCAGCAGGTTCGAGATCCAGAGCGTCCTGCGCGACGTCTGCGATAGCATCCTCAACGACAAGAAGGCCCCTCTGTCCAAGCGACTCGAGCGTGCCCAGGCCCTGGTGCTAGTTGGCGATGTCTTCAACAAGGTATGCAATCGATTCCCTTTGTCGTCCAGGACTGAAGAGCTCAACACTAACATTTCTATAGGCTGCGCGAACCCCCGAGGAAGAGGGCGACTACCTCGTCTTTGAGCAGCTCGTCGCCGAGGCTGCCATCAAGAAGGAGGACAAGAAGAAGAAGGAGAAGGAGCGCAAGCCCCAAGAAAAGGAGAGAACTGAGAGTCCCGAGAAGAAGTCCGAGGCCACCGCCTCCGCCTAAAGCGCGGCTATCTCGTAGTGACCGAGAGAGGCCGGTTTGCATTTACCCATAGAGGAGAAGATGGAGAGGGCTGCGCCGTGAGCACATGGTCGCTGGAACGGGCCAAGAACGGGATTGCGTGTGTTGGTTAACGGAGCGAGCCCCTGCCCAGCGAGGGCTATTGTTGATTTGAACACGGATGATATCCGCATGAACCCTGCGAGATTGGGGAGCCCCACAAGGAGAAGGAAGAGGAGGAGGAGGAGGTTGATGAGTATGAGAAGGTGAAGAGCGAGCGTGGTCGGTAGTGGTCGCATAGAGCAAAGCACGCACACGGCCGGCGACGATTTAGACATAATATTCATGATGCCATTCCCCCCTTTAATTCAAGAGGCAATCATTCTCGTCCTCCTATTGCTAAAGTCGAATATCGATGCGAGACGACCTTAATGGATGAGTCATGATGTTGGACACAGTTGTTCAAGATTGGTGCAAGCGATGGAAAGTCTCCTGGTCAGGACAAAACACCCCTTGTCCCCAACTGAGCAACATCGCTGTTTCAAAGTGCAGCAAGACCAGGCACTGTCTTTGCCAGGGACGGGTTTCAAAAGCGAGGAGCCCCACAGGGCGCGAATATTGATGAATGTGAATCGACAATGGTCTGCCGTTGATCTTCTTTTCTTTCATCCGATATCTAAACCTTCCCCATTCTTACCGCACAGGATCGTAGGTGTGTCCGCGCCAGTTTAAGAAATCCCCTTCCAGTCATGAATTTTATCCTGGCGCCTATCGGGAAACACCCCCTTCCTGTCAATCCAATATTTTGCAAGTTCTTCTCCGCCCTCGCCCAGTTCCGCAGTATTCTCGCTCCTCCGGGGGTATCTGTTGGTACATGCTCTCGACGAAAAAAGAAAGAAAAGAGGCCAAACCAGAGGCACAAGTGATAGCCGACATAGGGAAAAGGAAAAGGTAGGTAATCCAGCTTGAATGTTGGTTCCAATAGAGACAAAGAAAAATGAAAATGAACCCCAAAACGGGGTGAAATCACATCCAACCGATGCACATCCGGACATGAGAAAGAGGGGTGCCTCCCAACCGTGGAAGGCAGTTGAAGGGAACGAGAAGCGCCATGGGCATTTGACGCAGTCGCTCATCGAACATGGTGACTTTGAGCAAGAGAAGCGAAAGGTTGAGAACGCCTGCCAGTCAACTCCATGTATGCAATGTTCCCCTTCATCTATCAGCGTTAAGTTGTGCATTATCATGTCGAGATGTTCAGTTGATGTGGTATAGGAATATTATTCGAGTCGCTGTCCGAGAGTGGTGATTGGTGAACGGCATCCAGGCCGAGATCGGTCAATGGCGGATTCATTCCGCCAACATGTCGTGCCAAATTGTAATGTGGGTTGGTTAAGTTAGCTGCTGTCGGGATGCAGCTCAATACCGCTGTCGCGGTCCTGGGGGGTCCTCTCCCTGTTCGGGGGGGGATCGAGGTCCAGTTCCAGCTTCGACAGCAGCTGTGCGTCTGCTGCCCTGGTGAGTTCGTCCTCCTCATCTGGAGGTGCCAGGACATGACCGCCAAAGTCCACGTCAGAGACGCGGACCTTGTACTCAAGCGCCTTCTGGCCCTCTTTGATCAGTACCTCGGTCCAGTTCAAGCAGCGCTTGATGCTCTGGTTCATCTTCTGACTGTCAACGAGAAGTTCTCGGTGCTTGGTAAGATCGAGCCGGAGTCGCTTTTCATCTCGGTTCCTGCGGACAATGGCCTTTTCAGCGACCTCAGGGTTATCAGCGAGCTCGCCACTTGAGGTCAGGTCGCCGCTAGAGAAGTCAGACTCGTCCATGGAATCGTGGTCGTCATCCGAAAAGCCAAAGTCTTCGCCGTCTTCTTCCTCACTGAGATCAGTCAGGCTAATAGGGATGTCAGTCAAGGCCGCCGAGGGAACCCGACTTGATGCTGCGGATGGCAACGAAGATATCCGTCCAGATCGGGACAGGCGACGGAATCGACGAATCTCGGCAGTCTGTTTTCGAAGTTGTCTTTCAAGGGTTCGGTTAATGGCCTCTAGTGAGGCATTGGTAATCTCGAGGTCTTGAACCTTGCGCTCTCGACGCGCATTGGCAACTAACTCGCTCACCCCTTCTAAGCCATGGGTTGACTTAGTAGGGCTCTGCAGCTCCCCATGCAAATCTCCATCCTTTGAACCATCGTCTTCGGGCAGGTCTTCGACCATCTGAAGCATTGACGCCATGGTCATGGCGGGTTGGGTAATGACGGGACTGCTAGGCCGGGGTGATGAAGGCTCGGAGAGCTGCTGTGGTGGGGAAATTGGGGGTTTCGGCGAATTGGACGAGTCTACGCTGGGAATGCTCCCTGTGCGCGCGTGTGTCCTGCGAGGTGTTTCGATACTGACACGCCGTTTGGCGGCCGGTGCCGAGGTGGGAGCTAGCGAAGCTGGGGAAGCCAATGGGCCACGGTTAATTAGACCGGGAGACGGCATGTTCTTCATCGATGGAGGCATCTGCTGCAGCATCTTGATTGGCGACATTGACCGTGGCCCTCCAGTCGTCGAGCCGCTCGTTGTAGGACGACCAGTCGTCCTCGAAGTCGAGGAGCCTGCGGAGGATTGGAGACTTGTCTTGGAACCAGCATCAGGTGTGCCATTGGCATAAAAGAACTTGTTGTTAGGCTCCTGGGTGGCATTCATGGCTTGCGAATACGGAGCATTGGTCGGAGGGCTCAATGTTCTCTTGGGCTGTGGCTGAGTAGATGCTTCGTTGGCATAAAAGAATGTTGCTGCCTTCTGGACCGGCCTTGGATTCTGCTGTTGTGGTTGAGGCTGGCTTCGGGCGTCGCTGGCGTAAAAGAATTTGGAATCGGTCGACTCTCTCGAGGAATCTGTCTGCCCCGAAGACAGCCGGGAGGACTCAATAGCCGGGGCGGCACGAGGGTCCCAGCCGTCGTTGATTCGCTCCGGGTTTGGTGTCCCGCCAGGCGTGCTCTGGCGGCTTCCACCTCGATATCCAGATGAGGGCGCGGATGAATCATCTCGGCAAGGCGGGCCAGGGACTTGGCCCTGCGTGCTTCGTCGGACGAGAGGTGTGAGGGTGGGCGTGAGGGTGGGTGTAATCTTGGCGGACGCAATCTTGGGAGTGATGGGCGTGCGGCCAATATTTTTGGCTGCGGCGGCACTCAACTGGGGAGGCCGGTGACGAGTGTCGCCAGGGGGCATCTTGGGAGAGATGGGGGCGGCACTCAATGAAGTGGAACGCGTGGTTGTTGCAGTCAGAGCGAGGACATGTTGCTGGTTCCGGTCGTTGTAACCCAGCGGCGGTCTAGGACGGGAGTCGGCGGCGGAGGCAGAGGTGGCGGAAGGAAGCCTCGGCCGGCCAGCGGGTACGGATGTTGTGACAGGTGTGGAAGGCGTTGTGGGCGATAGTGGAGATTTGAGCGGTCTCGAAGGCAGCGGCGGCGATGCGATGGGAATTTTAGCTCCGGAGGCAGGAGATCGGGGCCCGGGGTTTATGGAGCGGCGAGGCGGGCGCGCGAGAGTTGTGGGCGGCGAGGGGGATGGAGAGTCGAAGTTGTTGATGTTGGAGTTGAGCGTCCGCATCGTGACAGTGTCGGGGCCGTCTGGCCGCAAACGGCGAGTCCCAGAATGGCGTCTTCTTACTGGCTGGGTGGCATGAGGTGGCTCTGTGGGCGCGGTTTTTGAGTTAGGGGTGTCCCTGTGGGAACACCTGTAGAGGGGCCTAGGAGAGCGCCGGGTGGCTGTCAGAGCACTGAGAATCGGGGCACCGGCGGATGGTTGCTGTAGTTATGGGGTCCAGGTGTGCGCGATGTTTTGGCGTTGTTTAGTTTCAAACGTGCAGCCGTCAAACAGAAAAGAAAGAAAAAACGAAGCAATCGAGCAAAGAGACGGCAGGAGCGAGGAGAGGAGAAGCAGGTATCAATGCGGCACGGGGGCATGGCCAGCAGAAAAACTCGCAAAAGGCAGCCAAGGACCTGACTCCATTCCGTCCTATCCCATCCCATGCCCGGCCAGGTCATCGGGTTGTTATTGCCCAGGCCCAGGCCAGGTGCTACTGCTCCGCAGTCCGGGTTCCCGATCCCCGTCCCTATCGTACCCGCACACCGCAAACCCTCCCCTATGGCACGACAAACTGCCACCAGCCCCAGCGCCAACCCGTGCTGGCCGTCCACCTCTTGCATCAAATCCGAGCAAATTGGCAATCAGACGTGCGTGCGCGTGCAGGCGGCGATGCTGCCTCGCGGCGCGTACTACTACAGCCCATCTCACTTCAGCTCTGAGATGCATGTGGGTGTGGTTGCATTTTGTTGTTTATTTTGAATTGGAAGCTAGCTGGCGTGTCTTCGGTAGTTTGGAGCCGCAATCCAATGCGAGCCTCCGAGCGTCGAGCTTCCAGGACGCCCTGGCCGCGTTCACTGACTGCCTGCAATTCATCCGCCTCCAAGGCCAATGCCGAGAGGCCCATCGTCATCTCTCGTGATTAATTCTTCATGCTTCAGCCTGTTGCCGGAGCTTGCCCCCCGCCATAGCCAGCAGCGCCCGGGAAGGCCCCTGTACCAGGCGCTAGGGTCTATACCGTCTATTCTGGGCTTACAGAGATCATTGCCCCGCTGGCGAATTACTAGGCCAGGCCAGCGCTGCGAACTGCCCACTTTCAGTCACTCCAAGTCACCTCCCGCCCGTAGATCGCCGGCGGGTGGCATGACTGGCACCAGCCACGGCGGAAGGCGGAAGGCGGCAGGCCAACACAGGGCGCTCCATAAGCTGGGTTCCATTGCATTGGCGAATAAGAGCAGCGATGGACAGATATGCTGGATCTGGCGAACTCCTCTCAGAGCTATATGCGACTACCATTAATTGAGGATTTGTGAATCTGTATAACTGGCCTAGTGACTACTCCTGATGACGCAAATTCCATGACATTTTTGGTCTTCCAGTTTTCCACACCTCAGCCAGGACCCCGCCCCCGCATGACGGAGTAATTGGCTGGCAGTGGCTGCTGTCACCTGTGGCTGGCTCTGGTCCGCCTGGACGGACAAATTCCACAAGTCCGGATGCTGACTGGACGCCTGGCAGCTGATGACCAAACAGAGCGCCTGTATTTTTCAAAGCCCTGACACCGCTACAGCCTTGCCACAGAACCAGCGTCCAGTGGTTTCGCACATTTTCTCCTTCCGACGGCACCACGCTCGCTACGGCTAGGGAAAGTACTGCTAGTCCAGCGCTGCTGCTAGCCGAACGGCCCTGGGTGTGTATTTCTGGAGATTCCACGACGCAGCCATGGCTCGATGATCCTGCAACAACCAGGTCACAACCCACCACCCCAGCCCGCCGTCGCCACTCGCTCCAGCCTCTTGTTGCTTTTCTCTGTCCTGACCTCGTCAGTACGGGCTCCGCGATCCTCCCGCCTGTGCGCGTCCCCGTCCATCTGCGCGCGCGTTGCAGAGCGCTCGTCTGCTACTGAACTTTGGTGCCAGCCAAATTAGCAACCACGTCCCCATCACAGCACGTCGCATCGAACCCCGTGACAGCGCCCCGCGCCCTTGCGTCCCTCGCTCGCAGCCATGGGCCTGCTGGGCATCTCCCTCATCGTGGCCTCCGTCGTCTGGGTCGTCCTCCGACCGCCGGCCTGGCTCCAGCCGCTCCAGGTGCTCCTGCGATGGAGGGGCAGCACGGCCACTATTCAGGGCCCCAAGCCAGACGTCAACGCTCAGCCCGACGCTGCTCCTGGTCCTCGTCCTCATCCTGGCCAGGACCACCGAGGCGAGCTGTCAGATCACCAGGTGGAACCCAGCCCCCCGGCACTACCGGGCCTCCAGCCCAAGTCCCGAGACTCGCCGTCCCCGTCCGCGTCAGGCCATGGCCAAGAGCCCAGCTCGGCACGAGACCAGAATGAGTACAAGCAGCGTCGAGACGCGGCCGCCATGCCGCCGCCGCCGCCTCTCATCGTCCAGCCGCCTACACTGGTCGAGCCCGAGGAGCAGACGACGCCCAAGGCCACCGCTGTCGACCCTCCTACACTGAACATTCCCGGCTTCGCTCTCGATGATGAACCGGCTCCCTCAGCGCCGGCCGTCCGCGCGCCCGCCCCCAGGCTCTCTGCCCCGGGTTCTTCGCCATCCATGATGCCACCTCCACCTCCCCCGGGCCGGCTTCCGCCTGCCGCTGGCCGAGTCCCCTCGCTGGCCATGTTCCCGGCTGCAAACTCCCCACAGCGTGCCCGTGGCCCCGCTCCGGTTCGGGCTCCCCCAGGCGGCTCCGGCCTCGCCCCTCCTCCCACCATCAGTGCGAAGCCGTCAAAGCCCAGCCGCAAGGTCCTCCTCACACCGGGCCACTCGCCTCTCGACTGGGCTCGCATCTCTGGTCCCAACTCGGATCTTCGAGGCCTGCCCCCGTCAACACCTTACTTGCGAGTGACGCCCTCCATGCTCAAGCATTACACCGGCCGCAAGGGCAAAGATGCCTGGATGGCCCTCAACGGGAAGGTATACAACATTACTCCCTATGCGGATTTCCACCCTGGCGGCGTGCCGGAGCTGATGCGAGGAGCCGGTCGGGACGGCACCGAACTGTTTGGTAAATACCACCCCTGGGTCAACTACGAGACGATGCTCTCATCCTGCCTCGTCGGCCTACTAGTAGAGGAGTCCGAGGGCTCCAAACCAAGCGAGATGGAAGAGATGGATTAGACATGGTTACAGAAGCGACCTTATTTGTACAAGATAGAAGCCATAGACGCATGCGCCATTGCGCCAGGGATATGTATCATTGCCCACATGTTTTTACATAGAGATACCCTGTTTGAATACACAGCCGAAAGAGATCCATCATCGCCTTTTCCCGAAACTAAATTTGAGATCGTCGTCGCTGTCGTCACTATCGCCAATCTCGACAATCTTGCGCGCTGGACGGGCCCTCTTTGCTGGTTGCTCCCTGACCGGCTCCGGCGCCGACCGCTTGCTGCTCTGGCTCGTGGCCCGTGACGACTGGCTCCGGAGGTTGCTCTGAGATTGGGACTGCGACGCTGCAGCCCGCGTAGTGCGCGTGGCTCGTGTCCGAGGCGCCGGAACCGATTCTTCCTCGGCCACATGTTCGCTCTCGCTGCTCTCTGACAGGACGACGTTCCTCGCAGCAGCGCGCGACGAGGAAGGCCCTGGCGGCGGAGCTGCTGCGGAGCCTTGGGACTCGCCCCCTGATGGCTGGCTGGTTGGTTTCTTCCTGCGCTGGATGTCCTCGTCCTCGAGCCAGTAGTCGTCTCCGACACCAAACTCCTTGTTCTTGACTTCGACAAGCGAGATGATGGTCTTGGCCACGGGCCGGCCGGTGACTTCTCCACGGGAGCGAAACCTCTTGAAGTTCTTCACACCATTCCACTTGGGGTTCCACCGCCCGTTTGCAATATCCTCGTCCCGTGCACTTGATTGCGGGACTGGGGCTTTGATCTCCATCACCTCAACGACATTGTTGCGCCGGACTTCTGAGAGGTCGACGCCATCGAGGAGGTGCGCCAGCTCCTCCTTTTCTGCCCGAGCTCTCGCCTCTTCCTCCTCTCGATGCTGTCCGGCTAGTGCTAGAACGTCGATTTCTTTCTTAATCTTCTTCTTCGGTTCCGCTGGTGCTGGGGGCTCCTCTGGCGCCTCGGGGGTTGGCTCCTTCAGCGTTTCCCCCCTTTCTAGGCGCTGACGCTTGAGCATGGCTGCTGCAGGCGCCATTCCCTCCATTAAGTCGTCCTCTGGCAGAGGCGACGCACGCCTCCTCTTTCGTGTTGTTCGCTGCTCGCTTGGATTCTCAGGCTCTGGCAATACCTCCCGCTCTTGTGAGACGAAGAGGCCACCCTCCGCATTGCCACCTGATTCAGTAGCTGGAGCCGGTGGCGGTGGTTCGTCCATGTCAATGTCAGCATCATCGTCAAAACCAGCAAACCTCCTCTTGACAGGTCGTTTAGTCCTTCCTCGTCGAGGGGGTGGTTGTGACTGTTCGATTGGCTGGGAAGCAGATGGTTCTGCCTCGATGGCGTCGCTGGTCCCAGACGGCTCCTCTGCTTCCACAGCAGCAGCCCTTCGGGGTTCTTGTGTGTTCGGCGCAGATTCAACCTCGAGTGGGCGGCGCAGTATGCTCGCATCCTTGATAAGGATGGCTTCTAGAAATTCGCTCTGCTCAATTGGACGGTGGTCTAGCCGCAGCGAGACCGCGGTGATAAACTGAGCGTACCAATCCACCAGCGCACCCTTCGAAGGCAAGTATCTCACTAGAACGACACCCTTCCCTTCGCTTCCGTCGTCAAAAGCCCCGAGCCCCTTTTCTCCGGCAGTGTTCTTCACAAACTGAACAAACTCGTCAACTTGAGTTTTCTCAGGTGTGACGCTGCCCAAAATGGCTTTGCCATTTCCACTCGTCACAGGTGCCAACAGGTTATTGTACTGCGATTTGTCGTAAAAAATGAACGTGTATCCCTCAAAGATGTCACGTCTCTGGGGATCAGGGGTATAGATGGAATCCGGGTGTTCAACAGGTTCGCCACCTTTTGGCGGGAGATGTTCCAACGCATTGGGCCAGTTGTTGTCGAAGTCTTGCTCTAGGGGGCTAGAATTCGAAGTGCTCGCGTCTTCCCCTGCAGCCGCCGCCTCCGCAACCGCATCTAGATAGGTCTCGTTCACTATGCTTTTCGCATTTATCAGGGCCTGGAGACCCTTTGCTGTGTTCCGCTTCTTGGAAACAACGTGTGTCGTCGCATCGGAATAATCGACCGCCAGTTTGATATCGAGCTGCTCGAATCGCTCCGCAAGCGTCGTGAGGGGCTGCTTTTGCAGTTCTTTGGATGTAAATGAGAAGGTAAACACCACGGGAACCCAGGATATGCTATGAGGTGTGAGACAAGTCCAAAGTACCAACCATGGAGTGGGAGTCATACTGAAATGTGTGTGGACATTTGCCCATCGTGATGTCAGCCGTCTCTCCATCTACATCGTACGTCTTGCCTTTAATTTTCTGGCCATTGACAACGGTTCCTATCTTCGTCGCCAAATCTTCAATCGTGAGCTTGGACCTTGATGAAAGGCGGGTGGCATGGCCACCCTCGACATTGCCAACGGTGATGGTAAGGTGCTTCCGGGAAATGGTGTTGTGGGAAATCGCAAGCTGCCCAGCTTGAAGGTTGTCAGCGAATAGCACCCCCGTCCTAAGTTCAGATGTGCAAACTCACGCTCAGCCGCAGTCCTGCCAAACAGGTACTTTTTCCCTGGTCGCAGCCAGAGCCGTCGGCCTAGCACACATCAGTGAAATGCTTTGGGGATTGAGGTGGTTCAAGATACCATCAAATGCTTCGGTGTTCTCGAGAACCCACATTATTCAGGTGAAAAGCGGCACGAGGCCGTTCTCAGGCCGCACCAACAGTGTTCATATGACGTGAGGTCCGGTCGCGATGTGCAGTGGGGTGGGTCAGGAGCGCGTCGAGTCAGAAGGCAACGACGCCTGCTCACGTGACTCCGGTTTGGCGGGTTGCCTCCATCATCAGAGCGTGGGCTCGTTGGTCACGGAACAAGCGAGATGGCAATAATCACGATGTAGTCTCGCCATAAACCGAGACTTGGCTATTTCAATTTCAACGGCACCTGATATCTCTCCTATTTCGGCACACGAGTCCCCGCAACCTGGCTCTTACGGACGTTGGTCATGTTGATCCCCAGTGGCAGCCAACCCAGAATCACAGTCTCGGACTTGGTATCGCGTATCTTGGTCCAGGACAAAATGGGATCCGACGACTTCAGAGCCTGCTGCAAGTAGTAGTCATCCTTGTTTTTCGTCAATGGCTTTCGGTTCTTGCGGTACGCTGGCAACTTCTCAATCTTGTCCACTAGGTTCTGGTCAAAGAACAGCTGTCCGATGTGGGTTGCTTTGTTATTGAAGATGGTGCCGTCTTTCCTGATCTTAGGTTTAATATGGGTCATGATGTGTATATGCGGTGTCCTGCCTTGGTAGTGGCCAGGAAATACCGTGGTGAATGCCACCACACCGTCTTTATTCGTCTTTTGGGCGCCGCGGCCGAATGTGGTCTTGATGTTTTTGGGATCTTTCTTCCCTGATCCGTTACCTTCCTCTACTATCCCGGAGTATACTCCAGTGGCATTGGTGTCTATTTCCGTCAGTTGGTATCCAAGAACATATTTGAGGTAACGCACGCCAAAGCTCTACATAGACACCGTTGACCGGTTCGCATGTGTCCGAATCAATGATCTGAAGGTCCAGTACCAAGCCTGCCCCGGCCTGCCGATCCCTCAACGAGGATCTGATCAGTTCGCCAGTAATGTCTATCCTTTGTGAGCTACCATTAGGCACCCGAGCAAGGTCGGTGGCAGCTTACAGTATGGCCCCTCTGTCAACTCCGGATGCAGAACACATCCGCCAGTTCTTGTGGAGAGGATAGTAAGGGCCTTTGATTTGAGGTTGAATCCTTTGTTGACTTCATGGCCTCGGTTTCCTCGTTCTTGTCATGTTAGCGGCTTGACCACGACGGCTGGTATGGCAAATTTACCCTCGACCTGGCCACTCTCCATCGACGCCGACCTCATGTGCTCCATGCGTCGTTCCAAGGCACGAGCATAGACACCATTCTTCTCAAACTTGTCAGCACAATGCCAGAGATTCATTTTATTTTGTGTTGCATAATTCTCCCTCGCTTGGATCTCCTGGTGCACAGAGGAGCTTCCATGGGCAAATGCCTGGCACCAACAGAGCGTGAGGACAAGGAGATGCAACATGGCAGGTGATTCTGTAGTGTCCTGTACTCCAAATCTGGTATGTCGCCAACGGCTTTTTTATATTCAGTGAGCAGACTCCAACTTATCCTTCGGCTTCCTCGGCTCGATGCTCTGGAATGAGCCTCGGAATGGTGGCCAATACCGGCTGAGACGTCACGGGATGCAACAAAGGGATCTGCGTTCTACCCGGCGAACTCAAGATCAGCAATTGCGTCACGAGAACTCGTTTTCGAAGAGTGGCATGCTTGAAGGAAGATGAAGATGTGGCAGAGCCAAAGGCAGAGGCAGAGGCAGAGGCAGAAGAGATGCTTTTCAGCCCATCGCGGGGTTGATGATCCGGCCACGAGTCCTCCGTTTTGAAGCGGCGAACAGCTCCGCCATCCCCAAGCAATACGATAGCCCCGATCTGTGACATGATATAATTGGGCGCCGTCCGCAGCCCTAAACCACAGGACTCAAAACGTCGTCACGGCACGGGCTTCCCGGCGGCTCGGCAAATAAACTTCCCAATTATTTATAACTTGCGTTCAAAATAGGAAACATGTCTTACCGCGCGGTGTAAGCCAATCAACGGATTTGGTCTTAGTTGGGCATATGAGTAATCAGCTGGAAGAAGTAATCATAGAATGTAACGCGTGGGGTCCGGACGATGAGGCTCCAAGAATCGAGAGTGCCACACTGAACCAATAGATTAAATACCTCAAGAGCCGCACCGAAGTGCAAGATACTGCACGCTTGTTTCGCATCATGTCAGTTGATGCTACCGGTGTCAGCATTCAGGACGACTGAGGCGAGATGCATAGGGCCTAATGCTGGCTCGGTACGACATGACATGTTATATCCAAGCTGTCTTAGACACGCAAAGTCCTCGGCCTTGATGCGGCTGAAGTCTTCTACTGGCACCCAAAAACCGGTACTGCATTGAGTGGGCAGAATGCGGTTGCAGCTCCAGTCCCAAGGGGAATGCATCCCTCCATCCGAGGCTTTCAGTGCTTCATAGTGCAGGGCACATGGCTATAGGTAGGCAATGACTCATCTCGGTCTACGTTACGCATAACCTAAAGATTTGTTTGCTTTTGTGCTAGTTCTTATAATTCTTGCAAGATAATGAGTCATTGGATTCAGCATGCTAAGCTCTCCTACAGCTAATCGTTGAAAGCACCGCACCATCAACTCTTGCGGACCCTAGAAGCCGTTTCCACTTGAACTATGGTGTTCTCTCGTCGTCACGACGAGCAAATAGAAGCTTCTTGGTACTCGATGGTGCCAAGCTCCGTCGCCAGGCGTGTGAAGACTGCAGTGTCCCTCCAGATTTGCCCCAGGGCACTCAGTCTCTTGCCGAAGGCACTTCATCCCTCATCATGTTTGTGTCCAACACCCAAGGGCGCTCGTGATAAAAGACGTTCGAAACCCAAAGACTTGCAGTGCTGATGCTTGTAGTAGCAGCACAGGGTTTGCACGATGAGCAGCGGCTATGGCCACAGCCGGGGCAGCCCTGGTCAAGGGAATCATTGTTCGGGGCCAAGTGGCAGGAACACTTGATGTAAAGTAAGCCGTCAAGATGATTATTCAAATGAACTTTGGATATTCCGGGTTCGTAACAAATACATACGCACTGCCAGGTCATCTTCACCCGGATGGTTGTTAGACGGTCGAGGGTCGGTTCAAGTTGCCGGGTGTAAGCAGCGATGCCGTTGCTAGATCACTCTACGACTCGTAGGCAAGTTAACTTTGGAAAGCGTTGGAACGTGTCAGAAGCAGTGTTTGTCGACGGTGTCGATCAGATCTGGATTGCAGGAGAACAGCAAGGCTCTCAGTCATGTTTTGTAGTTGAAGAGCATCGCGGGAAAGGAGGGAGGCCCTTGGCCCGCAGAGCCTCAATCATGACCAAATGGGAGCCAGGTGCGGCTATGTTGCATCCAGGCAAAGGATGGGCTGCCCGGGTTCCAAATGCTCGGTGTCTAAGCCTGGTCCAGGGGTGGGATGGGAGTGGGCCAGGCTGGTGGTCGACCAAGCAGCATCTCGGATCTCATGTTTAGCACGCCACATTCGGCGCTGCCTTGACCATGTCTGCCAAGTGCAGTCGCACTGGTCATTCGGATCTACGGCCGCATGTGACGCTTTTTGGCGTCTCCCCAGCGAATCCGGATAAGCAGAGCCACCCCATGTCACTTGATATATCCGTAGGCACCTACGGTACACACATGCTTTTCCCCTCTTATACTTAGCTTCTTTGTCCAACTTATAAATGTTATATCAAAGTTATTATAATAAGAATATAATAAATCTCGTATAGTTATTTAAAAATAAGTATAGATATAATATTATATTTAAGAATAAATATATTTAAAACTATTTATATAAAATTTAAATAATATAAAAATACTTTCTACATATTATTAGCTTATTTTCACTCAATCTAGAGTTAATACTACCTTCTTCCTCAGACTACAGACTTCGATGACTCGTCAATACCGTTCCTCAGTAAGATCCGTAATGAGGAATACACGATATGTCAAGGATTTGGCAATTTTCGAGATTGGTTTATGAGAACGATCTCACAGTCGACCGACACGGCCTCAATGTTGTCGGTCGCGCCCAAAAAGTAGGGACCCGTCAACATCGCACACCATCGGAGAGAAGTTCATCTCCCCGTTGCCGGACATGCCTCATGTTGTGCTGCCATGGAGGCTCGCCGGTCTTTCTATAGCGAGCCAAATTGCTGACACCCTCGATTTGGTCGGTCAAATTCTCTACCAATCGCAGACCATGAATGTGCCCGAACGTAAGACTCATCGACAGCACGCTCGTTGGTGCCAAAATTTACCAGGTAGAGGGTAAAACTTGGGGATTTTCGTCATGTCGAATTATTAGAAAAGACATAGTGTGTATGTACAGCCTCTCAACGACACGGCGACGTCTGATCTGCATTCCACCAGCAATGAGGCTCTACTGAGATGTCAAATTATTGCGGACTGTTACCGAGGCACGACGGACCCCGGACGACGCGAACGACCCTCGTGGCGAGGGCTCAATATCATCCATCAATTAGTACAGCCAGCAATACAGCTTCTTCATCTTCAGAATACCGAGCCACCTTTGCAGGAAAGGTGAACACAAAGTGGATGTCTTTGCCCCCGCCATCATACCCGCCATCTCGGGTCCATTCCGCCCTGTGCCGTCTGTGAAACTCCACGCTCCCACCGGGAGCCCCACAAGCCCGGCGCTACAGTGGTTCTCGGGTGCAACTTACAGCCCGACGACCCGATAACATTGGTGTCGACGACATACGGAGCACAATAGTTAAATCGATTGTCCAATGAGATGCCCTCGATTTTGGAAGTTCATGCTGGAATTTACCAGGCCAACTTACCATTTCCATCGACCTCTTCCCAGTTGATTGGGTAAGCCTAGGAAGTAATTATTGCCTTTTCCCTCCCTCCCACCGGCACGGGGTACTAGCGTCCATGCATCGAGACGGATGGGACATTATCCAGGTGGGAGCCTCATGAACCTACAATATATATATATAGGCCGTGTACTTGGCCAAAGGAGACAAGTTTCCTTTCAGACATACCCAGAACACCATCCTCCCTTTACACCAGACACCGACAAACAAGCCCAATATGAAGGTTGCGATTCTTGGCGCCACAGGCGAAACCGGAAGCTCAGTCGTCGACGGCCTTCTCGCTTCCCCCGAAACTAAGTTTGTACGGTTTAGCCTATGAGGCTCAACTTATTCAGTAGCAGCTGACTCCCCGACCCCAGGAAATCACGGCTTTGGTCCGACCTACATCGCTGGAGAAGCCCAATGTGCTTGAACTTCAGAAGCGAGGTGTTGCCATAGCGCCTGTTGACCTCGACGGCCGTGAGGATGACATTGTTGCTCAGCTCAGAGGCATTGATGTCGTTATCAGCTGCTTCATGAACGAAATTTCAATGCGGCCAAGAAGGCGAGAGTGGCTCGCTTTGTTCCGTGCTTTTTGGCTACGGTGATGCCCAGGGGCGCCATGTCCTTGCGCGACAATGTACTGTTGCTCCTCCACAGCCTATTATTTTCCAAGTACGAAGACTGACAGAGATCTCAACTACATAGAAGGAGGCCGTTTTGGACCACATTCAGAGGCTGCACCTCCCTTACACCATCATCGACGTCGGTTGGCGGTACCAAATCAGCTTCCCCCGCCTGCCTTCTGGCCGCCTCGACCGCAATCTGTTTCTCTACAGCAGTGGCATTGGGGGAACAGGCGACGTGCCTTCTGCCAGGACAGACGCCCGGGATGTCGGCATGTACGTGGCCCGTATCATCGCGGACCCTCGGACTCTGAACCAGAAGGTTCTCGCCTACACCGACCTCCTCTCACACAACGAGGTGTATGATGCTGTCGAAAAGCTCAGTGGCGAGAAAATCGAGAGAAACTACGTATGTCACCCTGGCAGAAAAACCGAGTCTTAAGACGAGTCCTGCCATTGCCCTATCCCCCAGACTTGGGATAGATCCAGACACTGACCTTGATCATCGTAGCGCACCGCGGAGGAGCTTGACAACGGAATCGCCAGGACAAAGGATAACCCTGCCAAGATGATGGATTACTTTCAGTACAGCTACCAAAAGTCCTTCGATGTCCAAGGAGAGAACACGCCCGAGTATGCCCGCTACCTGGGCTATTTGATCAGCAAGGATCTTTATCCTAGCTTGGAAGGTATTTCCTTTAAAGATTTCTTCAAGGAGGCCATGGAAACGGGTCTGAAGCCCATGTACGAAACCTACGCGGATATGATTCGGCAGTCCAGTTCATTCGTCTTCCAGGGCAAGGCCGTCGAAAAATAATAGTAGCAATTAGTAGCTGTCAGGGCACCACATTATCCAGTAAGTGGCCAGACGGGTGTGGCTTTGGGGAGCCAGCTATTTGAGCAGAGTGTTCGGTCCACTTAGCAGATAGCTAGACCACCAGACTTCAGTTTGTAAATTTACCCATCTCCTGGAACACGACGTCTAAGTGCACTACTGTTGTTAACGCTTAAATAAACCCTTTACTCTGCTAATATATATAAAAATATATAATATTAGTTAAGAAATCTAACTAAAAGCAAGTTTATCTATTTAAGGATACAGTGTAAGTGTTGTAATATTTATATATTTATAAGAATTATTTTTTAAAATTAATAATTATATTTTTTAAAAAAAGAAAATTCAGTTACTAACTATTCTAGTTATTATATTTTTTTTTACATATATATATTTTTCTATACTCATCCTTTATCTTCTCCTCCCTATTTACTCTCCTTTATCAGCCTTAATACTTATAATATACCCCCCCTCCCCAAGCCCAATCAGCAGGCTGCCACCTGAGAGCGGGCAGGGACATCCCTTGTTACGGGCTGAGACGACCTTCCCTTTTCTGCTGCATTCAGCGGGATGGTTATGTTCTAGTGCAGAAGCTGCAGGCGCTTGTCTTGCCTTGGTCAGCCCGCGGGGAGGGGATGAGGCTCTGCTCTGGCGGGAGAACACGACTAGCAACCAACAGCACCTTGCAGATGTGCAACTTTCTGGGGACGTCGCGTCAACGGAAATTCTTGGGGCTATCCGTGAGTCTAAACCGCTAATACTGGCTGCTGGCCCCCAAGATGTCACCCCCCAGACCCCTCTCCTTCGGCGTGCGACATGGCCACTCACACCCTGTCTTCGCTTGGGCTCTCTCTCCATCCAAGCAACGTTGCCGCGGCGCAAGCCGGTTCAGCACGTAAACACGTCAGGCCCCGGGATTTTATAGCTGGTGACCGGCGGCCAGTAGACGTTGACGGTCACCCCGGGATCGGAACCCTGTGTATCGCTGTCAGTCAACTCCCAGGCTCATTCCAACGAGTCGGCGAACTCACCTTATAGGCTCCAGGGAAGCTGACGGTGCTTGGCGTCTTTGTCCCGGAGGACCCGACAACCTCAATCTGTGCACACTCCATGTAGAACTGTGCCCCGGGGTACGACGACGCACCGTGGAGGGCGAGCATCTCGGCGCGCAGCAGGTAATGGCCGGGCTGGATGCAGTCTGGGATGCGGATCGGGTGACGACCCTGGGCGTCGATGACCTTGAGGGTGCCCCAGTTGCCCCCGTTCCACCCATCCTCTTGGATCTTGAACCAGCCACCCCCGGCGCCGACGGCAGTCCTGGCGTCGCCGACCTTCTTGAGATACGCCATGGTGGGACCAACGTGGGAGCGGTCCATGACGTCGTTGGGGCCGGCCTGGAGGCCATGCCGCCAGATGGCATAGACGGTGGAGCCAGCCTGGACCTTGATTACCTTGTCTGTGGACATTGTCGGGTTGGGGGGTCCGTTGCATGCGATCGAGTCAGAGTCGACGTCGGTGATGGGCCCGTCGTAGCTGGGCGTGCGGACGCCATACGAGACGCCGTTGTTGACGCCCCCGGATTCAAGAGATACGAAGATGGTGTGTGCATTGGCGACGCCGGCCACAGCGAGCAAAACGCTAGGCTTCATGATGGAGTGACTTTGAGGGTGGTCCGAGGTTGATGGTGGTTTGAACTGGCGAGCTTGTTCCTCCTAGACTACATATCCCTTCCCAACAGACAGTCAGTCGGTGGGTTTTTATAACTTCAAACACATTTCCCCGAGACATAGTAATGCCTAACCGAGATATAATGTCTTGGCTGATTTCTACCGGTCCGGGCGTCCGTTGCGGAAGCACGTCCTCCGGGAGTTGCTACCAGCTCTTTTCGTCCCTGGGGTAGCAATGAGCCTCAGAATCATTCCTATTTTTAATACCACCCTGTTTTCAAGGACGTCTATCCGGTAGGTCATGTATGCTTAATCCCCCATGTCTTGTTGAAAGCCGCGGGCGACGTCCCGAGCTGCCGCCTACCGTACCATCCGCTTGCCCGGATCTGGGGTAATGAAGCTGGGTTTACGTCCACGACTCGGAGAATCTAGATATTATATAGGTCTGATTCGATCAACTGCATCAACTTCCCAGTACGTGGCCGGCCTGGATGGTTATCAATGCGGCAGTGATAGTCTTGGGTACGGAGGCGACGGTCCGTTGGAATGCGACCCTCTTCTGGGTTATAACGGGCATGCTCGTGGTCATTTGGCTGAAAGAAGTACAATACAGTTGCTATTAGAGATGAAGCTACTCGTAGGTGCTGAAATAATGTCGTATATACGGAACAATGCAGTGGCTTGTGCAAATGCAATTCTGACGGGTATCTTGTTACCATCGTGTACCAATATTTTATCCAATCGGCCACATCCCATTGTAGTTTGATGTGCCGCTTCGCCCATATAACCTGCCTTGAATGCTAGAGAGAGTCTCCTGGCAAGCCTGTAATGAGCCCATCCGTGCGCCTCACACCCGCGCCAGCTTCCAGCTATCCTTAAGCATCCTTTTCCGGCCGTTCAGTCTGCTCTTGATGCTTATCGTCTCATTGTTATCCACCATTACTGGGTCAATATTGCTTGGGTCTTGGTGCGTCGCGCGAGCAACTGCCGCGATCTCGCCAATCTTCCATCCTCGCAGAACAAACATACACGCCGCCGCGGCGATGTACATGACGCCCACGAATACCTGGGCGCCAATGTACTTCCCTGTGCCCGCCACGATTTGCAAGGCAATGGGCTCGCTGAATGTGCAGGGCAAGACGACGGCAAGCCAGAGCAGATTAAGCGCTGTCGGCACATCGGCCAGGCCGACAACCTCGGCCGTGACGGGTGCCACGGTCGCCCAGATGGTGCCCGCGACTGCGCCACCGGGGAGCGAGAAGAAGATGAGAACGCCATACGACTTGGCCGTGATCCAGGCCGCAAAGACGAGGATGGCGCAGAGCAAGGTGCACACAGCAGCCATGTTGATACGCCCGGTCCTGTCGCTGAAGTAGCCAATAACGGGCCGGCCCAACCCCTGGCCAAGGTTGAACATGGCACTGATGAGGGCCGCCTGCGAGGCCGAGAGCCCAATCATCCTAGCATAATTTGCCAGGCTAAAGATCAAGACGACGTAGCCGAGCAGGCTGAACCATCCAAAAGCAACAAGCAGCACATACTCGGGCCGAGCAAGGAGGGAGATGTCGAACGGTGCGTGACGAGAACCAATAATCTTGTTCCGGTCCTTCATCAGGAGCGTGCAGATGGTGTTGACAACAAAGGCGATGATGCCGAGGATCCTAAACGTCCACGGCAGTCCGAGATTCTGGATCATGGCGCCGCTGGCGAAGGAGTAGGCCAGTCCGCCGAAGCCAGAGCCGGCGGCGGAGATTCCATTCGCGAGAGACCGACGGCTCGAGAACCACTGGGGCACGACGCCGACGCTCGCGACGAAGAGGAAGCCCATGCCGATGCCGAACAGGATGCCCTGCGTGAGGAACAGTTGCCAAATCTTGTGGGCGAAGCCGGCGCAGATCAGGCTAATAGTCTCGAGGACGACGCCGATGAAGAGAGACCACCTGGTGCCCAGCTCCCGGACAGAGATAGTAGCCAGGGGCGAGATGAGCAAAGAACAGCTGATGCTGAGCGACCCCACGAATGCGTACTCAAGCGGCGTGGCTCCCGGGAATGTGTCGTTGGCGAGGTAGTGTGCGAGGAAGACGCCGTAGCTCGAGTTGATGCCCCAAGTGTGCGCGTTGATGGTGAAGGCGCAGGCTGTGCAAACCCAGCCGTAGCCTCCATCGGGCGGCGGCGGGGGTTCTTGCGGGCTGGGCGATGGGGTGTCGTCGTCTGAAGCTGCGTTGTGGTTTTCGCCCTGGCGATTTAGAGTTGTGACGTCGCCACCAGTCAGCGTCAACCCGTCAGCGCTGCGAGTGACGGCATCGCGATCCCCATCAACCACAATCTGCTTCTCCTTCATGGCTCAGACCTAGACTCGCGCTCTATAAAGGGCGACGTTCGCGCAGTGTCCAGAACAGCGCCGGAGATGTGAATCCTGAGGACGGACTGGTCGGTTTCATAAAGAGAAGATGGTAAGATGGAGAAAAAAATCGACGGCACCGTCCCCATCAACGAAAGACTCAGATATGGAAGGCGACTGGGGCACCCCCGAGATTCCGATTTAGGGGCCCCATTTTATTCCTGCCCCAGACTAGCTGGGCAGCGGAATTAGGCAATGGGCAACCCTCAGCGCGCGCGCCCTCCAGCAACCCCAGCTTGTTCCCGTAAATGGGCAAGTTGGCCGGTGACCCGGCCCAGGATCGGCAGCGGCTTGCGGGGCTGCCACCTCTCGGCGCGGACCTGGTCGGTGCCGAAGAGGGCCGACATCCAGTGTCATGGGCGCCCACCAAGCGGCGTCAGAGGCTTCATTTCGAGGGGGCAGCCAAGATGAGCAATTGGGCCCGTTGAAGTGGCAGCTATGCTCCCCCACTAGGCAGTTCATACCTGGATCCTCATCACAAGCTCGACATCTGTTGGGGAATGCGATGCACTTCGGTGGGCATGCAACCATCTCCACGTGGCGGCGGATTTCTAAGCCAATAATTTTTCTATTCCCCGGTGGCGGCCGCGGTTGGCTGGGCCGACGGATATAACACGGGCGGGTGTGGCCCTGGCCCTGGCCCCAGTGCCGACTGGCTTGATCGGATTTGGGCTGCGGCTGGCGATGACCTCGTGGATGGACGGTGGCGTTCGCTTCCCCGCACCCAAGACAGTTTCGGACCCGCGGCGACGAGCCGAGACATGTCCCAAGTACCGGATTTCTTACCGAAACATGAGCGGCTCTAGATTCCATTTGCTCGCAGAAACAAATGCCGCCAGCCCTGCTATCTCTGTCTGATCCCAGCACATAAGCAGAACACTCGCCGGGCAGTTCATGGCCAACACACAAAGTCAGCTTGCTTAGACATTTCGATCCCAACGCCACTGGCCAGTGCGCGTCAGAACGGAATGCACGGCGTCACAGGGTGTGGCAGGCCTCGCAGCAAACTAATCTTCGTTTACGTCACTGCGTTCGCAGCCACATCCCGGAGCTTCACTTACATCGGTGCGCCACCAACCATTGAATGCAGCGACACACACCACCTCTACACAAACGGCACTGGGAGTGCCCGGGAACTTGCGATATCGGTCAACCCCCTCACTTTTTTTTTTTTTTCTTTTCTCTTTTCTTTTCTGCTGTTCGAGGCCAGTTCCATGTTTGCATTCTGTTCGATGCCGTGCTACCCTATGAAGTGGAACTACCCCAAGTAACCCAAGTAACGTGAACATCCCTTACCGTAGTTTAATCTAAACAACCCTCTGTTAACATTGTTGATAGTGGTGAAAAGTAGATGAACATGATCCCATCGCAGCCAATCAAGATGCCCACCGCCCAACTCTCTTCGGCCTGGTCCTGAAGATGGCATTTTGGTTTCCCATCCTGTTTGTTGGGAGAATCATGTGCCAGCTTGCCAACATCGTCGCCCTATTCGGCAAACCCAGACTCGAGCTCGCTGGTCCATCTTTCACCTACCAGGACCTCACCGTAGTGCTTCCCTTGCCTAGTGTGCCCAAGACTGGTATTGAGAGCTGGGTGCGATCAGTTCTGGATACCAACGTCGGCGCCCTTCTTATCATAACAACTTCCGAGAGCGATCGAGATGAAGTCGAAGATTCCCTTTTCCGATCGCGCAGATTCTACCCGCAAGCCAAAATCACCGTCCACCTCATTCCCAAGGCAAAGACCCGGTTTCTCATGATCGCCCATGGTGCTTCCCTAGCCCGGACTGCTCTTGTGGCTCTGGCTATCCCAAACTCATCTTGGTCCCAGCAATTCTTGGATGCTGCCATCGCACCCTTCTCTAACTAAATCGTTGGTATTGTCTACCACAGCATGGGATTGGGCTTGGGCCTAGAAAGCTGGTCTTTTGCTTGGGGTAACATGTGGGGATACATCTGCCAAGGCTACACGGACGGCATGGGCGTCGAGGTCCATAATCGACGGCCTCGTCTAGTCTCCAGCTCCTCCATCGACTGTCACTCGATCTTTTTCCGCCAGCAGATTTATGAAGATCACCTCGTCGTCAACCCTTACCCTTGGCTCAACTTGCCCAACGTCGGTTTCGGCATCCTGTATCCCTTTAAACGTGCCATCAGGCCAGATGCTCTCGGTCACTGGTTCCTGGGACACGGCTGGGTCGCCAGGGTGCAGTCTGTCAACTCTGCAGCTATCCAATCTCACCCTACGGCACTCCAGCGCTTTGCCCGGAATTGCAAGTCTGGCCTAGGTCAACGCCTCGAAACAATGGTTCAGGGATCCAAGCACATAAAGGGGAAGTCCCAAGACTGCTTGAGCTTGGTCTATTCCGAGTACGGCTCGGTCCTGCACCTTGCCTTCATTGTTGCCATTTCCTTCTACAGCTTCATCCTTGCGCAAACGCTCGCCGTCATAACTGATGCTCCTATTTTTCAGGCACCCGGCATCCTTCGCTCTCTAGTATACCAAATCCTCCCAATGCCTGCTGAAATCGATTCCCGATTCTTCTATCGGACCCGTACCCGAGTCAAAGCATATCGCCAGGCCCTTCCAAAGATGATGTTCAGAGGGTTGTGGAACTTTCTTCGCAAGCTTGTCGTTCTAGCTCAAGCAGTCAAAGAACACAATATGCATGCGGCTCCTCAGGATTCGGTCAAGAAGCTAGATGCCGTACGTGGCGGGGCGATGAAAAAGATTGCATGGAGACAGTGAGTGTGAGCGAAGCCGGGGCCACCATTGAGAGTGCGGGGATTGTTTGACCTAACGGAGAACAATGCACAAATCATTGACAGGCACATTGAGAGTAACTCAATTTATTGGCCGTTAGAAAGCAAACACCAAAAAACGTGGACGATGCAGACTGTTCATGGGCCAAGAGAACTGCCGATTCCAGCTTTTGGGTTGTTTGCCTCACCGCCGACGCTGTAGAACACGCTCTGGTAGGATTTTGGCTAGAAGAAATTTAGAGATTAGTGCGTATGTGCTGAAACTCTAGATTGGATAGATAGAGCAGCAAAAATGGATTGGACAATATTTGTCTGTTGAGGCTTTGCGCCGCATGTTTCATACATCTCATCCCGAGTCTGCTTTTTGTTGGCAGGCTGATTTCACTCGCCATCGTAGACGCACCAGATAGAGGGGTATCATTTCTCTTCGGGAACCGGCACACGAGGATGGAGTATGGCCCCATAAGTGGCCTGGAAATGCAATCTGGCGTCACCCCATGGGGATAATAAGGTCGGTCCACCAACTCTTTCATTCCCACTGGTGATCAAGCACAGTCGGCCTGGCGATGATAAATGGAACCTGTCATTTCCGTTTGTAAATTCTCGTGAACAAGCGATACCAATATGCTGCACTTGCGACTTGGATCGCTGACTTCGAGAAGGGGGGCACTCGGAATTAGCCATTGCTGACCTGTTCACCACAGCCAAACGTCTCCCTGACCATTGTTGCAGCCATCTTCTACGCCCCAAGGCCCCTGTGGGCAAGGATTTCCACCCACCAGCCATCAAATACATGTAGTTGACAAGGAAGTAGACGACTAGATGATGTTTCTCAATAGCAATTACAATTGGTAAGCCATGGAGCTGTGAGTATTTCACCGTGCTGAGGCTCAGGGGCAGTGGTTCTAGTTACTTATAGTGTGTTGGATCAGGCGTCTTGAGCAGTATCAGGTGCTACGGGTAGAGTTAGCCTTGAATTTGACTGTGAGGGTGCTCTGATGAACTGTACATTTCGCAAAGCATTGGTACCTTGGTGTGATGCATCACCTCGGACTGTATAACCAGGCTAGCCGTGGTCGTAATTATCGGAAGTACGGCAATATGGCCAGGCATCCTGGGCTTCGCTTGGAATACCAGGGCACAAGGTCCTCTGTGGAAGACAAGACCGTCACCAAAGAGCCCCTGAGGGAATTTTACGTTTGCTACAAAACATCCAGTAACCGAAATACCGCGGCGATCACCAAGCTCTCAACCCCAAACGCAAGTGTGAGCCGATTTGGCCTGCGGACCCGCAGCATGAGTATGTACTTGGTGTGCGGCAGCCCGAAGACTCACCGTTGGCGCTGCAATGCCAACATGCGAAGGAAACGAGCGTTGTGTTATGCTTCGATGGCATGCATGCTCTGGTGGTTTGCTCTAGTACCTATTCATGGCGATGGGGCCGCAACGGTGGCACAGGAAAATATTGGGTCATTCGGGATTTGGGCAATAGGCCGTCGCGTCTATGGCAGAGTCACGGAGTTCTCAACAAGGTAAAATCAGGGGAGACCGTGATGTGGACTTCATGACAAGCATCGCCCTTCCGACTTCCAGACAGACCTGACACTCGCGCGCGCGCAAGCGACTTCGGGCTGGGTCGATACACCGCTCTCAAGTGAAAAAATTCCCGGACATTGATCTCCGTGCCAGGTCCTGGGAAACTTGGGATTTTTTTATGGAGGTTCGGTTGTTCGTGCAGGTATTCCATCCTTTTGGGCAAATCTCGGCTCAACACAACAGGCCTGACGTCCGGATCAATGGAGGTTTCCTGAATAGGAACCCTGTCGTCATGGTACACAATCCTGGAAAATACTGATCGGAGATCATGCGAACTAGGAGCGGTCATTGGTTGAGACCCCTGGCCCATTTCTCGGCCGAGCCATGCACCCATGGAACTGGTGTCCCTGCCGGGCTGCAGCCACGTTGGAGGTACCATGGAAGAGCCACGACATCCAAGAAGCTGGCAACGTTTTATCGAATCGCCTAAGGCTCTGAGGCTCGCCGTTGGGTGTTTGTTCTCTGCGCTTGCACACTTGTGGTGAAGATATAAGATGCCTGGATCTAAAGTGCTATGTTTGAGATTGTAGCGGGACTGTTGAAACGGTCTGCACAAAGCGCATGGTTTGATGTGCTTGCTCTCCATTCTTTATGAAGCGCGAGTAATAAGGGGGCACAACCTATTGCACAACAATGGAGAAAAATGCCGAGATGGAGCGCGTAGGTCTTGAGGGGGGCAGCGCCTGTAACTACGCCCCAGGTGCTGCCTGTGTGCTGTGCCACTCGGCAGAAGGTTGAGATTTCACTGCCACGCGAATGCGTCGCAGTCCCTCTTTGGCCAGTGCGAGAGCCGCGTGGCTATGATTCCGCCAGCGGAATAAGCTGAGACCACGGGGCGGAGTCTGTCTCATACGATGGTGGATCAGGGCCACTCGCATGGCTTTCCATTATAGCGCCGGAAGTAAGTGGGTGATGGGGATGCCGCAAGTACAGGTGCTTCGCCCAAGAGCGACTCCGAGGCGATGATGCTAGCGCTGACGGTTGATAGGGGGAGTTTTGGGCTGTTACGTTTCTTTGACCGTTCTTTTCTCGGCCGTGGAGAGATGAGGCATTGTGATGGGCCTGCCGAGAGTTGGCGGCTGTAACCTTGGTAAATCGGTTGGTGAGAGAAGCCACAATCCCCCAGCCGTTGGAGGATCATTCCGGGTTGCATTGCGACCATTGCGGCCCCGAGGCATGGCAGGCGGTGCTACTAAAGCCGCAGGGTGCAATCGCAGGCACAGCAGTCATACGTTTGCGCAAGTACCATGAGTGAGCACTCCGTCTCAGTCCGTCGTATATGATAGGTGGCCATGCATGCGGCAAGCAAGAGGTTCCGCGCCACCTGCTGGGAGGTTCCCTGGATGGAGCCGCACTTGCGTTTTTCTGGAAATTCTCTCCCTTCCCTTAGTAATGCCCCCTGGCTATTGTGGCGTCTCCTGAGTCGCTCCCTCGGTTGCCTGCAGCCTGCCTGCCACCCACTTCGGGTTACGGCCCAAATTAGCAGACGAACGAACGAGCGCCATTGCGGCCCGCGAACGTGGACAAAACAAACCCAGCAAGCCCAAGCTGCTGCTGCATGACGGTTGCGCCCAGGTCGAGCCCCAGGTCGAGCCAGGCCCCGAAGCCCGCATTCGCCGCACATCGTCGCCACAGGACCTCACTTCGCTGTTCGCTTGTTCTCGTTCATCAACGGCACTCATGGGCGTGTTGGTGTTCGCCAGGGCTCTCGACAGCCCGCAACTAGATTTCCATTGCCAAGCGCTGGCCCTGAAGTGACCCCTGGCATGCGGCTCTATACCCTGGTCGCTGGGCGAACCTAGTCCGGCAGATAACCGAGGATAGCGTGCAAATCTCACGCGTCCTGCTTTTTGCAATTTGGATGAAGCGGCCAAAAGACGTTACTTTTGCCAACTTGACGAGCTGGCGCAACCCAGAAAACTTGGGGCTCATATGGGGAGGTCAGTTGCCTCTGGCTTATTACAGCTTACACGGGGATTTGTTTCAGCGCTCGTGAAAATACCATGGATAGCCCGGCCTCGCCTTATGGGCCAAATCAGACCACGCGCATGGCCGTTATCTGAGGTGATCCACATCGCCACCGGTTCTGATGAGGTGCACAGTGGCGCCCACCTCTGAAGCATATTTGCGAGCCGCAGATGCTCTTGGATTCAGAGGAAGGGCAACCAAAGACGCTGGCTGTCAACCGGAACGGCTGCAGTGAAGGCACAATCTTCCCACATCTGCAGTGAGATTCATGAGGCACAGCAATGATGATAGCAAATTCTTGTGAGAATCTTAGGGACGAACCAGTGGTGGTCGACCCCGCGCTGCCAAGGCAGGGCACCTCCAATTCCTGGTGAGGGGATCTCTGCCAAGGCGCCCAGGAATCTCCAACTTTGCTCACTCGCTCGACCTTGGCCGCCAAGTTGCGTCATTGACGACGATTTCATTGCCATTAATTCAGTTGCGAGCAGAATTAAGCTTACCAGCTGCTGGGTCACAAGTCCAGACCACTTTACCGTAGCAAATGCAAACAGATGTAGCTCCAGACGCGTGATGGAGCATCTTGAATGCTAGATGGGTGCCGGCACGGAACAATCGGCTTGAAATAATTGGGTCGTGTATAATTCCTGACATCTGGGCCTCTAGATGGGCCCGGACTTTGACCTGGCCCGACATGCCCGTTTCATCAACGTCTTGAGCCTGTCATTGACGAGAACAAGGTATCCAACTCGACAAAGAAAACCGTCCGCCAACAGCTTGCTGGAGAATTTTTCATGATGTCCATCCGAATATCCCGAACACAGCTACCGAACCTCCGCAGACGCCAATCATGACCAAGTCCACTTTCTGCGGCGTCGTCACATTCGGCCATGTCCGTTGGGGCACCCAGAAACGCCCCTGCTCCCTCTCGCCCGTGTGAGATGGATTCCTTCACTCACTGCATTGATGTGAGGTCCCTCGTGGAGATGCCAGGTTACTCCACCTGGTCTTCCCCACCTAGGTTCCACCTCCAATCCAACTCACGACCACGGGCCTGCAGCTGGCCCTGTTTGTGAGGCAATGATTGGAAATCATGGCAAGGGGAGATGTGAAATTCCTGCCTTCTGTTTCGTGCCCCCATTGTGCAATACACAAGTGGCCTCCTTGGGGCCCCGCGGGAAATGACTAGACGGCAGTCGATGGGACTGTCATCGTCTGCTTCTGGGTATGGGGAGATCTTGCGGCAATCTAGCTGCTGCTCCAAATTGTGGGCATGCCCCGGATCCATCAACAATTCTGCTTTGTGTCTTGCGTCTCTTCGATGGATTCATTGCTCATTTTTAATAATTTGTGAAAAACCCGGCTTTCGTCATATCTCATGTGGTTGGTGTCGTTGGGGTAGACCCCTCATACGTTCTCCTCTTCGGGAATTATTTTACGGTCATGGTTCTCCGCACGCGGCAGGGCTTCCTCGACGGCGGGCTGGTCGAGTCGGGCATTGGACTAGACGGGTTCCTGACACCCCCCCTTTGAGCCAGAATGGCGTCTTCTCCAAAAATTTGGCGGCGCTTGGGTTCCCAGTTGATTGGCGGGCGACTTACATGACGATGCTTGCAAGACGTACAGGACCAGGACGGAAAACACGACATGACATTTTAAGCTTGAGACAGAAAACGGCCCTGCACCGTTGTACAGGCAGACACGAACTGCTGTTGTATTCAGCAGAAGCAAAGAGTCTCGGACCCTCGTCATTCGGCGTTCTGTTGGGGTCCGCCCTCGTCAGCCCCAGAACCCAGTCCTCGCGGTATCGCCTCGTGGCAAGTCGCTCCAGTGCCCGACGCACCTTGCCGCCCTTCCTTTGTGCTCTCGACTCGTGCTTTTATTCTCTCATCTTGTCATCCCCACTAGGGTGGCCCTGTACCATTGCGTCGGCGTACTCGCGTCGACACGGCGCTTCGTGGGTTACGGCGACACAACCGGGCTTGTGCTCCCTTGCTGTCAACCTGACAATTGGCACAGATTTCACCCCCTTGGACAATATCTTGCGAGGCCATGGTCGGTTCTATGCTATATATCCGCGTTTGACACCGCTCAGTATATGGCCACACCCCTCCCTGGCTCAGTTGTGGCGAGAGGGGCTGGCCAGCTGCCAGTGTCCAATCTACGGGATGTCTCCCGCCTCACCTTCTATTTGTGAATAGAGGCTTTCTCCATTCTCCTTTTCTGATGGCTCTAGTGGACTAGGCTAGTACCGAGGCTGGCGGAGGCTCCCGTGGATCCATCATGGGCGCATTGCACAACTAGTCTCAGGCCAAGTGGACGCACGTTCCATGATGCCCTTTCCTTCTCCTGTTTGGGCAAAGGCATGAGACTGATTGCTTTCAACGGTCCAAGGAGGCTTGCGGCAGGCGCCGCTACTTGCGCTACGCTAGTTGACAGATCGCCTTGAGTGTTTCCATCCGCTCATCTCGGAGACTTGGCAGCTGTTAGTGTCGGGTCAGCCAGCAAGATGCCCTACGGCTGTCTGAGAGTCCATCACGGCCTCCCAGCATCTATCCATCCAATGACGCAAGCCCGCGACATTCTTCTGCATTTGTTTACGGACTCGTGTTCCCTGTTTGCCTCGGTCTCTTGAGCATCAAGACTTTGGCGTTCCGTACGTCGCCGTTGCTCTGGGTCCGAGTGGACGCGCCTCGCACCTCGCACCGAGGATGCCCTCGTATAAACGAGGCATTGGCGATGGAAGTTGGCCGTCGCTCACATTCCCTTCATCCATCTGCCGCTCCTAGATGCATGTCAAACAGCGTTGCAATGAGCTGTTCCCCATTTCCCCTCATCTTCCCACCGCTTCTCCGCCCTGTTGTCCAGCAGCCCGGGCTCAACCCCAGGTTGATGTTGCAACACGACCTCGACATCCCCAAGGCCATCCGGCTACTCCATGCCGTTCTACCCCAGCCCGGTCAAGTCGCCCTTGGGCCCGTGGTCCATACCAATGGCTTCATGGATCACGGGCCCTGCCCGCGGGGAGGGCGAAGTCCCCAATGGTCCTCATTTCATCCCTGTCCTCCGTTCATCCAGACCACTCCAGTGCCCCAAAACACGGTATGAGTGAGATACCCCTTCCTGGTCCTCTCCACCATGGCCCTCCGCCCTACTCCGCTTCCTCTCCACCTCACGGCCTCCACTCCAGGTGTCCATTGCAGGCTTATGTCTGCATTTCTCCACCTCTTTCGCCTCCGCTGGCCCTTGTGCAGTGCATGCTGAAGAATATCCGTGAGGGGGGGATGGGGGGGCGACGGAGCAGGACGTCGACTGGCGCCCTGGGGCGTCCCCAGAGAGCAAATCTCATCATCTCAACCCGACGACTCCGCTGCCCCAGCCTGGGTCCAGTCCTTAAAACCCTATCTCTCTCCCCACCCTTCCCCAGACTTGTTCTCCGCGTCGCCATCACCTTGTTTCTTCTTTTTTGCTCTCATTTCGACCTTGTTGTTGAGTGATAAGTGTGCTGTGGCAATCGTCTCCCCACCCAGGCCCCGATACCAAGCCTCTATCCGCACCCCGGTCCACTCCGAGGCGCCGCGCCCACTCCCGTTCCTCTAAGCCAGGGACCTCATCATTGTCACCCGACTACAGTCGGCTCCTCCAGCCCTCAAATAACCTCATATCCCGTTGGGATTTCTCCAATTCTCCCAGACCTCCATCGTTCCCCTCTCCTCTACCTACCCCAACGCCAAGGCTATCCCTCTGCCAGGACCACGACACAATGGCCGACATCCAAAAGTCCAACCACAACTCGGAGAAGAGCGTCACGCTCGACCATGGCAGCGTCAATGGCAACCAAGACATTCACCACCATCACCACCACGACTACCCTCAGATGATGCCCAACACTCCCCAGAGCGGCTTCGTCTTCCACCCCAGCATGCTCAAGTCCTACGAGCACCGCAAGTTCGCCAACCCTGCGCCCCTCGGCCTCTGCGCCTTCGCCCTCACCACCTTTGTCCTCTCTTGCATCAACATGCACGTCCGCGGCGAGACCGTCGCCAGCATCGCTGTGCCCCTGGCCTTTGGCTACGGAGGTGTTGTCCAGCTCCTTGCTGGCATGTGGTACGTCACCTAACCCATGAGGCAGGATCTTCGGGCCAGGCCTCCGACAGTTCTAACCTTTGATTGCAGGGAAATGGCCGTGGGCAACACATTTGGCGCCACTGCGCTCTCTTCGTATGGTGGCTTCTGGATCGCTTATGGCCTGCTCCAGACTCCCACCTGGAACGTGTTGGGCGCCGATGGGCCTTACCACGGTGAGACGGGCTCCGTCATGGGCTTCTTCCTGACTGGCTGGTTCATCTTCACCACGATCCTTTTGCTCTGCACGCTGAAGTCAACCGTCGCCTTCTTCTCGCTCTTCTTCTTCCTCGACATTTGCTTCCTCATGCTCACCCTCGAGAACTATGCCCACGACATGGGCAACCACGAGGCCAAGGAGGCTCTGCAGAAGGCCGGTGGATTCTTCGGGTTCCTTGCAGCCTTCCTGGCGTGGTACAATGCCCTCGCCGGTATCCAGGACAGCAGGTTAGTAGTTCCCAACCCATGCAACCACCCTTGTGCTGTGGCGGCATCCAACCCCCGGCAGTGGCATGCTTTCGTCGGTGATGACAGGCGGCTAATCCGGGAACACAGCAACTCCTTTTTCCAGGTGCCTGTCGGCCACCTCCCCTGGTCGGACCAGGGCATCGCGCTCCGAAAGCAGAAGAGCGAGCGCGCCATGGCCTAGACGGCTCTCTGCCATGGGCACAGCGGTGCGATCTCGGCCTCGAGCCGTCCATGCACCGCTGAGCGCTGCTACGTACGCACACTCATCACGCGTCATGACTAGTTGGTTTAGAAAAGTAGGACCGACCAACGTCCCACAAGAGAAAGCATTAGATTGGGAAACGACAGGGTTGTTGCTACAGCTGGGCGGGCCCATGGCCGGGTAGCTAATTCTAGCTACCGGGGCGCTGGGTCCTTGATTGTGAGCTGTTTTTTTCTTGGGTTTATTTTTTCCGGTTTCGGCCGCAGCTGCTATTCGGGGACGGGGGTGCGCGATGTGTACGACGATGAAACGGGCTTTAGATGATGCATCAGCAGCGATAACGTGATTTAATCGAGCAAAATGTACCTAGATCCCTTTGCATCGGGCGAGGATAAAAGAGGGAAGGGCACGGGAAGAGGGCGGGCTGTGTTGCTATTTCCGCGTCGGGAACGCCGATTTGTCAAGCCCCTGTTTGCCCGTGTCCGTTGGTGAATGGAAATTTTTTTTTTTGGCCTCATCATCATGATATGCAGCTTGGCAGTGACTGGTTCATCGATATCGGGTGGCGTGGTTGTGATCGTGATCGGGAGACGCGAACCAGGGCTGTGCCGCGTCCAGGGGTAGCAGGCCCGATGGCGATGCGGCTGCTTGCGCACAGCCCGACGACTAAGAGCTGATTGAGCAATAAGCATAATAGAAGCCGGCATGGAAGCCCCGTAGAAGCCGGACTGGCTCCACAACGCGGAAAGGGGGGGGGCGGTCATCGGGTGTCTGGATCGGCGGCTCCACCGTTCGGGGGCTTCGGCAGCCGGAACCTAGGGCAGGGCCAAGGACCCGCCGGTTCATGCCGTGTCAGTTCGGATCCGGGCGGAGTAGTTGCACAAGCAAGGCCGATGGAGAGGGTGGTGGGACATGCATCCATTAATTCACGGGCTGGCGGAAAGGAAATGGCGGCTGACTGAGCGCAGCGTCTTCTGCGGCGTCAGCTGGATGCATGCCCCGCCGCAGCTGCAGGACGAGGTTGATGGGTGCACCTGAGGTAAATTAATTCCATGTCGAGGTGGCCAGCTTGGTGTCGTTGCCAGCGCCGGATTCTCTGCCGCCATCGGTGTGTCTTGTCCCGGACCGCAGGCCTGGCACCGCCGCCAGTTAGCCTCTACCGCTCCGTCACACGGCGACCGGCCCCGGACGTAAGAGTGGATCCTCGCCGCCGTGGTCTCGGTGGCCCCACATCCCAGCCCCGCGGACACGCGACGGCCCATCACATCACCATCTCCCGACGCAATCTGGCCACCACCTGTCATGACGCCTCTCCCCATTCCCCAAGAATTCCGGGCCTCACGCACCACCGTCCCCTCGAGGGCGGCTTAAGCGACCGACGCGGGCTCCCTCGTGATTTTTTTTTTCTTGTTTGTCTCCGAGGAGACTCGGAGCTTAAAGAAGAACACCCCATCGTACGATGCCGCATCGCCCGACCGCCGGACCATAATTACATCGCCTGATGACGCGCCCCACGAAACCGCCCATCCTGCCCGCCCATTGCGTCGCGCGCCGCCGTCCCCTTTCGCTCATGACAGCTGTCCCCGGGTCTCCAGAGCGGCCGAGATAATCAATCAATCGATCGATCAGTCAATCCCTTGCCCGTCGTGCATCTGCTCTCTGTTCCCACCGCCCCCGATCCCCGGCCTCGACTCCGCATAAGCTACCACACCACCACGCCGCATCCCACGACTCGAGCCAGCCAAGTCGACGCAGCTAGCCATTCGTTGCATTCGACAGCAGCACGACATAAGAGAGACGCGCAGAAGCCCCCCCCCTGCCTCCGATCGGCGCCACCCCTCCCTCCCCCTCCTCTTGCTTCCCACCTACTTCGATGCGCCGGATCCTCTGCTTTGCAATGAGCAGGCCCCGGATTCTCTTCCTCTCCTGCATCGGCATCGTAGTGGCTATCACTGCTATGCTATACGGAAACATCCTTCGCCCTTCACTCACGTCCCTCCTCTCCAAAAGCATGTCCACGTCGGCCCGCCCCGTCATCGTCGTCGGCTCCGGCCTCGCCGGCCTCTCTGCCTCGTACGAGGCCATCCAGCGAGGAGCCACCGTCCACCTGCTCGACCGCGCCCCGAAGCCTGGCGGCAACAGCGTCAAGGCGTCGTCGGGCATCAACGGCGACGGCACCCGCTTCCAAAAGGCCCAGAAGATCGACACCGATGGCCTCTTCTACGCCGACACCGTCAAGTCGGGCGGTTCCCGCTTTAAGAGCACCGAGCCCCCCGTCAACCGCGAGGCCCTCGTTTCCAAGCTCGTCTCCGACTCGGCGTCAGCCGTCACCTGGCTCGTTGACGAGATCGGCGTCGACCTCAGCCTCGTCGCGCCCCTCGGCGGCCACAGCGTCGCCCGCACCCACCGCGGCGCCGGCAAGACACCCCCCGGCGCGGCCATCGTCTTTGGCCTTCTGGGTAAACTCAAGGAGCATGAGCGCTTCACCATGAGCAACGAGGCCGAGGTCAAGAGCCTGATCAGCGACGCCGGCGCCGTCAGCGGCGTCGAGTACGTCAAGGACGGCGAGACGCACCGCCTTGAGGGGCCCGTCATGTTCGCGTCCGGCGGCTTCGCGGGCGACGCCACCGGCCTCTTAGCCAAGTACCGGCCGGATCTTAAAGGCATCCCGTCGACCAACGAGGAACGACCCGGCTCGCACGGCATCCTCTCCGCCGTGGGCGCCGAGCTCATCGACATGGACAGCGTGCAGATCCACCCCACTGGCTTCGTCGACCCGGCCAGCTCCAACACCATGCTCAAGTTCCTCGCCGCCGAGGTGCTCCGCGGCGAGGGTGGCATCCTCTTGTCGCCCTCGGGCGAGCGCTTCGTCAACGAGCTCGAGACCCGCGACCACGTCAGCGCGGCCATCATGGCGCTCCCGCAGAGCACCGACGGCGACGGCGTCATCCATCAGTGGGACATTACCCTGCTGCTCGACCCCGGTGCCACCGAGGCCGCCGGCTCGCACATTGGCTTTTACGAGTGGAAGGGGCTCGTCAAGCGGGTCAAGGTCAAGGACCTTGACGCAGCCGTCATCGCCTCCGTCGATAAGTACTCTCAGGCCGTCGCCGATGCCGCCGCCGACCCCTTTGGCCGCCGCACCTACGGCCGCTGGACACTCAAGCCCGGCGAGGAGAACCGCGAGAGCGAGGTCGTCGTCGGCCGCGTCACGCCCATCGTGCACTTCACCATGGGCGGCGCCGCCATGGACGAGAATGCCCACGTTTTGCGGACCAAGGACGGCAAGCTCGAGCCCATCCCCGGCCTGTGGGCCGCTGGTGAGATCACTGGCGGCGTCCACGGTGACAACCGTCTAGGAGGATCCTCTCTTCTGGAATGTGTCGTCTTCGGCCGTGTCGCTGGTGCCGCCGCCGCTGCCGCCGCTGCCGCCTCTTCTGCGTCGTCTTGAATGGAATCTGAAGAGAGCCTGGGGGTTCCCAGGGCCTTATTAAAGTACCCCCATGTAGGATCAAAACAAACTCACTCTAAGTGAGGTGCGGTATAGGAATACACTTTGTAATTACTGAAAACAAGCATAAATCAAAATGTCAGATGCAGTTGCGTCCGCGTTGCCATGATGGCTGGATCATGAATTCGACCGGCCCCGTGCGTAACCAGAAGTGTGTCAACAGTGGCCAATGTAGGAGTTCTCTCAATAGACCGCCTTTCAGTATCATCGTGAATGCCTGATCCAGTTGTGCCGTGAATGCCATCAGTTTTTTGGTCTATGCGGGATATCATTATCGAAATTCTCCATCAAATCATATGGCACGATTCGCAAAATTGTTCTCTGAACAATTGGCCGTCGGTCACCATGCTCTAACAACCCAGGCTCTGCCCACTCATTGCAGCAAATGGGCTTTGCAGCATCGGAAGGCCTCTATTTGCCCCATCGAGCAGTCTCGTCACCCTCCTCCCAGTCACGCTCGACGTAGCCGAGTGCTTTCTTGACTTTCTCTACTGTATCCTTATCGCCGGTGTTCTTGCCAATGTTGTCGCTTTTCACAGGTCAGTTATGTCGGGCGACAAGGCGTCAGACTACACTCACCTAAGCTTGATAGCTGGGCGCCCCGCGGCGGAGCTAATCTTAATGACGATGTTGAGCGGGACTGACTTTGCTCCCGTCTTCAAGTTGGTGAAGTCATTTGTCAAGAAAGTCCCGACACCAAAGGTGGGCTGGAAGCCCAGGCCTTCGGACACCTTCTTGTACTCAAGACACCGGTCAATGTTGAGAGAATCAGAGAATACCAGCACCTTCTTGTCCTTGATGCCTTGGGCATCGTAGTAGTCTCGCATCATCTTGGTGTACTCGGCTGGGTCACCCGAATCTTGGCGGACTCCATCAAACACCTCGGCGTACGTCTTCATGCTTCCATCTTCCTTCTTGAAGGTTTCAGCAGGGAACCCACCGTCGACGGTTCGGACAGGCTGGCTGAAAGACCTGAGAAAGTCTTGGGTGCCGAAGGTGTCAGTTAGAGCAATGCTCAGCTTCTTTCCAAATACGGCAACCCAGTGACGAAGGGCTTCCTCGTTCGCTGTCTTGTAGTCGCCAATAATCGATGCGATTCCCATGAACCATTCGTGAGCCACAGTTCCCACTGGGGGGATGTTGAAGCGCATAGCAAGGTGAACATTGCTGGTTCCAGACAGCTTGCCTGGGAAGCCCTTCTTCTGGGCCTCTTTGGATGCCTGGACCAAGCCGCGGAAAACCAGGGCTTGGGTGTGATAATCGCGACGTCTACGTGTTCCGAACTCAGAAGTGATGCACCCAGCCTCCAAGAGTTGGACGCCCTTCTGGAAGGCTAGCTCCTCCTGTCCATCGTAGTTCCAATCGGTATCCATGAACTTGAAGTAAGCCTCAGAGGTCAAAGCCAACATGGGAATCTCGTAGAGGATGGTGTCAACCCATGGTCCCGAAATCTTGATGTCAATGCTTCCGATGTCTGTGTCGGCACCAGTATCCGCTCCTTCCGGGATAAAGGTGAGGACAACCTGCTCCCTAGGGCGCAGCCGGAACTCCTTGAGGAAATTCAGGTAGTCGCTGGATAGATAATCGCAGTGCTTCTGGAGGAATTGATACTCTTCAGTGGAAAGTGAGATGTTACCAAGCTCTAGTTTTTGCGTCAGCGAAAGCGACCTTGTACGACCTTATTTCCAGGCCAAGGCATTGCGCATACTTCGGATCTGCTCGTCGAGCCATTTGAAAGCAACACGAGACAGCTTCTTGTCCGGGGTGCGGTTAGTGAACGCATAGGTTACAGGCACATCCTTGAAAAACTTGAAGACGGCACATTGCATTGTCAACTTGTAAAGATCGGTGTCGAGAAACGAGATGACCCCCTCGGGGTACGGTGATGAGCTGTTGAAATCCATTGCTGCGGTATTTGTGGAGAGCTCGCTAGGGAAGGGGCAGCACAGGCTAGATTGTGTGCTGGTAACGATAAGTCTAGATGCTCGACAAGCCTAGGGCCAGAGGTGCCGGAAGGCGATCGACGACGGGTTGTGAGTGGGAGTGGTTGTCGTGGAAGGGGTCGGCAGCTGTCAAGATTGCGTCATACAGCTTCTGCCGCAGGGTCCTGTAGCTCGCAGGCAAAGAGGGGACAGCGCACACGGGAAGCCACAGGCACAATGTGTCGCGTGGTGACTGATTGAGGGGCGATTGCGTGGTTACTGGCGGAAGCCAAGGAGCATGGGTGGTGTTGCAGAGGGGTTCTGAGTCACTAAGGTCCAATGACGCCGGAAACGTGAGTGAGTACGCGAGTGCGGGACCAGCCTGTTGCCTAGTGCCGCGCGAAAAGCTCTTGCCCAGGGCCAGACAACAGCAGCGTCAACTGAGGGGCCTTGGGCCCTTGGGTCGCGCTTCCCAACGCTGGCTCTTCTCTGCTCTGTCGTGGTGGGGTAGAGGGGCAACTGACGCACTGACCACACCTTAAATTCTCAGACGCGGCGACCGCTACCAAGGAAAAAATTCTGGACGAGGCAAGGCCCAACTTTTTTTTCCGCCTCGCTTGCTTCCCATCAGCCTTACCCGACCACAACCTACGCCTGGCTACTCGGCGACGGGCTCTGGCTATTCCTACGCTCCCTTGTGATACACAGGCCCGAACCTCCGACTCGAAGTCGAATCCATAGACTGCCGATACGCGCGACGCCGCGAGAAGCCCCCCGTCGTCATGGATATCCACCGATGCCGCTTCGTGCCATACAAGCCGTCTGCAATCAATGCAATCGCCTTTTCGCACCCCAAAACAAGGTCAGCTACCCAGACTACGGTGGCGCGACTCGCAATCGGCAGGGCCAATGGCGACATTGAGATCTGGAACCCTTCGCAGGGCGCTTGGAGCCAGGAGACGGTGATTGCTGGAGGAAATGACAGAAGCGTCGACGGCCTTGTATGGGTCACGGAGCCTGATCAAGACCTTGGCGACGGACGAGTGCTTACTGGAAAATCTCGCCTTTTCAGTATTGGATATACCTCCACCGTGACTGAGTGGGATCTTGAGAAGGGGAGGCCGAAGAGGCACGCCAGTGGCCAGCACGGTGACATATGGTGCATCGCCGCACAGCCCTCTGTCGGTGACAAAGTCGGCCTTGGAGTTGACCAAGACAGCGGCCTGCTTGTCGCAGGAACCATTGATGGCGAGCTGGTTACATATTCCATCGAGGATGATGACCTGCGCTTCCAACGTGTCATCGTCAGGTCACCCACGAGGAAGGCCCAGATGGTCAGCATCACCTTCCAGTCCCGCAAGATTGCCATTGTTGGCTGCTCCGACAGCACTATCCGAGCCTACGATGTCACCAAGGGCAATATGACCAAGAGAATGGCACTGGGAACCGACTTGATGGGGGGCTCCAAAAACATCATTGTCTGGTCCGTCAAGTGCCTTCCTGGAGGGAACATCGTGTCCGCCGATTCGACCGGCCAAGTCTGCATCTGGGACGGCAAGACCTATACCCAAACTCAACGAATTCAGAGCCATAAACAGGATGTCCTGAGCCTTGCTGTCAGCTCTGATGGTCGCTCAATCCTGAGTGGTGGCATGGACCGACGAACCATTCTCTATAGGCAAAACGCTGGCGCCGGCCAGCGGTGGAGCAAGGTCTGGGGCCGAAGGTATCACGATCACGATGTAAAGGCCATGGCCGCGTTTGAGAGCGGCCGAATCAGCGTTGTCATCGCCGGTGGTCAGTTATCTCGCTCCTTTTTGGACCATGCCCCCCTACTAACACAGTGACAGGTGCTGACACAAATCCCGTCGCCATTCCTATGAGGGAGCAGGGCCGTGAAAACCATCGAGTCATGACTAGTTTGCCTCAGCAACCGCCTCTTGTGAGCGCGTCCAAGGCTCGGTTCATGGTCAGCTGGTGGAACACCGAGGTGCACATTTGGATTCTCCGCCAATCCGCAACGAGCATGTTCAACGATGGAGGAGACGATGTCGACATCAACCAAAACCGCAAGCTTCTCAAGACCATTGTTGTCAAGGGAGGCTCCAACATTACCTCCGCTACGATCAACCAGGAAGGCACACTACTATTGGTCTCAACTGCCATCGACGTCAAGGCTTTTGGGCTGGAACACCAAGACCCCATAAAGCCGTCGGAGGTCAAAATGACTACATTCGCAATCCCCGAAACATTGAAAAGCCGCGGTGCCACCAAGGTGCAGCTCTCACCAGACGGACGATGGCTCTGTGTTGTGCAGGAAGGCACCCGAGTGCGCATGGCCAAGGTCGAGCACTCTGAGGAGCCTGGCTCTTTTTCCTTCCCGGCTCATCTCCAACGACTGGGCCGGCTGCAGCGAGATATTCCCCGCTACATTCAGAACGGTGGGCTTAGGGGCTACGACCGGCGCATTACGCACGTCACGTTCTCGGCCGATTCCAAGATGGTGGCCACGTCTGACATTGCAGGATATGTTGATACTTGGATCCTTCAAGACAGGTCCGAAAAGGCGCAGAACGGGGCTAAGGCGGAGGATGACGCGTCCTCCTCTGAGAGCGACTCTTCGTCAGATGAGGAAGATGATACCCTCGCGGGGGCGGATGAGGTGTGGAATCGCAACCCCAACGCCAAGCTTCTACCCAAGCTGCAGTCGGCTGCTACCGTACTATCGTTTTCGGACGATGTGCCTAAAGCAATTGGGGCCACAAACGGCGCAAATGGCGGGACAGGCGACGTCAGTGACTATACCCTGCTTGCAATTACTTCGTCGTGGAACCTCATGACGTTCAACCCACTCAAGGGCAGCCTTACCCCCTGGTCCCGTCGTCACCCCCGAAAGGCTCTCCCCGCGCCGATTCAGGATCTCCTTGACCTCGCCAAGGGTGTTATCTGGCAAGGCAGTCGCGCGTGGATCTATGGAACTACCTTCCTGTTGATGCTGGACATTGCCCAGGATCAACCCAGGCCCACCACGGAGGTCGAGAGTAACGAGGCTCCTGGTAAGCAGGGCATCAAGCGAAAGAGGACCAGCCCCAACAGTGGAGCTGGTGGACGCATGCAGCAGGGCGCCATTGCACCCTCGGAGGTGCGCAAGCTGGTCGCTGGCGAGTGGGAAGACGTCGACATGGACGACGCTCCCCAGCTGGAGGACGCTAACAGCGATGACGAGGACCACGAGACGGACGGCGAGCTAGCTCATCTGCGCAACCGTGGCGAGGCAGAGGCCGACAGCAGCAGCACTGAGGTTGCACACCCAGGCGGTGAGCGCAAAAGCTGGTGGATGACCTACAAGTATCGCCCCATCCTTGGACTGGTGCCCATCGGAGACGCGCAGCCTCTGGAGGTTGCCTTGGTGGAGAGACCGACATGGGAGGTGGAGAAGCCCGAAAGCTACTTCGACAAGGAAGAGTGGCGGAAGTAATATGGATGAGGAGGGCAGTCCATTACTCCGTGTTGCGAGCTAATGAGGTCTGGGTGACGAGTCTAGGGGATCATGGTGGAACAAGACCAGTAGAGCGCATGGTTGACGAATGCGGCAGGGAGGACGACGACGATGGCTCCTCAGGCTGCGTAGAGGGATCTAGACCAGCTGGCTGCGATGTAGTTGTACATTTTGTTTATAGAATGATAGAATGCAGCTACACAAAAGGAATTTCACACTGCGTATTAAGCATACTCCACGGCCCAGTATCCGACTTCTGGTTTTGCCCACCTGCCAGGTCAAGTGATCGATCCCAAGGCCAAGCCACACGTATGCTATCAACCTTTCAAGAGACATGTTTTTCGGTGCAAGGAATCCATCCAAGTAGTGCCCATAGTACCTATCCAGGGGATTTCGGGACAGGAAGTGAGGCAGTTGGAAACTCCGGCACGGCCATGGGGCTGGGACCCATCTCACACCTCAAATACATCTACTCACAGCACTAGTATTTTCCATATGGAAGATGGCTCCCTGCGGGTACATAGCTGCGCCTTGTCTGGTCGTACCGTACCACGACAAAGGTCACGAGGTCGGTCCGCACCTCCGGGAAGTTGGGGGTTGAGCTCCCGAGCCTTTGGTTTGGCGAGACCAGCAGGGATCAGATACACGCGTCCCACGATATTAAGCCGCTAATGAGCGGAGTATCTCTACTGTATTATACCGAATCACTTTTCTTCGGGCGGTCGGTCTAGACTTTGGGCAGGCATGGAGCCTCGAGCAGTCTTCAGTCAGCCGCCGGGAGGGGGGCTCGGCTCGTGATAACTTGGAGCGGGCGGTGCCAGCAGCATCGGTATGCTTGAATCAAGCCTGGCGTATGAAATAGACACTACTTGAAGGATTCCGAGGTCAACTACAAGGCATGTGGCCAACTCGCTGGGTGCGATGGATGGAAGGAGAATGCGAAGTTGGACAAGCCATGTCACCACACCTGCCCAACACGGCCACAGAACCATCCACTCGGACACTGGGGGCCACGAAACCAGTTCCAGGCTTCCAGCGGCCGCCTCAGACACAGGAAAACGTCGGTTGGCGGGCATCATCACTTCAATCTAGGCAGGCAATGGACGGGGGAACTGCTGATCGACTTGGCCGAGGCCCTGGGATTTCAACCTCCATCTACGTGTGTACATAGATACGATACATACGCTGAAGAAAAGTCGGCCACTGGTTGGGATCTTTTGAAATATCTCCATTTTTTCCACGAGGCTGGCCTTCTCTTCCGAGCCGGTTATATGATATATCAGGGATTGAGGGGTGGAGAATGACCCGAGGTGGGCGGCGATCGGGAGCTGACGAGCCTGGATATACGTGATGGGGATTGACGGCAGATCTATTCCTTCTTGCTAAAGCCATCCGTCTACGTATTAGTAATTATCACTGGGTAGGAATCAACGGCATCGGAATCAGCGAAAGACTATTGCAGAATGTGTACGCCAAGGGGCTTTGATGCGACATTTTGTATCAACTGCGATGCGCTCTGGTGCTGTGGCGTTCAGTGAGGACGACTCTCAGCATCGCTGACACAGCCGCCAAACGGCATCGCGCAGATGACGCGGCCTTGGGGGAGGCGTTTCGCCATTCACCCCGGTCGTGGGCGTAAGAATCGGCTGTTGAATGTACGGAGTAAGAGGAGAGGATTTGGGGGGCCATTGATTGGCTCAGCGCACGATGCACAGCGATGAGAAAAGTGGGCCGCAGTACCAGAGTGCTACAGAAACAGGCCGGCGTATTCGGGTGGTGGTAATTACGCTGCACAGGGCACACACTCCCAGCAGAGCCGGAGAGAGACGGCGACTATCGCAGCTCATATTATCATGACGAGACCCATAGCAAATATGGATGCATTCCTAGACAAGGAGAACATCAATTAGGGGTTTTCAACGACCAAATTCAAATGGAAATAGAGCAGCAGATCACGGCAAGAGGGGTGCCGACTGACGCCAGACGCAAGCTAGGCAGGCAGATCTCAGTGGAGTTGTGCTGCTGCCAAGCACCCAGGGAGCGGAGCGCGAGAGACGCGGGCCAATACCGTCGGCGACGAGAGCTGATCACCATGTCCGACAGCACCGGCCGAGTGATGTGCTCAGAAGCTCGGGGTCTGCACTGCCCGTCTCGAGTCGCGGACTAGAATAGTGACAGCCAGGGGACGTCAACGCGCACCATTTGGCATGTCATGAAACAGAGGGTTCCATCAGATACGATCAGGCGTCGCTACTATTCTGAATGTCCTGCCTAGTAATTAATACTACTAGGTAAGTAGCCCTTGGCATTGCTGTTCGTACACACAGCGCTCTTGTCCAAACGTCGTATACGAGAACACAGGGTCGTCGCTCGTAGGACAAAAAGCCAACGAGTTAGGCCGACTGACAAGAGCCGGCACACGATGCGACGCGATTGCGCAAGCCGGTCCTGGGTCAGATGCGCCCCATCCTGTAATAAATGGATGAAGCTTCGAGTTTGAGCAGCGACAAGTCCCGAACCAGGCGCATGATCCCATAGTCCCTACCCCAGACAAAGGCGATCAAGGGCGGCCAGCACCAGAGGGCTGACGAAACGTTGCCATGGAGCCCATAGTCAATGGAGTCCACAGGCTCGCAGCCAAGTCACTGGGAAAGAAGAAAAATAGGATCCCTTTCCTCCACTGTGGAGCCCCGAACGAGGCGGGGACGTGCAGAGATCCCTGATCAATTGCGATAGATTGGTCTGTTCTCCCGCGGCGCAAATTGCTGGGTGATGCCCTGTGACTCCGGGGCTAGGTGCCACTGTTTGAGCTGTCAGTAGCTGAAGACTGCCCTGGGCACTCTCTCGCTGTCCCGCCCATAGGCGAAAGAAAAGGTGGGCCGCCCGCGTCGTTCTTCGCTCGCAAATTGCGTGCTTTAGTACGGTGACCGTCGAACCGATCGTCGATGAACAGTAACTACCACTCCTAACGAGCAGGCAGTGGCGTCTACTCTACAACCTCTTGACACCTTGACACCTTCAACTCGATTGGGACGGAGCCAAAAATAAGAGGCGCCCACCCGCCCGTCGAATCTCGCGCTGGCTGCCGGGCAGAAGGTTCGCTAGTGCAGCCCAGTCAAGATCGGGCAAGTCTTGTCGTTGTCTGGGCAGGGGTGCGACGTGGACTAAAATAACCGCTGCGCATCCACCATGCACCCACTGCAGCACGGCCACAGTGGCTGGTTGTCCCGAAAGTGGGAACCGCCAAGAACCCAAGTCCCAAAGGGCCAGAGCAGAGAGACCGAGGGGGGTGAGGTGCTTGCGGCACTGCCCATTGTGCCCTTTGAGTGTGTCTGCCAACAACGGAGAATAATTTGGGGGTTTGCTTGCAACCTGTGTAGGGATTGCAATGGCCCGCATATCTTCAATGCCCAAACTTTGCCAATACCATGACAATACCTTGCTCCAGAAGATGAGGCTCGCCTGGGACCCTGCTCAGCCAGGCCGTCCGTAGCAGGGTGTTGGCGGGATGTGGGAGGACAACCGCCAAGCAACAGCACACGAGGATGGCGAAGCAGAAGGCAGGCTACGGCTCCGGTGCTCTCATATCGAGCGAGGAGTGCTCATTCGGAGCGGCTCCTCCTACTGACGGTACCAGCAATATTTGCGGTGCTCGAGGCAATCTGCCCAGTCACCGCAGAGGTTCGCAGTAATGGATGAAATGGTAGTGGACGCGGCTACAATTCGAGAATCTGTCGCCGGTTGCGTCTGCGGTTGCGTCTGCGGCGGCGGCAGTGCGGGAGGGTTCCAACGGAAACCGCAGTGCAGCCCCATCGACTTGAGGCAGTCGGACCCAGGCGACGAGTGGCTAGGGGAAGGCAGTGCCACACTAGTAATTACCAGGTATATCGCACGTCGACATTCACTGGGAATGGGAACAGCTGGTGGCCTCTGCGGCCTCTGCGGCCTCTGCAGTTTCTGCGGGCAGGCGGGCTCTGCTGGGGAGGGGGGTTTCCTGTGGCCTGGCCTGGCAGTTGCTAGAGTGCCTCGTCATCGCCCTCCAGACAAGCGTAGTAGCTGGGGCACGTACCAGCCCCAGGTACCGGTACATGCGCCTGGTCAAGGATCGAGTGACTCGCAACGCAGCGAAGCGACGCCCCAGGTGCCTAGAGGCAACTCAGTCCGTGGAATACGTCCTGTACGGTTGCGTATTCGTCGCCCCGAGGCTGCGCTACGAGTAATTTCATGGCCAGGCCCAGTGGTAATTGCCTTCCGTAGTACTGTATAGTTCGTTATGGCCTGGGGTCGATGGCAAGCCATATGCCCGCCATCGCGGCCGATTGAGTACAACCGTCGGCCGAAGCAGGAAATCAGAAGGCATCACCTGGGGCGGATATCAGCGGGGTTCCAGTAGACTTGGTCTTCACCGCAATAAGTTGGTGGTACATTGCGCAAGCAGCTGGGCCCGTCAAGTCAGCAGCAATCGCCAGGTGATGATGGTCTCGCCACTGGTTGCGCAAATCCCATAATCGGGGCCAATGCTTCCCCTCGGCCGTGTATGATCCTCACGGTCATTTCCAAGTCGAATTCCTTTACGGTGATCGCGGATGAAATGCGCCATTACCAGCTTTGTCTGTGGCGGAGGGCTGATAATGCTTCAGCACCCCTTCCAGATCCACACAAGATCTCCGAGGCAATGCCCACCTCGAATCCTGATACAGGGCGACGGAGGGGACAGGCCCATCGGCGACGCCACTGGTGTACGTCTTTCAGATACGTAGGCCAGGATCAAATTTGAGGTTTGATGGCGAAAAACGAAGTGCTTGATGAATCGTCCCAACTCGCGGCAGCGTATGCAGTGCGAGATGCTGGCTGGGCCGACAAACATTGCCCGATCCAGCTTCGCGGCCATCCCCACCAGCGATTGCGTGGACTGCTGACATAGGAGCCCGTTGGTTGGACGCAAGCAAGGCCCGATGTACTCTGATTAATTGGCCAAGCAGTCAACCGCAAGCACGACGCCGCTCCTGCTGCCTGTCAATGGGTTTGGGAGCCGGGCGGGAGATGCCAGAGGAATGAACAGCACTGTAACAGCACTCTGGGCATCACTCGCACATCTCGTCCATTCCGTTGCGATGCCGCCAACCCATCTGGTCATCGGGATACCCGTCAGGACGAGCGGCTGAGGGGCAACCCGAACCAGAAAAGCAAGGTACAAGAGTACCCCAGCGGCGGTACCGGTACGTGGTCTTGCGCCCAAGTCGTCCCCACCCTTAACAGTGCGGGTCGCCATGATTGGTCGTGGCGCTGGCTGCTGACGCGTAAACTGCCATCGTACGCAGAACTGCGTAGGCCTGGGCAGGCGCGGACTGGGACTGGAGTGGACAGGACAGACCTGAGCACACGCACGCACACGCACACCCTCGCCCTCCCGAGACACCCCGTCCCTTTATCCCCTGGTCTACCCTCGCTCCCAGCCCAAGCCCATCCGCCTCCGCCTCTGCCTCTACCTCCACCTGCCTCTGCCTGTGCCTCTCAGCCAGCAGACCTCTTCTCGACACTTCCCTCCACCGTCTGCACGTCCGCTTCCACATTCGTCTTCCATCCGAACAACATCAAACATCCCCGCGACGACTTCCGACGGCAAGCGAAACTTCACCAACCCAGTCATCATCTGTCTTGTGTCGGCCGCGACCAGCGACTACGCTAGCAGGTCCAATTCGACGGGCGCCTACTAGGTCCCTGCGTTTCCGTGGTGGCAATTCCCAGAGGTCTACGCATCCTCGCAGCTGACGACGACACGACCTCAGCCGCGACGACACCTCCCCTCCGCGCTGACGAAGTCTCCTTTGGCATTCACTCTCTTAACCCAGCCAAACCGGTCTCCGCTTCTGGATAACCTTCATCCGTCAACCGATCTCGAATCAATCCATCGACTCGATCCGCTCGAGCCTCAAACCAGACCCGACTCATCTTCCCTAACCACACAACCTCCCTGCACGACGGCCTCCTCGACCTCAACCGCAGCCTTCGCGCTTTACCTTTCACCATGGCGGGCCGAGGCATGCCTGCGAGCCCTAACCCCGCCGGTCAGGATGGATCGTATGGCGAGGAGTGGGCGCATGACCTCCGAGTGCAATTCGAGGGCCTCCTGCGCGACAAGCGCCTGAACGACATCCGATCAACCCCTCGACGCGGCTCACCATCTGCCCCAGATGCGACTTCCAGCAGTGGCTTGCGAAGCCCGGATCCCTACGCATCCAGTCGGCCAACAACATCTCAAGGCAACTCCCTTCCTTCCTATTCCGCCCTCCGACATCTCCCCAAGATCCCCACAGCCCCCGATAGCACCGACCGCGACTCTCAGAAATTCCGCAATCTCCTCATCAGCCTCTCATTGACGCCCACAAAATACGAGAACCCCGGTCTACTAGACGAGGCTCTTCAGACCATCCCATTGGATCGTATCTACAGCGAAGCCGAGGAGGAGACACAGGTCTTGCAGGCCCAGGCCGAGAGCATGGGCGATGGCCGACGACCCGAATGGGGGTACCAAGATTGTGTTATTCGAGCGCTTCTAAGGTATGTGGATGAAGCCCCAGCTTTTAGCAATACGCGTATCTGACCTCGATCCAGATGGTTTAAGCGATCATTCTTCACTTGGGTCAACAACCCGCCGTGCCCTGTCTGCCTATCACCCACCATTGCCCAGGGCATGACTGGCCCCACCCCAGAGGAGAGCGCTTGCGGTGCGCTCCGAGTCGAACTATACCGATGTTCGGCACAGGGATGCGGCGCTTACGAGCGATTTCCTCGGTACGGCGATGTTTGGAGGCTACTTCAGACTCGCCGGGGGCGCGTGGGTGAATGGTCCAACTGCTTCAGCATGTTGTGCCGAGCTCTTGGCGGACGGGTGCGATGGATTTGGAATGCAGAGGTATGTGCACAATGTTCCGCTGTAGCCAGCAACCGAAGCTAACTAGTCTCCAGGACCACGTCTGGACTGAGGTCTATTCCGATCACCAGAAGCGATGGGTCCATGTGGACGCCTGCGAGGAGTCATGGGACAACCCGCGGCTCTACACTGAAGGCTGGGGGAAGAAGATGTCTTACTGCATTGCCTTCTCCATTGACGGCGCCACCGATGTGACCCGACGCTACGTTCGCAAGAGCGAGCACGCCTCAGAGCGCAACCGATGCCCCGAAGAAGTTCTCCTCTACATCATGCAAGAGATCAAGAACATCCGACGAAGCAACATGGGCAAGGACGAGCGTTTCCGACTGGAGAAGGAAGACACCCGTGAGGATAAGGAGCTGCGTGGATACGTGGTGGCTTCCATCGCCCAGGCTGTCACCGACCTTGTGCCTGGAGCTTCCGGCTCTTCCTCGAGCGCCGGCAGGCAACAGACCCAACCCGGAAGCGATACCAAGCTGCCTGCTGAGCAGCCTGGACAGCAACAGTCGGGATCTGTGGAGTGGATGGCCGCTCAGGTCCAGCGATTTCAACCTCGGGATCCAACCCACCGCCGGCCACTTCCTTGAGGGATGAAGAAACTCCAGGAACTCCAGGCTTTACCCGTCCCTCATGTACCACCATAACCAACCACCAACCTTTCCCTCGTAGGGACGGGCACAGCGAATTCGACACTCACTTCTATCGACACTGTTGTGATACCCCGCGATGGCGCGCCACGACACACGCGGCAATGACGCCCCGACGAAGAAGAAAGCACTACACCATGGTGCTTTCCACCCACGATCGTCACAATACCAGCTTCGACGACTCGACACGGCCATTCGTAATTTCCTTCACGTCTAATTCATCGAAACACCTTTGCCACAGCATAGACTCGGCGTTCGCCTCTTCACGCCTGTGTCTTCCTTCGAGGAGCAGGCCGTGCCTACATACCACCACCTCAAATACACATTGACAACAACCAAAGCTTTCATACTCTGTCACCAACATACTTTCACACAACAACCTTGCCATCTTTTTTTCTTCTTCTTTTCTATGTCTCTTGATATATAGGGGGCGCATTTGGCGGATGGATACATATATGAGTTTTTGTACTACGGGGAGTGTGGATGAAAGGGAGTCCCACGCTCCAGGCGTTCTGGCTGGTTTGGCTTCATTGTACCTGGGTTGCCACGAGCAACATGAAGCCACTTGGGGATGCTTAAAAGACAAGGGACTACTAGTTGAGATAGTTAGTACCGACTCAAATGCCAACAATGATGCATTTCAAATCATCCTCCTTGCATATGTGACTTGATGGTGAACAAGCTCTCTTGTCGGGAGACTGTCAATGGGCTGAACGACAGAGAAGCGGCAGCCTAGAATGAGGGCAGATAAAGCGTCAAAGGGTGTCTTACATTAACCTAGTGCATACAATTCCAGGATGCTGAAGCCGACACTTTATCATCCAGCCCAGAGCAGAATAGAATCAGAAGATCATTTCAATTCCAGCGCATAGAGCTACCAACCACTTTCTTTACAACACAACATTTATCCGAGCGAGTCTCTGGTCGCACAAGGCCCCCAGCCTGAAGCAAAGGATGTTGACTGGCGCTGTCGGCCGCACTAGGCAGGCTCCACTATCGCTTGAAAGCGAAGACGCCGGGGTATGAAACCAACCTCAGTGCCTGTGACGCAGTCGCTTACCCTGGGGCACATTCAAACCGAACCATTGAGTCATTGAGATGAAGAAAGTTGCCGTTGAGCCTTTGATGAAATAAGGTGAGACTGAAGCAACAAGGTTGCAAGTGAGGGTTGAATTGAATCTGAAGCCGCATTCCACGTGACTTTGGCTTGCCATGATTCTTACAAACACGCCCAACACACTCTGGAGGGTATTCATCAAACTTCAAACCCGCCTCATCCAGTCTCCCAACCGATCCGAGCAGTATGGGCTCCTCAGGGATGCAGATGTCCTCCGACATCAGATTCACCACGCCTGCCAAGCCTAGGACGCCACGTCCGAGCCGCGCCCAGGTGTCCGGAACACCAACGCTCGGCCAAACCCCAGAGCAGCCCATCGACCTGACGGAGGATTCGCCACCGCGTGCTTCAACTGGGAAGCGCAAGGCAGAATGCAGTCTCATGAAGCAGTCTCCGTTGTCAGCGAAACGGGCCAAGGCTGTCGGAAAGCCTGCTGGCCCACCGCCCGAGAAGCGCCTCCGACGATTCAGACCGCATCCGCCGCAGTCATTCCACGAGGTCTACGCGCGGGCATTGAGTCAACGCTTCTATGTCCTCAGCCGCACCCGTGGCTGGGCCAGCGAGTGTCCCCAAGAAGTCGTGGAGATGACGGGCTCGACGGGTAATATCTACCACGTCACCGTTGGGCCCATCCCGAAGTGTACCTGTCCACACGCGGCCAAAGGCAACCAATGCAAGCACGTCGTCTATGTGAGTTATTCGAGCCCGATACCAGCTAGTTTCCTGGTTCTAATGGACTGTAGGTCATGAAAAGGGTGCTCAACGCGCCATTTGAGCTCGTCTATCAGCTGGCCCTCACATACTCGGAGCTCCATACAATCTTCGCCAGCGCACCTCCAATTGCCGGGCCCCAAGAGGCAGATTCCAAGAACCGGAAGCCTATTGATGGCGATTGCCCCATATGCTACTGCGAGCTGGAGGCCAGCGGTCCCGAAAAGGTGGTCTGGTGTCGCGCAGCATGTGGGCAAAACATGCACGCTGAGTGTTTTGCCACGTGGGCGCGGTCCAAGGCTGGCGACGTCACCTGTCCAATGTGCCGAAGCGTATGGGAGGGCAGTCAAGATGCCTCGTCTCAAGTACAACGAGATCAAGGTGATGTCGAAGAAGGCTATATCAACGTAGCCGGCCAGCTGGGTATCAACCGTGTGAGAGGTACGTTGAAGTGTTTGAGCACATATAACCCGTTTGCTGACCTTGTTCCGATAGATGAATCCTCCTACTCCAGATGGTACCATCGTGCTAGAGGGGACTTCCACTATGGTGGCTGGCCGAGACGGTCATCTGGGCGAGGGAGAGGTCGAGGACGTGGTCGATGGTAGTTGTACCGCCTTGAAACTGATGATATGAGTTACGATGAAAGCGGCATGTGCCAGCAGCCTATGCCACAAGATACCCGTGCAGTTAAACTTAATTCATTTACGAATTAGCCCCACTACCGTGGCCTTGGTTCATCACAGCGAGCCAGTGGTCATCTAGTCAATATTGTGTTGCAGTAATTGCTGTGAGTCTCATGACACATGCCGTTGGTCTATTTGACCCTTTTCAATTTGGCAACAAAACACGGGGTATCCCTGAGGATCGTTCCACACCAGAAACCCATCGATCTGCGGAGTTTCGCCCCGTCGGCGCACCACGGCCCCGTTGAACAGACGGAGTTCGGCGGTTTCGGTGGGTCCATCGGCGGTGCCCCACCGAGCCGCCGAGATTGAAATCCCGCGCCGCACTCCGCCGCCGAGGATGCCTGGCCGACTTAAATACAGCTAGGCCGCCGTCGATGATTGCGGGGAGAGCACAGAGCCAGATCTCGCAGCAGTTGCAACACCCGCACTCGTTTCGACCGAGAAAAAAATGGACATTCCGCCAACCATGCGCTCCTTGGTGGCACCCAAGAGGTGCTCCCCTGACAAGTATGAGGTCCGAGAGATGCCAACCCCGTCGATAAGCAAACCGACAGAAGTCCTCATGAGGATGAAATCTGCATCCGTTAATACGGGGGACACGCAATTTGCGGCTGGAGCCATGAACCTTTTTGTGAGAACAGAGTAAGCGTCCCCGAGCCTCAGTGATATACTACAACGAGCCTGACTCTTGATGAAAGGTACCCCATGAAGCTGGGCATCGAAGGAGCTGGCGTCGTCGTAGCCTTAGGTTCTGACGTGAAGAAATTCAAGGTCGGCGACGAAGTCTACGGCTTCAGCTTTCCCAAGCCCTTCCCCAAGGACATGAGGGTCCAGGCGGGTTTCATCTCCGACTACGCAATAAGTGACGAAGCCTTCCTACTTCCCAAGCCATCGCATGTCTCCTTTGAGGATGCGGCCACGTTCCCAGGCCTCGTCGTCACGGCGTACCAGGTCCTCCGGCGGGCGGTGCAGCGGCAGGGCGTGGACAGCCTGGCCGGCAAGTCCGTCTTCATCCCCGCCGCTCTGAGCGCCTCGGGCTCGATTGCCATCCAGGTAGCCCGCAACTACTACGGGGCCACGCACATCATTAGCTCGGCCTCGACGGTCAAGATGCCGCTCGTGGCGGAGCGACTGCCCGCCGGCTCTGTAGACCAGCTAGTGGACTACCAGAAGGAGGACGTGGCGGCCAAGGTGGGACGCGGCACAGTCGACGTGGCCATGAACACCCAGTGGGGGACAATAAACGAGAGCATCGCGGTACTGAAGCCGCAGACGGGCACGCTGGTGAGCATCACGAGCTTGCCGACCAAGGAGACGCTCAAGGGCCTGCTGGGGTTCATGCCGCTGTGGCTGGGCCTGCTGCTGGACCTCGCCCAGTACTGGTACGCGTGGAAGCTGCGCGGCACAGGCATCAAGCACGAGTTCATATCTGGGAGCCCGCAGATCAAGGAGGACCTGGAGGCAGCGGGGGAGATTGTCGCGAGGGGCCAGGTGAAGGCGGTGAAGACGGTGGTGGAGCTGGACGATATCGAGGAGGTGAGGAAGGCGATTGACAGAGTTTACAGGAGCAAGGGAGGTTTAGGAAAGCTGGTGATTCGAATCTCGTGATTCGTAAGGGGTGTGTTTCTGTAATCGTCTTGATATCCCAAGATGTTGGGACGGGTTCTGTGGTTTCAATCAGTGTTCCCAGTTCGCAAACGACTTTTGTTTTAACCCACAGAGTGTGGGTTTAATCTTTAGGGAGCGGCTATGAAGGATTCATGTAATTGAACGATTAGTTTGCAACTGTTCGAAATATCCAAGCGTCACGCAATGTCCTGGATCAGCCTGTGGTCGGCTCTTGGCGTTTCCCTTCGCATAGCCCGGCCCTAGAGAGAAGCCTAGTGACATCTCTCGGGACCTCGACGCCATGCTTCATCGTGTTGGCGGGTTAAAGTTGGCTTTTGCTGACTGGCCGCAACTTTCTGGTTGACACTCAATGCCAATTTGTACCTCTCTGTTGGTATGACAGCGCAACATCGCGCGACGCCACCAAAGAAGTCTTTCGCCAGCGTCCAGCCAACGGTTGTCGAGGCACAACGCTTTTAGGCAATTCTTTTTCTTGTGTCTAGCCCATCAGGACTTGGATGAGGAGAAGCCATGACGGAGCAGTCAGGAGATCCACCCATCTCAGGGTTAGGGTTAAGACTTCAGTCGCGAGAGGAGAGTTGCTTGACTCCCTCAGTGCCGCCTGCAAAGACGTAAGTGATGCAGTGGTACTAATAGCAGACATTCAAAACGCAGAAACCATTGCATCATTAATAACAACTCATCAAGAAGAAAAGCAATGATTCCGAGGCTGGTTGTGTCCAGGCAGCCAGCAACCACGCGCTAAACCCAACCCGTCGCCAAGGACTCTTTACGCGCTGCTGCTGCTGGGCTGTGCACAACGCGTGAAGGGCGCGTGCACGTCTACCTAGCATCCACCAGCCCACGCTCACGACTTGATACTTTACCCTGTCCAGCCCCATCTCTGCTGACCACAACTCCCATCCATCCATATCCCACTCTCTGGACGCTAAAACACAAACCTCAGAACGGCACAATATCCCATCTATTGCTGCTGCATCTGCATTGAGTTATTACAACATCAGCTCCCTCCAAAAACCGGCACAATGGTCCTCAAACGCAAGCGCTCGGCCGAGGAGCTCTGCTTGTCACCCTCGGCGTCGTCCGTCTCGTCGTTCAACTCGCCGCCGCAATTCTCCCACCACAACCCCTTCACCACCTACGACGTGACACCCATCCACCTCCACAGCCGGACTCTCAAGCGTTTCCGCGACAGTCGCCCCTCACAACAGGAAGTCCACCGTAAGCTATCCTCGGCTCACCGTTGATAAGTCGTATCATCACTGACGATGCCCCCCAAAGAGCGAACGCTCAATCTACTATACTCGGGCCAGGCCCAGCACCAGCAACAGATGCGCGAGACCGAGCAGCAATGGCGAGAGGTGCCCATGGAACAGCCGTCGGAAGAGCAACCCCCCAGCCAGCCGACCAAGCAAGGCTTGCACCGATTTTGGAACATCTCAACTGCCCCATCTGCGTCGACAACCACCCTGCCGTCAGCGCCAGCCAACTGCGAGTCGTGCTCTGTGGGCCTGGCTGCGGGCAGCGGTGATGGCATGGATATCGACTGTGTTGATGCCGGTGCTTACGCTTGTGGAGGATGCAACCGACAAGTGTGCGTCGACTGTGTGGTCAGCAGTCCTGGGGAACAGCGACGCTGTTTGCTCTGCGCGGGTCGAAACGCTCATGGTGCATGGGGCAATGCGGGCGTTCCTGTCTGCTAGATCGCCTCGGGAGATTGCTTGCTGTTTTCTGGCGCATGATTTGATGGGAAATGATGGCGATGGTGTAAAGGCGTTGGTCCAATCTGGGGCATTATGGGAATTCCATGGGAGTTGGTTTGGTCAAAATACCATCATTAGTATATTTTGCAACTTCAAGTCAACGTACATGACATACAATGCACACGAACAATAAATAAGTATGGTCAAGAGGACAAACGTGTAATTAAGGTATATATATTGTGGCTCATTACAAAAGTCTATCTACTCCGCGGGTCCTGCTGCTCGGGGCATGCTCAACCACGGCGGCGGGTAGTGGGAGTCTTCTTGGGCGTGCCGGATGACACGGCCGAGGGCTTGGCCGCAATCGGGGCGACCTTGCGCTTGCCCTTGGCCTTCTCGGAGGGCGCGTTCCAGTAGTAAGCCATCTGGAGAGCCAGGATCGAGTTCAGGGCGAAGCCAGCGACGCAGCTGTACAGGATGAGCTTGTCGTCAACCTCCTGCAGGGTGGTGAAGATGCGGGACAGAGAGCCAACGAGGTAGTTGAAGACCTGGACACGGGACGTTAGAACTCGTATCGCTGACTTTTCGCGATGCTAGACTTACGGCAAAAGCGCTGAGCTGACCGGTGCCGCCCTGCTGGAAGATGGCGAGGATCTGGGGGATCTTGCTGGAGACGCTCAGGACTCCGGAGCCAACCTGGAGGTAGCTCAGGGTCTGCATGTCGACAATGTTCTCGGAGAGGAGCGCGGCAGCGGCGCCGGCAAGCGCAGCAACGAACACGGCAGCAGCGCTGGCGCGGCCACTGAAGTTCAGGACCAGGATGGAGATGATGATGTTCTGGCCGACGATCAAGGCCGTCTCGCCGTAGGTGCTGAAGGGGAAGCCATTGCGGAAGTTGTAGGAGAGCGCAATGACGTAGGCGACCGTCTCGAGCAGGTAGGAGAGGAAGGACACGCCCTCGGCGGAGCGGGAGCGAACGAGCTTGAGGATCTGGGGCACCTTGACAATGGACGAGGCGGCGATGATGCCGATGCCAAGGCCCTTGGAGATGCCCAGCTTCAGGCAGTCGACATCCTCGAGGTTGACGTCGAGCAGGATGGACTTGTAGCAGTGCTCGCCGACGATGGAGACGCCGAGGTCGCGGATCGGGGCCGGCAGGTTGTGCGTGATCGGCGTGATTATGGGGGTAATGGCGGTACGAATAGCGTCCATGGCTGCGGAGAAGTGCCTCGAAGGTTTGAGGGCGAAGAAAATGGTACCGTGCGGAAAAGTGTATTATCAAGGTATTAGGGGATACGACACAAATGGAAGAGAAGAGGGAGAAGAGTAGGCAAGAGGGGTGAAAGGAACGAAAGAAGTCGGAGTTGACCGTGTGGTTGCGCGCGAAGTCGAGACTTGTCAGAAGAGGCCAACAAGGCAGAAGGAGATGGTGTTGAAGAAACAGTCCCAGTGCGCTATTGGGTCATGATTAAAGTGGGTCTGGGAATTTCCCGATTGGGGCGTTGTGGGCTGATTTGCTGTTTCCTGGGGGGTGAGACTACCCTAAGTTTTTGGACAAGTGTAGTGGACGCACTGTGTGTGCCATGTGAAGGAGTTTTCATCTTGAGAATAAGACAATCAAACCATCATAATTAAAGGCTGCACAAGGAGTGTGCAACTGGGTGCAGCATGTCTATTTATTCAAGAGAACGAAGGTTCAGCGACAGAGGTGGAGTAAAGAAACTCATCATGAGACAGGTCAAAAGTCAAAACGGGAGTCGCGACATTTTGAAATGCGTTTGAAATCAAAGCCAGGAGTTCATGATACTCGCGGGATCTTGGACACCATCCCGATGATGTTAGGCCTGGCTGGTGATAAGCTATCCGTGCTCTGATAGGTAAGCTAGGAACTGGCCCCTATCCTTCACAGGAAAACAGCCATGGTGGCCTCTCATCCTTTAGCTGGTGCCTTATTCTTCGTGAACGGTGGTGTGTCTATGGGCCGTGACGCGTGGAGAGCGCTCCAGGCATCGGTGCGAAAACTAGACTCGACAGATTCTGCATGCACCTCAATGTTACGTGGCTGTTCAGGCATTGTATGCATGTCTCGGAGTGGGCATGAATGACATCAGGGACGGCACGCAGGGAACCATCCGGACTCCGTGGTCTGCCGTCATTGTCTCACGATTTCAATATCGAACCAACTGGGCGGACCCGGGCTGTCCGGAGATGCGCGCGCATATTGGCCTGATGAATGGGACTCCGAAGACGGCCATGGAAACCATGCAACAAGTGGAAGAGTTTTCTGCTTTTGTCATCAGTCACCAGTCACGAATCCCCCGTCGATCAAAAACGCCTGCTTGCCAACCAACCAATATGCAAGGCGGCTTGGTAAGGAGGTGGTAAAGGTGTGGGTGAGCATGTGATGTGCGCCCTGTAGGCGGACGGCCACCCACTAGATGCGCTGATTACTCCTTTGGGTATGAACGTCGCGCTATGGCTGTGAACAGCGTCGCAGTCACCTGGGGGGTTCAACCTCCTTGCCTCCCAAGCCACCTCACCCACCCGGTTCTCCTCCGCTATGCCGTTGGCCTGTAGGAATGACCGCCGGTTGTTAGTGCTAGTGTTTGCTGAGACAGAAGCAGATGGTTGTGAAGAGAGTCCCCGCCAGTGGATGCCGTTGTTCAACCCGCAATATCATAGACGTTGCAATATTGTAAAAACAAACACAGAAACATTAAATATAAGATACTATTCATTTTATTTCAAAATTTTATTGTTTCCAAACAAAATTTGTTATCATTCTCAGCTTTAGCATTTATCGAGAGGTTTTGCAGCCTCCAACATGGCTACCCAGGCCGATCAGTGTCTGCCGAGGAGCTTTACAACTAGATGATGGAGGCATCAACAAATTCCCCCCTAACAACGAATCAGGCTTTTGCTTCTCTCACTATGATGGCACAAGCAATAGATCCAATGCGAAATGAAGGAAGGGGAGTTCAATTGAACAGGCGAATAAAGAAGTGTAAAAAGGAATGTATTTGAACGTGAAATAGCTCGGTGACACGTCGCGCCAGCGGGCCAGCTCAGCGGAGGTGGAGACCTCATCAGCTGGAGTAAAGCCTTGGAGCACTCCATGAGATGAACACCGTCACAGTCACCTGAGGGGTTCAGCAGCTCATCCATTACTCTAGAATGGCGCTGGTTGTTGGTGCTAGTGTTAGCTGCCGCGCCGCCTCCCGCGAGCTGGAGCTCCACAGACCTCAGGGCTGTTGGGTCTTGTGGGTGAGTTACTCAGAGGTGGAAGTGCCTGGCAGCTACGTACGAGCCAGATCCATAATACCACCTTGCGGTGAGATTAGTGTGACCCAGATTGCGGGGCGGGCAAGAGGCCTTCGACCCTTCGTTCATGCCCTGCTGGCTGGCCGGGGGGCTTGGCCGTTTCGTCATCGATCCCGCGTTGCCGTGTTTCCACTGGGGCCTACGGAGCACGGAAACATGGCGGGTGGTGCTACGTGAGCGTGGATGCGGATGGGCCGCCCATATGATTGCTGACGCAATATTGCTGCGATAGAGATGCTAGGTCCATGTTTCTGGAATGGCAGGGCACACGAGAGTGACGGAACGCATCAGAATCACATGAGGCGGACTCCGACCGGCCGTAACTTGGGGCCGTAAATGGGATCTGCAGTGAGGAAGCACGTGCCGGCCCCCCAGCTGGCTGGTGACAATGATACGGCGACAACAGTTACGCGGGTGATGCCCCCATTCTCAGAACCCTACTTATCCAGTCATTACTACAGTCGGGGCACTTGGCGGATTTGGCAGCCCGACTGAACCTCCCCGGGCAGGCCGTGGTCCCCGACGCAGGCTGACTGAGCAAACCACCGAATGCGACGCACTCCAGCCAGCCACCCAGGAGCCAAATGCATCCCTGTATTTTGATTCCTGGGCTCGGATGCCCTACGAACCCTAGTAGCGGATGCAGTGCGCTCGAGCACTGAGGTACTTGTCGTGACCACGGGCGTCGATGAAGGTCCAGCGCCTTCCCTCTTGTTGTAATGCCGATTGAGGCCCTGTGTTTGTCTGTGTGCGTGCCCTGCTTTGCAGGCTTACACATCCCGCCGCATCCCGCCATCCATCCATCCCACGCTGCGAGTGAACCCGAGGGCCGACACCGTTTGCCGCAGCGCTGAGCACTGGGGTGATTTATTACCAGCTGGCGACCCAGTTTGCGAATCCCGTTTGTTGCCTCCTTGCTGTAATAGTTGCCGTACTGCATCCCGTAGGTGGCTGTCTCGGAACTCCTACTACCTGCCTTATACTCTCAACTTGCGTTGCATGGCGTTGCCTTGTTAATTACGGCGCGGCACTGCATGCACGCAAAGTGCGCAACCTCCCACCTCCACTTCCACCTCCAGCACCAACCAACTCATCCGCTGTCAATTAGCTACGGCTGAGCCACCAACCTATCCACCCAAGCGGAGTGCCAACGACGACGAGGTACGACGACTGCTGCGCCGGTCTTGCGATAATTATTGACTGGGGTCTCGAAAACTTCCGGATGAGCACTGGCCGCTAAACGACGGACGCCAAGCGCTCACCGTTGCTGTTGCTCACCAGTCTCGCAGCCTGCCAGTATATAACGCCCGTCAGGCACGACACCGCATCGCCGGTAGGGCCAGCATCCTTACAATTCTGATAATCAGATCCCTGCCCTCGCGAGATCCACTGCCCCGGCGCCCCGGCCTGGCTGAGCTGAGCAACGCCGCCAAGCATCTTGCCTGGCCTTCCGACGTCTTCCATTGGGCTGCCAGCGGCCGAGAGCCCAGAGCTGCTCCCAACCTGCACCAACTTTCTTGCTAACCTGCCCTGTCCTCGTCCTTGCCCCCCCTCCTCTTTGTCTACTTTCGCCGTCTGGTGTGTGCGTGCTGGCTCGTCAAAAAGACGGTAGGCGCCTTCCGTTTCCCGTCCTGCGTTTCCTAGGGCGGACCTCTTCGAATCGACCCCCATGCTCTGCTTTGCATTGCCTCCCTTTGCTTTGCCTTGCTCTCTTGACCCGTCGATTGCGTTTACCCGCGAAAGGATGCCCTTGCCGTTATCACGACAGCTACGACTACCACCGTTGCCCACCGGCCCGCGACCTTCCTGCTAGCGACGAGCTTACTCCCCCACTACGAGCCACCTCTCACCCACCAAGGCGACGCTTCCCCGCCATTAGCCATTGCTTAGGCACGCCGCACATTGCTTATACCGTTTGGGATCCATCCGTGTGAATTTACCATCGCATCCCAATCATCCAACCTCCTCCACCGCAGATTCACCGCGCCCGCTCGCGCCATTGGCGATATGTCGACGACGTCGAAGACAGACAGCTCTGCGGGCCAGGCGACGCCGCCCCCGCCTTTAGAGTACTGTTACATGTTCGATGCAGACAAGCGCCCATCCACCCAGTTGGATGCGCTTCTCAGAGCCATCGCCTCCCATGTGGTATGCGCATATTTGGTCCTAGCCACGGCTCGGTTTCGTCACCGCTGACATTCGGCTGCAATAGGCTCGTGAGATTGGCGACACGTGCATTCACTTCCTCACACCCCAGAAGCTTGCCGCCTTTTACAAGGCAGTTGGCGGCGACTATGACTGTAGGATCGCAATCTCTCCCCCTCCTACACGGGCTCTCTAACAATGCGCAATCATTAGCCCTCTTCATCTCGATGCCTGACTCGGCAATCTCATACATCTGGCAAGTGACTGGCTGCCAGCATTCCCTCCAGCCCACCGATAACGACTTCCAACCGCCATCAATCCCAGCCCTGACGCCGCGAGGATTCTCACGATGGGAGTCTCTGGAGATCTTACTCGGCCCTGAGGAACACGTCCCCTTCCTGCAATTCGCCGTGAAGAATTGGAATCTTAGGCACCCGGATACTGGACAGCCCTTCCCTCCTGAGCTTCCCAAGACCGTATTTCCCAGCGAACCGGACGCCGACGTGGACCGGTGGCACCAATCGTGTGCTAAGAAACTGATGGACGAAGAAGTCGAGCGGCGCAAAGAAGCCGAGAAGGCCGCATCAGCACCGGAACCATCACAAACACCTGAGCAACCCAAGTTTACCTACTCCCATGTACGGGGCCCTTTCCAGGGTTCCCGACCCAACGCCCGGGAAGCGCCCTATTCTGATCGACCTGAGCGATCCGAGCGACCAGCTGAACGTCCTGAACGGCCTGAGCGAGCTGAACGATCGGTGCCGTTCAGCCATGTCCCTGGCAGACCCTTTGGTGGCTCCCGCCGCTCCCCAGAGAGAGGGTATGAGGAGAGCCGCTTTGATGAGCAGGGGCGCCGCAAGAGCTTCTCAGACTACAATATGTCGCAGCCTTCCGCGAAGTCTGCCTACGGACCTGGAGGGCCATACTTGGACCCGAAAGCTAGCGCTCAAAGGCCGCCGCCTACACGACGACACAGTCAACCTCGACATGCATCAGAATCTTCTGACGACGAGCTACCTCCTCCACGGAGACGACCTGTTGAACGCAGTCCACCAAAATCCCCTCCCCGGCGACATGCATCCACCTCTGATACCCAGTCTGGTCCCGATGCACGCCCCTCATCATCCTATCGCCCGCATCGCTCCGAAATCAAGAGTGATGACTTAAGGAGGCGTTCTGCGCACAGCCCCAGTCTTCGGGAGAAGGTGACGGACAAGGTATCCAACCTGTTCACGAATGGAGCACCACAGGAGCGACCGCGAAGCTCGCCGCGAACTTCGTACTCTGATACTTCCCGCCCTCGCCGGTCTCGAGATCGGCCACCGCCATCTCGACTTAATAAAAGCCTCTCAGATCTTGAGTCGGACAATTCCTCAGATCTAGGAGACAACGAGGACGAAGCGTTCCGGGCCAGGAGAGCGCGCGAGGATCGAGAGAGGGAACGAAGATATCGAGACCGCGAACGTGAACGTGAACGTGAGCGCGATGAGGAGAGGCGTGATCGAGCCTATCTCCGTCGCCCCCATGCGGAGCGGCGTGCAAGCAGCCATGCAGATATGGATCGCCGGCGTGACTCTCAACAATGGGACCCACGCTCTACACGAGATGACAGAAGAAGGTGGGACAGGAGGGCGCCTGATGACGATCGGGAGTCGAGTCCTATAATGGGCGTTGGTGGGCGACGGTATCCTGAGGCTGCTTACTCTTGATGGGAGTAATCTGGGCCATGTCGGGTTTTATTTGGGGCGGCCGAAAGAGGCACTTCAGGCAACATGAATAACAATTTCGAGAGCGAACATATCACAGCGGAGTTACATGGTCAGCATACACGGAGTGACGGGTCTACGGAGTTGGCGAAGCAAATCGATGGGCCTGTGTTACAGGCTATGGCGTTGCGGTGGATAATTGCTTTGAAACAGACGGCTCGGCGAGTGAGAAACACTCCAAGACTTGCTGCTGAGGGCACAATGGGTGCAAAAGCTCCAAGTTTTGTGGGTTACTACGAAAGACGAGACCTCCAAGAAACTGATTGCAGTTGCATCGAGTCAATCTTCCTCTGACGTGTGACTGTATGACGAGTACTGCTTTAGGCATCCAGCTCTGTTGATTGGACGTGGTCGAGTATCGTCGCTGGCAGCTATCTGATTGACTGCCCAGGCAGTGGGCCGAAGTAGCGGTTGCTACCTGGCTCCTCACGCCGCATTAAGCACGCTATTCTGCCATTTAGACTGGCTGCTTTTCCTCCCATCCAATTGTCTCGGTTGAAAAGTCCTAGAATCGAGCGAGCACTAGAGGGCAGAAAGGTGCAGCCCTTGCAGGGCGCTGCCTCGGTTGGACTGACCCGCCAATGAGGCGACAATCGCTTTCAAGGCCGTCAGCTACCATTGACCAAAGTTGGCAACTGGAGCCGGGAGGTGCGGCGTTGAACATGTCACTCATGATGCCACGAGGCTGAAACAGAGGCAAACCTGGCCTGACTAGCGGATGCACCACCTCTCCGCCACCATCGTTGTCGTTGATGCCCCGGTGCTGGGGCGGCTGCTCTGAGAGGTGTGCGTCTGAACCACTCTGTGCTCGGCGATTCTTCAGCAGTCGCAGGCATGCAGCCGCCATGAGCCACGGGGATTCCCCTCTCGCTAAGCGGGCGTGTCGCACAGCATAATGCCGGCCGTGGAATCGGGGGCTGAGGGTTCGTGTGCCCGCGTGAACGTGGATGTGAACATGAATGGGAGAGTGAGAGTAGGTGTGGATGCGATGTGAACGTGAAAGTGAGAGGCAAGAAGATGACAGCGCACGCGGGGCCTTTTCATAGGATGGGAGTGTAGGGGTTGATGGGAATCGGGATTGGTCGAGTGCTTCGTGACCCAGGGGGTGAAGGAGGGATGTTGCTGGCTGTGTGGCACACTTACATGGTCCCTCGACAGGCGACGATACAATGGAATTGTAACGCGGCGACGTCGCAATTGATTCCGACACGCCGTTTCTGCCAAAAACTGGTGAACCGTGGCGATGTTGAAACAACCTGGGGTTGTGACTTGTGAGCTTGCGTGATTCGTCTTTCCCGCAATGTTTGCTTCTGTCAGGGCGCCGCCTGATCCATTGGGTGGTGGTGCAAGTTGTGCAACCCCCCATAAACCAAATCTGCGACACGGCTCAACCACATCTCGACACTAGCAGTATGCGGGCGGCTTGATGTGATCGATGGCAAATGGATACGTATGAGTGAATGCTTCGTCGAGGCAGCCATGCGCTGCACAGTCACAGGGTAGGCATTTTGAACCAGCCACCGGTGGCCGGCCGATGCTCCGGACCGGTTCTGTCCCGGTCGGTGATGGCCGGGACGTGGAGAAGGGCCATGTGTGGGCCATACCCGGGGGCCTGGCGAATCGACTGGTTTTGGTTGGGCACAGTTGGCGTGGGGGAGGGGGCTGGTCTCCAGTCTTCAGTGTCAGGGCGGGCCTGGTCGGTAGTTGATTGCAATAGGCAACTCGCTACTTACGGCCGGGGGAGGTTGAAGCCTTGAAGGCGTGATTGTGTTGTACTCAGGGCTCAGATAGACGAGCAAACCTAGCCCTGGCTGAGTCGTTGCAGTCAAGGGTTCAACCGAAGCGACAACTCCTCCGTCAGCCTCTGGAGCATGCGTTTGCGGCCGACGCCTGCCTGAAAGTGGGCTTGGGGTGGCAGTGAGAGCGGATTGGGTGGCTGATGATCAGGCACCATGAGTCTAATAATAATAATGTAAGGTATCCAATACTGTTGGCGACACGACACCTCTTGGGCACTTGGCGCGCGGAGAAAGGGGACACAGGAAAGGAATCCCCGCCAAGAAACCAGAAGGAGAGGGATTTCTGAGGAATGGAGGCCCTGTGCGTCTGTGTCTGTTTGAATGGTATTGACCAACACTAATTAAATAACTTGGACTGTCTCGAGGCCACGCAGCATTTAAAGTTACCACCTGGCCTTGTTTCTTGTTTCTTCTTGGTGCGCGTCGGTATGGTCGGGAGGAGTTGAGAGGGAGGCAGAAAGGAATCGTTACCTTGAGGTGGCAGGTGAACGGAACTGTGGACACTGCTACAGAATACGACAAACACACAGGCACCGGATTCAATGGGATGGGGCTTGTCTGGTTGTTCTCTCGCGACCTCTTGCCAGCTGTGCAACAGGAACACGTCAGATAAGCGCCGCCAAATTCCTGCGCCGCGCGCTATGAGTGGAGGGATCAATGACGGATCTGCGTCCCAGCATGACCCGTTTCCAGCCCATTCAGCAGCATCAGGGGAGCCTCACAACCCGTGGGCGACGTGCTTTGCCGGCCGACATGCGGTGAGTCGGTCCCCAAGAATTTGTGAGATGGCGATGAGAGCAGATGGCATGGGCCTTCCACTCCGCCTAGCATCGCAGCATGCATCGTGCAATAGTGAACGGCGAACCTCTCCATCATGCCGGCTGTCGCGCTCGCAGCGGCCCACTCCGACTCACCCATTGCCGATCGTGTTGCAGGCAAAAGGCAGCAGTGGAGGTGAGTTGAGGGGGGCGTGTGCGCAGCTGGGGCGTCTGTCATGGGCTAATAACTCGGATTTGTTTGGCGGCCCTTACGTCCCTGACGGGCCTGACCCGCCCTGGCACGCTCCCCTTAGCGTCATGAAATAGGACCTATCGGGGGCACCAGGGGCCTCACGCTCGGAGCCTGGCGGGGAGGGACAAGAAAAAATAACCAGGGCCGTGAATACAGTACCTTTCATTGTCAGGTGGGATGGAAAGGCCTGTCTGGGCATGGATGGATTGGGTTGGTTTGCTTCCGTGGTGTCTGTTCACTCAACGGGCACTGGACCTGTTCAGGCCCTTCCTGCGCTGTTCCGTGCTGTCTCCCTGTCCAGACGGTGTTTCGCAGCCCAGCTCTCTGGGTGCTGCCGGGCTGTTGGTGGGACTGATGAGGTACTGGTGTTGTGTGCTGGGGGCTTGCTGTTGCCATTCTCGTCATCTGCCGCGCCCCTCCAAGGCCGTCCCGCCGCTCGCCGCCGCCTGGGCCTCTTTTCCACCCACTTTCTTAGGTACCAGGTGCCAGTCCTACACCCGGGGCAGTTCCATTTCTTCCCCTTCCACAACACCCGACAACCGACTTTTGCACTCCCATCCCGACTGCAGGCTCTGCAAGAACTGAGGCAATACAAACCCCCGTGGACTCGCGTGTCTCTGCGAGTGTGCGTGCGAGTGTGCGTCGCCCCTTCCCGTGGCTTGCAACTTAGAGAGAGAGCGCGCGAGACCGAGAAGAGCTCACTCATAGCTCACAATCCACTACCGGACCCGCTTGCACATCATCACGCTGCTCTCTCTCCCTCGACGCTTCTCTCGCCCCGCCGAGATCGCCCGACCGCTCGATTTCTAAGACAAACCCACGTCGCCTTGTGCTTTCCCTCGGGCCCCGTGCTGGGCGTCTCTGCAACGCCTCACCTTTGATCATCTCGATTCACCAAGGGGCCGCGAGGAGCCTGTGAAGCCACTGCCCGCCGCTGGCCACTCGGCAACACTGCAACAAGTTTGGTCTCCCCAACAATCACCTGCCTCGGTGCAACCCACAATCCGACAAACTACCTACCAACGGAAATACTACCGCCAAGATGAAGGGCCGTCCCGTCGACCAGATCGTCTACGACTACATGTTCCCCCGCCCGAAGAGCAACGACCCTCAGAACTTCCATGCTCTTCTGCAGCGAAGTCTGATCCCCGAGGTCCGCCAGGAGACTCATGCGTTCTACGGCCACCTCGAGACGCAGGAGGCCAAGTATCCCGGTCTTGACTACACTCACCACACCCATCGTATTCGCCTGTCGCGCTGGCCTTGGCACCGCCGCCTCTTTCGTGCGTTCGACTCTCTCCGCCTTACCGATGCCGAGATCGCTGGTTTGACCAAATGGGAGGGTACGAAGTGGGCAAAGGAGAAGTTCGAGCGCGAGCAGGGCGTCACTATTCGCGACACCACTGCCGATGGCTTCCCGGACTGGTCTGAGATCGAAGATGCCGTACGAGCCTCGGACCCTCACGCTGCTGATGTGGGCTATGTTGGCTTGGACGACGACTTGGACGACGGCGAGATGGATGTTGAGAGCGAGGACGAATTGCAGAGCGTTGGCCTTGAGTTGAACAACAGGCTCCGCCTCCAGGCTGCACGCCGCGAGGCTGGAGACACGTCTGCTGTTCTGGACGAGGAGTGGGAGCAGTGGCTCAAGAACGCCATCGAGGCTGGTGAATTGCCCTTCATTAACCAGCAATTCTCGACACAAGGCAGTGACTCGCCCGTCGTACCCGCCGCCCTCTTCCCCCCGAGCATGCTGAGTGCTGCCCGCGCAGGCCAGTGGTCTGAAATCCCGGACTCCCTTCACCCGATCCTGCGTCGCACCTTGGAGTCCGAGGACCCCAACCGCACCGCTGCAAGCCTCAATCGCATCCTCTCCCAGCAGGCTGGCGAGACGGCTGCTAGCTCGCGCTCGTCGACCCCATCCGGTTCACTTCGACGCTACTTCATGGATAACCCTCACCTAATGCGCAGTTCGTGGTCTCGTCGTACCTACTCTGATCTCCGGCTTCCAGTGGGAGAATCGACATCTGGACAGCGCCCTACTGAGGCTTGAGCGGCGAATTGCACGAGAACAAGACCGATACGCTAGCGTCATTGCGTCCAACAACCCCGTTTTTACTTTTCAGATTATACCCAAAAAGCAGTTCCCCTCGCGGGAACCAGCAATGTTTACGACATGAAAATTGCTCTTCCCTAGATGGCTGGGCTGGGCTGGCCTCATTTTACCGCATAGACCCCACAGACCTCGCGTTGCGTCCCTGCTATTCTCACATAGGTCCCGCTGGGTTTCAACACGAACGGGGGAGCGTGAATGAATGGCATTGGAGCTTGCGTGAGCCCTCGATTGTTTTTTTTTTTTTAAACCTCTGGCAGGCAATCGTGCTCTGCCCCTGGTGTTTTCCCTTTGTCTGGTCATCATCTTACAGAATGAGTGACGGTGTTTCGGCGATCTGGGCCAGGATGGGAAGTTCTTAAACAATATGATTCTTTTATTCCTCTGAGGATTTTTACTCTGTTCTCTTTTCTATACCTGACAGACCGGAGGTTACCTCGTTGGAGGCTTGTCTGGAATGTCTACGACTAGGCAGTCCCGCTTTGAGTTGGTTGGGGCGAGTCAGCCTGTTGCAAGGTCCCCTCGCTCTCCTTTGTTGCCTCGTGGCGGGTTGATCCCTGCGATGGAGGATGGGCGCAGGGCGCAGTAACTGTCCTGGCGCTTGATAGATGGTCAAAAGTCAAGAGATTCACATTCGAGGAGCTCGGATCTTTCGCATTGTGACTGGTGATATGGAGACTGTTCGACGGCCTTGGTTGGTCAGAATGAGGTGGATGGCTTTTGCCCATGTTGATTGTTGTCCGCAGGCCGATTTACATGCTCAGCGGAAGCAATAAAGCTAATGGAGGTGTTTCGTGAGCCGTAGCCTGGCAGAACTCTGTGCTGTGGTTGTAGTTGATACCATCTCTCATGGTGTGTGCGCATGCCGAGTGCCAGCTGCATTTGCACCGCTACCCCCCCAAAGAACTTCTATTAGCAGCAGAAATACGATGGTAGTATGAGACGGATTGAACCCTGCCTTGGGTGATCTCAACCACTGCTTGTTGGTCCTGTAACGAGGGATGTTGCACGACCTAGCTGATGCCTCAGTCTGGAGGGCTGCATTACACTAGCGTATTTACTGCTTGACGTGAGCTCTAGAAACATGTAACTGAAGCAAGGGAGCCAGTCATGAGGTTATACAATGCCACAATACCGCAGTAATGCCAATTGTGGCATGTTTGCACGCCATCAAGCTCGTGTAAGTCGTTGTGTGCAATCAAGGTACGTACTTCGGGACAAGGGACTGTCTGTGCGCGGCTTATGTCACCCAACTGCGTGCACCGGGGGCGGAAGGCGCGCTAAACCAAACTGGTCTATCGGCCACGATGGTCGCAAGCTCACGAAGCTCCCTTAACTGCACGCACGTCGACGACTGTGACAGCTCCAGCTCGACATCTGCCAACCGTCCACCCGCCACTGCCAGCGAACTGCCCGCGCGTCAATCGCTAGCCTATCCCCGACGAGAATATCCATCCGCTCACCCTTCACCCGTCACATCCCGGCACATGGATTCCTCGCTGCATGAGGTCTGGCTCGCTGCTGCTGGCAGTCCATTCTCCCCTTCCATCGCCAAGGGCAGCCAGTTCTGGGTGGGATTCCTGCTGCTGCTGCTGGGAATCTCCATCACTGGAGTCTTCGCGCTAAGTGCGTATTTCTCAATGACGATGCGCTCGTCGCGCCATGCTAACAGGCTGCAGACCGATCAATCCTCAACGTCCCGCTGCTCGGCATTCCCGCTTCTCTGGCCATTGCGTATGCCCTCTCCGACGCCCGCAAGGAGACTTGTAGGCCAAAGCTGACTCTTCTAGGTTCGGAGTCGTTTACATGTTCTGTGCCGTCGGAGTCTACGTCTGAGATACCCCTTTCCCCCCAAGCTCGGTTCGGTCGGTTTCGTGTACACTAGTTGGAGCATTCAAAAGAAGACGCCTTTGAGCGCCTATTGCATTTCTGCCACAATTTTGATTTCATATAAACTTGCCTCAAGTTTCTTTCTTTCGACCTCTCGGCATACAGCCCAAAGACAAACATGGCGTCCGAATCGGCCGCCCCTCTCTTCCGCGCAGTCGCAACCTCGACCCGTCCGCTGTACCAGCTCTTGCGGTGCATCAACTTTGCTCCTCGAGTACATGTTCAAATCACAGAGGATGGCGTTCGGTTTGCGGCCGACCACTCGCGGGTGATGCAGGGTAAGTTCCAAGTTACCAATCGTCAGAGAGGGAACCGCTCATTGACATGACCTCAGGGGTTGCGTTTCTGGACAAGGCTCTTTTCTCTTCCTATTCCGTCAACATACCCACTGGCGCAAATGAGGAAGCTCCGGAGCCTCCAAACTTTCAAATTTCCCTCTCTTCGGTGCTGGAAGTCCTGCAGATTTTTGGAGCTGTGGATATTGCCACTCGAGCCCAAAAGGCTGAACAAGATCCCTACAGGAGCAATCTGAGAAACTACCGCGCTGATGCTTTCAGCAACCAGACTCTTGGAATCTCTGGAACTTGCACGCTGCTCTACGGTGCAGAGGGTGATCCGTTCCAGATCACAATTGAAGAGTCTGGTGTCAAGACAACTGCAGCCCTGACGACGTACATGCCAGAAATCCCAGAGGACATTCCTTTCGATCGTAATGACTTGGCCTTCAAGATAATCATGCAGTCTCGATCGCTTCTCGACTGTCTGGCCGAGATCTCTCCAACTGCGCCTACAAAATTGACTTTGATCGCGACCAAGAACTCGCCCTACCTGTGCCTTGCTGGGATGGGCGATCTTGGAAGCTCCGCGGTTGATTTTGCGCGCGGCAAAGAGCTTCTTGAAACGTTCAGCATCCAGGAACGGTGGTCACAGTGTTTCAAGTTCGACTTCATCAAGAGCTCGACTGAAGCGATGCGCATCGCAAGCAAGGTCAGCCTGCGAGGGGACGGCCAGGGAGTCCTGAGTCTGCAGTTTATGGTGGAGGTGGAGGGCGGAAAGAGGAGCTTCTTGGACTTTCGATTTGTACCGTTCATCCAGCATGACGAAGATGGTGAGGAGGATGAGGAGGAGGCGGATGTCGAAGAACATTGAGAGAGAGACCTTGAACAACTGGGGCTTGCTTCCTTCCGCATCGATAGGTCCAACTAATCGAACGTTTCCTTCATCACGATTTGACTTGCACATAGCCCGAAATGACCCCAGAGTTTATCCTCTTGCATCTTCAGGTGATCAATTGTACTGGTCGAAGGAGAGGCTGGAGGAGTTGGTGCCGAGGAGGCTGTTCCGCTAATTACAGTACATGGCACTTGAGTCAATGTTTCTTCTGGAAAGATGCGGCGAATTGCCTTCTATTCACTGCAACTTCTGAGACAGCAAGCGCTGCAGATTTGGTCAACCGCAAAAATAAGAACCACGACGAACAAATCACATTCCTGTTCGACTGGGTAGCTTGCCACGCCTGAGACCACAGAGCCCAATGAGCACCCCAAAACAGGGTCGATGGTAGCAGTTGGAATGATGATGTTTCCGGGCTGTGACTGCCGAGACAAGCGAATTTTACAGAGAAAGGGGCGGACAAGCTTAGAAAATGGCCATCCAAGACGCCAAGACGAGGGTTTCTTGTCCATTATCTCGTTCTTCCGCACTCACAAACGCACACCCCCCTCACATTGGTCATGGCTCGAGCTGGAAGGGTCAAAATCGTGGTGACTGGAGGCAACGGACTCCATCGCGTCAAGGAAACAGCCTGGGGGGGCCGAATTCTACAATCAATCAGGGACTGGCTTGCGGTTCTTCTGGGGAAGCCAGTTGTGGTCATTCGAGACGCCGAAGAGTCCAACGAGCCCCTGCTGGAGGAGGCCAGACGGATGTATCTTCCGAGGATTGCGACACCGTCATTTATCAAAGCGACATCTTCAAGGATTATACGAAACCCATAGGGGAAGCGCCTATGACGGCCCAGTCAACACGCCTCAAGTCATGTTCTGGCACTCATCATGCCGGGACGATCCGTGCTGGGACCCTCGACCGCTCGGACAATTAAGATCAAGGTGGCGGTCAGGCCCTTGCCTGCAGCATGCCGAGCGCAATAAATGAAGCGCGGCAGAGGCACCCACCTGAAACGAAGGTTGATATCAATACGAGTCGATGCCCGGTGTCCTGTGGCGGTTGAATACGAGCAGGCAGCGAGCTGTGGAATCCGAGAACTGGGGACGGACTGGAGCTGGAAATGAAGGGGAATTACAGGATGGGTTTTGATACCCGATGGCAGCAGCGGAGGATCATGCTTGTACTACTATGTAAGGATCGTATTGACGCTTGCAGGGGAAGATAAGTAGGCATATCGCGATGAATCGACAGATTGTCGTCAACACGAACGTCCAGCGCCCGACAATCGATAAACAAACATGGCACTTGGACATTTCCAACTTTCCGGATTCATTATTAGTAGCAACCCGCACTGCGGCGGCCGACCGCCCCGCCGCCAGGCCGAGATATCGCAGCGAAACGGCCTGAAGGTCCCCAGGGCCACGTTTAAGCTTCAACTAACAACGGTCCCGCGGACTGGCGCGAAAGACGGGCTGGTGTCTGAGAGCTGCTAGCACGGGTAGTCTCCCCACGGACGAGACGGCAAAGACGCCATGGCTCGCCAGGCCAATGGCCGGTGCGCGGCAATGGCTTACTGATGCTGATGTCGTCGAAATAGCGGCTTGCGATTCAACGACGAACAGCGCCGGAGGGCGCTTAAGAGCCGAGACGCCGCGACGCCGCCGGAGAGAAGGGCACGTGGCGAACTACTCTTTGCCACGGGTGCTCTCTCGAGGGAATGGAATCAGGGTTAGCTACTTGGCTACCAACCCTCTCGGGCCTCCCCCCCCTCTTCTTCTTCTGTCGAACGAGACTGACGCATCTATATCGGTGCTCGCTAACCTCGCCGCTCTCCGCTTTCTGTTCCTGAAGGACGCAGCCCCCAGGCCGGGGGCCACACGACGAACCGGCAGTGGGGAGGAGGGTAGGAGGGTAGGGGAGGGGTTTGCGAGGCTTCGCTGCGGGCTGTGCCTGAAAATAAACCTCTTGGGTCGGGTGCCGCTGACGCACTCCACCGCAACGACTTGCCATACGCGGGTGGCCAGGCACGCGGGACAGGCCTGGCAGCCGCTGACCTTTGCCGCCGGCGGGGATTGACTCTTTCGGGTGTGAATCTGCGTCGAGGGTGGGTGCTTGCGCGGTTGTTTGGCGATAGTACAGCCCCGGGACCAACAATCAGCAGATGGATGAGAACGAAAGAGGAGCCACGGGTCTTGGGGTCGACCTGAGCAGCCTCCACTTGGAAGTATGTGCATGCAGGCGAGCAATGGGTCTCCCGGGTGGAGAGGCAATGAGGAAGAAAAATGCAGCATGCTGCGCACTCCAGCGCCCAATTTGCCGTGCATGATGGCCTGGTCGAAGCGGTGGCGGCGGCGCAGAGTCTCAACCAGCAGAGCCATAATCAATCAGTGGCGCAACATGGAGACAGGCCCAGCAAAAGGTGCATGTAGCGACGGGAGATGGGCTCGATACAGCAGGTAGGCATGGCGCAGCCTCGGCCCGGTTGGACGAAGGCCCACGGCAACAAGGGCCAATCTCGCGAGGCTGAATGCACGTTATGGCCAACATGGCGTTCCACTGAGGCGGCCAAGCCTCAAAACGAGGGAAATCATGAAACACAAATCCAAGAGCCGAGGCGCTGTCACGGGAGCATCGCCAGATGGGATCTGGTGGTGGTGGCGCGGGCGATGCGGCGGTGTTGTTGGTTGAGTCCCTGTCCTTTTTTTTTTCTTTCTCTTCTCTTCCCGCCGCCTTGCAGGTCTCGATCGATCGACCCTCGTGCTCCCGTGCTTACTCTGCAACGAAGAGGAGAATTCTCCGCTCCGGCGTTTGCTGCAAGTGGCCTGCTGGGTTCTTTGTTGGTTGTGGGTATCAATTTGAGGCTGTGGCCCTTTGTCGAGCCGGCCCCCAAAAAGACTGGATGGGCAAATGATTATGATGATCCGCAGTCTGCAGATGTGCAGTACGCGCGTTGTTGGTTTGCGATTACAGTTGGTGCAAGGGGGGGCGGGAGCAGTTGAATCCTGAGTGGGTGGCCTAACCCTGACACGCGGATAGAAATAATATCATTGACGACATCTGACTGTATGGACTGCAGCTCGCAGCTCGCAACACTCGTACTTACAGGCCGTCTTACCACATCCCCGGTCACTCTCGGATTTGACGCAGGACCGTGAAACCGTCACACAGTTCTCGAATCCGCCTGTCCCGCGGATTCGGGGACATTGTAGCACGAAGTACGTACGACGAGGTAGCTCGGTAGTCTGATGATGCCGCCACTCCGGCGCCATCTGCCTCATCTACGTGATTGAGAGGAGCAGCGTTCACCCACGTGCGATCTGACAGCCCGGGGCGCGATTCCCTTGGGGGATTTTTTACACTTTACAGACCGAGTTTCATCTCGGCTCGCAGCGCAACTTGGCCATCTGGCGCCCAGGGGGGGTGTGGCAAGGTAGACGAGGAGGATCAGTCGGGATGGATGCAAGAGAGAGTTCGCTTGTTGGGGTCGACCCATCTGGAGACGGCTTCCCTGCCCTCTACTATGTAGCACACAGTTCGCCAAGCAGTAATTAGACGTATGCGTCGCGGATCGTCAAAACAGGCCACGAAGGGACCGGATATTAGCACATGCCATGCCGCGAATGGTCGACCTGTCGCAACGTAAACAGCCGACTTCGAGACCGCAAAGGGCCTATCTCGCCGTGCGGTGCTGCGACTATCTCCCATTGAGGCTTGGAGACCCCGCCGGCACCCCCGCGCGTGCCAATTGGATGCCCCCAACAGCCTGCAGGGTTCCCAAGTGGCTCGCCGTCCTTGTCCCACCCCCTCCCGAGTCCGAAGATATACTGTGACCCCTGCTCAAGGGCACCCGTCCGTTTGAGAGTGTCTCATTGGTCGAACGCCGCCCTCGAAGGATCGCGAGCGGCGTTGATATGTCAGGCATGCCCTGGCCTGCGGATGGGACATGCAGCCTAGTCGTCGCATACAACCAGAAGCCCAGCCGACCGCCTGTGAGGCGATACGGTCACTCGAGTTCCCTAGGCGCAATTCGGTAGGTGCACGACGCTGGAGCATTTGGCGAGTTGGGGCAGAGAGGGGGCCGTCCGTGAGCGAACACACACACGGCAGGGCTCAGATTAGGCATCTGCATCCGTGGTGTTGCTTGTTGCGCGCGTGACAGCGCCGAGAGTATGGAGTAGGTTTGCCGTTGCATGCATATCGGTGCGTTTGTGCCATGATATACACTCAGCTATAAATTACACTACAGTTCTAGTGTGCTGGTGGGAGTAGACTTCGTGACCTCGTCACCGGCGCCACAGCGCCTCAACGGCCGCCCGGAGCTAGTGCGCGGACAGGGCTGGCTGGCTGCTGGCTGGCTGGCCTCGGACCGAAACAATCGTGCCGTGTCTTGCCAGAGAGCAACCGCACGCACGGAAGCAGTCAAGCTGGACGTCCCAAGGCCCAAGGCGCAGTAACTACCTTAGCGGCCAGTGGCCTGCCACTACGTAACGACCAAGCACAGAAGGCCCTTTCAGAGGGCTCCCGCGAGATACTGGTCCTTTCCCGCACCGCATTTTCGGGATTTCACACACCTCTCGGTACGCTGCACTAGCAGTTAGTTTCCTAGTCGGCGTCTGTCGATTGATTGTCATCGTCAATCAGTCACTTCCCAAGATCCATCGCCGCCCTGCCCCTGCCAGACGCCCGGGCCAATGGGCAGGGGAAGTGAGGAAACGCAGCGACTTGGATCGGTGTTTTCCTCCCTCGTGCCCTCGCTACATAGTACTAGCAGCCCACTGACCAGGTAGCGGTAGCTAATCGTCTCGCCGTCTTGGCTCTGTCCACTCTTGAAATTTTAGTAATGCCGACGGCCGTGGAGGGGCTTCGCAACGGCTCTGCCCAACCCCCGACCCAGGGCCGCCAGGACCCTCCCACGAAGCCCCACGCGCCGAGACTTTGCGGGTGCGCAGTTGTGGGCGCGCCAGGCCCGTATAAGCCATCTCCCGGGCTTGGGGTGTCGTCGGCCGCTGTTTCAACCGTCTATTCGTGTGAGTGGGAGAGAGGTCCAGCGGGCGGCTCCTAGCCTTTGTTAGCACACGAAGCCCTGAGTCTGGCAGGCGATTAGAGGGTGCCCCATAGGACCCCCCATCAGGACCCCCCGGCCGGTGGGCATCGGGGAATGACGCACACTGACTGACCTCATCCACCCGTCCCCCTCTAGGCGGTCGGCGATCAGTAGTGCTGGATGCAGCAATAAACATCACTTGAATGGCTGGCACAAGCCGTTTGGGCGCGGCGTGTTTGAAGTCGGCTTTGAAAGGGTTGCCTCACGCCTTTCCCGTCCCTCCCAGAGCGAGTGGCGCACCAGATGGCGGCACCAGACCAGCTGGGAACGGACTCGCCGGCACTCACACACACCTGTCCGCGTGTTCGCCGACAATAGATCAAAGCACGAACAGCCAGTCGGGCCTAGCGGACTCCTGGTAGTGTTCTGCCGTAAGCGTGGACTGCTGGGACCTGGAAATGCCATGGGAGGCTTCTGTGTGTTGTATCACGGGTGACCCAATGCCTTGTAAGTCATTCATGCTTCCAAATATTTTCTTTTTTTTCTTTTACCGCACACAGTATCGACGGACTGTGCCGAAACCCCGGGTTGCGTCTGGTTCTGGACTGTTCTCTCGAGACAAAAGCCGTTGCCGGATCTCAGATGTCCAGCGCAGCCACTCCGAAAGCAGCAACAAGACGAGACACTGGTACTAAAGTCCACTCTGGCGCTTCTAAAACCTGGGGACTTTGGTTCTAAACTACTCGAGAGTCGTGAAAGACGGCACCTCAACATCCGATTGCGCTTCCTTTCAGTCCTTTCAGTCCTGCCAGTCCCCCCGCTCTCCTCTCTCGGGCGTGTTTGGGTCTGGGCATCGCCCCGATATGATGTCGTCCCTGGCCTGTGGTCCTTCAGGCCACCCCCTCCAAGACGGTCGTCCAGGCAGTGCAGTCGTAGATCTTGCCCTTTAGTCTCCGTTCCGGGCAGTTCTTGCGCACCCCCGGTCCTCAAGTTCCTCAACCAGCTCGAAACAAGCAATGCTGACGCCAGAATCTTGAAAACGTCCTGCTCAGCAGGAGCGAGACATCGGCACCAGTCGACAACCAGGCCGGCAGGCTTAGTAGGACCCTGTGGATGCGATGCATGCATGTCGCAGCATCCACAAAGAAAGAGTTGGCCCGGTTTGAACCGTTGCGTCCTGTTCTGTCAACGTGGTCAATTCAAAGACATCCCATGTCAATGGATGAATCAATGAGTGAATCGATGAACAACAAGCCCGTACGATTAGTTGCGGCAGCTAAGACTGACATGGCAATCGCACGGTGCCGCTGGTGCTGCCACCGCTGGCTCCAATTTATGCCCTTAGGAGGAATCGCCGTGAATAGCACGGAACGAGCAGCGGACAGCATCCGGAGTCGCGGACTGTGCGCCTACAATACAGCACGGACGGGCTGCACAGCAGCACAGCGCAGCAGAGGCGCTCCCGGAGCCAAGTCCCATTCGACGAGGCGCTACGGACGTATACGAAGCCGGGCCCTTCATGCGACGGGTGCGATGCGTTGCGGTCGGCGCTGAGGCAGAAGAGCAGCTCAGCCACCAAGACGCCGGGGGCCAATAACGGCTGCATTCGAATCCAGCATTCCCCCGGACGGGCCCAGCGCCGCTGAGATGTTGGACAGGGATGTGCCAGGATGGCGAGCCATGGCAAGGTCCACTGCGGCCAAGGCATGCCGTATGTATCCTGTATCCTATCCTGATCCCTGGCCAAGGTCCGGTGTACCCTGCCACCATGATCCATGACGGCCGCTTACCACCATAGTCCATAGTACGACGTAGCACACGGTACAGACCAGACTACCGACGACACAGCAGCAGGAAGGATGGCGTCGGCGCATCCCAGCCCGGGCCCCAGCCCAGAAGTGGCAGAGAGGATTGTGGATTGCGTGTGGATTGTCCGCCCCCAGAATCCCACCGCGCAGTACCGAAATACATCCTGCGCCAGCTGCCACTTGGGACTTGCTGGCCTGCCATTGGTGCTACTGTACTGTAATTAACCCAACCCGGTGGAGGCACTGGAGGGTGCGCACGGGTGGAGGGTGTTGCTAGCACGCTTTCTTTGGTCCTCGTGGTGTGTGTGCTAGCTGCTAGTAGTAGTAGTAGCAGTAGTACTACCTATGTAGTCCAGGTCGTCCTCCTGCTACTTATCGACAGACAGACGAGACACACAGGACTAGATAATAACTGCCTGGTCCCTCGCCCGCCCACGAGCCCATGCATCGTCGAGATTTCTTGTTTTCGGTGCTTTCCACTTCAATCGTCTCTCGATATCCATATCCGGCCCCCACACCACAAACAAGAAGTCGTCTTCACTGCCAGCCGACTAATCGCCACTACTAGCACAGTAATTACTTGGAACTCGCCGCCTTCCTTCTGCAGCTACTACTACTATTGCGACACCGAAGCCCGCCCATCGCTCTTTCTCCGCCATATACCATTTACATGGGTCTCCCCAAAGTTGACCCAACGCCTCTCTCGCCAGCAGCAACAGCGCCCATCCGCACTCTCCAGAGTCCATTACTGTAGATCTATGCGAGAGGAGGAGACACCGCCAGCCCGCACATCACCAACCCGCGAGGCCTAGTCCTTCGGGCGACCACCGCCGCCATGGGCTACAACCTACTCAAGCGACTTGTGTCGACATCAACGAACCGGGAGGCCGAGTCCGAGGGCAGCCCGGCTGAGTGGCCCGACTCGTTTTTCGACCACGACGGGTCTCTAGCCAAGAAGGCTGTCCGACGGCAGCGTACGAGATCATGGATGCCCGCCCACAGGAAGAAGTTGTCGGCGCCGCTCGAGACACTCGAGATTCGCCGCGTCAACAGCGCCCAGCCCATTTCGCCGGACCAGATCTCTCCTCCCATTACTGACGAGCTCCATCTCTGCTCATCACCCTCCTCCATCAAGAGCAACGAGGACGCCACCACCACCGCCACCAACAACATCAACATCAACACTAACAGCAACAACGCCGCCCAGAAACCCACCCTCCTCTCTAGATCCGTCTCCCCTCAGCCACTTCTTTGTCCTCCCAGAGGCGACTCCTCCAACCGTCACCACTCCATGCCCCCGAGGCGGCCACCCCGCCCCGGTGACGTTAATGATTTGCTAAGTCCTGACTCTGCCACATTCCCCGACGGCTGCTCTGTCCGCAGTGAGAGCCGGGCGAGCAGCGAGCGGCCACGGAATAGCCATGAGTCGGCCCAAGCGCCCGTCGAGAATGTCGACCAGCTCATTCTAGAAACAGACGAGGCATTCAAAGCCTTAGACTCCGCTCTTATTGAGGTCAAGCACGCCTCTACTATTGGCTTTGAGCGAGCAAACAGCCCATCCCTGCAACACTCCCCGCCATCCACACCAATGCACAAACACTCCCATTCAGTCCCGCTCCCCCTGGGATTGGCCAAGAAGACGAGCCCCCCCAGGGCCATGACATCCTCGCCGCTGGCGTCTCCTAACCGAAAGGCATCTGTCAAGAAGCCGCGAGCCAAGCCTGGAAAGAGGAACTCTGGCGGTCGATGGCGGTCGTCATCTGTGGCCTCACGATGGGGCCTCTCAGAGAACATGACTGAGATCCTGACTGGCCAGCGCTTCAAGCGCATCGAGGCCGACGAGATGCTGACGCCCAACCAGATTAAGGATTTGAGCCGATACAGGCGCATGTCTGAGGAGAAGGAGGCAGCAGCAGAGGCAGCACAAGAGGAGCAAGAGGAGGAGCATCAGGAGCACATGGACGACGACGAGAAGGACTACGAGGAGGAAAAGAATGAGATGCACCTTCAGGAACCAACCGAGAAGCCCCGGCTATCAGTCGAGTGCAACCGCTGGTCAAGCCAGAGCCTGACTCCCATCGAGCCCTTCCACCTGGACGACCTACCGACTCGCATCGGGGCCTCGGGTGTCGTCGTGGTCGAGAACAAGGAGATGGAGGACGTGGTGCCGTGCTCAGCCGTCATGGATCTGGTGACGCCCGACGAGGAGGAGGCCCCCAGGGACTTTGTCACCATGGACGTCAGCCCAGAGGAGGAGACGGCGCCCATGGGCCTGCTTGCCCCGCCGCCAAAGAACCCTGCGAGGTATGGCCCGCCGCCTCTGCACAAGAAGCTGCCGCCGATCCCGACGAGGAAGGCCTCGGTGCCAGCCGGACCCGTGCCCGACCTGATGGTGACGACGCCCGACAACACGCAGCTGCAGCCGGCGCCGATCCAGAAGCCGCGCAAGAAGTTCAGCCTCAAGCCCGAGGAGAACAAGGACTTCCTGTACCTCAAGAGCACCCCGTACACGCTGACCAGGCCCGGCTTCCGGCACGGGCCCGTCACCTTCTCCAAGGCCGAGCTGGGCATCGGGGCGCCGACCATGGACGACACGCTGGACTGGACGGCGTTCCAGATGGCCATCCTAGGCTACAACGGCGACCTCCTAGCCGACAGCAGCGCTAGGGACGAGGAGCACAAGCACGCTAGCGAGCTGTACACATGGTTCGACTCATTCGGCTTCGACTCGTTTGGCGAGCTCGTGCCCGACGACACGCCGCCCTCGCGCAGCTCGTCGCTGTCATCGTCGCCGTCCACCATCGACTCGGACGCCGAGCCGCCCATCCCCGTCAGCGTCGAGTTCGCCTCGGGCTTCTGGAACACTTCGGCCGACGCCGGCCACTCGCTCGACGCCGACCGCTTCTACGGCAACCCGGGCCTCAAGCGCTGGACCGGTAACCGCCCCAAGCGCTACAACTCGTCCGACAGCCCGCCCCCGAGCCCCATGCTCGAGCTGGTCGTCCCCGCCCGCCTCAACGGCGAGCCTGCCATGGAGCCCGTCCCCATGGGCTACAACCTGCACCACGACCTGGGCGACTTCCTCCGCTGGGAGGCCGAGAACGTTTACATGCCCGAGTTTTGCTCGGCGCCCTGAATATGAGAAGAAGTTACTCATTTGGGGCCTTTTGCTTGTCTTAATTATACGTTCCTTTTGTCTGCCTGCGTTAGACAATACCACCAGCATCATCATCCCAGACGGCGAAAAAGTGCGATTTGGATTTTTTTTGGAATTTTGGATACTTGAATGGGCCTTTTTACAACTCTCTTCGGCATCTTCTACACTCATTGTCTGGACACGGAGCAAAATGGGTATACCTGGGATAACGGCGCCTTTGTTTGCAACTATGCATCACATCAATCTTTTTTTTTTTCACTCTGAGGACTGGGCCCTGGCAGGGGTTTTTTTCTTTGTCCTTTTTACTTGTGTCTCATCACGGATGGAACGATTTGAACTGGATCATCGGCTACCATGAGCCAATGGAGCCCCAAATGTTGTTATGCGTCTAAGGGATTATGATACGAGCAGGAAAGGATCGCTCGAGAATTGAATATGCCTCTACGGCTCTGTTTACTGGCCAAGATGATGATTGCCCTGCCTCACTACTGTGCTGCCTCGGATGTGCTGGGATGCTACGCTGACTGACTGCCCTTGACCTTGTAGTGACGAGTTTCTAAGTTTGGGTTTGACGAGTGGCTGTTCCATTGATACGGGCTTACCGGCGAGGAAGTATCCGGTTTGACTAAGACGACAAATCTATAGTACCCAAGGTACCTGGCCAATGTCCACTGTGCGGGCCACGGTCCACCGTATTGGGGTCTTTGTCGTGGAGAGTGGCTGTGTCCGCCCGGAGCCACAAGTGAGTGAGCACTCATGCAGTAGAAGGCTCGGACTTTAGAATCGGAAACACCAACACCCCCAGGCGATCCCGAGCTACAATTGGAACACGTCGCAAGGATCAATGGACCTGGAATGCCTCAATGTGGGCGAAGCTGATGCGTTCGTGATGGCCAAAGGACAAACCCACGTTGGGCGAACCAAAAATCCTCCCGCAGTCAGCAGTCCTACAGCACGACTGTACAAGCGACTACTAGTAGGTAAGCACGCTGATTCTTTATTCCATGGAACGAGCTAAGCTAGGCTACGCGTCGCACCAAACATGCCCGATTCGGGATACAAAGAAGTCTCATGTTCTGGTGTCCGTCCCTTTGCCCACGAGGTTCGCCCACCCCGGTCTCCCACTCAAGGCCCTGGACAATTACCCCGGTTTAGCGCCCCTCTGGCCCATGGTAAAGAGGCCTAAATATACATTTTACCCACTTTTACCAATCCCCTTGCCGTGCCGCGCTTGCACATGACGCCACTACGGGATCGAAAGTGCCCCTGTGAGATGGTGGGAAAGCGCCCTGGGCTAGTACGAATACTGCACCTACTATTTGCGGCGTGCAGTGGTAGTCACGGCGGCTCCGCTGCTGGGAAGTAGCCTTCTGCCTTTTGCTCTGCCACCACCACCACTTGCTGATGCGTTTCACCATATGCACTATTCCAGCACTCGCAACACGTGCATCGGCTATGCCTAAACGCTAAGGCGCACGCAAGTCCACTTTCTTATTCTACACACGGCCCTTTGGTTTGGCACGGCAGCATCTGCGTCTCTCGCGGCAAAGTCCCGTTTTCGGAATCGGGCCAACAAGCGCGTCACAGGCGGGTGCAGGAATCAGAATAGCCACAGCCCCTCAGTGGAGAAGGCGCCCCCAGAAACACCAAAGTCGAAAACAAACACAGGCAACAGGGCAAGAAGCGAAACAGCAACATCCACCATGCTCCGCCGTCCGCCCACGACCCTGCACATCACGTCCGAGGACGTGGCAGCGTACGAGGACCGCCGTGCCCGTGAGGCCCACGCCGCCGCCCACGAGGCGAGGCTGGCTGCCGCCGAAGCAGCCGCCGCGGCCCAGCAGCAGCAGCAGGACATGGAGGGCGTCCAGGCGAGCCCGGACAATGAGGCGCGGTTGCGGAGGGCCAGGGACGACAGGATCGGAGTGTCCAGACGGGCGCGGTGAGGGCCGGGCCTGAGTTTCTGGAGTCCGGGGCGGAGGAGATGGAGTCGGGGCGCCTCATGCGGAGTGGACGACGCATAACACTCCAGCGAGGCTGAGGAAGGCAGTGATGGACGGCCGGCACAGGGGGGTGGTCCGGCGGCGAAGGAATGCCCGGGGCCGCCCTGGTAACAGATCATGACAGGTGGTCTGGTATAGCCTCTCTATTATCGTGTCGGCTCGGCTGTGGCTCCATTGGCGAGGCAATTTCCCATCAACTTGACCTCTACGCCGGCTCATCAACCTGCGAGGAAGAGACTGTGGCATAGACGTGCAACAGCAAACACGACAGACTTCCATCATCAAAGGGGAACCAACAATTGCAACTGGGCAGACACATCACATCACATCACGATCCTATATGATAATAACCATGCACACGACGCAACGTTAATTCAAATCCCCGTCTATCGCTTCATAGCTCGGCTCACCCTTGTCATGCCCCCATATGTACACATACTCATACAGAGAACAGCTGGAACCCAATACGCAAAAAGGAGATGAAGATGGACAAGACAACAAAACACAAAGACCAAAGAAAGGCTCTGACAAGAGCGCCGTCCCACCCTGCTTGTAACCACATGATTCGCCTTTTTCGACTCTTTTTTCGTATTTGCATCCCGTGATTTTTTTTGAAACCCTCCTTTCGATCCCGCAACGATGATGAAGATGCTAGTACAAGGAATCGCATCCTGATCGGTGCCATTATTACACCAAGGAACAAGAAAAGAAAAGAAAGGGAACGTAGGAGGTGATCCTGTCCCTATCTTCGGACAGGGGGGGAGCGCGCTTTAAGTATCCATATCCCAAACATGTTCGTCCAACTCCACGGGTCCCAGCATCGGCTCGTCACCCCTTGTATGTCAGGTACAGCCAGGCAAGGCCAGCCATCCATACGACGCGCCACAGCGTCGTCCACAGCTCGCGGCCGACGACGCCAATAACCTGTCGGCCGCCCATCCGCTTCGGCTCCTTTTTCGTGTCGTAGAAGCTGTCCAGCTGGATCCGCGGCCCGGCGTCGGCGCCCCATCCCCAACGTCCTCCGCCTCGGCTCCCGCCTGCGCGGCGGGCCTGCCATCGTGACGACGGCCCGGGGCTCGGCGACTTTCTTCGGCTACTACCACCGCCACCGCCGGCACGAGGACCTCCTCCGGGCGCCGCCGCTGACGAGAGTCGCGAGGGGAGGTGGTAGGCGGCTGATGTGCCCGACGATGTGGTGTTGCGCGCATGGGGGGAAAAGGCATCGGGCGGGTCCAGCTTGTCCTTATACACTGGAAGCACACTGCCCTTGGACGACTCGGGCTCGAGGGCGAAGGGCTGCAAGGAAAGGGCGGGCACGAGGAGCGCACGCACCGCAAGCAGAACGATGGAGACGACGGTGAAGACGACGTACATCATGTACGTGTGTAGCTGGTTGGGCAGCAGGCACAGGTGCGTCTGGAGCGTTGGCGCCGGGGCCGCGTCGGACAGCGGCTTGCCGCCGGCGTCAACGGGGTTGTACAAGCTAACCAAGAGGAAGCCCGGTGAGGACACGCCCATGGCCATGCTCATGCTCTTGACCGTGATCTCGCGCACACCGCTCTTCGCCTCGGAGTGAACCACCTCGCAGTAGTCGTGGTCGTCGCCAGAGAAGACGTGCACCACGTTGCCCACACTCTGCACCAGCTTGACCGAGTCGTCCTCGTTGAGGACGTTCTGGTACTGGTACCCGGCCGTCACCCGGATCGCGTTGGCGTTGTCCGGGATCACGGGGTCCGTCTGGCCCTTGGGCGGCTTCGTCGGCGGATACTTCTCGCGCTTGGGGCCGCACGGCGTGCCCGGGTCTCGATACAGAGGGACGTGGGTGAGCAGGATAGTTGGCAGATCGGGCGCATCGCTGCCCACGTTTGCGTGTGGGAACTTCTTGAGGTCCGCCTTGTCAAGCTCCTCGACCTCGTGGTGAAAGCGCATGTCCTGGTTCTGGCCGTGCCAGAAAGCGAGCTCCTCCTGCACCTTTCTCTTCTTGGTATCCTTAACACCCTTCAGAAAATCGTCCACGGGGCCATAGATGGGCCGTAGGTCGTGCTGATCCTTGAACGCAGAGGTATCCGCGCTCAGAGATACCGTATCCACCGACACAATGGTGTGGTTGCCAATAACATCGACACGGTTGACGTCGCCAAAGAAGGTGTTGAATCGGTCCCGCACGGGAACCTGGATCTGAGCGCCAAAGCCCAAGTCGTGGTTGCCAGGAAGACTGGCCACCAACTTGCGGCCCCTCTGCCATAGGCCTGGCTCGTCGCCGCCCCTGTTGAAGTCGTCGCCAAAGAAGATGTCGCCGAACCGCTTATACTCCTTGTGCCAATAGTTGTTACCGTACTTTCGATGCCACGTCTCAACCCATTCCTTCTCCTTCTTGGAACGGCTGTTGCCCCATTTCGGGTCGACAAAGTTACCCTGGCCCGTCTTCCACTCCCGGCCACCATCGAAGAGGTCGCCCAAGAAGAACAGGCTGTCTGGGTGCAGCTGTTTCTGCAATGCCCTATATCCGCGGCGTAGGTAATTGTCGGTGATGAGAATCGTCAAGGGGTTGAGGGGCCAAGGGCGGCCGGGATACGAGTGTGGATCGGTGATTTGAGGGTCGGCGATGAAGACGAGGTGGTGTGGCCTTGCACCCTTGGGCTATTGTTTCGTTAGAACCAACCGTATAGAAGATCGCCCGGGGATTTGACACGTACCCATTTCTCCCAATGATTCCAATCGCAGCTGTCGACCTTGCTCTGGAACACCCAACGCTCTCCCCACAACAGCACCACGAACCACAGCAAGACAAGCAGATGCGGGAAGCTCAGCAGCCGCCGCGGCTGAAGGTTGACCTGCAGGGACCGCAGGCATCTCGAACCCACTGCCGCAGCCAGGCGCCTACCCGGCCCAGCAAGCCATGGTCCCACTCGATGCGCGCGCCGATTCAGCGACTCTGGAGACAGGCCATCGAGGATGGACTGGAGGAATGGCGGGAGGTTGCTGCCGCGGTTGAAGCTGTGGCGACGCGACATTATAACGCCATATCCCAGACTGCTATAGTTTCCGCCGTGCGCTGGATCTGGCTCCGGCCGGGCTGCTCGTGACGCGCCGCTGCAAGACTTGGATGCTGGTCTCGAAGTTGAAGACGCTGGTCGTGTGGCGTCGGGCAGTCGGAGGATGTCTCCGGAACCGACGGTCTGTCTTCGGTAACTTGCTCTGCACTCCGGCTGTTTTCGTGTGTGGGCCGTCCAGTCGTCAGGAAATATCGTCAATCAGCGTGCGGGCGAAAAGGAAAGGAGAGGCCGAGTCGTGACGACGTCGCGTGTTCGTTGTAGTCGCTGGCGAGAAAAGGAGTTGAGGGAGCTCGTAAAGGGCCACATCCCAATCCAGGGCGGCAAGTAGCTGCAGGTGGAGGCTTAACGCGTGGTCAAATGATTCGCTGCTTCATCCCCGCCTTCGGGACTCTGGGGCTCGGGGAGGTCCAGCGGCCTCTGTCCAGGGCTCTCGGTGGCTCCCAGGTGCTGTAACCCGTGGTCTTACAGGCCTTGAGGCACCGCTACTAGCGACCCGACGTGTGCCTGCCTTGACGGCGGTGCTATAAGCAGGGGGAGCGGGTGCCTAGCGGGCCGCTATGCCCCGTTGAACTCAGGCCCGTCGAGTAGCGCTACTAGCGCCTGTCCAACCCCAGACACTCCCAGTTCATGTGGCATTGCATGTAATTACTGGGCAGACTGTTATACTACTGGCAGTCGTGCACCACATGCAAGATAATTACAGGAAGTATTGGTGCATCTCGAAACAGACGAGAATAGAACCCGTTCAGGGTAAGTTAATTTCGTTCTCTAATCATCGCTGTTATCTCAGCCCAAGATACTCACGATATAATGGGAAAACCGTCTGTAATCAACGTCCTAACCACCATCTGTCGAGGCTGGATCAAGGAGATAATTGCCTGACATCACAGTCGATGCCACTGATTCTATGAGCGGAATTGGCATTTGGCTTAAACTCACCTCTCAGCCAATTTGTATTCTTGTGAGCCAGCTTCGCGCATTAGCCATCATGTGACGATGCCCTTCACTTACTTTTCGGCATCAGCCTTCGCCCGTCGCAGCTTGCTCGTTTCTTGAGTGGTCAACTCGAGGCTGAAGCAGAGTGCCCTATTGCAGAGATACTCGTCCGCCAACGTCACTACCCGTATCTCTATATCAAACCACGATCCACACACAAACAACATCTAGGCCGGTTGTTAAAGGAATACTTGCGCACAAAATGGGGGACTTTTAAACAGCATGATGGTTTTGAAAAGAGCATCGACTTGGCCATCGAACCTGGAGTGGTGATTGGAGATTTGGATGAAGCACGACGCCATTTCGCCCGGATACAATGCAGCACAACATTTTGGTCGAACACTGTCTTTGAAGAGAAGACGCAAGACCTCTGGGAACTTTGGGCACCGCCTCAGGATGCATATTGGCTCCACTACTTGCATCATTTTGCCAACAAGTAGGCGGTCCTCCACTTTACACATTGCGGTCATGGGAAGCCATTGATTGGGATCTGATGACGCCACTTGGGAAGAAATGCAAGAAACAAAACTTGACCATTTTGCCGTTTTGGTGGCATCCTTTCAGCCCCCGGCATTCGAGTAAAATGATGGCGGAGGGGATGTGAAAGTAGCAATTGCAAAAAGCACTTCAATTCAATCAACTGGCTCGCAGCATCCCGACAGTACATCATGGTGCTAAGATCATATGCCCCCAGAAACTCCATCCCATGTGTGGTATCCAAATTCCCAACTTGCAAAGGTCGCTGCATATGCCAATGACCACAATGTACACTAGAGGTACGTACGTCGCTCAATATTGGCGACGGTAGTCCATATCCTCTTCCTCCTCCTCACTATTGTACTCATCCTCAGCCACCTTCTCTCGTGGCTTCTGCGGTTTCTTCTTCAGACTCAAAAATCTCTTGATGCCCGTGGGCTGCGCTTCCGGCTCAGCCACAGGCACCTCGTCTTGCTCGGGGTTGTACTCGCAGTACAGGCGCGGCACCAAAAGTCGGTATGGGACAGTGATGCCTGTAGGATCCTTCGGGTTCACTTCCACGTTGAGGCAAATATCCAATCCGCCCTCAAGGTCGACCTCAAACTTGTCGGCATTGCGCTTTTGCTTCGTCGACAGACCCGTGGGTGTGCGGTGGAAAGGACGGATCGAAGGCTCCTCTGAGACGGCATCGTGCTGCGGGTACGAGCCAACAGTCTGAGCGCGTCGGGGTGGGCGAGCACTGAAGTACTCCTCATCACCTTCGGAGTACTCATCGTAAGCCGCACCACCACGGAGTCCAGACCCTCGCTGCCGGCTGGACGGGGGCTCCTCCCAGTACCCCTCATCATAGTCGTAGTCATCTTCATCGCCCCAGCTACCGTTGATACCGCCATCATCAGGGCGGCTTTGGCTCTGGCTGTTGCGGCGGCCAAAGCTAAAGAATCCTCCCTTCTTTGGTTGCTCATGGTCAACCGACCTAGAGCGCGTGAGAGTCGCAGGCCGCTCTTTGCTGGTGGAATTCCGTCGCGAGAGACTGCGGAAGAGTCCGCCGCCACCGCCACGAGTGACTGGTGGCCGGGGGCCACGGACCGAATCTCTTGAGAGCTGAGGGGGCTCGTCGGTTGGCTTAGCAGGCTTGCTCTTGGAAAGAGATAGCCTCCGGAAGAGACCACCTCCGCCTCCACCACTGCCAGCTTTGCTGGGGGGCGGGCTGGGGCTTTTCTCACGAACAGACAACGGAGGGGAGGGAGGAGGGGTGTTGCCAGGCTGCCATTCGCGGATCGAGCACCAGTTGCGATGGGGCAGGAGGTGCTTGTTATTTCGTGGCTTCCCGTTGACTCCCGAGGGGAACATGGGAATCATACTCTCATCCGTCTGCTTGTCGAAATGGTGAACCTTGTTTCGCTTGTTGAGAACGTCGGCGAGAAGGTCACTTGGCGGCGAGTTGGCAATGGCCGACGAGATGACATTCGGCATGTATCGCGGGTCCTTGTGCTTGGCAAGTCCGAGCTTGGGGTTTGAGTAGAATTGGCCCACGGCAGCCAAATGCACATCGCCACTAATCAGGTCAGTTCAAAGTTTGCTTCTAGACGGCGTGTTGTATCATACCTCAGGAGTGTGACTCGGACTGATTTGTCAATAGCAAGATCTTGCAAGTCTTCAATCACAACACTCCGTTCCTGTTTGTGGTTCTTGGCGGTCCAGTGGTCATTCAAATCATCAAGAACCTCAACGCCGCTGTTGATGTTGTTTAGGGCCTTGCCAAAGATCCCAGTCCTGCCAATGGCTTTGACAGGGTCCATGAGCCTCGAAGTCAAGCTTGAAATTGTCAGTAAAGGTTCACTTTGAGCCCAACCAAGTTTTACTCACATATTCTCTAACCAGACCAGTCGCGGGTATGCAATGGGGATACCCAGCAGGACCAATAGGTGCTCAACTTGGCCACGGCGCACTTCAGCATAGAGTCGGTTCATTATCTTCTCCCACGTCTTGTCCGCCACGACATCATGTTCAGTTCGTTCCATTCTGGCATCAACAGCTAGGAGAGCAGTCTTCGAGCCGACTGACAGGAAGATGCTGCGGCTGAGCTCATCAATGTAAGGGCCGGGTTCAACGCCGCAAATCCAGCTTGGTTCTGAGCCCTCGGTCTCATCCGTGATAGATTGCTGCTGGAAGAGCATGTAATACTTGAATGCTACCGCACCCAAGCCGCGGAAGACGGGCGAGTTTTGGTCGTGGTGTGGGTATGAGCCGTACCCGTCATAGATATCATGGTCATCATACATGTTTACCATTGGAATTTGCGAGTTCGCAAGACCAAACAGCCCCTGCGAGTACCACATGCAGTATCTCTCGAGGTAGAACTTCTCCAGTTCAAGTTGCATGACCGGAGTGAGGGCGGCCGTATGCTTGTGTATCGGGTTGCGAATTTCCAGCCATTCCTTGAATAACGCACTTTCGTTCGAGACACAGTCATTGTAAATCTGGTCACCACCACCAATCATGAGGTGGAAGGGTCGCGTCTGGTGGTTGTTCATGACGTCCCGCCACATGGGATCCGGACCACTGAATTCGTCAGAGTTGACGCTGAGGCTGAAGCCGTTGCAGCTATAGAACATCATGTTCATAGTCTGCCCTTTGGCCGGAACCCAAAAGCCCGTAGAAGGTCCCCTGTTGATGCGATAGGCTATGCGCTGCTGCTTATCACGTAGCTCGACCTCAATGTTGAATCGCCAAAAGGTATATCCATGCTCGGCGTGGAGTCGGAAGCCCCTGACGTCCTTGTACTTCTGAACCTTTTCCCCGTCGATACCAATGCGTTTCCGGCGGCTGGCAAAAGAGCCATGTGAGTCTTTGCCGGCAGATGCATCCGGCGAAGCTCGAGTCTTCTCGAATATGCCACCATCTTCCTCGTTCTTTGACAGGTCTTTGGCCTCTTCCAGGTCTTCGACCGGTCGCACATAGAGCGTTTCGCCCCGGCGGCCGATTTTGGGATGTCCAGCAATTGGGTCCACGTACTCAGGAGAGAGGTCGCCCTTCACGCGGTGGGGAGGAGGCGGCAGCAGCTCAATGTCCTGGACAAAGAGTCGAAGGGTAGGTGCGATTTCGTATGATGAGTCCGAGTCCTGTGTCACAATCATGACTGTGCCCCTCCACATTTCGCGCTCAGTTGTCGCACCGCCCTTTTGCGAACGCGATGGCGCCTTCTCACGGCGAATGCCGCAATAACGCAGCAATGGGCCGCACTTCAGGTACAGGGGCGGCTTGAAGCGGGTAGGAGCTATTGTCCATTAGTATGTTAACCTCCAGCGAACCGACAGCATGCTTACCGTTCTCGTTGTACTCGCCATCAAACGCCTCGGCATTTCGAGGGCGAGAAGTGTATGGCGAGTTTCTGTGCTGAGAGTCCTGTTCCCACCAGGCCTTGTTCGGGTCTGGCGGGTTATGATGTTGATCTTTGAGATCCAGCAGAGATCCAGAGAGAGTCCCGACGGTTGCCTTTTTCCACTCGTCGAGCCATTTGGGGCGAAGGTACAGACCGTCACCAGGAGTCATCTCTTCGCGGGGCTTGAAAACCATGTTGGAGAAGCGGTGGTGATGCGAATCGTCAGACGATGAGCTGTTGGATCTATCCCTGGCCCGTCGCTTTCCAGGTTCTTCATATTCCATTGGTCGTCCTTCACGATCCGGCATTCGAGTTGACTTGCCCCGAGTAACAGTCGGGTAATACTCCTCATCCGACGCATATTCATGCTTCGGGAGAGGCTCTGTGGCTCGCCGCCTCACCGGATGATGATCATCCGGCATAGAAGCATACTGACCGCGTGTTTCAACGTCAATAGAGGGCCTTCTCGCTGATGGCGGATCGGCAGGAAGGTGCTTGTTTCGGACATCGGCTGTGCGGTGCTGTGAATCGTAAGGGTCCGCGTGTACATGGTCGTGAGCCGCTGAGGCCGCAGCTTCGGCTTCGGCTTCCTTCTTCGCTTCTAGTCGGTAACGATACCACGGATCACCAGGAGGGTCCTTCTTCAGCTTATTACTTCCACTTCGAGTCAGCGAAAAACCGCCACTCGGGGCTGCCTTGGGCTCAGGAGCTGCCACCGGCTCCACTCGCTCTGGTAGCTGTACATCCCCACGCGCAGCACGCTCGCGGAAGCTGAGATTACGCTTCGGTATGCCAGACGAATGGTCACTCGGCTTGTGGGTGTATGCGCCATAGCCATCATCTTCTGGTTCTGGCAACGCTCCTGAGGAATAATGATATTGCTCAACCGGTACCTGATGGGAAACAGACCGGCGGTGTCCCGATGATTTGGCTCGTTGCACCGACGCTTCTATGGGAGCGTCTCTGGGGATTTCTCTGTAATTTTCTCGGTGTGCTTCTCTGTAAGTTTCTCGAGGAGCTTCTCTATGTGTGTCTCGAGGAACTTCTCTGTGGGTGTCTCGAGGAGCCTCCTGAGGGACCTCTGCGGGAGCTGTTCGAGAAGTCTCCACAGGCGGCTCATAGTAGTCATCTCTCGTTGCAGGTGGCTGTCTTGCAGCAATGGCATGACCGGTCGTGGAGGACCGCCGCTCTCCTTGGTCGGTGGAAGCGTGTCGGTCGTGGAATCTCACTTGCTGGTCAATTGGCTGCTTCTGGGCAGCAGCTTTGGCGGCAATGCGTTCCCTTGCTCTCCTCTCGGCGGCTTCGACTCGGGCACGCTTCTCCTCCTTTGTGATGCTATCGAGCGTCAGCTCAAGCCTTTGAAGGGGAGATCGGTCCTCTGCGAACTTTCTTCGGCGCTCTGTTGTGCCGCTTGTGGCCCTCTTTGACTGTGCAAGAGCATCGTATGCGGAAGCGCTCGAGTCCCGCCTGGACGCATCGCTGTGCGCTCGCCCTGTGTGCTGTTGAACCTGGGCGGCGGGTTGCCGATTCACCTCTTCTTGATCCATACCGTAGTAATCGTCGTCGTAATAATCGTCGTACTTGTAATCGTAGTCCGCAGGATCGGCCGCCGTCTCCTGTTGATCAGACGACGAGTAGGTGTGAGAGGCGCCCCCGTTGCCTTGGGGGTAGCGGTAGCTCACGGGAGGACCGCGAGGGATCTCGGGAGCAGCCGGTGGCGCAGCTAAGGGTTCGTCGTCGTAATCTTGGGCGTCTCGGGTGGACTGGCGGGTTCTCTTCACGGACAGATCTGAGGAATGGTCCCTTCGATGTCCTCCGCGCTGGTATGAAGCAGGTCTCGGGGCCAAACCCTGGGCGGCAAAGCTGGACGCTGTAGGGGACTCGTAGGGGCTGAAGGTGGACTCGGTGGGAGCCTCAGTAGCCTGTGTCTGGACAGAAGCCCGATTCGCTCTACGAACTGGAGGCCCGTCGATTGAGGATCTGCGGTCAGCATTATAGGAATATTCGTCGGCCTCAGATGAGCGGCGAGGGCGGGTAGGCTGGGCGAGCTTGGGCCCGGGCAGCTGGCCCCAGTAGGGCGCAGACATTGCGGAGGACGAGGCCGTGATTGGGCGTCACGGAGGAGCCAGAGGAGCGGAATGGGGCAGCCTCGCGCTCAGGAACAGGTGCGGTGAGGACGGACGAAAAGCTGGGGAGGGGATCCGTGGTTTGGTTTGCACCAGGTCCGTAGGTCTCGTCGCAGATGCAGGCAGTGGCGGGGCGCGCAAAGACCAAGAGCATGCGCGATGCCGAGCTAGCCAATGCTGTGCATGCGACGACGGAGCTCCTACTGCGGACACTCTGCAGGGGGTTCTGGACGAGCAGGAAGATGAGGCAAAAGGAAAAGAAAAAGGGCTGCGGACGAGGTTTTCGGGATGCGAAAGGGCAGCGGCGGAGGATGGTGAGGAGAGGAGGGAAGAGAGGTCGGTCACAGTCGAGACGAAGATGAGCAGATCAGGTTCATGGGCAGATGTGTGCCCAGAGATGGAGCTCCAACCGGAGAGAAGCTGCTACGCGCGGTGATCAGGATGGGCTGGCTTCCCGCCAAGTACCCAAGCTCCAAGCCAGTGTGCCAGGCCCCTGGTTGGTTGACTGGGCTGGCAGTCAGATCGGTTGATGGATGGAAGAGCCCAAGGACTTTTCCCGTTGGCACGGCCTGTTCTCTCTGCCCAGGACGAACGTACTGTAAGTTAGTAGCTGGTTGGTACACACGGAATATGGCTGGGGAGCCAGCGGCGGAGGTTGCACCGAGCCAGGGCGCGAAAACAGGGATCAGAACGCAAAGCAGCATCAGCTGGGGCATTCAAAGCCGGTTACGATATCCACTCGCATACACGGGAAAAAAGAGGCGGTCGGGGAGGATGACGCCAACGGTCGCGAGGCCCGCGACCGTTGCTTGCCTGGCCTTGCCCTCGCAGGCTCACAGACAAGATCTCGGCACCAACGTGGGCGCGCCCGTTGCGCCGTGCCGTGCGAGGCCCCATCTCCATAATCGAGGTCATCTTGGGCTGGGATCACTAGCTTCAGGCTGGCGAGTTGAGGCTGGGGGTGGACCGTCTTGTAGATGGGCTCCGCCAAAAATGCGGGTGGCTGGAGAGCTGCAAGCCTGCAACGTCGGAGGCGAGAGGAGAGCCTGGGTGTCTGAACGGGTAGCCACCGATAATTACGGATACAGATTAATGAGACGAAAACAAAGCGAGAGGCGCCGACGTTTCCCTGCACATACTCCGCACCCTGCTCTTCAAACACACAATTCCAGGAGAGCCTCAATGACGGCATGCATCGCTGTGCCGTTCGCTTCCGACAACCCGCCATAGCAAACGTCACAGAGTCGCCCTTTCCAGGGGAGCAATGCCAAGCATGAGCTGACGAAGACGAGATGAGATCGAACCGATTGAGCAACTAAGAAGATGCAGCAGCTGATCTGCCCTGACCTGACGCCTCACTGCTGGTGGAAGTTGCAGTGGCCGGTGGCACCTGAAGAAAGACCTCGGGAAGTCCTGGCAGGCGGGACGTCTAGGCCGCCTGAAGTCCCAGCCCATGGCCCCATTTTCCTGCTGCTAGTGCAGCGTTGGCGTCGGGCGGGATGGCCCGGCCGTTCGTGGATTCAAACTCTGTGCTGTGCGGATGGATTGGGTTGCCAAAGCGCGTTCCAGTGCGCACTTCACCACGCGCGAAGTCCAAACCGGGGTTTGCCATCCATACTATAATAACCCCTGTCCACGCTATTGAGGCTTGACATCATGCCCAGCCTCCTAAAAACGATTCCCCAGTCATCACAGTCACTTCCTCAGTCTGTGAGGTACTACTCCTGATGGCCGGCGACAATTGGCCTCTCTTCCAGCAAAAAAAGAATGGTGAAAATGGGTTTTCAATTTCTGCAAACTACTGCCCAGCCTCTATCGGCTCCGCTGAGGATTCCATGCGTGGCTGGTCGCCTACAAGAGGCACTCTGACTTGTCTCCCAATCTCATCACCCAGCCGTCTCGTAATTTCATCAAGACGAACGGGGCGGGAACATAGGCGGATACTTGGCAACGGTCGCCTTGAGTGCGGCATTGAGGTCGGCGCGGGCAACGTCAAGCTGCACAGAGCACACTTCCAAGTTGTCGTACAGTTCATTGACGAACCGATTAACCTCCCGGTCGTAGTCGTAGAGAACAATGCCAGTCTCTTCCCCAAACTCGCTTCCGACAATGACATCGCGCTCCGCCCCGATCTGCTGCAACAAAGCCGTCTGGCCGTAGATGACCTAGTCTCGTGTTAGCCTATCTGGCAATTGTCTCTTCCGTCAGCGGTCATGGCATTTTACTCACCTCCAAAGACAAGGCGCAGGCAATTTGACGATTGGCATCGTTCCATCCGCCGGGCTTCGACTCCGGATCCGCGTTGGCAGTGTTGATGTAGTTGATCTCCTTGGCCAGGTTCTCAAACTTGGTCACAAAGCCCTATGAGATGTCAGTTTTTGACCAAGGTAGCGAGACATTCCAGCGGGAGGAGTACTGACATGCGAGTACTTGCCGTCCGACGACATCGAGATCTCATCAAGCTGGGCCTTAACTACGGCCGTCTCCTCCTTGATGATGCGGGCATCGTCCATCATCTTGCCAGGAGTCGGGGCTGCCCAGACCTGTGCCTGGGACAGCACCGCGAGCCCAATGGTCAGCAAATTGAGGATGGCCATTTTGTGTAGAGCGATAGAGTGGCGATGTTGCAAGACAGATGTTCCTGTTAGTTTGGGGTGCGAGAAGATGTGTGTTTGAAGGGAGTGGAAGGGTTTAGGAATATTAGGAGGCTCGCTGCAGTTTTGATCGTGTCGTTTCGCATTGTGCTTGATTCACGGCCCGAATTTGCAAACAACAATAAACATTCCGGCAGTGCCTGGCAGACTGTGGCAGTTGTCAGCAGCTGGGAAGGAAACCAACTCGCCCAAGTCCCACCAGACCATGAACAATCACTCGTGGATCCCGGTCAGCTCTATTTCTGGAGAAATTAAGCTGGCATTCCTGCGTGTCTCGATAACTGACCCCCATTGTCACCAAGATGGCCACATCTGGGCAATCCCTATATTTCCATGATGAGACAATGTCTGGCACCCGTGTGGCCAGGAAAAGCAGGAACCCGGTCATTAGGCAATACGCAGTTACCCACGTCACTCAATTTGTCACGCGTTTGGGCACTCGGCCGTTCACTCACAGCTGTGATTCACACATCACTCTTCATGTTCCTGGCCCAATGGTAGTGCGTCAAGCACGTGTCGTTGGGATGGATGTTGGCTTGGCAGAACGACTCAGGAGCCGGCATAGAATCATGACGCCAATATCCTCGAAGAAGTTCGATAACCCGTCACTCATCTCCCGAACACAAAAAGTTGGCTTCTCTTCATGCCAAATCGCAGAGGGCAGGGCGGAGAATCCCATTCTGAAGTTGCAGGGTAGCAGAGTAACTGACCATGACATGGGGATTGTATGGGCAAAAAAAAAATTGACAGATGCCAAAAAATCTGGATGGCAAGGGATTATTGCTCCCGGCAGGGCTTGAACCTGCGACCTTCGCATCACCAACACTTGAATTGAGTATTAGTACGAAGCTCTAACCAACTGAGCTACGGAAGCCGTCCAGAGGAATTGGCGATGTTGTTTCGCCGTTGTTTTCCCGTTTACTAATGTGGCATATATTGGAAAACTTGTACGACGAAGCTGTCTCTCCGAGTTTGTTATGCCAAACGTCCATCAATTACTGTTGCAATAAATGCGGTCTCGATCCTGAGCAAAATCTTCAAATCCGTGGGAACAATTGCTCAAACTCTCAGAACTTGAGAATCAATCTTGACCATGCTCCGTTACCCCTCGCCAAGAGCGGGGTGAAACCGCCAGGAATAAAGCACTACCCGCAATAACCGGTGCGCAACTAACACCAGGGCAAAATCTTCTCAGATCCAAGATCAGATAAAGGACCCCCCACGCCTGACCATCCCAGTATCCTCCATTCTGCAGCCAGCTCGGCAACCGACGGCTCCACAGACATCTTCCGACGTCGGGATACTCCCTGTAAAAAAGCCTTGCCACGTACGTTGCCTGGCAAACGGTGACAGAACCCACATGAACAGGAACCCAACGAGCATGACGATGAGTGATGCGGCGCGGGGAGAACATTTTCGAGCACGCATTTGCCGGATATATTCGGATTATCTCACAAATTTCTTCTCTCCATCATGGTCATCCCAGACGCCGTGGTTGTATACCACGTGGGGTTCAATTATCGTGTAAGACGTTGTGCCGTACTCCCTAACGCACCCCCTCGCAAGATTGAACCGCACGATCTCGGGCACTACGGAGACCTTGACTCGGGCCGCCGACTTGGCGCGCATTTGCTCCGACGAAGCCTGGCTAGCCCGTGAGGCCCTCCATCGTGTTACCCTTTTCGAATGCCCGTACACAAGCTGCGACAGGTTCACCTGACCCATCGTCAGCCGATCGCCAGGTCGAGCCCAGTTCCAGACGACCACGGCCGGCGACTACCGGACGCGTACATGAAGCCACCCGGCGATCGCAGGATGAATCCACTGATGCACTACCCCGACCGGAGGCTGTCTCCAGTTGTCTGAAATTTCTGCCACGTCCGTGTACATGGGCATCAGGCATTCTGAATGTCAGCATCGACAGCTTGTCCACCTTGTCCCGAAAGAGAGGCGGAACCCCAGGGCTGCCCTCAATATATTTTTCATTTGTCTTAGCACGCAGGTCGCTGCATCGGAATCCTGAGGACAAATTAGCATCCCATCAGATTGATGTCATGCCACATAATCTCGTTATACATACCTTCTCAATGTCGCAGAGAAGCGCCCTCCGACTGCAGCACCTTGCGATTCTCTGGACCCGCCCCGAAGAGAGGCTTGAGAATACCTGGGTGTCGACGATCTTCCAAAGATGGCCTGAAGAAGAAGAAGCGAGCGCTCCTGCAACTTGCTAAGGGGCCTGTTCCAATTCCACACTATGACGATCTGGGTAACCCAGCTCCCCAACGTACATGATGAATTGCGCGGGATGTTTTCTTCAACCAGGGAGGGGTGCTGTTGTGTGACGTCTCGGAGCCGAAGCAGAATGTATGCTCGACCAGCCAATACGCCCCGATAGATGTCTTGGCGTATTGTAGCTCCAAGGATTCACCTGGATGATCATCTCCATATCTTCAGGTCAGGAGCAGCGGATGCCGACCTTGGCAACGAGGCCTCAATTCTTCTCCCATCATTCCGATCCAATATCCCCTTTCCCTCAGTGTAATATCGAAATGAAACGCGCAATTGGTACGTAGCGACGGCAGGAGTGTATAAGCGGCTGGGGCCTGTGTACATGTGGGAAAAGAGCGACGCAAGGAAATGTGCAACAGGAAGTTATTATCGGAAGGTAGAGGAGCCCATGGCACTGGACGGGCCTGAGCTCTGGGGGAGAGCAGCGAGAAACGTGAAGCCAGAGCTAATCATGAAGATGGAGCTGCTTCTGTTCTTGGTCTTAGGGCTAGCGTCCTTGACCTTGATGGCGTCCTTCTCAAAGGATGTTGTTTGGTACTGAGGCTCCATGATGTCAAAGCTGCACAAAGAGATATGCTTGCGACAGGGTGTAGTGTAGAAATAGTAGGCAATAAAGATCTGGCAATGTTGGGTGCGCTGGCTGGGCTGGATAGCTCTTCGTCTGGTGGGCGAGGGGAAGCTATTTAACTTTCACCAGACAGAGCTGTCGCATTCCAGCGCGGCTAGACCACTTGCTGATCCTACGACGCGGCGCACCCAGGGTCTAAGAGGGGCAGTGACTCGTGAGCGTGGGATGGAATGCAGCTCGCGTACCCGATGGCATTCCAGAAGGGCATAGCTGGGGCAATGAGCTCATGCACGGGATGGGTCACACTGAAACTCCCACACGCCCAGGCACACAATACGTAATGGACGCCGTGGATGCACGAGGCCACCCACGGCAGGCAAACACCACCACTACCTGCAGGCAAACAGGGGACAGGAATAGAGCAGAGCCCCATACCGCAGCCCTTTTTATTCCCTCGCCGCGCAAAGGAGACGCGGAATCAGACGTGGATGACTACGTGTTGCGGATGCGAATGCAGTCAGACGGACCAGCCGAGCCCAAGGTGAGACCTGGGGGCTTCGCGATTGTGTTCAGTATTCAGCCGTGATGTATCCTGCAGCGCTGATCATGTATGAGGTAGCCTTAGAAGGGCTCGGCTTTCGACATGTTGTTAGTCGGTCTCAACTGCCATTGAATTGCTAGCATGAGGGTCCGCACGGACGAAAGGTTGGCGGGCGTAGCCTCATAGGCTGGCGTGGGTGGAGGCACAAATGGGACGACGCCCACGGTCCACCAGCCGGAGCATGAATGGAACAGTGCGCCGCCTTGGCAGGACCGGATATCGACACTTGACAAGTCCTTGGAAACGAGGCGCAACTAGCTGGATGCAACAATATTTAGCCATGGCGATCGATGATCCGCCAAGTCCAAGACAATAGGTCCAGCAGCACCTGTGCCGATATGGCCATGGGTCAAGGCGACGACAAGTCTCGACACACGAGATGGTGGTGTTGTACAGCGTTCGCACGTGTCTGCGCACCCGCCCACCCATTCGAGTGTATCTGGCAGACTGGCTCTAAGTCGTGATGGTGGGTGCCCCAATTCAGGCCCCATGTTGACCTTCAACTGTCAGCAGGTGTGTGAGGCGCAATGTCATTGCAACGCTTCAGGAAGGTAACAGATAGCGATGCTCCAATAGACGGCATGGTATTTCTCATCCAAGGTCGTCACGTTTCCATCAGCTGCTTCAGGGCCGGACTGAGGCCCCGAGCAGTTGGCTATGTCAGGGTCATTCTTTGCTCTGCTCTTGATATTATTCATGGCCACCAAGCATGAGGGTAGAGCATTGCGCTGCTTCTCCACCGTTCGTGCCTAACGCGGCGGCAAGACGAAGGTGAGAGGCTAATGCGACATCCTATTGGCCGACAGGATCCACAGGCTTTCATCTCTACAACAATGCTGACGATGCCTTAGTTTTCAGGCGAAAGGCACGCGCTCCACAGCCGCCCCAGGCACCATAGCCGCCGTGCGCTGGCCTGGGGCAGGCACAACTGTTCAGGTTAGGTCAGCACCAGGATATTTTTTGCAGCCACCGCATTGAAACCAACCTCAAACACACGCCCTCGCACTTTCCTCGCGACAACCTCTCCGAATACCCTCAACAGCTGACGTTTGCCTGGCGCAAAGTCGCACTCCAACGATCCTACCTGAGGAAAGACTTAGTCGACCTATTTTCTTTTCCCCAAAAGCCCCACCTCCGATTTGTCTCCCCCCCTCTCCGAAGTGCCCCGCGCTGCCTCCCAGTCCCGCACAACCCAACGACTCGACGACTGTTCGATAACCGTCAGTAAAGATGGCTGCCACCGCAACTGAGACTCCCATCGTGGACCAGCAGGTCGACCTCTCCACCATCCCCATCGACCCCAACGGCAAGGAGGACGGCACCGACATCAAGGATGACAAGACCGTCACTGTCTTCCATGACAAGGACAACTTCAACGTCAAGCACCCCCTACAGAACAAGTGGACTCTGTGGTTCACCAAGCCTCCGAGTGGCAAGGTTCGAGAATTCTCATCTGCCTGGCGATGCGCTCATTGTCATGCTAATAGAGGGTATAGGGCGACAACTGGAACGACCTTCTGAAGGAGGTTATTACTTTCGATTCCGTCGAAGAGTTTTGGGGTGTTTATGTACGTGCTTGATATGAGATTAAGCGATTTTCAGCTTACTGACTTTTGGCCCAGAACAATGTTGCCCCCGTCTCCGAGCTTGCTCTCAAGTCCGATTACCACCTTTTCAAGGCCGGCGTCCGCCCGGAGTGGGAGGACCCCCAGAACAAACACGGTGGCAAGTGGTCATTCCAGTACAAGGAGAAGCGCAATGTCGATGTCGACCGCCTGTGGCTTCAGGTGATGATGGCCGCCATTGGTGAGACCATGGAGGAGGAAGACGATGGCGAAGTCATGGGTGTTGTCGTCAACGTTCGCAAGGCCTTTTACCGAATTGGTATCTGGACCCGAACTATTGGAAAGAGCATCCCCGGACGTGGCGATGGCGATGTCGCCGGTGGCAAGGGTCGCACCAACGAGAAGGGCCGAGAGATTCTGATGGCTATTGGCCGACGATTCAAGGAGGTCCTCGAGCTGCCCCCCAACGAGCAGGTCGAATTCTCTGGTCACACCGATAGTGCGCATGCGGGTAGCACACGCGCGAAGGCCAAGTACGTTGTCTAAAAAAGCAAAGCGTGACGACAGCCATGAGCAAGGACGACGACGACTTGGCAGAGATATCCGATACACATACCCCTACCCATTTCATATTCTACTCGTCCCATCACGAACCCGGTGGTAGGTGGTTGAAGGAGCGACGACAGAAGGATGGTAAAAAATGCCGCGAGATGGAGGGACCGCTGGTGGTGTGGCTATTGCTGAGGCCGGATACCATGATAATTTGAAGTTTACGATGGCGTTACTAGGGAACATCCTTTAGTGAAGTGGCCATGTCAATAAGGGCGAGTTGGCCTGCTAGGAGCTGGTGGAGGATTATAGATACTGTAACATTTGCCTCAATGCTTTGCTTTACTTAGTCCCCTTGCTTCTCCCCTAATGGAAGGGTCACCCACCCCTTGCAAAACTGTTTTGTAATGCAGCTTATTACGCCTGATATTGTACAAAATTACTCCGCTCGTATGCAACAACCATCTACCAAACCACGTAGTTGACGTGATAACATTATATAAAGTTGAGAAAAATTCCATGCCAACACGGGGAATCTCTCACATCTCGTCCCCGCTAAAGTCATCGACAAAGATGGCCTTAACCAGCTGCTTCTTGTTGATCTTGCCCATGGCATTGCGAGGAATATGATCGACAACTCGTAGGACCTGGGGGATCTTATAGTTGGCGAGGCGGCCACGGAGGGCGCGGCGCATCTCGAGGGGCGTCCACTTCTGGACGACGTCGCGGTCGAGAATGATGACGGCGCCGACCTTATGGCCCCAGTTGCCGCTGGGGACGGCGACAACGGCGGCCTCGGCAACCTCTGGCAATGAGAGCAGCTCGCGTTCAACCTCCAGGGCGCTGACCTTTTCGCCGCCGGTCTTGATAATGTCAGCCGACTTGCGGCCCTGGATGAAGTACAGCGGACCCTCGGCCCACGGCTGTGCGGCGGGGGCCTCGGGGACGGGACGGCGCACGGCGACGTCTCCCGTCTTGAACCAGCGACCGCGACCGTCGGCGTCGTCGACAAACTCGCTGGCCGTGGCGGTCGGGTTGCGCCAGTACTCGCGGAAGATGGTCGGTCCACGGAGCTGGATCTCGCCGGAGCGCTCTCGGCCTGTCGCCGGGTCGATCTCCTGCCCCGGTTGGATGATGTCGCCGGTGTCGACGTCGACGAGCCGGGCCTGGACCGAGGGAAGCGGCCATCCGACACTGGCATCGACGCGGTCGCCAAAGTCAAGGCCGCAGCTGAGGGCCATGCCGACCTCGGTCATGCCATAGCGTTCGAGGAGGACGTTGCCGTGGCTGAGCTCTCGCCAGGCGGCCTTGATGGGGGTGGGCAGCGCGGCGGAACCGGAAATGGAGAGGCGCATGTGCTCAGGGGACACGGCGATGCGGGCTGCTTCCTGGACCTCGGGCGCGAGCGTCTTGTGGGTGGCGAGGAGGCGGCTGTAGACGGTGGGCACGACGGTGAAGAAGGTGATCTTGCTCTTCCGGGCGGCTACGCCAGCACTGGGCAGGAAGGGGGCGGAGAGTCGGTTCCAGACGGCATCGGCATTGAAGGGGAACATGAATTCGATGGTGGAGCCGGCCAGGAGAGGGGTGAGGATGGCATTGACGGTTCCGTGGATGTGGTGGAGGGGGAGGACGTGGAGGAGATGATCCTTGGGGGAGTACTGCCAGGCCTCAAGCAGAGACCGAGACTGGGCAGTCAGGACAGATTGAGGAAGCAGAACGCCTTTCTACGCGGGTTTTCAGTTAGCGGCATGATTGGATTCTCAATGTTGATGTGTTGGCACTTACCGGTCGGTTGGTGGTACCCGAGGTATATAGCATCATGGCGGCCTCACCCGGATCCGAATCTCCAAGCGAAATGTCCAGCTTCTCGCTGCCGCCAAGGTGCTTCTCCAGTTCCAGGTGCACCAGCTTGGACTCCAGCTCTGTCGCAAGGACTTCCTTGGCCTTGGCAGCGAACTTGGGCGAAGAGACGAGGAGGGATGCCTCGCTCTGGTTGACGATGTACTGCAGTTCCGGTGCTGGGAATGCCGGCGACATGGGCACGGCAATGGAGCGTGCGGCCATGATAGCAAGCAGAGTCACTAGAATGCAATTGTCAACAGCAATTCAGCTGAATAAAGAAAAGAGCTACTCACCCACGTAATCATAACCATTTTCAACCAGAAAGGCAATGCGCTCGCCGTTCAAGTCATCGCGGCCGGCTGCTGCGCGCAGGCGCTCGCGTGCCCGGTGTACATCGCCGAGCAGCTCCCCGTACTTGAAAGCGCGGCCCGACAGAGAGTGAATGACAGCCGTGGAGGCAGGGTCGTGGCGGGCAATGGCCTCGAAGAGAGGGAGGCTTGGTAGGGTAGAGTGCATCCTGGCGGTATATCGACGTGGTGGCAGAGTCGTCGCGGCAAAAGATGTTGAAGCAGCAGAAGTCGAGCGCCGGGCTACCGGAGAGCGGATAAGGGAGCGGAGCAGCGACATTGCGCCGCCAGGGCAATAAGAAGCAGCCATGAGCGAGGACGGTAGTTGAGGAGCGATCCCCATGCGCGGGGACGGGGGTCTGGCGTCCGATTAGATCAAATGTAGCCGCGTTATTGGGCAGACGGAGGCGATTCGGGGCACGGATTTGGATGCCGAGGATGGGTCTGCGTTTCGGGACTGAGTTGTGACGCCGGCGCACGCGCAGCACAAGAGGCCCCCTCAATTGCTGCGACGTTTTGTTGGACGGCGGTTGGACAATGGGCGAGTTTTCGCGCGACGCGACCTGGCTAGCTAGTCGTTCTGTTGGGGCATCGGATCTTGTTCATCTGCCTTGGGGCGCGTCTTCCGGCGATGACTGCCGACACGGTGCCATCGTTTTTTTTTCTCGACGTTTTATTTAAAGCTGGCACGGCCCGAAATGACGGCCGACAAAACCGGCCTTTCCGCCACCACTCACTGCCTGAGAGGAGCAGCTTGGGTCAACGCCGCCAGCAAAAAGGTACGTACCAGCAGCCACTCTGTGCCTTTGGGTTGTGAATTCTTATCCATCTGTTGTGCTGGGGATTCCTCAATGCACGCAACGCACAACGGCTGGTTGCAGGTAGAGTTTGTTCATCCGCATCATATCGGCCCTGCAGCTTGTTGGTGTGTTCCATTCGGGATCCCGCACCTCCTCCGGGTAACTTGGCTCCAGCTTCGGGTTGCAGACATGATGCCGTCGGTGCTGTGGACGTCTTGCTCGCTGCCGACGAACCCCAAGGTAGGTAGATGTGACCTGCCTCTGTCTCGAATGTCAAATCGATCTGTCGACAACAACTGGGCGTAAGTAATGGCATCCAGCTAGGTTGTGAAGTGGTGATACAGTGCGCCCCCCCACGCCCGACACTGATACTTGGTCGTTATCACAAGCATCCCGCTGCGGAAGCTCGCTTATATGATTCAGAAGTGCAGCGCTACTAGGAAGTACTAGTAGTAAGGTAGCAGTAGTAGCAGCGGTTTGCATATCACAGAGCGTCCGCGGCTCATCCGTCAGGTCCCCGGCCCGCGTTTGGTGCCGGCGGGAGCACCGCCTTTCTTTGTATCATGACTAGTCAAGCGGACAGGCACCCAGGCCAAGAACTGACAACTCATCTTCCATCGCGGCCTAGTCGTTCCTTTGTGCTAGAGCGAGCAATGCGGCTCCCAGGGTCTACTGGTCTAGGTAGTAGCAGATACCCCGCCCAAGTCGAAAGATGGTTCATTCACCAGACGCAACACAACCTCTTCCATCCCCCGTCCCCATCCCAGCCTCATAGCATGGAACTCCTGCCGTGGGCCGTCGCCTGCAGCTTGAGGGCTAGACGGGGATGCGCTCTTGGCTCCCCGCTCCAGAAGCAGCGCAGAACTCAACGTAGAAGACTGAGGCAGCGGGGAGGCCCAGAGGCGGTTACGAAAACGTGCAAGCCGTGGGCCGGCGTGCAGACCAACGTGCAGGACAGCGCAGTAGGGCATCACACCAGATCCCGCCTGTCTGGGCCGTACCTACATACAGAGCCCTCCTTGCCCTCCACCGCCAGAACCGGAGGTGTCGACGGGCAGCCAATGGGCGGGACGAAGCCGTGGTGTGATTCCTCCCGAACGGTGACATGCGCGCATGTCGGTCTTGGAGTGTGATGTGATTGTGCACGATCCATGCCACGCCACGCCTTGCAGTCTCGCATTGGCGTGGGAGAGACCCGTGGACGATGCAACACCCCGGCCGTAGATCCCCAGAGGAAGACGGAAGACGACGCAGCGAAGGCCCTCACCGCTCCAAAAGGCGGCTGGCGGGAGGCGGTCTGCCCTGTCGAACCAGGAGCGCCACAGGCAGCCAGTCGCCCGCGAACCAGTGCGCCGCTGCGACGCCCCCCAGGGGCCCTGTCTTGCCTGTGCGTCCACAGACAACCACGCAGTAGCACGCAGCAGCACGCAGCAGAACGCAGCAGCTCGCGGCGGGGGATGCTGGGACGGCCCTCACCGACTTCACACCGAACCGACGTCCGTGTACGTAGAAAGGGAAACGAAACACCGGCCATTGACGAGTTTCTGGGCGGCCCAAGTAGCAGCATCGCACCGAAAACGCACCATCTCTTGTCCCAGTCCCTCACTGACTGACCTGTCGTCTGTGTCCGTCTGTCCGCCTTAGTAATTCTCGGCATTTTCGGACTCTTCGCTCTCGCAGTCTTGTCCATCTCAACCTTTCTCCCCCAGCGCACCCCAAAAGTGAGCCGGCCTTGTTTTTCTTTTCTCCTCCAGCCGCCTCAGCTGTCATCTATCCGACATCCCCACCCCCTTCCACCACCACTCTTGGCTGCTGTAGCATCCTGGTTGGTGGCCTTCTTGGTGGTTGGTTTTTTGGCTGTGGCAAGTTGCATCCCGTCACAGGCCCAGGCGCGACACCACCGCCGGCAGAAAAGGAAAAAAAAAAAACGAAAACGAACTTCAACACGCACTGTCTCGTACACTTTAGTACAGGACTTACCCCCCCTCCCCCTAGTGTGTTGCCCTGTCGAATATCTGCTTGTCGATTCTTGACTCCGCTACCTCCGCCTCTTCTGCCCTCATCAATTCTCCTCGAGACTCTTCAATTCTCATCCAATTCCTTCCAGCTTTGCTCCATTGCTCTTCGCTGTCCAGCTACATCACTGTTGGCTTCCTGTTTGCGCTAGCCGGTCCCGCTGCGACGTCCCGCCCACTGACCCCGCCGCCGCCTGTCTGCCGCCCACCAGTCTCCAGCTGTCTGTTGCTTGCCGCTCGCCGCGCGTGACAAGCGACCCGACGACAACCAAGCCCGCCGAACACACCCAGGCAGACCGCCCTTGCTCATCACCTCATGTTTCGACGGTACGCGCTCGGCTTTCAGAGCGTCGGGCGACAGCTCTCAACCATGAGTTCCAGCACCACGCCGCTCGAAGATACCATCCGGGCCAAGGTTTGTTGCCCCCGTCTCGCCCGTTTGCATCAACCCAACGAATTGCTGACCCGCCTGTGCAGATTACCGCGGCTTTCAACCCGGAGTGTCTGGAGATCTATAATGACTCTCATTTGCACGCCCACCACAAGCCCATGCAGGGCACCACATCCAAGGAAACTCACTTCCGGTATGCCTCAATCTACTTCTTGCACCTTTCTTTTGCATGGCTTTTTTCTGTCCCCCCAACCCCTCTCTGGTGTCCCCCCCTCTTGAGTCTTGATATGGAAAGCAATATGTAATTTCTTACTTGGTTGACCCATCGTGGCTTGACTGGTTGCCAGCTCAGGGCCCTCTCATGTAGTAAGCCTCGTCGCTTACACGAGGGCGAAGCGAACCCCCGTTCCGTCTTTTCGTCTGCAAGTTACGGGATATCGCCTCCAGCTGACACCCCCCACTAGGCTCGTCATCATTTCTGACGCCTTCAACTCCAAGATGCAGCCAGCTCGCCACCGCATGGTCTACGCCCTGCTCCGTGACGAGATGGCCCAAGAGGGCGGCATCCACGCCCTTCAGCTGCGCACCATGACGCCCGAGGAGCAGGAGCGCCAGCGCAAGAAGAAGGCCGACGAGGCCGCCGCCAAGGCCGCCGCCAAGGTCGCGGAGCAGGCCGAGCCTTGAGCCTCTGACGGGCCACGCTTTTCGCATTCCATCCTCAGCGACCTGCAGGCGGATATAAGAACAGCCAGCATGGGAAGACGCGGGCCGCGTGAGGGAAAGGGGGAAGAGAGATGACGGGACTAGTGGTCACGTCACGAGGAGGCGCGCTGCCATGCCGCCACGTCGGTGGAGGACGGCGACCAACGGAACAGATCACAGGACCACCTTTTTTTATGAAATGGCGGGCGATCCCTCTCGCGAAAGGGGGTGTTTTTGGAGTTGTCAGTACCCCCAGCCAGTATGGGCACTCAAGCCGGGGGGAGGAGCCATCAATGTAAATCAGCCACGCCACCATAGACGACAAAGTTGCCCACGCACGACGGACGCGCGTTGATCTTTTCATGCCAATTTTAAAATGGATATTATAAGCATCTGATGTCAAGCTCCTATTCGCCTTTCCCGTAGTAGTCCCGTGTTGATTTCGCCATCATCCATTCCTTGTAGAGCCGGGTATCAAACCATGCAGAAAGTGAACTCCTCCATCGCTCCCACACAAATGTACATGTTACACGTGGCTCGCTGGCCTTGAAACGCAGGTATTGCCCGATAGTCACCCCCATTAGCGCCCAAGCCGACTGCTCGACAAGCTCCTCGTGTCTGCCGATTTTCTTCGCATGAAATGCTCTCGTAGTTTCTCCAAACGCTCCTCCTTTGACCGAGTCTTCCGGGACGACTTGGGTTTCGCCGTTGACGCTAGCTCTTTGAGGTATTGAGACGACCGCGGCGGCCTCGAGCGTGTGGTTGCCGTGGTCATTGTTGAGCGCCCGGACATGGGAGTCCAACCCAGCTGGGGGGATGTCGGGGGAGGCGCCTGGGTCAAGGGTGCATAGGAACGTGATATTTGAGGCATCCCGCTTGACGGCGGCGGCCGCGGAGGCTCTTCGTCGACTTCCATATCTCCATCCAAATCAATAATCTCCTGGAGTTTTGCATCAGTGCCGTCGTCTTCAATTCGGAGCACCTTGCCAGCCTCTGCGACCTCCCTGGGATAGTAATCGAGGATGTATCCCAAGTTCTCCCTATTCACTACCAGGAGATTGAAGGTAGGCTGCCCAGGCAAACGGTTGAACCACTGGATGGCAGTGAGCTCAACCTGCCCCGAGCCAGTAGCGGCGGCGATCCGCATATAAGCTCGATACTCGATGAAAGCCCTCACAAAGTCATCAAATAAACACTCTCGCAAATCATTCGCTCGACGCAAGAACTCGAGACAGACACAAGCTGTGATAAAATCCCACAGGGTTCCTGAATACTTCTCCCCGTATTCTGGGTAAGCATGCTTGAAGACGTCGTATGGGGCATTGCCGGTGCCTGGGGCTATCTGGGGACGAGTAGTCGCCATGTTTGGGGACGGGCGCTTGCTCAGGGATGCAAGGTCAACTTGCGGGGATGCAGGATCATCCCTTGGGGGGGTGAGCTCTGGCGATCGAGTACCCAGTTCTTCACTAGCTTCTCGTCCAGTAGCCTCTGGTGCATTGCCGCTCGTGACTTCCTTTTCCTCGATAGACTGCATAAGGGGCTCTTGCTCCTGTGCAGGATCATTATTTGTTGCTGGAACAACTGAACTGGACGAGTCTGGAAACGAGCTTTCCATGGCAGGTAACGGTTTAGTCGAAGGAAGCCTATTCAGCATGGGCTGTTTCTTCTTCGGGGAGAAATGAAGGGGCTTTGTCCGTCGTCGCCGTCGCATGTCAGGCGGCACCGAGTCTTGAGATTGCTCTTGATTGACCGTGTCGGTGTTTGGAATGACAGGCTGGCTCGGTTCGGATGGTTGCGTTGGCTGTGCACATGGTGGTGTATCCATATACTTCTCATTCGAGCGCAGGGGCGATTCGACCGTTGCCGAAACACGTGCAGCATTTCGGTTTATCGCCGACATCTTGGGAACAAACGGCTGGGCCACCTCAGTGTCGAGCTCATCTTCTGGGCCGTCGGACGAGGGAAAGTTGTTGTAATCGATAGCGGGTTTTGGAGGAGGAGGCATCGATATTGTTTTGGGGGTTTCACGGACAATCGAAGACTGGACGGCGTTCTGGCCTGGTGAGGGTGGTCGCCGTGGTGGCGTGGGTGTCCACTCGGATATGGGCCGCTCGGGGCTTGAAGCGACTGGCGTTTTTGAACCGTTGCCGTGGGTATTCGGCGTTCCGTTTCGAGAAGGGGTAGAGTTCGAAGAGCGGTTGGGAGCACCATCGTCTGGCCGTGAAGGGGTCGGATGAGGCTTCTGTGATGCTGTGCTTCGCCTCAGATGGGCGTCCTTGACAGTTTCGAGGACATGTCCTGGGAGGTGAGTCAGGCCATGCGGCCTGCTTTTTGCGTCAACAGCCCATGCTTCAGAATCCTCCAGCAGAGTCTGTTGATCTCGTGGGATGTTAACGGCGTTGCGCCGCCGGAGCAGCTCCGCGACGTCTGGGGAGGGCGATGATGCTAGAGACATGGCCGAGTCTCAACGCCACTGGAGCGGGCGACACATCTGCTCAAGGAAAAGTTACACGAGACTCTTGCGCATTCCGGTGTGACGAGGGCGGCTCTGAAAACGCCCGGCGGAGGCCGCCTGTGATCGCGCTTGCAACGCGAACGTGGGTTCTCGGGATCGTGTTTGCAAGTTCCTGGCTGACTGGTGTTGCAGAATTATTTGCTGTCCCTGACCGGGCGCGTACTGGAGCTCGGAGGCGATTGGCAGGCCCGCCCGCTGTCTGGTACCGGCACTGCGGGGCCCTGGGTCTTGTGGCTGCTGAATCCGTGCTTTTGCCTAATCCGGAAGCAAGTCACTTGTACATGTTAAGGCTGATGGTGATTGTGCTTCCTTACGTGCCAAGGTACCACACCCCTCTGTACAAGGGACACATGCCCAGTTAGTTGCCCGCCAGGGTCTGACGCCATTGTGTTCAGCACCCCAGCGGCCCAAGCAAGGTCCGCTTTGGGATCTTCGCGAACCAGCAACCTGATTAGCTTGGGACAGTCTCTCTTCCTACATCAGCTCAAGGCATCGGTGATTCTTTCGTCATCTTCGAAGCTGCCTCGAACCTAGGCGCTGCGTCTTGCTAGACCCTTTGGTCACACCGCCCTGGACCCTCCCGCGATCAGCGAACCCTGACCGACGACACGATTCGACGTCAGCCTCGGTGACGTCTGCCTATTTCAACCATCGCCAGCACCTCGACGCGACTATGTCCCCCGCCTCAGCAGCTATCTGACCTCAAGCTCAGACGCTTAAGTGAAGACAGCAGTTGGAGCTACGTATGGCACAGGCTTTCGATCTCCAGCCGTGAGCATCAAGCTCGCCTGCGCCGAGTCGCAAGTCGAGCACATCGACTATAGCCCGCCATGACCAGTACTTCATCCAAGGTTGCGGCGGAGTCGGCGACTCCGACATCCAGTGCCTCGCCTTTGCGAACCCGCCGCGACTCTATAGCTTCAGCTTCCGCAATGTCCGCCGAGAAAGAACACTTCGCCCAGAGCCTCGATAAGATACACAACTCAGCTAGCCAGTGCCACTCACTGACGACCTTCAACGACTTTGCCCCACCGCCTATTGTCGCTCCCACATCAGAGGGGCGCGGGGCAGCTGGTGAGCTTGTGCACCAGGGGCTTAGTGGTATCTACAGCAGATTAAGGGAAGCCGTTGGGGTTGGGAGCTCCTCCAAGGCTGCGCCCGAGGAACCAATTGCAGAGGGTTCGGAGCCTCCAAGTAAGCGAGCGTCTGTCAGCGGAAGTCACGTATCAAAGGCGTCTATTAGCTCGCTCCACAGAGTCAGCACCGCTGCTTCCACCTCAACTACGGCGACCCAGCAACTGTCATCGCCGGACAGTGGCTCAGTCACTACTGTCGCTGGAAGCCTGGATGCCCGGTCTCAGATGCCTCCAACGCCCAAGGCCACCGGCATCAGCCTCATGTCCGGACAGAAATCAAATCCTTCTACCCGACCGCCTTTGGCAACTAAAACCACCAGCTCCATCGCGGTCGACCCTACGATTGCCCCAATTACTGTTCACCGAGATGAAAGTCATGGCACGCTTCAAACCGATGAAAGCGCGGGCCAGGACCCGCGTCGAAAAAGCAGTAGTCGAGCCGAGCTACAGGCGCACCTGTCTACTGCCGAATCGCTGAACCTCTATGACATGAAGGAAGGGAAGCTCCCACCAAGAGCCAAGCCAGAGGACACCTCAAGTATTGACGGCAGCGTCGATGCGCCGATGAGCCCAACAAAGAGGGATCTGCGGCCTGCCCCCCCCATCCAAACTCGAGGACTCCGAAGCCCTTCAGTGACATCATCACTGCTTTCTCCAGATAGTATCAGACGAAAACCAGCCGTGATTGACCGGATTAGTCGATCTAGGTCCCCCGGTGTTCCTGGTTCAAGAGAGTCGTCCATAGACCGAGGGACCGCAGAAGCGAGCCCGATCAACACATCAGCACATAACTCCGTCTGCCATGAGTCATTTGGCCCAGACACAGTACCGCAAGCATTGGGTGCCAGGATCCCAGGCACAGTGACAAGCAATGAAGAAGCATCGGGCCAGGTCAATGCTCAGCTTGACCGTATGCGCAAGCAAGTCCTGAGCAAAGAGTTTTGGATGAAGGACGAAACTGTGAAGGAATGCTTCCTGTGCCAAACGCCATTCACAGCATTTAGACGGAAACATCACTGCCGGACCTGCGGCTGCATCTTTGACTCGAAATGCACTACTGTGATATCAGGAGAAAGATTTGGTGTTCAGAGTTCTCTACGTGTTTGCAAAAGCTGCCAGGAGATCATCCTTCGTCGCTTTGACGGTAGCGGATCAGAAGACTCCGGCGATGAGCAGTCCTTTATGCCCAGATTTTTTGGCTCCAGCCATACAAAGACCCCCAGTGGTGCCAGTCAATCCAAAGCAAAGGAAGCGGAGACTGGGCCGCAGTCTGAAGGCTCCGAGGACTCGCGACCCATTACAACACCAATGATGGCGATCCCTGCCACTCGTCGCCTGGGCGAATCCAACAGGAATTCGGCTGTGTTGGAGATTGATGCCCCACAGCAGCTCAGTCGACCTGGTTCTTCGCGGTCGCTACGATCCCTCGCAGGGCGGCCCGTTTCCTCGGCAGGTCATAAGCGCCACCACTCGAAGCATGGTCTTCTTGGAAGATTCATTCCTGCTGCCGAGGAAAGGGCCCCTTTCAGGCGAGGGATTGACGGAGAAAGTTCGAAGAAGCCGAAGTTCCCCGCGTTCCACGACGATAATATTATTGATCCCGAACTGGCTGATTACATGTCGGACGAGTCCAGCGATGATGAACAGCTGAGCCTCTTCGCAACTATGAGTACTCCCGATCTGCAACCTGGCAGCTTTGAAAATGACAAATCGGACTTCTCGCCATACGTAAATGCGACTAGAAAACACCGCCACCGAGGAGAAAAGAGTATCAGTGGCATGAGCCACATCAGCCGAACGAATTTTGACGAGCTCAATTCGCCAACCGCGATTTCTTCGCGACGGCAGCCAAGAAGGCGCAATACTAGCAATGTGAGCGGCAGCATGCATCACCTGGGCTCTCCGAGGCCCAAGTCGGCCGTTTATAAGGGCCCATCTGCTTCTTCCGAGCTGCTTTTCGCCACAGAAACACCTCACCACAGTGGGACGCAATTGACGAGGGCTGACTCTGTTCACAAGAAAACACCCAAAGCAGAGCTCAACTCTTCAAGCCTAAGGCATGTTGATAAGCTTCTCCATCAGCTTCTCGAAGACGCCAACATACCAAATCCTCCTGCGTGGAAGAAAGCTTTGGTTCCCATTCTGTTGCGGGCAACTGATGATGTGGACCCGGATGTTGCCAAGGGGGAAGACATGGACATCCGACACTACGTCAAGTTGAAAAAGATCCCTGGCGGGAAGCCTTCCGATGCGTCGTATATTTCGGGAATTGTTTTCACCAAGAACCTGGCACTCAAGAGTATGCCCCGGAAAATAATGAACCCTCGCATCGTCCTCGTTACATTTCCGATCGAGTATCCACGGCCTCAGCAGCAACTCATGAGTTTGCAGCCAATAATCGAACAGGAGAGGCACTTTCTCCGAAGTTTGGTCCAGAGAATCGCCAATCTACGTCCGCAGGTGCTTCTTGCCGAGAAGAACATTTCCGGTATCGCGTTACAGTATCTCTCGGAAGCAAATATTGCCGTGGTTCACAATGTTAAGCACACTGTTATTGAGGCAGTTGCTCGCTGCGCTGAGACCGAGATTGTATCTTCATTCGATATGCTGACACTTCCGGTTCAAGTGGTCAGATGCTCTTCGTTTGAGGTTCGCACCTTTGTGAATAACGATTACCCTGGCCGAAAAAAGTCATACATCTTCTTGTCCGGCTGTGTCCCGGAATTGGGCTGCACCATCACACTTCGAGGAGCAACCAGCACCGTTCTTTCCGACGTCAAGCATATCATGGAGTTCATGGTCTATGTCGTGTACAACTTGAAGCTGGAATCAAGCCTTTTGAACGACGAGTCTATCGAGCCCCCCGATGGGGCCGACAGTTCCATGACAAGTTCTATTTTGGCTATGAACGACAGCATTAAATCACTTGGTGGTAATAGCGTGGAAGCCTCCAGAGACGGACCCCCTGTGGTGGTGAACCAACCCCTCGACGAGAGTGAACCGCCCTCTCAAACCACCGCGGAAAGTCTTAGCACGGATGGGGCCGAGGTGGAAGCTGTCGCCCAAGCTGGCGATCAGCAAGGGGTCAAGGAGCCGAGTCACCAGACGTCCATGCATCAGTTGCATACCAGTTTACCAGACAACCCGGACAGCCAAGTGCCTGACGACGTGCCAATGCCTACATTCTACAGCGACATGGTGGCAAAGTATGAAACCAAGATCTTATCTGCGTCACCTTACGTCAAATTCACCCCACCGTATCTTCTGATGAAGGCCCGCGAACAGGAAAGGAGGTTACTGTACCTGCGTCGCCTGCGTGACCAGGATATGGTCGAAGAACCTCAAGATCCTGAGAAGGTGGAGCCACAGCCATTCCAACTCATCAAACCGGAAATGGTCGACGAGATTGGGCAGAAAGCGCCCCGACAAATCATGGAAATTCTGCATGCCGTCCATGATGCTGAGTACGACAAGGCACTATACAACTACAGGACGCAGACTCGCCAGTGGGAAGCTCATATAAAAGGCAATTTGGATCTTTTCGACCCATACGCTCACCAGAACATTGTGGTTCTCTATTCTCTTATCTGCACTGAGACCAAGATACCTTGTACCGGGCCTTCGCTGGTAGCCATTAACTTCTACGACCAGCACCTCGATACGGGCATGGACCCTGACTGCACCTTGGGCCAATACATCGAAGATCTCGCTCTCGGGATGGACGATGTCTGCGAGACCAACGGTTGCGAGCGCCGGATGGAGCAACACCACAGAACCTACGTTCATGATGAATCGAGTCTTACTGTTTTTGTTGAGCACATGTCAAACCCGCCCACCCGACCGCCCGAATTGGGTGATGGGATCACGATGTGGATGTATTGCAAAATTTGCAAGAAGGACTCAGAGGAGGTGGCTATGTCCGAAGCTACGTACAAATACTCTTTTGGCAAATACCTGGAGTTGCTCTTCTGGGGCCGAGGCTTGCGAATGAAGAACGACCAGGAGTGCCCTCACAATCACCATCGTGATCATATTCGATACTTCAGGCTACAAGACGCGCGGATCAGACTGCATTGGGAGCCAATCGATCTCCTGGAGATTGCTGTGCCTCGTGCAAGAATTACATGGAAGGTTGCCAATGACCTGAAGCTGAAGAACGAGATTTACGTCAAAATGGAAGAACGATGGACGAGGTTTATGAATACCGTCATGTCGAGACTCAAGAGCATTCGCATCGACAGTGTGCTGCCAGAAAAAGCCGAGCTTTGCAAATCCGAAGTGGATCGACTGGTTGCGAAAGCCAAAGAAGACCAGCCATTCATCATTCGACGGTTGCAAGACATTTATGTCAGCTCCAGGTACTACGAGGTCGTTCCTTTCAACAGCGTCGTGCGAGAAATGTTGGAAAAAGCCAGCGAATGGGACCAGGCATTTGCCAAATTCGAGGCAGATTTCCTCGGCGACAAGGACATGCGACAGCTCACCATTTTGCAACTGAAGAAGATGTTTACCGACAATGAGTCTAAGGAGTCACTTGCCTCAAATGAAGGAGCCTCCTCAACTGGGGATAGCGAAGAGAAGCCGTCTCAGACCTTTACCGAGGCCGAAGAGAAGAGCACTCAGCCTACAGACTACACGACCGAAGCCAATAGTATGGAAGCTAGTGTGTCATCGACTTCAAGAGCCACTGATGACAAGGAAGCTGTCGATGAAGATGGAAAGGTAGAAGTTTCCGCAGAGGGCGTCCTTGAAAGAGTGCAGCCTTTGGATCTTGCCACGCCGCAGCAGACTCAAGTGCCTGTGCCACAGCACGAACCAACAGACGCGAGCGATGAGTTGGATACTCAGAATACCGAAAATGAACTCGCGTCAGTCCCAGAAGGCGTCGTCCCCGAACCATCCACATCTTCCTCGAGCATGATACCCCTCCCATCGACTTCGATACCCGCTCCAGGCCAGTCCTTGACTGAAAAGATTGATCGAATGCGACGCGAGCAAGGGATTCAAACGATACCATCAAAAGAAAGTTCGGCGGCTCCCAGCAGTCCCACCAACGAGCGAAACCCGGCTAGGAAGTCCGGCCAGAACAGCTCCCCACCAATGGTCAGAGCAACCTCTCACCCCGTCAGGACTCTTTCTAGGACCCAGTCCGGTATCGGGAAGCAGCTGGGTATCAAGGAAACAAAAACCAACCCTCTCGAGCGCTCTAGCCCTGAGCCATCGACGGAGGGGTCGATCAGAGTGGATAAGAAGCTCTCTGATCGCTTGGGATTGACCGCCTTGAAACAGAGGGGCAAAGCTACCACATCGAGTATCCCTCGTTTTGTTCACAAGAAGCGTGAGTCCAAGGTTTCGACTTTGGCAAGGCATTTCGAGCAGCTCAGTCGCGAATTTGAGAAGGAGCGTATTCGAGATCGAAAGAAGCGTGCGGCAAGCATGCGTCAGCCGCGAGCCATCCTACCGAAAACCAGTACCAAGGCTATTGTGGAAGTGTACGACGATGTCAATGAGGCCTTCCAGGAACAAATTCCCTCGCCAGAGAACCTCGCAGATCGGGACGCGGACCAGAGGTCTGTGAGCCTTGCATCTCGACAATCTGATTACCCTTCATCAGAGGTTGTTCCAAAGAGCGAACAGCCAACAGAGCCACCGACACCCGTTGAGTCTGTCAAGCAGCCGGATCTGCACCAAAAAGAGGAGCATGACGAGTCTACGACGGCACACACAAGCCAAGGATTCTCCGACGACGAAGGTGAAGGTGGAGCTAGTGATGCGGAGCACACTGGTGCTGAGGAGTACATGCCTGATATCAAAGAAATTGCAGACTCCCTGGAACCGAGTTCTGATATACCCCTGGAACTACCTAAGCATCAGAAGACGAGCTTGATGAAGTATCTAACCACTTTCTGGGCGGAGCGCTCGCCAAGTGGTTGGACGTCACTGGACTACCCATTCAACCCAACAGATCACATATTTGCTGACTCTGACATCATTGTGCGTGAGGATGAGCCGAGCTCGGTGGTTGCCTTTGCCCTCAGCAGTGAAGATTATCAGTACAAGTTGGACAACATTCGCCGGGAAGCCCAGGAGGTCATGCAACGTGGCTCGGAGAGCGGGGATACGGAGGCAAAGTCGTTCCCAACTTCTGAGGGGGCAGACTACATGGGTGCTGAGAAGGAACTAGAGCAGGGCCTACTTCGCTCTACCGGAACGCATCTCAGGTATCAGTTCCGTGAAGGTTCGGCCGTCATGACGTGCAAAATCTTCTACGCGGAACAGTTTGATGCTTTGCGGAGAAAATGTGGTGTTGCGGAACGCATCGTCGAGTCCTTGTCGCGGTGCCTGAAATGGGATTCGAGGGGTGGAAAAACCAAGTCTGTGTTTTTGAAGACGTTGGATGACCGACTTGTTTTGAAGGTAAGGGTCCCGGGAAATCCTTTACTGCCGATTTAGGGTCACTAATATGAAGCAGTCTCTCTCGCCCATCGAAACGTCAGCTTTCCTCCGATTCGCCCCTGGCTACTTCACCATCATGGCCGAAGCATTCTTCCGCGACATGCCATCAGTCATTGCAAAGATGCTTGGCTTCTTTCAGGTCTTCATCAAAAACCCAGTGACTGGTACTGATGTCAAACTCGATTTGTTGGTGACGGAGAATCTCTTCTACGATCGGACGAGCCTGAGGATTTTTGATCTCAAGGGCTCGATGCGCAATCGGAAAATCGAGTCCACGGGCGAACAAAACGAAGTGCTCCTCGACGAAAACATGGTAGAGTATATTTCGGAATCGCCGCTGTTTGCGAGAGAGCATTCGAAGAAGCTACTCAGTGCATCCGTGTGGAACGACACCCTGTTCTTGGCGCGACAGAACGTCATGGACTATTCCTTGATGATTGCCGTGGATGCAGGGCGCAAGGAGTTGGTCGTGGGCATCATTGACTGCATCCGAACTTACACGTGGGACAAGAAGCTGGAGAGTTGGATCAAGGATCGAGGGTTCGCCGGTGGCGGCCGCAACAGGCCGACGGTAACGAGTCCCAAGGAGTACAAGTCGCGATTCCGCGAGGCAATGGCACGGTATGTCTGACGCTTGCTGCCCTCAAGATCGAAGTAATGTGGCCACTGACCCGACATCTAGGTATATCCTGCAATCTCCAAACTCGTGGCATCTCTTCCTCAGCCCCCACTACCCCAACTCTTATGGGAGAGCAAGGTTCCAAGAACCTGAGATGTGAAGTACATAGATGGTCGACGACGACCAAGCGCGGCTTGGACTGCACATATGAATCTGTAGGAGTTGGCGAGCGATATGATGATGCACCCTGTGCGCACAAAACCAGAGGCACAGTCAAGTTTACATAAACACCAGGGAGTTACTAGTTGGTAATAGTTAGGTTAATGGCGGAAGCGTGTTGGGGTAGACAATGACTCTGTGTCGGCGAGACGCACCAAAGTGGCCGTATGGGATGAATAATGACCCGGCGTTGAATAAATGGAGGTGTCAATTTTGATAATAAGGAATATAATAATCCAGGCCTGCAGCAAGTAATCCCAGAGGCGACGCATGGAGGTTGTTACCTGAGGCGCCTGACTTATCATAGTGCTGCAGGATGCCTTACACTGGCGGGTGGTGTTAGGCCCGCTGTTAGTCGCTGTAACTGCTCCCAGAGCCAGTTGATAGGATGGGGCGAGCCTTGAGCAGACTTCGTCTCAATCATCATCGACAGCAACGCACAAATGTCAATTGATCTCAATTGGGAGACGCTCACCAGTGGACCCGATGGCGAGGCGCTCGCCGAGCGTATCCGGTGCTTCATCCACGACAAGTTCCAGACGGTGCCGCTTCCGCGCTTCATCCGCTCAGTGACGGTGCACGGCTTCGCCTTTGGGAACATCCCACCACGGCTGGAACTCAAGGACATCACAGACCCGCTGCCGGATTTCTACGAAGCAGAGCAGGAAGATGACGAGGAAGAGAGCGACGAGGAGGAGCTGCTACAGCAAGACATCCCCAGCTATGCCGAGAGGCCGCGCGCTGGTGGCGAGAGGCGCCGCCCCGGAGGATTGAGGAGCGACATGCTGCGCGGCGAGATGGGCGGTCACGATCTCGGCAGCCCGTTCCTGGGAACTTCCACGCCGGGTATCTTGGGTGGCTCGGGGCTGAGCTACTTCCAGGGCCACATGGGCACGGGGACGCAGACGCCGCTCGCCGCCGTGGCTGGCGCGCACCTGGGCAATAGCTGGATCATCGAAGGCGACCACAGTCCCAGCTCAGGTCACAGCAGGCAACCGTCGCATAGCAGCATCATATCTGTTGACAACTTTAGCGGTGGCCTGGCTGTGCCGCCATCGGGACTTCGCGAGAAGTCGAGCGTGTCGACCCTGGCGCCGACCTCTGTTGGGACATCGGGAGGGACCTCGCGGCCCCCGACGCGGGATACCCATCTCGGAGGCTCCCATCTCGGAGGCTCGGCCATCATAGACGACGACGATGAAGTCCGGGTGGAGGGGCAGCAGGAGGAGGATGGGCAGCAGAGCCAGCAGCGACGTCGCCGCGAGCCCAACGTCAACGACGTCCAGGCCGTTTTCCGCATCCTCTACAGCGGCGATATCCGGCTCAACCTGACGGCCGAGATCCTGCTCGACTATCCCATGCCCAGCTTCGTGGGGATCCCGCTCAAGCTCAGCATCACAGGTCTCGCCTTTGACGGCGTTGGCGTTGCCGCATACATCCGCAAGCGCGTGCACTTTTGCTTCCTCGGGCCGGAGGACGCGCTGGCCGCCGTGGGGCCGGACGACGACGAGGAGGGCGCTGCGGATGCTGGCCCGGGACAGGCGCCGCCTGGGGGTCACCACAGCAAGCCTAGGTTTGGTGGTCTCCTGCAGGAGATCAAGGTGGAGAGCGAGATTGGCGAGCGGGACGGTGGCAAGCAGAGCCTGAAGAACGTGGGCAAGGTGGAGAGGTTTGTGCTGGAACAGGTGAGGCGCATCTTTGAGCAGGAGTTTGTCTACCCCAGCTTCTGGACGTTTTTGGTGTAATGAGGCAGATGCGAGTCACCGGAGCCATGATTTATTTATGTTATAGGCGGAACACGGGGCACGGTTTCTCACTGAATCGTACGGACATCACCCTGCTATCGTTGAAGAAAAAACACTGCTAAGCTGGCATAATGGGAAACTAGAGAAAGGGCAGGTCGCCTCATGAAATCGTGATTTTATATACATTTCGAACTGCGTCATGCAGGTGGCTGATGAAGATCCTATCACGTCAGAGTTCGGCGGAAGCCTTGATACGCCTGCGTAATGTCCATTTCCAACTCTCGGGCCTGCTGCTCGCCCAGCTCCTCGGTGGCCTTCATCTGGTTCAACGTGATGAGCCATTGTACGATCTTGCCACGGCTCTCGAAGTCCTTGTCCGTGACCTTGTTCACTGATTGGATCACGTCGGAAAGTAGCGGGTGCAGCTGGTCTTTGGACAGCAGACCAAGCTTGACAGCATCAAGGAACGTGATGAATTCCTGGGTCGCCTCAAGGATGAGGACGCCGCTGGTATTGTTTGCGGCAGCGGGGGGCGCGCTCGGCGCTGCCGACGATGCGGCGATGGTCGTGGCAGGCATGCCGACCCTGATGCGCTCGGTCGCACGGGGAGCCTCAAGCTGTCCGTATTTTTAGTATGTGTTCAAGAAGCAAATATGATGTGCTTGGGGGAGGCTCACGTCCCATTGCGCCTTGAATTCTTCCAGGCCCCGGAATTCCCTTGCAATGGTTTCATCCCCCAATAGCTGCTTGTACTGCCTCAGCGCTCGTTCGCAAATGTCGGTGTACTCGGCTTCGGGGATGGCATCTTTGAGAAATGCCTTTTCCAGTTCGTCAAGGGTGACAATAATGCTGAAAAGCTCGGCAAGGGAGTCTTGGAGGTCGCGCTCGGCGCGGGTGTCAGTCAGTTTGACCTCCTGCGCACAGAGGTTAGCAGCAGGCAGCAGGCAGCAGATGATAAAGAGGCCGGCGCAACATACCTCATCTAAGTTGATTGTCGCCGAAAGATTAGTGTTCGGGACATAGCTATGCGGCGTGGGCGCGTAGCCTTGTCGGGGGATCATGGCGGAGGAAGCATGGGGTTGCCGGTCTCAGGTTCAGAGGCAGCACCTTACGGCGTAGTAGTAATAGCTCCTCCCCTCCAGGTGGGCAGGTGGGATGCGGGACAGCGGTTACGTAGGAGGGAGCGGCAGAATACCCTGACCGCCTGTCTTTTTTGGCGCCAACCCAAGCCATTCTGTTATCGATAAGCCCGCCGCAAAATTTTTGGGTCAGTGAGAGCTTCGGAAAATCCATCCACTCTATACACCACCATCTTTCTTCCTTCCACCCAATTTTTCCAGTTCTTCACGCGCCCGGTCGCTCCAATCGTTCACCATGGGCGCCGGAAAGAAGAACGTCAAGGCGACGAAGAAATTCGAGAAGAAGCACCTGAAGGGTGTTCTGGAGAAGCGCAATGCGGGCGCCAAGATCAAGCAGCGCCACCACATGAAGGATAAATTGAAGGCACGCCGAGCGAAGGATGCCGAGTTTATCAAGGGCTCCAAGGAGGGCGAGGATGGCGAGGCCAAGAAGCCTGCGCCCAAGGGCAAGCAGATCACCGATATGAGCGTCGACGACTTCTTCCAGGGTGGTTTCGAGATCATCGACAAGAACAACAAACTGGGCAAGCGCAAGCGCAGCGCGCCCAAGGACGAGGGCGATGAAGGCGAGGACGAGGACGACTTTGGTGCTCAGCCGGTTGCCAGCGATTCCGATGACGATGATGATGTCGACATGAACGACGAGGTCGGCATGAGCAAGCAGACCATGGACGATCTCGCCAAGAAGGACCCTGAATTCTACAAGTTTCTGAAGGAGAACGACCCCGAGGCGCTTGACTTTGACGACAATGCCGACCTGGCCGAGGTGGACGAACTCAGTGGTGCCGAAGGAGAAGAGCCTGAGGAGGAAGAGCAGCCCAAGAAGAAGCGAAAGAAGGAGAAGAAGACTGCCGATCCCGAGGCCATTGGAAACGAGCTCACAAGCAAAATGGTTGCCCATTGGAGGAAGCAGATGGCCGAGGGGCACTCTCTGCGTGCCGCCCGCCAGGTCGTCCTCGCATTTCGATGCGCTGCCCACCTGAACGAGGACGAGGATGGCGAATCGTCGCAGCGATACACCATCAACAGCCCCGAGGTCTTCAACGACATTGTCGTCCTCGCACTCAAGGAGATTCCCACCGTCATGAACCATCACCTACCCGTCAAGGAGTCCTCGAGCAGCAAGGTCTACGTCCAGACCGACACCAAGAAGTTCCGAACCTTGTCTCTCCTTCTCAAGACCTATACGTCCTCCATCATGCACCTGCTCAGCACCCTCTCCGACGACAAGACACTCAAGCTCACCCTGTCCTCCATCACACCCATCCTACCGTATCTTCTCTCCTTCAAGAAGCTCATCAAGTCGCTCGCCAAGTCCGTCGTCAACTTCTGGGCCCAGCCAGCCAGCACGGAGACGACCCGCATCACTGCCTTCCTCGTCCTGCGACGATTGGTCGTTGTCGGTGACAAGGGCATCCGCGAGATGGTTCTCAAGGCCGTCTACCAGGGCCTGATCCAAGGCTGCCGCGTCACAAACGCCAACACGCTCCAGGGCATCAACCTGATGAAGAACTCAGCCGCCGAGCTCTGGGGCATCGACCCCTCCGTGGGATACACGACGGCCTTCACCTTCATCCGCCAGCTGGCCATGCACCTCCGAAACAGCATCGTGCACAACAAGAACGACGCATTCCGTATCGTGTACAACTGGCAGTATACCCACTCTCTCGACTTCTGGTCCTGTGTCCTTGCCGAGCACTGCAGTCCAATGAAGGAGGCCGAGGCTGGCAAGGAGAGCCAGCTGAAGCTCCTCATCTACCCCGTCGTCCAGGTCACCCTCGGCGCAATGCGCCTCATCCCCACGTCCATGTATTTCCCGCTGCGCTTCCACCTCGTCCGCTCTCTCCTCCGCATCTCCCGCGCGACCAGCACCTTCATCCCGCTTGCCTCGCCGTTACTTGAGGTCCTCTCTTCGTCTGAGATGAAGAAGACGGCCAAGCCGGCCTCTCTGAAGACCTTTGACTTCGCAACTTCTTACAAGGCACCCAAGTCTTACCTACGCACCCGCGTGTACCAGGACGGCGTAGGCGAACAGGTCGTCGAGCTTCTCGGCGAGTACTTCCTGCTCTGGGCCACCTCCATCGCCTTCCCCGAGCTTGCCCTGCCCCTCATCATTCAGCTCAAGCGCTGGCTCAAGCAAGCCCGCTCGCGCTCCAACGGCAACAACAACGCCAAGCTCGTCGGCCAGCTCGTGCTTCTCGTGCAGAAGCTCGAGGCCAATGCCAAGTTCATCGAGGAGCGTCGCGCCAAGGTCGACTTTGCGCCCAAGGATCGCACCCAGATCGACGCCTTCTTGCGCGACTTCGACGTTGCCAAGACACCCCTCGGTGCTTACGTCGTCGGCCAGCGCAAGGCTCGTGCCGAGCGTGCCAAGCTGCTGGAGGAGTCCCGTCGGGAGGATGATAGGAAGCGCCGAGAGGACGAGAAGGCCGCTCTAAACGATGATGATGAAATGGATGGCGTTTCTGAGGAAGAGGACGAGGAGGACGACGAAGAGGAAGATTCTGAGGGTGGCGATCTGATCGATGATGAGGCAGAGGATGACGAGGATGAGGACGAGGATGATGAAGAGTAAAAAATAGTGTCTAGACTGGATTTGTTATAGACCGGCGTCCACGGGTAAATCAAACGGATACCTTTTCTCCTGTTCATTACGAATGCAATCCCATATCAGATGAAGTCGGGCGTGAACCAGATAAAATCATTTCATTCAATGTCAATCCCTAGCCAGGGTCTCGACAATCCCATAATTATACAACCAAGCGTACGAAACACGATGTCATCAACCAAAACTCCCAAACCCAATGGTGTGCCGTCTGCAAATTGCAGTCGTGCATCGAATCCAAACACGCGTGTAGCCCATCCGCCCTTTCCTGTCGTCACTAAAAACAGAACTGACGCCTGAATGCATGCTGTTGCGAACTTCCAATTTTGATGCGCCCAGAGCCAAATCTCACCCACGCCCCTTTCCCTTCATGATATGCTTCCTGGTCTGCCAAGATTGTGCCAATTCACTCGGTGATTCCGTCCCAGGTGAGCTGCTCGCTGCCGCTGGTGACGTCGCGCACAGTCATGCCCGTGATGTTGAGCACAGTCATCTCAACCTCTTCCTCGGTCATGGCCTGGCCCGCGGCCTTCTGGCCCTCGAGCACGTCGTAAAGGCTGTACACTTGGTCGTTCTTGGCTTCGAGACGCTTGAATAGGACGCGAATCCGCTCAGCCAGATCGAGTCGCTCACGGCGGCCAAGAGCCTTGTCCTTGGCGTTGTACCGCGCTTGAAGACGGGCCAGCTCCAGCTGCAGGTGGTGAGCCTCATCCTCGAGGCCCTTGATAACAAGGGCAAGTGCATGTCCAGGAGAATGGGCTGGGCGGATGGTGGGATCCTCAACGGAAAGGTCACGATCTGTGACAGGAACGGGACGAGGCACAGTGACACGTTTCTTGCCGGCAGCCATGTCTGCCGAGGTCAAGACGCGTCGGTGAGATGTGATGCGGGCGCATACAGTGCAGTTGCGGCAGTTGTGCTCACAGAGGCCATCTAGAACCCGACGGGCATCGTGTGACAAGGTAGGGCAGGTGTCTTGGTCCACTGTGCGGATGCTCTCGGCCGTCATCTCGGTCATGTTCGTGGTCCTGTGGGAAGTGCGGGTGTGCTGTGACCTCTGGCTGTGGCTGGTGCTTGCCTGAGCAATCGTCTTCTTGTACTGCTTGGTCTTGGGCTGCTTGACAACCTTGGGTGCCAGGTCCAGCTGAAGGGACTGATCCTGCGTAGTGTCGTCCAGCGACTGAGCCCCAGTCGTATCGTCATTCTGTTCAAACTCGTCCATGTTGTAGGCCAGCGAAATCTGTTGAGAGCTTGTCCGGCCGGACTTGGACGAATTCCGTCGCTTGCTGCCTTGGTTTGCGATGTTGGTGCCAGTGTTTTCTGCCTTGTCGGGGACGGAAAAGGCAACCTTTTGGCTGTTTGAGGCAGCCTTACTAGAAGACTTGGACTTGCGCACTTCGCTGTGAGATGTTGTCTCACGCTTGGTGTGGTTATCATGAGTCACTTCCTCCGTGAGGTCAGGCAGAGTGGGCATCTTGGCGCTCTGTGCAGTCAGCTCGGGCAGCTCCTTGGTTTGCGTGTGCTCGACGGAGACAGCATCGTTGCTGTTCATGGTGATGTCGGGGAGAAAAAAGGCCGAAGTCATATTCTCGTCCGTGTCGTCGTCGTCGTCCAGCTGGGCGGGGAAATCATTTTTCGGCGTTGGGCGGAAGTGATCCAGCTGTTCCTTCAAAAATTCAACCTCCTCCTTGAGCTTGATATTCTCATCGTGCATGTTGTGAATGCTTCGCTCAAATCCAGAGTTTTCGCGTCGAAGAATCTTGTTCTCGCTGAAGTACTTGTCATTGTGGCGCACCAGGCTCTCATTATCCTCTCGCAGGGTCGTCTTCTCCTGCTGGAAGCTTTGAACCTCTTGCTGCAAGGCCTCGACCTCCTCTCGAGAAGCATCAAGCTCATGTTGCACTCCATCCAGGCTCTCACGAAGGTCCTCGTTCTCATGAGTCAAGGTCTTGTTGGCCAAACGGAGAGAGCGGTTCTCGGTGATGAGGGATTGGTTCTCCCGACGGACAGTATTGTTGTCAGTTCGGAGTGACTCGACCTCCTGCTTCATGGCTTCGTACTCCCGACGCATGTTATCATTGTCGGTGCTAAGAGACTTGTTCTCCAGTTGCAGGGCTTCCCGCCCGTGCTTGAGCTTGACAAGGTCGTGGCGAAGAGTATCGTTATCCTGTTGAAGCTGCTCGGTAGACTCGAGCTGTCGGTGGGTTGTTGAGAGCTCCTTCTCCTTGGTGCTAAGCTTGCGGGTGAGTTTGTTGATGTCCTCACATGCTTCCTGAAGCTTCCTGACGGCACGGTCCTTCTCCTGTCTGAGAGCATCGTTCTCAATCTCGTTGAGACTAGTCTTTCGCGAGGCCTCCTCCAGGCGCGTTTGCAGCGAAGTAACTTCCATCTCAAGCACTGACGAGAATTAGCTACGCTGTTCTGAGGGGGCAGGAAACAAGAACAAATAAAAACTCACAAGTCTTTTGATTCACCAGTCGTTCAGTGGCCTGATGAGTGCTGAAGTCCACATCCACAGACTTTCGATTCTTCAACTGCGCTTCTAGGCGCTCGACCTGGAGTTGGAGATTTGAGGCGTAGTCCTGTACTTTTTCATAATGCTCCTGGAGAGAAATAATCTCTTCTCGGATCATATCCATAGAGACAAAAATCTTCTCCTCGTCCTCAGGGACTTCCAGGGCATCCACTTCGGCATGATTCATGTTGGCAGCTTCGGCTGCACGATCATGAACTCGACCATTCTTCACAAAGATAGGGACACCATTCTGCATCGCACCACTAAATCGAAGAGTTCCTGTCACGAAGTCGCCCAGGTGGGAGACATCGGGCATGAAGAATGACCGCGCGTAAGACTCATTACGTCCCGGGCTCGCCATTGATTCGGGCGAGGGGGGCACGGCCGTTAGGCTCGACTTGGCCGAGGACATTTGAGGAGATGAGTGCTCCGTAGGCCGTTGCTGCTCCTGGCTCTTGGGGCTCCGGGAGGCACTGCGCAGACGGTCGATGGCTTCTGAGATGGAGACGTGACGTCGGTGCGTTTCCGAAGTCGTGCGAGACGAAGTTTGCGTGTGCACCTTGGATAGGGGGCTAGGGTTTCGGGCAGCCTTGGACAAGCCAGGATGTGATAGAGTGCGAGCAGGAGACTTTAGGAGGGACGAGAGGTCGGACTCGTTGTCCTCAACGCGAGGCTGCATCTCGGCACGCGTCCTCTTGTATCCACTCCAGGCATCGCGGGTAGAGTCATCGAGAAACTGAACACTTGCGGCTGGGGGTTTGTTCTCCTTGGACTCGGCACTCAGCGGTCGCGTGTCGGTGTCGTCGTCGTAGTTGGGCGCGTCGAGCGCCTTGGGCTTGCCAAAGAACTCGGGCCACTTGCGGTGAGCCGCGTCCCAGTTGACGGCCATGTTTCGAGGCGCGGTGACACGCGCAATGTCCTCATTGAGCTTGCGCGTGGACTCGCCATCAGGATCGGAGAAGACGGAGGACATAGTTGGGCTAACGGTGCCGTGGGAGCCGGTTGATGAGGGCGGAGAGTTGAAGGGGTTTTCGCGGTTGGCGTTCATCTCCCGCAGAATGCGAGAGCGATATCTGCTAGTAGTTTCGACGTCCATGGCGCCCGTTCTACACGTCAAGGCGCGTGAATTGTGGGAGGAGCACGGAGTCGGGGATGGAGGGCGCGGGTGCAGGTGCGCCGGTGGGACGTGTTGATCCCAGTGGGAGAGGGCGTTGGAGGGTTAAGGGCTACTCAATTGTCGAGGCAGAGATGCATACGAACGCGTAAGAGAGGTTGGTTCGTTGCGGACAAGTGCATGGGCAAAATGTGGCAGCAGAGGCACTGGGTCGGGGATAATTGGAGAGAGAGGGAAACTTGAAGTTATGGTCGCGGTTTAGATGGTGGAACTGCCAGTGTCTGTTTTGGGCCGGAAGTAAACAAAGAGTCCTCAGCGGGATCCACACTGCTGGGTCCCGCGCCAGGACGGACGCTGAGTGGCTCACTAGTATTTCGTGCCAGCGGGGGAAAATCCACGGCGTGAGGCGTCGCACAGTGGGCAGGCGACTGCGGGGACCTCCAGTGTCTCATTGGCGGCCAACTGATGCATGTCAGCGCATTCTGTGCTGTCCACCGCTGCAGTCCGGTGCATTTGCTGTACGATGGCTGCAGTGTAGACAGGGCTGGGTAAACAACAGCCCATCTATCCATCTTGATTTCTCTATGGAGTAATTCGAGGGCAAGTGGAGCATGCACCCCGTCCTGTTCCTATATGCGTTTATTCCCTTCCATAGGTACTGAATCTCTGATCCTCGACACCTTCATTGCACCTCCGGGCCTCCGAAATATAGGACTATAACCCTCAGCCATGTCCATCCGATTGGCCGAAATCTGTATGCGGGCTTGCATTTGTTAGGCATGACCCCAAGACATCATGTCAGACGGGCCACCATTTGCGACTCGTGACCCTGCTTGCTTCGTCGCAGGCGTCACTCTTTCAGGCGATGCACTGTAGGTTTTGTTCCACAGGCCCTAAGATGCTAGCACCGTAACGCCCTCCTCACCTCCCCACGGCCCTAGCCTCCGGCCTACTGGAACAAGTTTAGGTAGTTCCTCCAAGGCGGTCATGACTCTCCTCGCTCCGCCTGTTTCCCCAATGACCCACCTGTTCCTCCCCTGGCCTCCCGCACCAACGACGTTTCGGCCACACCTCGTCCACAGCTAGAGTCGCGACCGATCTTGGCTGGTGGGGCGGCGTCGTACGCTGGTTCATCCCTCAGACAAGCCCTCGCTTGATAACGTCCAGCCATCCCCCAAAAACAGCCCCGTCCACCGCTTCCTTGCCTCAACCGCAACCGAGGTGCGCGTATCCCTTCAGCGATACGTCCAAATCTCACATCAGGGACACAGCGCGATCCCCGCCGAGCGCCACAGCGCCGACCTCGTCACGGCCACCATCGCGAGTCGCTCGTCATGACCAGCGACATGGATGACTTGATCCCATAAAAGCCCTCACGCTGCAGCAAGCAACGGCTCCTTGCCTTGAAACGCCTTTTTTTGGATAATTTCGTGTCGCCTGTCGCGTCTCCCCGTCGCCATGGCTGGATCTACAGTCATCGCCAGCTTGATAGCCTTGTCTGCCCTTCAGTTGGGCAGCGCCACTCCCACCAGTCACATTGCCCAGAATTACTGCCCAGTCCTTTACACCAATCCACCACACAACTGCCGGCCACTCCCCAACACCTTTCTTAGCCTGTCTCCGGAACCACCAGACACTCTACCTGCGGAACTTGAAATTCTTGAACATGCAGTCGAAGCACTCGCCGTCTTACAAGATCGGTACTTTGAGTCCGACTTTGCCACTTGGCCCTCTGCTATCGACTGGACAGCGGCAACAGTAGGAACCGTTGTTGCTGGCATGCTGTCGGCTCTCTCCAAGTCATTGGCAAATGTAGATCTCAATGGTCTTGGTGATTGGAAGGCCAAGGAGAACCTTATATCATCATTTTACGACCAATTAGTTGGGTCTTACTTTGGACAAGACGTGCTCTCCATCAGAGGACAGGTAACTCGAGCGTTCCTCCATCATGTTGCTTTCTTTGAATTGACTGACAAATCCTCCAGGCTTACGACGATATTCTATGGGTCGCGCTGGAATGGCTTGAGGCGATCAAGTTTGTCAAACGTCACTCGGCGCTTCATTACCCAATCCCAAGCATGAGGCAAGATGAAGGAGGCGATGGGCTGAAGAAGATTATTGCTTCAATACCTTGGCATGGACACAACTGGCTCTCATCGTTTGCGCATCGCTCTCGCATCTTCTGGGACCTAGGCGCTCAAGGCTGGGAGACCAAACTTTGCAACGGTGGCATGGTGTGGAACCCACGGTTGCACCCCTACAAAAACGCAATAACCAATGAGCTCTGGATCTCTGCTTCCATCTCCATGTACCTCTACTTCCCCGGTGATAACTTCACCGCTCCGTGGCTTGCATCTACCAAGTTTCCGGGTAACGACCCAAGGCACTTGGAGGCTGCCATTGCGGGATACAAGTGGCTGATGGGCGTCAACATGACAAACGCCAAAGGATTGTTTGTCGACGGCTACCACATCGACAACAGAAAGCCAGGCAATACTAAATGCGACGTGCGAGATGAAATGGTATACACGTACAACCAAGGCGTGATCCTGACAGGCCAGCGCGGTCTCTGGACTGTTACTGGTAGCCCGTCATATCTGGAGGATGGACACAACCTCGTGCAGTCAGTCATTGCAGCAACGGGCTGGGATTTGCAATACAATCATCCAGCCGACGATTTAGCCAAGGTCCCTTCCGGTTGGCTGCCGCCCTGGCGGGGTCTCGGCCGAGGAGGCATCCTGGAGGAACAGTGTGATGCAAGTGGAACATGCTCACAAGACGGGCAAGCGTTCAAGGGCATCTTCTTTCATCACTTCGCCGGGTTTTGCGCTCCTCTGGACCCTCTTGTCGTGGCAAAGGGTATGCATCTAGACGAAGGCGGATTCCGTCAAATCGAGGCTGCCCACTCGGCAGCCTGCAAATCATACATGGGTTGGTTGAGGCACAACACAATTGCTGCATTAGCTACCCGTGACGACAGTGGACGGTTCGGCATGTGGTGGGGTGCCGGCGTTTTTGATGCGATTGTCACGATTGACCATGATGGTATCGACCATAATGCCGAGAATACCACAGACTATCGCAACCAGGGAACACCAGAGGATGACACATGGGGCGGCCCTCGTCCATGGGTTCCTGGCACCGGGGGTTGGGGGCTGGTCGACCCAGCATCTGGCCAGAACGTCCTCAGTCTCCAGGAGTCTTACCATACAAAGACCCAAAAGCATTTGGGCAGTACAATGAAGTCGAAACGAGACAGAGACCCCAACCAAAGGGGGCGCGGCCGGACCGTTGAAACCCAGATGGGAGGCCTGTCACTGGTAACGGCGTTTTGGGACCTCTCACAGACATATCTATGACCGTACACGGGTTCGCCGACAAATTTATGACGCAGCATGATTTACATGGTTTTAGAATTATATAAATGCATATGACGTAGGCCGATGGCCTAGACGCGAGCATATTTATTAGATACTATTCAGCGTGATCATGTTCGCAGTCGCACGCGCATCTATAACGCTAGCGAATGCGAGCCATCGGCGAGGGCGATTGGTGGGGGTCGGTCGGACAGTCTGCACTTGAGCAAGCAGGCTAGCTCAATTGAGAACAAATTCGGAAGTGGGCTGAAGATGCACTTCGCACTCGCTTCGAAGTTGTCGTATGCTGGATCGCAACCCGAGAGGTAAAGGAAACGGCAGTCCACGTAAGAATATATAAGTATGGGGACATTGATGCTTGCGCTTTTTGATGCACATTCGCCTCCCACATCCACATCATCAAGCCTCGTGTTACACATCATCTACTTACCACCTTACCCTACAGTTTGCAACTTTGGAGTTGCAAGCACCCAATTCCAATTCCTGCGAAACCACACAATCTATTACATACCTTACCTACAAGAGCAATGGGCTGCTGTCACGGTGGCGCTGCACGCCGAGCTCAAAGGCGGGCCCAACGGCGGGCGGAGCGCGAACAGTTCCGACAAGAGCGGGCCAGATGCAAGGCAGAACGGGCGGCGAGAGTGGCGCAACGAACTGAACACCGACTTCAGCGTTTCTTCAGCATATGGGCACCGCGCCCACACGAGCCCAAACCTCTCATTGTCCCTTCTCATCAGTTCAACCAGTCTTTGACCCCAACAACCAAGCTCACAAGCCCGCCGCCTCGCCAGGCTGTACCCGAGCTTGAGGCCCTTTCAGCGAATACCTACCCATCAAACAAGGCGTTTTTGGCCGAGCTGGATTCTGGGAGACCAAGCCGGGAGATGGTTATGAGCCCGCCGCCGGCATATGAGGCAGTGGCTGGGAAGTGAGTGATACGGGGATTTATGGACTGGGTACCATATCTGTGTACGGTTTGGATGAGACATGTGCCTGACAGCTGAAGGCATGATCGGAGTACTGTGTATTAGTAGAGAGTGAATGGGTTTCCCGCTGGAGATGGCGTTGGTTCGGAGGTGCAGTAGAGCAGCGTAGCGTCACTTACAAATTGATCAGTTCTGGCTTATCGAGCTGTAATCCGCCCCCAAAATAAATGACGTGGCTGTGGTTGGCCCTTGCAGGTGGCGGTTGGCACCGCTCCGATATCGACCCCGCCAGCTCTTTCTGGACCCCGCTAAAGAAGTTGGTTTGCACGTGGTGGAAATAGGTCGACTTGACAGCACAAAACGGTCCTGCTCAACCGCTGACTGAATTTGCAATGTAGGGACTTGTCGTGTTATGTGGCAACCAGTAATATGACATATCAGTAGCCAGAACACTCGCGAAATGCCCCGTGATAGGTTTCAATGGAGCGACAACGGACGTGGTCGGGTGTTCCCGTATGTCGGTGAGCCAACGGTTGAGTCATTAGCACCCGGTAGAGGGACCTGGCATTCTACGGTGGCGCCCCTCATTTTCAGGTACTGCAGCACGTGTGGATCTTCTGGCGATGCGTGCACATGCCGCATGGACCAAAAATTCAAGGTCCGGTCCATCGGCCTGACTCGTCCCTACCGTCTTTCCTTCTTCACAACAACACCATCATCAGATCACGATGCCGTCACTAACAGAGTCTCCGATGGCCTCTACCATGACCAACGGCACCCCCAATGGCACCGTAAACGGTACCAATGGCGCGCCTCGCCCTGAGACGCCTACCGGCACCATGGCCTTGACCGAGTACACCATCAACCCGTCCACGCCGTCCGAAGAGAAGCGTCGCCGCATCCAGCAGGTTGTCCCCGATGACTACCTCCTCCCCACGGGATACCCCGACGTAAGGCTCTACCCATGCGTTTGGACGATTGGGTCGGAATTCGAATACTGATGTTGTGGTTCCTGTCTAGTATCTTCGTCTTATCGCCAGCGCCACATCCCGAGTCTACGAGGCCTGCGTCGTCACCCCCCTCACCCCCGCCGTGAACCTGAGCAACCGGCTCGAGTGCAATGTCCTGCTTAAGCGCGAGGATCAGCAGCCAGTCTTCAGCTTCAAGCTGCGCGGTGCTTACAACAAGATGGCCCACCTCGACCCGACCAAGAGCTGGAAGGGCGTTGTCTGCTGCTCGGCTGGCAACCACGCCCAAGGCGTGGCATACTCGGCCCGCAAGCTCAAGATCCCTGCCACCGTCATCATGCCCGAGGCGACCCCGAGCATCAAGCACATGAACGTTGCCCGGCTGGGCGGCCATGTCGTGCTCCACGGTGCCGACTTTGATGCCGCCAAGGAGGAGTGCGCCAGGCGGGAGAAGCAGGATGGCCTCATCAACATCCCCCCCTTTGATGACCCTTATGTCATCGCTGGGCAGGGCACCATTGGAAACGAACTTTTTGGCCAGGTGAACATGTCCAAGGTTGAGGCCATCTTCTGCTGCTGCGGTGGAGGAGGTCTCATTGCTGGAATTGGCCTCTACGTCAAGCGGATGGCGCCTCATGTCAAGATCATTGGCGTTGAGGCTGCCGATGCGAACGCAATGGCACAGTCCTTGAAGAAGGGCGAACGGGTTGTGCTCAAGGACGTGGGCCTGTTTGCTGATGGAGCTGCCGTCAAGACCCTGGGCGAGGAGACCTTCCGCATTGCCAAGGAGGTTGTTGACGATGTTATTGAGATCTCCACTGATGAGATTTGCGCCGCTATCAAGGACATGTACGACGACACGCGATCCGGGCTGGAGCCTGCTGGAGCCTTGTCCATCGCCGGTCTCAAGAAGTACGTCGCGCAAAACCCTTCGCGGGACCCCAAACGCACCCTCATTGCCGTCACGTCTGGCGCCAACATGAACTTTGACCGCCTGAGGTTTGTCGCTGAGCGTGCCACCCTGGGCGAAGGCAAGGAGGTGCTTCTATCTGTCAAGATCCCCGAGAGGCCTGGGGCTTTTGCCAAACTCATCAAGACTATCAACCCTCACTTCGTCACCGAGTTCTCCTATCGATACTCCAGCAGGGATATCGCCAATATCCTCATTGGTCTGTCATTGACGGCACCTGCGCACCAGCGCTCCGAGGAGCTTCGGTTGCTTATCGATCGCATCAAGTCGGACGAGATGGATGTGACCGATCTCTCCGGCGATGAGCTTGCCAAGAGCCACATCCGTTACCTCGTTGGCGGCCGATCTGACGTCGCCAACGAACGCCTATACATGTTCACATTCCCCGAGCGACCCGGTGCTCTTGAGAAGTTCTTGGTTACACTGCGTCCCAAGTTCAACATCAGCCTGTTCCAGTATCGCAACTACGGCGGTGACGTGGGCAAGATCCTCGCAGGTATCCAGTGCCCCGATGAGGAGCTCGCCGAGTTGCAGCAGTTCATCCATGAGGTTGGCTATCCCTTCGAGGACTGTTCCAACTCGGAGGTGTTCAAGACTTTCCTGCGGAGCTAGACATTGCAAATACCGCAGGATTGTCAGCATAGATAGTGGCACAACAATGGCGTTGGGGGGTTAAAAATAGAATGCTGCCTGTTGAATGATGAATATAGACCGTTACCGGCAACGTCTATTGCGTAACGGTGTTTTCTGGTACAAAGTAGATAATTTTAGCCAATATATTGAGTTGTGGATAGCATCCAGCTAATGCACATTGCTTTGCGATCAGTGGGATCCAGATAACTAATCGCCTGCGCCTGGTCACAGTGGATTTGACTCAACGTCTTGCCCCAAAGGATCATTAGTCGGAATATTCCCATCTGGTCTTTGGCCACCCACCCAACCACCCGTCATTTGTGCATTTTTAGGATACATGACAGTGATGGGCTATGGAATATGGCTGTCAGACGGGGTCGTTTTGGACCGTGTAACCTTCCTTGATCTCCAAATCCCACGAAGAGGGCGATTAATAGTCCCATCAGGTTGTTCGGGCCAATGGATATCTAGAACCAGGTTCCTAGTCTTTGACGGAGACACGGGTCCTTGGGCATGCGGCCCTCTGTTCCAACCATGCAGCCTCGGAAACTGAGGTTGACAACCGTCAACTCATCTGCCCACCAATTGTACAATTACAAATGCTAGAGCTTGCAGGAAGCCTGTTGCGGGCCGACCAATCCTACGAGGGCTTGAAATTTTGGCTAGACGGGGCTGGTTTGGTTTGAGACGGACGATATCGTTGGCGTAGGATGGCACGAACGTGACTGACCACGCGTTGAGAGATAAGGGAAGGGATGGGTCGACTCTCCTCTTCGCCTTTAGGAAGTCCCGATGGAGGAAGCGGATTTAGAGGGATCTTATCAACACAAAGGAAACAGGGACATGGGTGAACCAAATGTTTCGTTTGGCTTTGTTACGTCCATGGCCATAATAACAGTCAACGAGGGCTCATGGCAGCCCGGTGCTAGTTAGTGCCATTACGATTCAGCTGGACTGGTCACAGACCACAAAGTAAAAAAAAAAAAGGGCTGCAGGCCTGGAGTTCGTGCGAGGTAAATAAGAACACAACAACGGCTGAGAAAAGCAAAACTAGCCAGCCTTGGAGGCTTGCCCCAGTGTCAGCGGTGAAGATAGCGTAATTATTGGCAGGGCCAGAGAAGCAAACCAGAGAGAAGCAATTTCACGTAGCGCCATTCTAGCGGGCTTCTAAGGCCGGGGGCCATGGACGCGGCCATGGCCCAGGCGTCTTCGCTCCCGCACCTCCGTGACCGGGGAGAGGCCAAAGCGAGCGAGCCGCGGCGTAGGGCGGATGACTGGCCACCTGCATTGTTGGAGGCCGGGAGGGCCTTCGTTCCGCTACGAGGATGCAGGTTTGCTGCAATTAATCAAAGCGGGCAGACAAAGGGAGGACATCCGAGGCTGGCCTGACCCGTGTAAATCGGGGGATGAGCTCGGGTGCAGCCGATCATGACTCACGAGCCAACAGGCTGGCTGCTGCCAGATCGGGCATGCTGTTGGCGCGATGGTAGGGCGGCAGGGCGGCGCAGGGATGGATCATGGGCCATGGCAGAGCTGATGAAACACCCCAGTCGTGGCGATGACGAAACGTTTCAGATTACCACTGCGGCGTGAACTGCACCAGAGCCTGTCAGGGCTTGTGACCGCCATTGATGGGCTGTCTGCGCCGGGCAGTCTAGGGGGATTTTTGGGATTACGGGTGCAGTAGCGCGCTCAGCCCTGGACCGACCAGAATCCCCTGAATCTAAATCCGGACTCGATCTGGGCCATTTGCATTGATCCTCGCCAGATAGCGGCCGGCGAGATGAGACGGCCAGCAGGGTCCCATGACGGAAAGGGTCCCGCTCGCGCGCTTCTTGGGGAGCATCCACGGAGCAGCCGCGTTGCTGTTGGTTGCTATTCTTGTTGGTTGGTGCTGGACACCAATCGCTGCGACGGCGGAAGGCATCCGGGTCTTGCGGCGGGCGGACGATCAGGATTGACGCCTCAACATGGGTCAGGTCGGGTGATTTGTGAGGCTAGAGCAGCAAGATGGAAGACTCCGGAGCATGGTTGTGGCATTTTGGAAAAGTCCATTCCGTTCCTTCCCTTGCTTGCTGAGTGACGCTTGCGACAGCAAACGTAACTGGTAGCCAGCAAACAGGAGGAAACTGGGCTGGCGGAAAGCAAATGGTAAAGCAATCAAACAAGCAGGGAAGTAATCGGCGGATCGCTCCATTCGGACTATCCCATCCATGTTTCCAGCAAACCTGGGAGGGAGCTGGGGCTGGCTCAGGGCCCAGCATGTTCCCGAACGCCAGTGGAAGACAGGCAAGACAGGGTGCTCTTGTGCTCAGGCACCGCATCAGTGCAGGTGGCCTGGTGTTGTCATCTGTCTTCCATTTCTAGCGGCTAGTGGGGGGGTACGGGTGCCACAGGCGCCCTGTGCGCACTCGGTCATCTGCGCCCGGGGCCCAGCTTGGGGGCTCTAGGGTGTTCTGGCGGGCGGGGCTTGGGGCACAAGAGGGCCCGTGGCGACGCTGAGAGCCTGAGACAGCCAGCGGCACAGCAAAAGCCCCCCCGGGCCACTTGATCACCCCTGGGGTGAGCACCCGTCGGAGGGGTTTCTCTCCAGCGCACGCACCACTCTTGGGCGCTGTCGGCGAGGTCTCCCACCGTCCTGGGCTGGCCACGGCTTGCCGCCACATGCTAAACACGTCCTGTCAAGGCCCAGGCGCCTCGCGTGCTGTTGTTTCATATTCTTTCTATTTTTTCCCCATGGCGCAACCTCGTGGTTTGTTCACTGCTGCTGGGCGATCGATGCCTTGAGTTACATTCTGGTCACTGATCGAGGATGAAGGGTAGTCCAGTAGCAGTGCTGCTAGTGGCTAAGGTACCTTATTGGTAAGGTAGACCTTAGCTTCCTCGCCAAGGTGGATGCTTCGTGACCTGTTCTGTTTGCGATGACGGAAGCTAACATGCGGGTAGCTCGCCTTGAGGTACTTCCCGTCTCAGCTGTTTTTGGTAGCACCTAGCCGTACATAGCCGCAGGCACATGGATCCATTTTGGCCAGCTTACCTCCTGCTTCTTCCGCCAGGCTGGCCGGTTGGAGCAATTAGAGGTCACAGGGAATAACTTCCTGCACAGTCCTGCGCAGAGAGTGGAGGCTGGGGACCAGAAGCGCCTCTGCATTGCGGGTGGTAGCACACGTACAGCAATCCTGGGTGCCGCCACGATGCGAGGTAGACCGTAGCACGTCGTAGGTCCGTACCTAAAAAAACGTTACCCCACATCGAGCTGCAGCAGGAGCGGCGGAGTCTCAAGTGGTTTGTGGCGGTCGACGCTTCCTCCCGCAACTGGAATCTTTCCTTCCATCCAATGCCCATGCTCCTTCCCACGCATTCACTGCCAACCGTCGTCGTCTCCGCCAAACATCCCATCCATTCGCACATTCTCGAGCTCGCAGCCCGGTCTTTAGCTTGCCCGCACTGTCGTCCTCCTTCGCCGTTCACACCCGCCGTCGCAGTCGCAGTCGCCTGGCAGCATTTGGGCCGAGCTGTATCTGTTTGGCACCGTCCACCCGCGCCTCCGCTTGCCATTCCCCCACGCCTGCTCACTTGGTGCGCCGCTGACTTGTTGTGTCTTTTGTCGCCGCAGCCCTTTGTTGACTAGTGACAGAACTCGAACCGTGGAACCTCGTGCCGTCATCTATCCTCTCGCTTTGTCCTTCGCCTGCCCTCGCCTCTGCCCTGTCCCTGCCGCTTGACGCCGAGAGCGCCTGTCGAGGTCCGAACACACACCGCACGCCGTGCGACAACGAAGACGACGCCGTCGCCCTGGTCTGGTGCGACTTGTAAGCTCCGGAACGCTGTGTCTGGGATCCCCGTCCGTCCTACGGATCGTCGAGAGCTTCACGTCGTTTCCCGCTGGCCTCTCGATCTGATACTACCACTGCCTCGGCGTGTATCTGGAACCCCGATTCGTCTCTCAAGCAGTTGACCCGTCACGTCTTCGAGTCTCGGTCCAAGCTTTTGAGCTCGGGCGGTTGTCGTTGCCCTTGAAACAGCTGCTGCAGAGCATGCTTCCTAGCTGCGACAGCTCCCGCACTGTTTGCCCCGATAAGGCTATTTGAGACTTCATTGACGAGGGGCAAAGGCGTCTGGTGCGTCGTCGCAGGCCCAACAGCGTTGCGTTGGAGCCCTGGCCAAGCGTTTGCTGGCCCGGGAGTCTGTCGTGCCTAGCAAACTTGGCGATAAGTTGGTGCTTGGTCACCCCGGTCTCCCAAACATATCCCAACCATGAGGCGCAGTCGATCTCCCAGCTCGTCTTCTCCCTTCCGGGCGCTGGCCCACCACCAGCAGGCCACAGCGGGGGTGGATGCGACGGACTCCGTCTCCCTGATCCGCTCTTTCAATGTTGAGAGCAATCCCACCCGGCCCGTGCGGCCGTCACCGCTCACAGCGTCTCTTATTCGTGATATGCCACTGGACTTGGTTGATCGCATTCGATCATTTCCGTTATTCATGTCTGCACCCGAGGAGTTCTTGGCTGCCATTGGCAACCACCTGAAACCCCAGATCCATGCGGCCAATGACCACATAGTGACTGAGGGGGACGACGCCAAGGCCATGTATTGGCTCGTTCGCGGTGTTGTTGCTGTCACCTCGCGTGATGGTGAGGCCGTGTTTGCTGAACTCAAGCCTGGCGCGTTCTTTGGCGAGATCGGCGTTCTCATGGAGATGCCCCGGACAGCCACAATCATCGCCCGGACTAAGTGTTTGTTGCTCGTCCTGAAAAAAGAAGACCTGCAGGCCGTCATGCCCAGTTTCCCCGAGATGGAACAGGCGATCCGAGAAGAGGCCCAGGAACGACTAAATCTTCTCAAGAAGCGACGCCAGGAAGGCGGAAAGCTACTCAAATCTCCCAACGGGGACCTCAATTCACGCGAAGCTACCCCCGGCGAGGTCTCGATGGGGGAAAGGGGAGCTATTCGGGACGGCGCAGTGATCAACTCCAAAAAACGAAAATCGCCGAGCCCAGGTATTATCGAGGACCCCGCAGCCGGCAGCGCATTAGGTAGCGGCCTGGTCAATATCCGAAAGACATTGAAAGAGCTGCCACTCTTCTCAACACTGCCTGCTGAAATTCTTCACTTCCTGGGCCTCAGCGCTCAGCCGAAAACGTTCACGCCTTTCACCGATATAGTCCGTCAAGGCTCGCCAGGCAACGAAATATTCTTCATTGTTCGCGGAGAAGCCGAAGTTATTCATGAGGAGCCATCCCACAATGGGTCCCTCCCAAGCCTCTCCCGATCAATTCAGAGTCGCCCGAGGCTGAGAGCGGGACAGTATTTTGGAGAAGTGGCCAGTCTTGGTCTGTCACGAGGCCGAACGGCCACTGTGCGATCAATTACGACCGTGGAGTGCCTTATGATTACGGGAGACGTTCTCGATGAGCTATGGAGACGGTGTCCCCCAGCCATCAAGTCTCAAGTGGAGGAGACTGCTAGGCTCCGTTTTCAAACCCAAGGAGAAGACGTTGAGATGTCTGATGCGGAAGCAAAAGAGGCCCCTGGCAAACCTGACCACTCGACACCGACCACTCCTATCCGACCTCTCCCCGACCTGACCTTTACAACGCCTTCCAAGCCTGGCTCACCAGCCAAAGACGATTCGGGGATGGAGCCAAAGGACCCCGATCCCTTTCTCAGTGTTAACATGGAGAATCTCAGGAACAGGCGGCGACTTTCCTTGGCCCCACCGACGCCTCAAACAGAAGGAGGAACGCCCCAGACGAACGGGGCCAGGTCGCGCCTGGCAGAATTGTCGCCTGTCAAGTTTGCCTTTGCTCAGTCACCTCCGGACACTGATACGGAAGACCTCCCTGCCAAGCGAGTTAAAGTCCTACCACGAAGGCCTCATTCATCACAGAGTCCGACGATCTCGGACGACATTCTGGTCCAGATTCTTGGCCATCTTGATATTGGGGAGCTTTTCCGCCTGCGCCTGGTTTGCTCTCGTTGGCGAAAGCTGATCTCTACTTCACCAAAGGTTTGCCAAAACGTTGACCTGTCCATGTACAATCGCCGCATCACCGATATTGTTTTGGTAAACGTGCTCGCTCCTTTTATTGGGACTCGTGCCATAACCATCGATCTCAACAATTGCTTCCATATTACGGACGAAGGCTTTGCTGCGCTTTGGCGACAGTGTGGCAAGAATGTCAAACAATGGAAAATGAAGTCAGTCTGGGACGTGTCTGCAAACCAGATTCTGGAAATGAGTGAAAATGCGAAAGGGCTGGAGGAGGTGGACTGGAGCAACTGTAGAAAGGTTGGTGACAACCTCCTTGGCCGGGTGGTAGGCTGGGTTGTACCCGAATCCCCTGTGGCTACGTCGAAGCAGGTGGTTATTTCCAGCTCAACGTCTCGATCCAAAAGCAAGGCCCAACAACAACAGAAACAGCAGCAGCAACAGCAACAGCAAAAGGCATCAAACATACCGCCCCCAGGAACGGTGATAGGATGCCCGAAGCTGAAGCGGCTCAACCTGTCCTATTGCAAACATATTACGGACCGATCTATGGCACACTTGGCTGCCCACGCCTCGGGGCGTATCGAATGGCTCTCGCTTACACGGTGCACCTCCATCACGGATGCCGGCTTTCAGTCCTGGGCACACTTTCGCTTCGAAAAACTGTCACGCTTGTGTTTGGCGGACTGCACCTACCTATCGGACAATGCTGTTGTGGCGCTCGTGAATGCGGCTAAAAATCTCACGCATTTGGACTTGTCTTTTTGTTGCGCCCTGTCAGACACTGCTACTGAGGTTGTCGCTCTTCGCCTACCTAAGCTCAAGGAGCTACGGCTTGCATTCTGTGGTAGTGCTGTAAGCGACGGCAGCTTGGAGAGCGTGGCGCTTCATCTCAATGATCTCGAGGCACTGAGTGTTCGCGGATGCGTCCGCGTAACGGGCAGAGGGGTGGAAAATGTGCTCAACGGTTGCACTCGGCTCACTTGGTTGGATGTGAGCCAATGCCGGAATATGGAAGGGTGGTTGCGAGCGGGCGGAGTCACAAAATGGGGATTTGATGATCGATCAGGGACCCCAGTGTCGGCTGGCGACTCACCTCAGGCCCTAGGAGATGCACCCCCGCTGACCTTGTCACAGGATGAGGACGAGGAAGTGCCGAGGGCCATGAGTGTTGCCATGTTGACATCACAGAACTTCCAGCCACGTTCGGTGTTTGGGTCACGAATGAGAAGGGCCAGGGCGCCGGTACGATTTGTAGTTGAGAAGGGGATGGGGGGCCTGAGGTGATTTTCGGAGCCAAGAGAGGCGCTTTTTCGCTATTTGAAAGACCTGTGGACGATTACGGAGCACGGGATCACACATTATCGGCGTTCAAGAATACTGGAATGGGCATAACTGTGTTTCTTGGGAGTCATTGTGGGCATTGGGCGATGCTTGGGATCTAGGCCTTCACGATGATATACCCTGATGGAGTGCAAATGGGAGTAACAACATAACCCGACATACTATTAATCTTGAAATGAACATAATAATCAGGCAATTGTCATCGCCTAGACACGGGACCGTGAAGATAATAGTCATCGATAGTGAGCACGCACTCGCACCTTCTACGAAGCATTTCGGGCCCGGATCCTGGCGCCGGGACTCGTATTGCCGATGCAATTCACCATGTCTGATTCATTCATACTTATTGATTCCACCAAAACTATCACCGGGGGGCGGAGGGATCTCGGCATGGAGTTTACTGCTTCCGGCCGGGTTCCGCAGGCGTCGCCTTTTTGGTGCCGAGTGCTGACCAACGGAACTGCCCACATGGGCCCGAAAATTCCACCACGTTCCAAGTCCCAGCACGTGACTCTCGGACTTAGCTGTGCTCCGCTCTGCTGGTCAACGTCATGCTCGCTTTCTCGCCATCCCGGACATCTCCTGCACATATTATACCCGGACGTGACGCTCCAACCGACCAGACGTCCCCGCACAGAATCTTTCCTTTGTCAACCTCTCCCACGACCACGATAATCTACGCAGCTCGCCCCTAAGCGCCTACGAAATCAATGTCCTTCACCATCACCGTTCGCCAGGGCCCTGCGCGCCTTGCGCAGCGGCTGCCCGAGCTTTCAAAGACGGTCCTGCGCTCCGCCGCTCCCGTACGACACTTCCACCAGCCGGCCAAGCCCTCGGCCAGCTTCTTTACCTCGCGCATCACGGCTGCCACCCGCAATGCCTTCCAGCGCAGCGGCTCCCGCGCCTACAACCAGTCTGCCACCAGCCAACAGGCTGTCGCCGGCCAGTCGACCACGCGGCGACTCCTCGTCGGCGGTGCCATCTTTGGTGGTACCCTCGTCGCCATCAACGCCGTATTCAACCGCGAGACCCGTGAGGATGGTGGCATGCCCATCTACGAGCGCGAGTACCTGAACAACACCTTCCTGCACACCGGTCTGGGCATCGGAATCATCGGCTTGACTGCCCGACAGATGGTCCAGACTGGCTTCGTTTACCGATTGATGGTCACCAACCCCTGGGTTGTTGGCATTGGTGGCCTTGCTCTCAGCTTTGCGACCATGATTGGTACTCGATCCATCAGCCCCGATAAGTAAGTTTTCAATCTTGAAAAGCCCTTGGCGGGATCGCACAGAGCGAGTGGATGCTAACCTTGCCTCAGCTACATCCCCAAGTACGCCCTGTGGACCGCCTTCAACGCCACCCAGGCTGCCTTTGTCGCCCCTCTCCTCGCCTTCGTTCCTGGTGCCCTGCTTGCCCGTGCCGGTCTCTACACTGTGGCTATGATGGGTGGCCTGTCCATTGTCGGTGCTACCGCCAAGCAGGAGAAGTACCTTTACATTGGTGGTCCCCTCCTGGCTGGTGCTGCCATTGTTGCCGTCTCCGGCCTCGCCCCTCTTCTGATCCCTGCCACCGCCGTCCGCACTCTGGCCTTCACCGAGAGCATCTGGCTGTACGGTGGTCTCGCCGTCTTCGGTGGCTTCACCCTCTACGACGTCCAGAAGGTCCTGTACCACGCCCGCATGGCCCAGGCCGGCCTCATGCGCCGGGATCCCGTCAACGAGAGCATCTCTCTTGAGCTCGACTTTCTCAACATCTTCATTCGCATGGTCCAGATCCTGATGATGCAGCAGAACCGACGAAAGTAAAGAGCGAAGAGGAGAGAGACTCTGGAGTGTACTATGTAATTATGGTGGGAAATCGGAATTTGGGTATTTGAAGAGGCTAATGAACTCCTCTCTTGTTGCTATAGCATAAGATGCTAGCGAAGCAGGTGGCCAACCACCTCGTGTAGAATATGGAAAGGAGAAAAAAAAATAGAATTCAACTCATCAAAGGAACATGTTGCACTGTATGTGAGTGTAGGCCACGACTCGGCGTGGTGCGTCGGATGTTACGAAAAGCGACAATTTTCGGCACAGAAGCGGGGATACGGCTGGAAGTAATAATCCATGTTCAATGTATTGCTGCTCTATGACACCTTATTGACCCCACATTATGATAACTCCTTAGAAGCAAATCCCAGAGAGGCCATGTCCCAACTCACTGCCACAGTTTTCAGGCCCGGCTGGTAATTATGCGTTTCACCCTCTCGCCCCATGCGCTTCATGTGCGCCGCATACTAGTTAGTCCAAAGCAGGGAAAGGCCGCAGGAAGTGACTAGGGCACTCGTAGCCCGAGGGGTTGTTGTGAAGATAGAGCTGGTGGTACTCCTCGGCGGTATACCACTTGCCGGCGGGCGCGATCTCGGTGACGATGCCGCCCTTCCACCACTGCGCGTTGGCCTTTTCGGTGATTTCGCGCGCAATCTTCTCCTGCTCCTCGTTGTGGAAGTAGATGGCGGAGCGGTACTGGGGGCCGGTGTCTGGGCCCTGGGCGTTGAGGGTGGTGGGGTCGTGCATCTTGTAGAAGAACTCGAGGAGCTGGCGGTACGAGACCTGGTCAGGATCAAAGAGGATCTCGGCGGCCTCGGCGTCTGAATATCGCAGTCAGGTCAGCAAATCCCCGTAACCAGGCGGGCCGTGGCAGAACGGCTGTCCCCGGGGGAGGAGAGGGAGCGCGGGGTTACTCACGTCCAGTCTTGCCGCCGCAGACGGCGCGGTAGGTGGGGTTGTCAAGGTCGCCGCCAATGTAGCCGACCTTTGCGTCGATGAGGCCCTTGTTGGCAAAGTGCTTGCGGTAGAGGTGCTCGGTGCCCCAGAAGCAGCCGGCGGCGACGGTGCAGCGCTGGGCGTTGGCGGGGATCGAGGCCGGGTCGACGGGGGCGATGGGCATGCGCGCCGACTGGGTGAAGGGGCGCAGGAGGCGCGCGAGGAAGGGCGGGAGGCCAGCAGTCATGGCGATGGCGGGAGGATACAATGTGTGTTGGTGGGAGTGTTGAGATGAAGGTCTGGCAAAGGCAATGAATGAAGGCCTGAGCTGTGTTATGTATATTTGTAAAAACGTATTAGTAGTATTTACGTCGTCGCTGAGCCAAGAGGCGTCATGGGCGTGGCGGGGTCGAGCCGCAGCGACTAGCAACTACTATCACTAACTAAAGGCGGACAAGCCTTAGGAGCTGTCAGCGAGCTCGGCAGTGGCACAGTGGCAGACGATGGCCGGAATGCTGCGGAGGCGTTTGAGATCTGGGTTAGTGGGGAGCATCACCTGCAAGCGCTGTAGACAGGGGAAGCCGTCCTTACAAATCACTTCCGTTGATTCCAGCATGAGGTCACCAACCTTTTGTCCATTGGATCTCGCCCCAGATCGGATCTTTGGGTTGACAAATACCGACAGCACCCCAGCAAGCCTCGGCGCGCACGAGCGGCTGATTGGCTAGGTAGACACACATCCCTGGCCTGCCACGACAGGCTCAGCATCACAGAGCTCACATCACTCCATGTCCCTCAAGATATCGGCACGGATGTCCTGATGGGTGCTTCAACAGCAATTCAGCGCCGTTAGTAGATATGCAGGCCTATAGCCATATCCATCTGGACCCAAGGAAGGTCTATTCGAGCATTGAGCCCCTGAAAACCGGTTGACTCGCGCTCCTGCTCTTCCAGCTCGACGCATCTTCCAGTCCGCAACAGCTCCCATCCGACCACGCCGTCTTAGGGACTCATGTTGTGCAGCTACCGTTTGCACCCATCGCTACTCTTACCGATTTGGCAAATATCCTGTCTCCCTAGCACTACTTTCCGCAATGATTGCCCCTCAAAAAAGGAATGCCAAGATCAGGCTTCATGCATGTCTGGTCGACGGCGACGACATAGACGACAGCGATTACCGCTTCGTTGTCGACGGGAAACATATCAAATACATGTCCACAGCCCCCGGCACGTTTCGCGGGGCCGAGGACGACCGTAGCTTCGAGCCCATCCTGCTGGGCGAGCTGCTTCCACCGTTTCCCACTGGAGATTGGAACAACGGTCATGCAGCCAGGGATCCCGAGACGGGGAAGGCTACCTTCTAAGGACTGAGACAGTGCAGTTTCCCGTGGTGAAGAACATTTAGCATCCCTTGAAGCTCAACGAGCCGGATTTTACCCGACAAGGCAGAGTGAGGCAAACGAGTCCACGTCTCAACGCACCCCGAAGTCAAAGGTGGCTAACCCGTGCTCATCAAACTCGCGGCGTGGCCTTGGGATATACCCTCCTTAGAGGTTGAGACGACCGCCTATCAGCGGATTAGTGACAGCGGCGTCAGCCCCAAGTTTCTGGGTCATCTCACCGAGGGCAAAAATGGGCGCGTGGAGATTCTGAGACTCACTCTGGGTATAGGAAGGGATGGGTCGGCCAGAAAGAGTTGAACAATGTCTGAAACGATGAAAAATCTCCAAATTACTGGATTGGACATTGTGTGAGCCTCTCACATCGACTGATATCAATACATGATGCCAACCTCCTCTTCGCCAACAACAACAGACAAGCATCACCATTTCAAAACAACCTAAGAAACAAGCCGAAAAAAACAAACAAACATAGACTACTTAATCCTTTGCAATGCGTCATCCGCGTGTTTCAAAAGGCATTGCAACCGCTCAGGGGAGTAAAGCTAGACATGGCACGAACAGGTGGCAGTACGCCCGACACGCTTTCAATACGCCTCCAGCCCGTCCGCCACCTCGGCCATCTGCTCCCACAGGCTCCTAATCCCGTCGTCGATGTACAGCAATGATCTAATCATCTGACACCGTTGCTCGATGCGGCACACGGTGCCGCAGATGCCCTCCTCGGCGCGGCCAAGTGCCTCGTCCCTGTCCTTGGTTGAGGCAAACATGGTCCGGTTCCGCGCTGACTTGAGCTCCCGAAGGAGGTGCTCGACCAGGCCATGGATGCTGCCGAAGAGGTCGAGGTGCGCTCCGTCCGCCGTGGTCATGTCCGTCGTCGCCATCTCCTGCTGCAGGAGATAGGAAAATTCCTGCTCCTTGAACCAGAGAAACGTTGTGATGGTCTCAAGGTCAAGAGGTTCGAAGGCTGGCCTACCAAAGCGCTGGCGTAGGAAGTCTGTTATCTCGTACACGAGGGAGAACAGGTCGAACGCCTCCTCCGGGAGCCCCTCTGGCGGCCTGCACTCTGGGACCGGCTCCAAGTCTGAGGAACCCAAGACGCTCCGGGCGTCGTCATCGGTGTCCGAGTAGCAGCTCTCAGACTGTGGCGGGTCGGCGCGGTAGAGCCCAAGGGCGTCGGGTGTCTCACTCAGCCCGTACGCTTCCCAGAAGTCCTCGAGGCTGCTGCTGCGGACGACCTGCTGCTTGGATATGCTTAGCCGCTTCGGCACAACGTTGCAGTACCGCGACTTGCGCGCCCTGGCAATGTGCTCGGCCGCCACGTTTCGCCCATCAAAGGCCAGCAGGTTGCCCAGAGGCGGGCTGGCCCTCGTAGCGAACTCTGCCTCGTCGGAACTGGCTTCTGAGACTTGGTCTGGACTGTCAAAAGAGTAGCTCCTCCAACTCTCGATGAGCTTCGTCATGTAAGCGACAACGACCATCCCCCCAGTCTCGGCTTCAAAGAAGCTTCGGCTGCGGAGGCGCTTGATGTGTCTCGCCCGACGGCGCTTCACCCTGGGAGGGACATTGTTTAAAAGGAAGGCATGGGCCTCGACGCACCGGTACTCGTGGCCCGAGTATTGATCACATATGGAGTAGACGTCGGCGTGGGTCTCTCTCCGAACGAAGCGACCCAGCAAGATGGTGTATTCCGGATCGTTCTTGTCTTGTAGTAGTAGACTGACGGGGCCAGGATCGAATTCTGCGTCGTCAGCAGACGGGAGGACGTGTCGCGCCATTGAGGGTGCGCAGCATGTCTCACTCGATGAGCTCGTTGACGGACCTGCTTTCGGCGACGTGCAAGGGCCCCAGGTCATATATACCACGCCGCATGCCAGACATGATGTTTCCAACAGCAGGTATCAAGATGGAATGAGCCAGACGATATTCACTCTGGTCCAGACAGTGCCAAGCCGCGAACTCAACTACACAGTCGTGCAACCGTTTTCGGATTTGTGAGTGTGTTGCGCCCATTTGGTACTAGCCACGAACTCAGCCGAGTTCTGGACTCTGGGCGGTTGGTGCCTGAACTGAAGGCGAATATCCGTGAACGGATTCACAGTTGGTCAGCAACGGACTCAAATCTACGATTCGGGCCATTTCGTTGCGAGGCCGTGTCTGGATGTTTGGCCTCACGTTTAAGCCCGGACGCGGGTGAAGGTCTCAAAGCAACGCTGCTTTACCTCCAGGCCGATGTGTCTCGGATGACCAAGACCGGAACAGAGGGGCGTACCCTACCCACGATTTACTGTTGCGTCTTTCTTGGCCAGAACCTGGGTGGCCACTTTGCCCCCCTCTGCCCGACTTACAAATATGGGATGACATTCGCTACAACCCTCTCGCCCAGAAGGCCTCGCATCAAGTACCCTAGCACTCGGTTTCTCCGTCCTAGTCTCCGACGACGAACAGCATCACTGTCGATCCTCTGTGGACGTAAAGGTCACTCAAACGGCGACAAGGGGAAGTCACTGGACACGGATAGCTTGAACCGTATCTGCCGAGCTAAGGAAGGGCCAAGCAAGCACGTCAAGCTTAGATGAGAGACGGTTAAATCGAGAAAGCATATCGATGTTACAAGGTTTCTATAGTCGGCTTCTTAAACGCCAATTCCTTGTCCCATGCTCAGTGTATTGGCTAAACTGGCAAAAAGCGGCCACAAGCTTCGTGCTCGTGATGGCTCTGGACCTGGGCTATGCATTTGAGTTTCCTTGACAGCCGGCACGGCAGGTGTGCGTTTGTGCCGCTGGCTTGCCAAGCTTGTTGCTCGCCGCAACGGCTTTTGACTTTTATTTGAGGCAGGCGACGATGGCAGCAATGGCGGCCAGCGTGCCATCCGGATCCCTCACGCGGACCGTGTCCAGCCCAAGCTCCTTGGCTGGGTAGTCGTTGCCACCGGGGAAGATGGCGTCGCCGATGAACATCATCTGCTCCAGCGGGATGCCGCTCACGTCGCGCAGGCGCTTGAGCCCGTAGGCCTTGTCGACGCCCTTCTGCGTGATGTCAATGGACGTGGCCCCGCCCATGTTGATGGAAAGCTCGGGGAGCCTCGTGCGCAGGTCTGCTTGGATGACCTTGCGCTTGGCAAAGTCCGGGTCCCAGGTCTCCTTGGCGGAGATGGGTGCCTGCTGGCCGAGGGCGGAGAAGGTGATTTGGCTGCCGCGGTCCTCGATGCGCGGGCCCCAAGTCTGCTCGGGCGTGAAACCGGTGGCGTCGAGGGCGGCGTCAAAGGCCTCGAGGATGTCCTTCTTCTTGGCGTCGTCGAAGAGCTCGGCGTACTCGACCTTCCACTCGGAGCCCTTGTGCGTGTAGAGCTTGGTGCCGGTCGTGGGCATCAGCCACAGCTTGCTCAGGTCCGCGCGAGCGGGCAGCTGGCTGGCGACCTGCTTCTGGAACTGGGGCCAGTCGCCACCAGAGATAACGGCAACATGTGCGACGGCGAGGAGGTCGGCCAGCGCCTCGCCCATGGGCTCCTTGAGCGGCTGCTTGCTCTCGGCGAGAGTGCCGTCCAGGTCGAATGCAACTAGGGAGATCATTGCGAATCCAATTGGCAACGTTGACGACGGAATCGCGGAATAAGAAGTGAGTGAAGAGTGAGAGTAAGTTATGAGGCGGCAGGCTTTCTTGCAGGAATGCAGCCGTCGGTGAAGTCGAGGCAGGTTGGGGAACCCCTCGTCTTACGACACAATTGTTAAGCACCAGCGCCCAACCAATCAGGAAGTTGGCTAACCATGATAACCAGTTGCACCACAACTCGCCTCGACGCTTGAAAATGCAGCAATAAGTCGTTCTACATGTCAACTTTTTGTTTAATGTTTTAATTATACATCCAAGTCACCTGAGCGGTCAGCGTGATGTGATGTGTTGCATTCCGTTCTGTGGCTGCCACCCCGCCATAGACGTTGGACGTGGCTGCAGATATTTCACCCTCTCGACGTCATCAATAAACTGGCATGTTCCTTTCCCACTCTGGCTGGCTCTGCAAATTGGCCTCATCAGCCCAGTGAGCCTTGAACATGGTTTGGGTCTCATGGTGATATGCTGCCAGTTTGCATGAATGAGGTCATCACACACGCAAGGACCCAGCAACCAACTTAAATAGACGATGGCCCGAATCAAATGCTACCTCGAGAGCATAACAATTGGGACGAGCAACATCCCAGTGACGGTGATAACCAGCCCAACACGGGGAGGTCGCATGCCCAACAAGCCGCTACCCTGGCTTCGGTAAATTGAATAAACATAACTTCACCCTTCTTTTTAGGGCTCCTGTCCTCGCTGGACTCTGGGAGTTGTTCCTTCCCTCTCCTCGTCTCACGGCACATACACCCGATCGCATCGACCCACTTTTTACGCTCCGTCCGGCGCCGCTCGCGGACTTGAGATGCCGAGGCCCGGCTGTCGAAGGCCGAACTTCAACAACACTCCGTGGGCGGTACTTGAAGGCTTGAAACCCTGCCATTGATTGACTCCGCATTGAGACAGAACCGCTTCCCTCGAAGCAGACCAGGACTGATAGTGCGATGGACTCGACGACCGAACCGCGCGTCCCTGACGGCGCGTGGGATTCTCACATGCATGTGGTGGATCTGGAAAAGCACCAGCTCGCCGCCGATGCCGTGTATCGCCCCGGCAGCTCGCACAGCCTCGATGACGCCCTCGCCTTTGAGGCGTCGTTTGGCATTCGCAACATCGTTCTCGTGCAGCCGTCCATCTACGGTTTCGACAACTCGTGCATGCTCGACGCCCTCAGGACGCTTGGCCCCGACCGCGGCAGGGCCGTCATCTCCTTCGATCCGGCCGCCACGTCGCAGGCGCAGCTGCGCGAGTGGCACGACCTGGGCGTCCGCGGTGTGCGCCTCAACATCCAGTCCCAGGGCCTACATGTCGACCCGGGTGAGATATCCGACATGCTGCGCCAGTACGCCGACGCTGTGAGGCCCCTCGGCTGGGCTATCCAGGTCTACGTGCCCCTGGCCCTGGTCTCCATCCTCGAGCCGCTCATCCCAACGCTAGACGTGCGCTTTTGCATCGACCACATGGGCTCCCCTCCGCTCAAGGAGCAGCAGTTCGCCGACCCGTACGACATGCCGGGCTTCGCCTCTCTGGCGCGTGTGGTCGAGAGCGGGCTCAGCTTCGTGAAGCTGTCGGCGCCGTACCGTATCTGCCGGTCCGACGACTACAGCGATCTTGAGCCGGCAGCGCGCGAACTGTTGAAGCTGGGGGGGAAGAGTCGCGTGGTTTTTGCCACGGATTGGCCCCATACCAGATTCGAGGGCATGAACATTGCCCCGTGGTTTAAAACTGTCTTTGAGTGGTGTGATAACGACCAGTCGCTGATCGACAGCGTCTTCAGGGGAAACGCCGAGCAGTTGTGGGATGTCTGCAGGTCGTAGGAGTTTCAGACTGGACGGGAAAGGCTTAGATACCCAATTCAATTTATGGAGAATTTAATCTCGGCGAGCATGCCCCAAACACTAAACCCCCATGTTCTGGTATTTACAAGAGGATTGAGCCCCCTTTTTTCTGTTGACTTTCAGCTACTCAATTCATGGTTGCCTCCATTTTACAGTGCCAATCCGGGTATCGATCAAAGCATTGCCAGCCCGTTCAAGATTTTTTAGTTTGCGTGAAACACCCAACCGACCAGCGCCAGATTCGCCTTCTCAGTTCATATGCTCATGTGAAACATGTACTCCATATCAAATCATGTTTTCTCCCGCAGTGGGCTTCGGCTGCAGCATAAGCCACAGCACTCCGAGCCATGCGAACCGAACCTCCTCCCAGCCGCCCCAACTTTTTATCTTGCCCAAGGCAACCCTAGGCTACGTGCCAACACCCTTTCTCTCGGTGAGATACGTGCCAAGTTGTAAGAACGGGGTTTGGCGATAGAGGGATTCGCTAGGTTTCTGCTCCGTCTTACGCGAAGCTACACCACGCCACCACAAAGATTGATGTCCAATTGTCCTTGATCAAAAGGTTCCCTGGTTTCCAGACTCGTGAATTGCGCCAACACGAACACTGAGTGGTTCGAAAGAGGACATCGCCTCAAACACACCATGATCGACCGCCATGGAGTTTTGGCCCAAGCTGTCGGCCCATGGTGTTTGGAACAGCTGCTCAGGTTGGAGTGGGGATTGTTGTTGCGGTATCTCGAATGGCGAACCGTACACGGACTCGGAAGTGGGCATATTAGCCGGGAGCTCCTCCGGCACTAGTGTCGGTTGCTGGGGTTGAGCGGGAGGCTGTTCCATCTGTTGGTGCAACCCGCTGACTCGAGTGCCCAAGCCAGAGACTTCTCGGGTAATCAGTGACAAAGCACTAGAGATGACTGGGTTTCGAACATCAATAATGTTCCACGTGAACGAGGAGAGAATAAGTACCTGGATTCACAAATTTGGCTTGATGCAAAGCATGCAGGCAAAAGTTCAACTTTCGAAGCGCCTGTTGGTCCTCGGGTGATGCCTGCACCTGCAGGAGGAAAATGGTTGCCGCGATGTAAACGCTGTACGACAGCGACAAAACGCAGTGGTTGATAGAAAAGGTGCGGCAGAAGAGGTCGAAGATGGCGATGATCGCCGTGGCCGACGTGACACACTCCACGAGATGATTCTGCATCGGATGAGGACCTTCGTCTTCGGGGTGCACTCGGCGGGACAACATCGGTCTATACAAAAGGATCCTAAACGTATGGTACAGCGCACTTCAACTTCGTTAGAAACTATTGTTAATGATGACGAGGCAGGCAGTACTAACTTCATAGTAACGATGTGTGATGGGGGCGCTAGGGCTGGTAGCGCTGTCGGTTCGATTTTGAGATGCGGCGGCAACTCATCCCACCATTGCTTCAGCGCTGGCTCCTGATTTTGAAGACACTCATGTAGCTCGGCTTCCGTATTCTGCATCAAAGGGTCGTACATGTGGATGAGAATTTCGTTGAAGATGACGGACAGTTTGCAAGTGCTCATGAAACAAGATGTCGAATGCGCTGTGGCTGGCGGGTACTTCCAGTCGCCTCCCTGTGCTGAGTCGAATGGAACCCATAGCTCGTTTTCTGACGAATCATCCACTGTGCATCGTTAGCAACTGCATTTGCTTAGTGCCGTCATGATACATACACATCATTTGAGGTGGCGACACGAGGGAATACTGTAGCGATGGTGAGCGGCCGAGGTAGAGGCTGATCATCTTGTCCCAGAAGTAGCAGCTCCAAAAGACGCGATGCCGAATCTCAACATCTTCGTCAGACAAGTGGACAGTGCCGGGGAATCGTTTTCCGTCAACACATATGCCCAGATGGTCGATGAGACGAAAAGCCAAGCCGCTGTATACCCAGGCTTGTGTCGTGTTCCCATGGCCACACTCCTGTGCGCTGAGCAATAAAAGAGTTTGCACGGTCGGGATAGACGACACTCCTTTGTTTAATTCATCGAAGAGCATCGTACGCGCATGCTTAGCGAAGACAGCACCTCCGTCGTACGACTGGTCGAGAAGTCTCTTGGTGTTCGGATCGCTTTTCCCCCATCGGATTGAGTGGGACAGGATGGCGTTCAACAACGTATGTGAGTAGTATGGGCCAAACGACTGCATATCACCTGTTTTGGTTCAGAATAGGAGAGTAATGTCGTGATGAAAGGCGGTACCTACGGGTGAATGCGGGTCGGTAAATGAAATTAAAGAGTGGTTGAATCCAACACCAGTGAACGTTGAGCAGGAATTGAAAAGGCTCCTAAGGGCATGTTAGCCAAGCGTCGCCGAGTTCGGCCATGGAAACTTGCTGGAATCTCGGAGAGGTTTTCCATTGCACGTTGATGCCAGGCGTTGGTGACAAGCCGTTCCCTTCGGTGAGCATCTGTGTCATTGGAGGACAAGATGTCGCTGGGGGACGTGTCTCTTTCACTTGGGAGATGGAAGAGGCTGGTTGCACCATGGTAGGTGATGCCGCCCTTTTCGTCAATCTTCAAGCCCATGAAACTACGAGTCATTCCATGTTCGTCAACATGAATGCTGGAGCGGTTGTGCATGCCAGAGTCCACACCTGGTCCATGGAACACGCCCGGACTGGAGTGAGTCGAGGGCGCGGCAGAGACAGGTGATCTCGACTTGGCGGCAGCTAGCTGGTCCTCGAGCTCTTTAATACGCTCCTCTAGCCTCTGGGTGTAGGACAGCGTCGGGTTACTAGAGCATGTGAGTAACAGGTTGCGAAGAGAACAGGGGCACAGTCAAGGGCTCAAGAGCGTCGCACAGTTTGTAAACACAGTCATCATTCCTCGCAGCGCACCGCTTGCAGATGGGCTGCTCGCCACCACATTTGACCTTGAGTCCTAGTCAGCAGAGGGCGCGCGGGCGCAGAGACGGACAGAAGACAATGGGCGCGCACCTTGCGTCTCCGGCAAGGCTCGCACGAGAATGCGCTCTTCTTGGTAGCCTTGACGGACGACATGGTAGATCACGGCGTCGCGTGTGAGGCGGCAAGAGCTGGGATGGTGAGTTCACAATTGTCGTCGTCGGCCTTGGTCATGCCCCGCGTCGAAGACCAAGGCCCCACTCGGAGGAAAGCGGGCTGCTAAGTCGGCGGGCGCGGGAGGCTTTTTTTAAAAAAAGGACTTGAAGGTAAATAATAAATACTTTCGCCGGTTTCGAGGGCGATGAGGTGCGGGTTCCCCTATTTCGAAGCACAGAAAATTTGCCCTGCAAGAGCCAATGCGTCACCAAGCACGTGTCCCGGGCGTGGATATCTGGGGAGGCAAGTTCTCTGTCACCCTCCTCGGCACGCAGGATTGTAGGGGATTTCTGAGGCCGGCGGAACGGCAGGGAGTGGAGCCTGGTCTCGGCAACCAGGAAGGAACCTCGAGTCGCGACGGCGAGATGTAAAGCGCAAGTTTTTAGCCAGATGCACCTCAACCCGCGTCCTCTTTGCACCGAATCGAAGCAACTGAGGAGGCTTGAATATTCGGCATTGAGACATCCCCGCCGCATCCAGGTTGGAGGTCACACGGTCGTTGTGGCATGATCACGTGGCTCGACTCGGATCGAGCTTCCTCGGCTAGGGAAGGTTAATCCCACGGAGGAGCCAGTAGTCGCCACGGCCGTGGCGTGGCTGTCCAGCGGTTGCTGCAGCCCTGAGCTGTGTGCGCCCAAGCGTCAGCCAGAAGAAGAATGGGCAAGAAGCCTTCCCGATGCGCCTGCCTAGCCCCAAGGCACCTCCTGAGGCAATGGGTGCCACCACCGCATCCGTACCTTGGCACCTCACCTCATCGCTCCAAACAGCCCAAGAGGAGATTTGCCTTGGCATCTGCCTCACCCACCATGTTGGTAGGTAGACGGGGCGAAAAGGGGTAATCTGCGCAGGCGAGAGGGCCGCCTGCTGAAGTCAAACATCCTCTTCACGTTGAGGAACGAACTCGTACCTACTTCTGGCATCAATATTCAACACCACCATCTTCGCACCAGATGCAATGGTGGTGGTGCTGCCCCAGCCTCAGCTTCTCCACAGCTCACTCCACATCAACGACCCGCTAAAGCAGAATACTCCATCCGCCCAAAGGGAGTGGACTGATGAGCCGTCAAGTGGGTAGAGTCGTGACACTGCCTTCAGATCGGTGGTTATCGATCAACTGCAGCCACAACGTGGTGCAGGCATTGCATGATCCGGAAGCCAGATGAACCGGTTCGCGCTAGGATGGCATTGCCGGTAATGGACGGCATTTAAAACTGCCTCGACGAAAGCTCAGAATACGGATAATGGTGGTGGTGTTTCGGAGTTGTTGCTGCTGTTCGAGAGTGGACCATGATGATGATCGAGCGAGAATTTGCCCAGGAGGCAGACAAGATCTCCGGTAAACCTCCCGTCTACCCGCCCTGTCAATCCTCTCGCTTTAGGTGTTGCCGGGGCTGTTTAATGTGTCAGTGTTGGCGTCGTCGCTGGAACCGTTTGGTAGAGATCGATCTGGACATGAATGGGGGCAGGGTTTACGATGGAGCCATTCAGCTTCTTCCCACGGCATCTCTCCAGCATTACACCGTTCTCCAGCACAAGGCCTCGCATTCTTCGGGGCCGTCTCGGTACCCACCTACGGTCTGACACTTTCAGAGTTACTATTCCCGACACCCGGACAGCGGCGGGCTTCCCGCCACGACGGCCAGAAATCCCCACGGGGAGATGGACACCCGCGTCGCCGGTCCGTTGCTGGAGCGGACGTATGACGCCACCTCCGCAGAGTCTCTACACCCCTCCCGACCTGCTTTCCCCAACCACCAGTCCCAGGCCATAGAAATCCCTGTCCATAAGTCAAATGAGCGACCAGGTTTGCATTACGAGACTCCCATAACGCCCAGCTTCAAGCCTGACACCTGGTCTGAACCGTTGTGGCAGAATTCCCCTGCCAGACTCGTTTGATCGATGGACTTCACATACTAGGTATCCAGGACCTCTGATTAGGCTCACAGAAACCTCTTTTTTGCAGTCCAATACTCGATAGATGCGAGCTTGTATTGCTGAAGTAGCAACCGTCCCATACCTGCAGCTGCCGACCGGTCCCACAATGTGATCCCACCTGCATTGGGGTGCAACAACCAGAGTCCAGCTGATCTCGTGTTGACCGCTTCCATCACTTGCACTGCACAAGACCGAGAAGACCTGACACGACATTGATTAAGATTTCCCATCCCCTCTCTTGTCATTCCTCTACCAGGATATCGGATATCTTATCTACTTGCATCTTCAGAAATGGAAGGACCACTGCCACATGGCATAGCCGTTGAGGGTCACATGCCGGCCGATGCCGTCCCATTACGACTTTGCCTCACCTTATTCCGGGCCCCTGCTAGCTTCTGGACTGGACTCGCTAAAGTTGTTAGGCCATTTAAGCATATAGCCTGCACCGCACCACAGGCATGCAGTTTTATAGGCTACTGCCCCGGCTCCTCTTTCCCATGGGGTACCAAAAGTGCCGGCCAGTTTCTCCCGCCTGGGGTCATTAGCCGCGATCATGCCGTAGCTTTCCATGCGAAGCTGATGGGGCCATCCCAGACCCCAGCACTCAGCTTTAGCCAGTGTTGTGGTGCTCTCGTCATGGTGTGTATGGGCCTCAGGTGGGCTCAGGGTCTGGCGGTGCATCTTCCAAGATGCAGTAGGATGCTGAGGCCGATATTCCGCCAAGCAGCGTTGAGCGGCTCGAGGGCCGTAGGATCAGAGCTGGCTAATTACGAGCATTCGGCCGTTTCTACTTATGAATTTTTTCCATCGCGGGTGTCGACTGCCAAGATGAGTGACACCGACCAAAACAGGCGAATCGCCTGTCACGCGCGGCAAAGAACGAACTATTGTCCAAGACCAATACGCCTAAACCAGTTGTCATGATGCTCTAGACGAGAGTTGCAGGTAGCAATAGTGAGCTCCCTTTCGGCGACTACCATTTTAATCTCTGTCGATCTTGGCTGTCTACTGCCGAGCCAGGATTGTCCAATGGGTGGCCGCAGCTGGTTGTCCTCCTTGCATCCCTGGCTACTAAGTATGGCGCGGTGTTGGAGGATGGCACTGGCTGCTGTCGGTTGGGTATTCCGAATTGCCGTTGACACCACCTCTTGGCACCGTGACTGTCGCTTCCTATTCAAGCCTTGTGGCATGGGATTTCTCCGCAGCGCGCCGTGTGTTTGGTTTGGGGGGAGCAACTCGTGTGTCCCTCACGGATGTCGCCTCCGTCTACCTGCAGGGCCGCGACTGGGGGACAATTGCGACTCTGATCGTCCTCCCTTGCTACATAAGACAGCCGACTTCCCTGCTGTTCCCAACTCTTTTCTTCAGAGCAACCCGTGGGCTGCAATTCCTCGCTCGCAAACACCGACTTTTGCGACCTACTCGTGAAGAGCCAGCAGCGCCCACCGCAGCCAAACATCTCGCAGCAGCAACCCGGCCGACTGGGCCCCTCACAGCAACCATGGCGGAGAAGATTGATCAGGCGAATACCACCGCCTTCGAGGACGATGCTACCAAGGTAAACTCGCCCATAGTAGCAGACAACCCCCAAGTTTCAAGCCCAATTGCTCACACACTGGCGCAGAAGGACATCAAGACCACCGTCACTTCAGGAAACGAGGCCTTCGCTGAGGCCATGATCAAAGAGCCACCGAGGGCATGGACCAAGGCCCAGCTCTTCATCTACGCCTTCTCCACCATTGGTTTCTTCTGCAGTACCATGAACGGCTATGATGGATCGCTCATCAACAATCTGCTCCAGAACCCATCCTTTAAGACGTACTACGATGTCAAGGCGGACGGAATCTGGAGTGGCATCGTCTCCTCCATGTACCAGATCGGCGGTGTCGTCGCTCTCCCGTTTGTCGGCCCTTGCATTGACGGCTACGGACGTCGTGTCGGCATGCTCACCGGCGCCGCTACCATTGTCATCGGCACCATCATCCAAGGTCTGGCCACCGGCCGCCCTCAGTTCATGGGTGGCCGTTTCCTGCTCGGCTTCGGCGTTTCCATTGCCGCTTCCGCTGGCCCCATGTACGTTATCGAGTTCAACCACCCCGCCTTCCGAGGTGTTGTCGGCGGTAAGTGCCCATCGCCTTTGCTACAATGTGTGTCTTTGGTGTCCCGGGATGCTGATGCTTCCGTGCTCCTATAGCCATGTACAACACCCTGTGGTTTAGCGGTGCCATCATTGCGTCCGGTGCCGCTCGAGGCGCCCTCAATGTTGGAGGCGACTACTCCTGGCGCCTCATCACCTGGCTGCAGGCCCTGTTCTCTGGCCTCATCTGCATTTTCGCCCTTCTGATCCCCGAGTCGCCTCGATGGCTGTATGTCAACGGCAAGAAGGAGAAGGCCAAGGAGATTTTGATCAAGTACCACGGCAACGGCAACGAAGAATCACCTTGGGTCAAGCTCCAGCTCCACGAGTACGAAGAGTTCCTCAACATGGACGGTGCCGATAAGCGCTGGTGGGACTACAGTGCGCTGTTCCGAAACCGTGCCTCCAACTACCGACTCGCCTGCAACGTTATCATCTCCATCTTTGGCCAGTGGGCTGGAAACGCCGTGCTTTCCTACTTCCTCGGCTCTGTCTTGTACACCGCTGGCTACTCCCACCCCATTCAGCAGGCCAACATTACCTTGATCAAGAGCTGCGTCGAGTTCCTATTCGCCATTCTCGGTGCCTTCCTCGTCGACAAGGTTGGCCGTCGTCCTCTTCTGCTCTTCTCCTTCACCGGCTGCACGGTTGTCTGGCTCGGAATGACCATTGCATCTGGCGTCAACTCCAAGTCGATTACCGGTTACACCGACAACGACGTCTCCAAGCCCATCTTCAGCAACACTGCCGCTTCCCAGGCCACACTGGCCATGATCTTCCTGTTCGGAATGGTCTACTCCACCGGTATCACCCCTCTCCAGGCTCTGTTCCCCGTCGAGGTCCTCTCCTTTGAGATGCGCGCCAAGGGTATGGCCTTCTCCAACTTGGCCGTCAACGCTGCCGGCCTTCTCAACCAGTTTGCCTGGCCCGTCTCCATGGAGAAGATTCGCTGGAAGACCTACATCATCTTCACCGTCTGGGATGCCATTCAGGTTGTGGTTGTTTGGCTGCTCATCCCCGAGACCAAGGGCCGCACTGTAAGTCACCAATACCTGAAAGAACATCAAACTTGTCGACTCTGCTAACACGAAGACCCTACAGCTTGAGGAGCTGGACGAAATCTTTGCTGCACCGAACCCTGTCAAGGCATCCACCCAGAAGAAGACCTTGGCTATCGATCACAACACTGGTGATATCGTCAATGTTGAGCACATTTAATAGTCGAGTGTTGGTGAATAACTGTCTATTTGAGTGTGGTGGATGTGGCAAGACCAAGTCGTTGAATGTTCCTTGTTGCGTAGCCCAGTAATAATTAGTTGCAGTATTAGGATAAGAATTGAGTTTCCTAATCTATCACGCTCTTGTTTATAGTTGGTGGATCATCTCTATCATCGTCGTTCCCAATCGATATAGTTTCTCGCAGCTTGGCATCGAACTCATGGTGGGTATAAACGCCTCAAGCTAGCGGCAGGGAAGTGTGAATACTGAAAAACAGAGTTGGGCGATAGGAATACCTAGTTTTTCATGTCCCACCAAAGTTTATTTGCAAACGTAACAGTAAAAGAGACTCGATGTAAAAGCGCAATGAATAACGCGCTTCAGTCTCTGTTGGTGCCGCGACCAAGAGTCGTGCAGGGTAATGATGTTTGGAGACAGGGATGTGACCAAAGCTATGCCAGCAGCCCACATCCCGAAATGGCCCTCGAATCCTCCTACTGATGGTGGTCAAATCTCACGCCTTTACACGCTGAGGGGCGGCGGAAAAAATACAAAGAAAGAAGCGATTCCTCACACGACCCCAATCGCGATGGCCGCTCCTCCGCCTCGACAGGTCGCTCGGTGGCCAATCTTTGCCTACTGGGCAACCCTGTTCGCGCTCATCGCGCCCTTCTTCACCTACTTCAGCCTCAGCGCCATTGGCCGTGCACTCATGGGCGTGCCTCTCCTGCCGGTGACGCTCAGCCTGGAGGCGTTTCTGGTCCTCAAGACAGCACAGCACTTGCCGCGAGATATGCCATGGACTGAGCGATACATCACCTTCTTTTACGAGACCCGCAAGGGGTCAATGGCGCTGCTGGGCCTCTGTACGGCCTGGCTGTTTGACCTGGTGTCCGTCTTGTTCTACGTCCTGCTTGACATGTTCAACGGCCGCGCGCTCAGCGTTGGGCTGGGGAAGATGTCGCACATTGGGGCTTTCGGGGCCTTCTTGGCCAACGTCATGTACGTCGTCAGCGTTTTTGGATACCTGGCATTGATGATCTGGGTGATGCGGACTGGGGGTAAGGCATTTTGGAGGATCACGGCACCGAACCATGGGGGATATGAGATGGCTCCTCAAGCAGACGGCGACGAGTGGGACGAGTTTAGGGGCAATGTCGATGGGTGACAATGACCATGTGTATTATTAAGTTACGGTTTGAAACATCATGTGTACCAGGCTACCTCAAGAGTTGACTTTCAATCTATCACCAAAGAGTGCTGAGTCTTCGCCATCTCAAATGGTTGTCCGCCCATACATGCTACCACACGCCGTTGCGCGCCGCGCCCAGCTCAACATCGCGTCTAGACAGTCTTGATGGAGAAGATGTGGGAGATCTCGCGGGCGCTTTTTGATGTTTTCGACCCAAGACTCTCATCCGCAGCGAGCGCCGCTTAGAGGCCGCCGGGGCTCATCTGCCCGTCAATCACGCTGTCCTGCCTTGGGTGAGCAGGCTTGGTATTGATGTTGTCGCCCACACCGTTGCTCTCCGATTGAATCCGTGACCTGTAGGCCTTCTCCAGGTCGTCGTCATCCTGGCCGGGGTTGGCGGTCTTGTAGTCCAACCACTTGAACGCACTGTAGACGCCCCAGGCAAGGAAGGAGCCCATGAAGGGGCCGAGAAAGTAGATCCATTCGTAGCCGACGAACCCAGTGATGACAGCGGGCCCAAAGGATCGGGCGGGATTGATGGACGTCCCGGTCCAGTTGGTCAACGCAATGTGTGCGATGAAGACAGACATGCCGATGCCGATGGGCGCAAGGTACGTGGCGCGGTGCTTTTCGACGGCGAGGAAGTAGACGGTGAGCACGAGCTGGGAAGTCAGGAACATTTCCAGAAACAGGCCCTGAGGGATGTTGGTGCCGTTTGAGAGCGCATTGGCAACGCTGAGCGGCCCGGGAATCAGCCCGTCTACAACAGCGGCAGCTGCAATGGCGGCGACGAGCTGCAGGGGGATGATGATAATAGCACGCAGGGGTGGGACGGCACCGACAAGGGCCAGACCAAGAGTAACCTGGGTCTTGTTAGTTCACGGTAGCCCCTCGTTGTCCAGCGTGCCAACACTTACAGCAGGGTTGAACATGCCTCCCGTAACACGATAAAAGATCCAGACATTGACGGTCACGGCGGCACCAAAGGATGAGGCAATGTACATCAGGCTGAAGGGCATCAGCGGAGCCTTGGGGTCGGACGGGTCATTAGTGTCAATCGCCGTCTGGGTGCCGACAAAGGCCAGGAGCAGGAACATGAAGGTGCCGCAGAACTCGCCCAGCAACACAGTCATGAGCTTCTTCGTGTTTGAGGGAAGACCCCCAGAGCTGTTGCCCAGGCCTGCCATTGTGAGGGAGTTGTATCGACGAATGTACTGAGATGGGAGCAATTGGTATGCCAAGGTTCGCTTTGTTGGATGCGTGAGCAAAGGGCGTGAGCAAAGGGGGCGAGAAGGTGGTGCTTCTTGACAGAATATTTTAGCCGCGAGTGCTTTGAGGATGGTCAGCAAAATGTGGCTGCCACAGGTAGCTATATATCCTTTGTTCGTGATGGACGATCTGACACACCCCTTCGTGGATGCCACACCTTCCGGATGAAGGATCGGAGGGGGAGCCCAGGGGAGAAAGTTTGACTCGGCTACAAGGCCTTGGAGCTTACGTCGATGGTACGGGGTCCAGGTGTGTGCAAAGACGCAAGTGATAATACAACATTGCAATGCAACTTCATGTTGGGCTGACCAAGGCCGAGTGAAACCCATCCGTCGGCCTACACGACGGGCCCAATGACTTCATAACGCATGTTTTGTGCTTTTGCAAGATATCGCATGAGTTGAAACTGATTCACTGCGACATCAGGAAGCTCTACTTCGCGGAAAGGGCGGCAGTGCCTTGTTGACATCATCGTCAGCTGTAGCTCAACGACGATGCTTGACATCACGTCAGTCAGCTGCCGTGGAAGCTTCAGGCTGTGGCTTCAGACTCCCGACGTGGGGCTTCAACACACCAATTCTACACCCCCCGGGATGACTACCCTTGCTGCCCTTGAAAAGCGTCAAGCTGCCAAGCTATTGGAACGTTTAGCTTTGGGCAATGGCTTCGGGGCTTCGGGCAGTTGAGCCAACATTGACCTTCGGGTACATGCCTAAATCACTTACAGCGATTGGAGGCGGAACCTAGACCTGCGTCCAGACCCTGTGGTGGAATTCCCATGTCTCAGTCCTCTTGTGCTGCTGTAGTGGAAACAGAGTTCACCTTGGCCAGCGCCTCATGGCTCTCACTTCACCTTTGTCGGCAACGAGCTGAGAGAGGCCCCACCGGCATGTGAATAGATAGCTATTAGCTAACTTCGTAGCCACAGCTCAGCTCCCCACAGAATCGGGGCAATATTGCGAGCTTGGCGACACGTTTCGGGAACGTCTCGTGAGGGGGGTGCGACGGAGTATGGGCAAACGTTCCTCGTAACTCCCTTTGCCATTTTTTTCTGCGCTTCCCATTCGCTCCCAGGGTTCACAATGACACCCTCAGCCCCAAGACGACAGCAAAGGCGGGGTCATAGATTGCAATTCCTCCATCATGTGGCGTGGAGGATTTAGTCTTTGTGGCTTCCCTCCGCCAGGCCGCCTGCAGCCGTCCGGGCTTGTCAGACGTTGAACCCTTGAAAAGATCATTGTCGAGGAGAGCCACAAGGCTATTCAGACAGCGGACAGACCGAATCGTCAAAGCAGCTTGTCGACAACTCGGATGCGGTAATGTGAGACAGTCCATATTAAGCCGCATGGATAATGCATGCCCGAGCCGCCATGCTTTCCACCTCTCTAGTGCCGGCTCTTTTCCCACGCGGATAAAGCCCGACTGATGTCGATCACCCCGGTTTCCAGGACATACCGCCATTCAAGTCGAGCATGTATACCATGCCAAGCATACTATGCTGCGCCTAAATTGCGGCACCTGGTCCAATTGTCGTCAAGTGCCGGCGCATTTCTACCCGAAAGCGCCAAACCACAAACGACAGCTCCTCAGACACTTCTCTCGTAATTGCGTGAACAAGCTTTCACTACGGCTCAATGTCAACAGGCCGGTCGAGTACGTCTCCAGCCCATCGCTACTAAGAATCAGCAAAGTAGCCGAGACAAAAATGACATGCTTACAAGCTCGCCCAACCCCGGTGTCTTGAAAACTCGGCCTCCCTTGCAGAACGCCTTTGATGTGTCTTGCAGTCAGTGGCTGCCGTAATGTGCCCCTCTCATCCTTGGCAGGCCTCAAAACAATTGTCCCTCAAACCTACGCGTTGCGAAACGATCGAGGAAGGGATACCTGGGCGACTCTGAATTCTGAACCGACATCTGCGTCAACGACGAATGCGGGTGCTGAGCCACGTGGTGTACCACGGCAGCTTTTGCGGCAAAGAGCCATGAGTGAGTGGCGCTTGAAAAGAAGCATACAACATGCTGAGGCGTCTTCCTGGGTTCAACCCTGTAGCTTAAGGTATGCAGGCTGCGGATGAACCGCCCGCTTCATGGGAACCGGCTCGGGAGCGGCTTTTTGGCTGCGCAAGCCAGGCTGGCTATTCGTTCAGCTGAAAAAAACATCCCAGCTTGTTTCGAGTTGGAGCCAAACATAGCGTTGCTCTCAAAGGCAGGGTCACACTCGCTCACATCTGCCGACATGCCTCCACTGCAGCGAGTCCAAACGGGAACTACGCAACGGGCCGCAGAACGCAGTTTACATCCAAGGCTCAGCTGCGTTTTGGCGGTCCGTGGGGTGAAGACAAGGACAGGCTATTGACATTCTCCAGCGGGTTGACCGGCTGCATCATGTTGGTATCCAGACGGTTGATAGATGGAACTAGGGGTTTATTGCCGTCAATCAACCCCGTACCCAATATTTCGGGACGGCTGGGAGATCCCTGCCACTATTTCGGCCTGAGAACACTTTCTGCCGTAGTCTTCCAGGTGAGATCTGAGGGCGCTCCAGGCTATGCTAAGAGAGTGGACAGTGGCTCATCGGCCACCCATCGATGAATGTTGTTCACCTGCTCCTCATACCATGCAATCAGCGTCTCGTCGTCAGAGTATCCCATGTGAGGGGTCAACAAGACCCGGCTGGACCCATCCTTGCCCCAATTGGGGTTCCTCCACTCGCTGTCTGCCGGCAGAGGTTCCAGGTCAAAGACATCGAGGGCAACTCCCTGAATGCGGCCGGCCTTCAAGTGATTGATCAAGTCCTGCTCCACAATAAGAGGCCCCCGTGAAGTATTCACCAAGAAGGAGTTGGGTTTCATCAGCGACAGTTCCTTGGACCCAACGAGCCCCCGGGACCGATCCGACAGGACTACGTGCAGGGAGATTACGTCGGCATTGCCAAAGAGCCCCTCCCGGCTGACCACCTTGAACGTCTTCTCACCGTTCTCGTCCTCGACCGGCAGGCCAGCATCCCTGGCCTTTTCGTCGGCCGCATCCTGGGTCAGGTTGGTGCTCCATGCAGTGATTCGCATCCCAAAGGCCAGCTTCATGATCTTGGCCACGTTGGTGCCCAAGCGGCCGAGGCCGACGACACCAAACGTCTTACCGGTGAGGGCGGTGGCGACACCGACTTGCCACGCTCCCGCTTTGATGGACTCGTCGTTCCGGGCGACGTCTCGGGCCAGGGCCAGGATCATGGCCACGCAATGCTGGGTGGTTGGGTCCGTGCCGTTCTTCTTCTTGTCGCCTTGCTTCAGGTCCAAGGCGCCCGCGACTGGGATGCCGCGTGCTTTGAACGCCGGAAGGTCGAGAGCGAGGTTTCTGTTGCTGGTGGTCAACAGCAGCTTCAACGCGGGCAGCCTCGCAACCAGCTCGGCGGGGAACGGTGTGCGCTCCCGCATCGTGCCTGTGTGTGTCTCCCGTTAGATGTTTCATCCGACTCCGAGGCCCAACACATACAGATGATTTCAAAGCCCTCGAGGCGCTTGACCAGCTCATCCTTGACGGACTGTGGGGTATCTGGGTGGTTGTATGGGAGGAGCGTGTCCTTGATCGAAGTAACCTCGAACTTGGCCCTGTCTAGCTGCTGGAATGGCTTGTCCGCCAGGCCAGGATAGTCATCGAGTACGACTACTTTGATAGGAGCCATTTTGGAAATTCAACGTAAGGGATCTATGCGAAGCTGTGCCGGTGCAGTTGATGTGAGTCAAATTGGTCATGATGCAAGTGCGTGTTGGGGTAATTGGTTATCCGGGTGCCCACAGTACATTCGCCATCAGTGTCAATCCGGACACTGTGCGAGCGAAGGCATCTAGTTTCGGCAAGTGCGAACGGCCTCTGTAGAGTTGAGGATGGTTCTGAACGAACAGCGGCTGTTTGGCCCAAGATTTTGCGACTTTAGCGAGTCGGCGAGTTCAACAACCCGGCATTGAAAGGTCAAAGTAGTATTACAGTATGCATGTCGCCAGCCACCAAACTCGTTGCCCTTGAACACCCATCGCAGCCTGCCTCTGATAGCCAATACGGCCTCACATTTTGCTGGGCATTCTCATCGCGCCGTCTAGTCTGATGACAACGCCGTTCAACATGACGTTCTCAATGCTCTGTCGGACCAGCTGTGCGAACTCGGCGGGTTTCCCGGCCCGCCTAGGGAACTCCATGGCGCCCTCGAGGCTCTTTCTGACCTTGTCCGACATCATGCTGGTCATTCGACTCTCGAACAAACTGGGTGCAATGGTGATGACGCGGATGCCGTACCGCGCGAGATCCCGCGCCATCGGCAGCGTCATGGCCGCCACGGCTCCTTTCGAGGCCGAGTAGGAGACCTGGCCCTTCTGGCCGTCAAAGGCAGCAGAGGATGCAACCATGATGACGACACCGCGCTCTCCGTCGGGCTCCACGGGGCTTACTTTGGCCAGGTGTTCGAGAGACTGGCGCACAAGGTCGATGGTGCCACGGAGGTTGACGTTGAGGACGAAGTCGAAGTCGTCCAGACCAAATGCCGTGCCGTGGCGGTCCAGAATCTAGAAAACAATCAAAATTTATGCACCGCGACAGAATAAATTGAAGCCATGAGACTTGCCGTCGCCGGTGTCGACACGCCGGCAGCTGGAATCACGCCGCCTAGCAGCTTGCCAGTGCTCTTGGCCCACTCCGCTGCGCCCTTGACAGCGCCGGCGACGCTCTCAGTCTCCAGAACGTTGCAGGGGAAAAAGCGAGCGGAGGGCGATAAGTCCTTGGCAAGGGCCTGCCCATCCTCCTCGTTCATGTCAAAGATGGCTGCGAAGCCGCCAGCCTCGCAGATGGCCTCGACACATGCTCGACCAAGGCCACTGGCACTGGTGGTGATGAGGGCGGATCAGCATGTGATTGCGCATGGCGAAAGCCTGGGGGTTCCTTACCCGCCCGAGACGATGAATGTCCGCCCTTCAATCTTCATTTTTTCAGTCCGAGTGGTTGTATCTGAAGGGAAGCAGAAGATGAATCCTGCAGGCCGTCGTCGATTGTAGATCGATCGCGTTCAATCCGCGCCAAGCCACGCGATGCCATGTGCTGGGCTGGGGTTGGCGTGGGGTAGCTGGCAGACATTCCGAGGCACAAGTTCGGTAATATGGTATGGGGCTGAGACCGATCGGCAGCGTCTAAGTCACAGAGTGCGTCCGTACGGTCGCACAAAAGCAGTTTCCAAGTTTTGGCACAGGAAATGTCGATTCAAGACAGGTCAAATAATAGGTACTCTTACAGCTGGGAAATTTGCAAATTGAGGAGCCTAATGCTCAATTGCCTTGTATTCTCAATACCGACTATCTCCACTGTAAACCGGGTTTGGTAAGACATTCATCACTACTATTGCATGACTTGGCACGCAACTTGAGTGTCCAGCTTCTTCTCAGCAAGGACTGCAGCATCCTCAAGCTCAACATCGAGACCGACGTCGCGGCGAGCTTCTTCAAGCAGAATGGCGTCCTATTCACCCGTCTTGCTACCAAAATCACGGTCCATCTCCTCCAGTGTCGCGCCCTTCGTCTCAGGCAGGAACCAGTAGAGCCAAGCTATGCTAGCAGCAAGGAAGCCAGCGAAGAAGATATAGGTGCCCCACTGCAGTGTTTTGAACATGGAAGGGACATAAAATGCGACAGCAAAGTTGTTTAGCTAATAGCAGTCCAGTTAGCGTCCTTCCGAGCTGAAATCGCTATTGTGATAGATACCCAGTTGCTGGATGCTCCAATAGAAGCACCCTTTGAACGGATGAACATAGGGAAGATCTCTGCCACCAGAGTCCAGCTGACCGGACCCCAGGTCGCACCAAACGCTGAATTAGTTAGTAATGACTCGAGGATCTTGCATTTACAGTATATTGGTAACTGGAGAATGAGTTGAGGAAGTTGAGGAAAGTTGAGGAAATGAATTACCTCCCACATAAATCCAGATAAACACAACTGCAGTCCATGCAGCAGCAGTATGACTAGGCCAGTCATGCTGAAACTGTGCTACAATAATAGCAGGGATGACCATAGAGACTAGCCTGACTGCTGACCCCACATAAAGCATTGGTTTGCGCCCCACTTTGTCAATAATAACCATAGCTGGCAAAGTGCAAACAAAGAACACAATACCCATAACACCAGCAGAAAGCCTAGCTTGGGTATCTCCAGTAAGTCCTAGGTCCCGAAAAACATTAGAAGCATAGTAAATAATCGAGTCGATGCCAGACCACAGTTGAATGTATTAACTATGCCTAATCATAAGGAACAACACCTCTAGCCCTTGACACGAATCTTAGACATCCTTGCAGGAAGACCCTTTGGAGCCAATGCATTCTTACCGGGAAGACCAACCTCAAGAATGCGCAAGTTCTAATAATGATCATCTATTTGCAAAAGCACCTCTAACTAATATCACAGAAACTCTCTCACAAAAACGTACACGGCCCGATGACGACAAAACAAGGACCCATAACAAACACGTCTTCTCACTCACGATCAACCGTTCCGGCCCTCTTCAACTCTCCCTTGGCCAGACGAGATGCCCTTGCCATGTCGACGCGCTTGAGCGGTCGGTAGACTGGATTCCACATCTGCTCCTTAATCCACTCTTCCAACAGCGCCTCCTCTTCGGGAATGTCCTCCTCGACCGCCTCGCCCTCCTCGAGGGCCGTGAGGATGACGTCGCGCGCGATCCGCACGCTAACCTCGCGCACCACGTCGATGCCGGGCAGCAGCGGCGCCGTGGGGTCTTTGAGCGCCGGGCTCAGGTCTGCCACGCCCTGGACGGCGGCGACCAGCATGCGGTCCGTCAGGTGCGCGGCGCGGGACAAGACGCAGCCGAGGCCGATGCCTGGGAAGACGACCGAATTGTTGCACTCGGCAATCTCGATGGTGACCTCAGCGCCGTCCTCGCCCCAGGGACCGGTCACGGGGCAGAACGGAGAGCCGGTGGCGACAAGTGCCTTGCCGTCGGTCCAGGTGAGGATGTCCTTAGGCGTTGCCTCGTGGAGACGTGTCGGGTTCGAAAGCGGCAGGATGATGGGGCGCTCGACGTGGGTAGCCATGGCCTTGACGACTTCCTCGGTAAAGGCACCTGGAACAGTCGAAGTCCCGACTAGCACGTTTGGACGGATCTTCTCAATGACGGCAAGAAGCGACGTGTCTTGGTCCTCCCATCCGGATATGTCCTTTGCGAATCCCTGCTGGACATTCGAGACCTCCATCTCTGTAGTGAGGAGCCCTGGTCTGTCGATTAGCCTGGAAAGGTCAGCAACTACACTCAGCGGTGGACCGAGGAGAAGTCGTTACCAGATTTGCTCGGATGCTTCTTCGTGGCTAATACCGCCCTCCGTCGCGATGGCATCTCGAACCTGGTTGGCGATGCCCACACCCGCACTGCCAGCGCCGAACACGATCATGCGCGTGTCGGATATCTTTTGCTGGGAGACATGCAGTCCGGCCATGATGGCGGCCAGGGTAACGCAACCCGTTCCCTGGACATCATCGTTGAAGCATGCGAAATCGGGACGGTAGTGGTCGATGAATCGACGGGCTACAGTTTCGTCAGCTTGGCTTGATTTGCACGAGACGGTGCGGCGTACCATTTGCGAGGCCAAAGTCCTCAAAGTGAATGTATGCCTGCGGATACAAGTCTCTGGCGGATTTGATGAATGTGTCGACAAACTCATCATACCTGTCCCCGCGAACTCGGTGTTCCCGGATGCCAAGGTACAACTCGTCGCTCAGCAGCTCTTCGTTATCGGTTCCACAGTCCAGCACCACGGGGAGGGTTCGATTGGGGTGCAGGCCACCACAAATGGTTGTCAGGGCGAGCTTGGCAACCGAAATGAGGATTCCACCAACACCCTGGTCCCCGATGCCTAGGATCTGCTCACCGTCTGTGTGAGGCTCAGCAACGTGCCGTTATCATTCGTATCGCTAGGAGCACTAACCTGTCACTACAATGTAGTCGATGTCTTCAGCGTTGCCCCATTGCGCGAGGTCTTTCCGAACTCGCTCGGGGTGGTTGATGTTGAGAAAGCAGCCCTCTGGTCTCCGGAAGAGTTTGGAGTAGTTCATGATGGCCTCGCCTTCTGTGGGAGTATACACAACGCTCATCATTTCCTTGAGGTGCTGCTGTAGGACCTGTCCAGTGTAAGTTGGAGCTTGAGAGCAAGAGCCGGCTTAAGAGGAGAACTACTTTGTAAAACAGGACCTGGTTTTGGTCGCTGAGACTCTTGAGAAACGAATTCTTAGCGAGATCATTGTGGCGGCTGCAATATTGGTCATAGGCCCTCTTGGACTGCTGCTCTAATGTCTGGACATCATTAGGTAGCAGGCCGTTGAGGTTGAACCGGCTGCGCTCCTCGGGCAGAAAGGCAGTGCCCTTGTTCAGGTATGGCGTGTTCAACAACGACGTGCCCTTGAGGGCGCAGTCGATGGGACCGGTTGTGCTGAGCGGAAGGTAGCCGAACTGGGACTCTTCCATTGTGAGGACTGATGATGATGATAACGATGGCGATTCAATGATGGAGGTTTTGGGGGGCGTCACAGGAGGCAGAGGAAAGCAGCGAAACTTGGGGGAGAACAGCTAAATATTTCAATCGGTCAAAGTCCGTAACGGTGCTATCTCAAATGGACCGAGTCGGTGAGGCTGCTCCATGGGAGGCCGGGATGAATCGGCTGATGGGCTGGCGAGCAGTGACGTATTTGATACCAAAGGATGGCTCAAGCGAGATCTCGGTGTGCACATGCAACAATCGCCGCCCACGGTTGGCGGTGACGACGATCGCCTGACAACCAGCGCCTGTAATAGGCCAGAGCACTGCCAGCTACCCAAACGGGACTACGGAGAGAGCAGGGCTGACCTTATCGCTCTTTCCCACCACGGTCTGTGCAATGAACAACTGCCCACCACCATCCCGGGGTGAGGTGAGGTCGGTCGGCAGATGGGCCCTTCACCTTAGAGAGTGGCCACATTACTAATGACCCAGCTGAAACCAGCGCCTTGGGTCGACCTGCAGGTACGAGAGCAGTCGTCTACGTGTAGAATGGGGGTAGCAGTTACGAGATGTCGGTGCTCCAGGAGCCTCGCCCGTGTAGAATTTGGGTTTCCACGCGAATGGGACCCGAGACAGGCATGGACTATGATGGCCCTTTCGTTCTTGCAGCTACAGCAGAAGCCGCCCAAGGGCAGGCCCCTGCCGCAGTCAAACCAGCCTACTTTGCGCGCGCGTTGCAAAACGCAGTGCACGGCAAAGACCTTCGCGAGGAAGACTCGTGGGGGGTTGAGGGAGTGGCTGGCGAATGACGCTGCGATGTGTTCGTGCACAGTGGCAATGAAATGAAAGGAAATGAGACGAGCAAGGGCAAAAGCACGAGACAAAGGAGAAACGTCGCGGCACCTACCGTGGCCGGCCATGGCAGAAGCGAATCACTTTTGCTCTGCGCCCGGCGACAAAGGCCTCTCTAGTCAGGCGAGCCCGAGGCCCGTCGTGAGATGAGGAAAGCTTCCATCGTGGTGAATGCAGAAGAGATAGTAAAATTTTCAGTGGTGAAGGCGGAGATATGTCCTCCTGCTGGACGCGGCCCGTGCTTCTACCCTTTTGGGGCCTGACTCCACCAGGGCGCCCAGGGGGCGCCCAGGGTCCCCCCACCCACCAGCCGTCACCCATCTGCACCTGCCTCGCCATAGTTACCTTACTGACCTGAAGTCTGTCTTCGCAATTGACAACTCTGCGTATCACGATGGCAATAGATGATGCCGCGTATTGATTCAAGAAAATCTGTAACATTTTTCTAGTCAACATTGATTCTCTAGTATTTTCAGAAGTCATACCATGACCTTTCAAGGCGGAGCAGGCGGTTGCCCAGGGTTTGCATGATCAATACCTCCATCAACGTCTCCCAGAACCTTGAAGTCAAAGTCATGGAGTTGTCCCTCAAGGTGGTCATCGCACCTTGCTGGCTACTCGAAACAGATTTTTCAGAGAAAAAGGTAAACTCCATCCTAAGCTTTAGGATCAATAATAAAAGGCCGTCGCATCCTCGTCTCCCCGTCCATCATTTTCCTCTTCCAACACAACCATCCGACGCAACCACGCTGCATCCAAAGCCTCCCTCACTCCATTTACCTCACCCATCTCCTTCGACGATATGTATCCTCGAGCCACAGTTTGCATTGCCCTTGTGCACATTGGTGCTGCCTTGGTTGGCGCCTTGCCTGCGCCTGCTACAGAAATGAGTACACCCACCAAGGTCGATGTCCTTTCAACCCGGGCTACGCCTGTGGATAACAACCATTATGTCGTCACGAACTCACTTGCTCCGTTTGAATCCACGAAGAAAATCACCCTCGTGCGCAAGAGCGAACCTACCAAAGTCTTGTCAACCAGGGGTGCCCATTTTGTCATCCCCAATTCACTTCCTCCACTTGAATCAACAAACATGAACAAAACCACCTTCGAGCGCAAGATCAAGCCTACCAAAGTCCTATCAACCAGGGGTGACCACTTTGTCATCACGAATTCACTTGCTCCATTCGAGTCAACAAGCGAATCCACTTACGAAAACCAGGCCACGTCTACTAAGACGTTGATTGCGAGAATCCCACAATCGGTCGAGGAGTATATCATCACAGATACACTCGCTCCATTCGAATCAACAAGCGCTACGCCCACTAAGAAATTGATTACAAGAATCCCACAGCTGGTCGAGTATATCATCACAGACTCACTCGCTCCATTCGAATCAACAAGCGAATCCCCTCAGGCCACACCCACTAAGAAGCTGATTACAAGAATCCCACAGTTGGTCGAGAAGTACATCATCATGGGTACACTCGCCCCATTCAACCCAACGAACAAATCCCTCCACGGATACCCGGCCAAGCCGACATCCAAACCAGAGGCCACGCCCGCTGCCGTCGAGAAGCGCATTGTCACAACGCTCCTTACACCGGATGTTATTGATACAACCTTGTGGCGAACTTCTGCCACCACGCAACGGACTGGCGGCTTGGCTCTCGGCGAGTTTGAAGACATTTACACAGTGAACTTGGCCCCGACGACGACTACGTCGACAACAACTTATTGGTGGACTTGAACCGTTTCTCCCGTTGGGGGGGAGGAAGGGCAGAGAAGGTTTTTTATACTAGATTGTGGAAACGAATATTTTTATTGCTTCGTTCTTGCTGTTGTGCGCACGTCAGCGATCAGGCCTGGGAGGGGGCGTGTCACTTGGTATACCAGGGAGCACGACAGCTCCACCCCCATTTTTATTGTTTTGTGCGAGATCAGTTGTCTGGCAGGGGCTTGTCACTTGGTATTTTTAGGTAACAAAACAATATCACCCTGATAGCGAAACGAAAGGCTCCAATGTCTCCAATATGTGGCAAGTAGAGGATAGCAGGTAACTGCACCAAGGCTCTGCCCAGTGATAGTTTGAAGAGTTCTTTTTTTCTTCCTTCCCTCCTTGTAACTCTCATTTCAGAATCAGTCCATTGCCGTTCACGGGTGGGCGATTCCTGAATCAGAGTTTGAGAGATGTGCGCCAAATGGCGGGCCGGACCTCTAGTCCAAGCCGCTACTGAGGGTGATGCACCATTGTCTTGGTCGGCGATCCCATTCTACACCGATTGTCATCAATAGCGCCAATGGTGGGGTTATTTCTTCATTTGCAAGCCTCGAGAGTAGAGCTTTGGGATCGTAGGCGATGGTAAGGCTGTGCCAAAATCGAAGTCAGCTACTGTCACATGCAACGCATGTCGGAAGTCTTCCCAGCACAGTCCGCATGACGTTACCAGGACCAGGCCGGGGGAGAGGGCCACAGAATCCTCAAACCCGAGGCAACAAAGCAGAAACGCTTACAAACAAGGCCTTCCTTGTTTGTGTAAAACTCTCTGTTTCAAGATGAAATGCCTTGTTAATAAGCACTTAGCGTAACAACCAAAAATTAGAAAGAAAAAATTAGAATAAAAATCTCCAGGGCAAGCAGCCATTTGAAAAACTGCCAGCCCAGCCCCAGCCTTTTTCTTACAAGAGCTAGCCAGCACATCCAGTTTAGGTAGTTCAGGCTCAGTTGGCGTCGGACATTTAGCCTTGGTTGGAGGCCATAGCGCAGGCGCAGCGGGGGCAAAGGCGCCAACGGCAGAGTGGCATGGCATTGCAGGTGACGCACCCCTGCTGTGAGTCCGGCATCCACTATATCCCTAGCGCATCCAGTGGCAGATAACAACCTACCTGGTAGCCCATGATGGCAAATTGGCTTCTAGTCGTAGCTTCCACTTGATAGGTGAAGGTGGGTGAACCACTTTCTCTCCTCCGCCATCTGCATCCCAAACTCTTTCGCGACAAAGCTAGCCCTGGCGCACCCTCGAAGATCCCCGACCCCCCGCGAGATATGCGATATTGCTAGCAGAACCCAAGAACCGATCGATACGCGACGTCCACGATGACGAGGCCACGCCGCCATTCAGGCGCCAGCGAGGAGAGCTCGGGGACCGCCCGCGAACAGGTACGGACAGAGTCAACACGATGCGGAAGTGGCGGATGCCTCTGCGCGCATACGCATGTACTGACGCGCTCAAGGAACTCGGCAGCATGTATGACTATTTGGCCAAGATTATCCTACTAGGGCCTAGTGGAACGGGAAAGTGAGTGATGGCCTGCCTCATGTCACAGCGATAAACCAACCCACTGCTCCCTTGCGACGGCATTTCCGATATAATCAAGCAAGATTGCTAACGAGAATCTCCGGTACTCAGATCATGCTTGCTGCATCGCTTCGTCAAGAACGAGTGGAGGGTTCTATCGTCGCAAACCATCGGTGTCGAGTTCGCTAGCAAGATCATCAAGGTCGGCACCGGATCACGACGGAAACGAATCAAGCTACAGGTAGGTCTGGTGGATTTACACAGGAGAGAATGGGAGAGGCTGATGGTCTCGCAGCTGTGGGATACCGCCGGTACCGAACGTTTCCGATCCGTATCGCGATCATATTATCGGGGCGCGGCTGGCGCCATCCTAGTATACGACCTTACCTCTCACATGTCCTTCCGCGCGATTCAGCCATTTCTGAACGACGCCCGAGCACTCGCATCCCCGAACCTCAGCCTCATGCTTGTAGGGAACAAACTCGACCTCACGGCCGACCAACTCGTCGACCTACCGCCCCCAACGCCGAACAGCTACACGTCGAACTCAACCATCAACGCCGGCGGTGGAGGCAGTTCATATTCAACTTCGGCATCCGCCGGTGCCAGCGCTGGCACTCTCCGAGATCGCGGTGCCTCAGTAAGTGCCGGGTCTCAACAAAGAGCTACGGTAGCGCCGGAAGGGCGAGAGGTGACGACGGCGGAGGCGAGCCGATGGGCGAGCACGGCCGGCATCTCGGTAGTGACGGAAGCGAGTGCGTTCAACGGCGAAGGCGTGGATGAGATCTTTGCCAGACTGGCTCGAATGATCCTCACCAAAATCGAGCTTGGGGAGATTGATCCCGACGACCCCGCGAGCGGCATTCAGTACGGCGATGGCGGGGGATGGAGTGCAGCCAGCGACGGCGCCAGCATCAAGAGCTCGATGACCGGGGGCACGATAGACGACGGCTTGGGCGGCGCCCGGAGGAGACGTCGTGGCAAGAGCCGTACGCAGAACTGGAGCCTCCGGGAGTGGGAAGAGGTTTTCTCAGTGAGCAATCGCCGGCGGGGCAGAACCTGCTGCTAAAACCCTTTGCGCGCTCGCTTTTCTTTTCTTTTCTTCTCTCTTCTTTTCTTCCCAGCATCTCTCTTTACTCTTCATTTCCTTTTCGGTATTTCTTGGGCCGGGCTTCTTGCGGGAATGGGTGCATGCGCTTGGCTGATGGACACTTGTTTGGGGATACGACTTTGGAAGCACTGCGTCTTCAGCGACTGGGAGTTGGGCATAGAACGATTTGATTCTTGTAGTGAAAGGCACGTTTGGTTTGGTGATGATGCAGTTTGCGCTGAGTGGACTTTCGTTAGTAGTACATACTTTTTATTGGTACGTATATAGGCATGGCAGAGGTACAATTCATCGTTTTGATGCTATTGGCGAATCTTCTGTCCCACCTCGACTGTGGTGGTGCCGCCTCGGGTGTGTTGGAGAGTCCCCTGCCCTGCGTCGATTTTACGGACAGAACGTGCTGGTTTGAAGCATGCGATGAAGAATTCTGTGACTGACATGACCTAGTTATCAGATCAGTGGATTTCTCAGATCAGTCGAATTCATCCACAGCGTCATCATTGTGCGCCGGACACCAGCTCCCAAAGGCCCCCCCCCCCCGCTGCCAACACCGGTCCCCGCCCCACCCCATGGTTCGGGCAGCTGCTCAGCGGCACGACGGGACGCACTGGCTAATCCCAGCCACATGATCCCATGACAAGCCTCCTCTCTTCGGTGGATCAAAGCACATATTGCTGCCGTAGCTGCTGCTGTGTGGACAAATGCCAATCCCATCTCGTCCCCAAGCGGCCCCATCGCCCGCCGCTATGATGATGCCCCGCAGGTCCCGTCGGATCAGCGGCGCGACGATGCGGCCAAGCTTTCCTTCTTCGAAGCGGTCCGATCAGGACTCGAGCTTGGTCGACAGCCCATGCATCATGTCGGACTCCGGGAGAGAGCTTTGCGGTGACTGCTCTCTGACCACTCGGGTTGTGAAAAGCATCTGATGCATTGTGCGACCTGCACTCATGTGCCCCTCACTCCATCATCTCCCCTCTCATATTACCTCCTCATAACCCCTCGGAGCTCTGTTCATACATCAGCTTTGGCACAACAAGCTGCAATTCTTAACAGTCTGCACCTAGCCGACGCTGAGAAACGCGGCCGTCATGGCTCCTCACCTGCTCATCCCCATCGACCAGAATTGGCAGTTCAAGCAGGCCACCGATGACGACAGCGCCTACTTGAACGTCGCCCAGTTCCCGACCAACGTCCACCTCGACCTCATACACCATGAGAAAATCCCCGACCCCTTCATCGGCAAGAATGAGCTCGACGTGCAGTGGATTGGCGAGGTCGACTGGGTCTACAAGACCACCTTCGCCAGCCCGCCCAAGCTGCAGGCTGGCAGCAGGGCGGTGCTTGCGTTTGATGGACTCGACACGTTCGCCAAGGTCCAATTGAACGGTAATGTCATTCTGGAGACGGAGAACATGTTCACGCCCGAGCGCGTAGACGTCACCGACGTGCTAAACGAGGATGGCCACAACGAGTTGCTCATCACTTTCGAGAGCGCCTATCTCAAGGGCTGGAAGCTCGTCGAGGAGCATCCTGACCATGTGTATTCCGTATGGAACGGCGACAATTCTCGATTGACTGTGAGGAAAGCACAGTATCACTGGGTAAGTTTGTGAGACGTCTGGCCGCCGCCATCAAACTCGCACTAATAAACAACCTCTGTAGGGCTGGGACTGGGGCCCGGCTCTGATGACATGTGGACCATGGAGGCCCATCAACCTCGAGGTGTTTGAGTCGCGCATCGCGGACCTCTATCATGAAGCCGAGGTCGCCGAGTCTCTGAAAACCGCCAAGATAGAAGCATCCGCCAAGGTCGAAGGGAAAGCGTCCCAAGTCCGATTTCATTTGTCACTCGACGGAAAGGAAGTCGCATCAACGACGGTAGAAGTCGGTGGTGAAACTGGGACCGCCTCCTTCAGCCTCGACGACCCGGAACTCTGGTACCCAATCAGGTACGGCAAGCAACCTCTGTACACTCTAAAGGCAACTCTGCTGGAGGGAGATGTTGAGTTGCACGCCGTCTCCAAAACTATTGGCCTGCGCAAGCTCGAGCTTGTGCAGCAGGAGCTCAAAGAGCAGCCCGGCACAAGCTTCTTCTTCCGAGTCAACAACATCCCCCTTTTCTGCGGTGGAAGCGATTGGATCCCCGCCGACAACTTCCTGCCGCGGATCTCGAGGCAGAAGTACTACGACTGGGTGAAGCTCGTCGCCGATGGAAACCAGTTCATGATTCGGGTGTGGGGTGGAGGCATCTACGAGGACCAGGCCTTCTACGACGCCTGTGATGAGCTCGGCATCCTCGTCTGGCAGGACTTCATGTTTGGCTGCGGCAACTACCCGGCTTGGCCGGAGCTCCTCAAGTCGATTGAGCGCGAGGCTACGGAGAATGTCAAACTTCTGCGACACCACCCTTCCATTGTCGTGTGGGCCGGAAACAACGAGGACTATCAAATGGCCGAGAGCATTTCCCTCACCTATGACTACGAGGACAAGGATCCCGACAACTGGCTCAAGACCAATTTCCCTGCCAGATACATCTATGAAAAGGTTCTCCCCGATGTGTGCAAGGAGCTCATCCCGTCCGTTCCTTACCACCCAGGAAGCCCGTGGGGAGCAGGCAAGGTCACGTCAGATCCAACCGTCGGCGATCTTCACCAGTGGAACGTGTGGCACGGCTCCCAGGAAAAGTATCAGAACTTTGACAAGTTGGGTGGTAGGTTCGTCTCAGAGTTTGGCATGGAAGCATTCCCGAGCGTGAAGACGATCGATGCCTACCTCCCCCTGGGCAAGGATGACCCAGACCGTTACCCGCAGTCCTCGACCGTCGACTTCCACAACAAGGCTGACGGACACGAACGCCGTATTGCCCTATATCTAGTCGAGAACTTCCGCTACGCGCCCGATCCGCTGGAGCACTTTGTCTACTGCACGCAGTTGATGCAGGCTGAGTGCCTGGCGTCGGCCTACCGTCTCTGGAAGCGAGAGTGGCGAGGTCCGGGCAAGGAATACTGCGCGGGTGCCCTGGTTTGGCAAATTAATGACTGCTGGCCCGTCACGTCGTGGGCCATCTGCGACTATTACCTACGGCCCAAGCACGCATACTTCACCGTCAAGCGTGAGATGGCCCCCATGTCTATTGGCATCACTCGCCGCGAACACAAGCACCCAAAGAACAAGTACACACGAGTTCACATCGACACAAAGGTCCAAATCGAGATTTGGGGGAGCAACCTCATGCTCGAGGACGTGACGGCAGACTGCATCGTGAAGGCATGGGATGTTGAGACGGGCCGTGAGACATACTCGGAGACTGTTGCCCCTGGCATCTTCCTGCCAGAAAACCGCTCCACGGAGATTGCATCATTCGAGGTGCCCGTCGAGACTCCCAAGGCTGGCCTCGAGGCCCGTACGGTGGTGGCGGCATACCTGCACCGGGACGGGAAGCAGATTGCCCGCTACGTCAACTGGCCCGAGCCGCTCAAGTACTTGCACCTGCCAAAGCCTGAGAACCTGCGAGCCGAGTTGACGGACGATCTCAGCGCCGTTGAAGTCAGCGCTGAGGTACCGGTCAAGGGTGTTTCGATTGAATGCGAAGACGATGAGGTCAGGTTCGAGGACAACCTCATTGACATTGTGCCTGGAGAGGTCGTCCGCGTGGCTGTCAGAGGGGCAAAGAAGGAAACCGTCATTACAACACAGTACCTAGGAATGCTCAACAAGGCGCCGTCCAAGTCGTAAAAGGAAGGTTGTATCTACTGTTGCAACTGCAGATAGAGCCCAATAAGAAATTCTATCTCTGGCCATCAAGGTGCCATGAATGTTTACTTCCTAGACCTCGATCGGCGAGTAAAGAAGCTTGTATAGGCCTCGTGGTGCCTCGTGGTCCATCTGTATGGCAGTGAGCAACTGGGTCCAGGCTATCATACGATGGGAAATGGCGTCTGGGTGTTCAAGCGAGCAACTTGACGGGCTGTGTATTGGTCAGATCGTGACTTGGCGGCAGTAACGAGCAGCAAAGGAGCATCGCCGCAGATTCAAGGAAGAATCTTGGCGGGAGTAGACAGTTCAGGAAGGAGGTCGATGCATTTGTAGCTGCCGACCGTTGCAGGACCTTTTGAATGTCCCAGGATAGTTGCATCGATCCCCCCATGCGTCTGCAATATTACAGGCTCGGGACACACAACAGAACGGACGAATGGCACGCTGCGGTTGAAGGTGGGAGAAGGGGTCGAGGGTCCGATCGATGGTTACGCCACCTCTAGCCCGTCTGACGAGACTAGAAAGCTTGGGATCGACAATGACTGCTCGGTTTCTGTGCAAATGCTGCAGCCTTTTCTTGAGAAGCCACAGGCAGTAGCTAGCGCTGCTATGTAACGAACGCGGCCTATAATACCGGCCCTTGTCTCAATTGACTCTGCCAAGAATCCTCAGCGCCGGGAATACGATGATAAGGCATTCTACTGGGGCCAGTTGAGAGCAATATTCGATGCCAAAAAAATACAAACACAATAGAAAAATGGAAGAGGCTCGTTTACTGGGCATGGGCCGACTAGAGTGCTCGGGTTCCTGTCTTTGTTTGCGTGCAGACAGAATCTGCCCATCCCAAAGGCACCGTGGTTGCAATCCAGCCTATACTCGCGCGGACTTCAACTCGGGAAGCAACAAATCGCCCAATCATCGGCCGTGAGGCTTGGTGAGGTATTTTGAATAGTCGCTGTTCCTGCATGCTTCCCGATGCAGCAGCTACAAAAGCACCTCGCCTGCTCGCAGAGGTGGTGCCGCTGGGAACGGCCGTGTCCATACGCCGCCGGGTGCGTATGGGAGGAGGAGTTTCCAAGGGGTCCCTCGACTCTCTCCAGCGTCTCGTCATGGGTTGGGGCGATAAGGTGATGGCAGGGGTCTCCCACGACATGTGCATTGAGCCATCTGCCCCGGAATCCGAGTGGCCCCGACCAAGGGTCAGATGGCAGTCATGGCGAGAGAATCCCGGCCCTAAAAGTTGATGGATACAGACTATACTCTTAGATCAAGGACGGAGAGTTTACTGATCCTGGTTGCGGGAGTCAACTTACACGGCCTGGGGGCGGAGGCACATGCATCGACAAGGATCATCGATGTCTTGGCTGTGCGGGGGTCACGTCCTACGACAGCCTCGAGCAATGCACGAAATCAGCGCAAGAGACACACACAGTGCTGCCTTTTTTATAGAGAATCCCAAGTTGTAGAGTAGGTAGTGGCCCAAAACCCGCCACGAGGATACCAGCCAGCCATGCTGTTGTAGAGCCCAGACATTTCCAGAGCCTCCATCACCCGCCGAACAGATGGCCCCCCCCCCCCAGCTATACTACGCCGGCTGGGCACATGGAAAGCCATTTCCCGAGCTGCCAATCTAGGTAGGTGGTGGTTATCTGGACAAGCTAGGGAACAAGCTCGGCGTACATGCGGGACTACGACATGGATGGCAGAGTTGCAGCGCCTATTTGGCCCATGCTTGAAGCCTGCCTTGGTTGTAGATCATCGCATCCTGCAGCTATTCACCCGTCTTAAGGTCAGTAGCTAGTTGGCCTTAAGTCCGGACCGGGAGCAAAGCAAGGCAACCAAGTGATTCCAGATGTCTTTGCGAGTCTGCACAGCATCCAGGGATGATCAAAGTGCTGCATGCTGTCAATGGGAATGGAAGAACTCGCACAACTTACGGAACTCGATTGTGCCTAGTTCCAATCTGAATTACCTTCTTGCCATCAAGCCTATACTCATTCAAAATATGCGAGTTAGCTCTATTCCAGCCTATGTTCTGCTCGGCTACGAGGCTGCCTACACCATAAATACATTGTGTCTCCCTCTCCCGGTGCCTCCATCCCGATGAGGAAGCTCGCATCGGCATCCACCCCGATTAGCACCAACATTAGTTGAGCCATGCCGGGATTCTATCACGCGGCTTCTATGGAAGTGGTGGGGCTTGAGCAGATCCCACCCACCACAGCCGTACTATTCGGCATTGCGAACGGCCAAGGGACAGTCACGCCAGAGCGGGTTACCTGGCTATGCGCAGACGGCCCAAAAGGTCTTGAAGGGAAATAGAGTGTATCGATAGTCCCATCGGGGCTAAAGTTAAAAGCAACCCCTGAATGAAGCTATTATTGAACAGGCCTTTATACGCCCACATCCAGAATGCCCTCTGCCTGACTTCATTTCAAAATCGCTGTACTCGATGGAGTTTCTTACTGCAATGCTCTTCAGGTGGAGCAACACATTAGACAGCCTACTCGTTCCTCGAGTTGATGGATGCCCCTGTGTGTAAATCCTTGCATGGGATGCAATGGCTGCATAGTCCCATACATTCCGCTGAAGGGTTTCTCATCAGGTTCCTAGCCGAGGCGCATGTACGAGCACAGCCCGGAGAACTTTTGTGTTTCATGGCTCCTCAAGCCCAGCACTTGACCGGCAGCGTGTATCGCGCCATGATGGGCGCCTTCCGTTTTCTGATGTGTCCGTCCGATGCAGTATCATGAGTATGGAACTCATGGACCTGAACAGGAAGCTGACGAGATTTCCTTGCTGCCCGTGGACCAATGGACGGGACTAGGTCGAGTTTCACGTCATCAACATGGCCGATAGACTAAGAAACCAGACCTGTGGCCTCATCTTGGTATGTGTTGGCAAGGAGTCAAGGACGACAACTGTATATAAAGTCAGACTCGTCCGCAGATAGAGCCACCACAACCACCACTGCTCCCCATCGCCTCCAGCACATCCCAAGTCTCCAATTCGTTTGCAATCATTCACCATGGTCAACTTCAAGAACCTTGCCATCGCTGCCTCGACCTTCTTCGGGCTTGCGTTGGCGGCCCCCATCGTTGAGTCTCAGGGCGAGATCGTCCCGGACAGCTACATCATCACTCTGAAGCCAGAGGTCGAGGTCACGGCGAGCGTCAACTGGATCACTGACATCCACAGGCGCAGCCTTGGAAAGCGAGACACCAAGGGTGTTGAGATCACGTACGATGGCGCCGAGGGCCTCCACGGCTACGCCGGCACCTTTGACCAGGGCACCGTCGAGGAGCTGAAGAAGAGCCCCGATGTAGGCAACCGACGTTCAAGAGTTCATCTACTGCATTGTCAATGCTAACCATAAGGTACCTGTAGGTCGTGGCCATTGAGCAGAACCGCATCTGGACGGTTGACTTTGAGCCCACCGTCGAGTTGTCCGTCGAGAAGAGGGCTCCCGCAAGCCAGTCCGGTGCGCCATGGGGTCTTGGAACCGTCTCCCACCGCACCAAGGGTTCGACCACCTACCTGTACGACAACAGCGCTGGTGCCAACACGTACGCCTACGTCGTCGACACGGGCATCCGGGACACCCACACCGAGTTCGAGGGCCGGGCCACCCGCGCCTGGAGCTACTGGAGCAACGACAACGCCGACACGTTCGGCCACGGCACCCACGTCGCCGGAACCATTGCCGGAAAGACGTACGGCGTTGCCAAGAAGGCCAACGTCCTGGCCGTCAAGGTCTTCCAGGGCAGACAGTCGACCACGGCCATCATCCTCGACGGATACAACTGGGCCATCAACGACATCATCGCCAAGGGCCGCACCGCCAGCTCCGTCATCAACTTGTCTCTCGGCGGCGGCGTCTCCACCACCTTCAACGATCTCGTCGCAAAGGCCAGCTCCCAGGGCGTCATCTCCGTCGTTGCGGCCGGCAACGAGGCCACCAGCGCCTCCACCAAGTCCCCCGCCTCTGCTCCCAGCGCCATCACTGTCGGTGCCATCGACAGCGCCTGGGCCATCGCCTCCTACTCCAACTACGGCCCCATCCTCGACGTCTTCGCCCCGGGGTCCGCCGTTCTCTCTGCCCTGCACACCAGTGACACCGCGTCTGGCTCCAACAGCGGCACCTCCATGGCCTCCCCTCACGTCGCCGGCCTCGTCCTCTACGCCAACTCCGTCTACGGTATCACCGGTGTCACTGCCGTCACCAACTGGGTCATCGACAGCTCTACCAAGAACGCTGTCACCGGCAACCTTCGCAGCTCCCCCAACCGCATTGCCAACAACAACAATGCCCAGCAGTAAGCGGCCTCTGTAGATTCAGCCATCCTCGCATCATCGATGGGAGAATTCATGTGAACCGAGGGCAAGTGGAGGCTTCAGGTGGAGGGTCATCAGCAGAGTTTCGAGGAATCTTGAGTACATGTTTACTATTGGACTAGAAGATTTTCAATATGAGAAACGTCATGCTATTCAAGGAGACAAAAGTGAGCTTGAAGAACCGCCGAGGTTATAAGTGTATCTGTGCATTTATGAGAAAGGAGTTATCAGATGCCAGACGCTCAGATACCTCCAAGACGTCCGAAACTGAGGGCGTCTCAAAACTGCATGAAACCTCATCTGTGGCTGAGATCTCTTTCCTAGTTGTGCATTCATGCCAACAATAACTCGGCTCAGGTAGCACTAGAGTGTGCATTTAATTAATACCTTCTCCCTTTCGTGCGTAGGAGGATCATCAGCATGCCGGTTTGATAGGACGTCGTTCGTTCAACCAAACCAGGGTACAAGACAACGGATGAATAGCACTATGTGAATGGAGGTAGCATTCATTACTAGCTGTATTTAGGATACCCATCAAACAAAGACACATTCGCACGCACACAGAGTCGAGTAGTAGCCGATATTCAGACGTGTTTTCTCTTTCGATTTGCCAGAAAGCCCAAAGAGGGGATATTAATTGAATCTCGCCGACCCAGAACGCCCACCTACCTTTGACAAGCCTAGTCCATCAAGCCTGCAAGCTTGAGCAGCTTAGAGGATGCCAGCCCGGGCAACTTCGCCACCACCCTCTTGCACAAGCTCCTCCACTCCGCGCCTTGCCCGGCCCAGACCACCCTCGCCCACGCCCATACGGCGGGCGACGTATCGCTGGGCAACCACGCCGACGGAGAGGTTCAGCAAGTCCTCGAGCCACTCGGCCACCCACTCACGGGGGTCGACGCCGCCACCCTCGATGATATCTCTAATATCCTCGGGGAGAAGAACTTCGGGAACAGCCTGGGACTCGACAGATCGAGGAGTCAATGGTGTGGGAGCCTCGAGCCAGTGGACCCAGCGGGCAGGCACAGACTGGCTGATGGCGGAGAACTCAATATCGTGCACGGGGTCGAGGAGGAAGATGGCGAAGCAAACGTGCTCGTTGGCATCGAGCTGGTTTTGTTCATCGGAAGACTCCTTCTCCTTCTCTGCAGAAGCAGTGCGGGCAAAGAGGGTCTTGTCATCATCCATGATGATGGCCTGCACGGAGAGAAAGATATCCGACGTCCTCACAGGGTTGGTCTCGCTCAATTCCTCGGAGGCACGAACCCTAGCCTCCTCAATACCGCCGCTGGAGGCAAAATACTCTTCGGAGTAGCCCTCGGCGCCGGCGCGGCAGAGCTTGGTGCCTTCTGCAAGGCCCTTGATCAGGCCAAGCTCACGAGGCGAGTCCGCCTGCCTCCACCAGGGGCCATCGCGCCATCCGGCGGTACTGTCATTGTTTCGTCGCGAGCTGCTCTCTTGGCCACGCTGCACGACCAGAAGGTCACCTCCCTCGACCTGGTTCATGACTTGGGCAAAGACGGCGTGGATGAGAGGATCGAGAGAAGGATAGCCAACAAAATCATGGGTAATGTGAATCAGCAGGCGTTCGTGGGAGCTGATCGGAGGCGCGAGGGTGTGGAGGATGTTGGTAAAGGTCGGCAGGGCGCGGTGGCGGAGCTCATCTCCTGGAGGTATCATTAGCATCGGTTCCATTAACATTTGCGAATCCGAGGTAGCACACACCGTACGTTCGCAGGGTGTTGACGTCGATTCCTCCAAGGCCCTTGACCTGCTCGGCCCATTTCTTGGCCTCATCAGTCTGCTGGATCTGGGAAACGGCTGCTTCGGCCTGCTTCATAGCAGCGCTGGCCGAAGACAGCAAGCCACCCCACCAGCCGCCACCAGCAGATTGGGCAGACTGCTCTTGCACCACCTCGGGGACGATGACAGGTGCCTTCTTTTCGGACTCGGGCAGATCGGAGCTGGTCGCGCTGGGCGTCAGGGCAGTCCGCTGGCTGCGGGCGCTGTCGGTGGACTTGCGGTTCGCGTGAATAGCATCACTGGCAGGGGGGGTCGCCGTCGACTTGCGGGCGGCGGTCTCCTTGATCCGGGGTGTGTGTGGTCGCGAAGGCTGCTCCGAAGCCAGCTCAGACTCCAGGTCGGCGAGAATGTCCTTGTCAATGGCCTTGGAGGCTGCAGTGCCCTTGGACTTGAGGTTGGATGACTTCTTGGGCTTAGTGTCGCCGCCGATGCCCGAGAACAGCTCGTCGAGGTTGTCGTCGGCGTCGGCAGCTGTGGGCTTCTTGGATGCCATGATTCGTAGCCTCAGTGGGATCAAAAAAAGGGGAGGTCAGCTGTCACAGAGTGCCGCAATCGCTGCGAAGGCGGCAATGCAGATGGTAGGATGTTCAGTCGGTGACGTAACACGGCGGGCCGTGTTAGGAGGCAGTTGGTTGACAAGTGAAGGTTATCGGGCGTGGAGACGGCGAGCTCAGCATTGATCTGGTCGGGGAGCTTGTCACAAGATGGGGCGGCACCTGAGTGGTCGCTGCAGGGGAGGGGCCAGTTGGACCACCCGCAGACCAGGTCCGGTGCAGCGGCAAAGAGGTTACCTTGCACAGTGTAGAATTAGAGCATTTTCAAGATAAAAGCAACCCAGGTCACGAAAAAAAAACTTTTGCAGATCTCTTGTAGGGCATCAGAGGGGTGCTCATTTGGACAATCAAGACATTCCGCTGGGTTGGCTCATGTCTAAGATGGATTGGTAAGGCACGCAGTTGTATAAGTTGAACTGCCGTTGTGTTGGTGCGTCTGTGATTCCAGGACGACCAGGAGGCTGTTAGTGAGCCAAACATAGGTCGCAAACACAGTCTCAATGTGACGGCACAGTATCTCCAACACCGGGCCTAACCAAAGGAGCAAGACGATGCCCAGAAGCCGAGATGCACCCTTCGGCTCGCTCAGTGCCCAGCGACGGGAGGCTCACGATGCTCTGAAGAACAACGCCGGCGCCAGTCCCGGAGTGACCTAGCGCCGTATGTTCCCGCGACGGCATCGCTGATTGGGCAGTCGTGGCCGGCGGAGGAACCCCGGAGGAGGGCTCCTGGCCGGGGTAGGCACAAGCGACACGACGAGTAAGAGGGCGCGCAGCAGCGGTACGTACCTAGGTACGTACCTGCGGGCCAGCTAACACAATGGGAAGTGACCCATTAGCACCAATGCGTTACAGCAGACGCAGGCCTTGGCTTATTCGGACCACGACACCTAGAGAAAATCAGCGGCGGCCAGCATCAACAGCCATCCCGCGGCGCCTCATCGCACGCTCTTATTAATTCCATTTCACGTTTGCATCCATCGCTGCATCCATCGCCAGTTGCTGGTCCTTCCTGCACCGCGGCAACTCACATTGTGCCCTGTGCTGGTGCTGTTGCTGCTGGCGTCTCGCCTCCTGTTGTTCAGGTTCCCAGTCGTCTTTCAAAATTCTTTCGCTGCCCTGGCTCTCTCACTCACTTCAACACGCTCGCCCCCCCATTTCATGCGCCGCCAGCATCCCCATCCCCCTCTCATTGCCGCTGCCATCCCCATCTGTCCTCTCATGATCACTGTCTGATCCCTCCTCCGCTTGTCTGCTTTTTCTGCGCATGACGCTGGACGCGGGCCCGGCCGGCCGTTACACGTTCCTTGCTGTACATCAGAGCCAGCAAGTCTCGGCTGACCATGGATCGAACGCGCCGTATCAACTTTCGCCGCCGCACCTCGGGTGCTTCTGCATCTCCTATATCCCCCTCAGATCCCTCCTTTGACATCAATCCGTCAACCAGCCCCGTGGTGCATCACGCGCAAACTAACACCACGCCGCAGTCGGCTCATACCGGCCGCCGCGCGAGCAAGCCGCTTCACGCCCATCCCTTCACCTTCTCACCTCCAACTAACAAAGGTGGCCTGAAGAAGCGCCCCTCTGCCATGGACAACTCATCCGCAGTGGATGACGAGGAAAACGGTCCCAAGAAGGGTGGCCACAGTCTCAGAAAGCGCGCTCGCGTGGATTACACGTTTGAGCACATTGAAGACGAAGGCCAAACAACCAACCCCGGCTCATCCACCCGGGGACGGAAACGCCGCTCTGAGACCAACTACGAGATTGAGGACTTCTGGAACTCAGACTCTCGTAAGCGGAGAGGTGCCTCAATGGGTGCCGACACCACCCCATCGGGCCGCCGGAGGAACCCGTCACGCAAGTCAAGCGAGCTCAAGGCCTACCATGAGGCAATTGAAGATGACGATAACGACGTCCAAGACACCATTGAAGTCGGCGTCTCTTATTCAGACGTCGATGAATCTGGCTCCCGAGCACACAGCTGGTCTAACCCATCATCACCCCGCTCTGACAAGGCGCCTCCACAGAGAGAAAATCGGACCTCGTCTCCGAGCAGCTATCGCAAACCCCAATCCATTGACGACAGCAAAGAGCTTGTCGGGAGTCCCAAAGAAATTTCTGAGAAAACCGCTGCTGCAGATTCTGCCTCTCAGCCTGCAGATTCTCTACAAGACCAGCCCACTAAATCGGACCCAGTGAAACAAGGTTCAGAGCGTCCCAGGACCCCTCTATCTGCAGAAGCTCCTCCCCCTGCGGAGAAGCCGTCTGCTGAGCCTCTTCCAGCCCCAGCAGAGAGTCAGGTCAATGGCGATAGCAAAACGGAGTCCCAAAAACCCGCCCCGGAAGAGACAAAGGAACCTGCTACTGAGGTTTCTGAGCCCGCTGGGGCGGTGAAGGAGGAGATTAAGGAGTTGCCTGCGGACGACGCACAAAAAGAGCCTTCACAAGACGAAGGAGACAAGATGGACATCGATCCAGCGGATGATCAGGACCAGGATACGGAAATGACTGTTCCGGAGACTCTATCCGAAGAAGCTAGGGCTACAAAAGAAGAAGTCGTTGAGGCGAACAGTGATAAGCCAGAACCTGATACGAAAGTACCTAAGAAGTCTATGGACGACAGCAAGCTTAGGGAGCTCCAAGAACCCTCTGGGAACAAGGACGCGGAAGAGTCCTCGAAAGCCGCAGATCCCCAGCCGATTGATGAGCCGCAGGATCGGGAGCCTGGGGAATCACAAAACGTCGAAGCGCCTCAAGAGGCTGCAGAACCCGTGCGGCCCGACGATGACGACAAGAACCTTGAGCGGCCAACAGAAACTGCGGAGATGGAAACTGCGGTGACCAAAGCTGTTGAAGAGGCCAAAGAGGCAAGGGAGGCTGCTCCTGAAAAGCCAACTGCCGAAATTACAAAAAGCGCTCTGGAAAAGGCAGATTCACCCACAGCCCCTCCATTGGCTGCGGACAAAGACCCCGAAGGCGAAGTCGTTCAAGCCGAAACCAACAAAGAGCCCGCCGAAGCATCGGTGGAGGACAGCAAGGGTGAACTGAACAGTGAACCAAAAGACGACCCCTCAACCGATTCACCAGCGCCCGCTGCTGATATTGAACCGTCAACAGAAGAGCTCGAGGTGGCATCCACGCAAGAAGAGCCGACTGACGATCCTGAGCCTACCGAAAAGAAGGTCGTTACACCCACACTCTTGTCTGAGACAGACACCGAGTCACCTGCCAAACCAGAGCTCAAGTCGAGCCCCCAAAAGATGCCTGCGCCTCGGGCAATAATTTCACGGCCACAGCCTACGCCTGTAGGTCGTTGGGCCAGCCTTACCCCCTACGTCGATGGAGAGTACATATCATATCCAGAGAAGAAGGGGCGCTCCGACGACGATGCAGCTACTGACGAGCCCACGCCCGACGGGAAGGACACTGATCGTGACGGAATGGATATGGAACCGATGGTCGAGGATAACGACGATAATGCCGACACGGCGGCGCCAGATGCGCCAACGCCGGCAGTCAACACGCCCACTCGAGGATCGCCAGTCCCAGATTCAACCGACCCTACGGCTTTCAACTCGCCCGCGCCCGTAGGCGATGATGCAGATGACGCGGACATCAGTGAATCGCAGGAGCCGCCCGAAAAGCGAAGGTACTTCAGGTATCGTAAGCTTCGGGACCCTGAAGAATACATCTCAGCGCTTGAGAACTGTGAAGATATGACTACGAATGACCTGTACGAGATTCTTGAAGCCGTCAATGTCTCTCTTGTGCAGTGGCAACAGGAATGGACTGGGCTAGGCAAGATTGTTGATGACTACGAGAATGCATCGCGACGAAGGGCAGCTGATCTCAAGTACGAAAACCGCACTCGAAATCTCCACCAGCACGGTGTCAACTACGAGGAGCCCGATTTCGGAGTGAAGGGATACAAGTCGCGTGAGAAGGAGGGCATGACGGAGACGAGGTACCTCCAGGCCCAAGACCGCATCATGGCAGCTGCCTATGGCTTCGAATACGATCCTCATCCGTCCAAGATTGGCAAGCAAAACCCGGAAACGCAACAGATTGGCATCATGACGCGTGGTAGGTCATTGCGGAACCAGCCGAGGCAGACTGCCAAAGCAACCGAGACAGAGGAAGTCACGGGCAAGAGACAGCGAAAGCCAGTTCAACTCTTTGACCCAGCGGTGCAGGACGTCAGCCGAAGCTCGACGCCGGTTCCCACACGTGGCCGCCGGAAGAGGAATGGCAACGGCGATGGCGACGATAACATGCTACAGCCCACTGCCAGCTTCAACTCCGAAATGGGCTCTGACGGTGAATCGGCACCTAAGACCCGGCGCCGACGCGGACCCCGTGGCAAGAACGCGGTGCCTAGCATCATTGAAGACCTACTGCCGGAAGATGGGGACGACTCCGCCGCACAGGAAGAGGTCCCCAAGTCCACGCGAAGAGGGCGCGGGCGGCCAGCAGTCAGATACGAAGAGGCTGATCCTAACGAGTTTATCGACGACGAGCCCGAGCTGAAGCAACCCCGACGGACGCACATGCTCACTCTCAAGATCCCCAGGAGCAAGAATTTGAGCGAGCCGCCATCCTCGGCTATTACCGATAATGGGGATTCCCGCCCCTCGACAGCGGATTCTGACTCGACCTCGCACACAGCCGAGTCTTCTTACTCGTTCCGACCCAAACGCCAGAAGCGCTTCCGCGACGATGCTGATGAGAACGGGGATGCTTCGCAACAGCCCCCTAAGAAGAGAGGCAAGCGAACAAGCGGTATTCCCCAGGCTACCGACCGTCCCATTCCCTCCAGCAGCCAGCAGGTAGTTGAGCCATCGCAAACCCCCAGCAGCCGTAAAATCCAGAAAATCAAGGTTGTACGATCCGTCCCTGAACCCCGAAACAACGGCACCGCCGACGAAGGCGAGGAGCCTGCCAAGGATTACAAGTCGATGACCAAATCCGAGAAGATGTCGGCCTCCATGAAGAGTAAGTTGAACGCGGATATACCTTTCACAGACCTTGCATCTAATAACGTTGCTGCAGATCGTTGGGCGAATGGAAACATGGCCGGCGCCGTCGAGAAGCGCAAGGCAACGCTGGCGGCCAAGAAAGCTGCTCAGGCCGCGGCCGAGCAGAAGCTGGGCATCATTGCTCCCAAGCCCAAGTCGAAGGCCGCAGCCAAAAAGGAGGCTGCTCTGCAGATGCAACAGCAGCAACAACACCCTCAGCATCCGCAGCCGCTGCCTCGACAGCCTCAACACCAGCCGCCACCTCACCCGCATCATCAGCATCATCATCCTCATCAACATCCGCACCATCAACAGCACCTACTGCCACAGCAGATGCACCAGCATCCCCAGCATCCCCAGCACCCGCAGCATCCGCCACACCCGGGCGCGGGCCACCCCGGCTACGTCCACGGAATGCCCGGCATGGGCTATCCATACCCGCCGCCCATGTAAAAGGCAGGTCCCGCGCTCATACGTCGCCAGAAGGCGCCATCGATACCATCCAAGATGGCATCATTCATTGCTCTAATGCCCGAGAAACAACGCAAGCCACATGTTCCCGGGGACATTCCTCCGCAGCGATTTCGTATTTCCTATTGTACTATTCACCAAAGCAAGGAGGACCGGGATGCAGGGGTGCTGCAAAAATGGCAGCCATCTCCCGCCGTCAGGGGCAGTACATACCACCGCTCTGTGTGACTAATGGATAGGTGATCCAGAGAGGTTTTGGATGTTGCACGTACCTGTATATTAGATCGTCCCCTTTGTCCTTCTTTTTTTTCCTAAATTGGTCTTGACCGCGTCCTTTGTCCTTGCATATCATTGGTGGAGCAGGGGTGGCTGGTCTAAGTGTTGGGGTTTTTTCCGCTGAGCGCTTCCGATCGGATGGCTGTGCGAAGTGGTGCCTCGAAGCAAGCGCAAAAGCCTTTGATAAGTTAACCTGCATATACGTCTATTCATTCTGAGTTTGAAATTTATTCCCCCATTAGTGATACGAAGTGAAGTTAGTGGCTGGGGTTATGTAGCTCCAGATGAAAGTATTGCCAAATAGCGGGACGAGTGAAGTAGAAGTCACTCTGCAGCCAACTGATCTCAGATATCCTTATAAACTCGCCCGAGGGATCAAGAAAAAGCCGGTACTACCAGGAGTCAATAAAACCAAGTTCTTCCCAGCTACATCAGTTCCATCCATATTCCGACCAAATTGCCTAATTCGGCTGTTTTATAATGGCACATAGGGTAGGCCGTCATTAGTAGAGATGAGTCCCCGTTGTCGAGTCTTTTCCTAATCGGGCCAAACTAACGCACCAAAGACCGCAGAGGCGTCCACATGCAGTTTCTCAACTGAACAGAATCACGCAGACAGCCTGTGATTGGCTTCGGCCAATTGAGATGGGCACGAGAATAACAATGTCAGGTCGGAATCGCAAATCGACATTCACTGGAAGCTTTTGCGAGGAGCATCTACGGCGACAGAAGCCACGATGAGGGAGAGCGAGAGAGCCAAGCACTTGAAGTGATTTTGTTTTGTCCTTGATGTGATGCCTGGTATGTGAATCATCCTTACACGCCGCAACCGAAATGCAGAGCCTGCCAATCCAGCGACTAACTTCCCATTCCGCCAAAATCCCCGTTTTTATAAGGAAGAAGGGGCCTTCGCGCTCTATTTCATCGCATCGGGACAGAACAACGCCTTTTGTCTTTCCTTCCCCAGAGCACCTTACATGACGACGCCAGAGTTGCTGGCAATACGCTGCGAGACGACGAGTTAGACAAACGGACACACCCCGGAGAAAAAGGGAGGGGTGGACTTACGGGCCACAGCTCAGCAGCCTCCTTGCCGACGGGGCCAGTGATGGCGGAGCCCTTCATCTCACCCTTGGGGTTGACGATGACACCGGCGTTGTCCTCGAAGTAAAGGAAGACACCGTCGAAGCGCTTCCAGGGCTTGGATTGCCGGACAATGACGGCAGTGTGCACCTTCTTTCGAAGCTCGGGCTTACCCTTCTTGACGGTGGCGACGACCATGTCGCCGACACCGCCGGCGGGAAGGCGGTTCAGGCGGGCACCGATACCCTTGACGGCGATGATGTAGAGGTTACGGGCGCCCGAGTTGTCGGCGCAGTTCATGACGGCACCGCTGTGGCAGGAGTGTTAGCGTCGCCTCGGGGTTGGGAGGAGCCCTAGAAGCTCATGACTGGCGTCGGGTGCAGTGCAACGTACACAGGGAGACCGAGGGTCATCTTAAGCTTGCCACCAGGGGCACCACGACTATTCACATCAATGTCAGTATTCCGCTGGCCAGCATGATTGTATAATCAAGCCCCCAAGAGCCCTGGGGAGGTCTGCTGCCATATTCCGCGATTTTGTGTGTCGGAGGACGATGGCCCATGGAGCCGTAATCGAGAGGGACGGAAGAGTCGTCGAAGGAATTGCGAAGAAATTTAGGTACGTCTCGAAAACGCATTTCCCAAGAAGCCATTGTCGCAGTGCAGCCGAAGGTTGGTTTTTCGCTGTATTGCAGCGATGCTGGAATTTTTGGTCGTCGTGTGCGTTGTTGTGTGGTCGCCCAGTCCGTCCTCCTTCTCACTCCCCTCCTCCTCCCCCCCGCCAAAAATCGATGCGAGGCAGATTGATGGGGGTGTGCGTCGACGTCGTCTGGATCGCGCGGGACCTCGCTTCGTGGAATATGGCATGGACCTCGCAGAGCAGATGAGGGTGATCGAGGTAGACTTACGAGAGCTTGGCCATTGTGTCGGGTTGTGTGTGGCGTTACTTCGTGAAGATATCGTGCCGAGTCTCGAGATGCCTGGACCAAGAGCTTTTCAGGCGAGCAGAAATGATTGATTTTTGTGATTCGGGTAGGGTTTTGCGAATTAGCTGGATTCTGCTGGGCGCCCCACTTTAGGCTCACCGCCTACCTCAACGAGCCGGAGGCGAGCAAAGGACCCACATATTGAGGGCTCCGCGATTGCAGGCCACACTTTGACTCTTTTGGAGGGAGGGAGGGAAGTGGCTTGAAGGGACGTAGCCAAATGGTTAAGGTGAGCTGGGCAAAGTGATTTGCACCAGCGGCGCCTGGGGTACAATGAACGATGACTGCCCATCATCAACCAACATACTCTCAACCAACAGAGTGTGTTGCTGCACAAAATCGAGATACCTGAGGATTGGTCAATCATTTCCCGGCTGAGTGGGTTATGCCTTCTTGGTTCTTGTGCAGACACCTCTGATGCTTGAGTGGTGCCTCCGCTTGCATTACTTGGAAGGCAGTTGTCTGTTCTGGTAATGGTGATATATGGGGTAGCCGTCCTACACTCCGTATTGGGGCTGCTTGGGTATGACTGAGATATGTGTGGAGGCGGTTGAGTTGCTTTGTGTGAAACCCACGTCTTTCTTTCGTTCTAATGAGCATTTCATTCTATCCGCGTGTGCTGCACTCGTGCACACCATCCACCTCCATGCTTGACGCCCAAACGCGGTAGCTTTGTCAGAGGATACTGATGAAAACATGAATAGACATGAGCAATGATTGCTCCTAGTCCCATTGGCCAGCCCTCCATCTCAGACCCGACTTACCTCCTGTCATGTACTCCCTAGGGAGCATTGCACTGCTCCACCGCGCATTCAGTGGCTAATACAGACAGGGATGGCCACAGCGACCCTCGGTTCTTCCACTTCCTGACAAACCCCTAGGCTTCTTTGACTCGGCCCCGGGCGCTTTACACCGGACGGCCCGTACCCCACCATCGGCCCCCGGCCGGCAGACCTCGGTTGCGTGCCGTCTTTGTCCTCCCCCCTCCCCCCGCAAGCCACCCACCACCACCACCTGGGGAGCTGCGCTCACATGCGCACCTCTCCAGCTCCCTCACCCTCGCCCTGACCCATGCCGCCCTCAATCCAGGCCATTGGGCGGCCGATCTGTCAGTGTAATCTCATTAAAGCGGTATTAGGTAGTGCCCACGCGCCGCCTCCATGGGCCAGCCGCAGCTTCTCTAGACTCGCCCGCCCATCGTCGCCTCCCACCACAATCGTCATCATGGCCGGCTCCAACCAGATCCGCTACTCTTCGTCCGCGTCGTCCGAAAGGGCCAAGCGCGAGCTCGCAGAACCGCGACCCAGCTCGTCGGTCGTGCTGCTGTCGCCCCAGAATGAAGTCCTCCTGCTGCACCGCGTCCAGACGTCCTCGTCCTTTGCGTCGGCTCATGTCTTCCCCGGAGGCAACCTGGATCCGTTCCACGACGGCGAGATTCCAGCGCCGGGCTCGCCGGGGCGCCATGTTGACGGACCGGCCTACCGGCTAGGAGCCATTCGAGAGACGTTTGAGGAGACAGGCATTCTGCTGGCCAAGAAGGACGGCGAGCTGGTCAATCTGTCGACAGAGGAGAGGGAAGCGGCACGAAAAAGGGTGCATGGCAACGAGGTCAAGTTCATGGACTTTCTAAACTCCATCGGTGCTGAACCAGACGTCGGTCCGTACCGACCCCCTCGTAAACCCGGTGTCGGCGCCGTTGCTAACGCAGTATCAACAGGTGCTCTGCATCCCTTCACCAGGTGGATCACGCCCGCATTAAACATCAAGCGCTTCACCACCCAGATGTACGTCTACATGCTCCCGCTGTCGCGCGGCCACATGCCCTCGTCGATGCTCATCCCCACGCCCGACGGCGGCGTCGAGCACACGGCCGCCGACTTCGCCCCCATCCAGTCGTTCCTCTCCCGCGTGCCGTCCAGCTCGCCCGACCCCATCATCATGTTCCCGCCCCAGTACTTCCTCCTCTCCCTCATCGCCAAGACCTTCGCCGGCCCCTCCGGCAGCATCGAGGAAGGCCCCCTGCAGGCCTCGGTGCAGCGCAGGCGCCTCGTCAAGTTCCTGAGGCGCGTGCCCACCGCCGAGACGGACAAGGGAAAGCAGCACCCCACCGCGTCCATCCGTTGGGCGGACAAGGTCATGAGCCCTCAGACGCTATTCCTCAGGAAGAGCGACGGCAAGGTCATCTTATCGCTCGAAAAGGCTGGACCGGAGTTGAGGGGGACCGAGAGGGGCGGCGACTGGGAAAGGGTCGTACTGGTGAATTTCGGCAAGGGAGGGCCGACTGATGTGGAGATTCGACGGAGAGAGGACGTTCTCCAGGAGCAGAGGCAATACGACGCAGACAATGAGAAGCTGTAATCGGTCCCGTTGCACCATTGCACCCGGCGCGCTGAGGAAATCGAGGGGCAAGCACTGTTTCTTCTGACTTCCATGAGCATGCAATGGATCAGTAGAGTAGAGAGACGCACACGGCATGGTGTTGTGTAAAGCAGAGTGGAACTCGTTATTATCCTAATGGGAGAGGCCTTAACTCCACCGGGTATCATACATTTCATACCAGTTCCCAACAAATCACCACTTCGGCTGCCCTTGAGTGCTTTCCATTTCGAGTCCCTTGATATTCTGGCTCCAATCCTGCCAGTTGAACCCGTCCCCGAGCATATCAATATCCTCGCCACCCAAGTCGCCGATGGATGGGCCAGTCCCCATATCCCAGAAGTATGGGGGAGGATATTCCTCCTTGGGCAGTCCGGCCTGGGCCTGGAACTGCTGGCCGGCAAGGTTCTGTTGTTGTTGCTGCTGCATTTGTTGTTGTTGTTGCTGTTCGGGCGCCGTCTGTGGCGTCGCCGCTATGTTGGCTACTTGTGCTGGGCCTGTAAAGAAGCGGCTTTGCTTGAGCGCCATTTCATTGCTGGCGATGGGCCAGAAGGCGGTCGGGGAGAAAACCATGGCTGGGTCGACGATGTCGTCCAAGATATTGAGGGCAACGTCGCCCATGTCGACCTGGGGCGCGGCTGAAGTACCAGGCACGGCTGGTTGAACCTGCGCTTGCTGCACTGTCGGGTCTCGAGGGTTTGCGGTTGACGACACTTCGTCACCCACTGGCATGAGCGGAGGATGGGTAGTCGCCGGGCGCACCATCAGCCGCCACTGCTCTCGTATCTGCTCCATCTTGGCCTCCGCTCCCGGCACCGACCCGAACCGGGCTTGCGCAGGGTCCATCCGCTCCATAAAGTCTAGCCGACGAGCCTCATCGGGATTGTTTCGGAGACGAATAAGCTCGGTAGTCCTGTGCTTGGTCGCCCGAATAGTGAGCTTCTTCAATGGCAGCACTAGGGAAGCGTGGTTTGGCGTCTTTGCGTATTGGATCGGGCTCGACATGAAGCCGTGGAGTGCCTGCCAACCACGCTCCACCAGCGCGGTCCAGGGGCGGCGACAGCTCTCTATCAAAAAGTAGGCCATGGCATGCCAATTGGCGTACGTCTGGAATAGCCACCGATACTGCTTGCAGCGTGGGTCCGAGTTCAGGATGTAATTGTACTCGATGATTTCAATGGCTGCCACATAGACTCGTTGCCGTGCGTCCTCCGAGAGCTCACCGTCGGTGCCTGGGAACAGCAAGGGCTGATAGATGACGAGACACATCTTGGCCATGATGACTCGGGTAATCATGGCCGCCATCCAGTACAAGGGGTCCGTCTCGTCGAGAACGTGTTTCAGGAAATTGGACTCGACGTGGTGATAAATGTCAATAAGCATGCGCTCTCTCTCGCCAAGGCTTGCTTTGTCAACCGCCTCCCCTTTCGCGCACGAAGCCGATTCCCTGATGAAGCGCCGCGACGCATTGCACATTTCGAACCGGACGATGGCGACTGCGGTATCCGAGCGACCATCGCGCGGCTCCGGAAACTCGGTGTCATCGGGTCTGATATCTAGATCGTTGATGTTGCTTGGCATTTGTGTGTCGTAGCCGCTGTCCTGGATCAATAGGTCGGTGCCCAGCTCATCTGATGCGCGAAGATCCAGGAGGATCATCTGCCACCACACTCGCCGCCGCATTTCCGTCTCAAAGGGGCTGAGTCCAAAGTTTGTGCCGTCACGGTGAAGGCCCATGCCCTGGCCAAGATGGATCAAGAGGCCGCAAAGAGACCAGCAGAATCGACTGTAATCCTGCCGCCTTACAACGGTGAGGAAAATGACAAACGCCTGCAGCACTGTGAGGTCGGTGGTGTTGAGGAAATTGGCCTTCGAAAGGGCTTGCTCTACAGCAAACCGGTATTGTACCAGTAACTCATCTCTGTCGGCACCAAGGTTGGTTTCCACCTGGATACAGCATTATTAGCATCTGGGCAACTGAGCTGGACTTGTTTCAACGAGTTACCTCGTCAGATTCGAGAGAGATGATTGCTGCGTAGTAGATAGCAAAGACCAGGGCTTCTTGGCCTGGTGAAAGTTTTGACGTATCCTTCCTCGCATCCCGAAACACCAAGTCCATCGATGGGACATGGACTACTTTGAGCAAGGACTCGACGTTCTCTTGGTACACGGACCAGAGATAGGGCACATGTGAGGGAATTGGATGACATTTTTCCAGGTTCACGTCCACAGATCTATATCCAAAAATGAAACCGTGGTGATCTAGGGTGGTAGTTGTGGGGGCGCTGATTGGAGTTTGTTCGTCGTCGTAATCGGAATCTTCCTCGTCCGTCAAGCGCTGCGTTTCTTTTCGGATCGAATCAAGCTATCATTTTGTCAGCAAATCCACTCATCGCCTTGCATCCGAATAGAATAAACACCAACTTCATCATTGAGCTTGGCCCAGAAACCGCTGCTCACGTATCTGCTCTTGGACCCATGGTCATCGAGGACTAGGCGACCGAACTGCTTGTGTAATTCCTTTTTACGGGTTGGGTCTGGTTCGCTAACCGCCGACTCGCTACCCTTGGGGCTCTCCGAGGCATGGCCAAAGATGCCAGAAAGTGATGACTGCCTGACAGATGCTGTTCGGTCCAGCCCCGAGAGGTGTGCGCCTTGCGGGGCTTCGGGCGAGCTCGCCGAGGAGGGCCCTTTGCCAGCAGACTCGACCTCGATCTGGCCGCTTAGCTCCTCGACAATGCCCTCCAGCTTCCTCAAGCGCTTCATCAGCTCGAGCTCGCGCTGGCTCGAGTTCTTCGTGGGCGCATTGGGGTCCTTTGGTCGCGGCTGACGGGGCGCACGGCCGGGGGCGGGGAAGACGCAGGGAATCAGAGCACGGCGGCAGTTGGAGCACGGCATTTGCTTATCGCATCGGACCTTGCGTCGCCGGCACGTCACGCATGACCGAGGGTTCAGCGTGGGAGCCCCAGAGGCGTCCGTCATGGGGCTTGTGTGGGCATCCGGCCCAGTCGTCTGGTAGATGGTGACGTTGTTGGTTGGGTGCGATCGCTGGCCGGGGGCATCCGTTGCGGTCGGCGACGGGGCGCTCTGCTTGCCGGTATCGAGGCCCTCGGCGTCGACCATGGCGCCGAAGTCGAAGCTCATGTTCAGCGTATCGAGATAGCTGGTCATCGCTGTCAGGTGAGGCGAATGATGCGTCCGCAAGTAACAACGGCAGCAGCAGGTGAAGAGGCTCGATGGTGGCGGGCGCCCGCGGTGGAGCTGCCGTCAGTAAGGGTGGTAAGCAGAGACAGGCGCCGCGTCGGGAGTTGGCGGGACGCAGTTCGGCAGAGTCGGAGGCGACGCAAAAGCCATCGACAATGAGGACAATACGCGCAGTTGCGATGCTGCGCCTCAACTACGAAGAGTCAGAGGATCGTCCGGGAAGCCAGTGCAGCGGAGGCCGTTCCGGTTGGGGTTGCACGGACGACACGGCAACAGGTTGATGAGATTGATTAGGATTGTAGGTCGACAAACGAAAGCTGTTGGTTCAGGCGAAAGTGGGGTGGGGGAAGTTGGGGGTCTACTGAGACTCCAAGTTTGGGCGATTGCCCCTCAGTGAACGTCCACTGCTGCAAGTGGGCAGGCAAATGGCAGTCTCAGCACCTTCCTCGGCGGGGTAATTGCTGTGTCCCTGCCTGTGGGCTAAGGTATGACTCTTCGACGGCCTGGTGCCCTATGATTATTATGACTCTGCCGTCCGTCTCGAGTGTTGACACGCCCGCTTGTGGACAATTGCCTCAAACTCAAACTCAAACTCTTGTGTAGTACTGAGTGCGGTGAAACGCTGTGCTGTGCGTGCTCGGCCCGGGTTGTGGGTGAGACAGAGTCGGTTGTAGACTCGCACCTTAACCCTTTCAAGCATAACCGTCAGCCCTACTTCCAATGCGGACAATGACCACCCCAAGATGGCACTGATGGTCATAACGAATAACAAATACAAGTGATTGATTTGCGCCGCCACTGACGACTTGCTGGCTGCAATTGCGGAACTAGTTCTGACAAATCTGCTCAATAGCAGGAAATGTTAGTTGTGACATTGGGTTGCCATCACCACGCTAGTTCAGCCATCAATGGATGGATGTCCCCATCTTGCCAACTACTCCAACTTGACAAGTGCAAATGGGCTGCGGTCCATCTCACGACTGGCGCTGAATATCCCGCATCTCTCAAGGAAACCAGATCCGATTTGCTGGCGGAGATGCCAATCGGTGCTACGCTGCTCTGCTCTAGCCTCTTTGCCTAATTGCATCCCCATGCTCGTGGTTCGCGGACGACACCCGTGACGCTGCGGTTGCCTACACTAAGGTAGTTGCCATGCCCAAGCGCCGGCCGAAACAACACAACGCCTCCCGCAGTTGCCCTGGGCAAATGATTGCCGCGTCTGGAAACCTTCCTCGGCCTGCCTCGCATTAGATCGTATCTGATACATCATAAAATCTGCCTAACGCGAACCAGCGCGGTTGAAAGTGCAGCTTTTTTTTTGCGTGGGTGCTGCATGAGATTCCGGGCACCTGGCACAGCATCCCGCCCTGCATCTTCTAGTCTGCAACCCTCTGCAAAACTTTACTTGAACCTCTTCCGAAGCAATTGCGCACAACAAGAGCTCCAAGGGACTGACGATGGTGAATGTTGTTGCTCAGGGTAGGTTTGTTTCCTAGTCTTTGGTGCTCAAAAGCCGTCCAATTCGCATTTTCCGGTTAGCTCACTCGTATCCCCACCCAAGTTTGATGTAAAATGACGCTGCCAGCGGCTTGCACCCAAGAAGACCCATCTTCGGGAACAATGCAGAGAAACCAGCCACGTGTGACCAGGCGATATGACGTTTCTTAGCTCTATGGAGCCTGCCTGCATTCAATTTAGGCCATGTGAGAGTCATTAATGTCCCAGCTTTCCGGGGCGCTTTGGCGGCCACTGCCCAACATCGGCGCGGCCCCACATCTACTCGGCGTTAGCCACAGGCTGTTCGGCATCAGGAGGCAAGAATGCTGCTTGTCCTACTAGTACTACTATTAGTAAAATACACATTCATTGCTTGCTCTGTGCTCTACAAACGTGAGGCCCCCGTTAGGATCTTGCCTATGCCTGCTCTGGAAGCAACCTGCGACCTGCGGGCTATGCATAGACGGCTCTCCTTAGGTAGCCACGGCTAACGCGGCAAATACGTAAACTGGCTCGGGGCGGAGAAAGGCCCCGATCGACGTAGGCGTTTACCCGGAAGATGGCAAGGCTGGTCATGCCTTGGATATCGGAGACTGCCTGCTTCGACCGGTACGGAAGCAGGGCCGAGTTTACCCGGATTCGGACGGCGAGCTTGAACCAAGTAGGGAATCCTACCGACAAGAATGCATGGCAAGTCGGGGTCGATCAGAGGTGCGCGACGGCGAGGTCTCGGACAATCGTGTGAGCAGAGCCGCATCTTTGGTCGCCATCGGTATCCATCCCTGGGAAGCTCACGCAGTCACCGGCGTGCAGGCCTGGCTGCGATGGCGCTTGATAATTGGAGGAGTTGGTGATATGGTGTCGTCGAGGGATGCAGCGATCCTGCCAGCGCTTGCAGTCTTCAATGTAGGATGGCGTCTCCCATGCGTGGGGAAGCATCGAACGATTGGCCGGGGCCCCAATAATGCAGCCTGTGTGGACCACAGCGTTATCCCTCTCCTACTAACCCTTGATGAGCTGGAGGGCATGACTGGCTGCATAGGAACAGTACAACCGAAGCATTCACCGGGGAAACCAGGCCCTCCTCGCTCGCACCCTATCGACGGCGAATGTCATTGGCGGACGGAACCCAACGAAGTGCCCTGCATCTCCCCTTCTCATCGGTGGCAGCGGCCCGCCGTGGTCTCCATGCTGCCCGACTCGAGACCCATGGCCTGGCGAGATGCAGCATTGAGTTGTCATGATCGTCTAGCCAAGGGCTCATCTGACCCGACGTGGCCATCTTGAATCACGGACTAGTCACGAGGCCCGCGTGAATGGAGATGCTTGGGCCAACCGTCCTGCTCCGCTGGAGCCGTGCCTCGCGGTTCGGCGCCGCCCACCAACCTTCCGTTGACACGGGGGGCGCCAGACTGGTGACCGATATCCGCGGCAGATAGTTACCACTCTCGTCATTGGCGCATCATCTAACAGACCCGCTGCTCCATCGCTCACCCGAGAGGGGAAGGGTGCTGCCAACCCCAAGACGGGATCCGGCATGTGCCCGAGAATGGTGTGCTGATGTTCGCTCAGAGCGAAAGGATCCATTGAACAGAGCCGCATCGAGATGTGTTGTGATTTCATTGGCATGTGTGCGGATGGAGCTGATGGAGCTGACTCCAGAGACGGAGGGAGGATTCGGCTAACTTGGAAGCGTCCTTAGCTATATAAGGCTGTCCATGAACACCATCACGGCATTATCAACGGGGCAACAAAAACATTTGCCATTGAGCATTGCCGCAAACGACCATTCTTGCCAGACCTCATTATTGATTGGCATTGGCTCTATATTGAGCAGCGCAAACCCAAGTGACCATGTCTGACGCGTGAGTGACACTGAATCTGGAATGCGTCAGCGTATTGACAAGCTTAGTCCCGCGATGATCAGATATCTGAGTGAGAATGAACTCCCAGATCGTTGGGTTGAGCCACAGCCAGACCCGCCGCCACCAGACAGTACCAATAATGGTACTTCCGACGGAGGAAGCTAGGACCCTCGATTGCAATGGCCAACACACCCTACGATGCCGCCATCGAGAAACCTGGATTTGCCGGCCGTTTGAGTGTCCCCTCTCCTTCTTCATTTAGTTGTTGTATATTGCGAGCGAATCACGGTGAAGTGGCCAAGGTTATTGCTGAGAAGGGATGTAAGAACATGTGAGGGCCAGAGTTACATTTATTGTTCATGAATTCGTTACTAAGCCAGGGCCGAGGCTAGGGTCGCATATCCGATAAGTAATATAGCGGTTGTTCCAGTCGTTGGTGAACCTGACGACTGATTAACTAGGCTGAGCCGTTTTAAAACCGCTTCCTCTCCTTTCCCCGTAAGCTGATTTTCCAGAGGCAGCAGATGCTGTTGGATTCGCACCACTTCTTCACCTCCCCTGGGCTGACTTCCCCATCATGACCGGCGTGGGTGAGTTGTCCCGAATTGAGCCAGGACGCTAAGTCTTCCAGAATAATTGGTTCGTAAATCAATATCTTTTCATGCCAGGATGGCTGTGCAGGATCGTTGCTCCGCGGAGCCGCTTTAACCGCCTTCGTTATACACTCAAATAAGGCGACCTGCTGATCAGTGGGCGATGAGGCGAGCGAAAACTCTGTGTCATCGGTATTAGAGAGGGACACATCGACGTCTGGCGGAGATGAAGGTAAGTCGCCGATGGAAGAGGTGGGCGTAGACGCAAGATCACTCCCAAAATCAGAAGCTGAATCAGGGATCTCGACTATCGGAGGGTGGGTTTCAATACTCGCACGCCTCTTTCCACGTCGAGTGATGCCGGACTTTTTAGGCGACGGAGTAGAAGCTGGCTTGGTTCGAGTAGGAGTCGTCGTGGGGCTGCTTCCATCTTTTCGTGGCCGGCCGCGGGGGCGTTTCGGGGTTTCAGCAGGCTGCGCAGACGGTGGAGGCTCCTGCGGCTCGGAAGCACTGATGCTGTTTTTTCTCGGTCGACCCCGAGGACGCTTGGCAGGGCTTTCAGGGAGGAGGGGACCATCCGCTCCTGTTGACCTTGACGCTGAGGACATGGCTCTGGCATGGGTCCCCCTTACCAGTGGCCCGGTTTTGCTCCTCCAGCATTGGTCCAGCAGAGCTATCATGGCAGATCTCCGCTTGATGGGCTTAAAGCCAAATGTTGTTACTTCTTTCGCAAGTTGTGTGTCACTAAGAAGCTCGAAATCGGGCCGCTCAGGAAGGGCCGTCGACTCAACTTTGCCCACGTTTACATCAACAAGTTCCGGACCTGGACGTGGGCTTTGTGGCTGTGTGCTTGCTTGTGTCTCCTTGCTGATAGGCAATTCCGGGTCCTGCGAAGCAGAGAGAATATCCGACAGATTGACAAATGAGTCACTGTCTGGGATCGTCTCAGCTTGAGTCGCAGCTGAAGGCGACAAAGTTTTATACTCGTCTTTACGATATCCGAACGGATCGGCAAGGCGGTCCGTTTCAGGTAGCTGTGGGGAGCCGTCAACGAGATTGATGACCTCGACATCAAAAAGCTCTCCGTCAACATCTCTGGCCGCGGCGTCCCACAGCTTGGGGCGGAGATCTACCGGTTCGATAGAGTCGCTGTGGATCGGGATAATGAATGCATCGTCGGTCTCGGTCGAAAACTTGATTGCAGCTTGCATATCTCGCAAGACGGTAGGAGAGGGCTCTCTGGCAAGCTGACTAGATGTTCCGAAAACAAAGTCTTGCTCTGCGACTTGTGCAAGCGCAGCACCTGGAGACAGTAAAACCGGAGGTGGCGGCTTCTGTTTCTTTTTCGTCGCCTTGGCTGGCCTCGGCCGGGAGGTTGCCTTCCCCTTGCCCTTCTTCTGTGGCCCAATTGTGAGTTCCTCTGAAGGTTTTCCATTACTCGCGAGCTGAGTTGCTATTGAGGGTGTAGGATCTGGCTGGGAGGGTATTTTGTAGGCTGCAGTGGCAAGCTCGGTAATAGTCCTTGGCTTCTTTTTGGGCGCCTTCTTTTTTACCGGCGGTTTCAGGGTGGCTGCATCGACCTGCGATTCGGCAGCCTTGGTCGCTACGAGCTCAATGAGTTTACGCTTCTTCAGTAAGTTTGACTCATTTCCATTCATGGCCGTGGTTGAATCTGAAGCCTCGTCTTCGCAAGTATAGGGTTGTAGAAGAGATCGGAACGAGTCTGTTTCAGCCTCAACTCGAGAGGCCATTGGGCTGGAGGCGGAGGATTCCAAATCAACGGTGACGACAACTTTCTGGGCTGGTGGTGTCCAATCTAATCTTCGGGCTGTTGCTTGCTCCAATTGGAGGGGTTCATGTGCGTCTGGTTTCGGAAGACTAGTTGGCTCTGTGGGTTTGGAAAAGTAGTGGCTCATAGCCTCTAGACTCTTTTCTTGACCTTTGGTGTGTTCCGCATCTGGAGTCAGAACAGCGGTTGGCTCAATGGCTGGCTTGTGGTACTTTTGCCACGGTTTGTCACCCTCCAATGAATCCGCACCAGCTATTGACTTGGGCGACTCCGGCTTGGTCTTGCCTTGTTTCCGCCTTCTGGGTCCTGTTTTTTCGGTCGTCTTGGGGACAGAGCCCTTGTTAACTTCAACTATGGAGTCTGATGTGTTGGCCTCGGCAGCTCGAGCCCGGGCTGGTGGCTCTTCTTGGGCCGGCTCACGAGAGTCCCAGAGCTTGCGCGCTGTGGTCCAGCTCGGATTCGCATCTTCCGGAATTGGTGCAGCCCTGCTGCCACCTTTAATTGGAGGCCGACGCGGTTTTTGAAAGACAAGATCGTGCAAAGGCGGAAGGTCTGGAGAAGAGGATCGAATTTGTATCTGTTCGCGTCGAAGTGGCGAAGACCGAAAAGCATCAGGAGTCGCCATGACGCCCAAGGCAGGCAGCTGAGTGCGCAAAGCGCATCCCAGGCTTCTGTGTCGCAGCAGAATTGTTGGAAAGGTTGCAAGGTCGTTCTATGGTTGACGAAATTGTGGCTGTCGCTCACTCTCTCACATCATGCGCCTGGCGCGACTCCCGCGTTTCAATTCACAGCCTACCACCGAAGGAGAGGGGCAAACACTGAGCTGACATATGACTAAGCATCGCGACCATTCGCGTTATCACATGACATAAAACGTGATCGCAATCCACTTTTTCGCGAGGGCTTGTCTGCCCCGCCTAGCAAACCACACACAACCGAAAAATAAGACCAACCCATCCCACCAAGCAGTGCCGACTTCATCCAACCCACAACCACTCCCGAACAACCCCCCCCAAACCGCAAAAATGGAGAACGACCGAGGCGAGATCGTCGATCTGTAAGAACCTGACGAGCCGGACGAATCTCGCGAACGAATTACTGATATCGAACCCAGCTACGTCCCCCGCAAGTGCAGCGCCACCAACCGCATCATCAAGGCCAAGGACCACGGCTCCGTCCAGATCTCCATTGCCAAGGTTGACGAGAACGGCCGTGCCGTCCAGGGCGAGAACCACGTCTTCGCCCTCTGCGGTTTCGTCCGAGCGATGGGCGAGAGCGACGACGCCATGAACCGACTGGCCCAGCGTGATGGCCTCCTCAAGAGCGTCTGGAGCGCTCAGCGATAAATTCTGGAACTCGGCAAAGGTATTTCGCATCTGGTGCTGGGATTCTCGGACATAGAGGCCTGACAGGATTCCAGGGTTTGGTTCGGGCATGAAGGCATGGGTGAAAATTAGGGTTGGCTGCATCTAGCAAATCCAATTCGAGGCGTTCGGCTCGATTTTGAGACAACAACAAATCACGATTCTCGAATCCGCTTGCGATGATGTGACAAACCGATTTATGTGAAACCTTTCCGGCTGGCGAAGTCTCCTCGGATCGATGGCTCGCGTCATCACCACTTCGGGGATTCTGGGGCTACGTTGATAGTCTCCATGCCGCAGATTGATCAGGCCTTGAAAAAGCCGTGGCGGTTAAGTCCTCAGCCATGGTACAGATACGGGCCTGACATGCTTCTTGAAGACTGCACTCTCAGTGTGGTCGAGAAATAAAACTTGTTTTGATCCAATTTTTCTACCTTACGATGAAGAAGGGAGCAGCCTCTTCCCAGATATCCTCAAGCGTCGTCGCTTTCGATCCCGTCCTTGTACGCTCGAAGGGCTCGCTCTCGACAGTCTTTGTGAACGACAATTGGCTTGGTGTAGCCCTTCTTCTTTGCCTTGACGCCAGCCCCACGGCCATATGGGTCATGGATTTCCTTGTTGTTCAGATCCTTGAGTTCCGGAACCCACTTGCGGATGTAATCTCCCGCCGAGTCAAACTTCTCGCTTTGAAGGAGAGGATTGAAGATTCGAAAGTATGGCTGTGGATCGACCCCAACGCTGGCGCTGAAACCCCAGCCGCCATTATTGCTGGCGAAGTCGCCGTCAATCAAATGCTCCATGAAGTAACGCTCGCCCATCCTCCAATCGACAAGGAGATCCTTGGACAGGAATGATGCAACAATCATGCGGCACCGATTGTGCATGTAGCCCAGATGGTTGAGCTGCCTCATAGCCGCGTCCACGATTGGAAACCCGGTTCTGCCTTCACACCATGCGGCGAAGTGCTCCTTGTCGTAGGACCAGACAACATTGGAGTACTCGGGTTTGAATGGTTTGTTCATGCTGTCATTTGTTAGTCTGGATGCTCAGATCCTTGAAAGGGCACATACCAGGTGTACGGCCAGTTGACAAGCACATGCTTGTAAAAGTCACGCCAAGCAACCTCGCTGATCCACGTCTGGATGCCACTGTTGCCGGCATTGAGCTTCTTCGACTGATTTCGGTCGCGAGCTGTCCGAACGCAAGTCCGGGCGCTGATAGTACCAGCTGCCAAGTGAACAGACAAAGATGACGTGCCATTGCTTGCTGGCAGGTTGCGCCGATCTTGGTATCCTCCAATTGATTCCTCGCAGAATTTCTCTAGTCGCTTTTTGGCCTCGTGTTCGCCGCAGGGCCAAAGAGAGCGGAATCTCTTCTTTTCTTCGTTGGTGAGAGACTTGTTCTTCGGGGCATCTGGAATGACGGATTCGAAAAGATGTTTGAATCGCCGACGAGCACTGGGATGGTTCTTCGCGGGCGCATCAAACAACTCCAGCAAGTCCAAATTTTCGTGAATATGAGCCACCCAGGACTTGTACCAGGGCGTGTAGACGGCATACTGGTTTCCCGACCCGCTCTGAAGATTCCCCGGTGGTACCACACAGGTGTCGTGGACAACTTCAAACGACTTCCCCTTTTTAGAAAGAGCATGCACCAAAGCTGCCTCCCGGCGCAGCTCGTCAACTTCATACTCCATATTTGCGAATAAGTGACTGGCTCCCCATTCGTCCATTAGCTGTAGAATGCGGTCCGGGATGGTTTTCCTGCGTTCTGCCGTCTCCACCCAGAGTGGGATATCCAGGTCTGCGAGGTCCTTTTTCAGGACCGCGAGGGTTCTGAGCATGAAATCCACCCTCACTGGAGATCGAAGGTGTGCCTCATAGTCTTCGGGGCTCACGATAAACAAGCAGATCAAAGGTACGCCGGTCTCTTGTGCCTTGGCGCTGGCCAAGGCAAGTGCTTTGTTGTCCTGACATCGCAAGTCCATTTTGAACCAGTGAACTACGGCGTCCTTAATTTTGGTGGCTTTTCGCTCCGATGCAGTTTCCTCCAGGGCAGACTTCAGCGTTTCGATCGGGCGGGGAATCTCGTTGTTTCTGTATGCACGGGCGCGGGCATTGCTCATCTCGTGTGGGTAGAATTTGCGAAGGACAATCCCGTGGTCCTCGGCCTCCTGTGCCATGTGATGGGGCTGTCGGAGAAATTCTGCCGTTGTCATGGAGCCATTGGCCGTTTTGATCTTCTTGCTCATCGACTCATCTTGAGCCGAAAGCGACGCTGTCTTGCGCTTTGTTGATTTTGCAGGCATCGTGGCAAACCGGACCGCGAATTGAAGTTTTGGGGTTCGCAAAGAGCTCCAGCTGTATCCCCCATATGAATGTCGAAGTGCGAAGCGTGCAGCATGAGCTTTCATACGGTTCGTCAATGGCTCAGGTGGTGACGAAGATGAGAAGATCAAGTGGGCGCCCTGAAAATTCCCAGGGGGAGGGAGGAGACATGGCTGGTCGACCTTTCTTTTGCGTGTTTTGGTTTACACGTACATTGCCTCCAGCCCGATGCCAGGCGGTCGATGACGTCCCTGGAGATCGGCGTTTGTGCTAGTGTGATCTGGGATCGTGGATCGTGGGTGGGCCCTCCCTCTTACCACCACATCTGCAACCCTTCACGAGTTGGAAACGGGCGCTTCCCACGAAAAGGAAGAGAAGAATGGACTGCACTTCAAACGACCGAGCTATCATTGCGCACTGAAGAATTTCCGCCACCGTCCCCGACTTGCAACCGGCGACCCAGGCATCTCAATCTTATTCTCGACCTTGATTACGTAATGCTCTTCGGGGGGTTGCCCAGGCACCAGGTAAGCTGAGGCACCGACAACCCAAACCCTGAGGCAGGAGCAGCCTGTATCCGTAGCGCTTGCCACACGCGCCGACGCGTATGACCCTGAGCAACAGTATTGTGCCAACTCTGCTGCCCCTTGCACATCAACAGCGCCTTGCCATATCACCACATGCTGTGGACTAGGGTACCCTTTCCCGTTTGCCCTACTTAAGCGGCATACTCTTTTCAACATCTCATCGGTCCGAGTCTATTGACACAGCAGTCTGGCTACACTGGTCAACAGTCAGCACTCCACTTTTGTGTGACATCCAAGACCCGCGCCATATGGCGTTCCTGTCTTGAAGCTTCTGTTTCTGGTGACCAAACAATCAAAACGATCATCAATTCTCATCGAGGCTGGTTGAACCAACCGGATCCACCAGTCGCGCCTCTTGTCCTTTACGCCCATGCAATTTCAGAGCCACGATTGCCTTGATTTTACACCAAAACACTACACACCGCTGCATGATATCATCGTTGCTGAACACCGGCCATGTCTCCAGCACAATCCTGGCGGCCTCTGCCGTTACCGTCTTCCCCTGAACTGCCAGTTCTCCTCGTATCCTTAGACGTCGAAACGGCAGCGTACAGTATCAGGATTTCGGACATGGCTAATGTGTGGACTGAGTCACTGGATCGGAAGGCTATCTGTATAAGGGGCTGGAGTGAGAACACCTCTATTGACCCAAGTGATACGCCGGATAACATGGCAATGTTCCTCTCAAGTCTCAAGACTGCAGTGGACTCATCGCAGCCAGGCCACGACCAAACACAACTCGAGCTCAAGCCCGCCGAAAAGTCGGATGCGGGAGATGATGGGCTCACACTTCAGATCACCTGTAACCTTTCTGGGCTAGAGCCATTGGTATGGCCAATGCATCTAAAGAAGTCACCTCAGTCCTCGATTGCGACTGAACTTGTTCTGCCACTTATCCAAGCACATCTAATGAAGAACCACGAAGTCGAATCCCTAGTGCGTATTCTCGGTCAAAAAGACCTTGTGGTCTCCAAGCTACTAGACAAACTGGAGGCAATGGGCACTGGCCTGGAACACATTTTCAACGCTTTGTCTGGAAGGAAAAAGGTCAGCCGATCGACGGCCGCAGAAAAGGTGCCAGGCCTGGCATCCTTCAATCTTCGTCATTGGAGGACACAGGTGGAGGACCAAGCGGATTCAACAGATACTGAGACCTTGGTGCACACTGTATTTGGCGGCGAAGGACTTCGATCTGAGCCTTCGGCAACAATGGGAGAGACTCCAAATTTGAGGGATTGGTGGAACGCGTTCGCGGGGGCCGCTTCCACTTCACGGCCCTCGCAAGAAAAGATGAAGGCTTCAAAAGAAAAGTCGCCTTCTCCCATGGCGCAAGACAATGAAGGGAACGATGACGACGACGATTTCCAAGTCCAATCCACGCCTCCACGCCTTTCATCGACAAGGAAGGATATGAAGAAGGAAAGGGGGCCTGCGCAAACCAAGACCTCAACCGGGCTGGAGGCTTCTTCAGAGCCGCAGGTTCTGGCAACATCATCCGAAGAGCGGAAACATGAAACAAAGAAGCCCGCCTCGCGGCTAGGCACACTCGGCCGAATAAAGAAGTCAGCTCCGGTACGCTCGCCGAGTCCGGAGCCCTCTCCGCCAAAGAAAGAATCGCGGGAGCAAGATGCAGATGATTCTGAGACTGCCTCGGAGGCTGAGGATGAAGATGCCACTGCTTCGCTCCCAGAAAATGAGTCATCCCCCGCTCCGAGTCCTGCCAAACCAGCCCCCAAAAAGACTGGGCTGGGGAGAATTGGAGGATCGAAGCCAACTAAGAAAGTCGATGAGATGGATGAAACAACACAGCCAGCCGAGCCTCCGGTCGAGGTGGCACCTAAAAACCCAACAACGCGGAAGCTTGGGCTGATTGGCAAGAAAAGGGCAACTGATGATGGCAATTCCGCAACCCAGGAGAATGATGAAGTGAAGCGCGGCCGAGGTATTTCTCGTGACCAGGAACAAGCAGCCTCATCCAAGCCTAGAGAGACGTCAAAAGAGAGGGCGGATCGTAAGCGTGAGGAGTTGAAGAAGGATCTGGAAAGAAAGGCTGCCACAGGGCCAGCTAAGAAGAAGAGGAAATTCTAGGAGTTTGCAGGCCAATCTGATCAGGATATAAGCCACATCTACGAACATACATCGATCAGCGCAGAATTAATACAACACTGCATGGCCACCGTCACGGCCAATTCGACGGCTAACAACCAAAGTTCCGGCGACGTCTATTTCAGTTTTCATCTCCGGGATCTTAACACGCCCCCATAAGTGAAAATCGGCCCCTAGTGAAACGGGGCATCACCTATCATTCAGAACTAACACAAGGCCTTTAAATTCCGGGCCAAACTCGGCCAGCTGTGAGAGAAACTCTTTTTATGAGACAAGATGCAACCATATTAGCCCGAAATTTGTCAGACATGCAGCGGTTGACGATGATGCACCTCGCCGTGCACTCGACAGCAAAGGGCATGTTACCCGGCCGCGGCTCTTTCGTGCGAGCCAACAGTGCAATGCCGTCGTTGTTACACAACGCCTGCACTCAAAGCGACCTTGGCTAGTCGTTATCGAAGCGAACTTAGATGGGAGCGGCAGACAGCCTCGGCTACGCGATTATCCCCGACGAGCGACTCAGAGAAAGGTGAAACTCTGGGGGGGGATGCACTATGCTCCTCCCATCCGTAACCCACCTGGGCTTACCAGCATCAGCACTAAGCTGACCCGCAGGGCTGTGACTGAACGGTTCGCAGGCCCTTCGTTAGTTATGGCCAGGTCTTAGCTCTGCATTTTATGCGAGTCTTCTCTTTGTCCCTTCGGCGAGTACCTGAGTTCACACATTAGAACATGGATACCTCATCACCAAGAATCGGCAAGCCTCGATTGATCCCGTCGGGAAAGAACTAATCTTGAGAGCAGCAGAAGTTCCTGCCTCCCAGCACAACATGCAAGTTTACCTGTAGTCCCAGGGACGTCCAAGACGCTACTGGAGCCATTTGCCCATGCCATGTTGCACAATCATAGATTGGCGACGCCGCTCCTGAACACTATCACAATTGTCACACTGCAGGATGCGATGAGCCGACCTCCGCTGAGTTTTGCCGAACGAGGCGTTTTCAAAGACTTTCGACAATGAGGCGTTGGTTATTGAGCAAGACGCTGGGGAGGTTCAGTCGAGTCCTACTGGCGTCGAGATTGTACTACAGGACTGGGTGTGGCTCTCGGCATGACACGTTACGATTGAGCAAGATGTGTGCCAAGAATGTGAGATAAGTCATGGTGATTACTATGTCCTATTGGATCATGTGCAGTTCGGGAAATGAGTGTGGCTCTATCGTTGTCCAGATGGTGGTCTGAACTCAAACCTGGCAGCCACCATGATGCACATCCAAGGTGTGGATGCCACGCTAACCAGCCTGACAGAATTCAGCGAGTGGAAGCCTTTGGACCCTTGCAACGCTCTGTATGTCCACCCAAGCCGCATGTCACATTTCATGCACTGAATTACGGATCTGTCGATTCTGGGCGTATGGCGCAACACCAGGACTTGGTGGTATGGGGAAGGCCTCAACAGGATATCAACCAGGATACGCAGATGTTATGCAGGTGTCCCAACATCCCCGCAGGAGCAGGGCGACTTCTGTCTATTCTGTCTTGTCGCGAGCGCTCGGAGACAAGACTGCCCGGCCTGGGTCATCTGTGGGATGGTACATGGCGCCCGTCTACCTTGGGGCTTGAAGCCACAGAGAGCAACGGCAGGCTATTAAGTGGAACGCGGAGCAGGTTGCACCACACTGTGGTGGTGGCCTGCGTGCACAGCCGTGGTGGGAACTGGAATAGCATACTCTGTGGGCCATGGCGGTCTTCGAGCCGTATGCATGCTCTCAGCTCCGTGTGTCCATGGATGAGACGACTGACCACATTGTTGGTGATGGTGCCGATCCCAATGGCTTGAGAGGATGAGCCCACTAGGCCTGGGTGAAGTGAGGGTAGTGGGAGGGTTTGAAGGGTGTGTGTTGGGCCTTACCATGGGTTTCCAAATACCGGGTTCATTGGCGATGTTGAGATTAGAGATCTCAGAAAGGCACCATGGAGCGACTACCCCCCTCCCCCCCCACCACCCACGTTGTCTCCTTCGACCATCCAAGGATGGAGTAGGCGCCTTTTGAATCTACGACAGCCTAAAAAACAACGTTACAACGCCGACACTCAAGGGGACTTGCACTAGTAGGGTGGATGAACTCATAATACCCCGTGCTGGCTTCTAATCATGAGCGGCATTGGTGGGTCCTCCTCGCCTTAGGCGTCGTTGCCTGCCTGTCACTTTACGCTAGCGAGGGGAGCTGGTCAGCCTGGTCTTGATCAAAACCTGGAGGTGGGGCATGAGCCGTGTGTTGGTTGACTCGAGGCCGTCTCGCGCCGGAGTGACTCCTCGACAGCTGGTAGGTTGGTGACTGGCGACGCATGGTCCCCCGGTGTGGGTAGCTTCTTTCTTGACAGCTGTGTCCGCCATCAACGGCGTCGGAATCTGAGTCCCTGCGGCTATAGCTGCAAACGAAGAGCCGGCAGCATCGATTAGGCGCGATACGCCAGCTGGATGCACACCAGTCAAGGCTGAAGTTGGGTCCTGTGGGCCGGTAGGCGACTGTGGCATCGCCTGTTCTGTTTCAGCCTTTACCACAACCCAGCCCGGGATTATGAAGTAATTAAGTCCGGCCGGAGTGTTGATGCCCGATAGGCTGAGGCGGCTCAACGCCAGCGCCTGCTCACGAAAGCCGACCATTTGCGCCAGCATCCAAGAGTGCGGAAAGCGACAGAGGGTGGAGTCTTTGAGGTCCAGATCCCCCTGTCGGAATAGAGCCAGCCTCAGCCAATGCTCAACACGATGGGTCCGCGCCAGAGGGCGCCTATCACGTCGCTTCCGTCGACATGCGGCTTCCACAACGAGACTAGAGCGAGGAACTCCGAACTTGAATGAGAGAAGAGTGTGCATTGTCAGTCCCCAGTCCTTGTCATCAGAGGCTCGGCACAGGGCAGGGCTGGAGCGGCAGTGCCAAGCTCTCCAGCCGCCCGCGGCGCTCTGGTGATGCAGAGTGCCGCTCGCTTTCACACAGTCACAGCGGCCCCCTGCGCCAAAGAGGCGCGCCAGCGAGATGGGCACGCGCGGTAGTATCCTGATGGGGCTGATCCTCTACGCCCCCGCTCAACGCCAGGGTCCTAGCCGACCCGATGCTAAAGATGATAAAAAACAGCCCGCGGCAAGGCACAAAAGCCGGGCTGCCAGGGACAGGCGCCTCTATGATCGTCCGGCTCTTTGTCGTTGGTGACTGCCCTCTGCTGATTTTTTAATGCGGCACATGGCGGATTTCCTGCATATCGCCCCATGGCCAAAGGGGGGCAGCCACCGTTTGGTGAGTGGACCAGCTATTGCACTTCCTGTATGCACCCGTGGCTATCCCCCTCGACGACTGGTGGACTCTGCTCTCTACCGTGCGCCTCCTTCTCTTGCTGAACGATAGCGAGAGCGCAATGGACTGCGCGGGCGGCCGCTGAGCGTCGTTTTTCGGCCACCCCGAGAACAATTGGGCTTGGGCTGTTCCCAGCAGAGTGGTTAATACACTGGATTACGCACACCCATCCAAAGTAGACCACGCCTCCTCTCCCCGGCAAGGCTATTCAACGCCGGAGTCGAAGTGGGATGATTTGAGCATGGTCTGTGGTTTACGTCTGGCCCGGGCCAAGCCAAGCGAGCGAGAGGAGGGCTGGTGAACCCAGGCGGCCCGGCCACACAGGCCCTGGGGTTCCTGGATCCTTCCGAACCTTGGTTTGTTGGTTCCGGCCTCTTTTCATGGAGAATGAAACGCAACGTCCGTTACGGGCAGCGCCCATTTTGAATTCGCCCCCAAAGTCAAGGTTGACAGCCAGGCGGAACGATGTTTCACATCCAGATGGTGGGGAGGCTCGTTCGGGGGGACGTCCACGAGTCCAGCTCAGCTACACAGATTCCCCCACATGGGAACCTGCTCGTGACTGCTCTTGGGCCCTTGGCTATTGCCTCGGCCACCACCCTTGGCGCCCTGCCCTGTCATTCTTGTCAACCTGGCCCCCAGCCAGATGACAGCCCGTTGGCCCCGTTGATCCTATAGCATGCGTTACCACGAGATCGGAATCCAATCAAGGGGAAGAACGACCAAAAGGGGTCATCCGAGGGCTTATATCCGCCCCGGGTTCACTCAAGAGCTGCATGGGTATGTCCTGGCATGTTGGCACATCACAGGGCTAGCCAGGAGCAGGCTGTTCGTATTTGATGCAATGTGAGCACACAATCACTTCGGACACCACATAGTATGGCCTCAGGCTAGCGTTGAGAGCCAGTAGAATAGGCCCATATGCCACGATCGGCGTCCAGCGGGATACAGTGGCATGAGCCTGTGTTATTCCCCCGTGCCCCAATACCACCCCGTGGCTGTCCGTGCTTCCGATGAAGGCATGGGCGTTGCCTGCCAGTGCCGGCCGCTATTGTAAGATCTACGGCGCATCTGCGATGCGACGGCTCCTTGGCCTTATTTGGAATGATCGTCAGCAACCAGACCAATCCAAAACCCTGACAGTCTTTCAGGGGGGAGGTGGAAGACGGCAAGACCAGCCTGGTGATTCAGTGTTGTCCGTGTTTTTGGCGAAACGGGGCATTATTCCTACGTACGCGACGCTGGCTTTTCTCTAATCGGATGGCCAACTTGCTCCATGAGATCCCAACGACGAGAGCAAAACCCACAAACGCAGGGCTGTTGGGGGGACAAGAGCGCACACCAGTCAAGAACAACTCATTGCTCTAGCAAAATCCAGCAAAATCCAACCGCGAGTGACGAGGCCCCTTTGCCGCCATCCTTGTCAACGATAACACTTGAGTGTCCTGCTCTAACCACGGCGAAAAAGAAACGAAATAACAAAAGATGCCGCCCGTCGCGCCCCAGCCCAAACACAACTTGCTGCCACCAGTTCACGCCATCCGTTTTCGCACCCATTCACCCCCAGCCTCATTAGAGTACAAGCCACCGCCAGAGTCACCCTGGCTTCCTGTCATGTATCATGACCATCTGCCCCCACTAGTCATGCAGTGTCCAATCCAAAGACCGACTCAACAGTCACGCCCACAAATTCCTGGCAAAACCACTCAAAGATGCCCCGTATCTGACCCAGGAGTCTGGAAATAACATGCTGATAGACCGAGAGATGGTGCGCCACTCGCCGCTGGATAGTGGTGATCCTCTGACCCCTCATTCCTGTCTCTCGGCCGACTGGTTCTCACTGTTGGTTGGGCTGGTGCCCTCATCTCCGCGGGGTCTTGCCCTCCGGTCAGCGTAGGTTTTCCCATTGTCCCTGACGACAGGGCCAGTGGGAGGCACCTGCACCTGCTCCAGGCCTCATGTGATCATCACGCCGCAACACCAGGCATCCCGTGTTGCCCTCTCCCAACCCGTTCGTCGACTGCCCCACTGAGAGCAATGGTGGCTGGGCCTGGTCTGGCGGGCGCAGCTGAACCAGTGCTCAAGCCCAGCCAGCAGCTCACAGGAAGTGGTGAGTGAGGCAAACGTGGCCCAGCACAACGCAGACACTCCCTCACACCCCGCGGATACCTTGGCGTTGCCGCTTTCCTTTCTTTTTTTGGACCCTTTTGTTGCTTCTTCCATTACCATGTCCCAAATTAAAACCAGCGCTGTGCAGACTAGCTGCCCCAGCCGAAGAACGCCATGATGTACACTGGACGCAGTGGACGGATCGTGCCAGCGAGGATCACTGATTCGTCTCTGTGGCGCCGGATCGAGACACCCCTGCTCCCCGGCGGGTGGCTTCAGATCCGATCACTGGCTGGTCCACCTGTAAACCCCGCTGGCACTGGCCGTGTAGAGGCTGTCAGCGACTCCATCCACGGCAGCGTGGTGGCCTCCCTGGAAGACGCCAGTGACGTCGGCGTCCGTGTAGGGAAACTCGCAGGTGACAGGTCCGACGTATGCCGGCGACCCCTGCCCATCTCCAAGCCCAGCGAGGGCGTAGGCAGGGTGACCGACATTGTGCCCCATGCTTGGCTCGGGATATAGCAGTGGGCATGTTTCCGGGACTGAGGGATCAGGAGTGAGAGGCGAGTAGTCTTGTCCCTGCCTGACGGGTACCGTATCCAGACGCGGCATGAGAGGCTCGGTGTAGGGGTGCCCGTTGAACGTGGCAGGCAGCGGCAGCCGATGCCCCTGGTGCAGCACATGGGGACCAGGGCCAGTGCCGTGCGGCAGCGCAAACGGGCTGATGGTAGCCCCGTACTGCAGCCGACGGCTTCTCGACTTGCTCGCTGCGCGTCCACCTCTGCGACCAGAGAGTGCTTTGGCGGACAGCGAGGCGCCAGCCCCCTTGGCGTGAGGAGGGTATGAGGTCGACCTGCTTGCAGCCCTTCGGCGCGCAGCGTCTCCCTTGGTGCGGAATTGGGTGGTGCTTCTCACCCCATACACGCGAGCCTTCTCGGTGAGGGTCCACTCGGTCGATCTTTTAGCACCAGAGCCTGATGGCGGTTTGCGCTTCTCGAAGGCCTATTCAGTTCTGTCAGCCTGTTGTCAAATGGGTCCTGGTCTGTGTGCCCGTGCAGCGACGTTCGTATCGAGGCGGTGGCGGGGGGGGGAAGGGGAGGAGGAAGCGAAGAGGTGTCGAAACTCCCAATCAAACAGACGGAGCTGTCAGTGGCTTGTCCACATACCTTGTTCATGCTCAGGTTGTGCCGGATGCTATTCTGCCAGCCCTTCTTGTTGGTCATTCTCGAATTAGGTTTGGTCGTATTGTCGAGAAACCACTGGTAGATCTCCTGCAGGCTCATAGTCAAATCTTCCCTGGTCATGAGGGCTTGGCGGATAAGCTCTGCGTAGTTGGGATCGCTGTTTCTGCTCTGTCTTGCTTCTTGTTCTCCATTTTCCTGCTGCCTGTCGGGGTTACAAAGCTCTTGATGTCCATTAACGGGAGACTCCAGCTTGATGGAAACATCATCGTTGATGTCCGACATGTACGGCACGCCATCCAGAGGAGGCTCGCTGGGAGAAGTGTTGCAAGAGAGGGTGCCGCTTCGAAAATCGCAAGGCACGTCCAGGGAGTACTCTCGGGGGATGCTGTCTGGATGCATGTACGATGGCCAGGAGGGAGAACTGCCTGGGCAGGAGGCCAGAAGATGTGTGCTGGTTGGGGAGTACCCTTCTGTTGTTGAGTTTGGTGTACATACAATAGGATGGTTGAGCGACTCCTGGTGGTGATGAACCGAGTTGACTGGCTGGTGGAAAATCTGTTCTGGGGAAGACCAGGCCTCCGGGGAGAGCGGTAGCGGGTCGTAGCAGGTTTGGCTGCTTGAGCAGCTCGGTGAGCTGTTGTAGTAAGCCGCCTCAACTTCTTCCGGGCCCATTGGAGGCGATGGCCAGCCGTGGCAACTTGGATGTGAGGTCACCGAAGCTAGCTCCTGATGTTGAGACTGCCGTTGGGGTTTCGCTTGGGCCTGGGACGAGACTACGACGTGAGAGAGCTGGCTAGCATGCGGCGCATGCGAGGACCAGCCCTGGGGGGATGTCGAAAGACGATAGGGCAGCTCCATGTTGGTAGCTTCCGAGACTGGTAGTGATGAATGCTGCTGGTCGTTTTCAGGGAGGAGGCCGTTCGTACAGCCGCCAGGCTCTCCCCCGTCTTGGTATGGAGAGTCCATTTCCTGGATCTGTCAGAGACGAGAGTAACAGTAGCAGACGACGCGATCTGGGCACTTTATGGTTTGGGTAGAGAAGTAGAAGCCTGTGCAAAACTGATAGAGTAGTAGTGGTGTAGTGGATGAAGGAGGATAGAAGAGCCAAGTGATGGGTCGGAAGAAGTAGTCGAAGGACAGCGGTGCAATACAATAGGGACAATAGTACAGGTTCGGGGAGGGAAGACGGTGATATTTGATGTCACGAAGGATGCTTGTCCTCTTTGCCTGCGGCTTGTTTCGGTAAGTGTGTGTGTGAATGGTTCTGTCCCGTTCCAGAGCTGGGCTCCGCTCTATGGCGATCCGTTGTTCATGGGTGCATGCCTCCACAGAATGCAGGCAGCTCGGCTGAGATCACACCAGGCGGAGAGAGAGTCCAAGGAGCCGGCAAGGGTAGGCTTGGACCCCAAACGGCAGAGCAACAGGTGATGGAGGGTGTGGCCCAAGTGAAGCTACGGCACCACGGCGAGGTGCAAGAGGCCGTACTCTCCCCCAGCATCCCCTCTGGACTGCCACGGCTATGCTCTGTGCGTACCTCTGTGCACGTTTGTGTGCGGGTGCATGGTAGATGCAACTGGGTCCAACTAACAGCGCAACGCCGCAAACCGCAAGGGCCCAGGATGGCTTGGCGGGGGAGGGTATTTTCCACGGCCGGCATAGAATCTGGGTCTGAAGCAGGTCCCCGTTTGTATCTTGCACCCGGTTTGTACGTGCATGAAGACCCCTGTGCCATGGCTTCCGCCAACAGTTGCCTTTGTGGAGTTGTGCAGGGGTACGGTGCGTGCTTGCTGTGTTGGTTCCGTGGCAAAACCGTACGGTGCGTGCTTGCTGTGTTGGTTCTGTGACAAAACCGACAGACAGACAGAGAGGCCAGGATTTGGGTGCAACTCCACAGCCAGAGACGCCTGTCAAATATGTGACGCTTGTTGGGCCTTGCCGCTGAGAAGTAAGCACTCTCATACCAACGCACAGTGGACGTTCAGATCCTGCAAGGCTCTCTTGCAATCGGTGCGACCAAATGGATGGGAGATCGCAGCACAGATTGCCAGTCAGCCATGACGGGCAAAGGGCTCGGTTGTGCGCTCCCGGGCGGACCACCACGGAAGGGAGGCTCCTGGGACGGCACCTTGCAGCGGGAGGCGATGCCAATCGGAAACCAAATTTGCCTCCCAGCCGGCCCGGAGCCTGTTTGAAGCTGAGTTTGGGCGTTCGGCGTGAGCCAACATGGAAGGCCGCAAAGAACATTCACCGTTCGTTCGAGACAATTTCGGGGCGGCACCGCGGGCAGATGTCTCGTTTGGTAAAGGACATGCATCGATATTCACATAGCGCTTTCCTAGGTGAGGGCTGAGGGCTGAGAAATTGCGGCTCCAGGCTCCGCGAGACTGCCCAGAGGCCGGAACGGCCCCTTCACACGGCCAGCCGTGATTGCTGTCGCCATCCAGCAAAGCACGGAATTGCCTCTTCAACAAAGAAAACCGCCAACGGCCGGACTGCGGATCCACGTCCAGGCCCGAGGCCCACTGTGAGCAAAAACAACATAGGCACGCGACGACCCTCAGCTGGCCCCTGACTTGTGACGTCTTGGTGAGCTGCGGCGGATTCGTCGCTATGTGAAGATGAAACGAATGTATGTTATACTGTGCAGTCAAACGGCAGAGAGCCCTGTCAGTCAGATGAGGCATCCAGTCCCAGGTTGGTGACACAACCTGCCCCATCGGCGGATAGGATTAGCGACCAAGAGGTCAGGGCGACCGCTACTGTGTTTGGACAGGACACTTGGTCTCACGGAGGAGTCGGTGTATCACGCTGTCGGGGCTGCGGTCTAGTTCTCATTTCTTTTCTTCTCTTATTGTAAGTAGGTGACAATCGAGCCAGCCGCCGGACAAGCCGAGCTTCGAGCCAGAGCCGTCGCCGGTACTCTACATTGTGCGTCGGCGACGGGGATTGCGCAGGCTGACGGAGGTGCCCAATGACAGCCCGCTGGGCACTATGATGGGCGTGCTACTTGCGATAGTAGATCTTTGAAAAAATGACACGTCAGTAAAACATCGATGAGGCTGGGCCGAGCTGAGGACATGATTCTGGGCCATACCTTTTTGAATTGAAAGTGCAGCTGCAGAATTCCCTGGTAGATTACTGGTCAGCCTGGTCCGGAGTACACTCCGCGGCCGGTGTTCGTCTCGTCATGGCCAGGCACACTAGGGCGGCCGGCATTCATTTCCGGCCAGCCTCATTGCAGCCGCCACGTGAAGAACCCCGGCCAAGATGCTGGCGAGGAGGGAGGGAGCCTGGTGGCATTGGCTTGCTTACCTTGTCGAAAGAGCTCTTGAACCCACGGTCTCTCTTTGCGCTGTAGTCCCATTCCCGGTCGACAATTCGAAACGCAATATCCTCGTAGGGAGCACCAGCGATGAACCGAATGAGGCACGTGTCCTCCTCCCCTGCGGCAGCAAACGACTCGCCTCGCCTTCGGCCATGTTCTCGGATGATTTTGAAGGTTGGCGCCTTTGTCTTGTCGATGAGCTCGGGGTAGAATATGTTGAACTTGTATCCCTGGACCACTTTGGGGGGCGGGTTGTCGTGATCGTAGTGCGTCTGGTTGTACTTGTTCCAATCGTAACCCATCTGCACACGGTTGAAGTACCTTGGCTTTCTTGGTCTGTACTTGTCACTCCAATTCGGGTCCGAATTGCCCACCAGCGCTTCCTCTGCTGTGAAGACCTCCTCGTTCTCGTCCACGCCCCGAGCAACTTCCCTATCGTACATGGCCTTTGTGGCCTGTGAGAAATCCTCGTCATCTCCTCGCGAGAACCGTGCAGTCCCTGGAGGAGGTGCGCTTCTCTGCGCGCTTGAGGATGAAGTCCAGCTCGGCTTCTCCTGCGCCTGCTGGGGTGATGACGAAGGCGCTTGTGGCCCTGATGACGCAGCACTGGCAGAGCCCGACACACGCGGCTTGACGGGGCCTTGTTTCTTCCGTTGGTCATCCCGAAGCTTCGTGATTTCATCATACACCCGGTTTAGCCTGGCGCGCGCTTTCCATACACGAAGGCTCCGTAGCAACTGCTCCCAATAATCCGTGTCGATGTCCTCGTCAGAGCGTAGCTTGGCCTTGATCTGCTTCTCCAGAGCTTCCAGTTGCTCGTGCGTTTTCGGGGCCAGTATCTTATCGATGTCGTCCGAAACGCTGTTGACCACTCGGTCTTCTCGCCCGTGTGGGCTCAGCTTGGACCTTTGATGGGCGCAGATGGTCTGGAGAGCCTTCCAGTATTCGCGGTTTGTCGAGTTTGTCTCTAGCACAGCATAAGACGATATGTCAGAGTCCAACTCTGCATATTGCTCTGCACTGAGAGATTTGATGACATCTGAAGGTGCGGGCACTTCAATCTCGAGATCGGCGTCGTCGTCGTCAAACACGTCCCGATCGGTGTCAATGTATCGTAGGTTGAAGGCAAGGTAATCGATCGGTTTCGCCCGCCCCTCTCGAACACGGATATCTGCCTTCTTCTTCGACTGCTTCAGAACGAATTTGTCCTCATCTGCGACGAACTGACGCGACTGTTCGTCCTGCGACAGGTATTTCGCAGTGTTCCTCGAGGCTGGTGGTTTGGAAGATTTTGAGACGCGGTTGCTGGGGTCGTGTCGGGGCGCAGTAATATCTCGGCGTGAAGGAGACCGACCCCCTTCAATCATGGCTCTTCTTGCAGGGTCCATTTTGCCTTTTCAACGAAGTATGAGGAAGTGCTGTGATAGGAACTAGAAAATATCATGCCTTCAATTGCAACTGTTGTCGCATCAAGCTTAGCTTATCGGAAATCGTTATCGTAACTTACCAGGCAGCAGGTCACGTGACAAAGACTCGCCAGTATTGTCAAGCTGATGAATATTCCCCTTCAACATGCAATGAATGAAGCAATCATTGGCTGTTTAACAAGTCTCTAGTATTTACTTGGTTGTTTCTTGGGCCAGGAAACATGATGCTGGCACTTTGGCCCAGCACGGCTCCATGAAGCCGACAGGGCGCTTCTGCTGAGCAAGTGGACAAGTCTATAACCTCAGGAAAGGTTTGCCGATAAAAAAATGCCTTCGTAGAGAGCCAAAGAATAATTTAATTGATAATTGGCGGGGATGATCCTGTCACGTTTTGGGTTTCTGAACTAAGAGATACCAGCACACAGTTGTTATGGGAGCGTTAGGACATTGAGAAGACTTGATCACAGCAAATCATACAGGTAGCCAAGCTCAGACAGGGAGAGCACGAATGCTTAGCGCACCATTCATCAAACACTCCTAAGTTATTTCCGGGTCATTACGAAAATTGCCTCGCCTGTTTCTCGCCTAGTTTCGGATCAGATATCCTCACATGTTCCGACAGAAGTTCACAGAATGAGCTACCCTGGAACCAGAGAGAGACTGCCTTGCAAAAAATTGGACATCTCTGCTACTAGTGGAGCTTTACACTACCTGTAATGGGGCGAACTCCCTTGAGCCTTGACCACGCAAAAACAAGACATGGCAGGCGGTTTCGGCGGCTGCGACATATGAGCGGGTATTGAGGGATTGTGCGGTGGTTTGAGCAAGTTTTATTTCCAGTCCATGCCGATAAGGCTGGACCTAGATCTCGCTTGGCGTTGCCCCGCCCCCGCATCGAGTAAAGCACCGCCTAGTTCGCATGTCACCATCTCCGGCACCGTCTAAGCTCGGGGCCAGGACAGCTAGGAGCAATGGTGATGAAATACGATGCTTAAAGAGAATCAAGCTTATCGTGTGTCCCGGAGCACTCAGAAATCCTGAAAGTTTCGATTGACGCAGGAATTGCCACGCCAAGTCCATTATTGCATTCTAGTGTTCAAGCTCAGCCTGGACTCGACTGGTGCGTCAGGTAGAGCAACGGTGCAGATGGTTTGAACGTGCCAATGGCGCATGTAACTCGCTCAATGGGTCGCCAGGGGTGGCGGCAGAAACGGACCAAGCCATATTCTACCTTAGGCAGCTGATACGCCGATAAATGGCAAAGGTAGCGTTGTCGTGCTGAAAGCGAAAAGCCGGCAGACGATCATCTATAAAAGCCTGGGCAGTTCCTGCAATGTCACCCCGTCCACGCTGCCACTTCCCGGAAACAAGCTCATAAGCTCTTACGCGCAAGACCTTGTATTGACGTTTTCTCATGATGATTGCTCTCAAATCACTCCTTGCCCTGGCGGCAGTGAATGCCGTCAATGCCCATTTCGGCCTCCCTTTCCCCTCGTGGCGCGCCGACACCCTTTCTGAGGAGGGCGAGGCGAAGTACAGCCAATGGTCCTATCCCTGTGCGTGAACATTCTTCTATCAGAATTGGCTGTCATATACTTATCTCGTCTGCAGGCGCTGGGGTCGACTACGGTTCGGGTAACATCACCGACTGGCCGCTGGACGGTGGAGCAATTACGATTGACCTTCATCACAAGTGGAGCTACGGTTCGTCGAGAGTCCGTGAATGAATGTGGAGCTTTGCTGAATGAAAGTAGTCTTCATCAACCTGGGACTGGGCGAGAACTCAACCAACTTCAACATCTCCTTGTCTCACGGCATCTGGAACGCCACCTCGAATGGCACATTTTGCGTCGACAAGCTCACGCTCCCCAGCAGTGTCAAGCCAAAGGATGGAGACCTTGCCAGTATTCAAGTCGTTACATCCGGCGACTCTGGTAGTGCCCTGTACAACTGCGCCGACATTCGCTTCAAGACGGACGCCAAGGCTCCCGGGGAATGCAAGTCAGACGTCAAGTACTTCCAGGTGACGGACCAGACAGGCAAGGCTGAGGGCGGCAACAGCAGCAACAGCAGCTGTGCGTCGGACTCGGCAAAGAGCAACGACACCAAGGCCAGCGGTAGCGGTGGCAATGCAGCTGGGGCTCTGGGGGTGGACAAGGTGACTTTGACAACTGTTGTCGGCTTGACCGCCCTATTCGCTCTGGGCATGGGTATGTAAGGTGATCGAATCCCTTTGGGAGTGCGGTGCGGGTTTCATAGTATCATGGTGGTTTAAATCAAAATGCGGATTTGGTATCATGAGCTTCTAGTAATATGACGAAGACAAGCATTGAAACGAAAACAAAACCACCGCTGATAACAACCCTGGGCGAATGTGCTCCTAGTATGCCCCCCCCGTTCTGTATATCTATTGAATACAAAATCCGAATATAGTCTGGTGACGGTTAGTTGAGATTGGGTTACCATCAAAGTAGAAACCCTACCATTTCGATATATGATCCACGCCCGTGACCCAATGCAACATGCGAAATACAACAACCCAGTACCGTTTGGCCCGAAGAAGCAGTTCTGAAACAATACAGACGATATAAATCATGGTATCAACAACGCATGATGCTAAACAGCATGGGGACTTCTAAAAATGTCCCGCTCAGCTGGCGACAGTGCCAGTGTTGGCATCTAGCTCTTGCAACACTCTCGCCATGGTGATGCGCTGATTTGGATGAGGAGTGAGCATCTCTTTGATGAGACGCTCTAGGAGGTCGTTCGTGTCCAGTATATCCCTGGCCTCGACAACCTCTGTAAGCCAGTCACGCATCTGGTTGACTGCAGGTTGCCCGTTGCCAATCTTGTGAGCCACAGAGGGGTTGTTCACGCCCGCAATCTGCCAGTACAGTGGCTTGGGATGTTGCCTTCGGGCGCGGCTGTCTGGGAATGTGATCTTGCGCAGGACGTAGAGCATGGTTACGCCGAGGGCCCATACGTCGGACGCAGGCCCACGTTGCTTGCGGCCGATGAACTCTGGTGGCACATAGTATGGGGTGCCACCACTCGTTGGTGAGTTGGCCGCCAGCGTTGACAGACCAAAATCGCAGAGGACCGCCCCACGCTCCGGGGAATATAAAATATTGGCGGGTTTGATGTCGTTGTGGACCAGCTTGCGGCAGTGGATGTAATCCAGCGCGCTGGCAATGTCCCTCAAAATTCTGTGGGCGTCATCCGAGGTGCCCACGAACAGGTCGTCAGCCTTGTTCCTCCATCTTGGAGTAGCAGTCAGGTCCTTGGCATCTATATGTTCCATATACAAGGACAGGAAGCGTGCATCTCCACCGTAGTATCGCACGATAGACTCGTGCTGCAGATCCTCTTGGCTGTTGCACTCACGCAGCCACATGTCTGCCTGCCGGATGACATTGCGCTCATGGACTTGAGGCTTGTCACTGGGGTTTGCCGTCCGCGTCTTGAGAACCTTGACCGTAACAATGTTGTCAGGTACGTGGGAGTGGGTTGCGGTAAACACAGCAGAGAGAGATGTGGATGCAATGGGCTCTCGCTTGGTGAGCTGATACTGAGCAAGTTCGCACACGCCTGGCACAGCAATGGTCTGTCCTTTCTCGGCATCCAAGATAAGGTGAGCATTTGACGAAGTAAGCTCCTTGCCTTCCCGACCGTTTGGCAAAGGGAAGACGAGGGGCTCAGCCGCGGGGCGGAGGAACATAATGACGCTGTCGTCGGCAGTAGTTGCGGTAGCGTTTGGATCGGACAGACGAGGCCTGACTCTCTTGTCGTCTGGCTCGGGTGTCAAGGCGCGCTTCCCGCTAGAATTAAGCTGGCTGGAGCTGGTGGAGGATGAGAGCTCATGGACCAGAGGCGGTTGCTGGTAAATAAGCCCCGGGCGCTTCTCCAGGATACGGAAATCAAGGACAGCGATGTCTCTCACGGAGATGCGCCATGTGCCAGGCTCCAAACCTTTGGAAGACCCCGGGTTGACATCGTGGCCGTCGTTGAGGGGAGGGCTGGAGAGGGGAGTGTGGGAGACGCGGGCGAGAACGATTGGTACATCCGAGCGATTGAGGAAGATGACTTTGTCGCTGGCAGGGTCGTAATACAGTTCGCACCAGAGAGGTGGGCGGGTGGACTCCTCTTGAGTCTCGCCGGGGATGCGGACGGAGAATTTGATGTCCTTCGATGTCTGAGTCACGGCGAGGACTTTGTGCTCAGGTTGTTCAGAGGAAGCCACCTCGGCGCGAAGTGCTAGCCACTGGCAATTGTCACTTCCCGGGCTGACGGACCGTGTGTTGGGTAGAGCAGTCAAAGGACGGACGAGAATCCTGATGCCCTGCTGGTGGTGGTGTTCCTCAACCTGGAGGTTGTCGAGCGGTACATGCTCGGAGCTTGTCGCCGGGACGGACTCTTCGACACGGATGCGATTGAAGTGGGCGTCGAACTCGGACTGTGAAAAGGGCTCAGTGCGCTCCTCCGAGCACTCCTCGGGAAGCATGGGCCTGGGGTCCGCCATCCAGTCTGCGATGATGGTAATGGCCCATGCGATGTCGATGCGCGGGCCAGGCAGAAGAGGGTGGAAAGGTGGGAAGGGAAGGCTGACTGGATCGCAGGCACGAGGAAGCACTGCGGCACTGCGGCGCGCGGCTAAACAGCCGGGCAAGCAGCGACGAAAATCAGGACTGGCAGCGCGGAGCGAGGTGAGCCAAGGCGGCAGCGAGTAAGACGACGTAAGCCCAATGCAAGCAATACCTAAGAACCGTTCGAGCACCACCGGCGGGGGAAAAGGTGAGGTGGAGGCAGTTTAGTATGTAGTTTGCGATCAAATAGATGTGGCCACACGGCTATGGCGAGGTGACGGAGCGGACTGGCTGGCGATTCAGTGGGCTTAGGAAGGACGACCTAGCAGACAAAAGACAGCGGGCGACGACAATGAAAGAGATGGAAGAGGGCAGAGCAGTGCAGCTACAGGTGGGTTGGCTGTGGCTGGGGTAAAGTAGTCGGGATGCAGGCTAAGAGGTAGGTGCTGAGATGCAGGAACGGGACCGTAGGACCAAAAGGTCGGAATTAACTTGAAGGAGGCATTCTGGTCTTTTGGCGGAAGAGAGGAAAAGAGGTCCTGCTGATTGAGTCGCTCGTCCCTCTCAGCCTCCACGAGGAATAGCAGACTGACTGACCAAGGTCATGGAGGCCCCAAGTCATTTGGCCTGGGAGGTCTGCTGAAGGCTGAACAGGTACCAACCCACAGCGTCTACAAGTGGTCAGGCTGTTCCCACGGCTTATGGCGCACATTGTGGCCAGATTTGAAAGTACCAGGGCCTGTAGCGCTACTGATCGGTCAAGCGTCGACCCCAGTGCTCTACAAGACCAACCTGTCAACTGCTGGGGAGCTTGATTGATGAATTCATCAGCCACCCCAGTGCTGGTCTGAGTGGTCGAATGTGCGCTACAAACCGCTGGTGGCCTCTCTGCTCCAGCCCAGAGTGAGCTAATAACAGAAGGGACGGGAGATAATCTTACCGCTATTAATACGGGCCAACACCCTCCAGTAGCCCACCGGGTGCCTGGCGGAGCGGGTGCCTAGGGCTGCGGGAGGCACTGGGGCTTGTGTGTGGCTGGGGGCTGGAGTCGGGTTTGACGAAGCTAAGTCCAGGAGGGCGAGCCGTAGGCGCTAGCAGCGTGCCGGGCGGGCCGTGGAACCAGAGAGGGCTCCAGGGACCGCCAGTCAAGTCAGCGTTGAGTCTCGCGTATCGGGACCATGGCTGATGGGATGCTGCGCCACATAGCCGCTCATGTTGGGGGTGAGGCTGAGGCCAGCCCTTGCCCATCTCAGGGCTGAGGGGCAATTTGAAAGCGCAACGCAGCCTGGCAGGCGGCGACCAGCGAGCGGGTCGAGGAGCAGAGATGACGACACGTTGGGTCCCCGCGCTCCTTGTCGAGGACCGAATCGAAGATGGACACTACGTAGTAGAGAATCCGTGACTCCGAACAGAAGAAGGGACTCTGCTTCATTTCACTTCGCTGGTCGGAAAGTGAGCTGAGCCGGGTGAGAGGCAAACGACGCACACAAACGAATCCAGGTCACCCGCAACGCACACAACACCACCTGCGTCAAATTTGCAAACCCGTGGGCAGACGGACAGGTGCTGTGGCGGTCACGCTGCACAGAAGCTGTCTCCGTCAGAAGCCGGGCAAAATCTGTCCGCTTCCATGGCATCCCCTCCATCCGTTCACGGCATCCCTGCGCCCACACCACCCCTTGGACGATATCGGGCCTCGAGAAGTGGACAGACAACGAGAAGTGGTGTCCACTCAAATGGCAGGCGTCAGCATTCGCGATGTTGGACCAAACCCAACCCCTGCCATGGACCACCAATAGATGGGGTTCCCCGGGCATCTTATGGTCAGCCTCTGCATGCACTACACAGTATGAGAGTGCATGCTTGCGTGAGAAATGCAGAGAAGAGGGGAGCACATGGGGCGGCGGGCGCACCCCTGCCAACCAGGCCAGCCTGAGAGCCGTCGCGACGTCGATTGGTCCCTAAGCGTAGGACTAACCCACTCTGCCTGCAGGATTTGTATCTAGTGGAGATCCATCTCCCTGTCATTGGCTGTGCCAAGTGGCGGAGTTGCATGTGTTCTAGGGTGTGGAACAGTGTGGTGGACAGTGCATCCAATGAAATCCGCATCTCGCCGCCACTCTTTCTGCCTCAGGCTTCCATAGAGACCCAAGCACGGGCCACCGGGATGGCAACTCGCCGTCAGGCTTTTGTTGCTAGTCAAGAGCCCCCCCGAACACCAGACTCTGTTTTCGTCACAAAGCCCACACCAGACAAACTGCCCCAAACCACCAAAGAGCCCTTCACCGAACACCCGCCAGAACCCAGCAGAACCAGCACAGCAATTGCCTACTGCACGCTTCAGCCCTCTCTCGGACCGCTGAACAACCACCTGAACCCTCTCGCCATGGACATGCAATAGATTAGAAGGCTCACACGAGCGTTCTCTACGCGAAACCCACTGGGCATACACCTCTCTGAACCCCCGACCAAATCATTCATCCTCAACCCCCCCGCTAGCGACCTCGACATGGACGATCCGGGCTGGTCTTGGCCGGCCTGGAAATTCGGCATGAAGAGGGATGACCTCTTTACGAAGCTCCACGACCAATACAACACCTTTACCTTTACTATCCAGGACCCCGAAGCCTTTCACCACGACGTATACGAACTCTCTCGCGATGCTGACACGGCCGATGAGTTCCACCGCTTGATGGCTGGCCGGCAGCGCCAGCGCCTCCAGGAGCTCCATGAGTCCCTGGAGTCGCTGGCCGTCGAGATCATCGCCAACCCCAGGCTGATGGACTCGGAGCACTGGCAGTACGCTCTCCAGCTCTTCCGGACAAAGTCGTTTGACTCTATTGTTCGATATTTTGCAAGCTATCTTCCCGACTCATACCTCGACCGCCATGATGCTGTCTCCGTTACCTCCTCATCCTTCTCCGAGACCGCGAGCGTCAAGTCGGAGAGCACCTCGGCCAGCAGCGTCGAGGATGCACCCATTTCTAGTTTCTTCGGCAATGAGAGTATCATGACCAAGGAGCCTCTATCCATTCACACCCACGATCTCCCCGACAACGTCGAGGGCCCTCTATCCCCGCCCCAATCTGAGGCCATGCACCCCGAGTCCTCGGTATCTTCGCCGATCGACGTGGAGTCGCACCGCTTCTCCTCCACTCCTCCATCGCGATCCATGTCATTCTCCGGAAGCGAGACTGCTGGACCCTTTGGAGCTGGCCTTAACCGACCCCTTCCTTGCGACGACGACGAGACTTCGCGGTCAGAGAGCGGCGACAGTGCTGTCGCCTCGTCCATCTCTGACTCCGCCGAGACCCCGCCGTCGCTGGATCTGCTCGGTGAGGACGAAGACTCGGAGGACGAATTTCCTGCCGCTCAATTTCCCGAAGACTCTTTCGAAGCGTTTGAATCCTTTGTTGGCGTTAACAACGATACCCTTGAATCCGACTTCCTTGATTCCGACACCCCCACACCCCGACAGGACACCATCGCGTCTTGTTATGTTGACTACAAATCCGTGTTGGCGAAGAGAATCCCCTCTCCTCACCGACGCTCACCTTCGCCTGCACCCAAGCATCGCTTGACGTGTCGGCGAGATCTGAAGGAGACTCGTAGGAGTCCCGAAGAAGCACTCAGCAAGGTGGTGAAGACCTCGCTGGAGCCGTCGCGGAAACGACCGATGGCTAGGAGAAGACTTGACTAGCACTTGGGGAGACGGTGGGACACTCTGTATATATGTCACGAAGGGTGTAAATATCTGTACCGTACCATACTAATCGTTCTGATCATTTCTCTGGTCTCGTTTTCCTAACCGGCGTCATGTTGATCATGTTCAAACTGGGGCTAATCCACATCCCAGGTCATTTCGAAGCAGAAATGCCCTGCTTTTAGTGATTCCGGTGAGTACTTTCTGCGCCTGATTTGTACTGCCTCCCAGTTGTGACCTGCGTGAGTGGCGGGTAAGTATCACGACACGTGGGTCAGCTGGGTTGTGGTGTTGACATGGGACACTGCATCGCGATTACGGCGTCACGAGATTCGACCGTATCTATTTCTGGGCTAACTACTAGCATTTGACGCATGTCACAAACCCCACATGGCGGAATGACGTAAATGATGTTTCTTTCTACTCTGCCATGACCCTGACTCCAGCATCCCTGGAGTCGACAGCCCTACTTTCAGGTGAGTCGCGCGCGGTGTGCTGCTGCTGACGGCGCCTCGTTGCCTTGGCGGCGTTGGTTCGCGAGGCGGATTGAATTACACATTGTAATACCCAGCCCCAGAGCGTCTCGAATGAATTGATGACCTGTTATCCAATATTCTCCTCATCCCGATTGTCTTCCTACGTGACTATGCGCCTTGGTATGCACCGACCGTTTCTCGTGATGGGTTTTGATTCCTGCAATCTACTGCTGGCCCTGCTTCAGGCTGGAAACACCGGCCTTTGTGACGATGACCTTCACCGTTCTCCCAACACCTTGATCTGACGGTGTATGCATCTGATGGTGTATGCTAAATTCCTCTGCGACGTGAGGATTCCATGGCTACACCTAGCATTTCGCGATCCGTTCACAAAACACGGTAAGATGACGCCCATCGCAGTGCACAATCAAACTTGGTAATCACTTCACACGCCATTTATCTGCTCCATCTCTCACTCCCATGGAGTTTTTGTGTTGCAAGCGCATAATCTTCTCTACACTCGTTGTTTGACATGCGTGCCTAGTGAGGTGACTGTGCTTGCATACTTAATTAACAATCTGCTTTGCAGTCGAATTTTCTCCAGCTATTGCTTTATTTCCCATTACATTCGGTATAGTACAAAGCCGTTTATAAGCCCGATAGCCTACTTGTATTTAGGAACGGCCCCCTCAACCCTCGCAGCCTCCCTCACTACATCTGCGATGGTGTCCTTCAGAGGCACGGCTTTTGGCTCCCACCCAAGAAACTTCTTGGCTCGCAGCGCTTCGCCCTTTGAATTCAATCCCCACGACGGGGCAGCTCCAACCTGAGTCACCGAGATGACGTCCAACGGTACGGCCTTGGTCGCCGGCTCGGGCAAGTAGCCTTGACGGGTGGCCTCGTCCGCGATCCAGGTTGCAACATCAGCCCAGAGGTGCTCCTCCTTGCGGGCGAAGAAGTAGCCCCTCGGGCCAAAGATGTCAGGGTTGTCCCGCTTACTAGGGTCCTGAGTTGCATCGACGAACTTGGAGAAGAGATCGGCTAGGTCGTCGATGTGGACGTTGTCCCACTCGGTTTTGCCGGCGCCAACAATGGGCACATAGCCGAGACGGAAACCTGCCTGTGCTAGGCCGGGCACTTGGATGCTGTTTGTGTTGACGGGGCCACTCCCGATGCCGTAGATGGTGGGCGGCGCAACGATGAGCGTCTTGACTGACTTGGAGCTCGCCTGTTGGACAATCTTGTCGACATCACGGTGGAGAGCCTCGTCGGGGAGGTTCAGGAGGCGCTCGACACCATCGAGGTCGTCGTAGGCCTGCTCAGGGAGCGGACCCTCGCCAAATTGATTATGCGTGGCATCGTACCACGTTAGAATCCCGGTGCCAGACAGGTGAATCCAGTAACCCGGCCTCTCGGGCGTGTGGCCCGCGGCAAGGCCCTTTGCAATCGCCTGGGCTGCTGGGACGCTATCGGCGGATTCCGCAGTGTCTAGCATCATCAGTTAGCATCTGCATCGCCATGGTCTGGGATGTCAAGACGAACGAATGACAATGTCGGCCTCGGCAGCCGCCTTCTCAATGACGGCAGCGTCTTCCAACGAGCCATAGACGAACTTCACGTGAGGAAACTTGGCAGAAACTGCCTTCGCCCGCTGCTCATTTCGCACAAAGAGAGTAAACTCGTAATCTGGATGGGCCTTGTACACAGCGTCCAAGACGGAGCCGCCGATGTAGCCTTGCATGCCGTTAGCACCGACTTCATGATACGGACTAAGACTCAATTACCAGTCGCGCCGGTGCTGAAAATAGTGGTTAGCGAGGGACGCTTGGCTCCGGATTTGAAGACACTTACAGGAACACTTTCGGAGCCATTGCTAAAGGTGCCTTGGTGCTTCAATTGACCTGTGCGAAAGGATTAAGAGTGTAAAACAATGGTGGTTGACTGCTACACGAATGGGCAGGTTGCAGTTTAAATGAGCTTTGCGGAATATGAATTCCTGGTTGGAGGTGTGAAGCTCTCGATGTCTTTGCTTTGTAATATTTGTGGTGTATATGAATTTCTAAGCAATGGCAGCACTTTTAGCACCACTTCAACCACAGGCTTCCAAAAGGAGCGGGGGTGAACGTCATTTGGGTTTCAGACGCCGGAAATACCACCGATTGGCCCATTGCATTATCTAGACAAGCAATGAGAGGGTTCTGATGAAATCATCATTCCAGATGGCGCAAGACTTTGAGAGGACCGAGGCTGGAATAGGTGCAATGGGATATCATCAAAACATGCGCGATTCTCTATTTCTATCGTTTGCAAGCCAGGCGCTAAAGATGGTAGGAAATGCATGATGTTCGTTCACTACAGCCCCTTGGTGAGCTCTCCATTGGACTTCCAGACCTCATACTCGAAGTCGGGCTGAGCCTCAGTGTACAGGGTTTCCTAGGGGTATGGTTGGCAGTCATTCCACATTGTTTGGGGAGGGGGTAGCATCTTACCGGGTTCGCCTCAAACTCATATGTGTACTTGGCCTCTTCGTGTCCGATGAGGTTCTTGGGCAGGCCAGTAGCCTCGACGAGTAGCTGGATCTCGCACAGCCTCTCCATCAGGCAGTACAGGTAGCCGGCCTCGTCGACAGTACCGCCGACCGTCAGCAGGCCGTGGTTCTGCAGGATGACGGTCCGGTTCGAGGGGCCCAGGGCCCTGGCGATGTTGTCGCCCTCCTCGGCGGCGAGAACGACGCCGCCGAAGCTGGAGTAGACGCTCTGGTTGGTGTAGAGCATGCAGGCGTCCTGGCTGATCATCTCGAGGGGGCGGCCAAAGGTGGACCACGCCTTGCCAAAGGTAGAGTGCGTGTGGCAGGCGGCATTGATGTCTGGACGCGCCCTGTGGATGGCCGAGTGAATCATGAAGCCAGCGGCGTTGACGGCTGCTCGGTTGCCGCCGATGACTTGGCCTTGCTCGTCGACGTGGACCATGTCACTGGCCTTGAGCATGCCAAAGTGCACTCCCATGCTGCGAGATTGTTAGCAATAGACGAGTGGGAAGCCGAAGCGAGGCACGTTTCCTTACGGGTTGATCCAAAAGGTGCTGGGGTCGACGGGGTCGCGCACGCTGATGTGGCCGGCAGCGCCCTCGGTGTAGCCCTTGCGAGCAAACACCCGGAAGACTCCCGCCATGTGCTCGAGCTGCCATGCCCGCTTCTTGTAGGGGTCCTCGAACGTGGGGATGCCGGCGTAGGGGATGCCTCCGGTCACGATGGCGGCAAAGTGCGAGTTGTCCGCGGCGGGGGCGGCTGCGGGAGTGGAAGCGGGCGCAACGGCCTCGGCGCTGGTCGCGAGCGAGGCAGACTTGAGGAGCGTCGTTGCGAGGGGCTTGGAGAGCTGTCTGGGCGTCTGGCACGCCGCCAGCAGCTGACGGGCCTGCGATGCAGCGCTGCTGTGAGGCCGGGCAGTGGCGAGGCGACGGAGAGGGGCCGCTCGGAGGGAGGCGATCGGACGGAACATGATGGGCGTTTCGTCAAGTGGTTTTTCCTTGGATGTGCAATGGAGCGAGTACTGGCGATGAATCAAGACGAGGCACTCTTTAATAGACAGATAGAGGCGCCTTCGAAGGACGAGGGTATGTCAAGAAGGCGTGTCGACACCTGGGGACGGGATGCTCAAAGAGGGCACCGATTCAGCGGCGACGACCCTCGAGACCGGTCCGGCCTGCGGGCACTCTACCGGCACCGGCAGATTTCCATCAAAATTAGTGAAATAGGGCGCCGGCTTCGAGGTCCGATAAGCAGGTCACAGCGATTTCCCCGCTTCAAAGACCCTCCAGTTCCAACCAGGAAACGCGAACTGCTTGGCAGACGCGCTACGGCAGTTTGGGGCTGCATCCCGCCGACTGTGGGGTTGCGAGAGGAGGGCGCTGGCCGTGGCAAATGGCGAGCCAGGCATTAGGAATTATACTGGGTCGGCATCACTTATCACATTGGTTGGGCTGTTCAACACCATGGTGGCGCCCTCTGCGGACAGGACGACACCATCACGCCAGCCTCACGATTATGCGTCCGGGGTTTGATTGTCACCCTCCATGTCTTGTGTAGTTGTATATGGAAGGCGCGCCGCCACTCTGTGTTGCTTGGGTTTACTGGGGAGGTTAAAGGGATGAACGGTGCGTGAGGGGGTTGTCCACGTCGTGAAACCGAAACCGCCGAGAGAGAAGGATTCATCATCAAGTAAGTTTCATGAGCGAGGAGTAAGAAACGCCTTTGAAAGCATGTCCTTCCTCCATAGAACACGGCTTGGTTACTTGGTGTATGTCCAAGAGCCGAAATTGGTGAGCGGGCAGAACTATTCTGTTTCTAGGAAACAAGTTGTATTAGGCTATGTCATTCCAAATATGGCCACTTGATTTATATTGCATCAAAGCGGTGTCTGCCGCGCCATAGTTGAGCATTTGCTCCCTTCATTTGTTTTGTTTGACCTTCTCACCTCAATCGATGTATCTGCTGCCGTTCTTCTGCTCCTCCCTCGCGTCGGCCCGTCCATCGTCTTGCTCAAAGGATCCCCGCTCGAGTCTCTGCTCCTCTGGGGCAGCCCCTAGCTTCCTGCTCTGGCGATATTTGAGGAAGATGCACACAGTGCTCATGATGGTGCACAGCCACGCGCCAAACAGGGCCTGATCCATCCTGCTACCCCGATGGGTGTTCATCTTGAGGCCCTCAGGTAGATCCTTGTCCAAGTACGAGAGCATCTTGACCAGCAGACGACAGGCAATGCCGACCTGAAAGGCCGGTGCGCCAAAGGCGAAGACCATGCAGCCCCAGTACGTCAGGCGGACACGGTCCCAGACAAAGTCATCTAGCTTCTCCAACTGCTCCTTTGTGCCGCGAGGGCAGGGGCAAAAGCGCTTAAGGATCAGACATCGACACTTCATCCAGTGCGGCTTGTAGACGATCAGATACTCGTTGAGCAGGGTCATGCTGGAGAGGAACACGGCAAGGACGAGCGAGAAGTTTAGCAGGCGGGTGATGGTACTGAAATGATCAATGACGGGCGTTGAAAAGTCCGAGTACGCCTTGAACCACTCCCTGGTGCAGTCGTGGGGCGCGTCTCTCACTTTGCCGGAGCATTCCAGGCCTGCCACGGCACCAATCTTGTACATGTCCTCGGAAAAGGTCGATGTAGGGAAGAGGCCTTTGCGCATGGCTCCGGCATTGGGCGTGCCAGTAGGCGCACCGGGGTACTCCCACACGAGGTAGCCAAGGAACCAGTGAATGTGGACCAGGAAGTCGGTGGTCGCGTTGTTGGACACAACTCCATCAAACTGCAATATCGGGCGTCAGTCGGGTGTTCAGTGGGCTAAACGAGTAAATTGCGACACACAGCCCCTGTGCGCAGAGGGGCGCAGGGGCGGGCAGCCAGGGCAGGACAAGGCGCTGCGCGGCGTGTAGTGCAGGGCAGGACGAGACGGGAATGGGGCAGAGCAGCACACGTACAGAAACAAGGGATAGGTCCTTCATCATGGCCTTTTGGGGTACACCATCGCGGCTGTGGGTGAGGGCGATGCCTGCGAAGATCACCATCATGCCCAGCAGTGTCGAGACGACGCCGCCAGCGATGGCGGCTGTGCGCAGGCCATCGGTGAAACGCTTGCGCGAGATTTTGGCCATTGCGACGTTGGCGCAGTGCGATGCGGTGCGGTGCGGCAGGTTTGATGAAGGAGGGAAATGCCACGCTGGAAGGGAAGGAATGGGAATAGGATTGCAGCCATAGATTTTTGGCAATTAGCAGAACGACTACGCTGGTTGGTGCCGGGCTTCTCCCTTCGCCAGGACGGGCTCTGACTCCCTTTGCTCTCGGGGAGCTCGTGTGGTGGCTGCAATGCTAGCAATAATAATAGCAGGAATTGCCGAATGGGGCACCAGGGAGGAATTTGTCCCATGTATTTTGGCCACTTCCAGCTTAGCCCGCTTACCCGCCTTGTTGCCCCCTCGTAAGGAAGGGCACCTATCCACACCTGGCAATGGCGAAAAGCTTCCCAGGGTTTCTGGTGCTGGCACTCTACTCCACCTCGCTGTAACTGCGGGTGCGGCCGCCCTCCAGGGGACTTGCAAGCGAGGTCTGTCAGGGCTGCTGTGGCCTGGGGGTCGAGAGTGTTGGGGGGACTGACAAAGCCTTGCATGTCAGGACTGGACCTGATCCGTCCTAACAGTAAGTGTGGGTTGCGTTAAGGTAAGGTACCCTTCACATTGAAATGGGGCTGCATAATAATAAATTGACTGCTCCGACGACTGAGCCAGTTGGACACATGGAATTCAATGCTATTGTCACTCAATGTCGGGAAATGATAGGCAATGCGGGCGACTCAGGAGCTATTGGCTCCAGACTTCAGCTTCAGACGCCAAATGTCACACTATCAGGCGGCTAAGCCTGCCAACTGCCGAATAGGGGGCACATTAGGGAAGTTTATTCTACACGCTGCAGCTTATAATTTCTGCGTCTATGCCGGATCCATGGCCCAGGGCTGGTTTCAACTGCTGGCCCCCCCTTTGGAAGGTTTGCTACATTTTCGCCCCATCACAGCCAGAGAGGTAGGGCGCTTAATATTATTAGTCGCCCCTCTCCCGAGGAAAGCATCGTGAAGTCGCCTCGCTGCATTGGGCCAACATGCAATCTCGTTTACACGAACTGTCAGGTGTCATCTGGCGGGGTATGGCCCGTCATACGGGACAGCTCTTCCACCTCATCATTGGTAATACAAGGTCTGAGTCGACACGCGACGATGACGGCTTAAGTGATGCCATGTATTACCCCAACCCATACATCTCTCCTTTTTGGGGCTTTGACGCTCGGGACGAGTGATCGATCGCCTGCACAGCGCACCAACAACTTGGTTTGAGTCCGGGAGCTGCGGGGTGGGCTCGGATCAGGATCCGGATTGGCGGTGTTGTAGGGCAAACAGGGAGGGGATATTGGCGAATATAGGGTGTTCCAGCGTGTTTGGATCGATCCGTCCCCGCGACGGCGATCACTGCCAGGTGTTGAGAAACGTCGCTCGCTACTCTTCTTTCCCCTTTCCTCTTGTTTCCATCCATTCTCCATCGCACCTACGTGCTCCGTCGTTCTAGAACCACAGGGCCCATGGGGTCATGACCCGCAGGCGACAAAGGATCATCACGCTCCCCGGTGGTTCTGATTACCTGACTGCCAGCCCAGATGGGGCGACGCGCCAAAGAGGTGCTCCTCCTTGCAATATCGCCAGCGGTAGCGAAGCAGAGCTTAAAATGAAACTGTTGGATGGGCTGTACGCGGATATGTGCAATATTACCCAGAGGGCGGGCCGTATTCCAGCGACCCGGCCCTCCCCTGCTGACAGGAAGGGCCTGGAAAACTCGGAAAAGGGTATGAAACCATCACCACGGGGTGAATTGGCAGGCCGATGCCACGCGATCTAACCCGCATCCAGCATCACCAGCCGTCGCAGGTCCACCCTCGTGAGCCCATTCACGCGCTTCGACCTGCAGATGGACCCCAGGCTGGGGAGTTGCACAGGGTGAGTCGGTCGCCCGGCCACATCCAGACAAGCGAGGAGCCCGAACGCCCTCCCCACCCCGGCCAGGCGACCGGGGCATGAAACGCCTCAACCACAATTGTCTGCCAACTCCCCCGTCTGCAGGCGTTTGATGTTAATAACACGGCCCAGCGACCCACGACCGGGCTCAGCAGAGTTATTCTAATATGGAACAGTGTAGTTTTTCCATCACTTGGTGATGGCAGGCATCGATCCGTGCTTACCGGGCCCGGGGATGCTCGGGGGGAGGGGGGAGGAGGGCTCCGCCAAGGCCGTCGCCTTTAAAACCGACATGTCGCGGCCTCATCGACCACAGAATGGAGAGTTAGAGAGACACCTGCTTCACTCTGCGAGTTTGGATTCTGACCTGGTGTCACAATTCCGTTCATTCATTTTCTATTTTCGCCCTTCGCTTGACTTGACTTGACTTGACGTGACGTTCTTTACCGTCTAACCAAGATCTACACACACTCATTACTTCTGACATCTTGTCTATATCCAAAGTCGCAAAAAGATTCCCTCCCCAGCCGATTCTTTCGATCCCGATATCTGTTCAAAATGGTCCGAAGCATCTTTGCTATCGCGTCCAGCCTGGCGCTGGCCGCAGCCCAGCTCTCCTCCTCCTCCCTCGAGACTTTCGTCGATTCTCTCACCCTTGGCGGCTCCTTCAACCCCGTCAAGGAGGCATACTGGACCGGCCTGCCCCACCATCGCCGAACCCCCTTCGCCGTCTCCCCCGACGGCAAGTCTGCCTTCCTTGCATACCTGGACTCTAGCGAGACGGGCGTGCACGTCCAGGGTGTTGACCCCACCACCTTCAAGGCTGTCGGCGATGTCGTCACCATCAAGAACGGCAAGGAGGCCGGTGGTCTCGTTGCCCACAACGATGGTTTCGCTCTTCTGACCAACGAGCTTGTGTCCGGCGACGGCACCCAGCCTCTACCCGTCCTCTACCGCTACACCAGCGGCAAGGAGACTTTCCGCACCCTGCTCGGCGGAAAGGGCATCGACTCCGACAACAGCCTCGCCTCCCCCGATATCAACGGTGACCTCGTCTTCTCCGAGAAGGCCGGTTACTATGCCGCCTACATTGTTGTCACCAGCTACGGCGGCTCCGCCTCCGGCCACTTTGGTGATGCTATCCGCTACGTCAACACCCAGGGCAAGCTCGAGACCATCCGGGGCGCCTCCTCCTCCTGGGGCTGCTCGCACAACACTGTAAGTGATATACTGAGTCGCGTCTCTGACGTGCCCATTCTAACCAGTTTTCAAGGGTATCGCTTTCGAGGAGGCCGATGCGGCTCCCTTCGCCAGTATCTGTGCCGAAGACCAGGGTGCCATCTGGCTCAACACCGAGACCCAGGGCATGGGCAACAACGGAGTCAAGATCTCCAACGAGCACGTTATCAACGGTGCCAGCAACGAGCCCATGGGTGGAATGAGCGGTTCCTACAGCTCTCTGGCCCGCTTCATCGGCTCCGACTCTTACATCTTCTCCTGGGTCTCCCGTGGTGCCAAGGACCTCACTCTCAACGACTGGATGGGCGCCGGCTACACCAAGTCTGCCCAGCGCACCGAGAACCGCAACGTCGCCATCGCCATCATGTCCGATAAGAAGACTCTCCTCGGTGAGCAGGCTACCTCCCAGGTCGGTGCCGCCGACGGTGACAAGCAGGTCAACTGGATCACCCAGGGTGCCAACGACTGCTCCAACGCCCACGCCGCCTCCTTCTCCAGCGACCGCGCCCTCATCACATGGGAGGAGATCTCCAGCCCCAAGTGCACCAACGAGGCCATGGGCTGCTCCGGAGCCTTTGCCGGCACCAAGTTCCAGCTCGTCGACAGCAAGGGTGCCAAGGTCGGCGATGTCGTCTCCTCGGACAACACCTACGTCGCCGGTGACATGGTTACCGTCTCCCAGGGCCGTATCTGCTGGCCCTATGTCAACATGAAGTGGGACCTCAGCGGACCCGTCAGGGGCGGCTCTGCCAGCAAGATCTCCTTCGCCTGCATGAACCTCAGCGGCAGCGGCACCGCCAACCCTTCCAGCGGCGGCTCCGGATCCTCGCCCGCCGAGACCCAGCCCGCTGCCACCAAGAGCGCCGACTCCCAGACCACTGCCGCTGCCCCCGAGCCCGTGAAGTCGGCCGACCCCGTTGGCGAGTCCGTCGCTGACAACACCGCCGTCGCTGACAACACCGCCGTTGCTGACAACACCGCTGCCGAGACCCCCATCGTTCTTCTTCCCTCTACCCTCATCTCCGTGACCCGTGGTGCTGCTACCCAGTCTGACTCCGGCGCCAGCCCCGCCGAGTCCAACCAGCCCGATGAGTCCGTCGAGCAGCCCACCGGTGCCCAGGAGCCCCCCGCCGTCACCTCTGCCCCCGCCTCCTCCGAGACCGACGAGGCCTGCAACGAGGAGAACGCCGAGTCTGGCGCTGCTCCCGCCCAGACTGAGAAGCCCTCCGTGACCAAGCAGAACCCCCGACCCACCAACACCCGTGGAGGTGGCAAGGGACAGGGCGGCAAGGGCGGCAACAAGACGTGCGTTCCCCGTACCGTCACCAAGACCGTCTACGTGACTGCCTCTGCCGCGCCTCTTCGCTTTTGAAGGCATAGCAGTGGAAGAGTATCTGTCTGAGTAGTTACGCAGCTTAGAGGATAATCAAAGAACTTTTTTTTTTTTCATTCACCTTCTTGTATATATCGCGGATTTGCAGCTCCCAGGTTCCCATGTCGAGACATCTCAATAAAAATTTCGTGGGCCATCACATTACGACTTTACATGTGTTGTACTTTTTTCATGCCATGACCAGTGACTGGGTGTAACAGCAGATAAGGGTGTCGGTGACGGAGCTTGATGGTGCCAGTAAGCAAACTGAGAGTTGTGGCTGCTTGGTAAAGTCGAAAGTAACTACAGACATGGCTGATCTGGCGGAGGCATTCTCGGATGACAGTTTGCAGCGACCGGCAGGCATCGAGGATGTGGCTTGTCAGGATCGCTAGTGTCCATGAAACAGAAAGCTCCTGGCAGGTAATTGAGTTTCGGTGTAAATGCATTCGGCCATCATCACATGGAGCTAGCTCAATCGCCCTCTGACAACATCATCTCTTGCGAATGCATACCTGCACAAAGTACTTTGTCGGTCCTTCATGACGATGCCAGCCGTGATCGGATCCAGACATGCCGATCTTCCTTGTAGTCAATCACTCGGCAGGCCCAGCATGGTTTTGCTCTGGCACCGGCCCCTTAATGTCACCCAACCCTCGCCGGGACGGACCCACCTGACCCGGACGGAGGGCCGGCCGTGTGCCGACGGTTTCCTGTCAGGGTAATCCGCGCGGGGCGCGGGACAGGATCGGCGGATTCCGTCCGTCACAGCTGCAGCAGTCTGGTGAACAATCCTTCGTGCGTCACATACAACGCACAGCGTGCATCCTAGCAGGGACAGAATAGCACCCCCATTACAAATCAGGCCATGGCCAGCTCGAGATTGGCTAGATGCACAGGAGCCCGCGCAGGCCTCCCCCCCTTCTTTACTAGCTGGCTTCGCTTTTGGTTGTATGCCCCCGGAATGTGCTGGCTTGCCTGCTGGTGCGCTAACGCAAGGGGATAGCTAAGGACGCTCTCACTGGCCACCGTGGGCATGGTGGCTTGGATATCATAGCCAAGACCTGCCGCCCAGACAGAGCGTACGAATATTGATTTCTGTGGCTTGCTGCGGTGTGGTATCTTGTGATCTCGTGCAAGTTTTCCCTAGTGTTGGCGATCCTGTCTGAATGGCCCCAAGCCGTTTGAATAGCGCCCGCGCCTGTCGAGTCCACTTGTCTAGACGCGGGGGGCCACCATCTTTGCCATCCACATCCTGCATGGCATCGGGAGCGCATCGGCAGAGGTGACAATCAGCATGTTTCTCGGACACGGCAGCTGTTTGCCGAGGATGCCAGCTGTCGTAGAGAATGGCGCCTGCCACCGACCGCCTTTGTTGTGATGCTTTCATGCGCAGATGCTACACCACAGATCATCACAGTTGCATGCCGCTACTCCGCCATGGCGTGGTTTTGTGTACTATGTAGGCTCTCACCGTTTCAGCGTTCCGCGGCACCCGGGAGGGGACTGGTAGCAATTCTAGTTGCTCTGGCACACACTGACCAAGAAGCACGAAATAATGCATGAGCAACTGCCTTTACTATTTGTAATGCAAATGCTTGGAGTCACCAGCGGTTCGCAGCCGATAGTGTTCTCGTTACGTAGTTGCTTGGTTGGGACAGAAAAGAAGGAAGTCCGGCAACAGGAGCTATCCAGAATGGGGCATCGCGGATCAGCTTGTCTCGGGCCCCCACACGGCGGCATATGACTCCTGAGTGCGTCCTGACTCAACTCCGGATTTCGAGTCTATGGTTGCAGATAAGGCAGAGGCGTCGTCCAATAACGCCCGCTACCCGGATATGGACTGCTTTTGTCTCCAAGGCACCCCCGACTGTAGGCCGCAGCAGCATGGCGGTGCTGGACGGTCAACTGGTGGGGAGGCCAACTCGAGCGAACTCGCCTGAGCCACAGCGGTATAAGGTTAATAGCAACTCTATATTTTCGTAACGGGGCGGCATGATAGAAGACGAGAATGATGTTGGGATATGGAAAACATGAATAAAGCACTCCGTTTCCCGCACCCACCGCAGACCGGGCAGCGTCAGGAACTTATCAACCAGCCGATCAATCATCAAAACGTCGTGACATCGGCGTCCAAGTTACTGTTGCCGTGGCGTCACTGGTGGCCGGGCCGAGTCCGGGCTGCTCGTTGTGATCTGATCGGCATTGCGCAGTGGGACCCCCTTGGCACGCCAGCCTCACCAGACCACCAGAGTCACCCTGTCTGTCGTGGGAGGGCAAAAAGGCCGCTTGGCTCCAGCTCCCCCGCATTTTCCCTCGTCGCGAAGCCGAGACGGGGCGGTCACTTGTGCTGTCGCAATGGCCCGCGGCGAGTGCAAAAAAAGCGCCCACACCCCCCAACCCGGACGTCCTGACGCATTTTCGTACGTTTACGACGTCCACCTCATTTTCGAACCGTTTTTTTTTTCCCTTTTCCCACCCTGCTACCGCAAACCCGCGCATTCGAGGCTCTCTTGACATCGCCCGCTCCCTTCCCCTTGTCTCGTTCTGGGCTGTCGCTGCTTCGACGCCGACTCCCCCCTCCAGTGCGCCGGCCGGCCCAACACCACATCGTCTCTCGCCTCAGCTCACTCTCGGACGGCCGCAACCGCTTATTCGCCGACCCCCCCTGCCGATCCTTTGGTGCGACCAGCGCCCACGCCGACTGTGCAGCGACATCACCTCCAAGGCGTCGCGACTGCGACAATCCCACCGCAACAGTCGTCGCTGAGGGCGGGTGCCCGTGTGTTCGACCATGGCGGAACTTCCTCCTTCTGAGAAGATGCACCGGCAGTTCCCGCCGCCGGTGGCCGAGGACGATGTCGATTCCACGCTGAATAAAAAGGTAGAGAAGAATTGCGCGCAAGTGTCTGCATAACCTGGGAACACCGCCTAATTGACTGATTTCCCTTCGCAAAACAGGACGAGATCAACGTATCCTACGATGTCGCTATGAGCCCGCTCGAAAAGGGCCTGCTGTGGAAGCAGGACCTGCGCATCATCCCGCTGTCGGCCGCCATCTACTTCCTCTGCTTCCTCGACCGCACCAACATCGGCAACGCCATGATCCTCAACTCGTCGACCAAGAACGACATGCAGCACGAGACCAACATGTCGGACCACCAGTTCGTCATCTCGCTCATGGTCTTCCTCGTCTCCTACGCCGTCTTCGAGGTCCCGAGCAACATCCTCCTGAAGAAGCTGCGGCCCAGCCGGTGGCTGGCCTTCCTCATGTTCTGCTGGGGCGGCATGACCATTGCGACGGCCGGCACCAACAGCTTTGCCAGTGTCACAGCGGTGCGCTTCCTGTTGGGCACATTTGAGGCGGGCCTGTTCCCCGGTCTGGTGTATTACCTGACCTTTTGGTATCGACACGACGAGCGTAGTGTGAGGTAGGCATCTGTCAACGACAGCCCCCCCCCTCTTTGCCTTCTCTTATACGCGATGCAAGGTACTGACAATCCACTCTAGAGTTGCCTTCATCCTCGCGTCTGCAACCCTTGCAGGTGCAGTAAGTACCATATCCTCCCATGGGTGGCGCCCGAACCTGCATCGTACAGAGTGCTGACGTACATTTCCAGTTCGGCGGAGCCATCGCATACGGCATCGGCCATATGAACGGCGCTCGCGGACTGTCTGGATGGCAGTGGCTCTTCATCATCGAAGGCAAGGAGTCACGCGGCCCCAATCACCCTAACTTTTGTTTGCTGACTCTTGCACAGGTGTCCCATCTTGCCTGTCCGCCTTGCTTGTTCTCTTCTTCTTGCCCGATTACCCCGAGCGCGCGACTTGGTTGACGGAAGCCGAGAAGGACATGGCCATCCACCGTCTCTACTACGAAGGCTCCAAGGAGTCACACCCGGGTCTGAGCTGGGTGGAGGCCAAGGAGACGCTCAAGGATTGGCGACTGTACGCACACTACGCCATCTACTTCGCCGTTAGCCCGGCCTTTGCCAGCCTCAGCCTGTTTGCCCCCTCCATTGCCGTTGGTCTTGGCTACCTGGACCTGCAAGCGCAGCTCATGACCGTGCCGCCCTGGGCAATCGCATATGGTAGGCCATCCATCCTTCTTTTCTTCTATTCTCTTGGCCCTCTTATCTGTCCTTGCCTCGGTTATTGTGTACTAATCTTTACCTCCGCAGTTTGCCAAGTCCTGGTGGCTTGGTCAGCCGACCACTTCAACGCTCGCGGGGTGCACACGGCGGGCGCCGCCTTCATTGGCGCCATTGGCTTTATCCTTTCGGCTTCGCTCCCGCCCGATGCCTACGCTGGCCGGTACGGCGGGTTGATCCTGGCGACGGGAGGCTCCTTTGCCTGCATCCCGCCCATGCTCGGCTGGCTCAGCTCCAATGTCTTCACAACCGCCTCGACTGGTCTGGCTATTGCCATCAACGTCAGTCTCGGCGGCGGCATCGGGCAGATCCCCGGCGTGTGGATCTACCAGGCCGACGAGCGTGTCGACGGCTACCCGACCGGACACTGGACCAACGCGGCGCTCCTGCTCTTTGTGTCGTTTGTGTCACTCGGCCTGCGGTTCTTCTATGGTTGGAAGAACAAACAGCTTCGCGCCTATGCCGAGAGCCAGGAAGTGCCGTATCGATGCTTCAAGCTATAGGCCGTAAAACGTCCAAGTGCGATGAGAAAATTTAGTTTGTTCGGCAACGGTGGTAACGATTCCCCACCATGTCATGTTTGTATGAATGATTTGTTAAGTAAATTATGAGGGCGGCGTGTGATGATGTTGTTTTTCGCGGTTGGTCAAATGGGCAACGGTGTATAGGGGTTTCTGTGCACTCCATCTGTACTTACTTTCAGCTGCATTACATACCGGCATTTACGACATTGTATTGAATTGGTCTTGTCACGGCAATTTGGACCTTGGTGCTTCATCACCCATAATTATCCGATTAATATGCGTATGGCCTTTGAAGCTATGTTGGCGGCCGGTGCAACGTGTCAGAGGCCGACCCCACAGCCCACATCCTATGGCAGTTTTGAATCATGCAGATCATTCGAAGCTGTTGCCGAAAGGCTGAAACACATACCGAATTAGCATTGAATGGACAAGGTCAGAGAGGGATAGCTTAAAACCGTTATGACATCACCCCCGGGATTGGAGAGAGGTGGCTGAGTCGAAATAATTAGACAAGCAGGCAAAGAATCGGTCTTAGCAATTTGAGGGGCCGTCGTGAACTTGAAACACGTTCAAGTCGCATGCACTACTGTCGTGAGTGGTTCCTATGATCTTGATCCCAGCGTGGAGTTGTGGAATTGGGCCCTGGACTCGGTGGACAAGGGTCCAGATCTGCTTCCAAGGCCCATTGAGTTAGCATGGGAGCCCACAACATCGCCCCGTGATGACACATTTTCTTCTCATGGCCTCAACCGCATATGACGGGCTCAATTTTCACACTCAGCATCTGTCAGGCCAAGAGGTAACAGCACTAAGGCTGCGTAGTTAGCAGACCCTCTCATGCAGCCAGGGCCTAGAACCCAGCATGGTCGACTTTTCGATAGGACCCAACGTCTTCGGTTGCCAATGAACAACGGGCCATCAAATCTCATGTACAAGGGTGATGAGGGTGGACGATGATTTGCGTGCCTGGAACGGCCTGTCAATATACAGCTTGAACAAACAAGTCCCAGCAACCAGGGACAAGGCAGGTCGGCCTCGTCCCATGACTCGAAAAATCGGCCGGTGCAGTTACACCCGACAGACGGTGTAGAGTGGAGGCAGCGATAAACCCCACCCCGCCTTAGATGGCAGTCTGTCATCCACCAAGCGAAAGTGTAATGCACTGCGTAATTAATTACTACTGCGCAGTTTACCGCCACAGAAGCGCGCCCCTGGCATGATAGTCTGGACTGGTGGTGTCCAACAAGACCGGGCTCAGCAGCGTCAATGTCTCAGCGACCCTGAGAATGGGCTTGCTTGCGGCTCGGGTCCAGCCCAAAGTCCAAAGGGCCAAGGACATGTGGTCTGCACGCGATGGTCGGGCAGCTTATTGGCAAACGGGTGCGGCGCCGAGGCGTCTCTGTGCTCAGTGCGAGCTGGTGATTGGGGCCCTGGCCAGTGGGCATGCGCCGGAGTCGCCGCCTAGGGACGGATGACGTCGTCGCCAGCGTCATTACCGGGCCCGCTTGTAGGGATTGGGGGATGACGCTGATGATGATGACGCTAAGAAGGGGGTGGGGTGGGGTAGGCTCCTACTGAGCTCTCGCCCGACAGCCAGACAAGACAATAAAAGTGATGGTTAGCGCCAGGTTATTGCGCCTGGATGGGTTGACATTGTCATGATCTGAGCTCCGAATAGCACATGCCAGCTTGCGCGTGTCCTTCGAGGCATCCAATGCAATCGCCATCTTGACTTATCAAGCAAGGTGCCTATACGGAACTTACAGGGCCTTGAAGGCCCAAAGCTGGTTTGCAAGGGCAGGGATGGCTCAACTGGCTGGGCCTGGTGAACCACAGGTACTGGACTCCACAGATGTCGAGCAGGGTACGGCAGCATGGAAGGCACTCACTGGCAGCCCACGCCCTCTCCCAAAGCCGCACATACACACTACACAGCCTTGACAGCTACGATCCCTGGATGCGATATCATGGCGGCCAGGATCGACGTGTGGCCAACGCGTGCTTGTGATGTAGATGACGATAACGATGATGCCACCGCTTCAGCGCGTGGGCCAGAGACAGAGCGAAGCTCCCTGATCCATCGTCGCCAACTCCATGCCGGGATGAATGCGGAGGGTTTGGTGCGACGACGGACGGGATTGTCCTGACCTTGTGCCCCGTAGTGTACTGCCCGCCACGGAAGGGCTCATGATCCCTATTCATGACAACCATACGTAGTAGTATCGACATCAGCATCCTGAGTCGCGCATGAGTTCGCAGCCCCTCCCGGCTCCCAGGGATGATATTGTCGTAGCATGGTGAAATGTTCCAGTTGCCCCAAACACGGAAGCTTCAACTTCGGAGCCTCTTCTCCAACGCAGCAATCCGTCCAACAAAGGCCCACCCGCACCTTGCGCCTGCATCCATTCCTCCTGCGATCTGGAAGCAGCCACAAAGCCCAGCTCTGGGCAGCTCCCGAAAGGCAAAAAAGCATCGTCCCCACCAGGCCAGTGCCGCACCACGTTTTGGACACACCCCACTTGCACAGAACCAGACAGACAGGCGCTCTGGCCCAGCGGCCTAAGTGCCTCCCCGTAGTTTCGAAGCAAATCCACCCACTGGCAACCTGCACAAGCCTCTGCTCCATCAGTGACCTCACTCGCCCTCCTCGGAATTGCGCCAGCTCCCTAGCTCCCAAGGCTTGCCAGTCCCGGCCCCAGTCCCAGTTGCGGCCAGCCTGCGCAAGAATCTTCCCACAACGCCCCCTCCCCCTCCCTGTCTTTTCGTTTTTTCCTTGCTGCTTAGTCGCTTAGTGCCCCAGACCAGGGAATCCATCATCCATCCAACCTGCAAGCTGCCCCGGCCTCGACTCCGCCGCCCACTGTCACAACCCCGATCGCTCATTGCTGCGACGGAGCGATCCGTGATCTTCACTTATTATTTTTCATCTCACACTCTGCCATTATTGATACAGCCTTGCTCTAAAGTGCATCGCTTGCATCGTGCTCTGCTCCAGCTTTCAGCTCCGTCGGCCTCACTCCTTGCTTTCCCTCGCGATACGCGCCAGAGCACACAACCTAGACCCACGCCACTACGCCCCAGGACCCCTCTACCTAGCGACTGGGCTCGTTAAACCCCGCAGCTTCCGCGCTGGCCTGCTGCTGCTGCAACCGCTACTGCTGTTTCCTGGCTTTTGTTACAAATCCAGGCCAGGTTCCAGGTTTTCTAGATCACAACGCCAGCCGCTCCTCTACGAACCACCTTCGCCTTCTCCCCTTTGCTCTCCCTCTTCCTGACTCCCGCGCTTACTCTCGCCGCGACGACTACGACTAACGCGCCACTTACGACCACGGGATCGAGGCGCCAGGCGGCAGCAATAAGAGAACCTCTACCTCGCCACAGGCAGGCAGTCGGCCCAACCTCATCCACTACTGGCGGCCTGTCGAGCCTCAGCGACCCCTCCAGCAGCCATGTCCACAATTCAGCAGCTCAAGAACTTCATCCGCCACGGTGCGTTCCACCCTATCATGCGCCATGAAAATAACGAGACAGGACGTTGCTGATGTTTACCCCAGGAAAGCAAGCTCGTGTCGTGCCCGACGACGCGGCTCGCAAGCCCGATGCCGCCCTTGGACAGCCCCCCCAGAACAAGGCACCACAAGCCGATACCTCCAACGCCAACGCCCCAGACTCCCAGAACACAGTTGACATGAACGTGGACGCATCCCCCGAGACGACTCGAAGCACTAAGAGCAAGCGTGTCGACGACGCAAACCTGGCCAAGCTAATCGCCGAGGAGAACGCTAGCAAGAGCAAGTTTCCTCGCTATCCAGGCCTGGAGCGATGGGAGCTCATTGATAAGATGGGCGACGGCGCCTTCAGCAATGTGTACCGTGCCCGCGATACCCAGGGCGACCGCGGCGAAGTCGCCATCAAAGTCGTCCGCAAGTACGAAATGAACAGCATGCAGGTAAGCTTGCCTGGGGTTGTCCGTATCCGCGTAGACCCTTCTCCTTTTGTTTTGTCGAATTTTTTTGGTCATTCTGCTCGTCCGTTTCCAACCCCATTTACCAACACGGGGTCACCCCTCCTCATAGGGAAACAAGCATTTACATCCGGACTTCAAAAAAGTCCCCAAGGCTGCTGAGGTGCGAGACTATTTTTCCTTCTTCGTTTCATCTTTCCTTGAAAGCCCATCAGTGCTACAGACCAGAAGCATGACATCGTCCTTATTGCCTGGGGTAGCCCCCATGATGTGGGATGGGTGCATGGCTCGCGATTCAGCCAAGTAGCATACTAACACTACCCCAGCGCTCCAATATCTTGAAGGAGGTCCAGATCATGCGTCAGCTGGATCATCCCAACATTATCAAGCTCGTCGATTTCTCCGAGTCTCGACAATACTACTATATTGTCCTCGAGCTTGCCCCTGGTGGCGAGCTGTTCCATCAGATTGTCCGCCTCACATACTTCAGCGAGGAGCTATCCCGACATGTCATCGTTCAGGTCGCAAAGGCACTAGAGTATTTGCACGAAGAGAAGGGAGTTGTTCATCGGTAAGTAGCTTCTGCTCCCCCTTGATTTTCGCGGGTGCGGCCCAGCCGTTGATCTGCCCCTCCTGACGTCATTTGCCCCCTCCCCCCCTTGCCAAACGACGACATCATGAGCTCGGCTAACATTCTTGACAGTGACATCAAGCCTGAAAACATTCTGTACAACCCGATTCCGTTCGTCCCGTCGACACACCAGAAGCCTAAGCAGCCGGGCGATGAGGACAAGGTCGACGAAGGCGAGTTCATCCGCGGCCAGGGTGCCGGTGGCATTGGGCAGATTAAGATCGCCGATTTTGGGCTTTCCAAGATTGTTTGGGACAACCAGACCATGACCCCTTGTGGCACGGTGGGCTATACTGCCCCCGAAATTGTAAAAGACGAGCGCTACTCTAAGTCTGTGGATATGTGGGCGCTAGGATGCGTACTCTACACTCTGCTGTGCGGATTCCCTCCTTTCTACGACGAGAGTATCGAGGTCTTGACCGAGAAGGTGGCCAGGGGCCAGTATACCTTCCTGTCGCCTTGGTGGGATGACATCTCCCAATCTGCCCAGGATCTCATCAGCCACCTCCTGACTGTTGACCCCGAGAAGCGATACACCATCGTCGAATTCTTGGCTCACCCGTGGGTTCGTGGCAACGGCCCCACACCCCGAGAGGAGAAGAAGAAGCCCGACGCAATGCTCCGCGCATTTGATGCGTCCAAGTTTGAGGATCCTGGAAAGCGGTCCGATTTCCGTTCCCCTGGTGCTGTCAACCTGCGAGAGGTCTTTGATGTCGGTTATGCTGTGCATCGACAAGAAGAGGAAGGCAAGCGAAGACAACAGATTGGCGCCAAGGCAGGCCCTGGAAGGTTCCTGGGCGGCCTCAACGAAGAAGACGAGGACGATGAGGATATGATGCAGATTGATGGACAGTCTCCTGGCCCCCCCAATTTTGGCGGCACCCAAGCTCTGGAGCAGAGCATGCGAGAGACCAAAATCCGAGACCAGGAGCACGAGGCTCGCGGCCGTGAGAGGGAGCGTGGCGACCGAGATCGCAACGAAAAGGGCTACGGCCAGCATTCTGCTACTGTTGCCGCCGCTGCCCGCCAGCAGGTGCGCGATCGCAACCGGCAACGGGGTGCGTTTGAGCTCAACCTGGACAACGCCACACTTCTCGGCAAACGAAACAAGAAGGTGCCCATCATGGGGGTTTAGGAGCCCACAGATGTCGATTCATTACATGCCGGAACTGTCGTAAGCGACCAGCGACCCAGTGTCGTGACGCTTAGTCGGTACCCCACCGAGGAGCTTACGTTTGTGCTTGAAGACGATGACGGGGCAATATGATACACGTGTGACAATGATGTTGCAGCGCCTCGAGGGTTTACCAGCAAACCACCCAGTTTCAACGAGTAGTTTACACGAGCAGTGAGGAGTTGCTCCAACTGTCAGCATCAGTGGCAGGTGTGATTGAAGACGGCATTTAGGCGTATATGGAGTATAATGGTTTATTGTGGGGGCTGACGAGAAGCCGCCCCGAGTCCCCGGGGATTTACTCGACCTTTGCGGTGTCTATTTTGCTGCGCATGTACTGTCCGAGAGTGGAGGCCAAGAGTTGGGATCTTTTCCCTGGTGTTGCAATTGCACCATGTTGTGTCAGCAGCGGCTACAGAGCAACGTCTATACAGGCAAGGACAGACATTGTCCATCGATGGGCTGGGAGTTTGGGGGAATCTTGGACGCGCCAGATTGATGATTGTAAACGAAGCAAATATTACAAGCCGTGCAACTACCTATAAGATTGGAATACGCACTCGGTGAAATTCGGATCAGTCTTTGGGACTTGTTTATCGTGGCGACATAATTTCGACTGTAAGCACTACTTGACGTGAGAGCGGCATGCCTACACAGACAAACGAACAGTGGAGCTCATGGCCACCTCATAGCGGTGTTGGAGCCGCCTGGCACCAGTTGCCGCATCATGTATTAAGTGCTCGGTGGACCCTTACCAACCGAGTCGCGAGTATTGCCGTTTCGAGAGATGGGATGGATGGGAACAAGGGGCACTGGTGGAGGTGCGGCTGCACGATCCAGGGTGGCCTGGTTGTGAGTTGCATTGTGGAGTGGGCCGAGCGCCGTTATACCTCCGGAGTGCCATTCTCTTTCCCTCGCTCCTGGAACGATGTGACGAAATGGGCTCTCAATTGGAGTGTACGGGTGAAGCTGTATGGGTTGTGGACAGTGCAGCAACCATTCTACTTTGATGGGGTTGTCACTGCCTCTACAGGTGTCCATCATCCTCCTCCTCATCATCATCATCATCATTTGAATCCTCTTCATCTGAATCATCCTCCTGGGCGAGAATTCCCAGCTGAGATCGCGTTGAAATCGGCCGGGCCTTGTGCTTGCCTTTGGTGCATCCAGGTTCGTTTCCCCTCCGGTCACAGCACAACCAAATGAAACCTTCAGGAAACTCCCTCTTGTTTTCTTCAGAGTCAATAGGGCCGTGGCAGTTTTCGTCGGTGTCAGCCCAGACATCATCGTCATAGTCTGGTTCCATCGAGTCTACCCACACACTGTGAGCGAGTTGAAGGCCTGGACTGAGACGGGAAAGTCGAGACAAACCGAAATGGTAGGTACAGCTCTTTGGCGTGTTTTCCTGGGCGTAAAATGGCTCTTCGCACTGTACACATATCATCACCTCACTGGTAGCCTTACGCTTGCGCGACGACTCTGGCGACGACAACGACAACGGGGGCTCGTGCCCTATGATGGAGGTATAGTACTGGACTGCCTTGGCGCGGGTATTGTGATCTGTGCAGACGGTGCGTAAGATGGTGCGGATTGTCGATTCGGGGGCGCCCATCATCGCATCGAACCTGAGTTCTGTCTCAATTGAGCCCACCATGCTGTATCTAATGGGTCAATTGGCTACTGTGCCTGTGTGTGTGTGTTTGTTTGCCTGATGCAGAAGCTGTTGTCGTCCCGCTAATTGCGCGTACGCAGCCCTGTTTGCCGTCGTGGTGGGATTTATTTGCTTTTCAGCCCGAACGACCGGGATCGACGCATCAGGCCCACCGCAAACTCTCGGCATATTAACAAGATTACTACCGTTATGACCATTGATTCGCCATGTCATTATCGTGCTCTCACGATGGACCTGGTAGCCCTCGACGCTGACGCTGGGCTGGGACGACGTTCACATCAATCTCACTCAACCGACGTCCGGCCTCACCTCGCAGGCATCAGCCCGTCACTGCTGCTGAGAGATGGGTCGAGGTCGTTATGAACAGCCATGCGTCACGGAGCTGTTTTGCTGCCATCTCTTCTATAAATATGTGTTGGACTATCATTGATCTTTCTCTTCCATCATTACCGGAACACAACACCACAACCTGGCTTGTTACCTCTCGGTGAACCACAACCTACAGCAATCATCTCCGATATCCACTGGCTTTGGTCCGCTATACCGAACCAGACCGCAAATACTACGCTGTAGTATCCACACCAAGAGAGCCCATCGGGGTAGCTAGGAACCCAGCGCCTGGGTCCCGGATCCCGGTAAGTTGCCGCTGTTCGCCTTGTCTCTGTCTGTCTCTGTGCCGGGTCGACACCCGACTATCCAACCCCTGGTCAAGGCCAACATACCACAACGGTGAGGCTACTGCCGAGCAAGAGGCCGTTGCCAGTGTGGGCTTGGGGAACTCCACCATTGCATGCATGATCGCTAGCATTACCCGTCTTCGCTTGGTGCAATCCCAGGGGTCCATCGCTCTCTGAGAGGGTCCGAAATGTAGAGAGACGTCTGAATATCGGCTGACCCCGGATTTAGGATCCGTTTCGTGGTGGTATATAAACCTCCAAGACTCGCTATCAGAAACAAGGAGGAACCTTCGACACAGCCTCTCTTCCTTGCCAAGTCAAGATGCTGTTTCTCTCCGCCGTCGTCACCACGCTGGCTGCAGTGGCTACCGCCGCCGTCTGCAAGCAGGATAAAGAGTGTGCATCCGGAGCACACATCATTGTGTCTCGGGCGAGCACCGAGGCCCCCGGTCCGGGCATGCTCGCTGCTGTTGCCCAGGGCATCCAGTTGCAGATCCCTGGCTCTGACATTGTCGCTCTCGACTATCCCGCCGTTCTGGATCCATATGTCCAGTCTCAGACTACCGGTGTTGCCGCCTTGACGAAGCTCATCCAGGAGTACGCCATGAAGTGCCCTCGAACCAAGATGATCCTGATGGGCTATTCCCAGGTATGTAATTACTTTTCGGCACACCTCTCGCTTATTATTTGCCTATTCATGCTGATCAAGTGGCCTGCAGGGTGCCCATGTCACTGCCGACGTTCTCTGCGGTGCTAGCGAGGAAGGGTTCCCGCCAACCCAACCCCAGCTCCGCCATGTGGTTGACAAGGGTATGTTATAATGATCCAAACCCAAAGAGTACCATAGTTGCGGGAAAGGATGGCTGCTAATCTGTAACTAGTTGCCGCTGTGATCCTTATGGGCGATCCCAGCCACACCGAAGGCCAGCCCTTCAACAACGGAACCAGCTCCGGTAGCGGCGTAAGTCTCCGTTCATTTGAAGGATTACAAAACAAACAGTGACTAACCAGCTTGTCCGATACAGATGTTCCCACGCCAGAAGCCCAAGGGCTGTAAGGCCGTCGCCCAAAAGATGGTCTCCTACTGCGACGCAGACGACATGTTCTGCGAGAATGGTGGCACAAGCCTTGCGGTCCACATGAACTACGTGCCCACGTATGGTACCAACGCTGTCGACTTTGCTGTTTCCAAGTACAAAGCCATGCACCATTAGACTGCTGGTAGGCGTTCGACAGGCAAGCCACGCGGTAATCGTCGCGGCGGGGGGAGAGTGATACGACATGAGAGTGAACATTGTGGGAACGGGAGACGAGGATAATTGAGGCGCCTTCATCGGGCCCAGTAATGCTAGATGTTCTCCATAGAGTTTCGCAACTTGTGATGATCAAGAATACTATTTCCCATTTGCAAAAGTGTGTAATACAGTGCAGTTCGGCTTGTTCACTTCCAAGATTCCAATCCCAAGCAATGATGACCCAGGTGCTACCTGTTCAGCATTTTGGAAACAGTAGTTAGAGGCACAGTAGCAAGGAAATTAAAATGTCCATTTGTGGTACAGTAGAAACATCAAGCTACCTATCTTCTTAAACCATTGTTCAGTATCATCAGGTCCTCCCAATCTGCGCACCTGGTTGGGTACTCCTGCCAACCCGGCGCACACCCGGCGACGATGCCCATCTCTGCATGAAAAGAGTGCCGGGTTGCGTTGACTGTAAGTACTGGCCTTGAGCGGACGGCTTCCTGGCGGACCCGGCCATTGTTATTAGCCAGTTCCGCCTGGAACTTGTCTTCGCACCGAAGCTGGACCAGCGCTTCGGAGAGAGTCGACGCATGTGCACGGCGCAGTATGGAATGTCGCCATGATATATCGCTGGTGCCATTGGCATCCTGGATGTCTCCCAGGACATCGCAGCAGAGCCCGGCATCTTGAAGCAAGTCTGTCGCCTGTGGGTTGGTGAGAGTAAATGGCAGCCAAAACTGCTGCGAGGCGATGGCTGGTGTTCGAGCAACACTCAACCAGTTGCCTTCTTCGCCGGATGTGGCAATCTTCTTCAAAATCATCGTGATGTGGCTCGCATAGGCCTTCTGTAGTCTTCCGCCGTGGAACTCGAGGTCCTGGATGTAAGCTCTGGCAAGTTGATCCGCCAGACTGGGCAGGGCCAGAAACATGGCGCCGGTTGCATGGTCATAGGTCTTTTGTAAGAGGGACCACCACTCCTCGCCGACATAGAGGATTCGTACATGGCAGAGTTGACCGTCGGAAGTCGCTATGCCATACGTGTCTGTCTGGCCTGGTATGCTGACAAGGCCCTTGGCAAACGCCCAGTTTCGGATGGTATCGCGGGATTCCTTTCGGCAAAGGATGCTCACATGTGTGGGCGCATGAGGACTAAGTCCGTATGCCATCATAGCGGCACGGCCGGAGATGGCATAGGAGAAATGAGAAAAGAGTAAGGCGATTCGGTCGATAACTTCGTAGACGGTTGCAGGTGACATGCGGTGGTTTCGGTCTTGGTTCGATGCTCGGTGCTGTTGTGAGCGATGCCGCCTTGCCGTCGTAGCCGAAGTAGCACTGGGGTTTCGAAACAAACCGAATAGCCCTCTTCCCCCCAGTATCGGGGGAAGAGAGGCTAGCCAGGAACGAAATCCCATGGTGAGACGGTAGCACGATGGTTCAACTTTGAGGGTTGTGGTTTGTCGTGAGAGGTGAAATACCTTTTGAGTTGCTGGTAGCAAACGATTGCAAGATGACGCAAACAAGTCTGTGGATGGCTTTTCTCTCAATTGCAGTCTAGGTATTTATCTATTTCTCTCTCCACGGGATTTATGAACCTCGGGGGGAGCACGCACTTGTTCCAATGCACACGCTGCCCTGAGTGAGAAAGAGTCATACGAACAGAACAGAACGACGGCAGGGGTTCATCAGGGGCAGGAATCACACAGCAGATGGCAAGAGAACAACACGTTGTGCAAGAATTAAGTGCCATAGATACGATTCCTGCCTTGCATAGTCCTCGTAGCCTGGCTGCGTTTCTAAATCGTCCATCCTGACCGACTCCAACGCCAAATAATCTTACAAGCCCAGTCTAAGGCTTAGCCAGTGTACCCATTTCCATTGATTCTTCATAGCTCTTCCTCCACCTCCATCGCATCGCCCGAAGCTTGGCCCTTTGCCGGCCCGTCCTTCTTTGGCATTGTGGCTTCCTTGTCAATCATCTGTCTTGACACTGACACGATATTGTCCTCAATGAGCTCTTGGCCAACATCCTCCAAGTGCTTCTTGGGGTCCAGCTTGCCAACGTATCGGGTCTTGAGTTGCTCCTTAGTCAACTCAGTCTCCTCCTTGACACGTTTCTCGTAGCCGTCGGCCAGGGTCACGAGGCGCTGTAGTCTATCCTTGTTCTTCGTGCCCTCTTGTCTAAAGTCGTCCATCTCAAGAGCCTCGGTCCACACATGCTTGTGGAGGTTCATGAGCATGTTCTCTTCCAGCGCCGTCTTGCGGTAGTTGATGGCGATCGAGTAGTAGTGGCGGTTCAGTCCGTGAATAAGGGCTTGGATCGACGGCTTGTTGAGGTGTCCCAAGTTGCTCGTGCTCTGACGGGGCTCTTGACCCATCATCAATAGCTGAGGGTTGATTAGGCGAAAGGCGTCAATAACAACCTTGCCCTTGACGGACTGGATAGGATCGATGACAACAGCGACGGCTCGGGGGTTGAGCTGTTCGAAGCTCTGCTGGGTGTTGATATCGACACTAGAGAGCCAACAACCGAAACCAGGGTGAGAGTGGTACCATCCGACTACAGACTCGGGCCTTGATTCCAACGTTTTAGCATTTCCTCCCCAAATACAGCCGCTCGCGTGTGACTTACCGCCCTGTTTGCCTGAGCATGTCCATCATCTTGGTCTGGAAAACGGGGTCGACAGCTTCGACACTGACACCAGTACCACTCTGGGGCATGGCAAACACATCCATGACCTTGACGGTGAAGTCATCCACAAACTCTCCTAGCATGAGGCCCATGACCTCCATGGGAACACCGGCGCGGCCGTGTCGCAGCATCTTCAGAAGGGCAAGGGAGGAAATGTAGACGGTTTCGGAGTTGTCGATGAGGTTTGTGTTGTCCTACAAGGGCCAACCGTTAGCACAAGTTCTACAGAGCTTCGCCATAAACATCGGCGCCAAGCGAGAGCTTACCGTGCCTGGGGCAGCACCGCCAAGGCCCATACCACCGCCTCCCAACAAGTTCCTGAAGCGCTCCATGATTGTGAGATTAGGTATAAACGGGTAGTGGCTGAGTTACGGTATTGGAGTCGGTGGGAGGTGGTGAGGGAGTGGAATTCGAAGTTGATGGTGCGTGGTGGTGATTGAATGAAGCTTGACACACCAAGGTGTTGACGCCAGCCCGGCAGCCTGCCTGCAAGGCAAGGAGCTTAGTCATGGGTGCGGGCACCCCAAGCTTCAGCCACAGCAGGCACTAGCCACTCACCAGCCTGGCACGGCTTGATTCTAATGGGTTCTGCAGGTCGAGCACAAACAAAAAACACAAGTAGCATGTACATGTATAACGGTCGTATCAGGTGGGTTCAGAACACCCTTCTGGTCGCTTTGTTCTGGCACGATGCGATTAGACGCTCATCGAACAGTCGCAGCAAACACCGAGGCATCCCAGCATCCACCGCCGTTCCCTAAGGTGAATACCTTAAGGACAGTACAAACCAACTGCCCGGCTCAGCGAAGTCTAATAAAATTTTCCCTTCTTTCATGCAGCGCTAATGATAATAATACCAAGTTTCATGAAACACAATTTTGGAGGCTCCTCCGAATGTAAGACAGCAAGGTGCCTCTTTGCGTCCGGGAGTGGCGAGATGTGGGTGGTGTGGCTGGTGCACCCTGGTAGTAGGCTGCCGCACCAACATTAATCCGTCACTTACACCATGCGGAATCGCTGCCGTCAAGTCCCTTGTCGCCTTGGGTGTGTAGCCTTTCTATCGCAAAGCAAGACCGCGCTCTTCCCGGCCTCTTCTTCGCACCCTTCCCCCACCACACCTTTCGATCATGTCAAGCTGCTCCTGAGCAGGCTACAACTCACGCATCGATACGCTACTATTTCTCGCGACAGATAAACCCCGTTCCCTATCCTTTTTCCTCCTTCTCCCATCTCCTTTCAGATCGTGGCAGTAGCCAACCGCCGAGATGGGTGACGGAGACATTACGGTCCAGCTCGGCTCCAACGCCCTCAATGGATCGTCACCAAAGAAGGTCGCCTACTTCTATGACTCCGATATTGGAAATTATGCCTATGTCACTGGTCACCCCATGAAGCCTCACCGCATTCGTCTTGCGCACAGCCTGATTATGCAGTACAACTTGTACCAGAAGATGGAGATTTACGTGAGTAGACACGAGCACCCGCCACCGGATCTTGGAGTTCTAACGGTTCTCAGCGCGCCAAACCTGCGACGCGAGGCGAAATGACACAATTCCACACGGACGATTACATCGACTTCCTGCAAAAGGTCACGCCCGACAACATGGACAGCTTCATGCGAGAGCAGGGCAAATACAACGTGGGAGACGACTGCCCCGTGTTTGACGGCCTCTTCGAGTTCTGCGGCATCAGCGCTGGTGGAAGTATGGAAGGTGCGGCGCGTCTGAATCGCCAGAAATGCGACATTGCAATCAATTGGGCTGGAGGCCTTCACCATGCCAAGAAGTGTGAAGCAAGTGGCTTCTGCTACGTCAATGGTTAGTCAAACGAGGCCCCCCCGTTGCGCATGCCTGATTCTCATACGCAATGCAGATATCGTGCTAGGAATTCTTGAGCTCCTCCGATTCAAGAAGCGAGTTCTCTACATCGATATTGACGTTCATCACGGCGACGGTGTTGAGGAAGCCTTTTACACAACCGACCGCGTCATGACGGTTTCATTTCACAAATACGGTGAATACTTCCCCGGTACCGGTGAACTTCGCGATACTGGCATTGGCCAAGGCAAGAACTACGCCGTGAACTTTCCGCTCCGTGACGGAATCACAGACGTGACGTACAAGTCAATCTTTGAACCGGTAATCGAAAACGTCATGAAGTATTTCCAGCCCGAGGCTGTTGTCCTTCAGTGCGGTGGAGACAGTTTGTCCGGAGACAGACTTGGTTGCTTCAACCTGAGCATGGACGGCCATGCCAACTGCGTCAACTATGTCAAGAGCTTCAACTTGCCGACTCTGGTTCTCGGTGGAGGTGGATACACCATGCGCAATGTGGCTCGCACCTGGGCGTTCGAGACTGGTGTCCTGGTGGGCCAGGAGATGGACCGAACCCTGCCGTACAATGAATACTACGAGGTATGTACAATAACAGGGAACTTGCAGACGATGCTAACTCTCCTTTAGTACTACGCTCCCGACTTTGAGTTGAACGTGCGTTCCTCAAACATGGAGAACTCTAACAGCCGAGAATATCTCGACAAGATCACTGCCGCAGTGGTCGATAACCTTCGACAAACGGGTCCTGCCCCCTCAGTTCAGATGCAGGATGTACCAAGGAAACCGTTTGGCGGTATGACTGATGAGGAGGAAGCCGAATTGGACGACCTCGATGAAGATGAGAACAAGGATATGCGCATGACTCAGCGACAATGGGAAAAGCGCGTGGAGCATGACAACGAGTTCGAGGCCAGCGACGATGATGAGATGGCACGCAAGGCCGGCGCTACCCGGCAAAATGGCAGCAAGCGACCCTTTACGGACTTCAGCAAAACCGAGATGGAGGTGGACAGCAATGACGACTCCCCCGCCAATGGTAACAACGGTGCGTCTGCTGACGAGCCGGCGGTTGAGGACGCTCACGATATCAACGATGACACGATTGAGGACATCTCTGCACAAGAGCCCGCCGAAAAGGAAACGGTTGAGGAGCAGGAAACAAAGAGGCCAGAAGAGCCCGCCCAGGAGCCTGAGAAGGCGAATGTGGATGGCGATGGCGATGTGGGGATGACCGATTCCGCGCCCGTTGCGGACACAACCACCATTAAGAAGGAAGAGGTTGAACCGGAACTCGCGCCGGAGCCTCCTCGCGAAGAGAAGGAGACGGAGACAGAGAAGGAAAAGGAGACTGAAACGGAGAAGGAGAAGGAAGCAGAGAAGGAGAAGAAGGAGACAGAGGCGGACAAGCAGACATCTGCCGAAGAGGTGCCAGCGACAAAGGAGTCCGTCCCTGATGCCGCCGAGAAGACATCAACTTCTGACCCGAAACCGTCGGAAGATGCCACTGAGAAGCCGGCGGGGGAGTCTGGCGACAAGTCGGGGGAGAAGGCCAAGGAGGAAGAGCAAGCAGGCGATGCCATGGACGTTGACACCGAAAAGGAGAAGCCCGTGGAGACCAAGGAGAAGAGCAAGAGCCCTGCTAAATGAGCAGCACTGGCGCATACATGAGGTTACTGTCACTTTTCGACATCCCTGCCCCCCCCCATCTTGCTCACAGCTCCACGTGGCGGGCTCTCCCGGCATAAACCGTGGCCATGAGCATAATGTATCCATAGCGATGGTTAGATGCGGCCTGTGGCGTTCCAGGCGTAGGATTTATTTATTTTTTGTCAACTGGGGAAAAGCACAAGGGGATGACCAGGTGGTAGTAGACAACGCGGGGGGGTTGGCTTTTCTTGTGCAACTTGGTCTCTTCATTATCTTCAAAGAGTTTTTGTATGATCGATCATAGCGTGTAGTATATAATATTCAATGTTCCAATCCCGTCGGCTAGTGAGGTGCATGCCCTATGTCAGTGTTTCGTGAATCAAGGCATACATCAGGTAGTCCGATGGATGAGGTAGGGCTGTTAGTATGGGGTCCAATGAGGCGCCTCATGTTCTGGATGACAGGTAGGCAGCTCGGTCAATACCAGACAGCACAATTGCAGCCTCAGCCACGCCAAAATCCCAGAATAAGGAGGAGTAGTAGTCGTCATCTAAGTGAGGCCATAAGCATGACTTGCCGGAATTGGAATCTCATTGGTTTCTGCACGTTAGCCATGTGTCATGAGCCTGAGCAAAGGGTGAGTCGTCGCCGAGAATCACCCGACCACGCCAAATCGTGCCTGCAAGGCTAAGAAGCGAACAAGCCTAACGTGCAGTGGGCTCATGGCAGCTTTGCCGCTTTTAGTTCGCTATGCGGGGGGCGCCAAAAAATAATTATCACGGGCACCTCTCGGAACCCACCATCTTTTCATGCCCCAAACCACCAATCTTCGCCCACACGACCCTCTCCAGTCGCTCCCCCGCCGCCCGTCAATGTAGCGATAACTCACAATCCGTGTCGAGAAATCTCCTTCTCTAACGGGCCCCTCCTGCGATCCTGCCCGGTCAATCGCCGCCCCAAGCGCCGTCCTGTCGTTGACTCAGAGAATCTTGACCTGGCCGCCCCTCCACCCACCAACATCCATCACACAATCACCAAACCCTTGACGATCCCGCCCTTCGCCTGCCATGCCGACCCCCGCCCCCGCGCCGGCGGAGACCGATGCTGCGACGGCCAAGCTCTCCGTCTGGAAGGAGGCGCTCTACGACAGGTGCCGCGAGTCCGGCGTCGACATGTTCTCCCAGGACGACCTCCTGCGCCTCGAAGTGATCCCGAACCGCGACCTTATGCTGCTCGCCCGAGTGGTGCAGTCGCTCAGCGATGACAAGCTCTTCATCACCATGCGCGAGAGCTCCGGCCAGGTGCTCTGGAAGTGGCGCGACGCCCAGGAGGCGCACAAGTACAAGCAGATCTCGACCGACGAGCAGGTCATGGTCTACTCGCTCATCGACGACGCCGGCGGCGACGGCATCTGGTCCCAGACGTTGCAGAAGCGCCTTAACATGCACGACTCCGTCCTGAAGAACGCCCTCAAACACCTCCAGACCAAGGGCCTCATCGCCCCCTTCAAGAATGTCGAGCACCCCAACAAGAAGATGTACATCAAGGCGTCGATCCGGCCCAGCGACCGCGCCACCGGCGGCCCCTGGTACACCGACCAGAACCTCGACGAGGCCTTCATCGAGGACCTGCAGCGCGTCGTCTTCGACTTCCTCAAGCGCCAGAGCAGCTACCACAGCACCCACGGTGGCGGCGCGGCTCGCGCCCAGGCGCCCAAAAAGGGCGTCGTCAAGGGCGGCGTGGACAAGGGCAAGAAGCGCGACGCCAGCCAGATGGAGGAACCCGCCGCCAAGGCCATCAAGACCGCTGCGGCTGCGACCCCGAAGCGAGACGCCCTCCTCCCCCTCCCGGCCGGCTACACGGGCTACCCAACTGTCCGCGACATTGCCCGACTCCTCTCCACCAGCGGCATCACCCACAATACCATCCTCTCCGAGCACGACGTCAAGAAGCTGGTTGACGTCCTCGTCTGGGACAACCTCGTCGAGCCTGTCAGGGTTGCCGGCAAAGTTGGCTACCGAGTCTCCCGAGTGGCCAAGCAGTCCGCCGAGAGCTGGGCAGGCCGCGAGGACCCGACCGGCCGCGACGGAGGCCCAGAGGGCTATGGAAGCTCCTTCACAGAGGCGCCGTGTGGCCGCTGCCCCGTCTTTGAAATATGCGAAGAGGGCGGGCCCGTCGGGCCAAGCAACTGCGAATACTTCAAACGGTGGTTAGGCCTCGAATGAGCGGGACACGATCAGATCTGGCCAATAACAGCTCTCACAGCCGAGTGGGCGTGGGCTGCAACAACTGCACAACGGAGCATGGAGTTTTTGTCTTGTAAATACCTTTTGGTTTTTTTTCGATTGGGGGGAGGCTCAGTGGTGGCGCAGGCATAGACAAACAAAACATCGACAGTTCCTTTTATTCAACCGAGCGGGCATTGGGCATTGGGAGCCGGCTGGCAGCTGCTTGTTTACCAACTTAGAACCCCGGCGCGGATTCAGCGGGGATTGCATCAGGCAGGATCAATTAAATGAAAGTCACAGACGGCGAGGGAAACTCTGCATTGATCATATGTGTCGTAGGGGTTTGAATGGATGGCATTGACGTTTTAGCTAGTGGGCCGTCCTTGTTTGGACAGCCTCAAACTGCTACATATCGCACAAAAACTGTTTTCTTCCTTCCAGAGCACAAACTACCCTAGCGCTACCAATTGCCTAGTAGGAGCTATTTACAGCTCGCCAGAGGCAGTAATGGTGGGCTTCAGCTTGTACTTGGGGGCACCAGACTGGGTTCCGGTGGCCTCAATAGCCTTGACGATGTCCAGGGACTCCTGGTTGGAGACCTCGCCGAAGACGACGTGGCGGCCGTTGAGCCAGGAGGTGACAACGGTGGTGATGAAGAACTGGGAGCCGTTGCTGCAAGACGGCCGTCAGCATGGAAACAGAGTTCAGTATACCAATTGGGAACCTACGTGTTGGGGCCGGCGTTGGCCATGGAGAGCAGACCAGGCTTGTCGTGCTTCAGCTGGAAGTTCTCATCGGGGAACTTCTCACCATAGATGGACTTGCCACCAGTGCCCTAAGACCGGGTCAGAAAGGGGATCAGTCATTGGTTCGGAAGTGGTGCCATACGTTGCCACGGGTGAAGTCACCACCCTGGAGCATGAACTCGGGGATGATACGGTGGAAAGAGGATTTGGCGTAGCCGAAGCCCTTCTCGCCGGTGCAGAGAGCGCGGAAGTTCTCGGCGGTCTTGGGGACAACATCATCGAAGAGGTTGAAGCTGATGCGGCCCTGCTGGACTATTGCGTGCCGAAACACATGGTCAGCACATACACAGCTCAAACACGAGGTGCGGGGCTAGGTGAGGGGGGTAGGGCAGTAGGAAAACATGGCAAATCTCGCGCAGCAAGAGGCCTGTCGGACGCAAATGCTCGGTCAAATGACAGCGAGGCATCATGGAGTGATGCAGAGGTGCTGCTTGATGGGAAATGAAGATTTCAAGTGGATTCCAAGCTTACCCTTGACGGGGCCGACGGGCTTGCCGCCCTGGAGCTCGGGGCCCTCCCACTCCATATCGAAATAGCTAGAGACAGCAGTCAGCATGGTGAAAAGACAATCGGCAGGAGAGGATTGAGCTCTATGCTCATCAACTTACACTCCCTTGCCCATGGTGGATGTTGCGGAAAAGAATCGGACGGATCTGATTGTGTTTGAAGAGGATGCAAGTTGAGGAATTGAGAAAGTTCTCGGAGCAGAGAAGCAGGGAGAGGTATGGCGGGGTAGGAGGGGTCGCAGGAACGTTGGTCTCATTTTGAAGAAGCTGGAGGGGCAAATTGTTAGCGCTTAGGCGTTGAGCCAATGACGGAGCGAGAAGCAGGGCTTGGGTGGGGGCTTGGGGCGGTCCGGGTCACGTGAAGCATCCTTTGGCCCTGCTTGCTTGGTGTGCATCCAAGGCAAGGTACATAGGCCGATGGACTGCTGGGAGAGTGGCGGCTGTTTGTTTGGCCGCCTCATGCCGTGGAGCTTCGCCGAGATGCCATGAGGTGACCTGGCCGATTGCGTGGGCTTGGAGCTCTGTCGGAGCTTGAGGACCGCACCAGAAACCGTCCCAATCGTCTTCAGAAGACTGAGCAGCTCGCGAGCCGCGGCAGCCGAGGATCGAGAGAGGATTCCGGCACAGTGCCCCAACCTTCGAAGCACTTCCAGGCTTCCCGTCAGCTTTCGCGTCCGCCCACCCAGGCGGGCTGAAGCTTGGCTGCTAGTGGTTGCCGTCTCCAGACGACGCCAAAGGAGGGGCCTCTGGGGCGTGAGGTACTTCTGCGTACGTCGCCATGCACTCCCAGCCATGTCCCAGGTCGAGTGGCCCGACGCCGAGCTGCTGCAAGACTTTGTGCCAGCCTGGAACCCCATTGGAGGGTGTCGGGGCCCAAGTCTATGCGGTGGATTCGTGACCTCGCATCGGCCCTCCACATCTGGCCAGCTTGCGACCCCCGTGGGTGGTGGTCGACAGCCAAAGGGCGACATACCCGACCGAATGGCTGGCCAGCTCCCTCGAGGCGGTCGAAGTGTCGGCATGGACGGGGAGGCCGATGCTGCGCCATGAATCAGAGCCCCAACAATGTCAATTGAGATGGGATCAATTGACACCTCGAGACACCCAGCTCAGAGCGGATCGCTTGCCTTGCCCCTAATGACCTCTTGGTGGACGGATGGCCCGGCGGAGCAACAAATCCGGGGTGATGTTTTGGGTGACGGTTGATGACGAACGGAGAAGGGCGAGACCACGTACCTTGTTGTACACTGAAGTACAGATAAAATACAATGAGCAGGAGGATATGTAATGAAATAATACACGGGATCAAGCCCAGTTACTCGTGTTGATGATGATCTGTTGGACTGGCCTCGAGAAAGGGGAAAAGTTTTGGGCCCGACAGAGCTCCAATCGAGGTCCCGTTTTTTTAGGCCTGAAGTCTCAGGTGCTCATTCATGTTGCCGTGGTGCCTCGCCCAGACCAGCTACGTCTACGCTGCTACGGATAGTTGATCAGAAAGCGGCAGGTTTTGAACGCTCGTAAGAGTCTCTGGGAATTCCTTGGTAAACATATCACATAGGACATAGCCCAAACTGCATTCTGCCGCACCCTGCTGCCAATGGCTTGATTTCCGAGGCCGCGACACATTGCACAGAGTACCTCAGCCATTCGGTGCCAGTGACGTTGACCTCCACAGTGCTAGAAGCCGTATCACGTGACTCAACCTTACTCCACGTTGGGCTGGCTTGTTACGCCACTGACAGGTGTCCAGGATGGCCTTCCAAGCAGGGGCAACTCTGGACTCGACGACATAATATCCGAAGCTGCTGCAACACCAAAGTCGCACTTCTCGCCTTTCGGTTTGGGTTACCAATCATCGGCCCGGCACACTGCTCAACAGTCCCGCCAAGATGGATATAAACGATCTCAAGAACACGGTCTCGAACCTGACCTTGTATGACCTCAAGGCGGGTTTTCGAAAGGCCCAGAATGGTACCCCCTGAGAGGCCTCGTCTTCCGTAATCGGAGGCTGACAACGAATTCCAGCCGTCATGAACTTTACAGAAATGGAGGCAAAGGTACGTTCGCATGCAGGTTTTACTATATGTTGGTTGGGCTCATGAACAAGTAGGTGCGCGAGGCGACCAACAACGAGCCATGGGGAGCCTCCTCCACCACCATGCAAGAGATCGCGAACGGTACATTCAACTAGTAAGCAAAGCCATGCCTTTTTCTGCGCTGGAAGGAAGCTCTAACTTGCCTCTCCAAGCCAAACGTTGAACGAGATCATGCCCATGATCTACCGTCGCTTCACCGAGAAGGCCGCCGAGGAGTGGCGCCAGATCTACAAGGCCCTCCAATTACTCGAGTTCCTCATCAAGCACGGCTCCGAGCGTGTTATCGACGACGCCCGAGGCCACATCTCACTTCTCAAAATGCTGCGTCAGTTCCACTTCATTGACCAGAACGGAAAGGACCAGGGTATCAACGTGCGAAACCGAGCCAAGGAGCTTGCCGAGCTGCTGAGCGATGTTGAGCGCATTCGATCCGAAAGGAAGAAGGCTCGTGCCACCAAGAACAAGTACACCGGTGTCGAAGGTGGAATGGGCGGTGGTGGTTTCTCCAGCGGCAGCGGGAGCCGCTATGGCGGGTTTGGCAGCGAGACGGGTGGTGCCCCCACCAACTACGGTGGATTCTCTGGTGGTGTATATGGCGATGGTGGTGGCTTCGGGGGCGAGGAGCCAAACGAGTGGCAAGACTCTAGCAACCGTGCCGACCGGTTTGAGGAGTACGATGAGTTCGACGAGGGCGAGAGGCCTGCTGCCAGCTCAAGCAGGGCCGCGGCTAAGAAGCCGGAGCGTGCTGGCGTGAAGAAGACGACACCCGACCCGGCCAAGGCGAAGCCCAAGGAGCCAGAGGTCGACCTATTCTCCTTTGATGAGCCTGCTTCCTCCTCAGCGCCCGCAGCTGCTGCCGCTCCCAGCAGCTCCTTTGCCGCAATGGCGCCCGCCAGCAAGGCGGCGGCCAACGACGATGACGAGTTTGACGACTTCCAATCCGCGGCCCCTGCGACGAGCGCCTCGAGCGCCTTCTCGCAGCCTGCCATCGCCCCTATGACATCGACCGCCTCCACCACGACTCAGTTTGCCGCCCCTCAGCCTCGATCTGCACCTCAGCAGGCCGACATCAGCAACATGGTCAGCATGTCGTCCATCTCGCCGCCACCCAGCTCGACTGGCACCCCGGGTGCGAACTACTCTGCTTTCAGCATCCCCGTCTCAACCACTGTCCCCGCCGCCCAGCCCGCCGCTCAACCAGCCACCAAGCCCGCGGCCGGGTTCCAGGCTTCTTCTGGGCCCAACTACTTTGGAACGATCCAGGCGGCCCCCGGTGGCGCTACCCCGTCAGGCCAGGTGCCCTCCGCCTTTTCCAGCACCAACAGCGCTCCGACCACCATGGCGAATATGAAGCCCGTTACCAGCCCGGCCGCGAAGCCTCCTGCCGCCGCAGCCGGTGGTGACGCCTTTGGTGCTCTGTGGGGCAAGGCCAGCGGCAACATCAAGAAGTCGGGCACGCCAACCGCTGGCCCCACGATGGGCCAGCTCGCCAAGGAGAAGAGCGCCGCCGGTATCTGGGGAGCCCCGACCTCCTCCCAGGCTCCCCCCTCCAGCGGAGCCAAGACTGGCGGCTCTGCCATGGACGACCTCCTTGGCTAAGTGGAGGAGACTAGAGACGTCAAGGTTCAAGACGACAGATGGGCACCACCTGAAACCGGTTGTAGCACAAGCCATGCTAGTTGCTCCCACCTTGGTGGTTTGATGTGCAAGTGGCGGGTCTGTAAAGATGGCCAACAGGGTCGTGCCTCGATGGAGGGTTGTGTTGGTACCTGCGACGCATTGATGGCTCAACATGATTTTCACTCTATTCATTCTTCATGATAGGATCCTAGATAGGCGTTTGGCGCAACAAAATGAACTGACATGTCATGTCACTATTTGGATAACGGCGCAACACGGTTTCAGCGTCTCGCTTGAGGGACACGATGACCAACAGGATGCCACATGGATACGCCATGCACGCTGGAGCTCTGCTCAAGTGCCGACGGATCCCCATCCCTGGCGGCTGCCACTTTGGCGCTATGGCTGATGTTGGCCAGCCACGGTAGCCATTGTTCTATTCATGACAATTCACCAATAGCCCCGACGGGGTGCGTGCGCCCACCAGGTGCCATCTGTCTCTGCACAGACGCAAGATCCAGGGCCGATCAGAGTTCCTTGGCTGTTGACTCACAGAGCGAGTTGGTCGCTCAAGCCATGCCCATGGATCTTGTCCTGCGTCTTGGCTACGGCCCACATCCATTCCTACGGGGCCCGACTGGAGGCCCTGGGCTGGCTGGGCTGGCAGATGCTTGGAGCCTCCAATCTCCAGGAGCCGCAGGCGACGGAGCGTCGAGAGCCTATCGACGGCATGGGCCTCTTTGATGACGGCCTGTGCAAGCAGTGGGCGAGTGGCTACGCTCGCAAGGCTGTCGCAAAGACAGGGCCCACTCGCTGCGCGGCTATTCAAAACCTGCCCCTGACCTGCCGCTGGATGCACCCCGTCTTGTTGGTTCACTCTATTTTTTATCGACTTGTTTTTGTTGTTTATTTTAGAGATGACGAGCCAATACATTGCCGGCAGGGCTGTTTCGCCTCCCCTGGTGGACCCCCGTAGCCGCCGTGCTGGGATCCGCGATGCGGCTACCTGGAAGCCCCGTCCCCGGCACTGATTGGCCCGGGCCTCGTCCCCCGGGCGGCTGCTAAGACGCCGGAGCCCACCACCCAGCACCACGGCACGGCGGACGTGCCAGCGCAACCCACGGCAAGCAGCAGAGGGCGTTCGCGGCTGCAGCCATACAGAGCCGTCGCTTGTCTACCAGGCAGCGAAGGCGGTCGTTTGCTGCCGGGATCACGGCGGCGGCTGGGCGATGGGCGATGCTCGCATCCCAGCGGACAGGGACGGGGCACCGCTCTGAAACACGGGCGTTGCGCGGCAGAGAGTGCGGCGGCTGCTGAGGACGATGGTGGCATCCGTCTTACTGTTGTACCTCAGGTTGCTTGCAAGTTGCACTCAGTGCTGTTGGTGTGACTGGGCTAGTCTGGAGGCGACCGTCTCGAACCATGCAGGGATAGCTGCTGTGCCTATTTTCGTTTTCGCTTTCGTGGTGAATCTGAGAGGGATTGTCGATAGATCGGTTGGTCGTATACACACGCCGAGTGTGTCGATGTCCTAGATAGATGCCCAACATGTTGAATACAGGTATAAAGAAGGACGCTCATCCATCTGCTTCCCTTCTTTCTCTTTCTTTCCAGCAAGCACATCCACACAAAGACTTCCATCTCACCCTTTTTTTTTCCTACTCTATCTTTCCTTTGTGTCTTTTTCCTATTTCATTTGTCGCCCCTCGGTGTCCCATCTTCAGCGCAAAAAAGATTCCTTCCAGCTTCTCAGCATCCCTTCTGTTCATCGGGTCATCGTTTCTGGGAAACGGACGTCCTCGACTTTTCAGCATCCTCTCTATCTCTCACTCTATCTCTTCATCTCTCGCGTCTTAAACGAAACGACAAAGCTCTCTTCTGCCCCTTCTACGCGGGCTCTCAGTTGACAAGATTTCCTCTCCGGCCCCCGTCCAGCCCTTCTACTCGAAGAACCTCCCGCTGCAAACCGCCGCGTCATCCCGCCCTCGCCTTTGCATCGTCACGCCCGCCTCGCTCGCCAAATTCAAGATGAACCAGCCTGGTGTCCCCGCCGCCCTTGGCATGACCTTCACCGTCATGCGGGCCATGGAGCTCGTCTCCGTCATTGCCGTCATCGGCCTCTCGTCCAACTTCATCGCCGAGATGGTCAATGCCAGCTACGCCGCCCCTCCGGCACTCATTGGCGCACTGGTTGTTGCCTGCATTGCCACTCTCTACATCATCATCTCCTTCATTCTTTACCGCGACTCCATTCTCCCATTCCTTGTCGCCGCCGGTGCTGACTCGACCATCCTCATCGCTCTCATCGTCGTTGCAAGCACCGTCGGCAAGCCCGTCAGCTATCTGTCGTGCCCCAAGCTCTCCGACAGCGGCAACACGGCAAACTTCATCAACTCGCTCTTCCACAATGTCAAGGACCTGAAGACCAACGTCTACATGTGGGTTGATGCCGACAAGAACTCGTGCTTCCAGCTCAAGGCTGTCTGGGGCCTCTGCATCGCCTTGTGCGTGCTCTTTGCCTTCTCAGCCATCACCGCCGGCTGCATCTGGAAGAGCACCAAGAAGCCTTCTCAGCCCAAGGACGTTGAGGGTGGCCACTACTGAAGGTGCGACCGTGGACGCCCGGCAATGCCCGCTCCTGTGATGCCTGCCAGCCGATCGAGGTCTCGGAGCTTGGGCACCATGGCTATGGCACACCAGGAGAAGCGCTTCGATAGCGATTCATCCGATGTGGATAGTGCGCACATGCCATGGATCCCGCCGCCGCCCACGGTGTCCTCTCGTAGGGCCACAAAGGAGCTGCCCCGACCAGTGGCGGACATGCCTCCATTGCCTCCCCTGCCCCCATTGCCCCCTCACCCACCATCGCCTGCTCTCTCCAACGACAGCCCGCGGAGCCCTCTTCTCGAGAGCTTCAGGATACAGCGCAAGACCATTATGCAACGGGTCGAAGGTTGGTGGGATCTGGATCTCCTCGAAAAGAGACGGACTTTGTTTGGTGGCGGCCCAGCTCCGCCCAGGACCTAGTTTGTCGGAAAACGGAATGATTGTGTGCTGCAAATGTTAATGATTTGGATCGGACCGGCTACTTTGCCTGCTTGCTGTTTGGTTAGCAGTGTGGAAATCACAATTTGGTAATGTCTACTGGATAGATGGAGTTTGTCGTTCTAGAAAACCACCAAACGCAAAAAAATAACAGGGAGTTGATGTTTCTGAACAAAAAGTTCTCTCTTGAATTCAAAGTGAAGGCGCAATTCTCATGTGGTCGCAGCCTCTAAATCGTATGTGCAATGAGGCCATCTCACTTCATATACCAAAAATCATCCATCACAAGCATACCCTGACGTGGTCCCGCTAAACCCCTCTGTCCTGAACTCCCAAAATACACTAGCAAGTATAGAACTGTAGTGTGCTTCCCAGGGTATCAAATCAAAAGCACTCCGTGTCCCAAAATCCGCATGCACTTGGCAACATCCCAATTCTCATTCATCTGGTCCCTCTGCTGCCATACGGCCTCCATGACTGCCATGGCATCCCTCGCAGTGCCAAACACGCTGAGGACACCAAGCCGCTTCACCATGCCCCTAAAGACATCCTCATCTTCAGGCGGAGACAGACAGCCGGCGATGCAGAACGGCCACACGAGCGACTTCAAGCACGTGGTGTCGGGGAGCTGTTCAAGGAGATTCTTGATTCTCGAAACAGAAAGACGGATCTCGGGGTTTGATGGTTGCCATCCGTTCAGGACTACGTAGAGGTAGAGAACAATGGCATGTAGCCAGATGATGTTGTTCATGCGGATAGTAGGGGCGCGCTTGTCGGTGCTAGGGTCCAGAAAAGGGCGAGGACTCGACACCAAGTCATGCATCGGGTTGGACGTAGGCTGTGAGCCGACGTGCTCTGACTCCAGCACATAGAGGCCGGCCTTTATGGCGTCTTCCATCACGCGGCCTCGCTCGATGAGCTCACTCATTGATAGCGCCCCAATACTTCTTTGCTGCTGCTTCCACGCATCCAGGTCGGCGATGTCGCCCAGTATTTGCACGACCCAGTTGTGGAGCCCAGTGAACTCTTCCATGAAGAGATTTCCTATCGTTGAGGGGCCGGTCTCGCTGCAGAATTGCTTGCAACCGGGGATAACGGGTGCCTGGTAAGCGCGGAGTCGTGGAGCACGCTGGAGCGTGATGCTTGCCATGACGTCAATAGAGAGAATGTTGGCCGTGAAGAAACGCAGAGCAGCTTGGTTCGTACTGAAGGGCCGGCGGAACCCCATCTCTGGCGGCGGCCACCTATAGCTGTACAGGCTATGCAGTACGTCGTTCCACTGTTCGGGTACTGGGACAAGCTGCTGGAAGATTGCAATGGCTGCATCGAGATGCACGCGCCAGTTGTCCTTGTTGCCAATGGAGACCTCGAAGATGAGCATCTGCAGGATGGCCTGCAAGACGAGCAACTTGTCTCTGGGCGAAGCGCCACAAGCGGGGACGGTAATAGCACGCATCTCACGCTGTAGCTCATGCAAACCCATCTCAAGCTGGTTCTGTAGCTGCTGAACCATTCTGTTGGTGCACTCCTCGTGCTGCTGCTCGCCGTTGGCCATGATAATGCTGAAGTAATACGATGCCAGAGAGACGGCTGTGTGCCACACTGCCTTGTTGCTTTGAAGGACATCGAGGACCCAGCCGCGGCCACCAGCCAGCACAGGAGGCTGGTAGAAGGGGAACAGATATGGAAAGAGGTAGTCCAAGTATATCATGATGAAGTGGACCTCGGTGGAGGCGCCGGTAGCACTGCTCGGGTCTTCGGGGCGGACCGTAAACTGGCTGTGCCACGGGACTTCTGGGGGCGAGGCGCCACTAGTATTGCTTGACGGCGGTGTGTCGCCCATCTCGTGGCCAGAGGCAGGGTCTGTCTCGGAGCCGCCTCCCATGGGCGTGTCGCTAGACTGGTCGGCAGGACTGGTGTTCTTACCATCCTCGCTGGGGCTGAGGTGGACGTTGCGGGTGCCAGCCTCGAGCATCTCCATGTACTTGCGATCGCGGCGCTGGCTGGCCTGCTTCTTGACTTGGGACTTAATCTTCTCGGCCATGGCCTTCTGCTTGGCGCCGCCGTCCATCCAGTCGGGCTTCTCTTCGTCATAGTAGCAGGTAATCTCGAGGGAGCCGCAGCCCTCGCAGATAGGGCGTTTCTCATCGCACTTCTTGCGGCGCAAGCGACAGGTCCAGCAGCCGGCATTGGAGCGCACCTTGGCGCTCATGAGGTGGCGGAGCATTGACATAGCGACGGATCGATCGACGGATAGAGACACCAAGGAGCGATCGTTTGATCGTCGCAGCAAGGCTGGGGATGGATGAATTGACGTGCGGGAGGAGTCGTCTGTGTGTTGTCGCGGGTATAAGTAATCGATCGGTGGTGTTTAGGTCTAGATAGACGGTGCGGCTGCTAGTGGCGCCAGTGACAGGAACAAGGAGGCGGCGCGCGCCTCCATAGCACTCTTCAAGGATCAGGTCGAGTGTCAGGTCCAGTCGGCAAATGGCCGTTCTGTTCAGTTGCGAGATGCGACGTGGTGAGGATTGCAGATTGCAGATTCGCGGCTATTGAGGCGTTGCGCTTGGCAGTCATTTGTCAGCCCCACTAATGAGGCCCATCTCCATCGGACCGGGCTGATCCCGCATGGCACTACGATGAGCAGGCAGGAGCAGGCGCGTCGGAGGTTTCACTGTGTGGGCGCCCACCACCTCGATCCCCCTAGGCTAATTAGATCACCACATAAGGCGAGTCGCATCAAAAGTTGAGGTACCTAGGCTTGTTTCGTGGCCGACTCTATGCTTTTCTTTTGAATATTGCGCTGCCTCAGGAGGGTCCGCTTCTAGGAAGAAATACATATCCCCCACATCGGAGTCAGTGACCCAATGTCAGCCAACTTCAACAAGGTAATAACTTCCCCCCCTCCACATCTACTTGCACAGTATTACTGCAACACTTTTTCTCGATCTCCGTCGCCCGACTCCAAATTATTTCAGTTGGATAAATCCTTACGCAGTGGAACTGTGTAGGGGCTATTTTTCGAAACACCGAAAAGCCTCACCCATTACCCTAGGCCGCACAACAACAGTGTCGGCGTCAGGTTCCAGGAACACAATCGTATCGACCCGATGGTTCAACAGCTTGGTCCATCGTGTACAATAACAGTCGAGCACGTTGGAGGAAGAGTGTATGGGCTACCGAATATATTGCATCGTCAAAATGAGGGTATCATATTATTATCGCAACTAATTATCGTGATCAGGACACAACCCTGGGGTCTCCGAGAGGCCAATCAGGTTGCAAGACAACACGGCAACAAGGATCTGTAACTCTCAGACAACGCCCAAACTCGTGCGCAGCAGGGACCAGCGCGACAACTCTGCCACACCAAGCATCCCCAACGAGGTAGGTGCCACGATTGTCACAGCCACCCAAGCAGAGGGGTTGTAACGCCTAGTCCCTGGTAAGGCAAGCCTGCTGCCTTTGCCCTGACTGTCCTGGCTGTCCGATGGACCAAGATGGGGTCCCAAATGAGGGTTTGCCAGCCTTACGGGCATCATAAGGCCGAGCGTACCCAGAATTGCAGCCCCAGTCGTGTCCTCCCCAAGCCTCCATGGCACGCGGGAGCTTTAGCCGCAACACACTGTCGCCTCCTGGCTGGCGCTCGTCTGCTTGCGTCCACCGAGAGTCTCCCACTGGAAGACGAAGGCACCGAGGAAAGCACCGATGAAGATGCAGATGATGATGTATCCGTTGTAGTACCTAACATTTGGACCGATGATCAGCACAACTGGAGGGAACGAGAAGAAGCAGACGGTGGATGCACGTACATGGCGAGGAGCATGACAAAGTAGGCAATGGCGAACTGGACCATGTGCAGCAGCGCCCGGATGGCCTGCTGCCAGATGTTGGGGCGGAACGGGGGGATCGTCTGGCACACAGCAGCCGCGTTGGCGATGCTCTTGTCCGGGCTGTCGGTCCCGGACGCCGTAGGGGCGGCGGCGGCGCCGTCGAACTTGGCCTCGTGTTGGCGGATGAGATAGCGGTCGAACTCCTTGACGGATCGGCGGAGGAGCTCGAGGGACATGACGAGAAGGATGACGCCGATGCACGATCCTGCGAACATGCCGTTGGACGTCACCTTCCATGTTGAGGAGATGAAGCACGAGTCGATGGTGTTCCAGTTCCAGAGCATCTGCCGGGCACAGTCGCGTCAGTTTAACGAGATGCTTCAACACGCTCAGCTGCAAGAGCCAACGCCAGACGTACCGAAATTTTGCAACCACCTGCCATTCCCATATCGTGGTCCATGGCCATTGAGGTTTCGGAGCTGCTCATGTCCATAGTCATGGTGCCGTGGTTCATGCCGGTGGCGGTAGGCGTGGCCGACATGTCCATGCCGCTATGGTCCATCGTGGCGTGGTTCATGGTGTCTGTCAAGCGTGTATATGCCCGAGGATGATGGTGATGTTGCTGCTGCTTTCTGGGACTTATACCGAGGCTGAAGTTGGCGAGAGCAATGAACAACAAGCAAGAGAAAAAAAGGCTCCAAGGGTGCCTGAGCAGCACCTGATGGGGTATTTCTATTGTTGCAGCGACAGAAACTCTGGCCTCGCGCATGCACATGTTGGCTCGCGCATACTGGCGCATCGTACATGGATCTCCACTTCAACTTCCACCTCGACATCCATCCCGTCCAATACCATTGCCCACGCTCGGCCGCCCAGGGATGGCCTGTGAGACCAAACCGTGGCAGCCGATCCACGAGCGCCTCACGGAGCGCTCAGTGCGCTGCCAAGCACCTCAAATCTGCGCAGGCCCTTGTCCGCGTCCCCATCTCCCGCCCGTGGCCCGGACGTGGTTCGAGGCTGCAGCGCGGAATCACAGGTTTATCGTCCAACTGCGGTGGTTTGAGCAAGTTTCTGGGGGCGACTATTGTTCCGCGCTGAACTACCACGCACCACAACCCTGCCTATCTCTCCCACCCTGGTGCGGGCACCACCACATCTCCCCTGGCTACCCGAACAAACAAAATATCAACTTCGTGGCCAAGGTTTGGCGCTGTCGGATGTGAGTTTAAGGTGTGTCGTGAGTGACATCTAGCGTGCAGGCGGACAGGCTTCAAGATACCCTGGTGGCGCCGGGCTGACTACCTTAATTTAGTGGCTGCAACATTTATGAATTTCTGCTCGTACAGCTTGGCATCGCTCATATCAGGGTCGCCGTGGGCCGTCCTTCAAAATCCATCCTCCGACCCATCAGCTCTCATTCAGCTCTCGCTGGACCCCGAGGTGGGTCAGCATTACCTGCGAGCTACCGCAATGCTCCATTGTCCCGGTGTGCCAACATCCCGGCTCCAAGGCCATGGATCTGGTCGGGCTCATGTGCTCTCTTGGGCATCCGTGGCCTTGCCATGGTGATTTAGACTAACTTGCGCGGGTGACTGACTTATCGCGTGATTCGGATCAGTGGCTTCAAGGTCTTGACACGCGTTGACCAGCTGGATTTTCTTCCATTGGATTTTCTTCTGTGGATTTTTGTCTGCCCAAGTCTTCCAGCTTTGCTTGGCTGAATTTTCGTGCATGGGGCTTGGCGCCTGAGCATGCACGTTGCTCACCTTTCACGTTGGCTTCGGTTTTCCTTGCCTCATGCAACTGAAATTCTCCAAAGTGCAGAGTGGTGGCCCATCTCCACACACATGCCGTTGGGGATGTTCCTGCATCGACTGACTTGTGCTTGATGGACCATTGGGGTTGTACCCTTGCTCATGATATGTAGATGCTAAGAATATGTGCCGTTCCATGTGCCGGCATGTTGGTGACGCACTGTCGCATCTTCTGGTATCATGGTGTGCAGAGAGATGCTTTGTGACGTTTCCATGCATATGAGAGCAGTAGTGGAAGTTTCTTTAAAAAGATTCCTGCGGCTTACTCGTTTCAGGGTCAACATCTGGGGGCGTTAAACGGCGTGTGCCAGGATAGCCCTTGTCATGGAACCTTGGCTATTTGACATACACTCAGATACGACTAACTGAGGGTAGTTTGTGGCGAGTATGATCTACATCTCATTTTATGTCAAACAACTCTGGGTTGGATGGGAACCAATAATGCTCAACCCCACATCTCCGTTCAAATGTTGCGAGTCTCTCAGGACTCTCAGTCGTTTCTTTTTCAATTACTTGATACATTTTATTGGTTGCCTATAGTCCTTGGGAACTCTTGAACCTTGGCCTTATCTTGACTTGGACGAGCTTGAACTCGTCGATGAGCTCGAGGTGGCCGACAGCGTACTGCGGTGGCTCATTGCTCCATACGGGAACACTCGGTTCTGGACCGTGTCAGTCTCAGTCGCCGGCTGTGTTCTCGACGCTCGTTCATTGCATCCTGAGAGAAGGCCATCTGCAGAGCCCCGCCCAGAGGCCGTAGTGACGGGTTGCTGAGCGCGGGCATCCAGTTTTGCAGTCTGGGCACGCGGTGAGCCCGGGGAACCAGGCGAGGCCGACTCCTCCCAAGTGAAGGTTTGGTCAAATATGCTGTTCCAAGTCAGTCCGAAGAATAATTACAAGACCATGATTTTATCACTCACGGTTCTGTATCGTCCGTGGCCCGAGAGGGTCTGGTGACCTCGAACTTTGGCTCTGTGGCCTTTGAGCAGCAACAACCCATGATGCTGGGAAAGAGTAGGTTGCGTTAATGTGCCTTTTTTATTTTTATTTTTCAAAATAAGGATTGGATCAATTGATCTATTGGGCAGCCCCTACGCCCAATGGTTCTTTATGTATGGCCACGCTCAGCTGTGAGCCACTTGCGAAATGTGTATCTCTGTGGGTGAATTGGAGTTGAGGGATGCTGGTAGAACAGCTCATGAGAGATAAAGTCTTCAACTGCCCAAGCCTTGTGAACTCATGGAAATTTCGTTCAGAGTCCCCATCACTCGCAAACTCCGCATTGTAAAATAAATGGCGAGTGAGCCTGCGCATTGAATCTGTAGGTGCGCGCGCACCTGGCAGTATCTAATTGGAGGACCAGACGGGCTCGCCCTCTGCGCACTCGGCCCCCTCGCGCACACATCTGTCGACGGCGGTAGAGGCGTCCTCTCCTCCATCGAGCACGTCCAACCACCGGCCCTTGACGCTCTCAGCCTCCAGCAGCAGCGCCGTGACACGAGCTGTCGTGGCCCGCGTCGTCATCCCCCTGGCCTGCTTTGTTTGGCCCATCACGACGCCGCCTTCTTCTTTGTCCGTCAGGCCACCTGGCCGGATTGACACTGCGTTGATGCCGGGTCGCTTCCTCGCCTCCACCACGATGGCCTCGTCGGCGGCCACCTTGGCCTCGTAGTAGCGAGCGAGGAACGTCGAGTTGACCTTCTTCCAGCCCTCCCAGTCAGCTTCGGTCCACCACGGGGCATTCAGCCGACGAGCGCCCAGATAGGATTCGAGGAGGAAGTGTGTGATGGATGGAGTTGCCACTGCAGCACGGAGAAAGTTGATTGCCGCATCGCGGTCAATTCGGAAGACCTAGACACACGTTAGCCGTCGCTCCTTGATGCCCAAGGTCAGGCGGGCATCTACTCGGTCCTGATCTCCGGTTGCCCCAGCGCCTATTGACTGTTAGTCTACTAGTATGGGCACACGCATTCGACAGAGGCTGCCCATACCAGCGCTCCAAACGATGGAGTCCGGCTGAACCTGATTGATAATGTCTTGCGCCTTTTCCTGCGTGTCTACTTTCTCCAGGTCATGAACAATGACTTGGAATTTACCAGGCAGCCCCACGGCTATCTTCTTCAAGTCCTCGACCTGCTCCTCGGTGCGGATGAGGCCGGTAACGGACCATGACTTCTCGAGAAGAAGCTTCGTGAGCAGCCTGCTAATTTTCCCATTACCCCCAAGGACGAGTACGTGACGTGTGGAAGCCATGATTCAAACGGAGTAATTACCAATAAATGGATGACGATGCAGAGTTGGGAATATGTCGCAGCTGGTTCCGCTTGGCGGGCGGTGGAGTGGCCGCGCGGGGAAGCCCACGGGATGTAGAGTAGGCAGGTACTGTCCAGCTGAATCCACCACAACCCCAAGCCGAGGCATCATGACACCACACCATGCGCAAATAAATACCGAAACCTCGATATTGCCCCAATAGGCCTTGAATGTCATCTGTGTTTCACATGTATGTACAAAAGGGGGTTCTGTCCCATGGAGCCGAGAACGCATGACGCATCGCTTTTCCAGGTGCTGAACAGCATCACTCGGGGAGCTGCAGTTACATTACCGATTGTGTCGCCGAAAAAAGAGTTCAAATTATATCAAGTAAGTGGCGAGTGAACAATAGGCTGCGAATACAGTGTGCCTCCCAATTCATTCACCATGAGCAAACCACTTTCTCTCCTTCAGCAGTCGCTTATTCCGTGAACGAATTGCCATTCAACATAAAACATTGAAGATTACCTCTGCAAAGCAGAACGAGAGAAACTTGCAGCTGCGCTCCCGAGGACTGTAGGTGAGGCCACTTTAATCTTGTCATAAAATTACTTCGGGCTCTCGTCTGTAGCACCGGGCTCCTCTTGTGCGGGCTCACTTGATGGCACAAGTAGAGGCTCGTTGGCCGGTTCTTGATCCATGCTGTCGCCCGCCTTGTGCTTCTTCTTCCCCTTGCTCCCCTTAGATTTGTGGTTCCTCTTCTTCTTTCCGCTGCTGGATTTCTTTTTCTTCTCGCTTTTTTTGCTTTTGCTAGAGCAAAGTCGACCACATTTAGTACAACGTTCTTTTAGGCGGAGACCGCAATCCTCGCACTTCTTGGACTTCTTGGAGCTGCCATGAGACTTTGCTGAAGACCTGCTCCTACTATCTTTGCTGGAGGAGCTCTTTTTCTTATGTTTCTTGTCCTCCTCTGGCTTACTCTGGAAACAACCCATTGTTACTGATGAATTGATATCGAAATTCGAGAATTGTAGTTTACGAGAAAGGCTTGGACGAGCGCGAAGTACCAGTTGAACAAATATCTGAAACACACCCTATATAAGTCAATATATCGGTGTGTGATTCAGCACAAGGGTGGGCAAGCGGTATCTCGATTGTCTCCAAAGATTTGCATCGTCACTAGTTCGAAGCTGGATGTTCGTGAGTAAAGGCTCGTCGTGTTTGCAGACGTTGGCCCCGATGACAGCAAATGTCCAAATATGCTCCCTTTGAGTTGGATCATCACGATTACATCGCACATTCCTACGCCACACGCACAAAGGCACGCGGCCTTGGCGGAATGATGGTGAATCTTCGAGTCTACGTCTCTTATTATGTTCAGTTTAAATGCATTATAGGCAGCTCACAATGGCCCAAGCTAACAGGTCGAACAAGAGGCAGGGCTCAGAGAAACACACTTGGGCCACCTCACTTGCATGGTTCACAAATTGTTTTTTTCAGCATCGCAAGTCACCAGATATTTTCTCGAATCAAGTCTTCTGTTGTGCAGCTACATGTACGGACAAACCAAAAACGCAACCTCCTTGGCGTCATCTCCGAACATAAAGCTCGATGCTGCCCTCCTATCGTTCATGTTTCCAGAAGACATCTTCGTTTTCATCAGCAACCATAGATCGGACACTGAACAGATGTGAATGGCCACAACCTCATCACCCCATTGTCTGCGATCCGTGGACGCTGTAATCCCAACCGGAATGTTTAGCCGGCTCTTGATCCTTGGCAAGCCCCAATAGATTTCCCTACTTTGGAGTAGTGGGCGCCGACGGATTGCGGCGACGAGCCTCAACATCGCGGCGACGGGCCCCATTGCGGCGATGACGAGCCACTTCCAGGTAGAAACGAGCCGTATTGCGGTAGAGATGAGCCACATTCAGGTAGTAAAGCATAAATGCCCGAACGGGATCCACGCCCACCGTGTAAGGTGGGGGGGCATCTCGAGCCGTTTGGGCATCTCGAGCGGCTTGGCCATCTCGAGCAGCCTGGCCATCTCGAGCGGTTTGGGCCGTGTAAGGAGGGGGGGCATCCAGAGGGGCATGAGCAGTGTAAGGCTGGGCCGGCGCATTGCGGCGACGATGAGCCTCATTGCGGCCACCAGGAACCTCATTGCGGCGACGAGCCTCATTCAGGTGGTGAAGACGAACTGCCCGAGCGTGATTCGCGCCCGCCGGATAAGCCGGGGGGCAATCTCGAGCGGTACGAGCCTCGTGGTGGCAAGTACGGCACACACGATCGTAAAAGGTTCGATTAGTATCAGGCTGGTCGGCGAACAAGTCGTGAGAATGAACAAAGCCACCGCAGATGATGCAAAACATCTTGTCAAGAGTATTGGGTCGTTGAGTGCTGAGTAGAAAGACTGAGTCCAGATCAAGGGTTGGTAGTGAGATTCGGGTCCGATACGGAGAAGGAGATGGGAGGCATTGCAAGAGGATGGGTTACTAGGCCTTATATGCCCCGGCGGAGGTTTGGACTGCAGCGAGTTCGAGCGTGTTCCCTCGAGATATGCAGCCTCCCGCGAGGCCAATGTTCGACGAATGTTTGCGGGTATCTATTCGCTTTTGAGGGGAGCGCGAAATGCCATGCATCACGGCAAGCTGCATGGTGTTGAGTTGCGAGAGCGTGTTCTAAGGCACTAAGGAGTATGATCATGGAACCGAACATGACGATGAGTCAACAGTGCTTTACTTGTTCACTGTTCCCATGTCACTAGAGCTACACAAGACGAGGGTGGAGATGTTCCGCGCGAGTTCATTCTTCCGTTATGCCCCTGAGTGGGTGTGTGTGTGCGTGTGTCCGTATTACTGAGGTATCGTGCTTGCTCTCGCCAAACGCCAATAAATACAAAACATCGTAGTAGAAGAGTCAGTCCAATAGATTGCTGCAAGTTCGCTCGGTGTTCAAATCTTCGAGTCAGCGGCATCGGCGAGATGTCGCAGAGCATACAGCTCCTGCGGGTTTCCTTGGGCATCGCAGCTGGTAAACTTCCACCAGGAGCCGTACCACGAGCCCGCAATGTTGGTCATTCCCCACTTGATGGGCGCGGGCATGGGCGGCCAGTTGGCCCACATGCCCTCCTCGGCAGTGCGGTCGAGGTTCATGAGGAAGAAGGGCACGACGTCGAGCATACCCGCCTTGGTGACGGTCTTCTTGCCCCAGTCCTTGAAGGTGGCACCAGCTTCGATGCCCTCAGGAGAGTCGGGCTCGGGGGCCCTGGGGTGGTCCGCGAGCGCGGCGATGGTGGGGATCTCATTATGGAAGTGGTACTCAAAATCCTTCTTGAACGAGTCCATAATGCGAACCAGCTCCTTGCCGTCGAAGAACCCGGGCGACTCGAGCGTGGTCAGATACGTGTTGAACTCGCCGAGGCCACCGAGGAAAGACTCTGTTAGGATGCGGGCATCTCAGTCAGCGGCCGACACGACGGGTCTGGCTATCTCGCCTGGCAATCGGGGTCCAGTTCAATCATACCATGTTCTTGGTGGGTCTCAGCCCATACCTCCTCACCACCGCCGAGAAGGGTCTGGATCTTGGGGAAGAGGTTCTCCTCCTCATCGTCGTGGTGCGACTTGACGAAACGGAACCAGGTCAACGAGTAGCCGATGAAGTCGGCCTTGTCAACGTCGTGAATGTGCTCGGCCTGAAGGTAGATGGAGTTGAAGCCGCGGAGGATTGCGTTGTGAAGAAGCGCCATGTGCGTAGCGCCCGTCGTGAATAGATCCGTCTATAGGGAAAGTAGTCGTGTGTTAGCTGCGTTACGTGTCCATGGCTGCGCATGATGGGAATCATGGGATCGGGGCATCATGTCGTCGAATGACTGACCTTTTTGGTTTGATACTGGGGCGTCACGACGAGCTTGGCAGGCCCATCGGCCCATTGCTTGGTGGGCGCAGTGGAAGTCATGAGGAAGGGCGATTTGTTGAGGAAGAAGGCAGCAAGAATAGCTTGGAAGGCCACAAAGAGGGCGATGGTTACGCGCGACATGATGGCGAGAGAAGGAAGGGAGAGGGTGCAACGGCTCCGGGGGCGACGGGGATGGCCAGTTATGAGGGGCACCACCTTTCGGACATTTGCTGGTTCCCCGGGCACAAGAGTGGGAGCGGATGCAGTGGTTCGATGTCCGAACGTCCAAACCCGCAATGCAACAGGGGAGCTTGCGCGAGCTGGTGTGGGCCTTGGGCTGAATAACTGCGGCGCTGTCATTGGCAGGTCGTCGTGTCATGGGCCTGCCGATCCGACGCAACGGGCGACGCGGACGCTAAATTGGTCCGTGGTCCGACACTCTTCGGAGTTTCTTGGTGGGGCTCCGGCGCCGACTGTGGACACATTCGGAGGGTTCCAGCCTTCCTGGCGGTGGGGAGACAGCTACGAGGGATTCAACGTGGGCAGGGGACAAAATGCGAGTATTGTAAGCAAGTAAGCCATGGTGTTCATTCCAGTCTTTCCAGTCTTGATTGATTCTCACGGTGATAACCATGATAAATCCCCGCAGCTACCATTAGCAGAGGTATAGTAGTTGGACTTAGCTGTCATGTAGTTGTACATCCGTGGATAAAACCCAGTCCCTTTTCTCTCGCAACGCCAGCAAATACCCTCAGCACCCCGCCAAAAGCGCCATCTCGGCAAGTCTATGTACACATCTAATAAATGGCCCCGTCACCTTGCCGGTTTCTAGGCAAAGGCGCCAACGACTGCCATCAAAAAGGCTCCTCCAATCACAGCGATGAATGCCCGCACCCGCCGTTTGCCCTTGAGCACCTTGTAGCTCTTCTCGGACAGGAAATCCTCAGCGAGGAGCTGCACGAAGCCCGAGTAGAGAAGCAGGCCAGACGAAATGGCGTTCATGAACCCAACCACAAGTAGGCCGCCCATGCTACGAGGATCATACAAGCCGTGGACAATCAGTCCAATGGCCTGCCCGATGGGCGTCGTCATCCCATACGCCAGCACCATTAGCCAGGGGCGGTACGACTTCCTCGGGAATTGAATGGCGGCGATGCGGCCACCCAACGCCATGCCCTCGAATGCCTGGTGGAAACTGATGGCCACAAGAAACACTACAAAGGCTGGTCCCGTTGCCACTGACACTGCCATGCCGATGAAGACGCTGTGGAAGAGAATGCCCGCCTCGAGCAGAACGCACTGCAGAAGCTTCCGGTCGCGTTCCTCGGCCGTCTGAGGCCCGGGGGTCATCGGGGTCATCGGAGTCATTGGGGTTGCTGCGGATTCTTCGGGTTTGAGCGCAGAGTATTGTCCATTCTGGCGGGCTGCGCCATTCGACGAGATGGGGTCGAGCTCGTCCATATCCAGGTCAAGATCAGAGTCGCCGTCTTGGAAGTCATCCCTCAACTTTGACGTCTCGCCGACATTCGGGGTCGATTCAGGGAGGGGCGATGCGCCACTGACCAGCCCGTGGTGAGCATCCATATCGTCTAGCAGAATGTCTGGCGGTCGTGGGCCAGCTCTGCTCTCCCCGAAGCCCGTCGTGTCTTGCGGGTGTGCCTCGCCCTCCACGTCATCATTCTCGTCCCAGGCATGTGAGTGCGAGTGTGAGTGTCCCGCTCCACGCGAGGTGAGGAAGGATTCCACACCGATAACAATGATGGCGGCGACCATGGCGACGACGCCGGGTAGGGGGGTGTAGCCTTCGCTGAAGAAGTAGGGGAGACACGGGTCGGTCATGTTCTCGAAGGCGGTCGGCAGCAGGTGGACAAAGGCGGTCGCAAGTAAGACACCGGTCCCGAAATGTTGGCAGTAGAAAATAATCCTTCGCTGTCGATGGCCGGTCGTTGTGCGACGTGATATCAGAGGGAACCCGCACGCTGGTTAACACAGGTTAGCAAGCGACGGCGGAAGGGAGGCTGTCCCCAACACGTACCCAGGGTGCTCACGGCCAAGATGAGGACCAGTGCGAAAACATGAGCAGAGGTGTCATAGTCATGACCGGCTCCAGAGCCGCACTTGGGCCTCTCACCCTCATCTTTTCTTCGCTGGAGCTCGGCGAGGATCAAGTGCGTGGGGAGAGAAGACCATGAGTCTCCTGAGGGGCCTGGGGTGCCGGGTTAGTAAATGGAAGCAGAACAAGGAAGCATCGGATGCAGTACCACGCGGCGCAAGGGCGGGGTCGCTCATCTCAATGGCGATGTGCTGTGAAAGCCTCTGTGTAGGGCGTCGTCAAGTGCCGGGACGCCTTTCTCATGGCAGCGCAGCTAGAGGACACGATGGTTACGGCAAACACCGGGCGGACACATTCTTCGGGACCAAAAAGGTAGCAGGTGCGTCACTGGTGGGTTTGCGCGTTAGGGGGCACCGCAGAGCGCGCATAATCCTCGGCAGAGGGCCCATGACAGCGGACGCCACCTGAAACCAAGCAGACGCCTATTTGTTGACCCGTACAGGAACACAGTTTGTCAGTCGCCTTGTGCCTGAATGTGGCTCAACGGTCGGAGTTGGTGATCATGATTGCAGCGCACAACGTTCGTTCACGCGACACCACCCACCCAGACGGACCAGGACTGGAGGGATATGCGCAGGATGCGCCCGCGGAGAACGGGGCCCTGTTGGAAGCTGCGTGCTTATTAGTGCGTGCCGTGGTCGCACACGCCAAGGGCGGTCTTACGCAGGGGTCCGACGGGTGGCAGTTGGCAGCGGCATCTGGCGGCTGCCGTTGCCCGTCTGGCTGGACGCACAGTCGGTGGCCTGAAGAAGCACACGCTCGATTCGAGGCTGAACACCAAACCACCAACGCAAACTCTCCGAACACATGGCCGATCCCGACGCCGTGGCACTCGGAATAATGTTCCGGGTTAAGAAAAAAAAGGAACAAAGAAAAAAAAAACGCGCAAGAGGTTGCCACGCTCCCATTTTCAGCATGCCACTCATGCTGTAGTCTTCCCCACCCCCGCAACGCCTGGTGCATCGTGACCTGGTGGATGGGGTATCGTCAGAACCCCGGAATAGCTTCGGACGAGCCCCCACATCGGACCCGGCAACCCCCCGCAGAAGCCGGTTCAAGCTCGGATATACGCCGGGTCGCTGATCCCGCAACGACCTTTCACGAGTCCCATGATGGTTAGATGCCCACTCACATGGGCCCAGCCTGCTCAAGAAACCATCTGTATGGTTATATAGACCTGCTTCGTCCCGCTGTAAAGTGGGCTTCGTGTTCCCGCATCATGCTTCACCGGCTGAATTGCGGGAGCGATGGAGGTCAGATGCTGGCTCGAAACAGCCGACGAGCAGGGCCGACGGGTTCGCCTCGAGGGCCTTGAGTCGCTTATAAAAGATGGCACGCTGCCTCTGTCGTCTGTGGCCTCCTTGGCCCAGACTCCATCGCCATCGTTATTGTACAGACCCAAGATGTCTTTGGTCGATATTCCAGCAGTGCTCTCCAAGCTCACCCTTGAGGAGAAGGTATATTGGCCCACCCCCACCGCTGATGATTACTCTCCATGGATGGCCAATGGCTAACATACATCGGGGTGTAGATTTCTCTTCTTGCGGGCAAGGATCTATGGGAGACCGTTCCCATTCCGGAGAAGGGTGTTCCCAATGTCAAGGTTTCTGACGGCCCCAATGGTGCCCGAGGAGGCGCCTTTGTCAACGGTACCACTGCTGCTTGCTTCCCCGCCGCCAGTTTGATGGCCTCGACCTTTGATGTTGAGCTAGCTCGACGCATCGGATCTGCTCTCGCCGACGAAACACACTCCAAGGGCGCTCGATGCCTGTTGGCACCCACCATGTGTCTTCACCGACACCCTCTCGGCGGCCGTAACTTTGAGTCTTTCTCCGAGGACCCGTTCCTCACTGGTAAGATGGCCGCTCGCGTCGTCGAGGGTCTTCAGGACAAGGGCGTTGCCGGCACTATCAAGCATTTTGCCGTCAACGAGCAGGAGACTGACCGACTCCACGTCAACGAGATTGTCGACGAGAGAACCCTCCGTGAGCTCTATCTCAAGCCTTTCGAGATTGCTGTCAAGGAGGCTAAGCCTTGGGCTGTTATGACTGCCTATAACAAGGTCAACGGCGACCACTGCGACTCCCAGCCCTTCACTCTGAAGCAGGTCCTGCGCGAGGAGTGGGGATGGGACGGCCTTGTTATGAGCGACTGGGGTGGTGTCAACTCTACTGCTGAGTCCCTTAACATGGGCCTGGATCTTGAGATGCCTGGTCCCACACGGTGGAGGAAGACCGAGGAGGTTGTTGCTGCTGTCAAGGAGGGCAAGGTGTCCGAGAAGACTATTGATGAGCGAGCTACCCGCGTCCTTGAGTTCCTCGAGCGCCTCAAGTGCTTTGAGGACCCTACTATCCCCCCTGAGCAGGCGATCAACAACCCCGAACACCAGGCTCTCATCCGAGAAGCAGGTTCTAAGGGTATCGTCCTCCTTAAGAACGAGAACCAGGTCCTGCCCCTATCAAAGGAGAAGGTCAAGGGCAAGAAGATTGCCTTGATGGGTTACGCTAAGACCGGCCTTGCTCACGGTGGCGGCAGTGCTTCTGTCAACGCCCACTACAAGGTCACCCCTTGGGATGCCATGCACGAGGCCCTCGGCGACAGCGTCGAGTTCACCTATGCCCAGGGTGCCCACACCTTCCGCATGCTTCCCCCGATTGAAGACAACGTTGTCGACCTTGCGGGCACGGCTGGATTCACCTGGAAGATGTATGAGCCCGGTAGCACCGAGCCTATCGAGTTCAAGCACGGCCAGCCCAAGTCCGAGGTCAACATTCTCGACTCATTCGGCTTCAGCAACAAGGAGGTGTCTCTGGAGGGCACCTTCACCGCCCCCAAGACCGACTCTTACTACTTCACCTGCACGGGTGTCGGCCCCAGCAAGCTTGTCATCAACGACAAGGTCATCTACGAGCAGACAGACAACTGCGCCGATCCTATGGGCTTCCTCTTTGGTGGCGCCCCTGCCACCGAAATCCAGGTCCCCTTTGAGGCTGGCAAGGAGTACAAGATTCTGATCCACACTGCTCCCCCTGTGCCTATCGAGGGCGGCCCCGATATCGGTATCCTCGAGGGCCGTGTTGGCTGCCGAGTTGGATACATGTCTGCCGCTGAGCACGACAAGGATCTGCTTGCTGAGGCTGTCGAGGTCGCCAAGGCCAATGACTATGCCGTCATCTTCACTGGCCATGAGCCCGCCTGGGAGACTGAGGGTCAGGACCAGTTCAGCTTCAACCTGCCCAAGGATGGCAGCCAGGACCGCCTGATCGCCGCTGTGGCTGCTGTTAACCCCAACACCGTCGTGGTCAACTCCACCGGTGTGGCTGTCGCTATGCCTTGGCTGGGCCAGATCCAGGGTCTTGTCCAGAGCTGGTTCGCTGGCCAGGAGTGCGGCAATGCTATTGCCGATGTCCTGACTGGCGCCCAGACCCCCGAGGGCCATCTCTGCTGTACCTTCCCCAAGAAGCTCGAGGATTGCCCGGCGCACGGCAACTTCCCTGGTGAGGTTGTCGATGGCCAGCTCACTGTCGAGTACAAGGAGGGAGTGTTCATCGGTTACCGACACTTCGATCGCCTCTCTGCCGACAAGGTCAACTTCCCCTTCGGCTTCGGTCTATCTTACACTTCATTCGCCGTGTCCGACCTTGAGGTGCGGGAGAGCGGTGATGACTACACCACCACCGTGAAGGTCGCCAACACCGGCAGCGTCGTTGGTGGTCTTGCCGTGCAGGCGTATGTGGGTGCCGCCCAGAATGCTGCGGAGAACCCCATCAAGCAGCTTGCTGCCTTCAAGAAGGTCACTGTGAAGCCTGGAGAGACCGCCACCGTCGAGCTCCCCATTAGTGCCCGCGACATCGCCTTCTTCGACGTCGCTTCTCAGAAGTGGGTCGTCAAGGGTGGTGACTACAAGTTCCAGATTGGCAAGTCGGCGCAGGATATTGTTGCTGAAGCCGTTGTTGCCGTCAAGGAGCAGAGCTTTGCTGTTTAAAAATAGAGAGTGATAGATTTAGCGATTTAGCGTATAGAAAGAACACTTGTACATGGCCCACTTGAGCAATGCAGCACCACAAGGCAGTTCAGCGTGATGTCTACAGCACCTATCTGTGACTACTTAGTACTTCTTTATCCCCCAGCAAAGGGACGCGAGCATAAACATACTAATAGTACGATTTGCTCATACCCGGAGCTATTTGTTCCTACTCCAAAGAAGCGAAAAAAAAAAATATTCCAATTAAAAGATGTCTCACATTCACCCCTTTTCGCTACGACATGATATCTCATTCTCGATTATTCTGGGAGATTCGCTCGAGGCACAATTGCTTGTTCTACCCTGGATAGGCGTGAGCACCGAGGCAGGCGCATTCAGCCTCACTGAGGAACAAAGGGTGCACAGACGAACCCTGGGCCAATGAAGGGCTGACTGCGGGGTCAGCCCATCGAAGGAGCTAGAAGGCAGCTCCTACCCTTTTCTTCCCCACCACAATCGCCTGGGTGACGACGGAACTCCTCATAACTTCGACTCCGCCCTTGGGAGAATTAAACTTTGTGTGTATTTTAACGAGACAGTTGGTTCTGAGCGCTTCCACCCGATACCCAGACACAAACATAATGGCTTCCGCAGACGAGCTCAAGGCTCTGGGCAACAAGGCCATTGCCGAGAAGAACTTTGACGAGGCTGTGTACGTTGACCAAGACCCCGCAAACCGACGGGGTGGAGCGGACGAACTGACATATTGGTAGCGACAAATTCACCCAGGCTATTGCCCTGCAGCCCGAGAACCACATCCTCTACAGCAACCGCTCCGCCGCATATGCCTCCAAGAAGGACTGGGACAATGCTCTCCAGGACGCCGAGAAGACCACTGAGATCAAGCCCGACTGGGCCAAGGGCTGGGGCAGGAAGGGCGCTGCCCTGCACGGAAAGGGTGATCTTCTGGGCGCCAACGATGCTTACGAGGAGGGCTTGAAGCACGATGCGTCCAACGCTCAGCTCAAGAGCGGACTGGCCTCTGTCAGCAAGGCTATGGAGCAGGAAGCTGGAGGTTCGCACCCCAATCGCCACTAGAATGCTTTGCGCAATACTGACCATGGAACAGGTCCTGACATGACTGGCGGCCTCGGCAAGATGTTCACTGATCCCAAGATGATCGAGAAGCTCGCTTCGAACCCCAAGACTAGCTCTTTCCTCGCCGACCCATCCTTCATGGCCAAGCTTCAGGCGATCAAGCAGAACCCTCAAAATGCCCAGGACATCTTCAGCGACCCTCGGATGATCACTGTTCTGGGTGTCCTGATGGGTGTCGATATGGAGCTGCGCGATAGTGCCCCCGAGGGCCAGGACTCCCCCATGCCCGATGCGCCGGCAGCCGAGACTCGACAACCGGAACCTGCTAAGAAGGCTCCCGAACCCGCCCCCGAGCCAGAAGAGTTGGACGACGAGGCCGTCGAGAAGAAGCAGAAGAAGGAGGAGGCCGACAAAGAGAAGGCTCTCGGCACGGAAAACTACAAGAAGCGAAACTTTGACGAGGCCATCGTGCACTACAGCAAGGCTTGGGAGATCTTCAAGGACATCACGTACCTGAACAACCTCGGTGCTGCGTACTATGAGAAGGGAGACTATGACAAGTGCATCGAGTCATGCACCAAGGCTATTGAAGAGGGTCGTGACATCTATGCTGACTTCAAGCTCATCGCCAAGAGCTATGCCCGCATTGGTACCGCCTACGAGAAGAAGGGTGACTTGGAGAAGGCCGTCGAGAACTACAACAAGTCTTTGACCGAGCACCGAACGCCCGACGTCCTCAACAAGCTTCGCTCTGCTGAGCGTGCCAAGGTCGAGGCGTCTCGCACCGCCTACATTGACCCCGCCAAGGCCGAGGAGGCTCGTGAGGAGGGCAACAAGAAGTTCAAGGAGACTGACTTCCCCGGCGCCGTTGCTGCGTACTCTGAGATGATCAAGCGAGCCCCCGAGGATCCCCGAGGATACAGCAACCGCGCAGCTGCCTTCATCAAGCTTTTCGAGTTCCCCAGCGCTCTGGATGACTGTGACTTGGCTATCAAGAAGGACTCCAAGTTCATCCGTGCTTACATCCGCAAGGCCCAGGCCTATTTCGGAATGCGCAAGTATTCCGAGTGCGTAGATGCCTGCACTGAGGCGCTGGATGTTGACCGTGAGCACCACAACGGTGCCAACGCTCGAGAAATTGAGCAGCAGCAACAGAAGGCGTACTCGGCCATGTACTCGGCCCGTGACAACGAGTCCGAGGAGCAGACCCGCGAGCGTCTGATGCAGGATCCCGAGGTAAGATGATTACGGCTCCATTCCGTTTTGCCAACCGGTTTGCTAACGATGCTGTGTTTTAGATCATGAGCATTATGCAAGATCCCGTGATGCAGTCCATTCTGCAGCAGGCCCAGACGGAGCCTGCTGCTCTCCAGGAGCACATGAAGAACCCCGGAGTGCGAACCAAGATCCAGAAGCTGATTGCTGCTGGAGTGATCCGTGTTGGCCGGTAAGGCGGGCGAGGTGACAAACGCCATTGACTATCTCGCTCTGGTGAACCGCCATGGGCAAGACGTCGACGATGGAGCAGCAATTTGGGAACGACGGAATGAAAGTTGCAGGGCACTGTGACGGGTTGAGCAGAGGCACGGATATCATGTGAGATTATGAGCCGCAGACGGCGGACTTTGACTACCCATATGGCGTGTACATAATATCAGAGAGATAGTGGTTGGTAATGAGAAATGAGACTCGTTTAGCCATTTTAGTTGCTGGCCCAGTATTCCGATCAATCACTAGAGAGCTCGTGACATACCCAGCCGAGGCTGGGCCGGTGGAAATTGGGTTGCCACCGCCAGATGGTGTCGTACCACTGGGCGGCGCTACTCTCCGCTGGTCCCACTACGCTCAGTGTATACCCGAAAGGTCATGGTCGACGTCGCCGCTGGATGGGGTTGGGAAGAGACCAGCATGGCTGGAAGCGAGGTTGGCATGGCAGAGCGTTTGTGTACTGCTAATGTACCGTGACGACGACCCGCGGGCTACTTAGTTGGTTGGCTGTGGGAAATGCTACATCAAGTCATCAACTGGCGATATTGCGGGGAGGAAGGCGACGGCGTGAGTGGAGGAGGGATGCAGGTATTCGGAGACCCGATCCCAAAGCTACGTTGTTCCTGCGATCTGCAACCAGCAAGTTTCGACACGTGGAGGCATCAACTAAGTAGCCAGAGTCTGGAGGTGGCGATGGTGACGATCTCGCAGCTGAACCGGGTTGAGTCTAAGATCCGGCATTTGGTCTGCCAGCGACACGTGGATTACACGAGCCCGGTGTGAAGACGGAAGCATGGCGTTGACGCAGGGGCGGAAAGAAACGTGGGAGACACGTTTGGGGGCGCCGCCCTATCGGAGAAGCTGACCAGTCAGGACAAGACGATATGCAGCAATGAGAGTCGAGGACGGATTCCATCATCAACTAGGCTAGCCGGCAAGACAATCGTCATATGCCAAGTCACAATAAAAGAGCTCATATACGGGGACGGCCCGGAATGGAGAACTCCACAGACCACGCGGTGGGCAAAAAAGAAACAAAAAGACGAGAAGTGGAATGAAGGCGTGCATGTAGCCCGACGCGGTGCAGTGTGATATTACTACACAATAGTGAGGGGGGGGGGGGGGGGGAGGAAAAAGAAAGTTCCAGAGAAAGGCGACTGACAGACAGACATGTACAGTAACGTACATGCTATCAATTAGACTAACACGGAAGCGAGAAATGATACTGGGGAAGGGGAACAGGGTCTTCCAAGTTGAGGCATGCTCTAACTGGTGACATGGGCTTGGCGAACAAGTCCCGGTCTGGATCGGGAACGTTGGTTTGGCTAGTGTCACGGAAGCAGCAACGACTTGGGGAGGGAAGAGGAAAAAGAAAAAGATGATATACTGCTGAAGATGTTTCTGAGTGGGGTGGCCGGCAGTTTCCTTTCTTTTTGCTTGCCACTCAGTTCCTTATCCTTTTCGTGCTAGAGCTGCATGAGGACGCAGGAGGGGCCCAGAGAGAAAAAAAAAGAAACGGTTGTTAGCTTGGCCCCACGTTCCCAAATCAGCCGGCGCATCAAGTGCTGTACGCTTTCGGGTCGCTTCTGCTCTTTCACATTGCTCTGCATTTAAGAGCATGCTTTTTATGACGCCATGTGTCTTCCCATTCTGCTTCGTGGCAGCCACCATGCAACCACCGGACGTTCTTTAGCGCCTGTGCCGGTGTCGAAACGGGGGGGGGCGCCGGCGTTGCAAAAACGCCACGCGTGTAAGAGAGCATTGGGCGATATGTGAGAGACGGTGGAGCGAAGAAGAGGGTCAAGAAGCAAAAGTCGAGAGATGATAGAAGTTTGAACAAGTCAAAAAGCAAAGATGCGAACAATCAATCAGACCTGGTCAGAGATTCTAGCCGAGATGGGGAGGGGGGTGACGACATGTCTCGATTCGATTTGATACGATGCGATGCGATGCTACACGGGCCACGCCAACGATGCAAGGGCGGAGATGGAGGGCTGGGCCGTGAAGCAGCCGTGGCGAAAAAGGCGCGTGTGTGTGTGTACGTGATAGACGAGACAGGATCTCGATGCCGCGTGGTAATTCCCCATCCTTACACGTGCAAGGGGCGGACATGCTTGACGGGGGAGGGGATGGGGTGCTTGAAGCTGGAGCTGACCACTTTTGTCATTGCGACAGGTGGTTTTGCTTTCTTTTTCCTCGACATGCTCTAGGTTAGCGGTCTGTGACAGGAAGGGTAGTCAGAAACCTGGTGTCGCATCATCGGCGGACTGCGCCGCCAGGTGCGAGCTGTCATGTTGCGTGCCTCGTTCCTGGTCCACCCTCCGCCGCCCCTCTGTATCCTTCCCGGGTGTATTGTAGCATCGGGCTGACTGTGCCTCCGGCGTACGAGTGGGATGGCTAGTCACGATGGAGGATGTGAGGATGGGATATTTTTGAGCAGTCAGGGGACGGGAGTGCTACATGATACATCTACATACCCGGCGTGACAAGGGCGCTGCTGGACCTCCAGCACAGGGTAGGCGGATTGGAAAAAGCAATGCTGAAGAAAAGAAGCCCAAGAACGCCCGTCGGACAGGGGAAATGGCCGTTGGTCAGGTCCGGTGGCGAGAGGCGCTGGATGCAACGGTGCCACTGACAGGCGATGAGATTCAGCGGATGGATGAGATTGGGATTGGCGCTTGAAGCCTGGGGTTGAATGGTCTGGACACATTTGGGCCATGACTGGTCACATGGAATATGAAGCGTGAAGCGACAGGAGAGGCATGTTGGGGACCAATGCAGCTGTATGGAGGCAGGAGGACGTGGTATCGCGTATGTAAGCCTTCGGTATATGAAGGATGAAGGTATATCGATGCACACTTGCACCAAATGAGGCTGATGGCTGCCTTGACGTCCACAGGTAGATGCATCCCTCCCACCGTTGTGGCTGATGGGGCGCAAAAGCGAGGCAGCCACCTAGCCACTGCCGCCGGGGACCGTTGGATGCCGCCGCCACTGAAGAAAAGACGTTCCACTGCGCATTCCACTGGGCTGTTAGCCTATTCCCCACTTTTTGGGTGCGGGGCACTCCCCGGGGGTGTCTCCAGAGGCGCAACCGTGGACAGAGAACACATTGCCATTGCCCAAAGCTCAGCAAGAGCCAGAAGGGCCGTCACCGAGGTAGATAGTTTAATACCCAAGGCTCTTGAGGCCCCGTAGTTGCCGTTGGGGCAGGGCTGGCATTGAGAAGACAGAGGAGACAGGGGTCTGCCACAGGGCGCTGGTCCGACCGGCGCTCAGACGGGCCCCCGATGCGGGTCTCTCGCACCGGGAAGCTGGGCATTGGGCGGCGGGATTTGCAAACCATTTCTGCTGATCCCTGTGGGGGTGGGATGGAGAGTGTGCTCCGTTCTGTGACGACCCAGCAAGCCCAGGACCACCGACGACGGTTTTTTGACAAGCGGATATTTTGTGGCGCTCAGTGGAGCTTCGAAGAGGCATCCCAGGACAATTACTACATTCAGAGAGAGGAAGAGTTGCCAAGAGACTGGAGACAGATTCGGCGACTGACAGTTGGCTGGCGGGAAGCCCGGCCAGTCCAGCTTGCCGTGGCACGGCCTTGTGTGTGCTTGCCGCGCTCTTCACGCCCCTCCGGACGGGCAGCCTCCGAGATTGACACTTGGGGGCCCTGTGAGTCTGCTCCTGATCAAGAGCAAGATGGCGCGGGCTGGGCTGGAATCGACGCCGGGAAGCGGTGGGCATACTTGGCACGTACTATGTTAGTAGGGGAGCCCGGCTTTCTGTCGGGCAGGACAGGCAGCGACGGAGACACGACGAAGCTCGATGGCAGGGACGAGCCTGTTGCCGTGTCCCGAATGACAGACTGTTGCTGGCCTCTACCTTGGACCCGACAACCTGGCCTTGTCTGGAGCCTGCTGTGCCTGTACCGCCCGACAACTGCCTCAGCGAGCGCTCTGGCCGGCCTGGGGGAGCGCGAACGCGGACGCTGCGGATGCGTACCTAGTCCGGTCAATCGCCGACAGGGCAGACCCCAGGATCCGGGCTCCAGCAACCCGACCGCTGGCCGGGATAGCTGAAGATCATTGGCACCGCCTGGTCAAGCCCAGCCACGGCCGCAGGAGGCGCCGTCTACGTTTCTCCGAGGCCTCGCTCCATCTGTCATTACCGCGGGGTATCCAAGAACGTGCCAATGGGACAAGAGACTCCGGGGAAGTCACAGCCGTTCATCCTGCTGCGGCATGCCTGACCGTCTTACATCTGATGGATTCCCATCCATCTGGGGTTTTCTCGCGTGGCACCCACGAACGCCGTGAGCACCCGTGGCGGGATTCATCACGTTTGGGGGATGTCGTCGGTGGAACGCGGGGGGGTGTGCGTGGTAGTAGTGGTGGTGGTGTGCCGCCAGAGCAGTCATGATTAGAAAAAGCGAAACAAGCAAGTTGGAAGGTGCAAGAGCAGAAGGAAAGAAAAAATGATATGACGGAGTTGGAAAGCAGCAAACAGGCAGCGGCTGGCGGGGCTTGACCTGGTCTATGTGACTTCGGGATGCATGTAATACGCTGCGGACCACTACCGTGCCGCGCACCAGCTTGAGAGCCCGACCCGGCCTCGCCCATGCATCGGATCCTGCGACAATTACGGGTGTGCCCAACGGGTAGGACTGGTCGCGGGCCTCCGTCGAGACGCCCGAGCGGGATGAGGCGGGCGGCATGGCAGTATTACGCACCTCAGTTATGCGCCGCTTCGTAATGTGTGCTTGGCCCGCGGCGGCGCAGTCGCCATCCATCCACCATCCATCCATTGATTACTGCTGCGTGAGCCTCTGGACGGACCCAGATGCAAACGAAGGGGCCCGCTGGTTCTTGGGAGCAGCCCCGAGCGTCCTACAGCAATGGGTAGCATTCTCTGTAATTAACCGTTCGTTGGGCCCCGTTGTCTGGTCATGTATGTAGGTAAATTACCGGCACGCACCTCAGCACGGTGATGTTCTATTCAAGCCGTTGGGGTTCCGGTTGGGCCATTTTGGCCAGTGCGTGCGGTGCAATCCGGGTCTTGGGTATCCTCCGAGTTGCGCATCTGCCAGCAGTTGGCCGTAGTTGCGGCAGCAGAGTATCCGACCAATGGGGCTATGCACACGGCCAGACACCAACTACAGGAGCTGAGCCAGCCGCCTCAACGAAGAATCTGCAGCCAATCCGTGTTGGATCATTGGCTGGACGGAGCCAGTGCAGTTATGTCGAAAGACGTATTCGGCAACCGCCACTGGGAGCTGAGGGCATGGCTGCCCAGGAATGGCCCAGGGGTGTGGGCGCGCGAGGTGTGCCTGACGCACTGCGCTGCACGGCGCTGCAGCTGCTGTCCGCTGCGAGCGACTTACATGACGGCACGGCATGGCATACCTTGCGCTGCCGCTGGTTGGCTGCGTTGCCCGCCCATTTCCCACTGCCGTAATTAACTGCTGCAAGAGTTGATGCATCGTCGAACCACAACGTCGCGGCCCTCTGGTTCATGGGCCACGCTGTTGGCTCCCACAACTGGTCTGGTCCTTGCACTGGCTGGCCGGTGTGTCTGTGCTATGCTGGCTGGAACTGGAGCTACATTGTTTACCGGTATGTAAGGTTTCAAGGCAGTCGAGGCATTGCATGTCATTGCTTTGCCTCAACCCAAGGTCGCATCCGCTGGCGGAGCACCACAAGACAAAGCAAGCAGCCTAACACGCCGCAAGCGCTGCGCAACAGATTTACGACAGAAGGAAGGCTTCGTTGTAATCAAGTCCCTGAGGCGAGCTAGGCGCATGGCTGATACGTGAGCCCGCCCCAGAGCTGGCGGCCGTATACACGAAACGCGACTGCAACCCTCGGCTCACGCGGTTGCTCACACGGCCTATCATCTGCTCTCTGAAATTTGACGACGAGTCGCATCTTTCGTACTGTACCGCGACAAATGGCATGTCCACCAATGCTCCAAAACCCTCGCGACCAGGCTTGCGAAAACTAACGTGATGTGCGGCGACGGCGGTCTCTGCCCTTGAGAAGCCAGGCCCCCCTTCCATTTCGTCGCCGCACCTTGGGCAGGCAGGCCTTCGGCCTGGCGTCACTCAATGTGACAAGATTTGCTTCTAGATGGGATCAGCCCGCCCGTCACATGCGTCGCTTGGGGCATGGCCGCCTTGCCCATGCTAATGCCACGAGGATCGGCTGTCAACGAGCTCCTCCGCCCCAAGGAGCGAGATCATGGCCCCCGGCCCGCGGGGACGGGGTGGTGGGCTGTTTTGACCGTCCCGTCGACGGCTCGGCGTCAACAGTCGCTGTAAACCTCACGCCCTCTTGAGTCTCTGACACCCCGGGCTGGTCCGATCGCCAGCTGCAAAAAAGCAAACATCGCCTCGGGTGTGTCTCCTCTTGGAGCGCCAAAACCCCCCTACATTCAACAACGGCTGTTGCGGGCAAGGGCCCTGGGCTTTATTGGATGGAATCCTCAGCGTTTGGTGGACAGACGCGCCTGGGCTCTTGCCGCTGGCATCAGTTCGACAGATACTGCCTAGTCTGCGACGATGTCAACGAGGAGATGGATGGAGGTTGAGACTGACGTCGGGCTAGTCTGTCCTCTGTCGCTGTACTCGTAGTTGTATTGCCTGCCCTGCCTACCTAGTTGAGCCAGACACACCAATGCCCATCCCATGGGACTTTGGCCGCCAAGCAGCAAAACAAACCACCCTGGGAGCGACATCAAAAGAGATGGCCATCGCATCAACCCAGCGTCTCTACCGCCGGGTTCTTCCATTAGTACCATGCTATGCCGTTCAGTTCCCATCATTAACCCGTCCGTGTGCCTTGGCCCCCTCCCCCTTCTCTCCGAGCCGAAGCAGAAGCCAACCGAAGGCATGGGTTGAAGGGTAGCCGACAAGAGGCACGGACGGCAAGCGACAAGATGCCTCGTAATTACTGGTAGTGTAGCGCGAGCTCATGGCCGGTGCGGGCTGCGCTTGCAGGTGCCGTGTCGGTGCGGCGGCTGCAGCATTGCATTTTAGCGGTACCGCTTTTTAGAAACAACCATGGGAATTGAGACATTTCCGGGTTTCTCTTCCGCGCGCGCCGTCCGCCGATGGGGGCTCAGTCCGCCGCGGGAGTTTCAGTAGAGTTGTTGGCTTGGCGTGGGAACGAACAGAGGCGAGAGTTCCCGATGCCGAAGCGAGCTGGCGCCGGCCGTTTTAGCGCTCGGCTCTCAGCCGTTGAGGGCGACGGCGCGCCCTAGGCCAGGAACCATTTGTGCTAATAATCACGACTAGCAGAGGCAGGCAAGTACCCACGCGACAAGAAAAAACTGCAACGGATAGTTTGGCAGAACTGGTAATTATTATGCGGATTGCAGTTTGGTACGTGAGCAGCTTCGTGCCTCTTTGGTGTTTGGGAGGTCAGCCCGTGTCAAAAATAGCTGTCGCCGAGCCTTCGTGCCCAATTGACAGCTCCGATCTCTCTGCGACAGTCATCGTATTTGCGCCTACTCTCTGTATGTAGTTCCGCCAGCCCGTTGTCCGACGAAGCGCGCGGTCTGGCCCGCCGGCTGACCGAGCAAACTCCAGCCCCGTACTGGGTGTGTATTCGTACAGAGGTAGGCACAAGGTAGGTAGCTGGGGGAGGCGGTGACGACTCGCCCCGTTCACGACCGTAAATCGTCTCAGTGACGAGGAAAGACAACCCGCCCAGCTCCGTTCGGCAGGGCCCGGGGCTCGAGAGTCTCATCAGTTCTTCCCATCATGCAATGTCGCACCCCGGGGCGTGGCCGCGGTGGAACAGCCTGGCATGGGTGCGGCCCCACAGCGTTGGTGTTTCGAGTTTTTCTGGAAGCCCTCAACGCGGGTGGCTTGGAAGCTTCTGCTCCATCCGAGGCTCGGGCGAGGACCAGGCGAGGTGGGCAGGGTTCAGCGGTTTAGAGATTCAGCACTCCAACCGCCTTTTCGAGTTCAGGTGAGGTGGAGCGATAGTACCACCCACGGAGGTCGGGCAGAGCGAGGTTGGGTTGCAGCCCATCGCATCACGGTGACTGACAGGACACTCGGTGCTACGCAGCACACGGCATGGAGCTGGTCCTGCCTGGGGGGAAAGCTGGGGGGAGGGGAGGGGAGGGGAGGGCATGGGATCCGTTGCATCACCGTGAGGAGCAAGAGAGGGGTCCATCCCCTTGGCCTGGTTGTCCTGACCTGTCATGAAGATCCCTCTGGGTTTCTGACAGCCACAACGGAGACGACCAAGACAGATGTCTAGATTGACGACGACGGGGCCCCCCGTAACTGATCATGGCGATTTTGGCATTGGATGGCACGCTGCCTGCTTCATGGCGTCCCATGGCTCCATCCAATGCCGGGTCCTCGTTCATGCTAAGCGTTGTAAGAGTCATGCTGGACGATAATCGAGGGATAGCCTAGAATGACTGCTCTGGTGCCCCAACGCAACGCATGGCGCCCCTCATCGGCTGCTTTTCGTCTCCATCGTGGCTCGCCAACACGTACGTAACATGCCTCCTACTAGCAGTAGTAAGGGAACACACCTCATACGTTGGGGTGCATACATCTATCCACTGTACACCATAAGATACTAGCAGGACGTGACTCGAATTGTCTGGGCTCGCGTACCTTGGACCTGCGTTAGCAACGGGGCGTCGTTGACAATGGCGGCGTCGCCATTCGCACATGGCACGCCGCGCGTGAGGAGGCCATGTGGATGTGGAGGCGGGCGGGCAGCCGGCTTTCTCCTCAGGTTCCTGACAGGTGGCCCTGGTGGGCTCTGCCGGCGCAGCTGATCCCAGGTACCGAGACGAGCTCCCGACGGATATTATTATGTGTGGGCAATGTGGCAGACAGGGAGTGGGCTCGAGCAAGGGTCGCCAACCAGCCGGCGCTCGCCTTGGAGCTCCAGCCGGTCTATTTCCATTGCAAGCTCCCAACCCTCTGGCAGCGGACGGAGCCTACAAATTCCGTTCCATGAGCTGTGGCGCGTTCCCCCGACTCCCTGCAGCGGTCCAGCGCTACGGTGCCGCTGTCTATCATTGCCGTATGGAGGAAGGGCGAGTTGTATAGCGCGGGCGGGCCGCCAATTATTCACTGTGCCTGCCGCCGGTCGTCGGCTTTTGGAAACGGAAGGGAAAGCACGACGGGCAGTGGAGGTCAAATCTGGACAGCAGACTGACAGTTGGGCTGGTCCGTCCGGCCTGCACCGCCGAGCCTCGCGTGGCATGTCATGGCATCGCATGGGATCGGGATTTCTCGTCCATGGCCTTTTCGCCGACATGCGTTTACGGTTTGCCCCGGGCTGCGTCTGCCTGCCAGGTACCGAACCAAGGCTGCCAACCAACAACCAACCAATATTTCCCCTGGCCCCCGGACTCGTCATCCGTCCCTGGCAGAATTCACGAGTCTTGGCTCTCTCATTGTGCTGCGGCCTGCGTGGCTGTCACATCTCGGACACGCGATTGCCATGCGCCGTGATGCGGCGGCGCCCTCCTCCACGAGGGCGCTCTATTAGAGCCACGAGAGCGTCTACGATTATGGATGATGGATGGTGGGAAGATAGACACGCCCCAGCTACTGTGGGCATGACGGCTAGCACGACCCCCCCTCTCCATTCGTGAATGAGAACCTGCGATTCTCCACGGTGGTGTCTCAATATTCGCCCTGCCGCATGCTGGAGAATGAAAACGGGCAATGACGACGATGACCGTCCATCATTCTGCGCGCCCACCCCTCCTCGGCTGGGGGTGTCGACAGCCGGCACCGCCAACCTCAGCCTTTGTCGCTCGATGCCGACCCTGTCCTGGGTATGGGGGGCGGGATTCGAGCTCAAAGGGACAAGGGGTTGTCCATATGACAGGTCTGCTCTGCAAGCCGCCTTACTATGCCTGTGTAAGTCGTGTTATAGGCATCGACTCCGTAGGTAGGCATCGTGGTCGTCTTCGACCCCCACACGAGACGGAGCTGGGATGGGCACACTGAGGCGTCCAGGGTCGAGTTGGGCCTGCCTGTCCTTCTCCATCAACAGCCGGGCCCCGACGACACAGCTCGCCGGGACCTTCGCACCCCCCCAGTCCCAGTCCCCAAGCTCCGGCATCTTCTTGGCCCCGGGGGCGTGGCTCCAGCGATGGGAGTGGCCCTGCGTCCAGAGCTAGACTCCCCGTAAATAGCAAAAAGAAAGCACAGGCCCCCAGTCCGCGAGAGACAACTACTGACCAGTCTCCAGAAAAAAAGAGACAGGAAGAAGGACAGAAAAAAGCAAAGGATCCCCTGCATTCAATCGTACGACTTCTCGACGAACAGGAATCTCAGTAGCTTGCGAACAGCGGTCCCTTCCCTGGGTCATTGATGCCCACGAAGAATCATCGGCTTGTGGAGATGCAGAAGAAATTTTTCTTGCCCGTCGCCCTCAATCTTAGCTTCCCATGCTCGGCTGGGGCAGAGTGACCAGGGTGACTCCCTGTGAGAGCCACGAGACGCCGTCGAGGATATAACATCTGGGGACGACGCTTCATCATCCCGAGTTTGGCCTGCCATCTCGTTCGAGTAGACTCCTCGCCTCTTTCTGCTTAAGCCTATATCCCGGTCAGCCTGCTCCTCATCGACCCCAGTGCATCCATTTATATAAGACCACGGCTCCCACCTCTCGATATACATATATATCATCTCGTCCTCCTTGAATCCATCCTCTCTCCCTCCTCCTCCTCCTCCTCTCCTACAATTCCATTGTATCTCTCTCCCTCACAACACACATCCACAATGGCTTTGTCGTACCAGCAGACCAAGCTCATCCGGAGCACCATCCCCGTCCTCACGGACCACGGAGAGCGCATCACCACCATGTTCTACCGCAACATGCTTCTAGACAACCCAGATCTCCAGGACTACTTCAACATGGTGAACCAGGCCAACGGCCGACAGCCCCGCGCTCTAACAGCCGTCATCCTCAGCTTCGCCCAGAACATCAACCACATCACCGAGCTCATCCCCAAGATGGAGCGCATGTGCCAGAAGCACTGCTCGCTCGGCATCATGCCCGAGCACTACGCCATCGTCGAAAAGTACCTGATCAACGCCTTTGGCGAGGTCCTCGGCCCCGCCATGACCCCCCAGGTTGCCGAGGCCTGGAGGAAGGCCTACTGGCTGCTGGCCAAGATGCTCATCGGCCGCGAGGCCCAGCTCTACCGCGAGTTCGACAACGACAAGTGGCCCGGCTACCGAAAGTTCCGCATCGAGAAGAAGGTCGAGGAGTCAGACGACATCCACTCCTTCTACCTCGTCCCCGTGGACGGCAAGAGGCTGCCCGCCTTCATGCCCGGCCAGTACGTCTCCATCCGCGTTCACGTCGCCGGCAAGAAGTGCCTCCAGGCTCGCCAGTACTCGCTGAGCGACGCTCCCCGCCCCGACTACTACCGCATCACCATCAAGCGTGACGAGGGCCTCCACATGGGCAAGTCTGGCCGCTATAACGGCGCCGCCGCCATGAGCCCTGGCGTCATGTCCAACCTCCTCATCGACGAGAAGGAGGAGGGCGACATCGTCGAGCTCACCCACCCGGCCGGCGAGTTCTTCCTCGACATGAACAACCTCTCTAACGTGCCCCTCGTCCTCATCTCCGCCGGCGTCGGCGTCACCCCCATGATGTCCATTCTCAACACCGTCTCGGAGCGCCAGCCCCACCGCCCCGTGTCCTGGATCTACGGCGCCCGCCGCTCCGTGCCCTTTTACGACCAGATCCGCCGCATCTCCCGCAACAGGCCCAACTTCCGCTCCAACATCTTCAAGACGCACCTCGCTGACTCGGATGTCTACGGCATCACCTACGACCACGACTTCCGCATGGACCTGGCCAAGGTCGACCGCGACGACCTGTGGCTCAGCCACAGCGGCGCCGAGTACTTCATCTGCGGACCCGAGCAGTTCATGCTCGAGATGGCCGAGTTCCTCAAGTCTAAGAAGGTCGAGTCTCACCGCATGCAGTTTGAGCTCTTCAGCACCGGAGACATGGAGTTCAAGGTCGACACCCTCAGCATCCTCTCCAGCAGCTCCAGCTCCAGCGTGAGCGAGGCTAGCGGCGTCAGCTGCCCCTTCAGCGGCAGCGTTCCCACCAGCGGTGCGCTGTCCTGCCCCTTCAGCAGCTGAGAATGTCCCCGTGCTCCAAAATGTTGAAAACTTAAGTCTCCCCTTTTCTTGTTGCTGGCCGGTGGCTCCGGGCGGGTGCCGGGTTTATTCTGGAGTTTACAGGAGTTGCCCAGAGCGGGCTGTCTACCAAAGGCGTGTGTTCCTTATGATGGATGTTTATTCCTTTTTTATTGATTGATTGGATCCCCCTTACCCCAAACATTATTACCCCATTTATACTCATGTTTTACACGTTTCCTTGTGGGATCTCTTCTGCTTCTGCATTTTCTTCTTTATTCTTCTCTCTCTCTACTACTTTGATGTCACGGCAAGAGGAACATGTCTATGAAATGAGCGGGTCAACCTAGAGGCGAAAGCAAACCGGGCGGGTGCAAACTACGAATTCGTACAGAACTTATCCTTGTAATACTAAGGAAAGGAAATACCAAGTAATTGTGTTGCAAAATAAGATAAGCGAGCGAAGAAAACAAAGTACCAGAAACAGCGTGTCCGTGTGTGCATGTCAGTAGTTCCGCACCATCTCATCATCTCATCATCACCTCGCCGGCTTCCGAACCTCCCGTCCGAAATGAATGAGACCACGACCGCAAACAAACAATGCAATAAAAACATAACGACTTTGCTCAGGTAGCTTCATTTCCCGTCAAATTTCCCATCAAATTTCCGTTGACGGCCTTCGCAGAGTGGCTGGTCCGTGACAGTTTGTGACGGACAAGGACAGGGCTGGTTGGCTGGATGGGAAAATCGGCAGATTGGAGACGACATCCTGGAGAAGGAAGAGCCAGGCATCGACTGGTCGCCCCACGTCCTTCAGGGCCCTCCGTGTTGGTTTTTCTGGTGCTTCAGCAAATTGTCTGTCCGAGTGAATTCCTGTCCACACTGAGGACAAGTGCAGTCTTCGCGCGGGATGCCCATACACTCTGCCCAAACCGGATGAGCGTTTGTGTAGTGTCTATTCATGTCTCGCTGCTCTGCCTTTGTCACGGCACAGTTGTAGGGATCCGCCTCACAAGTGATCGGCCGATTGTGAGTCTTGAGGTGCTTCCTGGAATCAACTCAATTGGTTAGAAAAGAGGCCCGCAGCTCCCGGCCAGGACAGTGAACCCAGGGAACTGGGTTCCAATCGAACACGTACTTGAGGCTCCGCTGTCTCCCAAACGCTCGGTCGCAGCCTTGGATGGTGCAGGGAAACCCATTGGTCGCGTGCCGGTTTTGTGTAGATGGCTGGGGCACTTGGCCTTCCATTACCCACAGAGACACATGTTAGCCAGCCAGACAGAGATGAGGCGATGGTCATGCGTCGGTGAAGAACGGACCAGATGCTGTGGTGGAGTCCCAACCGCTGACTGCGGTTTCCTGGGCTCTGGAGCTCTCCCCAGCCTCATACTGGAGTTGGTGAGGTTGAACATAGTACGATGGGTAGTCGGTCGCCTGGGCAAAGCCAGCCTCACCGGCGGTTGTCCCAACCGGAAAGGTAGCGGGAGCCGGGGTTTGGAAGCGATTGTAGTAGCTGGTCTAGAATCCTCGGCTCAATGGTTGGGATGGTGTGTATAGCGCAATAGCTGGGACAGGGGACTCAAACCTGGTTGTCAGAGAGATTGTTCATGTCTGGCGCTACCAGCCGGGGGTCAATGTTCGAGAAGTCGTACTCGGAGCCCTGTTCAAAGCCCTGTTGTTCATAGCTGTCTTGTTCATAAGCCTCCTGCTCATCTCTATCTCTTGCAGAATGCGATCGATTAGAATGGCGATGAGACTTCTTGCGGTGGCTTCGCTCGTTGCGTGACATGCTGAAAAGATCTTGGACTTAATTCCAGAAAGTCTTCATATATAGGTCTGCGAGTTATAGAGGGTATCAAAGCCGGGCAGAGGTCTGACAAGAACAGTGTACGCAGCAGCCGCGATGAGCAACGATGGGAGCACTCTGCTGGCTTCAAGCGAGCAATTCTGGCAGATCTTGACGTCGATGGGTAGATGGTAAGATGAGATGGCTTTGATCCTTGAAGCAGACCATGATCTCGAGGTGGAGAGGTGACATTTTTATCCTGTCTCCCGAGCCTTGCGTCCCATGAGAACGCCTGGGAGGCCACAGGTTCCATCGAGAGGCCGTCCGGAGGCGCCTTCGCCCAATGCAACGGCGGGCCCCAGGCGCAAATGTGCAATAAGAAACTGGACCAACAGCGGTGGGAGTGTCTAGTATACTCTACTGATGATATCCGGCGATACAAGGCGTTGTGCCGCTCAGCTAGTCCGCAGCGCACGCCCTGTGGCCCAACACTCACCCGAGAAGAGTAGTGCTGCTGCCTGAATGCAAGACAGCAACTTCACTAAGGGAGGCCGGCCGAGAAGTACCTGACCGGATGACTCCATTGGCCAGCCTGTGGGAGGACCGGCCTCCTGCATATCGTCATGGGGGGTTCGCCTGGTCTCACCCCAGGTCCGTTTGCAAGGCACTTTTTGGTGATGCACATCGCATTTCAGCAAACTGGAGGTAAACGAAGAGCCTCTTACTGGGGAATATTGTCCATCGGGACAGGTAGTTTAGTTTTCTCCTTCGCTTGAATCAATCGACATGTTGCCGCCGTCGGAAAAGAGGTTCTGGTGGCAGGCTATAGGCGATGGTTTTGCTAAGAAGCACTGGTCACTTCACTGCAGAGGAAAATAACACGAATTTGTTGTCTTACTACCTGTGAGGCCAGCGGGAACTCTAGGCGGCACGCTGGAAAGGCCATTCTAAAGCCGTGTTCGATGAGGGTGGGCTTGACTGCTCCTAACTCGTGCTTATACACGGGGATTTTTGCCTAGGACCAACTCATGAGCCAGTCATCGTCCGGAAGTCTTCCAAATCCTTCTTGCCTTCTCTGGAATGGCGCAGAATGCCCTGAATAAGACGTGATACGCTGAATCATTCGTCCTGCTCCTTGTGTGCTTTGAGGTATGCGAGGGTCTTTGGAGTGAGTGGCTATAAGAGATCTCGAAAGGGCATGGGCATTTACACTCTTCCAGTTCTGATCCACCTCGATGGCCTCTGGGTGGTCCTCGCCGTGCATGAATTTGCAAAGTTGAGTCGCAGCGGTTAGAAGCACCAGGGCCACTTCATCGCACTGGCCATCAGCGCGCAGCTGCAAGAATGAAGCTCATGTGTTGCGCCTGGCATCATCAAGGTCGTTGCCTCTCGACGACAAACGCCACCTCGTTATGCCTAGGGCATCGCCGACCCTCCCTATACTCATTGACTGGTAGGCAAACAAAGAACTGTTCGGGACTGGTATCTTGCCATCTCTTGTGTCCGTGGCCGATGAGACCATGAAAGGAAATGATGCTACATTTGGTGACTACTATAGTTACAGAATTGAGATGGTACTTCGCCGCGAACTCAACATTGGCTTCCTCGCTATCTTACCATATCTCGAGTCAAACCCGGGCTTGGTTTCTCCAGCTGTAGACTGTTCGGCACCAGGCCTTTTGCTCCCGAGGATCCCGAGAACGAACAAAATATTCGGCTTGCCCCAATGAATAATCTTGTTCGGTATTGCCTTATCATCGCTGATACGAAGCTAGGATGGATGATAAAGAGAGGAGAAGATGGGCTCTTCGAGTTATCCTACGACTGATGGGATGGACCGCAGTAGGTTTCTCTGCCCAGCCCTGGTTCTTTAGGCTCCTCGATGCTGTATCGGCGCAGAGGCGTCCAACGCGACTCAATCATATTGAGCGCCTGATAATGGGTGTGCTGGGGATGCCGGGCGCCAACAAACGATCTAGGATGCTTGAGCCAGGGTTCCATTGGGCATACTAACTTGATTGACTTATACAGGACGGACTCTTGGTCTCCCTTTCACACAAGTAACCGCTGGCCATGTCTCTCGTTGCCCAGATATCCAATAAAAAGTATGCGCACGCTGAGAACTAACCAGACCCGCCGGCCAAGATGAAGGGCATAAGAATAAACAGTGCCACCACGGTGCAGACAATAGTATGCCATGACTAGTATTTGTAATGCTGAAGTGAGATACGTCTCTATGGTATCATAAAACAAGACTGCCTTTCCAAGCGCCACGCCCAACCATGGGGAATTTATAATGTCACATCTGCGATCCGCAAGCCCCTCATCCAGGTGCGGGGCGTTGTTTCAGCTGCACCAGGTGCTTCAATCCCGTCTGGATACCCATAAATTTCCGGGTTTTGGGATCGTACCAGCCCAGTACATAGACCGCCATGCAAGCAGTCTTGCCTTTCAGCTCTACTACTCCATCGACGCGGATACATCCTCGGCTCGGCGGGCTCTTGGTGGGCTTCCAGTTTCGTGCAAAGGTGAGGGCGGCGGCTTGGATAGCCGCCTGAATGCGAGGGTCCAGCTGGGTTTCTCCCCCAAAGAGCGTACCAATGACGTCTGGGGTGCCGGTTGGGAAGTTGCCCTGCGAAGTCTTGCCGGGCGGGCCCAAGACTCTAGCCGTTTGTTGTGTGCCCCCGGGCAGTTGCGGGGTCTGTCCGGCTCCCTTGAATCGATCGAAAGGCACGGGGTGCCACTGAGGTTCAGGGGCTGGTTCGTTTTCAAATCCAAGAGCTCGACCGATATCCTGAACTGTTTGCTTGAAAAGGAAATTGACAAAGGTCCAAGCGGTGAGAGCCACGGCCTTCGGGTAGATCGCCTTATCCAAATGGCTTGCGGCTGTGGAGTCGATCAGCCGGTCGCCCCAGAAGATGCCCTCCTCGTCAATGATAAACCTAGAACGCATTAGCAACCTGGATTATTCGTCATGGAATGGTAGAATCGTACCCAGAGACATAGTGCTTCGGCGGAGGTGCGGGAGGGTAAATAATATCCAGCCATAGTTTCCGCACAGAGATGGCCCCCCCGCCAAGTAGTTTAACAAAGGCTGGGTTCTTTTCAACTCCTCGTTTGATCTCCTCCGCTAGTCCATCTGCCAAGAGTTAGTTGGCGATCTCGCGGGGGACAAACCAGTCGGTCGAGCCAACGTACATTTTATTTCCTTCTGTAGTTTCGTGTCCTTGTTGACTTTGACGAACATGGCCCATTCCGGATCGGAGCCTCTGTATGGGGGCTGCTTAACCTCGGTGGTCGTGAAAGGGAAGGGCAGGAATAGATAGGGTTCGTCTTCCTCGGCCATCTGCACCTCTTCCTTCTCTTTATCCGATAAAGCGTCCCACTCCGCATCGGCCCAGTCGAGTAGCGGGTCGAATACGACGGCAACGAATATCTGCCAGCAAGAATATAGAACGACGGTGGTGAAAATCGCTCGACTGCGTGATGTTAGCTTCTTGGGTTGATGGTACTGGGGGACGAGGGTCGCACCCTATCCGTCGCTTGAGGCTCGGGCCAGAAGAACCCCGAGGGTTAGACTTTGGGAAGTAGACCGGGAAGTCGGTCGGCTGTTTCGGTCGGCGCCATGGAAGCAGCGAGAGTTGTCGGCCGAGAGGACGGGTTGGTAGGCGGAGGACTCGATGCGCCGGAATCGCGGAAATCGTGGCCCGCCGAAGGGCGGCCTGCCGGGCGAGCATGTCGCTACTACTGGCACTATGTGAAGATAAATAAAATGAACTAGAGAAGGGGTTTAAAAAGAGGCAGCACGCCCTTGGTCGTGGATAGGCGACGTCATGAAAAGAAAGGCATCATGAAAAGTAGTGGCGATGTTGATTGCACCAACATTGCGCCGACCCGGCAGCCTCAGCCGCCTGTGACCCACAGTGCGTACATGGACACCCAACTGTGCGATTACGCACTGGTCTCCACATATGCAATACCTCGAAACATCCGTGCCTAGAGTCTCGATGCCTCAAGCTCCAACAGCCAGTCCATCATCAATCAAGCTTCATCAACCCGGCCAGCAAAATGAAGCTTTCCATTGGGCTCAGCGCAGCCCTCATCAGCTTCGCCGCTGCTGCGCAGCAGGCTGCCGAAGTCTACATGCTGCCCGCGCCCGAATCGTCTACCCCTGCGAGCGTCTCACCAAGCGTCGCTCGCCTCCTCCTGCTTCATCGAGTCGCCGTCAACGACAAGAGCCTATCGTTCCGCGAAATTCCCGCATTCATCAGCCAGAATGCCGCTGTTGAGATGATCAACAAGTTCGGCAAGGAGCCCGCGCCTCTGTTTGGCGACTCCGCCCGCAACACCCCCAGCCAGCTTGTTGTTATGCTCGAGGGCTTGACGGAGGCTCAGATCAAGGAGCTTGGCAGCGCTTTCAAGAGCAAGCCATCCTTGACCATCCCTAACCCGCCATCGGCCGGCGCCCACGAGGAGCTGATCAAGTACGACTTCTACGGTGTGGGCATCAACGAGCACCAGTGCGGCCTCGATCAGGTTATCAACCCCTTCGAGAAAAGCTGCTGGAGCGGCAAGTCTACTGTCGCCAAGTATAATGTGGCCAAGGTAGGGCGCGTCGAAACTCATTCAAGAATTTGACCTGCTAACTATCAGCAAGGATCCCAAGCTGGTCCAGAACTTGGCGAGCAAGATCTCTCAGCTTAACGCGCTAGCTGCCTCCGGCGAGATGGAGACGACGGTTGTCCTTCTTCCTGCGAACTCCGGCAAAGAGGGCGCGCAGCGATGGTCCGACATGCCGCAGCAACTGCGACGCCGCCAGGCCGAGACCGTGATTTCCTCAATCGACGAGACTGCCGAGTCACCCGCCCCCGTGTCGCCCGCTGCCGATGCCGCCGTCTTCTTCACCTCGACCGGCCCTATTCCTTCTTGCTTCAAGTCGGAGGATGAGTGTGGTACTGGAACTGGAAACTGCTCCGGCCACGGCAGCTGCATCAACAAGTACGCCAAGGTTGCTGGAAAGGACGCTTGCTTCGCGTGCCAATGCAAGGACTCTACTTCCGCCGGGGGCAGCAGGCTTCGTTGGGTAGGCGCTGCTTGCTCAAAGCAGGACATCAGCGTCGAGTTCTGGCTCTTTGCTGGCTTCACCATCTTCATGGTAGGCATCGTGGCGGGAAGCATCGGCTTGCTCTTCAGTGTTGGCGAGGAGAAGCTGCCCGGCGTGATTGGCGCGGGAGTCTCCAAGTCCAAATAAGCTTGTGCTGTCAGGGTGGAGTTGGTAGAAGACTCATGGTGATGGATACGCGCCTCAATCGATGCCGGGGCAGATTGCAGAGGACGGGATGGCCAGTTTACGGGGTGTTTACAATGTCTACCACGTATAGTACACAGAGAGGCATGTACCATAAACGTTGTATTTGATGTATGGGCGTCATTAAGGCAAGGGGGCTTGTATTAGGTAGCCTAACTGCCATTAGCCAGGCAGGCTTATTATCTGTTAGAAAGTGCATTTTTTAACCTATTTGGTTCTCCAGCCTCGTGAATCCTCGGGTTTGCATGCGTATGCGTAAGCTCCGTGACGTCAACCTGCCCAATTCCTTTGCTGTCCTTGCGCAGGCCGCGAGGCACGGCGTTCGGATTCGCTTCTAACTCAACCGTAATTCGTGTATCATTTCCCCACGACGACTCAGCCACGATCGTCATCTCATCCGACGCATACGAATGACTATTAACGCTTGGTCCCTCGGATAATTAGTACCCAAACGGGCCTTAGTCATCCCCGATCGGAGAATATGATAAACTCCGTTTATGCTGACTGCCTGTGGTCGTTGACGTCTTAAGACGGTCGGCCCTGTCTTCGTTTGCGAAAAAGTCCGCCGGAGTTGATCAGCTAGGCAGGCAGGCAAATACGTACCTATCAAGAGGCCTGGAGGCATATGAGTTCCGCCATGGAAGCTTCGTCGAACGTTGAGAAGCCCAAGTCGGCAGCGGCAAAATGGGGCGCCGCATGTGCTCAGTGCGCCACAGCCAAGGCCAAATGCATCAAGCCAACCGGCAACCCTGGGGCCAAGTGTGAAAGGTGAGTTGTTTTTCACTCGTGTTCCGGCTTTTCATGATCATAATTCATCAAACATCGAACACTACCCCTCAATTCCAATGTAATGGCCGCCGTGGTTCTTGGCACACCTCGGTGTAAGTCGGCGAGTGCGACAAGCAGCTACTTATCCTCGTCATCCCCACAAGTCCAAATGTCCAAATACATTGGACGATCGCTGACGAATTTGTCTGCAGATGCGAAAGGTTAGCAAAGAATTGTACTGATCAAGTCCATCGTCCTCGGAAGAAGAGGCAGCCTAAACCATCGTAAGCATTCGGCGAGAACCCCTGATGACTGCGCCTGGGACTCACAACCTTAGCAAAACTGCCCAGATTGAGCAGCGACTGAATGGCCTATTTGATATAATCAAAGCCAATGGGGGCATAACAATCGAGGACCTCGCTGCTGAAGCGTTGAACAACCCCGCGGGGGCTGCCCGAGCCGGGGCCAGCCAAGAGGCTCGAGCCAGACGGCGCGACAACCTCTTTACGGATCGAAAGACATGGAGCGTCCCAGAATCATACAACTCGTGTGCTCCAGAGTCTTGTGTCTGCCGGTCATCGAGCGGGGAAGCGCCACCGCCGCCTGGGACTGACGACGAACTCCTTGATGTCTACCGGGTGCATCTGCAGAAGTTCAATCCCTTCGTGGTGATACCCCCAGGTGTCACAGCCGCAGAACTCAAGGAGGAGAAGCCATTCCTCATGTCATCTATACGAATGGTGGCGTCGTCGAAAAACCTTCGGTCAATGCGAGCGCAGATGTACTACCTGATGCGTCACATTGCGGATTTCATGCTGATTCGCTCGGACCGCTCCCTCGACCTTTTGCAGGGTATCATCGTGATAGTGCAATGGTATCAGTACCACTGTTACATGCATGCTCAGCTGAACAATCTCATCGCTTTGGCTGCGACCCTCGTCGGTGAGCTTGGATTGCACAGAAGTCCAAGTCTGCTCGCGCGCTCCAACTTCATTGTCGTGCAGCCGTTCAAGCCAGAAATGCGCACGAGTGAGGAGAAGAGGGCGCTTCTGGGTGCTTGGTTCCTATCATCTGCGTGAGCTACCACCATTATGGAGCTCCGATCTATTAAACTTACATTGACGTAGGATATCGCTGAGCCTGACCAGGATCGAGCCAATGCGATACACAAAGTACATGCAAGAGTGTCTGCGCGACCTGGAACGGGAAGCCGAATTCGCCACCGATATCAACCTCGCGTATCTTGTACGGATACAGTACTTGACGGAACGCATCTTCAATCTCAGCTATCCAGACGAGCCGGCGGAAGAGGTTTTCGGCCTCCCGTCCGCTCCCCGGGCTGTCTATGTCTCTGCCTTTCAGGGAGAACTCGACAGGATCCGCACAGGCCTTCCGCCGGCGCTGAGGGAAGATAGTCAGTTCATCTGGAAAGAGCTTTCACTTACTTGAATGCTAACACGCACAGGGACTATCAACCTGCTGATCAACGCAGCGGCGCTTCGGCTACACGAGCCTCCGGTGCTTGACGCCGCTAGCATTATTGCCATGTCCGAATCTCTCACCTCGCCCACCGTAGGGAACACCTCAACTCTCGACTTACTGTACCAATCGAGGCAAGCTTTGGCGCAGTTCTTTGACTGCTGGCTGTCAATACCAGTCTCGGAGTATTATCACATCACAACTCCGATGGGCGCCCAGATAGTGTACGCCGTTTCATTATTAGGTCGATGGGCAAAGTTCACAGCCCCTATCTCTTTAAGCAAGAGGCAGGACTCTACCCCTTCGGATTTCAACCCGTCAACGGGTCAACCTTTCAAAGCAGATTCGGAATTTTCACTTTTGCCCGAGTACCGAGCCCGTAGAGCAGACTCAGAGTTCTCAGCTAACCGAAGCTCCGAGGCCCCAGATTCAGAGGTTTCTAGCCCGGCTAATAGTCAGAGCCACACTATAAAAATTGCCCTTCGGGAGGGGACAGACCCTAGGCTGCCCAGCGCAGTGGCGATACTAAAGTCAAGAATACAATCTCAACCGGGACTTTTCCTAGATGTTTCGGCAATCTTCACGGCGGTTTGCTCCCGCTTCGAGGAAGCTCACCATTCCGCCGCAACTGCCGAGCCCGGCCCCGCGGTCGAGAACTTGTGGAGCATGGGTGCTACGAAGATGCGCATCACGCGGGAGAAGTTGGAGCGTTGGGCGGAGATCGTCGCGGCTCGGACCGAAGCGTTGAACCTTGAGGATGATCACATTGGTGGCGACACAATAATGGGTGACCAGGAGACTTCCCCTTCGGATGGCTCCAACTTGACGCCGAATGACTCTATGCTGTATCCAACCATGCCACTGGATACTATGCAGTATTCGAACTGGATGCAGGGCGTGCCGTGGTCAACGGAGATACTTCATGGTGCTGATCCGTCCTTGTGGTACGACGGGAACATGGACTGGGGTGCGTTTATTCTCAACTCCATGGGGAATCTGGAGCAGTGAGGGAATCGAATAGCACTTGGCAGAGCTTTTCAACACTTTCAAGTCCATCCGCCAGCTGCATATGGACACTGTATTAGTGATGTGTTGGGTAGTACACAACTTGAGACAATCGCATCGATCAGCAACCGAACCCGATGCTGCAACCAATTATATTGCTATTCTCTCCGCGGTGGCGGCCAGACCATCGATTGTAGGTGCCGTCACATCAAAATCCCATCTGTCAAAAAATGGTGACCGGTCTCGAGCCCTTCCCCACGCCAGGATCAGATAGGCTAATGACTTGTCACACAATGGAGTTGTTGGTGCGCTGACCGAGCTCCCGGTTCCTTGAGCGTTTGCGTATGCCGGGACGGGATTGGCCCAAGATCTGCAGAGGAAATCGTGCGGTGAGTTGTCACTTTGAAGCCAAGAACCCTGGAAGCCACCCCCATCGCGGGCGAACCAACGAACGGCCCTACCGCCCTCACCGAGCCAGCCACAGCGACCACAGGGATTGTCGTGACATTATCGTGCTTCATCCACTGCCCACTGGCGTAGTACAAAAGCCTGTGGGTGGTAGCTCTGCTGAGAGCGTGTTGAGCAATGGCCTCTCCGTACTCGATTCCGGTTGAACCAATCGCAACCATGATGTCACAGCACTCAACTCTTGAAGGGCTACCAAGCTCGCCAGGCACTTTTGCCTTTCCATGTCGACTCATGACGCCACGCCGAGCCTTTGGGCGCTACGGCAATTACATCGATGCCACCCCCAAAGAAACTGCCCGCCCTTCCCTTGGCCGCCGGCACTCAAGCTCTGGAATCCTTGATGGGCAACGAGCCACGTCGTGCAGCATTCCAAACACCCAAGCATTTGCCTTTGTCTATGCGTTTGCCCACAACGTAATGTGCCCCTCAACAAATATGGCGCCTAAGATGACCGTGCATTGTGTAATGCGACCTTCTCTCACCGTGGACGCGCATCTTTTACTCCGATGGTCGGGGTCTCCTTGAAGCTTGCCCTCCTGGTCCTGGTCCTAGCAACAATGGGCCGAGCCTCCACGGAACGGCACATTTCATGACCCCCGCTCCCAGACGCCCTGGTAAGATCGTGGCTCCTCGCTTCAATGGATATGCCTGCTCTTTTGTTGTTAGTGTAGTATGCGTGGCTTGCAACAGGCACAGCCGATGGCCCTTCGGTCAACTTGGGTAGCAATTGGGAAAGGCGCATTGCATACGGAGCAAAGTAATTGGATTCCACATAAAGCAGGAAAATAGGGCTTGCCCTCCGCTCCCGGCCGGTATGGTGCATCTGCAATCAACATACACCTGGGCCTAATCTTGGACTCGTTCTAGGCCCCCATGGCAACCTCCCACACCGCCTGGGCTAGCACTATGCTCTGATAAACTGGGCTCATGACACTGGGGTGGGAGTCATTCCTGGGCGTGCAACATGCAATTCGTCATTCGTGGTTGTTGCTGAATCTCCAACCCAACGTGACGTGGTGAGTTGCTGGCATCGCCAATGGCCCTGATAAACTGCAAGTGCACCCGGTGACTCTTGGGGTTACTGCTTCGCCTCCTTCAGACGCACCTAAACCACCATTCACCAACCACCATTCACCAAAGTGAGGCTTCAGAGCAACGAGGCACAGCTCTTGCTTCTTGGTAAGCTGACTACCTTTCCCTCGGCCGTGCCTGCCTCTCTTGCTTTGCCAACGGCCCACCCGCCTGGTGCTGCAGAGATGGGTCCAGACGGGAGCTTCCCCACTGGGAATTCCGTCCGATCCGTCGCGTGTCCGTCCCACTTGGCAGCCGCCGAGCTAGGTTGAACAACTCACCTTCATTTTGACAACAATGCGGGATGCACAGCAGCAGACCGTCGACTTGAAGAAACCTGCCGGGGAATTCTGGAGCAACCACTGACGATAATTAGAGTTCCGTCATCAACCCCCCTGCATTTCTCAACTGCCGCTCTTCCATCCGACAAGCGATGGATCCGATTCCAAACCCCGCGACGTTATCTGTCCCTTGCATAGGTGCTGAGTCAATGATGCATGCCAGCATCTGATGAGAGGCCGGCTATCGGCGCTTCTGTTGTTCGACAAGCTTTCTCTGACGTCCGCTAGCCCGAGTTGAGGATGCCGTATTGGCGTTTCCTCAGCTTTCACTGGCCCATGGCCTGAACCGGTGAGGTCTTCAGCGAGGTCGACTGTCTCAATATATGACGATGACAAAATGCTGGAGGGACCTTGGAGATGCACGAAAACTGGGAACGGCTTCACAGAGTCTAGACGGCGCCGCCAATCCACCAATTGTGGGGGGGCTTTGAGCCGCTATTGAGACCACCCCGCGCGTTCCATGGCACCCGACGAGGCAGCTATTTCGGGGGTCTTAAAGTTGGGTGTCAGCTAGCATGCATGCAGCATGCTCGGGCTCTTGTACCCTGGAATGGACTAGGGAGGGAGGGAGGGCGGCACTGCAGCAGCCCCAGCAGAGGTCCGTCCCATCCCTAGACGGCTGGGGTTCAACCCGGTGCAATGGATAGCGGTGTATGGCCGTATTACTGGGCGCTGCGGGCGTGCGTGCAGTACATGGCTGCAAGACAATCCGTGCCACCCACCGTGCTGGCCGGCTCAGATCGCTGCCATCCGCGGCGCGAAGCGTTTCTCACCGCTGGTTGGGTGACACCGGCGGTTGGGCGGCTGAAGAATCTTCACAGAATTCCAGGCCAATTTACGGGGACGGAGAGCCCGTCAATCTATTAGGCAAACAGAAGCAAAAGGAAGGCCACCCCCCCCTACGATTCTATTCGACGGGTATTCCAACCGTCGGCGAACCGGTGCGTATGGATGGGGGGCCTCTTTTTTGCCTTAATTGCTCTCCCGTCAAGTCGCCTTCTCCCACGACTGTTAGAGAATGGTTGTCGACTGGCCACCAACTGATCATGTGGGCGTCCGCTGCCGACATGACCCGAGCTCGCTGGAGGAGGAGGAGCCTGACTTCCAGCCCGACGCTCGCCTTGCAGTGTCTGGTAAGCAGCCGGAGCTGTTGCCTTGGGCGCCTCCCCCCTAACTGCCTGCTGCTCATAGCTAATGGATGTGTGGCATTGCTCCTGTAGACCAGTCGCAACCCTTTCGTGGACACCCGCCTCGGAGGAAACTGATGTGGTTTTGGGTCTGTGTAGGTGCTTCCACGTGGACGGGGTCTGAATAGCCTCTAGTTTCAGCTATAACTAACGCGCCTCCCCCAAAGAAGTGTATTTGCGGTCAAGGATGGATGAGATTAAGCATTGATCCCTGCCCTCGGTGCGGAAACCCGAGGTGTCCAAATTGCAACACTGAAAGATTCAACTCCCGGAAACTCTTGGATTTTTTTCTTGGACGACTTGGATAGCTATTTCAATACTTTTTCTTCTGCCTTCTTTTTACCCCGGGTTTCGTACTCCTTGGAACTTTCTCGCGCGGCGGTTGGCGGTGGATGGGCCACCTTCCACAAGACGCTGCCTTGTGAAGATTTGCAACGACATGATACATGCCGCTCGACCTGTTGGTCGACATGATGCCCCCAGTTCGACCGGAGATCCAACATTGAAAGACTTCGCCAAACGGGCCTTCTCTCTTGCCGTCACTTCGGTCACCTGGCCAGTACCAGAAGTTAGCCCCTGGATATTGAAGTTCGGAGGCAAGCCTGCCATTAACCGGGTGGTGGAGGACCGCCCTTTCATCCAGCTCAAGGACGACGAACCTGACCTGATCGACACCGATGCTCGGCTCTTTATGAATGGTGACTCGCCACAGGAGCACAGCGAAGCAGGAAGGATAGAAGCGTTCTTGGCCTATGCCGAGTCGGCGCAAAATGGCGCCCACGTGTGTGACCAGACCGTCCCGGAGCAACCACTTGCTTGGATCTCTGCAGACCCTCCTGGCTACAGACCAACTGCGAGCCTTGACAACTCGAAGTTGATCCGGTCTTCTGCGCAATTCGCAGAGAAGTTAGAAATCTTGGTAAGGCCATGCTTAGGCTACCAAGCCTCCCTTCAAGGCGCCGCCATGTCCAGGATGCTTATACCGTGATACAGACTCAGAGATTCCCACTAGATGACCCAAAAAGCGAGGATCCCACAGTTCCCTCGCTGCGCATGTACGTAAATTCCCTGTGCCAATACTGCAGATCCTAAACATGTATTAGATACCTGAACCACCCTGATGGGCACTACATTCTTCCGTTGATTCGGGCGGTACCAGCGTCCCAGCGACCTGCCCTCAGAGAATTATTAGTCAACAACATCACCAATGTGCCTAAACCACACATAAGCATTCGATTAGACGTACGAAATGCACTAGTCTCCCATACAAACCAGTGTCTATGCTAATAGCTTGCTAGGACGAGTTCAATGGTGGCTTCGTCCTATGTTTCAGTTCTCCCTTCTTGGCCGTCAGCAGCGAGGAGCATCGAGACGAACGGTTCATCTTCAACGCCAGAGAACCACTTCGACATCGCTTCGACCTGAAGTTCTTGGATCTTCAGCAAAGTGACCGCCGGAGCGAGAATCTCATCGAGAGCTCATCAGATGCACTTTACGTGCATAAAGCAGTCTGGTCCCTGACCATTGTGGGAAAGCGGGACGCCTACTGGACCGCGCATTGCTTTGACGAGGACTTGTTTGAGACCGAGCCCAAGCTTATGGAGATGGCAGAAGCCATGACCGATGAAGACAGACAAGTCTGTGGGAATATCGACCCAATTAATGGAAGGGCGGAAATTGCCCCGTCTCCGCCACGAACATACTTTCTTCAGTCTGTCGCTGGATTCCTGCATCGGATGGTGTGCCACCTGGTTCAACTAGAGGATATTATCCGGCAGAGCATCGACAAACACCGCCATGTAAGTAGGCTTTGACGTGTCCTTCAGTGGCTTTATTTCGACTGACACGGTGTCCAGGTTCTTGTGTCTTCTTATGACAACCCAACGGATACCTCCACGGAGACCATTAGAAATTGGCAGGGAAAGCTCCGTGGGCTCCTGGACCTTCAAATAGAGATACTTGAGGAGGTGCGTCACCAACTAAACAAATTCATCTCGCCCGACATAGCCAATGTTGGATCTGATGGCCTCCCCCAAGCACCTTTACTGCGGGATTTGAAGGACGATGAGTTGGCCGTCAAGTCGTTCCGATCTATTCATGAGAGCCACTCCAAGCTGGTTGAACTCAGCAAATACTTTGAGCGACACAGAAGTGCATGCGATAGCATTCGCAGCCAGGTGGGTCAAATTATCCGATGCATATAAGGCCGGAATGAGTCCAAGAACGTGCTAACATGATTTCTCCAGGTTCGCCACGGGCTCGCTCATGAGGGTCATGAGATAAACAGGGCGGGACACAAGCTTCAGAGATTTGTCGAGTTTGTTGCTATAGGGACACTTGTAAGTTGGTACGTCGTATGTCCCTTGACCAAAGCTGATGCGCATTACTTTCAGACCGCCACGCTGGTAGGCCTCGGGGTGCAGATTTACGCCGGATGGGCACAAAGCCCGACCAACTCGACTGGATTCATTATTTTCGGTGTTATTGTCGGCGTCCCCGGTGTGCTAGCCTTGATCATGCTCTGCAGCAGGTATTGGCTTCCGCTGCTCGGGAGGAAGCCGCCGAAGCCCGAAGAGCATGAGATGGTATGATTAGTGGCAGCCCAAGGCCCAGCAAGCATGATCACGATGGGAGTGTATTATGTGAGTGACCAGAGACGATACCCAACCGACGTCACTTCATGCATCATGAGTGTAAGGCTAACATGCAGTAGCCGCTGCCTTTATCTTCATGCAGCCAAGAGAGCGAGTGCTGCGTTGTCATATCTCAGAATCCCGGCGCCGTGGCTGGCGGGAGGCGGATCTTCGCGAGAGGCTGCTTCCATGGTGGGACGGAACCAGGTTGGCCGCAGCGGGATGACAGCACGCGTCTTCAAAGTGCAGAGGCGGCTTCACGGCGCCTGGCCAGGGTGGTGCCAGGGTTGGTTGGCTCGATGCGCTGCCCGGAGCACGCCTCAAGATGACGCCGACCAATAATTCCACCATCGCCCTACATGCCATCCAGCACAACCAATTGGCGCGGGGCTCTGACCTCTCACAGTCACTGCCAGCGCATCTCGCATTCTTTGGCAGACATGAGGCGCGGCCCTTGGTCCAACTTACTACTGACGCATGATCAATGAGGCGTAACAATGCGGGGTGTGTTGGGCTTGATGCCCAACCATCACAAGCTTCACCTGCTGCATCTGCCTTTTACACATATGGTCAAGGGTGCCCAAGCCCTACCTCTTCGAGTCATACTTGCGCAAGGCAACTTTCTTTGGTGTCTTTCTTTGCATCTGCAAGCACAATCTCCCATCATCTATCGTGGCTATGGCGACGTGCACCATCACCGGACTCAATAACTTGCTTGGGCAAGCTGGACTGGAGGTTCCCGTGCCGGAATTCCCCGGCTCAGACATTGTGCACAACCCGCAGGATATCTTCCGCGCCTATCTTGCCGACACGCTGCAGCGACTGGTTGATTGTGATCGGTCAGTTGCATACGATGCCATCCAGCCATCCAATGCCACTGGTATGGGTGACCTCGTGATTGTCTCTCCGAGGCTTAGACTCAAGGACGTCAAGCCAAAAGAGCTGGTCGCCGATCTCGCTCACAAGGTACGGATCACAACTTACACTAAGATGCCACACCTCACTGACATGAGGCCCTCGTGCAGCTGCCGCGGTCGCCGCCTTTCGCATGCCCAGTTGCAGACGGCATTCACTTGCGTGTACTATCTTCCCCCAATACCCTGCCAAGGCTGCTACTGCCCTACATCCGGGATAGAAGCTCTACGTATGGCTATGATGGGTCGCTCGGGTTGGTTGATCCGTCCGCGGTCGACGGCCCAAGAAAGAAGATCATTGTCGAATTCTCGTCGCCCAATATGGCTAGCGAGTTTCAAGTGAAACATCTGCGAAGCACTCTTGTTGGAGCGTATGTAGCTAACATCTACCAAGGCATGGGATGGGATGTTGTTCGAATGAACTACCTCGGCGACTGGGGCAAGCAAATTGGTCTGCTGGCTGCTGGCTGGCAAAGATTCGGCAATGACGAGGAGTTTCTTCAGAACCCACTTCGTCACTTATTCGAGGTGAATGAGAAGATTGGAGCTCTGTTCAAACCTGAGAAGGAGGCCTGCGATGCTGCCAAGGGCCAGGGTTTGGACACAACTGAGATGGAATCGCAAGGCCTATACGCAGAGCGTGATGTCTTCTTCAAGAAAATGGAGGACAATGACGAAGAGGCCATCGCGTTGTGGAAACGCTTCCGAGACGCCACCGTGAAGCACTATCCGGAGTCATACGGCCGCCTTGGTATTCATTTCGACGAATACTCGGGTGAGTCGCAGGTCACTTCTGAGTCGATTGCGGAGATCGAAGCCGCACTCAAAGAAAAGGGGATATACGAAGAGCACGAAGGCTCCTGGAGAATAGATTTTGCCAAGCACGGCCACAAGGGCCTGTCAACTGCCAACTTGCGCTACAGGAATGGCACGTCGGCGTATCTCCTCCGGGATCTCGCTGCCGTCTTGGACCGACACAAGGCGCACAGCTTTGACAAGATGCTTTACGTCTTCGCCACTGAGCAGGAGATGCATTTCAACCGGGTCAAGACGACCCTTGAACTGATTGATCGCGCGGATCTCGCCTCAAAGATCCAGCACGTGCAGCTTGCCAAGATCACGGGCCTACTCGACCAGTTCAGCGAGGCAAAGTTGCTCGGTGATTACCTTGACGGCTCTCGGGAGGCTATGAGGTCTGGATTGGCGGAAGAAGAAGAGGAAGAATGCTTCGTGGATCAGACGGACGAAGCCCTGGAGTGCATGGGCCTCTCCGGCCTCAGTATTCAAGATCTCTCCCACAAACGAACGACATCTTACGCCTGCGACGCAAAGCGCATGATCTCCCTCGTTCAAGAAACCGGCCCAGCAACCCAGAACTGTTATGCAAGGCTTCAAAAGGTTCTCGAGAAGAAACCTGACGTTCTGGACTACAGCACCCTCAACTTCTCCCGGCTCGAGTCAGAGGATTACACCGAGGCCCTTCGCATCATGGCGCAGTATCCCGACGCTGTTCTTGCGTCATTCAAGAACCTAGAGCCCTCCACTATTATTCAATACCTAAATCGGCTCGTAATGCAGTTGATGCAGACTCTGGACGACGATGATGAAATAGACTGGACCGACAAGGACGAGACGGTTAGAGCAAGGATGGGGCTTTACGAAAGCGCGAAACAAGTCCTCGACAACGCTTTAAGGCTGTTGGGTGTGGCTCCATGGACCGCATGAATTTGGACTATATGACATTGTTTTCTTTCGTGCCAGCGGGTTTGATTTAGGTTCCAGCGATCCAGTTTGCATTGAGGCAAGGAATTGGTCCATCATGAACCAGTCCAGTCTCCACCAAATCGACAGAACACTACAGAAACAGACGGTTCTGCCAGCCACTAAGGCTTCTGCAGATGAATCAAATTGTTAAATTGTTTTACTCTTGGCCTGTCCTTGACCAACGTAAAAAAGCTCAGACACAACAGGTCACCCCACCCGGTGCGGCCAGCGAGAGTGATGGTGGTGGCAGTAGTGAATTGCCATCCGCTAGAGTCATCGGACTGGCTGTAAGCCGATGCGCATACCAAAACATTCATGTTACAACGCTCGCCACGAAGTTTCTGCCATAGTACGTGGAGGTGATTGCCGCGGAAGTAGAGGGAGTCCTAGAGGGATTCCCCCGCCACGGCCAGCTTCGGCTCGGAATATTCACAGCTGTCCCGCGAATTACACTGGCTGCCGGGCTGTTGCGTTGACCTCTAGTAGCGCCACTTGCATATCCTGCTTTGTAATGCCCTTCAAGCCAACTCCAGTCTGGAAATCACATCATCATCTCAACACAACACACTGCGGAGGGCTGCTGACTACCTACCTTATTCTTATTGCAACATGACATCGACCGCTGCCCCGCAGGAGACCCCGCAGTGGTGGGAAGCTTTCCCCGAAGCCAAAGCTGTCTGCGCTCGTGTTGAAGGCTCTGAAGTGGCCGAGCTCTTGGAGAAGAATGCTGCGGCGGGACCTGGAGCAGCTCGCGATTTCCTCCTGGTGGATGTTCGCCGAACAGACTGGGAGGGGGGCACCATCGCAACCTCCATCAATCTACCGGCTCACACCTTTTACCAGACCCGGCCCACTACCTACCAGCTGTGTAAGCAGGCAGGAATCAAGAGGATAATTTTCTACTGCGGTAAGACATCATGGAAGCGACGATGGTCTCATCTTGACTGATAACTTCGATTAGGTAGCTGTGGCAGCAGAGGCCCTCGATGTGCCGGGTGGATGCAGGACTATCTGGATGAGCAGGGCGAGAAAGACATCAGAGCCGAAATTCTGGTAGGCGGCATCAAGGGCTGGCAGAAGGGCTTCAACGGCCGCCTGATGGACTGGTACGACGAGAGGGCTTGGTCTGCCCAGAGCAAGTGATGCAGGACTGGAACCCAAATCTCAGGGTATTCCCTCTCTTGGTATCTAGCAAGATATACCAAATGAACAGTTCCGCGAATGATTCATTTTGGACCACAAACGCCAAGCAATTTCCTCGGTTTCTAATTCACCCATCCCTTTGCTGTCTCAACGTTCTCGTCGGTCGTCTCCGCCAATTCGTTCGAGCGCCTCCAGCATGACAACGGAGTTGCCGCGGATCACCTAGTCAAGCGTTAGCCAAAAACCAATACCAAATCTCCCAAAGCGTCAGAGTAGACGTACAACCATGCCGAGTCGGACCTTCTCTCCGCCATCCTTCTCCTCGACTGCTTCGTCCAGAACAATATTCAAGAACACCTAGAGACTCTCAGCATTAGAGGAGTACTTGGAATGAAGCGTGGAATCGTCTCACATCGTAGCCACGGAGGACACCAATAACCTTGCGACTGCCATTCAGCTGCACAAACAGTCGTTTGTCGAGGTACTGTACCGAAATGTTAGTGCCTGAGATGTCGATTTTCCGCCCACTGGCACGGAGAGGTCGCGCAGATGAGGGGTTTTGTAGCTCCTTAGAGCACGTCAGGAACAGATTTACACACCTTCTTGAGCTCAGGCTGTGCGGGCGCCATCTTGAGCAGTTTGTCAATATCGTGATGGCTGTCGGCTGGTTGCGAAAGTTGCGACGCGGTCGCAACCTAAGCTCTGACGGCAAAAATTGGTCACGTGTCGCGCGATAAGATAAGAATTTCATCCCAGGCTGCTGCTGCCATGACCGCAACCCAGAAAGTGTTCCATGAACGAGAAACCACTTTTTTATCACGATCCTCCCTCGAGATGAGCTCATTTGGGGCAAAGCGCAAGGCGCGCGTCATCAAGGTAGCAGACGATACTGACTCTCAGGAGGGTGCGCCTGTGGATGCAACTGGTGATAATGCGACAGAGGGTAAGCATCTCCTTCGCTCAATTGCGACAACCTGCTGATGGAGAACAAGGCTGACCTGCCAAATGAATAGAGCCCCCCAAGCCACTATTTGCTTCGAAATCTGGCCGAAAACCTTTCCGTCAATCTGGTCTAAGACGAAGCTTCAACCCTGCCGAGGCCGATCAACTCACATCCGACAGCAATGGCGGGACAGCGAAGGACGACGCCGATGAAGATGACGGCCCGGTTGTGGTGCGGCCAACAATAAGCCGGTCCGGTTCCCTGAAGAATAAAAAAAAACCCAACAAGTCCTCGAGGCTCTCCTTTGGCGGCGACGATGTAGGCGGCGGCGAAGCGAATGGCGAAGTCTTTACCCCCAAGAAGGTGCCTTTGGGCCAGCGCGCATTAGAGAACAGTGCCATCAAGAGGGCAATGTCGCCAATGGGCCTTCCGGTGCGATCAATCGGCGACGATGATGATCGACCAAGATACAGCAAAGAGTACCTTCAGGAGTTGCAGTCGTCTACACCAAACACGCCGCAGAATGTCTCAACGTTGCCACTGGATGATGCCGACGCGATGGAACTCGATGCCTCGGAACTTGAAGGCGCTCTCATAGTCGATTCTTCGGGCCTCACCCCTTCGAAGCCAAGCACTGCAATCCTGACCGATGCCGAAATTCGTGAGAAGAAAGAACGTCGCGCACGGTTGGCGAAGGAACAGGACTTCCTCTCATTGGACGACGATGATGATGGTTATCTCCGGAAAAAGAAGGAAGAAACCCGCCTAGTCGCAGAGGATGAAGACCTTGGAGAGGGCTTTGATAACTACGTGGAGGACGGTGGCCTATCACTGGGAAAGAGAGCTGAGAAGGAACGACGGAAGCGCGACCGACAGCAGATGGCCGAACTCATTTCGGCGGCCGAGGGACACTCTTCCGATTCATCTTCAGATAGCGATGCCGAGCGGCGGATTGCCTACGAATCTGCGCAGACTCGCGCAGGCCTTGACGGGCTGAAGAAACCACGAAAGGATCCGGAACGCGAAATGCTGCAGGTGCCTCCGAAGATCACACCGCTGCCCAGTCTAACAGAATGCTTGGTGCGGTTACAGACAACCCTGAAAGGGATGGATGACGATCTGAAAGCGAGGCAAGCCCGCGTGGCACAGCTCAAGTCTGAGAAGGAGGAGATTGTCAAAAGGGAAGCAGAAGTCCAGTCGCTGCTGGACGAGACGGGCCGAAAGTACCAGGAGGCGAGGGGACAGGCGAAGAACGGCGATGCCCCTGTGCCCAGCAACGCTCCTGTTGAGTTGGCTGGAGCCCGGGGACTGGAGACCCTGGGCACGCCGTCAAGAAAACCAGGTGATTCAGAGGAGGTATGATATCACTTTGCCCAAGGATAAAACACTGGAGCTGGGGGTATCTGTACTCTCTCCAACATGCCAAAAGCCGCCCTATTACTACACCTACCACGAGGCCGACCTCTGACACTTGGAAGTCCTATGCTCGCCGCTCTGCGGTAGACTATGGGAGCACAAGAGAACCACCCACGGAAAGTGCCTATGGCTTTTTCGGGCATCAGCTGGCGCCAGAAGTGCCTGGCCTCCAACAGTTCGTCCGCCTTGGCCCGACATGCCCTGCGTTCCATAGAACGCCGTTGTCACCGATAGAACTCCAGCAAGTCGAGAAGTCCATTATAGCAATGAGGAAAACGGGCTTTGGCCTGAGGGAACTAAGACTGGGACACGCGAATAAGCGTTTATCGTATCTCGCCGTCTGGTATCTTACATATCTGCCTGCATTGCTCTCGTTTAGGAGCTTGCCATGAAAATTAGTCAAACAGAAGGTGTGAAGGGATCATATAGAACAATCCAAGCCATTCTTGCCCAACATGAATACAGCAAGCGCGAGGTTTCAAAGCGAGAGTCGCTTTTCAAGTGTCACATAACATGGAGCCGAGGTTGATCGGGGGATGCGGCGCTACACGACTTTCATACGCCATTTCATATGTGATCAGGGACAACTCATCAATCACCAGGTTGGACGAACGCCATTCAATCATCATATTGTTCGCTTCGTGATTTTGACCCAAAAGTCGGACGCAAACATGAATACGGACGCTTGCGTTATGATGGGCTTCTCGGGGTTCAGGATGGCGAAGTCGTATCGCTTCATGAGCTGTGGGCGTCTATCAGCACAGGACTCGGGCACGGGGATGGATCGCTCTGGGCTCGTCGCCTCACCTCAAACACTGCCTTGTGGATCTCCATCAAAGCAATTGGCTTGCCAAGGCACGAGTACTTGCCGTGGCCGAAATGGGTATCCCATGCGGCAGTCATGCGCTTCAGCTCTTCGCCTTCTGCTAGCAGCCACCTCTCGGGTCGAAACACCTCAGCATCGTCGCCCCAGACCAGGGTTGATCTTCCAACGCCGTAGAATGCCTGTCCGATTTGCGTTCCGCCTGGCACGAAGTATCCGTTGATGGTATCGCCCTGGGGAGGCACCTGCTTGAAACCCAAGCCGCTGATAGGGGGGTGGATTCTCAGTCCCTCTCGCACAACGGCCTGCAAATATGGCAGGGTTTGGATCTCTGCCCAGGAGACTGGGTTGGAAACAGTGGATGCGACGCTGCGAATCTCGGAAACCAAAGACATGTATGCAGCAGGGTTTGTGAACAGGGACAAGAGGATCATGCGCAGGCCGTGGGCGGTGGTATTGGAGCCGGCGATGCTGTCGTTTGTCAATATCCCATTAGTTTTCCGCGATGGGCTAGGTCATGCGACTGACATGGAGATAAAGGCCTGCTGAACCAGCTCCTCCTCTGTCATTCCATTGTTAATGTGTGCTTCCATCATATCCTTGCGGGCCGGTGTATCGGGACGGAGACGCTCTTTTACAAACGGCTTTGCAAAGCTGACAACGAACAGCAACATTAGCAGACGCGTTTTTCCGGACCGGGCTGCACAAAGAACCCCGGCTACTATTCCGTGATACTCACCCCATGAGCCGTCCAAAACCAACTTGATCCTTTTCATGTGGCATGGCCAGATTCATGGGCCACTTATGTACGAGTTCCACCAGCCACGGGAGGACGGATACGAGGTTCATGACTGGCAACGAGCTGGCGTTGATGGCGTTGTAGTGGTAAAGGTCCTCGTCCCGGACAAGATAGCCAAAGGGCTGGCCAAAGGTAATGTCGCCAATGGCATCGAGGGCCAAAAACTGCGTCTTCTCGGCCAAGTCAAGCGGGCGAGACACCGCGTCGGTCGACACGTACTTGCGATCGAGGAGAGAAATGAAGCTGAGCACTTGGCGGTCGATACCAGCCTCAAACCCAAAGCCTTCGTTCTCCTTGCCCGAGTACTGCGATGATGAAGAGTCAGCCACCATGTTAAGGGAGCCACACCGTGGGAGGCCGTACACCGGGAGCCATCTTGGCCCTCATGGCCTTGTGCTTCGTCTCGTCCCGGGTGGAAACAACATTGTCAACACCCGGCACGATCCGGCCGCTCTCGTAGAAATCTCCCTTTGTGTACTCGCTGCGAACTGCCGACATACTTCGCAGCACATCCGGGTCAACGGAGAGCAGTTCATTGGGGCCAATGCGAACGAGAGGGCCGTGGGAAGTCAGCTTGCTTCTTGGCGAGTGTTTCGTCGTGAAAGAAGGGCGCACCATATTGATCGGTCGCCTCCTTGAGCGTCTCATGATAACGCCCGCTCAATGCCCCCTTCAGCTGCCACAGCGTCGACCATGCGGCAAGCCGCGGGCCTGGGATGTGACGCAGCCGGTACCAAGAGTGACTTGACCTTACGGCGAGTACCAGAATGAAAGTGACTGCGACAATGAGGAGGGAGGTCGTGAGGGAGGCAGAGGAGTGGATGATTGCGAGCAGGCCCATTGTCGAAGTCGAAGCTCAAGTCGCAGTCATTCGGATACAGAAGAAACAATCACACTGGAGGGAAAAGGACGCCCAGTGGAAAGGCGAGACGGATCGATGAGGATGTCATTGTGTGGGGGTGACAGTCTCGTGAGATGGACAGGGTTTTCCGTTCATTCCTGTGTCTCACCAATATTCAAATTTCACTGCCCACCCTGCGCTGTCACTTTTCGGGCTCGCCGCGGGGCTCTTCAGCTGGCTATGGACATGGCTGAAGGGCCTCGACGCTGCGGCACTGCTATGAGCTGGTAGATACGGGGATGTGTCTCGCCTTGACAAAAGCAAAACTCACTCTGCTGCGATCTAAGACAACGAGGACTGCTGAGTCATGGACTACACGTCTTCTTTGCATCATATTCTCATTTACCATGCATTACCATCGACAGCTGCTCATAACTCCTTCTTACTGGGCCCCTTGCCATACACCAACCCGTCCGTCACACTGCCAAAGAGCCACGCCCACATATCAACGCCCCAGTGCGTTCTGCCATACCACGGCGTCTCGCCAGTTGCCTTGGGCATCCTGTCGGCGGCCTTTACAAAGTAGTTGCTGGTGGCGTCAAACGGCAGCCGTCTCGGCCTGCCCTTCCTGTCCTCCATCAGGGGCACCACGCTTGTCGAGCCCGTCTTCTCCATTTGCTTGAGGATCCGCATAACCGTCTTGGCCATCAGATCGGCGCCGGGGGTCCACGACTGGGTGACGTAGCCCATGATTGTCGAGTAGTTGGGCACCGATTCGACCATGCAGCCGCGCCAGGTGTACTGCGATCCAATGTCGACGGCCTTACCGTCCACGTACGGCGTGACGCCGCCAAACAGCTCAAAGTAGAGACCAGTCGCAGTGACGATGATGTCGGCAGAGAGCTTGCGTCCGGACTTGAGGACAATGCCGTCTTCAACCACGGAGTCAATGACATCCGTGACGATGTCGCAGTTGTCCTGGTGAAGCGCCTTGAAGAAATCCCCGTCGGGGCACATGCATAATCGCTGCTGGAACGGGTTGTAGCTGGGGTTGAAGTGGATGTCCGCGTCAATGTCCTTGGGCAGCGCTTCCTTGGTCTTGCTGGTGATGATCTTCCTGCCAACTTCGGGGAACGCGAGCAACGCCTGTGTCACGAAAACCTCGTAAAGAGTATCATACCACCATGCGAGCCAGTGCACCCAGGCCAGAGGCAGAACCAGGCGCAACACAGCCTCCCAGGCCGACGAGGTGGAGCGCGATACAACAAACGAGGGGCTCCGCTGAAGCTGGGTCACCATGGCGGCCTTCTTGGCAAGGTTGGGCAGGACGGTGACGGCCGTAGCACCCGATCCTATGATGACTACGCGTTTCCCAGCATAGTCAAGGTCCTCGGGCCACCATTGAGGGTGAACGACCTGCCCCTTGAAGTTGTCGATCCCGGGGATGGTCGTCTGGAACGCCTTGTCGTACGAGTAGTATCCCGTACAGCCAAGGACGAAGTTGGCCGTGAAGGTCTTGCGCCCGGCATCCGTGTCAACGTCCAGCCTCCACTGCTGCTCGTCGGAGCGCCACTCGCAACCGACGACGCGATGGCGGAACCGGATCTTATCTCGGAACCCTCCCGCATCGGCAGCGTCCTCGAGATAGGCGAGGATCTCCTTGGCCGACGCCATCTTCTCCTTGTGAGGCCACGGGTGCCATCGCAGGCCAAACGAGGTCATGTACGAGTCGGATCGGAAGCCCGGGTATCGAAAGAAGCTCCATGTGCCGCCGAGCACGGAGCGGGCCTCGAGGATGGCAAAGGAGCGGTGCGGGAGCGTCTCGGCGAGGACGTGGGCAGTGTTAATGCCCGACAGTCCGGCTCCCAGGATGAGGATGTCGTGGTGCTCGACGGGGACGGCCATGGCGACGGGAGGGGAGAGACTCTTGTTCCCCTTTGAAGGTCGAGGCGGAGGATTGAAATTGGGAGAACTCGAGCGCAAAGGTCGGGGGCCTGTCCAAGAAGAAACCAGGTCGCCCTTCCTACGTTTCCCATCCCACCCAGACGCCCCATGGCGCACTAACACCGGGAATTGGCGAATCGAGGTCCAGCCACAGCTACCAACAACCCGGCTAAGGAACGGTCGGTCCCTGAAAATCCCCGCTAGTGGTCTAGACTCGGCGCTGCAGCCAGACATGGGGTGGATCAAGCTTGTGGAGGCATGGGCAGGGACAAGCAACGCTGGCTTCCTCTCGTGACTCTGCAACGTCCACGCTCATGATGGCCTCGGCCGTCATGAGAAGCGTCATGATATGCAGGGTTTGGTTACACAGGGCTTTAAAATCAGAACTCTAACGGTTGGTATCGATCGCCCCACAATTTCTGGTACTTTGGTCTCAGACAGCTGCCAAGCATTGCATGTCAGGTCAGCCCAAACGAGGACAACCACAAAATAGACAAGGCTCTCGGGGATCGAGCACACTACGCGATTGAGCATCTCAATCATCACCGACCAAGATGGCCCTGTTTCGTCTCAATTCGATTAGAAGGGTTGTATAACTAATACGTATCTGCGATTGATGAGTGGCGTCGTCTGCACTTCGGATGCAGCACCAGCTACTGAGCAAAGCTAGCTAATGCTCGCTTGTCGCCCCCCAGCCAGAATATCGCACAGACGGGTTTCCACTTTGATTTCCTAAACTCGGCCTCGTATCCAAACTCATACTGTCAACCCGACCTGATCATCGGCCCCACATAGACGAGACGGGGCCGCGGTTCCCCGCGAGATAGCTTATAAATCGAATAAGCGATGATGGGGCTGCTGTTGTTGACCGACCCACGCCAACACCAACCCAGAGACCCAGATATATAATGAATAGAAGTGACTACTCTCGGGTTGTTTTCAGCCTCCAATCTATATCAAGCACCTTTCTTAGCCTACCTTGACCATGCCCTCGACACAGTACGTCCTCTTTGACCTCCCCAGTAGACCGCCCTGCAAGGACTGGTCATTGAACACTTGGAAGAGTATGAGTCAACCTTTCCCTGTGCCCGTCGAAATCTATTGGACGCAACTTCTAACGCAGTTGCCACCCAGCTCGACTTCTACTCAACTTCAAGGGCATTGATTACAAGACACAATGGGTAGGACATCCCTCCAGCCGGAACGCAACCCTCCTCCTATTGACACTTGCCTCAGGTTGAGTACCCGGACATCAAGTCCACTCTAGAGCCCCAGTAAGCTAAACCATGAACCCCGTCTCATTCCAACCAAGTACCGACAGCAACAGTGTGCCTGCCAATCCGTCCACCGGCACTTGGACCGTCCCCACAGTCTCTTTCCCAGATGGAACGTACGTCTTAGATTCTCGGGAAATTGTCAAGAAGATTGAGCAACTCCACCCCGAACCCTCCGTCCATCTAGACTCACCTGTTCTTCTCGAACTTGAGAGCATCATGAGCCGTCTAATGGGCGTCCTTCGTCCAATCTACCTCCCAAACATCCCCAAGCGTCTTCTGAACGAGGCAAGCCTCGATTATTGGCACACCACTCGCTCCAAGTTGGTCGGCATGTCATTGGACCAGTATGAGCGCGAGAATGGGCGCCAGGAGGCTTGGGCCAAGGCAGCTGAGATTATTCGGGAGGTTGAGGCCCTGCTCACGCGGACGCCGGAGGGGCCCTTCTTCCTTGGCAAGACCGTCAGCTACGCCGATTTCGTGTGGGTTGGGCTCCTGCTCATGCTTCGGCGCATTGGACAAGATATCCTGGATGAGTTTTACGAGGCCAGTGGTGAAAGCCAGCTTCACCGGGACATTCTGGAGGCGAGTGCTCCTTGGAGCGAGCGAGCAGATTAGCGAAAGCCTTTTGTTTCGCAAGGCAGACTGGCCATGTTTTGGCTAATTGGGGCTGTGTTTCCATGTGCTAGCAGGCAGCACGTTTTGCCATCAACCAGGAGCGAGTTACAATTAGACCAACTTTTCCCCAGCGCGGAGCAACTCGGAAGCCTAAATGTGTTTATGTTGACAGGCCCCTGATTCAGTACCTAGGCACGTTGCAGTCTAGAGATCAATGATGCCATCGTCGTACAGCACCTTGTACTTGGCATTCTCTGGCTCAGCGGTCTTCTTTGCGTACCCCTCCCTAGGCTCATACTTGCACCAGAATCCCTGTTTCCCCTGTTAGCGTGACCTACAAACACGGAAAAGGCAATCCGGGGCACATACGCAGGCGTCTTTGCATTTCTGAGAGGGATTTCGGCACTCCCAGTCATTCTTATACTTGCATTGCTTGCACGATTCCTCGTTTGGGCAATATTTCCCCTTTGAGTTTGCAAGAGCATCAGCGGGCCGAATCTGTCTCCAAGTCGTGGTGCAACTTACACATCGCTCGCGACATTTTGGGCTTTCCTTATCCTGGCAAGCCCCTTCGGACCCACGGTAGCATTTGTTGCAGAGATCTTCAGGCGACGGGCAGTGACCTTCGTGCTTGCCGGGGGAGAGGCTGTCGTACGCGCCAGTCTTGTCATCGATACAGCCATTTGGACCAGGTCCGCAAGGGCCGTTGACAACACAGAAGGGAGGGCGGCCAGCCTGGTCACCACATGGTTCCTAACGTGTTGGCGTAATTAGTGGCAGAGCTTGGGAGAATCGGGACGACCACACATACCGCGTCCTTAGTCAAACACCCGTAGTTGGTCTTTCTACAGTCGGACGGCTGGGGCCTCGTCAGTCTTCCGCCGTCAGACGGTAGTGAACTTGAGCAGTCAACATACGCATTCTCTCTACGTTTCGTTAGAAATGCTTCCCATACTGTAAAGGGGAGGCACTTACATTTGCCACACGGCTGTACTACGCCTCGGGGATCTACGTCAGCGTCGTCCGATACTGCAAAATTACATGGGCGTTGCCCTGATGAGTACGTACGCATGCCAGAATGCAAGGAGGCCCCTGGAAAAATGATGTTAGTGATGCCATCAGCTGAAAGAGTCGTCTTGATCCAGGGTTGGTTCGTTCTTACAGTGTTCTGTGAAGTTTTATTTGTCAGTACGAATTCGGTTTCAACATGATATCCGGGCTGCATCACATACCGGGTTGGCGCTGGTGGCGACGCCGAGGCTCAGGACGGCAGTCCAGAATGCAGAAGCCTTCATCTTGTGCGTATGTAATAATAGGCAAGCTTATTCAAAGACTCAGAAAGGTTTTTAGCTCTTACGGGATGTCGTTGACTCGATTGCTAGTGGTGAGAAGGGCCCAGGCGACAAGCCGGACTTTATACACGTCCATGTCGCTGTGTGCCGCTTGCTTTCCGAACGCACGCCAAATTCCTCCTTTTACGCCAATTTGCAGCCGCTGTGGACCGGCTATAGGATACGCAGCCAAGCTTGGGCTACCCTACCGTGATACGTAAGGCCATAATAGCGCCACATGAGCTTCCTGAGAGATGCCTTTCTTCGTTTGGGAAGTTTCGTAAGATCAATACACAAAACAACTATGCATGCATGAAAGCCAAGATGCTGATCTTGACATCATGATGGGCTCACAAAGCATCGAATCGGTCTCCTAATAGAGGTCAAGCAACACTTGAGTGACTGTCCGTTCCTACGAACTAGAGTTCACGACGACTCTTAGCTGTCCTATGCCGAAGCGGGCTCTGATTTGCTGGCCGCTCAATGCGTCCATACGGCATTGAGTGGCGCACGTTGATCTTTGACCGATTCGCTCGGCTTGGGATACACTCTGCTGGCATTTTGAACGCTCACAATCCATGAATATCAAGACTGCATTCCCTGGTTCCCATCATCGTCGAGCACAGCTTAGACTTGCTCCAGCCAAGCTGCTGATTGTGTTTTTCATGCATGAACAAGCGACAAAAACGCATGAGTTTCTCCGGTCAGTCATGATTAGTAGGAAGCCGTTACAAGGCTTCAAATACGTACGAACCAGCCATGCGATTCCAATGCTTCTACGGAGGTAAGCTCGTCTCAAAGGCTAAATAAAGCACTTTGCCGCATACCACATTCCCGTCCCGCCTTGGAATGGGTTGCTGGTTGCCGGTGGGTCAGGGTTTTCCTTCGTTTAAAGGCCCGATGGACCAGCCTCGGTGGCGGCGTCTACGAAGCTGGCTCAAGTGAGACATCCAGAAGCATTACGTGGTGCCCAGGTATTGAAAGAAAGTTCAGTCCCCAGACCCCGCGACTTGACACGCCGACGGGCCGCGGGCTCAGCCAAGGCATCCCCGGCACTCGCGACTCGCCCATCATTAATTACACCTTTGCCTCGACGCCACCCCTACAGATCCAAACAGTGAAACACTGTCCAATCGGAGTCATTGATCGAGGCACGATCGGAATATCGCCCAATTGGCAACTGGTGGTTCAATGACTAGGGATCCAATTCATTCCTATGCTTTCCTCGCTGGGAGCACCCACCTTTGCTATGCGCGTCGTGGTTTCATTCAGAAACGCTTTGAGCAGACCATGTATTGGATAAAGAGAGGGATCAAGAGTTGGGTAGACGCCAGTCAACGCCTCTACAGCTTGGCTGGAACGGCTTGGTGAGTGTCGAACTGGGCTGCAATGTTGGTCTCATTGGGGAGCGTGATCCCCCCTCGACAGCATCCAGCGAATTCTCACTAGCCGTGAGGCATCAGCTTGATCGTGGATTTCAGAGTCATTGAGGATTGGTCCTAGCAAGTCGAAACAGCCGCCGGTCAGCCTTTTCCATGTTTGCATTCACGCCATGTTACGGGAAAAGCATCGTTACATGATATTTTCCATGTTGCTACATTAATAAACCCTGAAGGAACCCACAATGCCCACTCTCCCGCCCCAGCGCCAGCCTCAGTCGCCCTCGAAAAGTTCATCTTACCCAGAAAGGTACCCCCGGTTCCAGAGTGTGCTTCCAGAGCCCGCTCCCGCCCCCAGTGTCAGGCAAGAGGCGCTTGTTTGCGTATACGTACAGTCATTTCCAGAGAACGCCTAATTTCTCAGCACATTGACGAAGATTGTAAACACCTCGAGCTCCGTCTCCGGGCCACCAGGGACACGCTCGCTACGGGGAATGGCCGCGATGAGGTGGGCCTCAACCACGTTGACTCCGTGACCAACGGCAACCTCAAACACTCGCTCATTCGTTCGCTGCCCGGGAACCATTTGGGGGCTGGGTTTGAGCGGCTGTCTATTGACAAGGGTCCACAGGCTATACTGGCGATTTCGCAGGAGATCCGGCAGGGCGATGATCAACAAAAGGCGATTGAGAGCAGGTGGCAGGTTGATGGTGGCCGACTGCTGCAGCTCTGTAGGGTTGGGCAACACGGTAGCCAGGTTCTGAATCTGGGGCTGAATGCCGGGATACGTTTGAACCCGGATGCCGGAAATCAGGGCGTCATCAATTCCTGCGTGTGTAAGGTCAACAACTCCTTCACTGCCTAAAGGGGGCAAACTTACCCTTTCCTGGTGCACGTAAACGCTTCGGCTCCATGTAGCCGTTGACGAAGGGATTCGGCTGCGCTGGCTGGGGTTGGACAGCAGGAACTGGCACGCCGGGAGTGGCTTGACCAGATGCCACGCTCGAGGGATGCGGAGCAACAGCGGGAGATGCTGTTGTACCCTCCTCCGCCTTGAGCACCCCCTGTGTCGATGGGCTCGGCGAAGGCATTGAGGCAGAGACGCTGCGAGTCTTATCCAGCTTGGCCGGAGTTCCGCCTCCATTCACTTGTTGACCGTTGGGCGTTCCCTCTGCGGCCTTGGGAGGGGCTGGCGAATCCGCAGATCCACCACGACCTCCAACATGAATGGTAATCTTCTTCCCAGTCACAGTGGGTTGGTCGCTCCCCTGGCCGACCTTCAGCTTGATCTTGGGAGGATCAGGCACCGCTGCTTGGGCTTGCTTGAATTGGTCGTAGAAGAATTCCTACAAAGTGTTAGCCGTGGACAGCGGCAAAGCCACAGATTCCCAATCATACCTCGAGTTCTTGCGCCAGTGCATAAATCTCGCTTCCCTCTTCATTGTAGTAGTATGCATTCTTCCACAAAAGCTTCGACTTTTCCTCAAAGGCGCTCCAGCTCTTAAACTCGCTCACTCCAGGGATATCGTTGCGTCCGTGGATGCCCTTGACGATTTTCTGCATCTTCTTCAACGAAAGAGGATCCTTGATGATTCGGTAGTAGTCCTTGAGTGCTCTAGGGGGTAGATTGATGAAAGGCTCGAAGTAGGCATCCTCGTAGCTGGATTGGTCAGGTCAGTCAATGCGCAAAGGTGTGATGGCGTCAAACATACTCGGGCTCCTGATGCCGCAACATCTCCTCGACCAGCTTTTCTTGAGCTTGTTGGTGGCTCAGGCCTTTGTAGGGTACGTCCTCATATTGGTGGTCCGGGCGGGAAGGCGTTGCTGACTCGGCGGGACTCTCATCTTGGGCAGCCGAGTTCCTCGTTGGCCGTGTGGAGCCTCTCCGCTTGAGAATGATGGATCTTCGTTTGGAGGTTGGCTCTTCCTCCTCCTCTTCCTCTTCCTCTTCTTCTTCCTCTTCCGCATCGCCGTCCTCTTCTTCCGCTTCCTCTTCCTCCTCCTCTTCCTCGTCTCCTTCGGCGTCCTCGTCGCCCTCAGGAGGGAGAGGTGTGGGAATCGCCTGGTAATTACGGTTCTGGTAGGCAGGGTTGGTCTTTGTCATGTAATTGCTGAGGGCTTTGCGCAACCGCTCGGCGTCGTCGAAGTTGGAGGATGAACGAGGGTAGAACTCTTTCGCGTTCGCAATCATTCGCTTGAAATAGCTCTCGACTTCGGCGAGCGTCTTGAACTCGCCCTTTTCCAACTTTTGCTCAATGGTTTCCAGCGAGATTGGCAGTTTCGTTCGTTTGTAGTACTGCGAGTTTCCCTCGCGAGGCGGGAGCTTCTCGAAAAAGGTAGCAACGAGTCGGCCACTGGTAGGGTTTAGTATTGGGAATTCGTATCAACCAAGGCCAGCAAACATTTACCTCTTGTCAGCAGTCCTTCTTATCTGCTCGAGGAAGCTCAACCCGTATGCTGTGGTCGATCCACGGGTCTCGCCCTTGGAAAGGTCGAATTCCTGCAAATAAAATACCAGTCAGCTTGAACCTTGGCAAAGAGCGGGAAGCGAATGGCAAGCAGAGAGCGCGTGCAGCGGCAGCGCCAGTGTTTGGCCAAGCGACGCGATGTTTCCCTATGCCCCGAGTATAGCGAAGAACTTACAGGAAGCTTGCGACGCTTCGACGCCCGGTTGTCCGTCTCCACCGGGGCGCCGCCATTTGCCTTGCGCTTGTTGTCCATGCTGGGTGTGCTATAGTCGCAGAAACGGGCGCATCACAGGTCTGGGCAGCTAAAGCTTTGAGAACAAGTTGTTGATGCGCAATGGGCTGGCGCAGGACACCACACCCAAGCAATGGCGATGGTGCTTGTGTGGATTTTGACGCGTACTGGTCCAAATGGGTCGCGCGTCGGGTGCGTTGGAGAACGGGCGGGTGAGCTTGACAGGGTAGCCGGACGCAGCAGCTGGGGGTTGGGGTCGTGCAATCTGGTGTATCGTGGGCTAGACGGTCGTCTTTTCGCTTCTCGCGCCGCGGTGATGAGTGCACCGTCGCAACCAGCGTTAGTGGTCGATGCGGATAGGTCGAGTCTGGCTTTTCGCTGCCCTGAGGAGGATGAGGCAAAGCGGGTACGCGGGAGAGGTACCTTGCCGGCCATCAGAGCTGGGGGTGTTGGTCCAAGCGGCTGTGGCTGTGAGCTGCCTGAAAACGGCGTAAGGCAACAAGGCAGAGACGGGAATGCGCCTCACAACTGAGACAATAGGGATGACATACAGAGTACCTCTCATCGATGGTTGATGAGTCCAAAGCTGCGAATTGAATATTCCAAGAAGAATCACGCGTGCATATCAATTGGATTTTATTGTTTGATGGCATGCTACCCTTTCATTGACCCGACTCAAGGCTATCATGACATCAAGACAATAGCGCCCCTGGGCATCCGCATTCAAACAAGCGGTGGGACTGGACGGATGGCGCTTCCAAATCACCCAAAGGATGCGAAGATGGAGCTTGAATGGAAGATTTCTAGGCTGGTAGATAACTAGCTATATTCTCCAAAGGAGTCCCTTCAGCGAAATTGCCATCATAACGACTCGATGTAACCCGCGTCCAGCTGTCGGTACCGCGGGGCCGCCACCGCATAAACCAGCCCCAAGCCCAAGCCAGGTACAAGAAACCCCCGGCCCACATTGAACGGCCCTGGCATTGACCTCATACTTTGTAGAAGAGCTGTGGCGTCGTCAGCTTCCCACCTACCCTCACGATTCAACCCAGCTCCGGTTTGATAATGGCGGATGCAACGACACCGAACGACCCGCCGCCGGACTACTCCAAGGTCCCCGGGCAACCAGATCCCCCCTCACGCCCTGGGGCGCCAATGCGAAAGGGCCCTCTGCCGCTGCAGCTTCCCATCCTGAGCCACCTCAACTCCAAGCGAGTCATCCTCGCCTCGGCATCACCCCGCCGAAGGGCGCTGCTGCAGCAGGTGTGAACCCCGGTCACCTAGGCATTCCATTTGGACGCGGGCCTAACTGCGAGCAGATTGGCCTTACAGGCTTCGAAATCATACCCTCCACCAAACCCGAAGACCTCGACAAGGGCGCCTACGGGCCCTACGAATACGTTGCCGCCACCGCCCACCAAAAGTGCGTCGATGTCTACTCCAACCTGGTCGAGAATCCGCAGGACAAGACGCCCGATCCGGATCTTGTCATCGCCGCCGATACTGTGATTGTGACGCGCGATGGTCGCATCCTCGAGAAGCCGCGCAGCGAGGCGGACCACATTCGGATGCTCAAGCACCTACGAGATACGCGCGTCCATCGCGTTCTGACGGCAATGACGGTCATTGCGCCTCGGGAGGACGCCAGACACCCCGGTTACGAGATAGACAGCTGGACCGAGGAGACTAAAGTCTACTTCCTGAGCGAGTCCGAAGGGCTTCCCGACGATGTGATTGAATCGTACGTCAAGACCCGCGAGGGTGCCGACAAGGCCGGCGGGTACGCTATCCAGGGAATCGGCGGCATGCTGCTAGTGGAGAAAATCGATGGGAGTGTCGACAACGTCATTGGGCTTCCCGTGCGCAAGTGTCTAGCCATGGCAGAAAAGGTGATATTCAGGCAGCACGAGGATGAGTACGACGAGGGGGACGAGGACGACGAGGATGCGTGAGGATGGAATCAAGGAGCGAAGCCAACCGAGCAGAGCTAATGCAATGCGCGCGACTGCATACATCCTGCAGGTTCACCGGGTCTAGATGGTTCAATCGGTTGCAGGCAGGCGGTCAAAAGGGGATAGGCAACTCGCGCCATCCGGCGATGTAGATGATATTATATCCAAAGCCTCGGGGGAAGTGAGGTTGCTTCGAGTCCGCGGGTGTTAGTCGGTGTACCGGGCAGTCGGGACAGTGACACCCCCCCGCTCGGTGCCCACGCCCGGCCGAGTCCGCGACAGACCTCAGTCATCCCGAGGGATAAACCCGCCAGCAGAGTCAGCGTGGCGGTCCATTCTGCAATAGCAATTGGCAAGCCTATCCAAACCCACCGAGGTGCTGCGATGCGCCGATTGAATAGTGTGTAATCCGTTGATACCATTTACCGAGGTGACCATTCCAGCTCAGCTTAGCCCAAAGCGCCACCAGCCCTCACTCCCAGTATCTACAAAGCACCTAAGAAAGGGATTAATTTTGCCTGACCAGCAGCCTGTCGAGTAAGAGAAAGGGGCATCAAGGGAAGTTCCTGGGATTTGCCATGCACTCTCCAAAATAGCCTAGTGTCAGACATGTTCGGCACCTATACCAGACTTACAACATGCCATCAATAGAGCCTCATACTGCGGGGGTCCGCGTTGTTTCTGATCTAACTACGCCATTATGAAAAGTCGGCCAAGGGTAAAGAATTCCCGACTCGTGACATGTTTTGGCAGAGCGATGTGAACAACCATGTACATGTAGTATACAGGCGCAGAGAGGAAGGACTGACGCACGAATGCATCTGTAGCATCCATTTGCAGGCTGTATTCACTAGTCGACGGATGGCGCAAAGGTTTGCACTCATACTCTTGTTGCCTCAATCGAGTGGAGGTGGCGGCTTAACGCCTAAGCTATCCTAGTCACAAACCGTGCTGATCCGAAGCTGTCCTGATCCTGAGAAGGGTGTGAATACCACGACGAAGGGTGCCGCGTGAGCCTTGCCTGTCCATGTTTTGAGTCGTTGGTTGAAACTGATAGGGAACTGACTATCTGCTTGCTTATACACATTTGGGGGCGAACCTGCCCATTTTCTCTATCAGAGTCACATCCGCCGTGGGACCGGAGAGGTGTAAGTGGCGTGTTGTCGGAAAGGGGGAGACCTCTGTCACAACAAAGCACCAGAACCGTCCATAAATCAGTTGAATAAAATACCGTAGGAAAGAGAAACTGAAGCCCGATTGACCCAGTCAATAAGCGCTAAAGACAATCGCAACGGCAACAAGCGGCGCAGGAGGCGGAGCAGAGTAAGCATAGCCATTCATGGGTGGTACGTTTGCGTTGCGACCAACGCTGGTCGCCGTACCTGGTCACTTTATGCGAATACCCCACCGTAGTATTTCGGGAGCGAACGGTGGCTCTTTTGTTTCTTAATTCTGTTCAATTACTTTGCTCAAAGCAGTGAAGTTTTTGGGGGGAGCTTGGTCTCCCGTTCCCAATGCCAGCTCCGCTTGCAGTAGCTTCGATCGCGACGTCATCATGGCTCATGCTTATGCCTGTGCCATCTGCGGGACTCTCATTACCCCAGATCCCTCGCCCTTGTGGAGAAGGGAATTTCGAGCGTGTAACTGTCCCCCGATCCGAGCGCGTTATTCCCTTTGCTCATGACACAAATGCTAGTATATACCCAAGAAGATGATTGGGACGACGTGAGGCTCTCCGGTGTCGGTATCAACAGTATGGCTGGGCCGTCAGCACCATTGGAATATGAGAAGCTGTACAAAGACTTGAGCCCAGTAGAACTACCAGTCATCAACCTCTACCGCCCGTCATTGAATCGGCGGCTCGATCATGATCATAACACTGGCTGCCCGCCCTACTGGGGCTTCGGGTTCCACGCATGTTGCTGGGATTGGCTCTGTATGCTCTTCCGCCCCTCATACCGCGAACTGTTTGCCTTACTCTTGTCTATTCCCCGGGGATTCAGTGGTATTTTTGATTGGGGTCATAACTACAAAGGGATGGCTCGTCATGAAAGCCATCCCGTCCGAATACTGAGAGGGTTCGACTTTGCAGCATCGCCCCGATTCAACCCAACACTCTTAATTGCTAATGAGCTGGCTGAGAAGGTGTGCCGCGCACAATCAATCCCCGGCAGTAGCTCTGTCTACCTCATGGGCACATCCAAGAATCATGATCCGTTTTACTGCCTCCCCTTGGAAATCATGCAGTGTATCTTCACTCTCCTGCCTTCGATCGACTTCTGCTCACTAAGGCTGTCTTCACGCCTTATTGCCAGTCTGCCCATGGCAGAATCGTTCTGGGCCTCTAGGTTTGCGACGCCACACGAGTTTCATTGTTTCACAGAGGTGCAGAAGTTAACACCGCACTCCTGGCAGAGTGCATATCTGAACATGAAGAGTCTGCTACAGACACATGCCAATTTAGCCCACCGCAAGCGAATATCCCAGTTCTGCCTGGACATGTGCAGCATTTCGGTCCAGATAAGGCAAGTTGCTTGCAGGGGATACCCTCTCCAATCCTTGCTTGAGCCATCGGACGAAGGGGACAATGGGAAATGGTGTGGGCCACGAGTTACGCTCTGCTCAGCGGCCGACTCATTTTCATATGGCTCAAGAGCCCTCAGAGCTCGAAGAATAACGCTCTCGACCTTTAACATGAAGAACATGTTTGTTTCGTTTGTCAAGTTGAAGCTGGCGTCGGTCATCTCCGGTTTCCGCTTCATTGATGAGAGAGGAGAGGAACACCACATCGGCTACATACATCCTCTACAGGAGAAATCGGTTTCGTTCCCACCATCTTCCAGCCTCGGCCCACTGTTCAATGTCTGCGGATGGCATCTGGCCCTCGGTTCCCAGGGTTTTCAGGCTGTCAAAGTATTAACAACTGAGGGGCATGCGTCCCATTGGACAGGGCGGCATGACGGTGCAGCAAAGAAGCAAGTGTTACATGAGGCAACCCGAGACGTAACAATGAGAGCAGAATTTGACGTAAGATAATTCTTAACGTTTGATACATGCATATGAATATGGCTTGCTGGCTGACTCGGCGCTAGGCTTTCAAACTCGTGTCTTTGAACATCTCTACCGACTCAAAGCCAGGAACTCATGTAAAGGATCTCAGGCATGAGCGGTCATGGAGCCCAGACATACCACCTAATTCATGGTTTCTTGACGGCGGTCGAGATGACTCGTTGTCGCAGCACGGGGAGCTTTTACCTTACACAGCAATCATCTTCGGGGGTTGTGACGGATGCGACCTTGGCCAACTAACTGGGATCAATGTTTGGTCGTCCGACGGAGACCGACTCAGCGGTTTCGAGTTTCGCTACCGTGACGCGTCCAGGAACAAAGCGTTTGGTCGCATCGGCCCTTTCTCGTCAAACATGGTGGAGGGTGGCCGGCGGCGACGCCGGGATATCTGTGTTCCCCTGTCGATTGACGGCAATGGGGGGGAACGGATCGCCTGCATCGAAGTCAAGAAGGCATACCCCTGGGGGTTCAAGGCAAGTCCATGGAGACGAAACTCGAAGAATCACATTCGTGGCACACACCCTTGCTGACCATCGGCGTAGGTGCGGACGAACCGAGGCCAAGAACTGACCATGCCCCCACCCAGGCTCGCGCCGAGTGATGGGGGATGGGCGCAGATTCAACCTTCTGGGAGACTTGTTGTGGGATTCTTCGCCGTAATGGTATGTTGACGATGACACCTTGGAGAACGTTGCCGGAGGCTCACATACGATTCGCGAAAAGGAGAGTGGATTCGAGGACCTCGACGTCGGGCTAATCTCAATCAACTCATGACGAGAGACAGTTGATGATGCCTGTCCTCGGTCTGCTTACGGAGTTTCTTTATCAAAACGAGAGACACGATTACCAGCCAGGGTGGGCGCATGTGCAGATGTGAGCTCACGGCGAAGACCGCAGAAAGCCCTTCTCGTGAAATTGCAAGCGCACTACGGAGGCCGACTACAAGGGTAGAAGGGTGAGGGGAGCCCTATCAGCGATACTGCGAGCTTGGGGCCGAGAATCCTGGGCGCGCGGACGCAGAGACAAGCGTTGCAGGTTTGCGGGCAGAGAGTCCGAGGCCTGTGAGTGGCTCACGATGCACCGAGGATGATGTACCCCGGGTGCATGCGTCCTGCGCGCCCAGGGAGCCAATGGGTCGGAGATGGACAGACGGGACAGGCAAACCGAATCATGGAGCCCCTTGACTTGAGCCGATTTGGCGGCTGGGGGGAGGGGGCGTTTGGGAGTCGAGTCTAGGAACCTCGTGGGAGCCAGGGGGGGTTGGTTGACTCGACATCAAAGGCGGCGTGGTGAAATGCAGGTCACCCACCCCACCCACTTGGGATGCTCGTGAGTCTTGCCAATGGTGGTTTCGGATGGGGATCCGGACGGCATGCGGCACGGCAGTACAGATTGGGCATGATGCTCGCCCTGAAGCGGCTCCCACGCGTGGCCCCCGTGTGTCCGTAGGCTGGTCTTCTGTCAGGGCCGTAGGGCGATGAGACCAGAGTCGGTCCATGATAGCGCGTCGGGTGGTTATGACGAGGTTTGACCCCCCGAGTAGGGAGTTGCGAGTCAAAACAAGTCGAGGGCTCCTGGTCGTGCATGTCTGGTGCCCAGGGAAGGAACGGTGCACACTACGCGGGGCGTATGTAGTTGCGGATGAGATGAGAATACTCCGAATGTCTCCCACCTTTAATTCCGTCTGTCATCGTCTACGTGCCACGAGTGCCGTGCGCGGTGCGACACGGCATCGCTGCTAAATTACGACGCAGCCAGAGAGCGGTGGTAGCAGTGCTTGGCGGAGGGTGGCTGCCCTGCCCTGCTTTTCACATGTGAAAAGCTTCCATTCTAGAGAGCTGGACCATTTTAACGCTGTGCTGAAACGAAGGTCCATTGGGGCTGCAGGCTTGCAGCGGCTTAAAGTACCTGCCTTATTACCTTGGGTCGGGTGTAAGAGCACGCCAACACTGCTGGCGCACGTCGCCCGTCCCGTCACAAACTGCAAGGACCAGGGTTGTTCACATGGCGGATCTGGGGCATCATCCTTGTACGTCACAAGCCGCCCCGTCCTCCTGGAACCTGCGAGTTGCAACATGCAACCGTGACAACTCAAACTGTGTCTTATCCTCGGATTCCTGCGCTGTCAGCGCCCTGCTATGTCTATACGCTCACGGAGCCGCCGCGGTCACGAGACGCTGTGATATAAGGCTGCGGCTTCATCCCGATCCCATCCTCGACGCCATCCCCACCCGCGTCGCTGCAGCCCGCCAGCCATTCGTCCTCCTCCTCCACGGCCTTGCTTTGCCTTGCCTTGCCCTGCCTTGCCTCGTCTCCCCGCATCAAATCGTTCGCCATGTCGTCGTCGCCCAACAAGTCGCCCCAGCCTGCCGACGGCGGGGGCGCCCCCGCGTCCAACGACGAGAAGCCGCGCCTCACCGAGGAAGAGAAGAAGCAGAACCACATCGCATCCGGTATGTTGTCACGCCCAGTCCCAGCCCGCACCGCGCGCGCCTCTGTCGTCTGCTGCAGGGCCAGCTCCTCTCTCTTTTCCTGGGCGGACCTGCATTCTTGCATTCGTCCACGTCCGCACGACCCGGCGAACGGCAGCCGCCGGTTGTGCTTGAGGCAACCAAGCGACGACACGGCCATGCTAACCAGACCTGCCATCCAACAGAACAGAAGCGCCGTCAGGCCATCCGCGAAGGATTCGATCGCCTGACCGAGCTTGTTCCGGGTCTCGAGGGCCAGGGCCGTTCCGAGGGCCTCGTCCTGAAGCGCACCGTCGACTTCATGCGGGAGCAGCTCGTCGAGCGCCAGGCCATGATCGACCGCATCGAGCAGGCGGGCGGCGACGTCGACGACAAGCTGAAGAGGTGAGCCGCCGACATCACCTTTCAGCGGGCGCGCCCCCTCCGCTCGCCACAATGGAGGGAGGGAGGACTGATACTGACCCTTTGTCAGGGCACTCTATCAGCAAGCAGGGGCTGGCCAGACGCGCACGCGGGGTTGACGGAGATCTGCCAGGGGACCGTTCAAGTCCCAGGCACTTCTCTCCCCACCTTGGCGACACGGCATCCTGAGGTGCGTTTGCTCGAGGCTCGCGAATGCGGGCGCAAAGGGCACGGCAAACTGATCGCGGTGGCGACGACGATGTGGGCGACTCTGTCTCACGCCGTCACAATGCGCCACTCGCAACATTATCTGCCAGGCGCCCTCAACTCCGCTCCGGCAATGCCCGCGATGCGCCAGCCCTACCAGCCGTGCCGCGTTTCCAGCGCGCACCAGGCGACGGCGCAGAGGAAACGACCTTTCAGTACAGCGGATTTATAGACGGTTCCTACACGACAATACACGACGGAACGGAGTAATATGAGATGATACCCAGGGGTGAGGGGCTTGAAGATTGTACAACTATATTACAGCCTAATTATTATGTTTCAACTACTCAAACATTTCCACCATGGTCTTTAGCCGGTCTCGTAGCTCCGAAGGACCCATGCTCTCCTTTCCAAGTCCAACTGATTTGTTCTTCACATCATCGTCTCCCACCACCAGGATCTGGCCGTAGCCGTTCTTCCGGGCCTCTCTGATCTTGGCACCCAACGGGCGAGCAGTTGTGTCGACGTCGACAGCCAACCCTGTAGGACGCAGCGGTTGCCCCTGGCCCGGCAAAGTCCCGGACTCGAGTTGGTCATAGACAGCCCTGTTGTGACCCACCAACACGTCACGGACCTCCTCGGCCCAGTCCAGCACGGGGGCCGAGGTGTTGACCGTCAGGATGATCGCCTGGCGTGGGTTGAGCCAAAACGGCCACTTGCCATCGTACTTCTCAATCAAGAGGGCCATGAGGCGCTCGACCGAGCCAAGAACAGCACGATGTATCATGACCGGTCGAACGGAGCCGTACTCGGCAAGCAGTACGGGATCGTCGGTGGTTTCAGCACGGGCCTCGTACTCTGGTGCGGGCGCTTGGTATTCGAGTTCGAATCGCTTTGGCAATTGGAAGTCTAGCTGGATCGTCGCCGTCTGGTGTTCTTTGCCGTCAGAATCCTTGAGGATGATGTCGATCTTTGGGCCGTAGAAGGCCCCGTCTCCCTCGTTTACACTCCATTCCATGCCAGACGCATCCAGAGCGCGGCGCAATGCGTTCTCGGCACGATCCCACTCGACATCGGTACCAATGTAATGGTCCTTTGGTCGGGTGGAGAGCGCCATACGATAGCCCACACCGAAGCGAAGCACTGTATAGACCACTTTTACAAAGTCCAGCGTCTTCTTGATCTCCTCCTCGACCTGTATCGGCCGGCAGAAAATGTGGCCATCATCCTGGTGGAAGCGCCGCACCCGTGTAAGCCCGCTCAGTGCACCAGAGATCTCGTTTCGATGAAGCGGGCTGAAGTCGGCATAGCGAACAGGCAGATCTCGGTAGCTGTGTCGTTTCGAGGCGAATATCAAGCAATGGCCGGGGCAGTTCATGGGCTTCAATCCATAGTCGCCCTCCTCTTCTTCCTCGGGTTTGGCGTTTTCCCTATGTTGGTCCCCACAACAACCGGTGTGCTGCTCGGGGGCGTGTTTCTTGTTCCCTGATACCGAATACATGTCATCTGAATAATTCTCCAAGTGGCCCGACTTTGCCCAGAGTTCTTTCTTGTAGATGGTTGGCGAGATGACCTCCTCGAACCCATATCGCACATATTGTTTTCGCAAGAAATCGACCAGTCTGTTGAATATCCGGGCTCCATTCGGGAGGAAAATTGGCGAACCGGGGCTGTAGGTCGAGTTGATGAATAACTCCTGCTGGATGCCGAGCTTGCGATGATCAGGTGGTTCGCGCTGGTCGACTTTCTGCTGAGAATATTGGCGCCTGTGCGACAAGCACGCCGGGCATGTCCACTGCGCCCTGGCTAGGGACGAGAGAGCCACCCTCGCGTTTCGTGAGCGTATCATGGCAGGGGTGCGCATGCAATTGCGCCTGTCGTCATGAAGATTGAGTTGTCGGATGGTGTTGAGGTCGGTCGTCCTCAAAAATTCCCCGGGCATGCATTGACGGGAAGGGAATAAACGGGACAGTCACAAGCTGGTTACTGATTGGGGCCTAGCGTGAGCAGTTGGAAACAGGGGTGAGTTGAAGGACTAATTGCTAGCCGGGACCCAGCTTTACTGCAAGTGCCGCCATCGTTGCCTAACACAATGTGCTAGCACTGGACTCATGAGGTTGACCAACAGGAGAATCGAGACGTAAAACTACTTAGCTCACTGTGCTCCTAAAGTTCATGCGGTGTGGTGATACGGTAGCATTTTTCAAGAAATGCCCTGGATTGCAGCTGAATGCCTCTGCATCCCCACCGACAGCCCTAAACGCCCTGGGTCGAGTCCAGGCAGTGGTAGGCAGAGGCGGTGGCGGCAGAGACGGTGGTGGCAGAGAGGCCTAGCGCCCCCGGACCATGTTCAGCTCGCAAGGCTGGTTGGTTGGCGCCTTCAAGGCCTCCATAAACTGGCGGGAACGACCTTGAGCGTCCGTCGGCTGCCTCATCCCATGCAGAATATGGGCAAACAATCACGGGAAGGAGAAGGAGCCTTTTTCTCCTCATCTCCCTCGTCCGTTTTTTAAACAAAATCCATACAGCTACCGAACTTGTCTCCTTCTGCTGCCTCCAATTTCCGCGGTGACGTTTTGGTTTTCTCGTATTACCCCTCCAAAAGGCATTATCCCGGAAACCCCACCATACCGTTCGTAGCCCAGCACATCGCTCCCCAATTCTTCACCTGCTTCTTCTTCATCTACACTACCCTGCCAAGCCAGCTGCTCGCTCCAACCCCCGCGCCGATACTCTCAACGGCTCTGCCGACGACCTTTGCCGCCCTACTGGACGGTGTCGGCTTGATCAGAACATGAGCTTCGCCATCGAAGTCCCTGGCGACGCGAACCCGCTTAGCCTTCAGGGTCTTTACCAGGCGCTTCAGTCTGCCACCTCATCCAACTATGCCCAGCGACAGTCGGCTGGCCAGCAGCTCACATCATGGGAACAGCAGCCCGGCTATTATTCGTCCTTACAGGTTGGTTTGCTGCTAGATCCTGCATCGTCTTTTCATGTCGTCGTTACGCTAACGCTGAAAACAGGCTGTCTTCCTCGACAAGTCCATACCTGCCAACATCCGCTTTCTTGCCGTGATCCAACTGAAGAACGGCATCGACCGAAACTGGCGGCTATATAGCTCCACGAAACATGGTATCAAGCCCGAAGAGAAGAACTTGATTCGGTCGCGTCTATTCCAGGGAACCGTCGAGGAGGAGGAGGCGAACCTTGCCCTGCACAATGCGCTGGTCATTGCCAAAGTTATTAGAATCGACTATCCCACCGAGTGGCCGGATGCCTTGGGTAAACTCATTGAGTTACTTCGCGCCTGTCAGCATGCAAACCAGCAGCACCTACAGGGAGCCCTCCAAATCCTGCTGAGGGTGGTCAAAGAGCTGGGGACCGCCCGCCTACGGAAATCACAGACGGCATTGCAATCCGTGACGCCCGAAATAGTTCACGTTCTGACAGAAATATACGCGGAAAAGTCGACTGCCTGGGTCGGGCATCTGAGTGGCGGACAGGGCAATAATGACCAGGCAAACGCCGCCATGATGAACAGCTTGTTCGCTCTCAAGACCCTACGCCGGCTGGTAGTTATGGGATATGAACGCCCGCATGATGACGAGACAGTCAAGCAGTTTTGGACCCTCTCACAAAACCAATTTGGCCAGCTCCTCAGCTTTGTGAGCCAAGAGTCGACTGTGCCCGCTCCCTACCAGGACGTGGTGGGGAAGCACCTGCTTCAGTTCACCAAGATGCACATTGACATTTCAAATCAGCACGCCGCCAGCTTTGCATTCCTTCCCAACTCGCTCCCTCTGGTACACGCGTACTGGGACCTTGTGGCCAAGTTTGCTGAGAACTTTGATAAGTCTGGAGGTATCCGGCAGGGCTCGGGCGAAGGTGGTGCAGCCAAAGCCAAGGTCGAAGGCCCTCTTCTGGAAAGGCTAGCCCTAAAGGGCCTCCTCTTGCTGAGGTCGTGCATCAGCATTGCATTCAAACCTGTGCAGACATTCAAATATCGTACCCCCGAGACAAAGGCGGAGCAGGAGCGGGCCAGGGACATCATCAAAACGGAGTTGCTCAAGCCAGACCTTGTTGTCCAAATTGTCAATTCCATCATCACACATCTTTTTGTGTTCCGAAAGGCGGATCTGGATGCGTGGGAAGAAGACCCAGAGGAATGGGAGCAACAAGAACAGAGCGAGGGGCAGGCTTTTGAGTGGGAGGTGCGGCCATGTGCTGAGAGGCTGTTCTTAGATCTCCTTACCAACTACAAGGATCTTCTTATCCCGCCACTGCTGTCTTATTTCCAGACTGCCCAATCCCCTCAGGCCGACATCGCCACGAAAGAAGCAGTGTATACGGCGATGGGTCTCGCGGCAGCCCATGTCTACTCCGTCTTTGACTTCGGCGCCGTCCTTGCTTCGACAATCGTCAATGACGCCCAGCAGCAAGGTGGGCTCTGCAAAGTCCTGCGCCGACGCATTGCCATCCTTGTTAGTCAGTGGGCTCCGGTCAAGCTGGATGATGCGAGCCGACCCTTGGTGTACCAGATTTTTCGACACTTCCTCAACCCTAGTGATGAGAGCAACGACCTCGTCGTTAGAATCACTGCCGCACGACAGCTGCGCTGGATTGCTGACGAGCTTGACTTCAGTGTTGAGGCATTCCTGCCCTATACGGCTGAGGTTCTAAACGAGCTCATCACCCTTATCCAGAACGTTGACGTTGACGCGACAAAGTTGGCTATTCTCGAGTCTATCCGCATCCTTGTGACCCGAATGGAGGAGCAGGTATCCCAGTTCGGCGATCAGCTCATGGCCGCACTCCCCGCAGTGTGGGAGAACTCGGGAACAGAAGAATACATGATCAAGCAGGCGGTGATCGCCATCTTCGCTGCGCTAGTGATGAGTATGGGAAGCAGTTCACAGCGATATCAACACTTCATGGTACCACTGCTATCGGAAGCCGCCCGTCCTGGGACAGATCTTCACCTGCACCTTATCGATGAGTCGCTGGAGCTATGGAATGCTATCCTGATGCAGAGCAGCTCCCCCTTGGCGCCCGAGCTCATCAACCTTGTGGAGCTAGGGCTTCCACTGCTCGAATACAGCAGCGAGACAGCCTCCCAGGCCCTCACTGCAATTGAATCCTACATCCTCGTGGCCCCCAGCGCAATGCTCGAAGACAGACTCAGACGACAGACCTTGACTGCCTTGGCTGGGGTATTAGAATCCAAGAGCCGTGAGCAGGTTCGACTGGGAACTGATTGCATCGAGTATCTCATCAGATCCGCGGTAGAGCTGGGTGGTCAGGCCGGCATTTCCGTCATCATCCAAGACATGGTTGAGATTGGCTTTATGAAGACGGTATTCGAAGGTCTGCATGATGCGTGGGATGCGCACCAGACGACTGGTCCTAACCGCAAAATCACTCAGCTAAACACAGTGACCGAAGGTCACTATCTTGCCGTTCTCGCTCGTCTTGCTCTGGCTGAGCCTACTCTTTTCTCTCAGATGCTTACAAACTTTGGTCCTATCGAGCAGGTCTGGGGCTGGCTATCAGCCGAGTGGTTCTCATACCTCTCCAGCATGGACCACATTGAGCGGCAAAAACTGTTTCTGCTAGGTCTCACGCGCCTGCTCGAGCTCCAGTCGCCGATCCAGGAGCTTGTTCTGGGCAAGCTGCAAGACTACTTTGACATGTGGACCAACGTGGTTTCGGAGCTTCAGGATGGTGTTGCCAACGGGACTGACACGCTCATCTGGGGGCCCATGGAGGAAACCGAATATGATACGCCAAAGAGCATTGCGGAGAGGGAGGGCTCGGCCAAGGACCCTGTCCATACTGTGCACGCTTTCGAATTTGTGAAGATGCGGCTTCAGGACCTGATTGGCAGGGTCGGTGGCGAGGCCGCCTTCCAGGAGCAATGGGGAGTCAACGTTGACAAGGAGGTGTTGGCCAGGTTCCAGAGCATGGCCAGCGGCGTGCAACAGCAACAGTAGGGGCCTCTGGCATGGTGGTGTTGGGATGCCTGGAAAGTGGCAATATTTGATTGGATGACTGTGACGACTTGAATAGATCATGATAGGGTACATGTAGCGAACTATGATTCTCCCCTGCTTGGTGATGTCCATGTGCTAGTGGTTGTATGTAAAATGTGCATATATTGTTTCTGCCAGCCAATTGAAACGTGTAGATTCAATCAGCATCAGCATTAGCATCATCACCAACATCATAGCTTCCTCGCTCCGTGCTGTGGGATCTTGACGATAACCTTGCCCCACGTCTCGCGTCCGCCGAGCGCCTTCAACGCATCCGGCACTGCCTCAAGCCCCTCAAAGTCCTGGTCAGAGTACCTTGTCCCGCGCAGCTTGCCCTGCTTGACCAGCTCCATGATGCCCTCCCACACCTTGGGGATGGTCTCCCGCTCGTTGATAGAGTAGGCGCCCCAGTGGATGCCGACAAGGGCGATGTTCTTGAGCAGCACCTTGTTCATGGCGACCTTTTCGATCTTGCCGGCAGCGAAGCCCACGATGAGGATGCGGCCGTTCCAGGCGGTGCACTTTGTCGAGGCGTCCACGAGGCCGACGGGGTCGTAGACGATGTCGACGCCGCGAGAGCCGGGGGTGAGGGCCTTGACCTTTTCGTTCCAGCGAGGCTCCGTGTATGCGACGACGTGGTCAGCGCCGTGCGCCTTGGCAATCTCGAGCTTGCGCGGCGTCGAGGCCGTGGCGACGACTGTTGCGCCGAAGGCCTTTGCGACTGGGATTCCCGTCAGCATGGAGCACGCCACGGTATCCAAGTCTAAGATTACCGACCTTGGATCGCTGCCAATCCGACTCCTCCGGCGCCGGCGTGCATAAGCACCCAGTCGCCCTCCTTGACGTTGGCCCGCACCACGAGCGCCGCATAGCTGGTCGGCGCGGTGACGAACAGGCCCGCCGCCTCCTCGTAGGACCAGCCATCCGGGACGGGCAGCAGCGAGTGCTCCAGCGCGCAGATCTTGGTGGCGAAGGCGCCCTGGCCGGCGCCGAAGACGCGGGACCCGGGCGGGAACTTGGGGTTGGCCTGACCGCGCGGCGCCGAGACGACGATGCCGGCGAACTCGGCTCCGGCCACCCACGGGAAAGCTATACGGGACAAGCAGGGTCAGCAAAAGGCTATACTGAGCATCTGGGTGGAGGGGCATACGCGGCTGGTTCTGGTACTTCCCCTGGATCTGAAGGAGGTCAAAGAAGTTGGCTGCCGCCGCATGAACCTGGATCAGATACTCATTGTCCTTGGGGACGGGATCGGGGAGGTTGGAGACACTGAGGTCGGCAGGACCCTGGGTCTGGGATTAGCACAGGAGCATCTGGCGCGAGTCTCGACTGTTTTGTCGCAGTAGCCACTCAATCTCACCTTGAGGTACTCTGTGATCTGGATGCCACGCATCTTGGGGAATCAGGGTTCGATGACGTATGATGGCTGTCAAGAAGCAATGGAATGAAGAGGCTGCTGCTGCTTCAGCGTGTAAGTCGCTGGAGGCAATGAACTGGCTGGCTGGGAGTGAGGAGGGAGGTCAAGAGGGAGCCTTAAAAAATAATCCGGCAAGGTGGACGACTAAGGTATGTAGTTCAGGACCCAAAATGAGGCTCCAAAGCAGTGGGAGTGGCCTATATCACACTGCATCTCCGGCACCACTCGGCTCACCGTCGCAGCAGCGTCCGGGGGGTTGAAGCTGGGGAATCGCGGGGGCTGCAGCCGCAGGCCGAGGCTTCGTCTCCAGGGTGCCCCACCGTACGCCGAACCAGTCGCGCTATTAGCCCAAACGGTTACAGTGGGCCAGGCCGTTGGTTACCTTCCATACTATTACTTGCTTGTGCTGAACATAAACATGAGGTGGCCTCCTCCATGGACCCCAAGGACCCCAAGCGAAGCAACGCCACACCGCGGGGATGACAAGGGTGCGTGCCACTGCCCAGTGAGAACTTAATAGTGGAATGCCATTCAGTGGCCACACCCACCTTATAACACCATCATTAGCAGCGCGCTGAAACGGGCAGTCTCGGCAACCTGTCACACGAGCATGCGAGTGGCATTACACATAGGCATTGGATGTCGATTTGGTCTGTCGAGGCTATGTTCATATTCCAGTCATCATGAGAGTACCCCAATGCTCCTTCGACGCATCACCGCCTTGTCTCGTTTCGTCTCATCTCGTCTCGTCCCGCCTCGCACCCAAGCGCCGAATCCAGGTGCAAGCCAGACCGTCGCTGGTCGTCACCCACACTGCTCAGAGTAGTCTAGACCGTGTCCCAACGGACGCCCGCCGCTCGTTGGAGTGATATCAAGAAGAATACTAACGAAAACTCATGAGAAACTTTGCTTGCATTCAGGCCGACTGTTCCCTCCAGAAACCCATCATCGTCCAGTCTCGATGGTCGTACCATGCTCATCACGCCTTTCGCACGCTCATTACAACTCACTTGCCGTCGTATGACTCGTATCCGGTCCTCAGGGGCCGCTGAGCAGGTGCTCAATCGCACCCTGCACGCTGCCTCCGCTGCGTCGCAGGGCCGCCACGTTCCTGTCAAAGTCGAAGAATCCCATGTCGTTCAGCTGCCGAAGCTGCTCTGCGTAGCGCTCCTCGGGGGGTCGGTTGTCCGGAGGCGCAGCTGGCGCTCCTCCAGCACCGCCCAGGAGCTGCATCATCTGCTGCATCATCTCGGGGTTCACGCCACCAAAGGGGTTGGCCTGGGCGCCCCCTGGGGGTCCGAAGAGGGCGGCAAACGGGTTGGCAGGTGCCGTGCCGGTAGTACCGGTAGTACCGGTAGTGCTTCGCTGGTTTTCTTGTTGGCTGGCGTTATTGTCGGTGCTCTGCGTCGTGTTCTCCGTCCCCGATGTGGGTGCGCCGCCCACCACGGGGTTTGGGCCGAGGCCAGCGAGGGCCTGCTGGAATTCATGGAGCTGGTCGAGCATGTCCCGTCCGATTAGAGGGGTACGTTGGTTTGCGTTTTGGCCCTGCTGGTTGCCAAACATGCTGGGCGCCAGAAAGGGGTTCATGAAGGGGTTTGCGGCGCCCTGGTTGTTGTTGTTGCCGCCCTGGGCGTTGGTGGCGGCAGCATCGCCAGGCGTCGTGTCTGTGGCCCCAGGAGCAGGGAACGATGCGCCGCCGCTTCCCATACCACGCTGCATGCGCATGGCCTGGGCCATCATCTGTGGGTTGCTCATCATCTGACGCATGAAGGGGGATGTGATAATCTCTCGGGCGTTGGGCACATTTCGGAGCATGGGGTTCGACTCAATCAACATGTTGACGAAGTCAGGGTTGTTGAGTGCCTCGTTCATCGTCTGCTGCACATTGGGGTCCGACATCATCTGCTGAATGCGCTCCTCGTCCATGGGGGGTCCCATCTACAACATCAGTCAATGTGGGCGCTCAGATTCGTGGTTGGGGCGCGCATTGGGGGGGGGGGGTAGACTTACACCGCCATCGGGGCCGAACATGTCGAGGCCCGGCAGGTTAATCTGGTGGCCAGCATATCGGGCCCCAGTCAAGCCGGCGAGAGGGTTGTTGGCTGTACCGGATGCCATGTTGGTGGGGACGGCAGGCGGAGTGGGCGTTGACGAGTTGGCCGAGGGCTGGGTCTGGTTGCTTGCGGCGCTCTTGACCATGTGGATTGTGTTGTTGTGCTTGATCTTGTAGTTGCTGAGGGGTTCGTCGTTCTTCATGACTCGGCCGGAGTAGATGAGTCGCTGGCGCTCGACGGGGACGTTCTCAAGATCCTCGCCGGCGAGCTTGGTCTTGAGCTCGAGGACGCTGGCCGACTCTGCCATGGTTATGGAATGGGAGGTGTCGGACGACGTCTTGACCTTGAAGGTGATCTGAGCATCGCTGCTCGACTCGGCGTTGTCGGCCATGGCGGCGGAGATGGATGGCAGCGGACTGTGACGGAGGACCGAGTATTATGAGGGGCGGAGGTTGAGAGAGGGGCGGGAGCCTGCGGAACCGGAGGGCGGGATGCGATCGCGAGCGCACGAGGTCGGTGGCAGCTCGAGCGTATACGTGGCCGTGCCAGAGATGCGCAGTGACGACAACGACGTGCAGGCGGAGAAGGAGAAGGTGGAGGAGGAGGAGAGAGGAAGCGGAGGAGGCCTGGGACGTTCTGGTCTGTGGCGAGGCTGATGCAGGCTGGCAGGTTGCGAGAGACAGAGCGACAGACCCTGGCTGCTGGGCTCGCTGGGCCGCGCCGCCTGAGCCCCCAGTTGTTTAGTGGGTTGCGGACTCGGTCGGTGCAGTGGGGAGTGTGAGTGACGTGGGGCAGCCTCGAAGGCGCCAATTGGCAATGGTTGCTGATGACGCTTGGGCGCTTTAGGACTACGACGTCCTCACTGAACGCGCAGGGGACTTGGGCACACCTAACTTGGGGCGCTTCCTGCAGGCGCCTCTAGGCTCAAGCTGCTTGCTAATCTGCGTAAGTGCTGTTGGCTCCTCTTTGGTTGTGCTCGCAAACAGAGAAATCGCAGCGACAGAGAAACACAGGAATAGCACAACGCCCAGATGGCTTTCAAAAGGTGGCCCGTCAAGCGGGCAATGCCTGGGGTTACACGGTGGATGGGATGTCTCGGCGCCCAGGCGTCGTCCTGCGTCCTTGGTTGGATGTTCCATTGCCGTCGACCAACTTCTGTTGCCAGATGGCGCCGCGCCTACGTAACACACCCGAGATAACCTGGCACCGTCTTCGATCCCAATTCCGGGCGCTGCTGCGCACACCAGGGCTCCCTGTTTACACCCCCAGTTGCTCATGGCCACCCCAGAAGAATTAGGGTGGTTTGGATGGCCTGACTGGATATTTGCAATTGCTCTGGCCGTGGTCTCATGATGGTGCGGTCAGTGTGATGCTGGAAAGTCTAGGGTAGTAGTAGACGTTGGTCCCAACTCTGGCGCCGCCATAGCACAACATCCATCCATTGGAGGTAATGATGGCGGGGCACTTGCATCCGCGCATCTACTCTGGCTTCTGCTGTCCCGCTTCCCTGGCACGCCACTGCAAGCGCATGAGCACGTAGCAGCTCCATGTTCGACAGCTGTCGTTGATTCTAGCTTCGGACCAGCACAAGTATGGGCGATTGCCTGTTGCGCCGGCATTGAAGCTTCTTCCCAAGGTCGACAGACATCAGAAGCAGTCTTGGGCGCCTCCCTCTGTCATCACCCTTGTTTGTTAGAGGCCATGCCATGAAAAGGTCGCCGTCATGATTCAAGGCATTTTCTACGCCAGGTTCTTCCCCCAGGAAGGTCAGCAACTTCCATTATCTGTCCGGGCCCCCCTGGGGCTCCATCGACCCGTACTTGTACTCACCTCATCTCAGGACCTCAAATAGTCGCCCAGTCGCCGGCGGGATGCATCACCGCAGTTGAAGGCGTCACACGCCCTCCGCTCTTCGATTTTGATATTCTGCAAGAGTACATAATCCCAAGAAAGGCCTTCTGCAACCGCTACGTCACCATCAACACGCCGGATGGAAAGTACTCGATCCTTGGCTTCCCCATCGTCATCCCCCATAGCAAGTATCAGCGCAACGAGTTCATCTTCAACTTTGGCCTCATCCTGGACGCGGATGTCGACCAGGTGCCCTATGAGCGTGTCGTGCGTCGCCTCGCATCGACCTTTTCCGAGATGGAGAAGCAGAATGAGTACCTCAGCCAGAACGAAGGGCGGCGCGACGAGGGCGAGGGCAGACGACCCATCGACAGCCTCCTTGCCATTGTCAAAGAAGATCTGGACAACTACGGAGAGTGCATGATTCCAGTCGGTATGAATGACCTCGAATTGTCCATCCGCCTCGCGATCAGAATGGCTGACCACCTCATAGACGAAGCCAACACGATTAATATGAAGCTCTTCCCTCACCACATCAACCCGCCTCGGGTCCAGGGCTGGCACGTCCCGGTCCCCAAGACCAAGTTCTCCGAGATAGTTGACCCTACCTGGGACCTGACCCTTCAGAAGGTCGTCCTGCACATAGATGGCGTCTCGGACGTCCGCCGCATCGCCCACGCCGCCTCCGTCTCCCTCGAGCTCGCCAAGACGGCTCTCCGCCACCTCCTCTACTATGACACCATCCTTCTTCTTGACATGTTCTTCTTCTCGGCTTGCTATGCTCCGCGACCAGGCATTCACGACTTCATCCGAAACGTCGACGGAATGGTCGACGAGTGCTCCGCGTACGTCTCGCACGGCCGTGGCCGGGTGAGCAGCTACCACCTCATCAAGCTCATGTCCACCTTTGCGCCTGGCAGGTCCGTCATGGAGTGGCTCAAGGGCCACCATGACTCTGGCTTCGAGGTCCTGCGCTATGTGGATGTGCGCAGGCTGGTCCAGTTTGGCGTCATCAAGGGCTGCCTCTACCGGGTGCACAAATACGTCGTCTCCAAGCAGTGTCTTGCTGCGTTGGCCACCGGCCAGAGCCATCCAATGCCTGGAGGAGACCCTCTACAAAAGTACACCGATGGGTGCCACACATTTGACCAGATCATCACGGAGCAGAATCTCACGGACAGCGACATCATGGAGCGATTGAAGAAGCTGCCCGTCCCAAAAGGAGATCTCGCCGTCTTTTACCGCTAAGGCCTGGCGTTTCCTCTGGAGCAAGGTTCCATGGACATGGAGTCAGATTTGTCTACTACTACTACTACTAGTTAATCTACATTGGGTCTATGGTATCATACAGGTTTTACAAATAATACAGCGTGATAGTACAGGGTCGTCGAGCCTACTGGCGACAGAATACCGTTTCCTAATCCCTCCGGGACTCGCTGTCCTTGGCCTTGCGGTCACGCACCTCCTGCTTTGTGGGCAGCTCAATGTCAGGGTTGTTGGCGACGTTGAGCTTCTGCTCCTCGGTAGCGAGGCTGCTCAGCTTCTTATCCGAGAGCTCCTCGCCACGCGCCTCAGCCTGCTTCTTCAGCGCCTCCTTCATCCGGCGCACCTTGCCGGTGTAGGGCTGACCGGGGTAAATCTCGCCGCTCGCCTCAAACTCCTCGTCGCTGATGAGCTCAACGATGCGGATGTTGTGCTTGCCTTTGCGGAGGATCAGGAGGCGGCCATCAATGAGGAACTTGCTCGTCTCCTCAGGGAACCAGGCCTTCATGGGCGTCCACGACAGGTTTCCAGGCACGAGCCCCCTTGCTTGGCCAGGCTGGCCGGCAATGTAGGCGCCCTGTTGCGTAACAAGGCGCTGGCCGTCGCTAGAGCTGCTGGCAAGACCACAGGCGTGCAGGATTTTGGCAGGGGACATCTTCATGATGGACACGGGGAGCTTGATGTCGCTTCGAGGCGCGTTGTTCGGCGTGACGATGCCCGACTCATTAGAAGGCGCATTGTTGATGCCAGAAAGCTTGCGGCCGAAACGGAACTCGTGCTGCTGGGCCTCCTCCACTGCCCTCTGGGAGCCGTGGATAAGGGACACAACCTCAAAGGCGAGCTTGTGCTGGGCAGCCCGCTTGGCAGGGTCTGTGTTGTGTGTCTCCATGAGCTTCTGAATCTCTTTCATGGGCATGAATGTGAACATCTTGAGCAGGCGCTCGACCTCGGTATCAGAGCGGCGCATGAAGTAGCCGTACAGATCAAAGGCGCTGGTCTTGTACTCGTCCAGCCAGATGGCGTTGCCCGCGCTCTTGCCAAATTTGGCACCCGCAGAGTCCGTCAGGAGAGGGACGGTGAAACCGATGGGCTCATTCTCCCAGCCAGACGGCATCCTGAAATGAGGCGCCTCCTCCGATTCCCGGATAATCTTGAGCGCATCGATACCGGCGACGATGTTGCCGTACTGGTCGGAACCGCCAATTTGCATCTGGACGCCCAACTTGTTGTACATGTGCCAAAAGTCCCAGCCCTGGAGGAGAGGGTACATGAACTCTCCAAACGACATACCATCACCCTCCGTCAACTTCCTCTTGACGCTGCGTATAGCTGTTAGCTCTGTCTGTCATGTCTTGGGGATTGTATGGGCTCCTAGGGCTTACGTGTCGCGGCTTAGCATAGGTCCGATTCGGATGTGCCTGGCGATTCGCTTGCTGAACTCGTAGAGAGTCAGGCCCCCGAGCCAGGTATTGTTGTTCAGCAAGTGGTGTTTGGCGGCCCAGTCATCCTCGTACCCATACTTCTCCCTCAGATGCTGCACGTTTGCCCACAGCTTCGTAAGTTGCACATGCATCTTGGTGATGTTCTTCGTAATGTCCGAGTTGGACATGATTTCTCGGCTTTGCAGTCGGTCGGTAGGATCGCCAATTCGTGCAGTCGAGCCGCCGATCAGAGTCACGGCGGGATGTCCGTGGAACCACATCAAAAAGAGGGGCATCAGAGGCAGCAGGTGTCCCACATGCAAAGAGTCGGCTGTAGGGTCGATACCCACGTAGGCGCCTATCCGCTTGAGGCGCATGATTTCCTTAATCTTTTCGGGTGTTCTGGAGAGGTCAGCTACCATGGACGACGCTCAATGGGCGCATGCACCCGCCGCGAGGTGGTGACATGACATACCCTGCCAGGTCCTTGATATATCCACGCTCCTGCAGCACGTCCAAGACGTGAGGGAGCTCTCCATTCTTGATCTTCTCGGCCCTCTCCTTCCACCGCGCTTCGCCCTCAGTTACCTTTCGGATATGCGTCTGCGCGACGCCTCGTGCCCGGTGGCAGCTGAAGAGGGGACCGAATCCATGGACGCATCGTTGGCGAGCGACTGGTCTGGCGGCAAGCTTCGGGATGGAGGCGAGGGACGCCATTTTCGACAGGGCCGGCTGGTGAAAACAGCGATAATGTACAAGGAAATAGGAACAAAACGTATTCACATGGACCAATTGAAGACAAAGAAAGCCCCCGTTATGGCTCTGGCGCTGTCCGTCGCAACGTTCAATGAGTCCACCACGCGAGCATCCAAAAAATTCCCACACCCAAGCGGGTGGCATCGAATGGCCAGCCAATCACAAGCTCCATCGGCATGGTGTCCGGAGGAATATCTTCTCCGACCACCGCGGTCCGGGTCGCGGCCTCGACCGGAATGGCAGTGGCCAATCACAAGCCTGGCAATTCAAGATCCTCGGCAATGCGTGCAACTCAGTTTCGGCTGTAGAAGAGCGACATCACCAAACGCCAAAAACTCGCCTTCCTCATCTTCGCTCCCCCCCCCCCTCCACGCCAACGCCCTTCGACCAGCCACCAATTGAGCGCCCCCCCGCGAACCACCGCCTCAATCACCATGGCCTCAATTGTGCGTCCTTCTCTGCTGCGGCAGACCGCCCTGGCTTCTCGATGGGCTGCCGCCCCCGCCGTCGCTCGCAGCGCCTTCATCCAGCCCAGCACCAAGCTCATGGGCGTCGCTGCCTTCCACAACACCGCCCGCCGCGCCGCCTTTCTGCCCCCCGGCCCCCGTGAGTCTTATCCCGAGAAGATCGTCTCCGTCCGACGACATTCGCTAACATGATCGCAGAGCACATCGAGGGCACTGGTACGCATTGGCCCGCCCCGATTTAACGCTCCGTGCCGTCCCGCTGCGGCCGGAGCTCTTCACATGTGGAATTGAAAGCTGACCTTGGCCATGACAGTCAACGACCCTGCCCCCGTTCCCTCTCCCAGCGCTGCCCACGGCTCTTACCACTGGACCTTTGAGCGCCTGCTCGCCGCCGGCCTCGTCCCCATGGTCATCACCCCCTTCGCTGCCGGCTCGCTGAACCCTACCACCGATGCTATTCTCTGCGCCACCATCCTCATCCACTCTCACCTCGGCTTCCAGTCTGTGGTCATCGACTACATTCCCCAGAAGAAGTATCCCGGCCTGCGCAAGATCTTCTGGTGGGCCCTGAACGCCGCCACCCTGACCGTCGGCGTGGGTCTGTACGAGTTCGAGACCAACGATGTTGGCATCACCGAGCTTGTGAAGCGAATCTGGAAGGCTTAAGAAGGACTTGAGTGAGGTTGGGCGGGAGCAATTGATGAGGGTGCGTCGGAGTGAAGGCACCTGTCACGCAGACAAATCGCTGCGGACAAACTGTATAGAATTTCTTTGTTTCGGTTACCCAAAAACCGTGTTCTCAATATGAACCAATGTTATACATTGATTGCGGAAACAATCCCGACTGCTGATCGTATCTCTCAGTGCGGGTTTAATCACCCGGGCTGCTGGCGTGCAGCTGTCGGAGACCTCGGACAATGTCCAGTGCTTTCTTCCCAACGCAACATATCGTGACCTATTGACACAAACTCGCCAGTATGCGCTGTTCAAAATTTCCTGTCATTGCACGTCTGCGCCGTGCTGTTGACACTTGGGGTTATCTCACGTTCAGGTCGGACATTAGATGCCGAAGGGGAGCTCCAAGTGGTTAATGTTTCATCCGGCCCCCACAGAGCTCAGCCATGCCCCTTGTCTGTCGTTCATGCCTCAATGTCTCTCCGTCATTGATTTGACCACGAGATCCCAAAACGAGCATATTTGATTTGGTCCCTAGTAGCATCACGTTTTGCATCACCAGTCTGCGCTTCAAAAGATTGTATTCAAGTTTGTTCTTACAGCTCGTGAGGTTCCTTTCCTATCAAGCGAACGACATTTCCCATATCGCAATCGTGTTTACAAGAATCCAGTCCCATCAAGTGAACGACATTTCCCATATCACAATCGTGTTTACAGAATCCAGTTGCATCCATGCTACCCATATTGCCGTTGCAGTTTTCAAGCCAACCGCATGTCCAGCTGCCAGTCCCGCTGCCAGTCCCGTTTACAGGGTGAGAGAGGGCATGTCGGAACCTGCGTTGCGCTCCATCTCGGGGGTGGGCGGGGGCAGGTTCTCCGTCTTGGTGCAGATCCAGCAGCTCGCGTACATGTTGACACGATCAATGCAAGCACCGTCGATGCGGGCGCCGTGGCGCTTGGGAGTGAAGCCGTGGGCCTCAAACTCCTTGACGTACCACGGGGTCAGGGCGGAAGATCGCAGAAGAACGCGGCCGCCCATGGCCAGAGCCCGGTTGAGCTTGGTGATCTGCTTGGCGGCAGCCTCGGAGCCCTTGTCGAACCAATCCATGCTGTCCATGACAACAGCGACGGTTAGGGTGCCGGGGGTGATGCGAGCAATGACCTCCTCGAGCTCATCGGTGTGAATGCGGAGTCCGTCAAGAGCACCGGGGCGGGACAGCTTGGCGTGGGCCTGGGGGCTCAAGTAGTCGGGGTGGCACTTGCGAGAGAACTTGCCATCAAGGCAGACATAGTAGTACGGGTTGTCCTCGGCGATGTGGGTCTCCTCGGCAACGGGGTCGAGGGTGTTGACCATGTAGTGCCAGATGGCGTGCGATCGAGTGTTCTTGGCCTTCCTGTTCTTGACCAGGTCGGATTCAGCGTGGTCGGCCTCAATCATGGCCAGCTGGTTCTTGGGGACACCGAGAGCGGCCCAGAGGAAGCTCTCCTGGGCGACGACGAGGTTGGTAACCAGCTTGGACATCAGAGCAGGGCGGATCTTCTTGCGCCAGATTTCACGCTGCTCGTTCAGGGTCTTGGCTTCCAGCAGCTGCTTGACAGCAGTCTTGAGGCCGAAGATGCGGGCGATCCAGCGGAAGACACGGATGGCGTGGCGGGAGCCGCCGGTATCGTAGAGACCGTAGCCGCTGGAGTTCTGGAAGACGTGGATGTTCTTGAGCCAGTACTGGAAAGCACGGCCGGACAAGTGAGGAGACAGCTTGCTGATGAGGATCTCACGGAAGCGGGGGTGCTTTCCGTCGCCAAAGATCATCCAGAAGTCATCATAGGGCAGGTTGGCCGTGTAAGCGGCAGCCTTGAGCTCCAGGAGGTGGTTCTGGGTGGGGTTCAGATCAACGGCGTGGACGTGGGCGGGGTTCTGGGTGAGATACGACAGGATGTTGTCGCCAGCAGAAGTGATGGCGAGGACCTTGTCCTCAGGGCCGAGCTTCAGGAGGCGCTCATCAACGCGGGTGTCCTCCCAGGTGAAGGCATAGATGTACTCGTCGTTGAACTGGGTGTGCTTCTTGAGCTGATCATCGTAGTAGATGCGCCAGTGGTGGTTCTGGTAGAAGAACGAGGGCAGTGGCAAGTTGGACGACAGGTTCTGGACGGCAGTGAGGAAAGCCTTGGAGCGAATCTCAGGAGCAGATCTCTCGATGGCTCGGGTGAGGGCATCGCCCTGGTTGGCAGGGTGCAGGTACGGGGAGGCAGTGGCAAGAGCATCAATGCGCTCGACAATCTCGTGAGGGAGAGAAGACGAGGAGAAGGGCTTCTTGTGGCATCCGAGCCAGATGTAGTAAGGGATAGCACCGAGAGTCTGGTTTCGGGTGTTGACGTTGAGGACAGTGCCGAACTTGTACTCGAGGAAGTCACGGCGGCTGGGCTCAAGTCCGACGCGGTCGAGGTCAAACCACGAGCGCCAGAAGGCACGAGACAGGAAGTTGACGTGGCGATCGACGAGACCACCAGTGTAGTTTCGGAAAGCAAAGTCAACCTTGCTCTGGACATAGAAGTCAACCACACCCAGGATTCCCTGGGGGGCCAGCAGCGAAGTCACTGAATCAATCACGGAGAAGTAATCAGGCTAGGGGAGAGAAGCACGAATGTTAGCACGGATCCAAAAGAGGCTGGGGATCCCTCCGGTTTGGCAGAGATGTGTGTTTCTGGCACCCACAATCATAGACAGGCTGTACGACATGGTGATGAGATCGGCGCCACCAAAGTCCGGACGCGGCTTGGCGAAGTAGCTCAGCGCGGGGGATCGGGGCGGGACGGGGTTGGCCTGCATGCCCGGCTCGTGGTCTTCGAGGCGGAACTTGCGCGCGTCGTCACAAACGACCTTGACATTCTTCCAGCCAAGGCGCTCGAAACGCTTGCGGGCCACATCACACAGGGAGGGTGAGAAGTCGACGAGGTATACACTCGAGAAGTAGTTGGGGACGTCGACGAAGTTGCCCATGGCCTCGATGTTGAAGCCCGTGCCGCCGCCAATCTATCATGGTTGTCAGCAACACGGCGGGTCAATGGCGGTGGGGACGGGGGACGGAGCTCACATCGACCCAGATTCGCTTGGTCTTGTTGCCGTCGCTCTTGTTGGTGCTCTCGGCCTTTGCTTGGAGCTGGGCAGCAACTAGCGCCAGCATATCCTCGCGGCCTCGGAGAAGGACCTTGCGGGTGGCATCATAAGCCCCAGCCTGAGTTTTGTAGAAGCTCTCAAGGGCATCCTGCTGGTTGCCCTTGGCATCACCCTCGTGAGGCTTGAGGAAGGAGGAGTAGAAGAAGAGGAAGAATGACTTGATGAGGCCTGGGCTCTCGTCCTTGCTCTTGCCGAAGAGGAACGAGCCGATGCAGAGCGTGCTGGCTGCAGCGGCGACAATTCCGGCGACAATAGTCTGGACATTGTTGCCCAGAGACAGAATGTTACCACCCTGGAAACGGGAAGAAGCATTGGGTTAGCAAAGGACCGCGGTTGAGTTGACAACAACTACACGAGGGCCATGAATGAGGGGGCGGGGGAGGCTCACGCGGGCGAGGCCAGCGAAGGCGCTCGCCCAGCGGGATGGACGTGGGATGGCAGCAGCGACGTACAGGAGAAGCCATGGTATTCTCTCATTGTATGGTGAGAGAATAGAGCTAAGAGTGTTGAAAAACAATAGAAGTGTGTGAATCAGTGTTGAAGACCGTTCGACGGATCAGGTTGAAAGATGATTCGGGAACAGAGGACACGAGGCACGGCAGGCCAGGGATATATACCTCCAGCAAGACAGACAGAGCGTCACCACTGCTCCCAACAGCACTCCCAGTCATGGTACAGGACAGCGGCGCACACGAGACCCCGACAGAGCGCCGACTGCCAGGCCCGGTCTTCGCAGACATCCAGTAGCAGTGGCGCGTGCCTAGAGGGGAAGGCCTATCAATGGGTCCCTCGTGTGCCTCGAGTCCCCTACGGCGGCTCCAATGGAAGCCTGCTTCCCCTACAACGGACCGCCTCTGTACAGGAACAGGCACAGCTATCATGTCCACTTTGTCCGGGACACGTCTCTTTCCTTGGCCCGGCTGCGGCTAGGGGAGGCTCCAAGGACCCCACCAGATGACCGCAACCCCGCCGGCAGGGGACCTGTTGCCTCCTCAGTCTAAGGGACTAGAGGCGAGAGGCTAGAGCCTACGCAGTATGTAGAAGTCCCATCTCAGAAACGGGGGTGGGCCGGGGGGAGTGTGTCAAAGGCGTGAACCAATGGCTGGAGCACATGTTCGAACGCAGTGTGGTTTCAGGGGCCTGGCAAGGCTGCGGATAGCGGCGCACATGTGCCATGCTGTGCTGTGAGCGGCTGCTGGGCGCGGGTTGGAGTGGTGTGGGTGGGGAAGCTTTGGGGGGCCGCTGTCTGCTGCTGCTTGATGGTCGGTCCAGGTTTGTAGTGGTCTCGAGGGCCGCCCAGACCACTGGCCGGAAGATTGGCGAGATGCGGAGGAGTATCATTATTACCGGACGCCGGTTTGTTGGGATTTGTTGAGGCCGAACTTCGAAGGCTGGAGAAGAACGAGGAATGACGCCACGCCCTGGTCCAGGAGAAAGAGGCTGGCGAATTAGTTAGTCGACCCAGGACTCGAGATAACGGCAGGCTACCGTAATAGTCTGGCGCTCGCCCGCTCGGGCAGATGAGCACGAGGGACGACCATCTCTCTCCGAGCCATACAGCATTTAGCCATCGCTGCTGGCACGCGCTGCACGGGAGGTGGTAGTACATGTCCGTACATGAAGCAGACGTGGGTTGGATCCGCGGCTGTTGATGTCGCAAGGTTGCCACGCAGCCCACGTTCCCTCTCTGGGCTGTTTTCTCGTTCTCACTTTGGCTGCTGCGACCCTGTCCTCCCGCGTTTCTGCGTCTCGTCCGTCCATTTTCAGAGCCACCGGGCATGGGGGTCTGCAGCTGTGATGCATGGTGTTTCGTGGACAGCGCAGAGTACTGGCTGGTGCTGGTTTACGCGGGACGGAAGGTGCACCACGCCAGACTGGCAGTAGAACCCTCCTGTTGCGGCTGGCACAGCATGTTGCCCGCCCTTCCTCATTCGCTGGGGAAAGTCCAGACCGGTAGGCTGTACGTAGCCATCAACGGCACACCGCACACGGAGTGTCGGTTTGCTGCTCTGGCCCAACAGATCCGGCTAACCGTTGCTCGACCTCGTACATGTACTGATTAGCTTCCAGGCACAGGGAGCCGAGTCGTGTCGTCGACTGAGCCACGCAGCTATACCTGGCCATGCACTGCACCACAAGCATTCTGGTTGGCCAGATTGACTGCTGCTTCCTTGCGGAGACGCGGCCGGCGGTGCTGTTAGTGGCTACCCGCCCTGCCCCAGTGCCGGGCGGCCCCAATTATGGATCCCCGTGGGCCAATGGCAATAGCTTGGCCCGCCGCGTGCTAGACCTGTAGGTTCAGCGCAATGATGAACAGCTTGGAACGAGATAAAGTGCGACGCTTCACAAAAGGGCAGAATCGGGCTGGTCCTCAGCCAGCCAATTAATTATCCAATTGTGCCTTGCGGCATTTACTGCGACTGCCTTGGAGTGTCGTTGCCAATAGCCGGCGCGACGATCCGGCCTGTTCTGTATCGCGTGCATGGTCCGCCCGAGACTCGCATGAGCACTTGCCCCTCCGCACCATACAACATATGACGGGAGCTCTGCCCGAGCTCTGAGCTCATGCTCATGGTGGGTGGTGCCCGTGGGTGGGTGGTGGTGTGCACGGCACGGGGGTGCATTGCAGCGGTGCACAGCGGTTTATGACGACAAGTCTGGGGAAAAGCCGCCTCACGCGCGCCCACACCGACTCCATCGCTCCATCGGGGCGTGCGCTCAGGAGTCAGTGGATGCGCCCCAAAACAAAAGCGAAATCCCCAGACCCTGGCTAGCAGGCTAGCATGTCCCTGGGCCGCCTGGACCCCGATTTGCTTGCTTTTCGGTCCCCAACGATGGAGACTAATTAGCTCGTGTCGCTTTCACATGTCAAAAGATGCTCTCTTCTCATGGATCATGGGCTACAGAGATGAGATGAGAGATGAGCACGCTACGTCCAAGTTATTACAGAGCCCCTCCGATGTACCGCAAAGTCAACCCCTTCACCGTCTCAACATGCCCATCGCTCAACCGGATCTTGCAACGAACCACCTCGAATTTGTCCGTGACGGAGAACCGGATCGATTCCTCCTCGCGCCTGGATTCCACCAGGAATGCTTGACCCTCGACGATGCCCACTGCAGTCCCCGCAGCGTTGCCTCCGCCGTCATCCACCATAGCATTCCACGCAGCCAACCGTCCGCCGAACGTAGAAGCCCGTCGATACGTAGGCATTGCGTCGTCCCCCAGGCGTAAAATAATGGACAGCTCACTGGGATCGGCAAGGGGCCCGTAGAAGAAATACCACACTGGATATTCGTCCTGGCCCGGTCTGAAGACAGTGGCTTCGGATTGAGCGCGATTCTGTGGCATCGTCGCATCCAGGCCCAGTGAGGGCGCTAAGCAATCGCTACTGAGCGACTTGTCCGCCATTGTCAGCTGGAGGAACGTAGGAGGAGTGGCGTCTGGGCTGTGCTCAGCGAAGTGCCTCGCAATCTTCGTCCGCGTTTCGTGGTCCACTCGGCAAAACCCGGCTTCCTGCCCGGTATCATCGGTGCCGATCATGAGCTCAGGTGGCTCCAAGAGTCCGGCCACGGCCTGGATCACTTGAACATCTGGAAGTTCGCCTTGAAGTCTGACCAGATACGCAGCCGCGGGCGCCCCCTTTGGCTTGGGTTTCTCCTTCTCTGCTGGAATGAAGTCATTGAGTTCCTTGATCTTCTCCATAGCCTCACGCTCGTTGAGGCCAAACAGTTCCATGTACTGGCGAATCGTCGTCGCAGCGGGGCCGCTTTGGGAGTTGGCGGAGTCGACTGAAGCCTGGACAAGGTCCTCCAGCTCCCCAAGTGTGTCCATGGTAACCGCGAGCGTTGGATGATTCAAAGAACCGCTAAGTAACTCGATGACTCGCCATTGGGACGACTCGATATTTGTATTGCCCTACGATCAACGCCCTCGCCCTCCAAGCATCGCCTGCGGGGCAAGGCATCCTTGACTCATCCGGAGAGGCGCTTGAGCACAGGCATGGGCAGAATCTGGTGTAAATTCTCTTTGTCAACGAGTTTGGAACACCAAATTTGAAAATCTAGTGTGTCAGCGACTGAGAATTTAGTCCAATAAGATTCAGACTCGGAAGGAGCTCACGCGACGCATACTGAGCGTCCCTTGTGAAGCCTCCAGTGTCGTGTGCCTCATGGAAAGAGGGACTGAGACGGAGGGGCAATTATTCCGGGCGCCTCACGTGGCTGTGCAGCTCCTGCCGCGCCACAGACCGATCCGACGCTAGTACCTACCTCGCGTTTATTAGGCGGCTGTGATGCACGTCAATTAATGGGCGGCGCGCGCCATTGCTCGTGGTCGTCGCAATCAGAGTTTCGTCAACATCTTATCGCTCGAGCGCCCGCACATCGCTCGCCGCTTCGGGTCGCCTCGAATAGCAACTCCCCATCATGCCTCCCGCAGCAGGCCAGAAGGGCACCGGCAAAAAGAATTCGGCAGCCATGCAGAAGCAGAGCAGGAACACCACTCCGGCCCCGGCCCCCGCCGCCGCGACGGCCAGCTTGCCACCTCAGGAGTTTTACGATCCCGATTACCTGAATACTAGGGTTATTCTTTTCCAGAATCTCACTTATGACGACATCGTCGACCAGTCCGCATCTAATGCGACCGTACCCGACTCCAAGAGCCTTGATGGCATGATTGAGCGACTCAAGAGTCTGACCAGCATCATGGAGAAGCGGTCGACCTTCTACGACCGGGGCATGCGACACTTGGCAGACGAGCGAAAAAACCGCCCCGATGATTACGAACGCAGCCGTGCAGAGGGCGAACAGGAGGGCAAACGCCCAAAGCATAAGAAGAAGAAGACGGATACCCTGGCAGCGCCAGATGGAAATACAGGTACGTTGTCGGGCGCAAGCACTTCTCACTCCACCTATCCAGACAGTGCTTTGGAAGCACAAGATGTAATCTTTGTTTCTTGCATCGCTGTTGCGCCTCTATGTGTCTGACGCCTCGTTGCCAGAGCGATCATCGCCTCTCCGTGATGGGAAGAACTCCAAACACGCGCGGGGTGACTCTGCCAGTTCGTCACTTTCCCCTGCTGCCGCCGGGTCGCCATCAGCCATGGACGTCGACAAGAAACCGAAAAAGGAAGAGAATGAGGAAGAGGAGTCAGAAAGCTCCGAGGAGGAGGGTGCTCCTCCTCAGCGACAGCTACCGCAGGCCATGACATTCGGCGAGGATCCATCCACCTTTCCGGATCCCACCATCTACGAAGTCGGAGAGGTCAAACCCGGAATGACTGACGACGAACGCAAGGCCATTTATTCCGTCGCTCGGTTTCCGAAAAACGATCTCGTGGATTTGATTGCAGGCCTACCACCAGACAAGGACTTCAGCAATGCCAAGCCTAGCAGTCAGATTAACTTCACGACGTTTTCTACGTATGTCGACCCTTACTTTAGACATTTTTCGGAGGAAGACCTGGCATTTCTGCGTGAACGGGGTGACCGCGTCACCCCCTTTGTGATGCCGAAGCGCGGAAAACGACATTACACAGAGGTTTGGGCCGAAGAGGATGGGGGCATGGCTATCGATAGTCCTCAGCAAGGCCGCGACAAGCTTCCCCCGAATCTTCCCCGTGGCAACATTGAAAATATGAGGGACGACGTGGCCGAGACTGATAAGCTCTCTGTCGGCCCGTGGCTCACACGTCTGTTGCAAACACTACGACCAGAGGCTCGCGCCCAAACAGGAGAGGATAGGCCTACCACTAATGGTGTCACTAATGGTGACGTGAGCATGAACGGCGATGCAAACGGGGACGACCAGGCAGGGGCCGATGACAAGTCGAACTTGGCGCCCCCTGCCGCCTTCATGCCCGAATCATCAACTGAAGCGTGGAAGAAAGCGTCACACCCGAAGCTCGAGTACTCGCAGGTTGACGAGCGAATCAAGCAAGAGCTGAGACATATCGGATTTCTGCCACAAGACACCTTTGAGGCGGAATTCGATGGGCACTACGATGACGAGGTTGCTGCCAGACTCCGGCTGCTTCAGTCAGAACTCAAGGAACAGATGCTTATCAACGGAGCCCGGAAAGCACGGCTCACCGAGTTGGTGCGGGAACGAATGGCGCACCAAGAGTACCAAACGATCCTGGAGGACCTTGATACCCAAGTCCAGGCTGCCTACCTGAAGCGGACGCGGACAATGGGCAAGAGCAAGAAGGCCAAGCGCCCTGGTGGTGCTGGCGGAGGAAGCCATTTTGTTGGAGGAGCTCAAGGAATGGCGCGTCCGGGTATAGGAGATCTTACAAAGACTCTTATGGAGAGACGCAAGCGATGGATCGACACAATTGGCTCAGTATTCGACGACGAGAACCTGGGCAAGGTCCCGCGCGATTCTAACCCAGATAGCTCCATCTTCAAGGCAGCCGACATGGCAGACTTGATGAAGAAGGAAAAGGAGCAATGGGATGAGGAGGTGGACGAAGAATAAGTGCTACCTGCCGGGGGCAGTGTTTGGGCTGAGGTGCTACTGTTCTGTGCATTCGATATGGCGTTTTGTGGACAGGTAGGGTTGGTGTTCTGGAAGTTTGGTTGTTTGGTTTATCGTTGCAGCGGAGAGAAGTAGACTACCGGAATACCACCACTTCAGCTATTTCTGACTCCTCCTAGCTGATGTGACTCTGGCTCCTCGTGATGGTATCCGTTGCCCCGGCGGGCGCAACTTGGTCCTCAATATTTGTGAGTGGCCGCACAGCTCGAGTGGGGTTTCACGGCGCGCGGCGGCGCCATCCGTTTTGTAGCAGTGGAGTGGGCGGTACCCCACAAGATGAGCAAACGTGAACCCATCGTGTAATTGACTGGTTCCCACGAGGCTTGGACAGTGTAAGAGATGGCCGTGAGAGAGATCCTAGTTAGACCAAACGGCGCGAGGCCGGATAGGATTCAAGGATACCTACTATAAAACTACAACCTAGGCTTTGGTGGTAGAGTGCCTGGCCCCGTTACTGGGGCCAATGGTACCTGGAGAGGTACACACTGCCGTAACTTGCCTATCGGTGCAGCAGCCGTCGGCGCATTCCTTATCGCTCCCGCCGGCCGCCGCCCGCAATGAGGCCCGAGGGCGGGGATTAAGTCAACGGCTGTTCTCGAGGGCGTCCGGAATCCAGATCTGCCACTCATCCCTGCGTCTCTTGCCATCGTTGTGCAGTCGCAGAGCCGCAATTGGAAACGAGATACCTCGCCGTCATAATCCCACACTGCCGCCGCCATGCACTTGGTGCCAAGAGAGGTGGGTTTGCCATCATGACATGACGAGGTTCAAGATGGAGGTGCCGTGTCATGGCACGACGCGGGACGGGGGCCGGCATCCATGACAAGCCAGCAGCCCGTGCCGAGCCTTGAGAGACGACCAACTGGGCTAACCGGTGCACCGACTCTAGATCGACAAGCTCGTCATCTCCCAGCTGGGACTCCTTGCCCAGCGGCGCCTTGCCAGAGGAGTCAAGCTGAATCACAGCGAAGCAGTGGTGAGACGATTTTCTTGAACGCCCTGCCCACTCAACTCCATCGCCTCTTCTTTCTGGCATGCCTTGCAAGGCAGTCCTCCCCTACTTCACTCATCGCCCATCAAACACACCTGCAGCTAGCTGATGAACACCTCACATAGGCCCTCATCGCCAACAACCTGCATGAGCTCATCCGCGATGGCAACCATAGCGTCGCGGACCTCATGAGCCTCGGCGCTACCATGCTGGGCCGTCGCCACGTCCAGCCGTCGGTGTGCAGCACGCTCCATGAAATCCAGGTCGAGGGGACGTTCCCGACTGGCACGTATCTGGTGACGGTCCACAATCCCGTCAGCACCAATGATGGTGATATTCACCGGGCGCTGTACGGAAGTTTCCTGCCCATCCCCGACGAGGCGCTCTTCAGCATGCCAGATCTCTCCGAGTTTGAACCGACCAAGCAACCTGGAGCCGTTGTCACGGTCAAGACGAGCAGCAAGATTGCTCTGAACGAGGGCCGCAAGAGGATCCGTCTCCGTGTCACAAGCAAGGGCGACCGTCCGATCCAGGTTGGCTCGCACTACCACTTTATTGAAACAAACCCCCAACTCGAGTTTGATCGCATCCGGGCTTATGGCTACCGTCTCGACATCCCCGCAGGCACGTCGGTCCGTTTCGAACCGGGCGACACCAAGACGGTCACGCTCGTCGAGATCGCCGGCAACCGCATCATCCGCGGCGGAAACAACATGGCTTCCGGCGCCGTCGACATGTCTCGCGCCCAAGATATCCTCGAGAAGCTGCAGCAGGCCGGATTCGCCCACAGCCCGGAGCCCGCCGGCGACTCGGGCCACATCGACATCTGCAAGATGGACCGCGCCGCCTACGCCACCATGTTTGGCCCGACCACTGGCGATACTGTGCGCCTGGGGAGCACAGATCTCTGGGTCAAGGTCGAGCGTGACCTGACGGTGTACGGCGAGGAGTGCAAGTTCGGCGGCGGAAAGACGCTCCGTGAGGGCATGGGGCAGGCCACGGGGCGCAAGGACAAGGACACTCTGGATCTGGTGGTGACGAATGCCCTCGTCGTGGACTGGACGGGCATCTACAAGGCCGACATTGGCATCAAGGAGGGCTTCATTGTGGGCATTGGCAAAGCGGGAAACCCGGACGTCATGGATGGCGTCGCGGCCAACATGGTTGTTGGAAGCTGCACGGATGTGATTGCGGGCGAGGGCAAGATCATCACGGCCGGCGCCATAGACACGCACATCCACTTCATCTGCCCGCAGCAGGTCCCCGAGGCGCTCGCATCGGGAGTCACTACAATGCTTGGCGGAGGGACAGGACCCAGGTATGTCGTTGCTGCTCCTCCAAGTCCTGTGACAAGTGTGGTTGCGGCCTTGTTTCTCAACACCACCCCCCAACCCCTGAAGACCGTGTAAGTGTGTAAGTGAGGCAGGCCGACGATGCTAACACCAACTCCCTCCCAGCGCCGGCACCAATGCGACGACATGCACCCCTGGCGCCCACTACATGCGCGAAATGCTCCAGGCCTGCGATGCTCTGCCCATCAACATTGGCATCACGGGCAAGGGAAATGACAGCTCGCCCGAGGCGCTGCGTGAGCAGGTTCAAGCAGGCGCCTGTGGCCTGAAGCTCCACGAGGATTGGGGCTCCACGCCGGCGGCCATTGACGCCTGTCTGGGTGTCTGCGACGAGCTCGACGTGCAGTGCCTCATCCACACCGACACACTCAACGAGTCGGGCTTCGTCGAGTCCACGCTCGCCGCCTTCAAGGGACGCACCATCCACACGTACCACACCGAGGGCGCCGGCGGCGGCCACGCGCCCGACATCATCTCCGTCGTCGAGCAGCCGCACGTGCTGCCGTCGTCGACGAACCCGACGCGCCCTTACACGCGCAACACGCTCGACGAGCACCTCGACATGCTCATGGTGTGCCACCACCTGTCCAAGGACATCCCCGAGGACGTGGCCTTTGCCGAGAGCCGCATCCGCGCCGAGACCATCGCCGCCGAGGACGTGCTCCACGACCTCGGCGCCATCAGCATGATGAGCTCCGACTCGCAGGCCATGGGCCGCTGCGGCGAGGTCGTCCTGCGTACCTGGAACACGGCGCACAAGAACCGCGTCCAGCGCGGCCAGCTGCCCGAAGACGAGGCCACCGGCGCCGACAACGCCCGGGTGAAGCGATACGTCAGCAAGTACACCATCAACCCGGCGCTCGCGCAGGGCTTCGGCCACCTCATCGGCAGCGTCGAGGTTGGCAAGCTTGCGGATCTCGTCGTCTGGGACCCTGCTTGGTTTGGCACGAAGCCGTCGCAGGTCCTCAAGGGCGGCCACATCGCGTATGCTCAGATGGTAAGTCAACCGCTTTCATCGTATTTAGTATCCAAGGATCTGGAAGACAGTCACTTACACTAGCAACCTGCCAGGGCGACCCCAATGCTTCCATCCCCACCATCCAGCCCATCATCGCCCGTCCCATGTTCGCGCCCCTCAACCCGCTGAGCAGCGTCCTCTTCGTATCCGCCAGCTCCATCGAGAGCGGCGCTATTGCGTCCTACGGCCTGCGCAGCCGTGTCGAGGCCGTCCGTGGCTGCCGCTCCATCAGCAAGCGCGATATGCGCCACAACGACTACATGCCCAAGATGCGTGTCGATCCCGAGAGCTATGTCGTCGAAGCGGATGGGCGCGTCTGCGAAGCCGAGCCTTCGACAACCTTGCCTCTGACGCAAGCCTACTTCGTCTACTGATTCGGGTAGTACAGCAGACTAGCATCTGGATGTAGATTCAATATTTAAATGAGCAGCATGAGCTTGAACTCTAGCGGTCTGTCAGAGAGGGACAGCGTCCGTTATTTGACTTACACTCGCCGGCGGAGGTGGTACCCGCTGCGCCAAATGTGGGGCCTGTCGCGTAGCACCTGTAGCGCGTCTCTTGGTGGTGCATCACAGAACAACACTGGGCTATCACTTATCCGCTGGTCCTCATGTAACAGGAATATTCGTTGCTCTCATTATGGCATGGCCAATTCAACAGCGTAAGTACAACTGCGCAAAAACGTACAGACGGCCTTTTCCGTCGTCCATCCATCCACCCGTCCGTCCAGTCCACAAACTCCCATTCCTTCTTGTGACCTGCTTCGCGTCCATGGCCGCGCTTCGCACTACTGTTTTCGACGCAGGCACCTCCTTATACGTAGCAAATGCCCATCCTCATTCCTCCTTGGACAGACCGGCAATAAACAGCAAAAAAAGACTACCCCAAACACCGGTAAAAGCAGAACATGTCAGCAGGACGAGAGGCCCGTCCTCCTTCCCAGGTATCATGACTCCAGTCGGCCAAAGGTGCACGCCCAAGACGAAGTGCTGTCAGGACGTTCAAGTGCTCTTAGTCTTCTTGCGACCAGACTTCTTGGGCTCTTCCACAGGCTCAGCGGGCTTGTTGGAAGCACGCCTTCGCTTCTTGTCAGGGCTGGCAGGAGCAGGCTTAGAATCAGTCTCGGCAGCAGGAGTAGCAGTCTTGCGCTTGCGGCCAGCAGGAGTCTTCTTAGGCGTCTTGGAAGGCTCGTCGTCATCAGCATCAGGAGCGGAAGCAACCTGCTGGAGCTGCTGGGTGATGGCGTCGTGGTCGTTGGCGGGGGCCTCGCTCTGGGACACGTCCTTGAGCTCAGGCATGGGGATGTGGTAGTCCTCGGCGTACTTGAGGGCCTCCTCATCGGTCATGGTCTTAGCGTGAGGGTTGCCGTTCTTGTACGAGTGAACACGGGCGTTGTACAGGCGCAGGTTGTACTGGTAGGCGTTGTTCCAGCCCTGCTTCTCCGAGGGGCTCATGTGAGCCCATCGGCGCTGGCCCTCCTCCTGGACAGCACCCTTGGGAGCCTCAGCACCAAGGTCGTTGGCGATGATGGAGCGGGCGTGTTGCATGTACAGGAAGTAGGGGGTCAGAGGTCGCTTGGGAGCGTTGGGATCGATAGTGCGCTTCTTGCGCTCCTTCTTCTCCTCAACAGGGGGGGCAAGCTGCTCGGGCATGGGCATCATGAGCTGCTGGGCAGCGTGCTCAAAGTTGGCCAGGATATCGGCCTGACCGCCCTCGGCAGTAGGCTCGCCGAGAAGCAAGTTGGTTTGGCGGACATAGTCAGCAGTGAAGGAGCGGAGGAGCTCCAGGATGGTGGTCAAGCGGCCAACAGCCTAGCAGAAGTATGTTAGTAGCTGGAAGACATGAAGATGAATAATTGCCAGAATGTCGCGCTCAACTGCTGCAAGGCTAGGCGCTCGCTCATGGCAGGGCAGCATGATGGGGAAGCTTGGGTGGGGCGCAACGGTGTAGGAACTGCGGCACGGTGGCCATAGCTCCTTGGCGGGGCTTGAGGTAAACAATGGGTTGAATGTGGCGCGTCTGGTGCTGGCCAGGCGCAGTTGGATTATTGTGCACCCCAAGAGGAAACGTAATTTTCTTCTCGGCATTTGGGGGAAATGTGTGGCCTTGCAGTGATGGGGGAGGGAATGCTCGGTTGGAGGCAGCGGAAACGGGCGCGCCACGGAGGAATTGAGTGCCAGGCGCTTAGAGTACTTGTCATTGCGTGCAGCTCCAAGAGCTCCATGTGCACCATGGGACTGGCCCAGCTTAATAACTGAGGCCAAGCTCCGAGAAGCCGTTGCCTTCGCCGACTCGAGGCAGCTAATGCTAACGGAATTTGGAGCTCGTGCGACTGGCACGACGTCTGGTGGATGTGATGCCATCCCGGGGCAGGGCGGGACTGAGAGAGTGAAGATCAGAGAATCATTACTTACGGAATCGCGAACGCGGAGGAAGCTGTCGTTGTCGACGACGCGCTGAGGCATGGCGGCGGGCATGACCTGCATCTGGGTGGGAATGGGAATGGGCATCATGGGAGCCGACATGCCCATGGTAGCTGGCGCAACCACGGGGGCAGCCTTGTTCTCAACGGCGCTCTTCTTGGGGCGAGGCATGGTGTTGTTTGGGCGGTTTGGACGCGGGTTTGGACGGGGCGATAGCCTGGCTTGATTGGATTCCCGGGCAGGTGCTGTATTGCACTGTTGGTGGTTTCTAATCCAAGCGCTGGTGATGCGAGTTCCAGTGGGCACTTAGCTGGTCGGCGCTGTGGTGATGGCGGACGACTCAGTGAAGCTTGGGGGGCACGAAAAAATGAACTGGAGTGAGGGGGGAAATGAAAATGTGACGGGTGGTTGGGGGGTGGGCGATGCCCTGAATATGTAGGGCCTGGGGGACCAGGCGCAATCAGCAATCACTGACCTGCCCCCCCTCCCACAAGGTCGCCTCGCAGCCCGCCCGACACGGCGACACCCACACCCGAGGCTCCTCCCCTCCCCCCAAGCCCCAAAAACCACCTGGCCTGGGGGGGTCCTTTCCGCCCAGCCCGCCCGCACAGCAATTTATTATTACTGGGTGCAGATGTGGCAGTAGCCTGCCTGGGCTTTTAGGTGGCCGCCCTGGGAGCTCAGTGGCCAGCTGCTGATTTCGACGCCCCCGCTCCTGGCGCACGAGGGGGCGATTATTTTTTTTTTTCCCTCTTTCTTTTCGCCCGTTTAGGCTGACCCTGTCCCATCACCCAGTCTCTCCCTCCCCATCCACAGAGCCAGCCCAGCGTCCACAGGCCTGGGGGGGCGCGTCGTAAAAAAAAAAACAATTCAGCACCCCCATCCTGCCAGTGGGTGATTGCGGTTAGGCAGTTCCAGGCAACTCTGGAAATTTTCTCCCTGACACCAGAACAGTCGGCTAACCTGTCTCCTTCAGCGCCCCCCCCCGAACGCGCCTGCCTCCTCGTCTTCCAGCACACTTCGTCCAGTGATTATTTTCCCTGAATTCCGCGCGTCCACCATCACGCAGCTCGTTGTGCCTGTGCTTTCATCATTCCACCAAACCCAACTGTGACCACTGAAGCCGCTTCCGACCAGTGAACTGCCCCCCGCGTACCAAACCTCACGCGTCATGCTGAATGCCACTTCTTCGCATACTGATCGATCACTTCCTCTCCATCGTAGTAGCTACCACTCTTGACATGAACGCGTCTTACCCTGACTAGCGTTCACGCACCATGTTTCCAGTAAACACAAGGCTGGGCCGCGCATATGATGCACACCAAGGTGCATGTTGGCAGCCTCGCTCAACTCATTCTACCAACTTGCCTTGGGCCGCCTGGTGCTTGCCCATGCAAGGACCGATGACAATTCAGAGCCCGAGTACGGGACCAGTCGCCCGCAGGGCCGCCCACGCCTTGCCCATTGTCTGTCCGTACTACTGCAGGATCCAGCACCAGCCAGCCGTGCCCGTGAAAGCTATTCGTGCGCTCCCAAGCGGCTACATACTAGTAGGTATCTTTGTTGTACATCACTATTGTGCTGAGACAGATCAAAGGTCTTCGTGGAGTTTAGTTGATGCCATTCTTTTTCGGCAGGTTTGTATGCGTTTACCTTGTTGAAAATGGCACTGCTATGTTGCATTTTGTGGCCTATATCTGCCCTGTACTGGCTTGTGTTGACCTCGCCGCCGCCAGTGCCTTGGGCATGATGCTCCAGCGATACCTTCTGTGAACACGCTGGACGAAGCTTTAGCGCTGAGCATCCCTGGGCGCTTAGGAGAACGCGCAGCGTCCTGAGGAGCGCTGTCACACCAGGTGGCTGCCAGCCAGTCAGTGGTCAGATGCCCAACTTGGTCGCTGCCTGAGCCAGCGCTGAAGCGGGGTAAGACCCGACGGCGCCCACAAAATCCAGTCCCTGGCCTTCACCCCTGATGTGTACATCTCAGCACGGCCTGACCCCCGACACAAGTCACATTCGGAGGCAATACGTACCATGGGCCACTGGCCTCCAGGGCAGCCACATTGGCAAGTGGTCGGGCGCCTAGCAAATGGCCCAGACATGCGAAAGAGCCTGGAAGGCAAGTTTCACCGTCTGAGCTCCTTCCAGTACCCCTCACCAAGTGAGAGGACATTCAACGCCCGCCACAGTTCATCCAAAATCCCAGGCGCCTAGGTAGGTAGGACCTGAACGCAGAAATTCCAGAGCGGGTTTGCCTCCGAAGTCTGACAATCTGAATTGACTGAGCACTCGCAAGACCAATCGTGCAACATCATTTTCCACCTCCCAACTCAGGTGCCGCATGGTCCCTGGGAGCTATAACTCCCGTATGTACTTGATGACTTTATCTTCTATCTGATCGTCCCCGAAGAGACATAGCGTTGCAATCCCTTTGGGCAATCATCAAGAGATATTCCAGTAGTGAAATAGGACACGCTTCAAGGAATGTTGCGCTTCGGGCTGGGATTGTTGCTGCAGCGGCGGCCGTCGGCATCACAGGCATGCGATATCTGGAGTGATGTCCTCGCCCTCAGTTGACCACACCAGTGCGTTGCGGGTACGAACGGACCTATGAGTGTCGACAAGTTAGGTGGTCTTGGGTGGGTGGACACTGAAGAGTTGACGCCGCCAGACCACACCCGTCTCCCGCTGCTCGCTCGGACTCCATGCGTAAGGTACTCGAGGGGGAGGGTGGTCAGTCCAGCGAACTTGGCGACAGCCCGGCCTCCAGCAATCAGCTCAGCGGCGCCTCCCCATACAGCCTGAAGGACACCGCCCGCTCCCAGGCCGCGTTCATCCAGTTCGGGAAGCCGGGACCACCCGCACGGGCTGTTTGGGCTGTTCAAAGGGATCCAATGTCCTTGGGGCCGATGGCACATCGGATAATCGACCCCAGAATTACAGCAGTTAGCCAAAACCTCCCAGGAGGTCTGATCACCTGTGGACTCTCCTGGTGGTTTCGTTGTGTTGCTCTCAACTCACAGCAGTGATGGTCCGATCTCCTTTCCCTATGATTTGGGCGTGAAGGGTGGCTACAGGCACAATGCCATTCCCAGTCTTCCAGAGTATCCTACAAATCCACCCGATTCGCCCCAATAGATGAACCCATAAGCATTGGCTGCTTCACATTTTCTGTTTAGCAAGCAAAGCTGGACAACCTTTCGTCAGTGATTTCGCCGAACTGGTCTACAATGCGGTATTCGCTTCCATCTCTGGATGAAGGAGACCCCAAGGTAAGGAAGCTATGTGTCTTTGGAGTCGTTTCAAGGCGCTGTCCCACACTATTGGCAGCTCCTGGACACCCTGATGGCGAAGCCCGGCACATGAATTGTTAGAATCCTCCTACTAGCGGCTTGAAGCGATTTAAAAAGCCTGCCATGCCCTCGTTTATTGCCAATGCCGTATGTGTTGAAGCTATACCTACAACAACAGCTCCTGTCCACCCTCATTGCTTACCCCAGCACTTCGCGCGAGGCGACAGCCTCGAGTCTGTCGAGGTGAAACGATGGTCGCTGCAAGAAGCACTGGACACAAGATGCGCTGACTGGAGGAACAGTCGATGCCCTCTGGGTTTTATCGAATCAACAACAACTGAGAGCGCTACATGTTTGTCCTTGGACGGCTCACTAGCCATAATACTCTGGCTTGGCTAACAGTACCAACTCAGCAGGCAAGCAAATCATCCCAGCGATAGCAGAGCCCAAGCTGCCGATCCTTGGCGGCGGCCACTCAGCGGGCGACGGCGGGGTCTGGTTGGCGCCCAGTCCTTGCGAGTGGGCTGCTCCCAGTACGTATCGCAACGGGCGGCCTCGGGTCGATGACGGACGATCGACCCGGCATTGAAACGGTGCAGGGACCCCTGCAATTCCAACACCCGATAAAACACGGCTTGACGAGTGTGACGACGAGGTACCTCTAAGCGGCATGCACGGAATACTCCTGGTCGGTACCTTGTACAGTGACGAAGTCCCCCCCTCCCAGATTGTCCAAAGTTCCTTGCAAGTTGTCGGGTTCGGGACTTCAAATCTTGGAGTGGTGAAGCTGATCCTCTTTGTCCGACTTCATGCTCGAGAGGGCCCGGCGAATTGGAGGACTGGCGAGCCCTCCCGACACGAGACCAAGGACCTACCAGCGCGTCGGCAGCTCAAGCTGGGTACAAACCCATCTTGGCGGGGCGGTTGCCTCTTTCCTCCCTCCCCGCGTGGCCTGCTGCTGGTGAGACGGCCGGCCTCCATCAGCTTCATGCCCCAGGTCCGCGACTGGATGCCAGAGGCCCAGACCCCAGAGCTCCTCCAGCCCACCAAGTACGAGCCGCTACTAGTGGATACAAGGGTGTACACAATATTGGCGGCGGTTCAGCCGGTACCTGGGCAGACGATGGATCCCTTCCAGTCCCATCGTCGCGGCGTCCAGCTATGCTGCTAATACTACTAGTACTAGCTGTGCTACCTAGTACCAGGTACTACCAGTGGCGCTCAGTAACTCTGCACGTTGTCCTGGCGAAATCGCTGCCATCTGCAATGGGCACAGTCGAGCCCTGTAGTGCGCGGCCGTGAAGATTGTCCGTGGTTGTGGCCCCTCAGCCAGATGTCTCAAGGAAAGTGCCTGAGGCAGGCGAGCTGGAGAAAGTATTGGATTGGTACTGTTTCCGTCGCATTGATGACGCTGACGGATGCTGTGCGTTTCATTGCTTGGCCCAAGGTCGTCGGGCATGGTACGTGCAGCACAAAATTGCAAGCCTCTAGACCAAAAGACAGCTGAGCTCTAGGTACGAAGCTGGAAGCTGTGTCACAAATGCCTTGCCCCCTCCCCCTCCTACACCCCACCTCCCCCTCCCCCTCCACAGGCGTCCTCCTTCATCTCACCTCAACTTCTCCCGCCACCAAATTCCTTTCCTCCTCCTTCCCATCGCCATCCTTGATCTGCTCGATTGCAGAACGCGTCTCCCTAATACATCTGTCGTCAACGCGGCACTATCGTTCCTGGGCAAGACCCAATAACTTGACGAAATAGACGAGTCATGATCAACAACCAGAACTACGGCCTCCTGGTGGGGCTGGTCATCCTGGTTGGCCTGGCGTCACCAGCTCTCGCCTTCGGTGCTGGTAACATTGCCTCCATCTCCAAGGTTGAAGGCCAGAATTGTAAGTGCAACGCGACACGCGCCGGCAAAGCAGAGGCTAACTAACGACTTCCCCCAGGGCGACACGGCGATATTGAAGATGCGCTCCTCACCCTGAGCTTCGCCGCCTCCATGGGCGGCAAGAAATTCAACAAGATCAACGTTTCTCGTACATACTTTGGTAACTGGCTCCGGGATTACTCCCAGGCTATCGACGTTGGCACTGTCAAGACCGTTTCTGCCGAAGCCATTCGCCTGCTTCTCTGTGTCCTCGGCTTCATGACCTTTGGCTATGGCTCTGGCGAATTCGAGGTCACGGCCGAGCGTCTTGGTTGCTACCGCCCCGAGGAGCACATTGACAACCCCAAGGACTATGCTGAGAACCAGGACGCCCGCCAATACCACCGCGCCCTTCGAGGCCCCATCGATGAAGAACGCGAGCTCTCCGTTGATCCTGAAACTGGCATGAAGAACTACATTGCGAACGACCGTGCTGGCATCATGACGTCTTCCAAGCTCGTCAGGAAGCTTTTCACGGAATTCATTGAGAAGGGACGCCGCTACGGCCGATCTAACAACAAAGCAGACAAGTACGAGGCCCTACGCGTGCTGGGCACTGGCCTTCACTGTCTTGAGGGTAAGCCGACATATCACTCCCGCTGCTGAACTCTGGTTTCTTTCTAGTCCTACTATAGGGAGTTTGCTTTCTGACAGCGTCTCCCAGATTTCTTTGCTCACAGCAACTACTGTGAGCTTGCTCTGATTGAACTGGGCGAGCGAGATGTTTTCCCCCACGTTGGCCGCAACACCCAGATCCAAATCCAAGGTGCTCGCGGGCCCGTCTATCCAATCGTCACCGGAACCTTTGGAGGTGTTGATTTTCTCCACTCCGTCACCGGCGAAGGTCAGTTCCGAGCATCCAGACCAAATTTGTGCATAGCTAACGTTAGGCAGTCTCCGACAAGCTTACTCAGAACGAAATCGATGAGCTCGAGGGAACTCTCGAGCAGGGCAGCAAATCCGACACCAGCATGCTCCGAGAGCTTCTTGATAAGATCCCTGATGGCATCTTTGGGGACAAGCACCAGAGCGATCGCATTGATCAGCTCCAGCAGAATGCCGCCAACTCGCAAATGCAGAACATGAGCGTGTCTCCCCGCGAGCCTGAAGAGTTCACAGAGTACATTCGAAATGTCTTCCAGCAGATTATGCCGGCCATCGAGTTTCATGATGACATCATGAAGGGCATCTCATCCGCCATGGAGAAGATCCCAGTCTTGCCCAAGATTATTGAGCAGCTTGAAGAACAACTCTCCGTCTTCATCTTTTCTCTCATTGCTCCTTTCATTGTCCCTCTCATTGGTCAGATCAAGAATGAGCTGAAGACTGGTTCGGATGAGATCATCCAGAGCAGTGAGCGCGAGCAGCACATTGTCTTTAACAATGACAACTCGAGTGACCCCACTCACTCCATGCTCTCCAAGGACCACTTCTCCAACGTAAGTATTGGCTCCCCGGTCGAATGTCATGATCTTCATAGGCCTAACTTGGAATCTTGATAGATCCTAAACGAGATTGCTGGTCGGTGTGCAGCTGCCACCGTAACATGGGTTGTTCCTCAACTCATGGAGGCTGTCGACAACGAAGGAGCTGATGTTGACCGAATTCTCGATGATATTGTCAATGGCGTTATGCATCATCCCGCTCAGCGTGACATGGGCCACGGAAAGATTCGCGAAGGCCGTCAGCGATTGTTTGAGAACATCAGGGAGTGGTGGGGTGAGATCGGCGGCAGCCAGCAGGACGACTACCGCCGCAAGCTTACTCGCCAGGGCGTCCAGAACGGAGAGAACCACAAGGAAGGTGTCCATGACACTGGTCACGGCCACGGATGTGTTGGCAAGCTTAAGATGGCCAAGCTATACGGCGGCGGCCCTGCGACTCTGGAAGATAAGATTGCCGGTGCGGCTGCGGATGCCATTTTCCAGGGCGCATCTGGTGCTATCTCTGGTATTGTCCAGCAGAATACTGGATATAACATGTCCCAGTCTGGCCGTAAGGAGGAAAGCAGTGGCGGTCTCGGTGGTCTCCTGGAGGGCATGGCCGGTTCGCTCCTCGGTGGTGCTTTTGGCGGCGGTGATACTAAGAGAGAATCCGAAACCCGCCGAGGCGATGACGGTTCCTACACCCACACGCAGAAGGAATATGGTCAGTCAGGCGGTCGCTACGGCCAGGCCGAGTACAGTGAGACGCATCGCCCAGATGGCAGTCAGCAGTCCGAGTACCGCCGGTATGAGCAGCAGCAGGGGCATGGCCAGAGCCAGAGCTACGGCTACCAGCAAAGGACCGAAACTCACACCACTAGCTACGGCTACGAGCAGCGTACAGAACGCGTCGAGCATCATGGCTCCAGTGGTGATTACGGCCGCCGTCGGAAGGACGATGACGACGATGATGACGACAAGAAGTACCGTCGACGCAAGGACGACGACGATGATGATGATGATGATGACAAGAAGTACCGTCGACGCAAGGACGACGACGACAGCGACGACGACAAGAAGTATCGCCGCCGCAAGGACAACGATAGTGATGAGGATAAGCACCACCGTCGCCGCAAGAGCAACGACAGCAATGACAACTCGGGTTACGGTAAATCCAGCTATGGTGGTGGTGGTGGTGGCGGCGGCTATGAGCGCCGTGAGGAGAGCGGCGGCTATGGCCAGAGCAGCTACGGTGGCCAACAGAGTGGCTATGGTAGTCAGCAGGGCGGCTATGGTGGCCGCCAGGAAAGCGGCTATGGTAGCCAGCAGAGTGGTTACAGCAATCAGCAGAGCAGCTACGGTGGCCAGAGTGGTTATGGTAGTCAGCAGGGCGGCTATGGTGGACGCCAGGAAAGCAGCTACGGTGGCCAGCAAGGCGGCTATGGAGGAGGCTACGGTGGTGGCCAGGAGGGTGGATATGGAGGAGGTAACAACAGTGGCAGCGGCGGCTATGGACGCCGCGAGGAAGGTGGTCATGGAGGTGGCGAGGCCGATGAGTATACCCGACAGAGCCAGGGCGGTTACGGTGGTGGCTATGGCGGAAGCCAGAGCCAGTATGGGCGTCGTGATGACGAGGAGCGACGCTGGTAGATGACCCAAGATCTCGGTTCATCACCATGCCTCCATACGACAAACAAGGCCTCCCCAGGACGGAGCTGTAGCAGCTCACTGGTCAGAATGCCCAATTCTACCGAGCCAGGGCGAAAAGAATTGATACTCGTGTTACGCTTTGACAACCACTCAACCAGAGGAAGTGACGTCGTAAGGCTGCAATATTGGAGTCCCTGATGATCGCCAACCGCGAATGAAGTAAGATTCATCTCATCATATCGTTTGCCTCATCTGGAGCTTTTCCAGAGGGCATGAACTTGCAATAAGCCGATGTACGGGCAGCCAACCCTAGCATCTTCAACAGCCAGTCCTTCACCTTTCCCGAAATGAGGGAAACGGTTCATGTGCCGTATTGGAGGCAACAGTTGTTGATGACCAGCACGTCATTATTTGGCATGCAACGACACAGACAGTGTCGGACAACCGACCAGAACTTGTCCGTAACTTGAAATGTGAGCGTGCTCCGCAGAGTTGCTGCACCCGGCCAATCGTTGGCAGAGGTGATGTCAGCCAGAGTTGACACATAAAAACTGTCTCAATCAATAGCCTACCAAGCCTACCTGGTCATACCAGGTTCTGACAAGGATGTGTCCACCGCTACATTCTACACGACGGGCAGGACTTGGTTGGTTGGTGTTTATAATGCCATGGGGAAGTAATCCTGTACGTGCAGTCATGTATACGCGTACCAAAAAGTGTACACAGTCCTTTAATGGAGGAGGAGGACGGCCTTTTGGTGGACGACCGACTCCCCGTTTACCCTTTTTGACACAGCAGGGCCGTTCATTGTCAAACGGGCAACGAATACGTGCTATTAGCGGCAGTGAGATCGACCAGCCAGGGCCAGAATTGACACTGGCTCACCCTTCTGGCGGACCTGCACAGGGCATCCGGCTTGGCCACGGCCCTTCCGCTTCCCGTCCCTCGCTCAAACGATTCTACTCGCTGAAAACTTGCGTTGCTGCATCTCGGGAAACCGTAGGGCGTCGCACCATGCGCTTTCCATCGACGCCAGGGCAGGGCGAGCGCGTGGCAGACTGTTGCGCAAAGCTTGGCAAGCGCAGATCCGATTGGACTCGCATCCCCTCGTCGTTCGCGAAGCACGCACACTGTGAACGTCCTTCTTGGAAATGGGAATGGTGCCGGGCTAGATCCCATCCCTGACCCATGTTCGGCTGACGCTCGGCGCTGATGTTCTGCTTCTGACAACCACGCAACGACCAGACCCCAGCCTGCCCAGACGGCTTGTTACTTTGGTCTCATCGCCAAGCGAGGTCACCCAGTCACATCACGCCAGTGACCTGTATGGTGGTCCCTTTTTCGACCCGTATCGGTGAGTGTCTTGGGCGCTCACTGCCGTTGCACAGATCGGTGGCATCCATGGCAATCCTGGGCGAGTACGTCCATACACTGAGTACAATTTAGACCTCCCTAGCGGCTGTAACGCTCGCATCTATTCCCGTCGTGGCGAGTCTCTTGACCATTTCCAGGACGTGGGGACGGCTTTGCAAGTTTGGCACACCACGAGGAGGTTTGCGCCGCACTGTGGGAGAGGTTGCGGAGTACCACGAGGTCGTGGGCCGTGGCGGGGCCTCGACTTTCACAGAGCGCGCGTGGCTGGAAGTCTGAATCTGGTGGATCGATGCGCCCTCATCGGTCGGCCAAGCCTGCTGTTCGAGGCCCGACCCGAAGCAGAGCAGACGGCAAGGAAACAAACACATATTTCACCCACCCACCAACAAGCATTCCCGTTTACAACAATGCTTGAGAAAAGGAAACCAGGTCGAATGAGTTGGAACCCATGCATGGGAGAAAGCAAGAGGATCGGGCAACTGCCGAGTCGTGACTCGTGAGTGACAGGCTCTGCTCTGCACAGGAATGACAACGTGAGGGGGCCCCCAGTACCTCGTCTACGGGCTGCCTCTAGGTGCACAGCAGGTACGATATACGCGCTTCGGACCTGAGCTGAGTGCAGGCAAGGTTTGGGTTGCTGTCCGGCCCTGTCCTTATGGGCCCCCAAATGGATGGTGTGCCGCATCTCTTTCCGGACAGGGCAGCAGACGGAACAATTTTCCAGGGCATCCATGGCGTAGGCCCAGGAGGAATTTCCCTGGGCCCTGGAGCGACAGCAAGACTGATGAGTGCTCCTATCTCCCCGCCGGCCGTTGTTCCGCGATGCGGGCCCACGTACTCCATTAAAAACCACAGATCCATTGCTTCGAGACAAGAGGCATTCCGATCGAGCCGAAGTGCCTATGCGCAGGACGCGGAAAAAGAAACACGGAGCATGCCCAGACCCAGCGCCACCAACACCACTCTCTGCCCCGAAATATCGGGCCCCTGCCCGCAGGTACTTGATGGTTGGAGGCGGCGCGGTTCGCAAGCGCCTCGCACAGACTGAGGCCCAACCTGAATGCTAAGCAGGACCTAACCGGCTTGGGGAGCCCCCAGGCGGCCCTTCAGCAGTCCCCGTCTTCTAGCAACCGTCCAGCGAGCCATCACAGCGGTTGGTCCGGCAAGGCCCCTGTTTCGCTGTCCCGTGGAGCACAATAGCGCAACTGTCGATTTTCATTCCTCTGTCCGCGACACCCTGCGTCGTTTTCCTTTCTTCTTGCCGCAGATCATCAAGGGCCTTCCCGTTGCGAAGCTCCCGCGGTTTCATTTGCTTGCCGCCACTACTCAGCCCCCCGGACGGTGTGCCCGGTGTCATGTCGCTCTGCAGCACTGTATTACTTTGCTACCAGCCCCAGTCTACACAACCGACCACACCCCCTTTCGGGGAGCGCGGGGCTGCTGGCCTGCCGCGCACACTGACAGAATGACTGCCTCCCTGCCAGCAGGTAGATACCTAAGCTTATTTCTTCCCGTCGGATTAGCAGCAGAAGTCGTACTAGTTACCGGTAGGATGCTGCTCCTACTGCTCCTAGCATGTACTACACGAACAGAGTGGTGGTGTTTGCAGCTGCTAGTGGCCATGTAGCTGCTGCCCAATAAATAGTACCTCCCCAAGCCATGTCACTCGTAAGCACCAATGAGTACCCGGCACTTCCCCTCCTTACCGTGTGTCTGGCAAGTCTGGCTGCTCTGGTTGGGCTTAGACGCTCCTGCCTCTACCCCCTCCCACTCCCCACTCTTTTTTTTCTCCAGCGTCCTACCCCCGTCGCTACTTTCCCTGGCCTTCGCTCGCTCCTTCTCTGGTGAGTCTAGGCTCTGAGCTCTGGCGCGCCCCGTCACTCGTCACCCGTTACTCGTCACCCGTTGCCCGTCGTCCGTCGCCTCCAGAAACTACGACCTTGCCTCGCCCACTGACCCCAACTTGCCTCTCATCCAACTTCGCAACGCAGCGCATCGAAACCAAATCCGCCCTTTCGCCCTCCCCCCCCCTGAACCCGTCCTGGCCGCTGCCTCGCTGTCGCGGTCGGTGTACGCCATAACATGCCTACCGCTCAGTAATTGAACATGTTCCGGAAGAATGTGTAAGTTTGTCCTCCCACTCCCCGACTGCGGCCAAACTTTGGCGCTGTTCGTCGCTCTCCCGTCCGTTCCTGCGGGTGAGGCTCTTGGCCTCACGTCCTACCCCAGTCTTGGCATTGCAGAACTGATGCCCACCAGCTTTCTCCGAGATTCGAAATGTTGTGTAAGTTATTCCATCAACATATCTACCCACCCGCTCGTCGTTTTCCTCGTCGCCATCGCCGTCTGCATCTCGTCGTGCACCTCTTGTCCCATCCATCTCCCCGCACCCACATGTGTCGTGCATCACATCATGATTCCGCGCCGCGCGCCGTCGACTTCACTCAAGTCACACCACTGACTCTTTCGCAGCCTATTGTTCAGCAATCCCGTCTGGAGTGGCGCTAGCACAGTGCCGTCGACCATTATCCGCAACCTCACGGCCTCGTCGGTACGTCTCGCCACTCACCTCGCCTTTGGTGTAGCTCCCAGGATCAATCAGCCAACTTGCGAACTAACTCTGGGCTTTCTACAGAATGATATAACATACAGTGATCAGATTGATGAAAATATCACAACACTCACCACGACCAATGCCCAGCCTCGTAATGGAGTCATCCAGGGCCTTCTCTACGTCCCCGACCTCGACGAAGACCCGGCCTGCGACCACCAGCAGTACGACTTTATCCCTCGAAATGTGACACGTCGAAAGAACCTCCCACCCACCAACTATAACCTCATCGCCATCGCTCCATGGTTCAGCATAGATTGTACCACCGCCTACCTCGCTTCTGCGCGTCTCGACCCCATTCGCGCCTTCATCTTCTACAAACCCAACAACTCGTCCAACAAACCTCAGGATGCCGACTCGCCCGTTTGGAATCTCGACGATGGCGGTGACTGGGTGCATACCCACAAGTTCCCAGTCGTGGCGATCCCTGGTCAAGAAGGAAGTCAAATGATGGACCAACTCGGCCTTTATTCCGCGAATATCGACTCCATACCATATGGCGAAGATATCAACAACAGATACGGCCCCAATGAGAAGGACTACGTGCGCGTATGGACCGAACTATCTTGGAGTGACGATGATGAAGTCCCTGCCCTATGGGTCTTGGTGCTCATTGTCATCGGAGCGCTTATCCTTATCATCTCCGCCGTGTCACTGACAATGCACCTCCTTCAACGACGACGCCGTTTATCTCTACAGCGCCGCGTCGCATCAGGAGAAGTCGATCTTGAAGCCATGGGAATAAAGCGCCTAACGGTTCCCGAATCTCACGTACACAGCTTCCCCATTTTCACATACAACGCCGATCCGATTTCGACACGCCCGCCGTCTACCCCGAACTCCTCGCGACATCCGCGCGCCTCCCGCAGGCAGGATCAAAATAGTCTTAAATCAATCCCGACCGTCCGAAGCAAACGATCAAGCCTCCGAGGCTCGGACACCACTGCCACCAACTACCAGCCAACTTGCCATATCTGTCTAACAAATTTCGAACACCGAGTCACGACCATACGGGAGCTACCTTGTGGTCACATCTACCACCCGCAGTGCATAGATGAGTTCTTGATCATAAACAGCTCTCTCTGCCCGATGTGTAAAAATAACATGCTTCCTCGCGGCTACAGCCCGCGAGTCAGCAATGCCATGGTGCGCCGCGAACGTGCGCTACGTCGACTTCAGGAACGAGTTGAGCTCGAAGACCTGTCAGATGAATCGAACGACAGCAAGATCAAGAGTTGGAGTCGCCGACTATTTACGCCTGCAGGATCCCAGGGCGCCCTGCCTCGCATGGTTGCTTTGAAGGCAAGGACACGAAAAACAGACGTCGAATCAGCTGGTGACGCAATATCACCAACAGTGACGAGTCCAGCACCCAAGCCTCCATCCGAGGCCACACCGACCATGAAGGATCAGCCCACACCAGCCACACCAACGCCAGCCGTAACGGCAAAGTCCAAGCCGCGGAGGAATGCTTCTCTTCTGAACAAGCTTCCGACACAGCCTGAGAACGCCGAACTGAAAACAACCAATCACGTCGGCCGCTCCAGCCCGTCGTCATTTGCTCGGCAACGCATGCGGGAGATTGCAGCAAAGAACGCCCCGTTCGACGACCCAGATCTGCAGAGACCATTATGTAAGTTTACCAGCAATATGCGACTGTCAACACAGTCGTTGTTAGGTCGAGTCTAATTATGCAAATAGGGCGACGCGGGCTATCAAAAGTATTTCCCGGCTACGTCTAGTTCTGGCTGGTTCCTCGAGCACACACCTCATCAACATCATATCGGTTTTTCTCAAGCATGGCAACGGCGTTCTTTCGGGGTCAGGTGTTTTTTGTCTCGGCGTAGACTAAGGAGTTTACATACCACTGCTTTTCCGATCAAGGCGAGCATTGTGTCAAAAAGATGTTTGAATAATTGGGGCGGCATAATTGGACCATTTATGTAACGGGACTATCATCAGCTCTCTGGGGATTGGTGCAAGAACATGTGGTCTGGTTTCACCAGGCTGCACAAGCTTGGCATCAACCTCTCAAGGAGTTTTGGGTGTTAGGGAGGGCAATGTGAAGCGGGCAGCGGCAATGCCACGGTGCTTCTTGGATATAGAAGGCAGGCTCACTGCCGGCGCGAGTGCTCTCACTGGACAAATCTCTCGCGCCACGAATACCACTTGGATATTCAGTACTCGGATTGGCGTATGCTGTCGTCGTAAATAAGTTGAAGCCCAAAGACGTCGCAACTCAGGCTCGTTGGTGTCGGTAATCCATTTAGTACCAAGTCAGGCGCCATTGGTGCGACGCTGATTGAGCCAAGAAACAGAGTAAAGGTCTACGACAGCAACTATTACGAGTCATGAAATTAATCGCTGTCCCCAGTCGTCATTCCATCATGCCAGCTTTGCCCATGAGTGTGCTCTCCGTTTCGGCCCAGCCATGCGCGGCTGATTTAGCCTGGCGTGGCAGTGCTGGACGCCGTCGCCTACCGTAGGTACTAGGTAAGGCACCACAACACGACCCCCACCATACTCTACCCTGGCTTGCGGCTGCCTGAAGGCCTTCTTTAAGAACAGCCCAGCCCTCCTCACAAGCTATGGTCATCAAACACCTCAGGCCTTGGGAATTGACAGGCACCCGGAACTCTCAAAATGCGTGAGCAAGGCCCTCGTTGTCCCGTCATCTTATTGATCGATGCATATTCGGCACGTCAAACTAACTCACAGGCACAGGGCTGACCACATGGCTTGCCAGACGGCGCCGGAATGACGTTGGCCTCATTCTTGGCAATGATGCCTCGGGCAAGACAACTTTGCTTTATCAATTGAAGCTTGGCGAGGCGGTTCAAACCATCCCGACTATCGGCTTCAATGTAGAAACCGTCGACTATCCCGACGGGGGAAATTTGACGTTGTGGGATGTCGGAGGTAAGCCGCCATTTACAACCAGCCTTGCAAAGGAGATGATGAATAACTAACCCCATCTTGGCTCATAGGCTGCGATCAAATGAGAGCACTTATTCGCCATTACATGCACAAGGATCGGATCATCGTCTTCGTCCATTCCTGCACTGATCAGGACAGGCTGGACGAGTCCGTGTCATATCTTCATTCCGCTGTCAAGATGATGCTGGATGTTGGGTCTCGGTATCTGTGGGTTCTCATCAACAAGCAAGACCTCCTTTCTCCGGATCAGAGGAAAGAAGTCGTAGATGAAGCGAGAGCGAAGTTTGAGTCGGAACTTTCTCAATATCGCGACAGGCTCTCCATCAAAGTCATGGACACCCCAGGTCTCTGCGCATCCTCGGGTGCTCAGCTGGATGTTGTGCTCAGGGACATCGACCATACACTGAGTCCTGAGAAGAACCATGACAAGGGTACCGTTCAGTCCCAGACGGTGGAGGCAGAAAATCCCCCGGCTCAGGAGCAACTTGTCGAAAGGGCCAAGGCTGCCAGTCAGTCTGCGAGTTCCTCCGAAGCCTTCTGGTCTTCCTTTCTCAAGGGCGACATTCCTGCGTGGGACCACTACACCCATCTGAGAGCGGGGTTCTTCGTCATGCTCGAGAGTTTCTCCAAAGGCTGCAGCATATTCGAGGTGGCTGATGAGTTCCTGGCCCATCTGGACCGCCTCAAAGCACAACACCCGAGCCGCTTTCGCAATACCGCCCACAAGTGAGTCCACGTTTGAAGCCATGCAGGTGACATTGGCACAGCTAACTCTTCTTCCAAGAACAATGACAATCTTTTGGTTGCTGCAGATTCAGTTCGCGGCAATCTCGTACCAGTCTTCTCGTGGACTGGCCGAATTCCCTAACCGAAACGATTTCGCGGATATAGTCCTGTTCGCACCGTCTCTCATGCACTCCGGCCTTTGGAGGGACTACTACTCCAAGGATCTCTTGTTCAGTCCTGCTGCCCGTGATGAATGGCACATCCCTGACCTCCAACCGCTTCCGGCAGTTGCAACGATCCCCTCTGCGGCCTCGCCGCCAGAAGCCCCGGCGCCCGTCACCGACGTCTACAGACTGCCTCGGTTTGCCTTTGTGGTTATCCAAAAGACACTGGGCTCAAACCTTCGACGTGGGGCCGTGATCAAACAAGCCCTGGAGGTGTTGCAGGCATCAACGATACGAGCTCGCGCGTCCAATCCCTCGATACCCCCTTACTCGGAGACGCAGGCATATTTCTGGATCCAGTTCGTCCATGCTTCCTTGCGCCACCTCAAGGAAGACAAGCGCCTCGAGAAATCCCCGCCGGTAATGGCATTGACTTTCGGGGCATACAAGGCCCTCTACGGCCTGACGGGCGACGAGTGGTTGGAGTATTACACCCCGGCTACCTGGTCCAGCATCGGTGCCCGCATGTCCTTTGTCGTCCCAGATGTGAAGCCGCTTCCCAACGTTTTCGATGTGCCGACGCAGGCAAACCTGCTGATGGCTCGCTCCGAGATCTTCAAGGCCGCCAGCCGCCGCCTCACGGCTCCTGCCGAACTGCCGCCCAGAGAGGAGCTCGAGTTCGCCATCGCCGTCATCATCGAGGAGGTTGCCCTCCTGCCTGAGCCGGACTTGGATCTAGAGAGTCGCTCGGGGCTGCTATTCTTCCTCCACAAGAGGCTCTCAAAGGCCATCGGCTATGACGCAGCGACGGATCCGCGGGATGGACGCCCCGGCAATGTCGGGGCAGAGACGGCGCTGGAGCTCGCTCGCAGCATCGGCGTCACGCAGAGCATGTTCTGGGTCAGACAGGTGCAGCTCGGCATGGCTGAGCTCAAGGAGGCGCCGGGTTTTGAGGAGTTCGTGAGCAGGAACCCGCATTTGGCTTATGAGGAGCTGCCAAAGGTGTACTACTCTCCCCAGCTTTGGGAAAGCATAGACGCGAGGCAATTCCTGGTTTCGCCGGATCGTCATCGCCTTTCAAGTGCTGCGTTTGCGCGCCCTTAAGAGTTCAACGCTCGTTTTTTTCTAGAGAAGACGGCTCCTCACATATATTTGCATCTAGCCCATCGGTAGACATCTCTGTCTTTGGTACACGTCATATCAAGTCGGATATAGTGTAGAATTCAAGGTCTTGTTGCATGGTATCATGAACCCCTATATGTATATTAACCTGAACGCCTTCTCGGATTATCGTTGTTCGTCCCAAATGCCGTAATCATCCATGTGCATGTAATTGACAAAGTACTCATTAATACGTCCTTCCGTTCCGCCAGACTCTCATCCGGCGCGTTTTCCATCTATCATACGGTCCTGGTCCCTTACGCCCCCACGAGCCAACGCCTCTCGCACACGATTATCCTCCGCCGCGCGAATACGTTGGCGGGCCTCCTCGAGACGCTCTACGCCGCGGTCAATCGTCTCAATATGGACGCTCAGAGGGACGGCAGGACGTCCAGGGGAACGTGGCGCGGCATTCAAGAGCTCTGGCTCGGCCACTCTATCACGAAGATCGCCCAGCCCAGCTTGGATGGCTTCAAGCTCAAGGATCAGAGCACTGACCTGCGCGACGGCAGACGACCGCTGTGCATCCACCTGGCGCAGGAGGGCGAGCTGCTGGGCCAGGCCGTGCAAGCGCGCCGAGTTCGCGCCCACCAGAGTCCATAGGGAGTAGAGGATAGCTTCGCGACGGGAAGCGGCAGCCGCAGAGGAGCGCGAGCTGATGTCGTAAATAAGGGCAAGATGATCTTCCGCCTTTGTGAGAAGCCGTAGGATGGCTTGCGCCTCGAGGATGAGGGACGAGATACGGTCGGACACAAGGGCCGTGTGCTCGATGTATTTGTCCAGAAGGATCCGCTCGTTGAAAATTGGATCGACTGCCGGGGAGAAGGGATAGAAGAGCCAGGTCGCCCAGCTAATCAGCCCCGGAGAGGGGGAATAGTCCAGTGGCAGCGGCGCATCAGTATCAGGGGCCATTGAATCGATGTAGCGCGAAGTCCATCGATTGATGCTAATAACTGCGTCGACCGCAGAGCCCACGTGCGTGTTGAACTTTTGCAAGTCCGAAGATGTCCGTCGTGCCGTGTCAATGTAGCCGTCAAACTCCAGGACGAGCTCGTCGCGAGCCTGTAGGTCGCTGTTACGGACAAGACTGCGGAGATCTCGGATGGCCGTCTCGGAGCGTTTCATCTCAAAGGGGAGGGAGACGCCGTCGGCGCTCTTCTCGAGGACCTGTTCAAACTTGCCCTGGACGCCCATGAGCTCGTCAAACTCGACAGGCGGCGCAGATGCGCCGTCGCCTGGGACGACATGGTCTGGCTTCGGGCAGAAGGGGATATTGAAGTAGGCAGCTCCAGGGAGTCGGCAAAGGGGAGACAGGGACACAGAAATAGACCTCGTGGCCATGTTCTGGGCTATGATGATGCCGCCTAGTGACAAGTAGATGGCCAAAAGAAAGGCCAGAGGTCGTTGGGCGTAGCGAAAGGCGAGGGCGATGAGGCCAACGAACCATGACACAACGCCATAGAGGGCGGACGGCACCGTATCAAAGGCATTTGCTGGAGGTTCTTCGCGCTCGTGCCTTGCAGAAAAGTGCCCGTCGCTGCCGGGCCTCCTCCGGCCAGTCATGTGTTTCAAGAAACTCCCGCCGGCATTGTCGCCCCGTCTCCTCAAGCCAGCAGCTTCGTCTCCGCGGGCATAGCCGATGCCCAGACCCCTCACTGTCATTCCGCTCCTCGATCCTGGCTCGCTTTCAACGTCTACCCGGGGCATGCGGAACTGAGGATCGGGCGTGCGGTGGGAGGCGCTGTGGATGTTGCTGTTCACGCCCGACAGGCTCGGGCGGAAGGGCTCACGCAGTATGACCTGCTCGTCGTCTTGGAAGGCGGCGAAGTCGCGGATGCTGTCCTGGGAGTCGAAGCTCTGGGTGAAGCCCTGCGACGGGATGCCGCCGGATGACGACGAGGGGGCGGGCGGCGAGGCGTCTGACAGCGGCGGGAGGATGCTGGTGTCGAAGCTGTCGTTCTCGCCCTCGACTACGCGCCACGAGTCCTCGGGGCGCAGCTCGCGCCGCCTTGTCGACATGATCGCCGGCGATGCGACGTCGCGCACAGCGGCCTCGAGAGCAACACGTGACTGCGGTGCGACGAGCGAGCTTCGATGTCGACAGGGGGGGGGGAGCAGCGGCGTGGTGCGTCACCTCACGTCCCGTCCAGTAGCGTCGATGAGGCGAGAATCAGGGTCGCAGAGGCAGCCGCCAGCATCGAACGGGTTGCGCGACGGGGGACGGGTGCCCCAATATATATAAGCAGCAGCGGCGGCCGTGTATCGGTGATTGTGGTGTTGTGTTGTGTTGACAGGCGGGCGAGGCAACGGCGCTAAACCCGGGGCCTTGCAGGGAGTCGGCCTCGGGGAGACGGCGCCGGGCCGGTGAGTCAGAGGATGCGCGGGGGTCGGTTTGGCGTGTTCACGGAGTATTGGGCAATGCGTGCGGCGAGGGGCACAAGATGCGCGCGTTGGGTGCCTGGAGGTGGAGCGAGGACGTGCGTGAAGCGGGCGGATTCTTGAGGCGACGGAAGGTGAAGATGAACTGGCGGCGCGGGTGGTCCATGATGTAGGGACCTTAGGCACTGGAGGCGACGGAGGGCGGGTGGGGCCGGGTCCGTTCAGGTTCCCTCACTAATGGCGGGCAGCTAATCAGGCGCGGGCTCCGCTACTGGCTCTCGGCACGGCCCCTGCTGGAGCCCCAGTGAGCGTGGTGGGGTAGCATTCAACTGGCTTGCGTCTGCGTCTAGGGTAATGCGACAATCAGCAGCGTTGTTGTGACAGCGCGTTCGATTTACTGAGTTGGTTATGGGGCTATCGGATTGGGCGTGTGACTCAGGACGCTAGAAAGGGAAAAACCAGCTATCTTCAGTCGTGTCATGTGGACGCCTTTGACATTTAATGAACTTTGGCACCCCTCCGCCTCGCTATCACGGGCTGGATCTGGAGATGGACCTAACCCCGACCACTAATAAGGAAACCGACCTATCAACTCACACCCCTCCTTCCCTCCCTGCAGACCCCCAAAATCTTTACTTATATTACCCACCAACAGCTGGAGTTAAACCCACCACCATAAATATTGTGATACTACAACCATGACCCGGGCTATGCCGACGGAGCCAGACAGACTCACATGTTCTTGGAGCCATCAAAAAGCTGGGCCGCCCAGGTACCCATCTCCGCAGGCGTCATCTGGGTTGCCAATGGATAGCCGTCGCTGGCTCCCATATCGAGGTGGCCCAGCTGCGATGCAAGGCCATCCCATCCGCCGGCTGCCTTGCCCACTTGCTGGCTTCTCGCTGCTGTCATCTCAATCGCCTGAAACACGTCGGTAGACACTGCCCTCGCCATGGGCCAGAACTCGCCGGCCTTCTTCAGCACGCTGGCGAGCAGCAGCGCCTTCTCCCTGAGCACCAGATTTTCTGGTCCGCCCAGCAGCTGCCCGTCGAGGAGCGGCAGCACTGCTCGCTCGATGCCCAGGATGCACGACGGGGACAGCTTCTCGGGCGGGAGATTTGACTTGAAGAGCGCGACGAGCCCGAAGGATGCCTGCATCGCCGCCGACCCAACGAGCCATGCGTGCGGCCTCGCAGCGCCAGCGTTGGGTAGTGGAGTCTGCGTTGGCGGCACTATGACAGGACCCTGCGAGGCAACGTTAGAAGCTCGAAAATTGACACCAATGCCGCGAAGGTGTAGTTGGATCCGGACTCGGAGACTGGATGCTTGCTTGTCAGCTGCTGTATCGTCACTACCCGCCGCCGCCTGGCACGAACTCACCTATGTGCTTCTCCAAGCTGGTACAATAGTCAGAGAAGGGGGAACAGGTCAAAGCTGATCGGGCGAGGCTGAGTAACATACCGCGTGATACAGGATCATATCCACCGTGCCGTCTGGGTCGACGACTTCTGTCTTCCACTTGGGCAGCTGGTTCAGCCAGGAAGCGATTCGGCCATCTGCTCGGTCGATGGCGTCTGCCCTGGCTTCACGGCCGATGTTGAGCAGGGGAACCACGTACTCGCCACAGATGCGGGTCAGATCGACCAAGTACGCCCATGAAGAGTACTGCTTCCCAGGGCCACCTTGATGATACTCATTGAGCGACGTGGGAGGCGGAATCTCCTATGGAATTGCCATGTTAGCCTCATCCGGCAGATAGAAGGGACCCTTGGGCTCACCCCTGACTGGTACTCCCATTCTTCGCACGGCAAGTCGACCGTTGCCGGCATCGAATACAAATGAAAGTGGCCCAGATGCTCCCGGACTGTTCGCAGCGAGCCATGGGTGTATAGGGCCCAATACGTCCGTCTGTATGACTCTGCCAAGACGGGATTTCGCTCTGCGTCGGCGAAGCTTTTGTCGTTTAGGCCGATGGTCAGCGCCATTTCCATCGACTTTTGGAACCAGGTGCCGCAGAGATCGGACCGACTCTCTCCAAAGGCTGCAACACACGTGCACAGCAGCGCCTGAACGTTCCAGACTGTCATTGGGAGCGGGCCCGACGCCAGCTCGAAGACTCTGTCACGCAGAGTGCCAGTGTCCACACGGACACTGTACATGGAGCCGACGTAGAGAATCATGGACACCATGAACTCGAATTCGTCCTCTCGGCTCTCAATCAGGAGGCTCAGCACGCCCTTGGGGGGCAGCCACGAGTGGGAGTCATGGAAGTAGAGGTAGTACAGGTCGTAGAGGCTTTTCATCGATCGGTTCGGTGTCGTCTCGGGCCCAAGATTCCAGCCGCCCGGAAGGCTGGTGGCATAGCGAATCGGGATGCTCAGGGAGCCAAAGTTGGGAGACGGGGTATTGTTGTCTGTGAAGTCGTCCTGCTCGGCGCTCGAGGCCTCGTCTAACATCATGCTTCTCTTCTTGGGATCTCTAATCCCTCGACGAGACCTTGCATAATGACACGACTTGTCTTCTTCACGGCACCGAGTGCATGAGGGAAGCCCACCGTCGCACTTGACATGCTTGGAGCGGCACGGAACACAGGCCAGAGAGGCACGAACCGTTGCACGAGACCGCGCTGGACCAGCTCGAGGCTGCCCTGGACCCGGAGAGCTGCCCCTCCGGGTGTCGGAGCCCCTATCCAATGGATCTGGCATTCTGACGAGGTAACTGAGCGGAATTGAGAAAGAACGGAAAGAGAAAATGAGTGCAAGGCAGCTGACAAGAAGAGACTTAGCCGTGCTGGAAGTGGCCCGGCCATCAGATATTAAGTCACTGGCGATGAAGGGACGGGATAATATATTAGCCCTATGCCAATGCGCAGACCCTGCGAACGGGAATGCTGTCCGCAGAGAGAGGGATGTTACCGCGCGACAAGACAAGACGAACGGTGGCACTGGATCCTGCTGGGGAGGGGGGGGGGACCAACGGAGGCTGCGGAGTCTACGGTGTCGGCCAGCCTTGATTCCCAATCTTACTTGACAACGAAGGCGGCCGATGGAGCGGACACTTGCAGCGGACACTTGCAAAGAGGACGGAAACCAACAAGATCCTTCTCAGGTAGACTCTGATTGGAAGAGCACGGCCGAAGTGGTTGCAGAGGCGTAGACAATCACGACTTGAACGTGGCCTTAACATTGGCTGCCAAGTTGCGTGTTGGTTGACGGCCCGAGGTGGCTTGGGATACATACCCGACGCCCTGACGAGCATGGGCACTGCGCACCGGGAACGAGACAGGCAAGGTAGTTCTACGTGTGGGGGAGGAGAGACGGGACGACAGCGGGGACTGAGGTGACTTCCCGGGAGCCTGGCGCCAGGGAACTTGAGAGATGAAGCCGGGTGTCAGTTGACAACAAACGGAAGGATGCTGAGGCGTCGCCGGCCTGACCAACGCAGCGCTCAGCCCGAAACCCGTTCTATTGCCGCGGACTCGTCTGGATGGGCTGGGGCATCGAGTTGAAGCAGCTTACCGGAATGACCAACGCCCGCTGCGGCAGACGAGCAGAAAGGCGAGGGAGGGAGGGAGGGAGGCAGGCAGGGCGATGGATCGCACACCCACCGTTTGCGGCTCCATTCCCATCATCGAGACGTCAACCCGGCTCAGGCGTGGCCAGAGCGAACGGAACAATGCTTAAACGCCCGGATTGTTGGCTCTCTTGGCCCCGGCGTAGCCCTCCAAAGGCGCTTGCCGTTGGCTCTTGGGTCTTGATGCACAGCTGGACACGTTCCACAGCCCCCCTCCCGGAGCAGAGCTTTCCGGATCTGGCCCAGTAAACGTGGAGATGGCCATGTCTTGCGGCCAAAAGTGGCAGCCCCTGGGCAGGGCGCTTAAGCAGTTTGCCTGCTGTTGGTTCCCTGGCGCATATCTGGATTGCAGCCCTACGGACGGAGGCGTCTTGGCGGCGGCACCAAAAGAGCAATTGCCCAGCGGCTCGAGGCAGCGAGAGGGTAATGGCAATAGTAGAAAGCAGGACGACAGCTCTATCTGGGCCAGGGCAGCCATCGTGTGGTCCTCAGCTTCAACATTCCGCTGGCTGCACCGGGTACTGTCGACCAGATTCGTCGCGTTGGTGGTTGAGGCTGTGGACAGGGCTATGCCCATTGATCCACCAAAAGGGCCAGGCGCATCGAGGCTTATGCAGGAACTGTTGCACGGCCGTTGGCAGCAAAGCTTGGAGGTTGTGACAGCTGCACCCCGTTTGCGGTTTGCGTTTTGTGGTGCGTGTGGTGCATGTGGCGTCCCGGCTTGTGTAAGACGCCGACGACGTTGGAGGTCGGTGGTGCGAGTCCTGGAGTCGCACCAGATGCACCAGTCCGTGGCAGTACGAGCCTGGCTAATTTCCCGACCTGGCCCAACAGTGATGACTTGACAGGTGCGCCAAAGTCCCCATGATGATGCTGATGATGCATCGAACCAGGGAGGGAGCCCCATCGCAAACCGACGTCAAAACAACTATTGGTGGCTCTCGCGGATGGCTCAGCCTTGAAACACTGCGCCGACCCGGTCCTCTGTTCTAGCCCCGGAGCTATGCGTCCTCGACATAGCCTATTGTGAAACGGTTTGAAGATTCTTGTCAAACGACTCTGGGCCGCCGGTGGGGAGGATCCAGCTCCGCCACCAGAGTCATGTGGTGGTGGTGGTGGTGGTGGTGGTAGTAGTGGTAGTAGTGGTAGTAGTGGTGGCCGGTGGTGGATACGGTGACAGGTGTACTGCCCGCCTCCACCCGGCTGGGACCAACTGAACGAGGCTAAAGCCAAGGCGCATGCCACAGAGGTGATTGAGTAGCTGCGGCACGCACGGATTGCATCCCGATGACTCGGGCCTTTTGAATCGAGATAGGCTATTGACTTGGTTTCACGTTTCTGCGCATGTTCGACATCACTCGTGGAGTCTTGCCAATCTCTTCCGGTGGAGAGAGGCGGGAGCACTGCCTGCTCTAATCTCCCTCATGTTGGGATGGGTCTTGATCAGCAGCGACCTTTGGAGGGCAGTGCTTGAGAGCTTTGAATCTATCCGTGCTCATCATGGAGGGGCATTTCACATGGAAATTGTGTCAGCTGTGTAGACCCACTGGCCCCGGCCAGCGAGAGTAGAACAGAACCGTTTCGGCCGAAGTCGCCGGAGATGTGGGGCCGCCACCCCGTCCGGTCGCCGGTCCCCGTAGCGTTGGTCAAGGGAAACACTATCGCAGCCTGAGTCAGGTGCTCCAAGGCCCAAGCGAGTTGGCGACACCGACATTGAGCAGAATTGAGCATCGTTCGTCACACTGCGACTGCATGTCTGGAAATTGCAGTCTGGGAGGGACACCCTCCATGAAGTTGACACTGGCTGAAGAGTCCTTGGAGCGGCTGAAGCGCCACAGCTCATCTGCCTAACCCCGCGTCGGCGTACAAAGCAGCGACAAAACTACGGATACCCAGGCGCCGTTTCTCTTCGCACCACCACCCAGCTGAGCCAGATTGTTCAGCCAGCCCAGAGAGATGAAGCGACTCCTTCGTGTTGCGACGGACCACCCCAAGGAAACAGCCGCGTCTCTGCGGTCGGCTGCTGCTGTTCCCTCCTCGGGGCTCACCTTTGTCGACAACTCGCAGGGCGCGTCCGCAGCCGCAGCCGAGCTATCGGCTATTCTGGATGCCGCGTATGGCCAGATCAGCCTGCAGGGTGAGGATAATGCCCGCCCCTCTCTCAGCCTGTGCCTGCTCTCGAACAACCTGACTGTTTGCGCATGCAGGCGATCCGACTGCGCAATTCAAGCGGCTGTTTGATCGCCTAGATCAAGAGGCCGCCCAGTATAACAACTCCCAGATCTACGAGGACGAAGCCTGCCAAGACTGGAATGGGTATGCCGGGTTTTAGTCCTCGGACTTTTAGAACTCGTTGCTAATCCGGGGCATCCTAGGTCCAAGGCATTGTCAGGGCTGGTGTCTATCGCCTGCAAGTGCTCGTTCGGTGCTTACGACCCCGAAACGGATCTCCTGGGCACCGCGGACTACTCGTTTCAGAGAGACCATGTTACTGAGCCATCGCCCACGGGGACTGTGAAGGCATTGATCACAACTAGGGTGCAGCCAAAGACCGAACGACCCGGCAACAATCCCTTGCTGCCAGCCCTTGTAGTTGCTATTCGCGGCACCGCGACGCCCATGGACCATCTGGTGAATGCAAACTCGGAACCGAAACATGTCAAGGGCTTCATCGTAAGCTGCCCCAATCCCACCTCTTCTTCTTCTGGGGGGTCTCGCGGATCCTGGAGCTTACCTGCTTCCAATAGGACACCCAGGCTCTGGCATGCGGAGAGCTCAAGGCGCACTCGGGTTTCTTGAACAGCGCCAAGGAGCTCGAGTCTTGCATCAAGAAGAGGATCTCGGACTTTATGGAGACGAGCAATGATGAGTGCCATGTGCTTTTAACGGGGCACTCTGCTGGGGGCGCCGTGGCTAGTTTGCTCTTCCTACACCTTCTATCGAACAAACTATTTGGTGAGTACAAGAAACAATTAGCTTGGCCCCCCGGGCTAACGCGCAATAGATGGAAAGGTCAGGGTTTCCTGTATAACATTCGGTTCACCACCGTCGGTCGACCAATCTGTTGATCTGCCAAAGACTCGGTCGGACGAGGAGCCCATTGCCATGAACATTATCAACGAGTTTGATCTCATCACTCGAGCCGACAAGCCATATGTCCTTTCACTCGTTGACCTCATCAGGGTGATGCATGGCCAACCGCCGCATCAGAGCCCTGCCCCGACGTTTCGCCAGGATTCGTCTCTCGACGGTGAACCGATGAGCGCCAGCCGGACATGGCCGACCCCAAAGCCTCTGTACTACCACATTGGAGCAAAGGTGCTCTTGCTTATCCGACTAAACGGCGATAAGCTGTGGCTCAAGGTTGTTGAAATTCCGGATCGCAAGTTTGATGGTGTTTTGTTTTGTCGACTGGCCGTGCATAAGAAGAAGTCTTACTTGGAGAGGGTGAAATCCCTCGAAGAAGGGTGGTTTAATGATCAGAGGGGCTGGGGGGATTAGACACGTATTGAATGCTACCGAGAGCGCGATGCTTCAATGGATGAGTAGAACCGGCGACTGATTTTTTTTTTTTTTTTTTTTGCACCGTCTCGCCAACTCGACACTACGATGAATCAACCCTCCATCATTTCTCTTGCCGACAGGTGCTCGTTGACGGACTCTGATAGGGATGAGGGCTGTCCAACCGACCGCGCTGGGGCCCTGAGGCTAGGTCCTCGGACAGATACCCGAGGTACCAGCATCATCAGCCCGGGAATAATACATGCACGAAAGGCCTCTCGGCATCCTCAGCGCCTTGATTCCCGGCTGGATGGTTGCTGAAGTCAATACCGGTGAAGAAGAGATGAATCCGGCTGACTTTTGATTTTTGATCCTGCTGCGGAAGCCAATCGTTTAATTACTGATACAGAGACTGTTGCTATCTGAAGTGTGCCCGGACCACTGCACTATCCCTCCATGTGAGCTTGCCGGAGCCGACAAAGCCTCGGCCCACCCCATTCCTTAGCACTGCTGGAAGTCAACGCGCGACGCCCCAGCGCATCAGCCTTAGCGTCATGTGCCTCCACTGTGTGCGCAACCCCAGATTCCACCTTCCGCCCTCAAACCACCATCATCACCACCGTCCTTCTCCCTCCCAGCACCGGCACCGCGCCTAGAGGAGAGCTTCCGCCACGACCTCCGACCGACTGCGCCGATGCTTGCGACGCAATGAGCGAATCGGCCTTCATACAAGCGCAGCGGCGCGTAGCCGCCCGTCGCCAGGCCCGCGAAGCCGAAGCCGTCGCCCGTATCGCCGCCCAGCAGCAGTCGTCCCGCGCCCGCGCCAGCGTCGACCGCCTGCCCTTCCCTCTGAACCGCCTCGGCATCGCCTGGGATGCCGTCTCCACCCGCGAGGGCACGCGCCCGGCCTTCCGCGTCGGCCAGGTCGATGCCGAGCTGCTGGACGGCGAGCTGCTGGACATACTCAAGGAGCAGGTCTGCGACGGGCTCAAGTACTTTGGCGGCGGGCACCTGCACGAGGACTGGTCCGCCGAGATCATGCTGGCGCTCCGGGCTGTGCTGTTCAAGCTGACCGTCTGGGACCACGATGCGACGTACGGAGCGGCGCTGCAGAACCTCAAGTACACGGATGCCCGCAAGGACGGCCCGATCCTCACGCCGCCGTCGAGGGCGCAAAAGTCATTATACGGCCTGGTGACCGTGTTCGGGAGCTATGCCTGGACCAGACTGGAAGACTGGCTGGTCGAGCAGGATGACGGCTACGCCGAGCCGAACCCCCGCCTGCGTCGGCTGTCCAAGTTGACGTCGATGCTGTCCACGGCACACTCGGCCGCCGCGGCCGTTTCCTTCATGGTTTTCCTGCTGCATGGGAGATACCGGACGCTGCTGGACAGGATACTGCGCATGCGACTCGCCCCCCCTACGAGCCAGGTCAGCCGCGAGGTCTCGTTCGAGTACCTCAACCGCCAGCTGGTGTGGCACGCCTTTACAGAGTTTCTGCTCTTCGTCCTGCCCCTGATTGGCATCAACCGATGGCGACGATGGCTGAGCCGCACATGGCGAAAAGCCAAGGAGGTGGTGCGGACGTCGCCGCAGGAGGGCGACCAGGCAAACGGCGAGTACGGGTTCCTCCCCGAGAGGACCTGCGCCATCTGCTACCAGGATCAGAACGAGGGCGCCACGACGGAGAATGAAGTCTTGGCCGCCGCGACATCGGGCGGCGTCATTGGATCCGCCCAGACGGACGTCACCAACCCATACGAAGCCATCCCCTGTGGCTGCATATACTGTTTCGTTTGTATAGCGACCCGGCTAGAGCGGGAAGAGGGCGAGGGCATAACGTGCCTGCGGTGTGGCGAGCACGTCAAGGAGTGCAAGCCTTGGAACGGAGACGTGCTGGAGCCGTCCGGGAGGTCGTCGGGGGTCAAGACGGTGGCCTTTTCGGATGATGTTGTTGCAGACGTCGAGGTGCCGCATGTGTACCACCAGCCGTCGGTGGAATCTCTGAGCACGGAGAATGAGTGACATGTGAAAAGCAAAGGCGGGTTTGCAGCTGAGCAGTGAGATGGCGTTGTTGTGTCGGGGCGCAAGGATCCGGATCTTTGTCTTGGGGGTGCATCTTTGTTTCTTTTTTTTCTTTTTTTTTTTTTCTGGTATCAGTGTACAATGAACAAGCACCTCAGCCATATATAGAAGTAGGGAACATTGGCAGGCATTAATCAAAACAAGATGAGACCATGTGCCGTCATGTCCCTTGGCTGTGATGTGATATCAATACATATCGAGAGTTGCCTCGACAGCTGTTGACGCCCCCACCACAGAGGGAGCTCCAGCGCTTGAACCACTACCTACCGCCGGCTGGGCCCGACGTCATTTCCCGGACAGGGGAGCAGGGGCCCTAGCAGTTCAGCTCAGATAAGATTGGCAACCCCAAGTCAACACGCGCGCCCGCCGCAGACCGACACTCGGTGGCCAACGACATACTGCCCTCTATCCCCAGATTCTCAAGACTGCCCACCGAAGGTTCCTCCATCTCGAGCACACGACCACCGCCGAAGCACGTCCGCCCCATCGCCCATCCATCGCCGCCTCTCCGCCCCTCGGCCCTGTTCAGAGAAACCAGCGCCATAAACCGATGTGACACCGCCGCCTCTAAGATCCATCCCGTCCCTCCCTTACACGCGCCGCCGACGTCGCCGGCAGCGCGAACGCCCACGGTCCACCCACCACCGACACCGCCTCTCGTCCAGGCTCCTGGTCACTCCTTTGCCCTGCAGCTTGCCCATGCCGAGCTTCTTCCAGTTCACGCAGGGCACCGAGTCGCGCGTCCGGCCCAACGACTCGGCCCCGCTGCTCGGCCGCTTCCGCGCCGTGCCCCCGCGGCCGGAGCTCAGTAGCCTGCTCGGCGCCGGTGGCAGTGTCCCGCGGCGATCGTCGTCTGGAGGTGGACGAGGAGGCGGACGAGGGGGAAGCGACGGCCGAATCTCGCTGGGGGCTGATGGCCGCGGCAGCGTGCACATCGGATACGGCGCCATCTTCGCCGGCGGCTGGTTACACGATGGCCAGAGCGAGAGCAGCGAGGACGAGGAGCCCGAGCTGGAGGACGAGCTGACCAAGTGGGAGCGTGCCTGGCAGCGCTGGTTCTTGGATGTCTGGGTCGACCCGCGACAGTCGGCCGTCAAGCGCGTGGTCGACAGGTGGTGGAGTCGATATGGGCTGCTGGTCTTTCTACCGGCGCTACTGGTACGGATCGAAGAAGCTGCGAGATGCCGTGACTGTAGGGGCTCCTGACTGACCATGTACAGGCCGTTGCGTGGTGCGCCGTGCCGTTCCCGCAGTACAACCTCCCGGACGATGGGCTCTACGACCCCCAGGTGCCCAAGAAGGGCAACTCCCCCGGCCACGGAGCCGCCCGGGTCCAGGTCAACTTCTGGTTCTTCCTCATTGTCTACTACGGCTTCTACAACCTCACCGCCCTCATCTGGATCAGCAAGGTCTTCAACCTGTACAGCCTCAACTGGTGGCCCCAGTCCCTCGGATTCCCCGTGACCGTCTCCCTCATCGCCATCCTCTCTCTCGCCGTCCCCGTCCCCATCTATCTCAACTCCAACGCGCGCTGGATCACCGTCCACAACACGGCCTGGATCTCCTGGACATTCGTCACAATGGCACTGCCCGTCACCATTGCCTTCTTCATCCTGACCCTCAACGAGCGTCACGTGGGCCTGCGACACTCGCTGTCCGAGACGCAACGCATCTTCACCACGTCGTGGTGGTTGGGCGAGCCCGACACCATCTCGGGGAGGGACCGCCGAAGGCTGGCCGTCAACGAGGACCTCTTCAACCCGGACGTCCTCCAAGTCACACCCGACCCTCGACCGCGTGGCGTGGCGATGCGACGGCGGTGGCTGCCCGCCAGCTTTGTGCGCTTTCTGTGGTTCTGCGTTGCCCTCTTCATCGGCTTGATGGCATATGTGATTGGGGAGGCATATGCGGAGCTCTACCTGCGAACCCTCCCACATGACAACCTGGAGACTGTGGTCTACGTCTATGGCTGGGTCATAACCGTCCACCTTCTCGACGCCCTGACGGGATTCGTCCTCGGTATCAGGGAGGGCGAGCGCGTAGGGAGCTACCCGCTAAGCTGGGTGTTCAAACTGTGAGTGAAGCCTTTGGTCCTTCTTGAACGAAAATTGCCATTGTGGCATGGGAACGGCTGACCTGGGAAACCTAGATACTTCATGTTGACATACCAGACGTATGTGCGAGCTCTGTATGCGCGCCTACGGTCGCCTGGGCAGTTCATCATTCTCCAGATCCTCTCGTCCACCGGGCTGGTCGTCATCACCCCGATCATGATGACGCGCCTCTTCCACAAAATCCTGTTGATTCTGGGGCTGAGCACCCAGAGCTATGGCTCCTACCAGAAGCTCCAGACCAGGAACATTTTTATCAGGTTTCTGGCCGAGAACACGTCCATGGCGGCCTTCCTCGGCAGCATCCTCGTATTGCACTTTGGCGCCAACAAGGATGTCTACCCCTACTTCGCCTTCGACAACATGGATGAAGGGCAGTACACCTTCGAACTCACATTCTACGCCTCAACGGTGACGTGGGCATGCGAACTGGTTGCCAGTGTCGCTGTTCGCATTCTCGTTCGCGTCTTCTTTCAAGTTGACGTCGGGTTGGAGGGTAAGCTGGACCTGGCTGTCTGGCCCGAGCTGATGCCGACATGTGTCGCTGTCATGCTGCACGTGTTGCAAAACATGCTGTTTTCAATCATCCGACTGCAGTTTCGATGAGCGCAGCGGAACTAAAGCAGTTTCATCATACTGTGACGCGAGCGGCCGGAACGGGCCGTGCAATGGCGGTGGGATTGGCCTGCTTGAAGAGGCGGACGATGGAGTACATCTCAAGACTGGGATGATGCTGGCAGGCGTAGAGTGGCGTTTGGCCTGGCATTTGTCGAGTAGTATTTGACGTGGGTTTGGCGCGCAGCGTCCGTTTCATAGATTAGCAGATAATGGTTGCTGGCCCTTGGTGGCAGGCTTGATACCCCTTATAGAGAGAGACCTACCTCCGGACAAGGTAGCTCTTGGACTTGATGTTCTTGCATGAGATACCCGATAGATTGACGGGCCCGGATAATAATACAGTAGTACATCGAATCGTCGTTTGACAGCGGGGCGTCGTCGTCTGTTGCATGCCTCGTGGGCTCACCCCCCGAGTGGGGGAGGGGGAGGGGCATGATACAAAACCGAGGGCGTTGCTTTAGAGTTGGATGCTGCTCACCGGCTGAGAATGGATGCAACGGCATTCCTTCCTCGCTGGTGGCTGGCATCACGGATTGGTGCTTCCTTGATATCGCTAACCTCTTCTTGGGGCCACGGCCACAGGACTAGCAGGCAGGCCAGAGCACCATCAGCAGAGTCTCCCGCGCAGATATGCCTGATACGGCCGTTGGCGCTGCCCATGGTGTCGTGTCGCGCGCTCAGCTGAGGCGTGGGGCCAATTATCAACAGATACCACCAGGAAGTGACAGGTCGGCACATGATGGATGACAGCCAGTCTGAGCCAGAGCACGGAGTCATATCCCAGAACCCCTCTAGGGACAACAACTTCTTCAAAGGGTCGACATGTACGCAGACACTCGCAACTCACAACTGGCGCCGCAAGGTCGGTGCGCCGGTTGGCCGAGATCTACCACGGAAGCCACTCGGGGAACTGCCCCGCCCATGAAAAGTAGGTCTGGAACCATGGCATGCGCCGACTGCGTCCGTTGCTTCAAGCTGTCAACCCGAGCGGCCCGGCGTGGACGCCACTTGGCCCTGTGGCAGACTAATGCAAGCCTGCGAAGGCGGAAGTTTATGGTTGCGCGGCGCGCCTTCAAACAGCGGTGAAAACCAAGCAGCTCGGACGGCCGGCCAGAGTTGCGGTGGTAGTTGCACTCAAGCACAGCACGCAGCAACCGGTGTGAGGTTTCTGGAGGGGAGAAGATGCAAGACATTGGACGGGCAGAGCAAATGGGGGGAGAGATGGGCATCCTACCGACTGCAACAAACGAAAAGGAGAAACTGAAGCACAAGGTGTAAAGAAGAGACCCGGTCACCGGGACCGGGGGCCGCAACAAGAAGGTTGCAGTGCAGCTGCGACTGTGAGAGATGACAGCCAGCGGCCAGCACAGAGGGTCTAGAAAGAGGCGAGGCTGCACCACTACTCGACCTACGTGTGCTGTGTCGTGTTGGGTTGTGTTGTGTAGCTGGATAGACCCCACGCGCCGTGGTAGGTAGGTGGTAGTCAGCGAGCAACCCTCCGTTTCTCGAGAACGATGGGATGCAGATGCGATTTCATGCGTGTGAGTCCCAAGGCAGTTGTGCTGCGCCTCATCGGCCGAATTCATCCATCCATATCAGTACATGTCTCAGATACCAGTGCCGGCCAGGTGGAGTCCACCACAGGGGACAGAAAGGGCTGACTGCTGGGTGCATGATGCTGACGCGGTAACTAATTGAGTTCAAGTCAACGAGAGAGAGCTGAACATGAGTGTGAATCATCGTCGCGGGATCGAGCTTGGTGCAGCCCATTTGGCCCTTGTGCGGGGACTGGGGGTGGCTACATCAATGGTTCGCACCCTGCCCACAGGCATGACTGTCGCCCATCAATCGAACGCTGCTGGGCTCTGCTGTGCCGGCGTTGAAGATGCAGCGTGCTATCGCTACATCGACATCAGAGTGTGCGGAATGCTGCAGAACGTGGACGGCTCCGTGCCGATCCCGCCCCCTAGCATTCGCATCGTGAGGAACGGAAGACAGACGTAGGGGCACGACGGCAAACGGCCTCGTCAGAAGAAGGAGTCATAGAAACCTTCGTGCATATGCATCGACGGGATCGCCATCCATTGCGCGTGTTTGCTGCTCTGTACGCCGAGACCTGCCCCACGCACGCAGGGCGGCGGGTTCTTCCACTGCTCGGTCGGGCTGGGGACCCTGGTAGCCACTAGTGTAATGCGTTTGATCCAGCCTGTATCAGATCAGGGAAGCCGATTCCATGCTGCTGGTGGCTCTCGGGGCCCAGAGGCGCCACTGGGAACAAGAGACCATGTCGCCATGATTCGATCGGTCTGCATAATGCGATGACTTGCTGGCAACTTATGCAGCTGCTGCAGGCCTTGACGAGGGACACAGAAGCAACACCCATGACGGAGCCCGAGAATTGGGCGTGCGTGGAGCTGCACGGAGAGGTATGGGCCTGGTGTCAACTGGCTGGTCGGCGGTACATGGACACAGGACTGGTCTGCACGCCTTGGTGTGAGTGGGAGCGGATGTTGAGAACGCTTTGCTCTGGTGGGGCTCGGTTCAAATTGAGCCTTATCGGACCACGAGGAAGAGGGGAGAAAAATTCGAAGAAGGAAAAAGCAAAACGAAACATTCGAGAGGCTTGGACGCGAACGGTGCATGGCTGAGAGTGCTGTGTCCTGCGTACCGGTAGAAATCGTGTGCATCCAAAGGCGCACAAGAGAGCGAGCCCATGATTTCCACTGGCATGGAATTATGAGAAGCTCGTTGGCCAGTTGCGCCAACCAGTTGGTGCGACTCATCCATCCTGGGACGCACTACTCCGTGCGCTGGTAGCATACCTCCTTTCGCCAGTCATTCTGCTTTCCTCTCGAGATAAAGTTACATGTGTGGCCGTGGGCCTGTATGTAACGAGAAGGCCACACAAAAGGCATAAAGAAAGTACCGTGTTGCACATGCCATGGGGCATTCTCTGAGACGCGGGACAGTCCCGGACCTGCGCCCAAGAGTGCCCTGGCGAATTTTTTATGGCCCCCTCCCACCACATGCAGCCTTGCTTTTTGTCTCCGATTTCTGGGACCACGCAACTTCGTGGTGTTCTTGCGGGCTTGTCCAATATTATGCGTGTTACTTCGTCATTCAAAACCTGAAATCGCAATGAGCCCCAAGCTCGGACTGTCAACCATGAAGCCGGCAGGTGGGGCCCCTGGGTGGAATGAGATGCCAAACATGGCATTATCGGAGCTTGGTGGGTATATTCGACGGCGGTGCTTGTGTACGTACTGTGTAGCGCGCAGGAGGGTACTAGCCGACCCTTGCAGGGTTGCCTGTTTGATTGCCAGCGAGCTGAATTAGCGATGCGGCCTTGCGCCCCGAGATGCTCGTACATCCTCACGCCACTCGCAGGGCCTGGGGTCGGGCATATGGGAGCCGGCTCCTGTCCTCAATCGTCGGGCTAAACACGTCGGAGTGTCAGGGCCGGTTGACGGGTAGCTAACAAGGGTGCTGACATGGTCAACCGAAAAGCGCAACAATAAAAGAAAAGAACATAACGCACAGACAGTCATCCGCAAAGTACCTTCTCATCCCCGCCTGGCCCTAAAGCTCCCCAGAGAGTAGCAGGGGCATGGTCAATATGGTGTGCCCTGGGCAGTGCCACCCACGGCTTGCTTCAGCCAACAACAGGTCCATCAACGACGTGCAATCTCATGGAGCCGCGGCCGGCCACCAGGGAGGCTGCAGCTAGCAACGTGTGTCGGCAACGAAGAGGAATTTGACGGCTCCGTGATCCACTGCACTGTCTTAGTCGTAATGGCGGATCTGGCAAACCCCAATGGAACCCGGATAATTAAAATAGAACAAGCAAGGATAACACAAAGCCAACCAGGTCTGAACGGGGTCCATTTGGTGGCGGTTGAGTATCGATGCCCTAATAAAGCAACAGCATACTGCTCGGTAATGAAGGACCTTGGCTCGTACTGCCGCACCACGTAGGCTATAGGTGCGCTCAAACCCCAGGATTCTCTGCTGGCCGTAGAGAGGAGCGAGCGCCTTGGTCGATTACCCGTGCTGTGTCCTGTCTTTTCATCAAGGTCGTCGTTGGACACATGCATGCGCGAGCTCCATACCTGTATCAGCCTCCGACTCGCAAAAGAGACTGTGTGACAGCCACTGTCGTCGTGCAATGCGACAGTGGCTGACCCCGCCAGTTGACCAGAAGTGGTGCCTGGAACAACGAGCCATTCACGGATGGGGTGGCTGGTGCCCCATCCCTCCACTTGGTCCCATTCGGCCAGGCATTGGTTGAGGGGCCTTCATCGCGTATACAGATGCAGCCACCCAAGCAAGGATGCCCGAAACAAGTTACAAGTCGACATCCACCACACGCACACCTCCTCAACGACAACTTGATATGACTCGATCAGAGGCTGGATGACACAAGGCGTCATCCGTCAACAACGGCAGGCACAGGGAACAATCGGCTCGGTACTGCGTAGAAGGTCGACACGCAACGGGGATAGGGTGGGAGAGAGGACAAGGGTGCGTTCTCGCTCAAGGACACGGCAGGCCGTATCCATCAGCATTGCACCTCCCTTCTCACCAGGCTGCCAACATGGCCGGCGGCTGTCTTCCGATCAGTCGGTAAGGATCAGTGCTCAGTGCTCACCCGGGCGACTGAGCTGTAGCGGTTGCGACCATTCGAATTGAGCGAAGTCGCGTGGTGGATGTCTTATCTGGCCAGGCGGCCTGACGCACGGCATCTGCCTGGAGAAAGTCGGGTTGGTGTTGAGAGGCTCTTGTCACGACTCGGGTCCTGGTACTTGCGGAAGTCGTTGATCAAATAATGACTGGTACCTTCCCTCCCTTTCCAATTGGTAAGAAGACATTGTGGCCACTACGCACACACCGAGAACCGCTACGAATTTCTTTCTTTGCTTGCGTGCTTATTACTGACGTGCTGCCCTGGCCCGTCTGGATAACTGTACCAGTACTAAGGTACTACTACAATTGCTTCTGTCCTTTGCATTCTGAGCTCCTCCCTAGGTACTTGGGCTTGGTAGGGCCAGTCGACATTGCCGGTGGCTACCTTACCTATTGGGCATGCCTGGGCCGGCTGGGCGGTGGTGGTGCGTGCCGTCGCACTGATCGCCCACCGCCCATTACCCACCGCCCACCAAGCAGATGCACGCCCAATGCGCCCGATTCATGGTGCAAGCTTGTCCTTCAAGTTCCATTGAATAGTGGGAATTCAGAGCGTGAAAAAAAAGAGGGCGGAAAATTTTATCCTTCACCTCCACTCTGTCCCCTCCCCTCCCCCTCCCCCTCGCTCAATCGCTCCTGCCGTTCCCCCACCTCCCACACGCCCAGCACCGCTCTTATACACCCCTCCTTCTCTCCTTTCGCGGCGTTGCCCTTGCCTTGCGGTGCACCGGCGCTCGGTGCTTGGGTGCCTCTTGCCTCGCCTTTTGCCTACTACGGCGGGATTAGGTGGCAGCCAGTGGCCCGTTGTACCTTCCCTGCCCTGGCTTGCCCGTCGTAGTCGTAGTCGTACTCCATACTAAGCCAGCGTTGCGGCCAGCCGGCGGTCCGTCTTGTACTTTGGCGATACCTACCCCTCCCGTGGTTCCCGTCAGGCACCGCAAGTACTGGCTCCGTGCCCTACCAACCAAGCTGCCTCTTACTCCTACGCCCAAGGCCCTCGCTCGACCGCCGAAATCACACTCCTCCTTGTACCTGCGCTCTGCTCCCGTCCCTTCCCTCTCTTCTCTCACCCTCTCGCTTCCCTGTCAGCCTTTTCTCCCTCCTCCCTCCTCCTCTCCTCCTCCTCTTCTTCTCTTCTCTCCATCATGTCCGCTCAACAGGATCCCTCCTCCACAAACACCTCACCCTCCGTACACGTCAGCCATGCCTCGGAATCGGGACGACAGCCCTCCTCCTCCTCCCCCGGCTCCGCCGAACTCGCCAGTGCAAAGATAAGCCTGCGCAAGTCGCTGCGCAGCTTCCCCGACTTCCCGATTCCCGGCATCAACTTCGTCGATATCATGCCCCTCTTCGCCGATCCGGTTGCCCACGCTACCCTCGTCGATGCCCTCGCCCTGCAGATCTCCGAGGCTTTCAAGGGTGCCAAGCCCGATGTCATTGTTGGACTCGATGCCCGAGGTTTTCTCTTCGGCCCCGGTCTGGCCCTGCGACTTGGCGTTTCCTTCGCAGCTGTTCGCAAGCAGGGCAAGCTCCCCGGCCCCTGCGTCACTGCCGAGTACGTCAAGGAGTACGGCAAGGACTTTTTCCAGATGCAAGAGGATGCCGTTCGTGAGGGCCAAAAAGTCCTGATCGTCGATGACATTATTGCCACCGGTAAGACCGAGACCACCCAATTGCGCCTGCCTCTGAAACTCCAAACTTGAGGTAACACGGGCTAACCGCTTCTTGCTCTGTAGGTGGTTCAGCCAAGGCTGCCTCCGATCTCGTCACCCAGCTCAAGGGTGATGTGATTGGGTTCCTGTTCATTCTCGAGATTCCGGGCCTCAATGGACGCGAAAAGCTCGGTTCTACCCCCACATCCATTCTGCTCGAAGACGCCTAGATGCCAGATTATGCCGCACAATACCCCTCGAACTCAAGCATTTCAACATCCACGGATTTCGGCGAAAGAGAGCGCCGCCGACGAAGACATACATCATACCCTGCATCAACGCCGGGAAAGGGGAGCCTGCGGGACTGCATGCGTTTTATTTTCTACTTGTTTTTTCAGTTGAGGCCTTTCAGCCATTCCACTGTGAATCTTCTCAGCCACCAGCTTGAGATGTCTGCAATGTCTGGCGTTTTTTTCTTTCTGGATGGTCTATATTCATAAATCACACAAAAGTCGTATCGGGATTTCATGCACTCATAGACGGAGGGTTTGGGAAGGTTTGTTTGAATTGTAAAGATTTTATCAGTAATCGCGCCTCGTTCGGCTTACGCGTTCTTGTGCCAAAGATAGATGCTTTCGCACGAACCAGTAATAATGTAGGGAACCATAAGTTCTACATCTTAATTCTGTCAACTTTTGATTCAGATTCCTCATGAAGTGGGTATTTTGTTGAGCTATCTGCAGGCTTAATTCAATGTGTGTACCAAGCAACCAACGCTATGCAAGGAAATTACAAGACCATGGCGTTTTCAATAATCATGTTTTGGCTCTCAACCCAATATTGTCTGCGCATTCCCACTGCGGTCGCCTGGCCAAACAATTCGTAATCGCCCTCAACCCCACGAAACATGACTAAGGGGATGCCAGCAAGGCGCTCCATGCCCTTGGGTGTCTTTTGCCTAAGCGGTAGCAATGGTCGTATGTCACTCTCGCCCTCACCATTGCCATGCTCATCCCGCTCATCCACGACGATGACGATCTGGAGAGACGTAGGTCCCGGTGCGAAGCTGGGGATGTTTTCGAGTTTCTCATTGAAAGAACACCGGCCACGGAGCAGTACAATGACCTGGTGGTTTCGGGACGCCTCCTCGGGTAGTGTGTCGTCACAAGCGTAGCCGCCCAAGTAAACCGAGGTCCAAGGGAAGTTGGACTGCGGGTTTTTGGAGTTCCAAGATGGGGACCTGACATCCGGCGTGTCGGAGATCGGCGGCATTGGGAACGCGCCGGCGCCGGTGGCAGTGAACGCAGGCCAAAGCCGAACGGTGGGGCCGTTGGCCGGGTCCGCGTCCGGGATGTCGGTGGGTTCCGCGTCAAAGACGGAAGACACGGCTCGCAGCAGCGATTTCAGCAGGGATTCGCTGGGCGGGGTGGAGGGGTCGAGTACAGGCGCCAGGGAGCCGTTGAAACCGTCAATCACTGCCGACAGGTCTGCAGCACGGGTTTCCTCCTGTTTCTCAAGCAAGGACACGAAAACGGAGTCTTTTCGTCGCACGCAGGTGAAGGCTTCATCCTTCATGTGCCGAACGTGGTCGGCGTGGAAGTACACCACCTCATCTCGGCCCAGCTGCGTGCCGCCTGCATGGGTGATCCTCCATATCACGTCGCCATACTGCTCACTCCGCTGACGCTCAAGCTGCAGACGCATGCCAGCGAGATTCTTGACGGTAGGGCCACCGCGGCGGGTCCACTCTAGGGACGTGCCGAACCGTGAGGCGAGTGAGCTTGCGGCATCGTTGGCCGGGAACTCAATCCACGTCACGACGCGCTCGACGGGGACTGAACATGTGCCGTCAGGCGGGAGAAAGGTAGGAGGGAGCGTCCACGGGAAAAGGGTGTGGTTCGTCCGGGGACGGTACTTGGTGACCCGGCCCTTTTCCTTATCATCAACTTCGACGGCCTCAAAAGGCCCATGCAGGTTGGGGGTGTTGTGCAGATCTGTGAAACGTGCGACGTGGAAAAGGTTACGGCGAGCTGCAGTTGCCGATCCAGCCAAGGCACTGACAGGGGGGACAGCAGGGCACTCATTGGTGAAGTTGCCATCGTAGTAATTGTACTCGTGCGCACCGCGCTTCCGGGGGGAGGCCTCAGATGCGGGGGACGGCTTACGCTGCTTTGGGATTATGAGGGGATGGCCCTCAGTCGTGAAAACATAAGCCGCGTCGAGTTTGTTGAGAGCATGGTCTGGGTCGAAGAGCAGATACATGTACTTTGCTGTCTCTCCGAGGAAGAAGCTTTCCATGCGGTTGTTCTTCTCTCCAGTTCGAACATCTTGCAGACCTGTCCAGCCACACGGAGTGTAGCATCGGCGCTCGATGTCCTTGAGGACCATTTCCCCAACGTAAAGATAGAATGGATCCTTGGTGGCTCGATAAATGTAATACGTCGACTCGATGAACTCGGGCCGGCCGGGCCACCATCCAAGGCCCCCGTCAATGGTATTATCGCGAATCGACCACCTCTCTGGCAGGGCCGAATACCTGGTCCATAGTGCCGTATACACGAGAATGCCCTCGATGGCTTCGTCAAGCTCGCCTGCCAGCGCTAGGAGGCCTGGGTAGAATGCAGCTAGGCTGTCGATCCACATCGTATACGGCTGCCCGGTAGCACGGTGGTTATTGGAATAATACGGATAGTGGTGTGTGTCCGTATAGAGATGTCGCTTTACAGATGCATGAGCCTGATGCCACGCTTCGAGAAAGGCATCGGCAGAATTCAATGACGTCGGCAAAGGGGGATGTATCGTGTTTGGGTCAAGCCATTGAGAACTTCCCCCCTGCCGTGGCGTCGACGTGTTCGGCGTCTCGTGGCCCGACAAAAGAATGTGGCTCTTGAGGGCATATTCGAAGAAGCTGTCCATGCCAGCTCCAATTCCTGAATGGGGCCCGATCCACAAGCCTTTTTCAGCATCGATGCCGTTCCCAATAAGCCCGATATCGCTTTTTCTCACCCACACCTCCCAGAATGCGCGTTTGGCGGCCTGCTCAAATCGCTGATCGCCCGTCAGGCGACTTAGGACCGTAAACTCCAGCACCAGGCTTGCCGCACCTGCGCTGCAGGTTTCTGTTACCTCGCGCACAGCGGGAGGCACTTCATCTGTCGTTCCTGGTCGGTGGAGGGGCGAGTTTGTGTAGAATGGGATGCCGTGGCGGAGGTTAACCCTTGGGTAAGGAATACCGGTGTCGGTATAGAACGCAGGCAGTATCCTCTGCGAAAGATCAAGAGCAAGTCTCAGCAGCTGCCCATCATAGATGAAGCCATTGGGCCACTGGATGGGGCGTGTTTCCAGAGGGTCGTTCCCAGCACTCTCATTCAAGGGCCTTGCATCATATCCCATAATTGGTAACTCTCCGATCGCAAAAAGATGGGCGCTCAGTAACCCACCAACGCCTCGGATCACCGTTTCAAATACCTGGACCTTGCTGTCCAGGTCGAAGCCGAACGCTCTGGAGCCTTGTCCAGATGGGCCGGGCCTTCCATCCCCATAGTATCCCGCAAACTGCGCGATGCCATTTTGAAAGTCTGCAAGCGCCCGGGAGCCGGTATTTGAGCCATCTTCGGGTCCTCCAGCCAGTATGGCTAGTGTAGATAGGCTGTCGATCAGGGTCAAGGAGTAGTTCCCAAGGGCGTCGTTGACGCCAACATGGCCGGGGTCATCTCGATCTCGTGTCAACGGGGTGCACGTCAACGGTCGCAGCTATATGTTTCAAGACAGAATTAGCCATGTGTCCTCACGTTACTCAAGACCAAGCTCCTATGCAAACCTCGTCTTCGGGAAACGCATGTTCCATGTAATTGTTGTACCCATGGTAGAACATTTGGACCGTTTCCTGGCGTAGCTGCGACAGGCGGTCTTGCCGCATCGCATTCACTGTCCATGGCAGTGCGACACATGTCAGCAGGAGCGTGGTGTCGAGAATCATGCTGGTATGGGCGTCATGAGGGCTGGGGTCGAAGGGTTCTGGCCAAGCGACGACACCGGGAGGCAGGCGTGATCATCTGGGGTCGGGTCTCTAGGAGCAGTTGGGAAACTCCCTGGCGCACAGGGTAACTATGCAATCCCCAGTTCGCTATGCGCAACGATGCGCAGTTCGTATCTGGCAAAGATCCGTTTTATGGTGGTTGTCATCTTCAAGTGTTACGCCACGTTTCACATGGAGTGGCGGTCTAGTGTGGCTGGTGCCCCCTCACCGCTCCGCTCGCCCAGCTCTCGTCTCACACTACATCATACAAACTTATAACCACGCCATTTATTGCCTCCTCAATGCTATTCTGGATACTAGTACGACAACAATATGTTGCTTGAATCCTAGGCACTTATACTACTTAACGGAGGCTGTCGCCACTGGCCTGATTAGAGTTGGAAGAACTGATGAGCACTTGAATGTGTCTTCAATGGCAGCTCCCCCAGAGTCGGCCCTATCACTGTCCTTCCAGCGCACACCGATCTAGACCGGGCGAGGTAGTGGACGAGATGATAAGCCAACATTGAATACGCACCAGCAGACACCTTTGTTCCTTGCCAATGAAACGTGTCCACCCCTGCCATGGCGCCCCGCCGGCGGGATATAACGACATGGACTGGACTTGGACTTGCGTTTGTTGCCAAGCTCGGTCAGGCTGTGGCACCAGGGCCTGCCCCTAAGTGGAATCGCCAACTTCTGTGATCGTCCCTGCATTGGCCCGCTCCCCAAAATCCCACGGATCACAACCTAGGTCAACTCAGTGTTATTGTCTCGTTCCATTGCCCTCTTTGCTATGCCGTGTCTCCTATATCCCAGGAGTTTCGCGACGTGATGTTTCCGTTGTTGATTTCACTCGACATCTGCCATGACCATCAGGCATTCAAGTCATCTCACTCCACAATCCTGTGATAATTCCTGCACTCTCGTAGCAGCGGAAATTCCATAGTTAAAATGGCAACACTTCCTCTTGGTATTTATGCTGCACAGTCTTCTTGGCTGCGCGGTCTCAGTACATGTAACCAACTATCTGTTCAGGCGTTGTCCAAGTGAACGCTACATGTATCATCATTCAAGACTAGAATCGATCAATTTTGTGAGAATGATAGCATCAACCCCCCCTTTAACCACCAGAGAACTTCCCAATCCGCGATTAACCCATATTATCGAAATACTCTTGCTCTTTAGTCGCCGCCAGACGCCTTCCCAATTCTCACATCGACGTCAGACCACGGCACTGAGACCAAAACAACTACTCCAGAAGATCACGCCACCCTAGTCGTGTTTCTTTCCCATATTTCTCCTAATTCCATTTATATATTCTTATTTCTTCTTTTTGCCATCGCATTGTGGCAATGTCTTCGGTGTTCATCATACTTGTTGCAGCTGCTCCAGCGTGTAAGACTACCTCGGTTTTCGAGGGTTGCTGCTATTATAGTCACGGTTATCGCTAATTGAAATGCAGTGGGGCCGGGAGAGACAACAATGACCGTGGGAATTCTTAGTTTAAAACTTATCAGCAGATATTCACTCAGCGATGGATGTGGATGGCATGAGCGCGACTCTCAACCATGACTCCTCAATATCTGGACGCTAGCTTCTGAAAGCATCAAGTGATATAGTGATGATCCCTAAGACATTCAGAGTAATATTTTGCTCAAGTTGCCCATTTATGGCCTATCATCGCCCCAGACACGTATACTGGCAAAGGGGGATCACGCTACATGTAGTGTTGGCTGAACCGTGCAGCGCTGAGTTGCATCCCCAAGGTCAACGACGGCGTGGCAGATGAAGCAACTAAACTCAATCAACAAGTAGGGTGCCAGTAGCGAAAGCAAAATCCAACAAATTGGCTTTCTGTTTGGTAGAAATTACTGGCCCTGCACCGTGCTAAAACAGCACAGCAAAGCAGTATTGTTGGAATCGCATGCCCCCTTGGAAGGAGAGTTGAGGCTATCAGTGCCACAGCAATGGCCTCCATGTCGGCTATATATGCATTTGACTAGCTTCACACACAACTTGAAGAGGAATTTTGTCTCGCTAATGCCTGATGAAGCAGTCTAGAGGGCAAGTTCGCAGGATGACTACATGTAGTCTCAAAACGGCGAATTAAACAAAGCGGTCTTCAGCCTGTTGATTGAGCCGGCTCTCGGCACTTGATCTTTGGAAAGATTTGTCCCGAAAGCTCATTCCATCCCTCATTCCTAAATTTTGACCCCATTGCAAGTCTCATGCTATTACATGACAGCCCGAGGAGCAAGATCCCGCTTCCTCAATATCACCCAGGATTGGACAACGTCTGACGTTGCTTCAATATTGCGCTCAACCAACTGCCCCAGAAGCACGTCGTTTGTCCTTGCTAATGTAAGTCGGCCTATAGTTACTCCATAAGCTCGTGAATTGCCTATTGGATGTTGATTCGTCTCTGAATGAGCTCCATGCTCATTTTGGCTCTGACAAGCTGCTGTCATGCAGAACATGAATACATGTGCCCAGGATTGCGTTTCTTGGGAGTCTTTTCAGGGCTGATTGTTCCTCTGAGAACCGGCCCCACCAAACTCATCAATCTCAAGCGGCCATGACCCGATATCGTGCATTCAGGGACTAGCAGGAGCCAACATTATACTTTAGCTGAATCGTAGCGTTAGCCCATCTTACCACCTCCTATTGACGGCTTCAGGCCCGCCAAGGCTGAGGTTCTTTAGTACAATCAGCTGGACAGAAACGATACTTACAAAACTCACAGAACTTGATCAGGAAACTTACCTTAAGCTCCATAGTTCGTTAGCTCCTAAGATTCAACGATGACAACCGCGTGAACGGCGAACTATTGAAACCTGCACGTGGTATGCCATCCCATCATTCTCAGACAACGGCCTTTCTAGATCGACTGTAGACTGGACTTACAGGTATTACTAGGATACGCGATTCTGTGCGTTTGGCTTGTTTGTCCGAAACAATTTTTTTTCCATGAGAACATGTGTGCAAGCCTCTTGTCCATGGCATATGAATTTCACTCTGCGACACCAGTAACTCAACCTTCACAGCTAGCTCGACAACCCGTCAACAAAATCATATTGAAGCATTTTGGCGCTACTTGATTCGCAATGAGTCGAACGTACCTCGGTTAGTCTATATTCTATCTCATTACACTACTTAATCGCTCGATGATCTCAACTGTTAAGTCTGCCCTTTTTTCCTGCCACCCCTCAGCCCTTTTGCCATTGAATGTTATATTTGCATCCCACTACGTCATGTTGACGGTATTTAGTTCTAGGCCATCAAAATGAGGCTATCAACTATTTGAAAGGAAACGCATACGGGCCCTGGCAATGCGCAACAGACGCTGTCTCCTGCACCACCAGTTCAGCTTACTCTATACTAGCCATATCGTATTCCTCACATTACCTCTTCTGCTCTAGCTTGTAACTTGCTGGGACCGGTCCTTGTTGTATTCTGCATGCCCCTCGCTAGTCACCATCATGCTCTAATCGACAAGCGACATAATATCAACGGTCCTCGTTCATTCAGCTCCACATATGGCCAAAGTCAAAGATGTCAACAAAATCCTTCAACTGCCAGTATCAAGGGCTTTAATTCCGAATCAACTCGCATCACTTTGCTCCAAACTGACGACCAATTTCCAGGGCGTGCTGTGCATCAGCGTCATGCCAGATAAACTGGTTGGAGAACCCTTGGTTAACCCTTGTTGCAAGCATTTATTAGCTACAGGGCCGTGGAAGGCACTGCAGCAGCACGAGTTGATTAAATTGTGAGATGACACGAGTTTCCCTGCTAGGTCATCTCTTTTTCCGCTCCACCTACTACGGCTGAATGTGTCTCTCTAGCCTCATCTGTTTGCGTATGGATCGTGATCCGTCCATTGTATATGTAAACAGGCGACGTTACGAGGCCGATGACTCCCTTAACTACCAGATAGCAACCACAGAAGTGAAGCTTCCAGGTGTCAAACACTCTCAACTACTACATTTAGTATCCTTCTCGAGGCATTGGATATGGGTGATTTGGGGCAACTTGAACACCCAACAGGGAAGCCACAGTAAAGGTCCTACAGAGACCAGGCACAACGGCGTCCTCTACTGCTTGCAAGCGCCAGCCTAAGCGCAATCCACGAGCAATTGACATGGGCGATAGGTGTTGCCCAGGGGCGCACCACACGTGCCATCTCTCCCCTGCGCGCGGGGGTGTAGGTCCCAGGCTCCCCGTGCCTGCCCCTTGTCGGCGCCAGAGGTTGTACAAAATCGAGCGGACCGCGTTACCAGCATTTTTACGTCCAGGCGTACCTTTTACTACCTTAGGTAGGAAGGTACCTCGCCTACTCCGACGAACCGTAGGAGGCAGGTGGCCACAGTGGAGGTCTTCCGCTCTGGTACCGATACTCTCCGATGCTTATTGCGGAACCGTACACCTTCCCTGGCAGTATGAGTCGGGCCCGCTCAGTTTTTCCGTCGGAGATTCTCTCGCGATCTTCAATCTCCTCCCCAACCGCCATGGGCTAGGGCCACTGCCTCGCACAAGCCTCTCTGCTGCCTCTGCGCTGCCTCCGCTCTAATTAGCGTTGTTTCTTCTTCAAGATTTGCAGAGGGGTCGCGTCGCGTGGATGGGGACTGGGTTGTCACGTCAAATCGTGCCCGTCGACCTAACCTCAAGCTCAAGCTCCCCTTCTCCACCAAACGAGAAGCGGCGGGCATCAACCCCATCACCACAGCCGACACGCAAGGCAGATAATACATTCTCAGCCACACTTACGATCGTTTCAGATCCTCTATTCGCTGCCCGGGAGGAATGCGGTCGAGCAGCTCTGACGATGCGATGTTGGGAAACCAGGTGAAGTGGGGGGGGGTTCGAGGCGGTGCTAATGAGCTGGGACTTTCAGCAAAAACCCGCACAAGAAATCAAGAATCCAGCCCACTGTGATCTCAGCCACTCCACTCAAGAGTGGCTGAATCGATGAAGCTCCTGCAATCTCACTTCAATGCGTTTCACGATCAACTGCGACACGATGCCCCAAGTTCACTGCGCATGCTGGCGCAGCCTGGAGGCCATAGCCACGGGCTTCACTACCGACTGGAAGTAGTCCCACCAAGTAGCCTACCTCGATCAGCAGCAAGAGACGGGTACCACGGCAGGCATTGCTTCCTCCAGCAGCCGCGGCGCCGTGTACGAATGCCGGGAACTGCACACATACCATCTACAGCACGCCTGTCCACTCTTACCGTATCGCCCAACCATGCACAGCATCCCGCTTCAACGGCGGGCAGTGCCCCTTCAATGCTTTCACCTGCAAGCTATGACAACGGCGCCAGCGTCGTTACTTGGATCCATTGGCCCCCGAATGGACGTTTTAACTCGAGTTGGCAACACCTCCGGCCTGAGTCACTCCTTCGACCCGAGAGACTGGTTATCGCATTTCACCTACATGACTGATACGAGCACAGCCTGCATGGCCATGAAACTACCCTGTGTGGTGCAAAAGGTCGGGCGGTGGGACACTCGCTCGGATGTCAATGGATACAAGGCTGCTTTCGATGGGTCTCGGAAGTAGGGCAGCTTCCGTTGCCGCCCACGGCGGCGCGGGCCCCTGGAGCGAGCGTTACTGGCGATACCCCTCCCAGTACGGAGTCCTCTTCTGGCGAGGTGGACGGAGCTGCCGAGCCCAACTCTACCCTCCGCACTTCAAGAAGAGTCCGGCAGCCCATCACAGATCACCAGCCCAAACTTCCCCACGAACAAACGCCAACACGCCTTTCATGCCGGGATCTGTCGTGCGTTGGGTGTTTGCATACTTGATAGGGCTCTAAAACACTGGAGAGAGAGTGCCTGCCTGCGAAGAGTGCTCGTCCTCGAAAGGCCTAAGAACGGCAGGAAGCCAGGACCAACCAAGCGAACCGCAACAAAAATGCCCCCGACACGGCCAGCCGCGAAGGGTGCGGGCCGCAGGTGCGTGCCTTAGCCACGTAGGGCTTAAACGCACACCCCTGATGGTCCTGCCAGACTGCCAACGGCGTGATCCGGCGTGATCCGGCGTGATCTGCATTTGGGGTCTAAGGGCCATAATCCCTGTCTGGTGCCAAGGGCGTCCGTCGAGTTGAACACTAATGACTATGGAGTAACTACTACAGCACAGTAGCTCGGACTTCCATCGGGCCCCATCAGACTTGTCTTGCAACAACCATGTACAACTAATCCCGGTTCAAGGTGCATGAGTGTCGCGACGCATTCAAATTACCCTGAGCGCAATTTTCCAGACTGTCGGGACCGCAGACTTTTACCATCCAAACGCGAGCAGGCATGAGGTGTGTCGCTCGTTGCCCCTCGCCCAATTCCGGGTGGACGCCCGCCCTCCCCTTTTTCGGCCCTGCTGCTTTCTGTGCGCTTTTTGCGTGGTTTCGTCTGGGGACCATTATTGGCCCCGAACTTGCACCAAACGGCGTGCACTAATCTGTAGATATTTGATCCGAGCGAGCCAAGTTCTCGAGACCCAAGGCATCCCAGGCGCGTTCTAAACCGATTTAATCAAGTTTTCAAAGTGTCCCTTGGCACTATGGAAGAACGGCGGGGTGAGGCCGAGTAGGGTCCGCTACCCAGCCGGGGTGGGATTTGGCCATGAGGCCGCATATTCGGCCTGGCTGTGTGTCGGAGGTGCATGACCCAACACGACCTCATAACCACTTCTACCGAAGCCAAAAGGCGGCAATGTGGCCGACCATGGGGACAGTCGGGGAAGCGCTCGACCCTGCTGCCTACGTTAGATGGAGGCCGTCGTCAATCTTGCTACCTCGTCGTCCCGCCTGCGCAATCTGGTTCACAGCGAGTGCCAGCGCGCAAAGGATGCGTTCAAGCGTTGCCGCAATCTGCGGTCAACATTGATATGCCATCTCATTGGGTATAGTGAAAAGCTGCTATATGTGCGGTACCCAGCAGCCATCTATATAAAAACATGATGCGATAAAGAAAGGAGCGTGGGCTCTTCTTCGGGGCTCAGGAAGAAGTTCTATATGGTAACAACCGACAATGACCTCTCATCCAGCCAAGGAACCAAATCAACCGTTTACGCCGCGAAACCCAATGCCTCAAGACCTTTTGCGTTGGCCGTACACCGCCTGTGATCCAGGGCTCATTCGCAACATCTGCTCGCACGCCTGGCGGGCGATCCGATCATCTCGCTGGGACATCACACCCGGCTCCATCTTCACCTGGTGGCTGCTCCACATTTGAATGTCCATCATCTCGCCCGGGTTTGTCGGATCCTCCTCCAGCTTATAGTCGGTTCGGCCGAAAACCTGGTTAATGACCTCCTCCTCGTGGCAACCATGACCAACACCCAGCAGGTCGGAGCTCAGATCATGGTCCATGTCTCGAAGACCACCGCGCTTCTTCACCGTCGTGGATTTGCGGCGTCGACGAACGTAGAGGTCCGGGTGGGCTTCCATGTACAGCCCCTCCTCGAGCTTTAGATCGTTGACGAGCTTGATCTCGACATCGCTCGGGTTGAGTTGCATGTTGCGGGAACCGCCAAGCTCGAAGAACTTGTCCCTGATCATTTGGTAACGCTTGCTCTCAATCTGTTGCCATGCCTCGCGTAAAAGCTCCTCCTAGAAGACAGCAACTGTTAGTCAATGGTCCCGTCGGCAGGTTGAGCAACGCGGAGGGGCGAAACTTACATCCCGGGCATACCACTGGATGTACTTGGCACGGCCTCGCTTGAACTTCATCTGGAGCATCTCCTTGCCGGGGCACTTCCCAAACTTGTTCTTGAAGTCGTTCTGGATGCTCTCCCACATGTCCTGCCCCTTTTGGTGGCGGTGTTTCCAGCGGGATTCAAAAATGCAGCGCTCTTCTTCCGGGCAGTTGGACTTCAGTTCCGGGGGAACCTCCTCCCCCAGGTGATTCTTGTACTCGTCAAACTGCTGTGTGGGTTGGGCAGCCTTGCTCTGGGTTCCCTTTGTGGACTTGGATGTGCGCTTCTTGACCCGGCCAGTAGCCGTGGTAGTCAGGGCCCGCCTTCGAGGAGAGCTTGACGCGGAAATCGGTGCCTCTGGCAGGCCGTGGATGTCGTCTTCGGCAGAAGCCCTGCGAGGGTGTCGAAAGTGAGAAGGGTGAGGCTCGTTGAGGATGGGAGCGTTTGGCGGCATGTCCCGTGGGTGGAGGGACATCTGCATAGTCGGTTGCTGCCCAACCTGTCCAACCTGTCCAACATTGAGATAGTAGGGATGGCTCAAGGGCTGTTGTTCAGCGCCCTCAGAGACCCCGAACGCGCCCATGTAATTGTGTTCGGGAGGCACAGGCGATCGGCGTTCGTCCCCCATGTAGGGGGATCCGAGGTAGCCAGGAGCCACCTGGGCTTGATGTGTCATGGGGGAGCTTGATTGACTTGACGGGCCGCCGTTCATGTCGAATTGCGTCGTCCACTGCTGGTGGTACATCTCGGTACTGCCTGGCGGGCTAGGTTGCTGCGCGGGGGTTGTGGGTTGCTGCGCGTACTGGCCCAACTTGGCGATCTGGTGAAGGGGAGGAGAACCAATTCCAGAGCTGGGGGTGAGCACCAGATTTGAGTCACACTGGCCAGGAAGGCCGAAGGAAGAGTTGGGTACCTGTTGCTGGGCGGTGAGTTTGGTGCTGCACTGGCCGGCGGCCCACGATGGCATCTCGAGCGCGCCCAGACGGGGTAGAGGACTCACTGTTGCGTATGCAGCCAAATCCGGGTATGCAGAAGCCGCAGAAGCCGCGGCACTTGTTGGGATGCCGCTATGCAGGTTGGTGGTTGCTGAGAGGTCGTCCGAATCGGTAAGACCTGCGGGAAAGTATTGCTGCTCAACCATGGTCGTGTGGGAGGGGAGGGTCGCGGTCAGTGACGAGAACCCCACGCCTTTTCCGGACGAGGTATGCTTGACAACAGAGGGTCTCTGTTGCTGACGGTGTACAATGTGCGCGCGAAGGCGGATTGCGGAAGAAGGAGGCCTTGGTGACTGTGACTGATGGAGGTTTGGGTCTTGGTCTGTCCCATTTATGATGGAGGGGACGAAGGCTCAAATGATTAATAAGGAGGGCGAGCGAGGCAAATCGAGAAAGGCCCTTGGGGAGTGATTCTGCCTATCGTGGTGATGCGACCCGGTTTGGAGGCCAAGTCAATGGTGAGTGGAAGCAGGTCGAGTTGGGAGCCTTGCGGGGATGCAGATGGCCAGACCTTTGTATAAAATGTCGATTGGGAGATCCAGAAGACTGTGGAGTACCAGAAGACCCAGGATATGGACGTTGCAGGAAGTCAACAGTACATTGACTTGGAGAAGAGTCGCAATGCTTGGACCAGGCCAGCGATGAGAGCAGACCCCTGTCGACTGGTTGGGCCAGGGAATTGATTGTGTGGGCTGTGGGCGGGGAGAGGCCAAGGGGTGCAAGGGAGGAGGATTGAGCCCCAAGGCCAAGGCACAGGCACGCCACAGAAGGAAGAGGCGAGGCAACTAGGGAAGGGAAGACCGCTGAACTTGTCGTGCATACACTGAGATAGTCGCCCGGAGTTTGAGGTGGACGCTCAGATGGGCTGGAGGGAGGGCCACAGGGAGCCGGGGGGGGGAGGGGTGTGCCAGATGGAGCAGTGGGGATGGACTGGGATGTTAGGGGGGCGCGGCTTTCAAGGTGGGCGTGGCAGATGAGGCCGGGGCGGGCGTGGGCATCAGCCCAGGGTGTGCGAAAGCCAGAAAGCAGCATTCAGCAATATGGAACCGGAGCGACGAGATGGAAAGAGCACGACTGCAGCAGGGAAGAGGGCAATACTCCACGCCATATCGCGATGCTCGTTACAAGAAAGCCCTGAGAGGGAAACAGCCGAGCCTCACAGCTCCACCCCGCCGAGCAACAGGGCTGGGGGGGTTAAGGACAGGGCAGCTATAGGGGCGACTATCTTGGCCAGCATCCCCGGATACTAAGGTAAGTGGGACAAGAGCATTCGAGAGCCTCCTCTCTTCTGCTCGCTATTGTTGAATTCGGCCATTCTAACGGCAAAGCGGGAGGATTGCATATTCATCACTGCCGCCTGTGGACGGGCCCAAGACGCCAAAGCTGCTAGCGGACGCCCCAAGTCGCCACGATCTCGAGAATTATATGGGGGACCAGCGGCGTGCTGAAATCGAGGCTTGTTCGGCCAGTCGCCGGAGGGACGAGACTACTTGGCAATTAACCAACTGGGCAGTGGGAACAGTGGTAGTGGCAAGGCAGTGGAACCCGAGCCCAAGCAGCAATGGCGCAAGAGACAATCCCCCCAAGCAGCAACAGCGGTGGCCACAGAGTCTTCCTTTGGTATACAATTCAGAATACACAGTCCAGCGAGCAACACGGTAAGGGTGCCTCACGGAGATGAGCCCAGCAGGGCACAGTAGACAGGACCAGACTGGCCACTGGTTCGGAAAGCTGGAGCCCACCAAGCTGTCTGTCTGTTCAAGTCGGCATGGGAGTATGTATAGCAGGGTCCTGCCATGGGGAACGCGACGGGGTGGGGACAAGGCCAGGGTGCGCTCGAACAGAAGAAGGGGGGAGACCATACTAACTAGACTATCCAGTCAGGCGGCCAGGCGAAGTGGAAAGGAAGCGCAGACGATGAATGCCCCCATTGGCATCCAAAGCTGGATTGCGACCTATGATGGTGCTACGCAGTAAGTTAGTTTGTTTTCCCCATTACTAACGGGTGAATTCAGCTGAGCTTCTGCCGTCGCCAGATGCCCCCACCCCCCTTCTCCTCCTCCACAGCACAAGTGTACACTGGACAGCAGGCACGCCGTCGGGCTTTTGGGCGGGCCGCTGGCGTCTATCGATCTCACGATCGGCGCAAATCGGTGCGCCAGTGACGTCCCGGACCGTGCTTGGATCACACTGGAGGTAGGCATAGGCAGTCGTGCGGCCAAGAAGACAATGATGAGCAAGACGCCATCATCTTGAGCAGTGGCAAGGGTTGGTACGCTTTCCTAGTGAAGCACTCTTTTGCATCGGAGGCGATGCCGAGGACTAGGACGGGCCCCCCGTGGGTGAGCCAGTGTAGCAGAATGCACAGCCTTTCCCCACGACCAGACATACACGCAGCTGGCAGGCTTGTGTGGTATGGCATGATGCCACAGCCTGTTTGGTACGAGACACCCACCAGACACACAACAACACAATGTGCTGTGTCGTAGGGCATATCTCGCAGTAGCAACGAGAAGCCGCCGAAACGCGAATGCTGGCGGCGTGACTCCATCTCTTTGGGGAGAGGGGGGGGTGGTTCCGCGCGACTCCCTCCCCACCCGTCGCCTGGCCGCGGGTCCGCTTTCATGCCAGCTCTGGAGACGACGGGTGGACATTTCCTATTCAACAAGGTCCATGCGACATGGCCTGGCTTGTCTTTTACCTGACTTGATCTCCTAGCGGGGTAGTGAGGCGAGTAGCACTCCCGACATATCGTACAGCACGCACACATAACAGCACGCGCACACAAATAGACGGGGCTGCAGAAATTCGAAACGGAAGACGTCGCCCAACATTGGCTCGGCTACGGCGTGTAGCTGCCAAGTTCTGTCGATTTGGCCTGTTGCAACAAGGCGTGCCAAAAGAGGTCTGCCGCCGGCGAGACCTATCAAGTTCCTGCGCGCTCTCCTTCTGCCTTACACCCCCCTCCTCCCCCCCTCGAACCAACAGAGAAGAGCAGAATGGCTTGCCGCGCGCGCGCACAGATCCAAGCATCCAAGCCAAGGTCTGCAGTGAATATACTACATACTAGTAGTATGTGCGCAGTACACTTGTGTAGCACTCTCACAAGAGCGGCCGCGCAACCCACGGCCCCAAGTGGACACCTCTTTCTCATTACCTCGTCTTGCGGGGGGCCAGGTCAAGGGAGCAAGATCCCGCGCAAGGGGCAATCCATTCGTCTTCTTGGACAGTACCACACGGCAGTCCCAGAAGGCCATTGGCAGTACAATGTGTATTAGGCATGGCTAGCAAAGTGGACGGAGAAAGAAAAGAAAGAGGCAGGAAGCAAAGCCAACGGCAGGGAGGGACACCACCACTCGAATACGCGCGGGCGAATGGGCTCACACACACCCCACCAAGGGACAACGCACGCGCCGTGGACAGCCCACGATGGCGCGCGATGGGGCAAGGTAGGGGGGAGTCGGGCGGCACGCGCGAGGTATGCAGAAAAGCAGGTTCGACACTGTCGCTCTTTGAGCCAGGAGAGAAGAGACTCAAAGACCTGAAGACTCGAGGCGCGAACAGCGAGCAGCCAGACCCTACGTATCTCATCCTGGGATGAAAGAAATGGGGTTCCCCGTCGCCGGCCACTCATCGCGCAGTTCTGATCCTAGCGGCCCCGCCGCTAAAATAGCGTACCAGATTGTCGGGACACGCTAAAAGGGGCGTGAGCTACCCTTCACGGATAAGCGCAGTGCCATGCTGGAGCCGTGCTAGCGTGTGGTTGGCCAGCTTGTACACGCCTGTCTTGCTAGTGGCCAATGGGCACACACTCCGGCACAGGGCACTAGGCCCCCCCAGGCAGTATGCTGCGCGCCTGAGGGCGGAAAGAGCGCTGCCATTGGTCTTGGCCGGGGCAGCAAGCGAACATCCACCAGGGGGGGGGGAAGGGACCTGCCACACGCCCCTCCTCAGGCACCTTCTTGCTCCACTCAAGAGGTCCGTTCCGTGACTCCGCGCCACCCCCCCTCCCCCAAACTGCTGCTTTCCTTCTCTTCCCTGACCTTCTGCTGATGGAATTGAAGCACCGGACATACGAAGGCGTTTGGCTTTTAGAGCCTACTGGGTCTTCTGCTGCTCCGGTCTCCTGTCTGGGGGGTTTAGTGCGTGCTCGGGGCAGGAGCGACGCATTCAGTAACTCGCTCGTGGTCCGGTCCGCAATTCGAGTCAAGAAGAACCCACCCGACACGGGTTCCTTACTTTTCCACGTTTATTCTGACCGCCCGTCTGACGCTGACCTCAAGCAGACAGAGGCTCAATGCATTTTCCTATGCGCAGCCCTACCGCTGGCGTCCACATGGACCGAATCATCGAGCATGTGGGTTCAGCGGCCGGCTCGTTTCAGCAATCTGACAAGCATCGCATCACTACGGATACAGCTCAAGCCCATCGCAGGGCACGGAAATCCGAGCTTCGAAGCGATGTGGTTGCACCCTTCCCATTCATTCCATCTACCTGTCCTTTCTCCATAGCCTCGCATCATCTGAGATTGCGTGCAAAGTTTGTCATCACAGCCCGCCCAGGCTCTGCGGCCAGCCATAGCCCACCCCCTCCCCTCGACTCCGGGGCTTTTTTTTGTTTCTAGTCGCTGGTGAAGCCCTAGACAGGGTCCGGAGCTTTTCTGGCTACTCAGGTCATCGGCGGCCCTGGCTGGCGTATGGACCAGCCTAATGAGCGCTGTGCACCGATGACGTTGGACCCGAAGCTAGCCAGCTCAACCGATGGGACTAGCCACTCAGCCCGATCTGGGCAGTGAGTGAAAGGTTCTTGTTCCTGCAGAATCCTCCCGAGCTCTCGCTGGCAAAGCAAGGCACTTCTCGTGCGCTGTGCCACGCCGTCGACGGAAAACCACTACTTCACGGTGCTGGGCGGGGAGGAGCAGCGAAACATGAAACAAGCTGCGCCTCAGATGGGGGCCCCAACCTCGACCTCGTAAGGCTGTGTGTGTCTGGTTCGGAGCACTGCCGGTTATTTGGGCCCAGTGCCAGCGTCATCGTGCTGCTAATCGCTGTCTGCCCACCCGTTGGGTTTCTTGCTGCCAGCTTGGCCATCGGCGACAGGGCCATCGACGTCTCTGCATCATCACATCGTTCGCCCACCCGTCCGCCCCGCTGCTCTGCCGCCCTGCCAGCCAGTCCCGCGCACGTTCAGTCATGCTGGCCGGCTCTGGGGGACGGCAACTCAGCCACCAAGAACCCAAGAACCAACCCGAGCGCCGCGGCGGGTCGGTGCAGAATTTCAGCTTTTTCGTTCAGACTATCTCTGTGCCGTGCATTGGCCTGATTGGGCGCCCGTTGGGGTGGGTGTTGACCCAATTGATGCCGACCCTGGTCTCGAGGCTGGACCCTGTTATTCACTGACAATGCGCTTGACGCTCGTCGCTGGAGCTCGAGCATGCCGAGGCGGCGACTCGTCCGTCCGTTGTCTTCTTCGTCTAAGCCCAAGGAGATGCATGCCTGCGAGCCGCAGTCACTAGCCCAGGTGCCGTCTCTTGGTCTCTGCCCGTGCAATCTAGTGTCGTTGTGGCGTGTTTCCTAGTCACAGGGCCGCAATCTGAGAGTTCGCTGTTTCGTCCTCGTCCCTAGCTAGCCTCTCTCACAGTTCATTTAGCCGCCCGCCCTCCAGATCGTCACCCCGGAGCGGCCGGCCGCTTACCACGCTTACCACGGCGTTCGTCACCAACACGCGGCCAACGTCCACCCAATTCTGACCAACCTCAACCCAGCCGGCCCACCCCTTATCCTCATCTGGAAGGCCATCCCGCTGCTCTAAACGCGGCGCTGCTGCAGAGTAAACGCGGGCATAGGAGCATGGGTCTTGACGTCTCAGCTTGCAGTGCCGTGCTCGTATATGCCCCCCATCACCTCCATTCGAGGTGCGTGTGCATGCTCATCCTCATCCTTTTCATGCAACCTGGGCGCTACCAAACTCTCGGGACGGTCCTGCGCCTTCTGTTGGCTGGAATAGATTCCGCCGTGTACTCTGTCACTCGTATGTTGCCGGCATCAACCATCTCAGCTCTCCAGCCCGACTCCGCCACAGCATTTCCGGGCCCATGGGATGGTCTGGTGCGCGGCCTGACCCCCTCTCGGGCCACGCTTCTCTCGCCTCGTGCAGTAGGTACGGCGGGTCTGCGGTCATTTGAAAATCAGCATCCCATATTGCTGCATAAACTAGTCGTCTTGCTTGATGCCCTTTTTGCGCCCGCCCGCGCCCGACCATTGGCAAGGCGGCATATCAGGGTTCAATGGCACACCAGCTGAGACAGGCCTGGATGACAGACAGAAGCTGGCCAAGAATATCCTGGCTCGCTGGCTGTCTGTCTGTCTGTCTGTCTGTCTGTCTGTCTGTCTGTCTGTCTGTCTGTCTGTCTGTCTGTCCTGCCGGCAGCTACTGGAATTATTAATAGTGGTGCCCGCAGAAATAGTCTGACCTGGCTGCAGATCGTCGAGTTCGAGAACAAGACGCCAGGGCCGCGCCGATTCGAACGGACTTGACACCGTCGCATCGGCCCCAGACTAACCTGGGCCCCATTGGACCTTGACGTAATTACCAGAATCCAGCAGCCCAAGAGGTTTAGCATATGGTGATCGCGCAGTCGCATCAAAATCAGCCTTACGGTACGGCTTGGCCCCGACCACTTGAGGCTTGAGCAGAAGGATTGGCAAGCTTGCCGCTCGTCAAACAACGACAGCAACCCGCCCCGGGGGCCATCATCATTCATCAATCGGGGGGGCGTGGACGATCCTGGGCCAAGGGCCAGTGGGCCATGGCTTCCCCCTGTCAGAAGTCAATCTCGCGCCCTGAAGCGAGATAATATGGCGGCCGTTTGAACTAGCCCTCAAGGCCCCGGCTGTGCAACCAAGGCTAAATTCCCGCGTTCATTCGAATGAACGTACTCGATCGTGGATTGATAGATGATTGATTCGATGAACTACTGAGATCCGAGGGGGGGACGGCACGGGCAAGGCAGGGCCTAGCAGGACAAAGGAGGACGGACCCGCGACCAAACACAGAGACAGAGAGTACCCGGAAAGACGTGCCCTAGCCACGAATTTCGTCCTCTCTTCCCCACCCCTCGAAGCGTTCCCAGCCTGGCCCACCAGGTTCTTGTCGAACAGGGCCTTCGGTGATGAGCAGTAGTAGCCCGGAGCCGGTATTGCAGAGGGGCCCGTGAGCGGCTTGGCCCTTCAAGCCACCCCGGGAGCCGTCGAGTCAGCCCCTAGCACAATCTGGAGGGCACGGCCGCCACCTGGAGGCGCACGGGAAGGAACACGATGGCAGTAGATGGTTGCCCTGGGCTGGGTGGTGAGTCTCCAGACGGCGGCGACTCTTACGCATGGTTTTGTGACGGTTCCCCATACGATGCAGCCTCGATTCCCCGCCCTCCGGTACTTTGCCGGATCTGTCTCTCGCACCGAGAGAAGCTCGCCATCCGTTGTTGTAATTAGAACCTCTGTGCCGTTGAGATGCTTCGGGGCCAAAAGAGGAACAGGAACCAAATGCCCACGACATCGCAGCATTGGGGGCCATGGCCTGTCCATCTCCCCATTCACGCTTCTGGGGGCCTTGGCCCCCGCGTGTTTTCCCGTCTTCATGTTTCACGTCTTGAGCCGATTGCCTCTCATGGCGTCGCTTGGTCGTTCGTGTTGCGCATGCCCCGGACGACTATCTATGTTTGCACCTTGGCCCATCCGGGGCCGACGAATGAAGAGGCCCGGCTTTGTTGGACACAATCTAAGATGCTGCCGATGAAACACTCTCACGGAGAGATGGAGCCCCTTTCGCCCCCAGGTTCCCTGGCCGTGGGAATGATGATGCCATCCGTTGTATTCCATACCGCTGATACAGTACCTGTCCATCGCTTTGGCACGGGTCCTCGCACGCCGCCTTGCCTTACCAAGTGTGGGAATAGGGCAGACGATGGCCTATGGATGCCATTTCCATACCCCCTACTTCCAACCCCGCTGGAGTGTCCTGAGTGTTTTCTTTGCCGCAGCCTGCATATGTGCCCATAGTGACAGCATGCCATGGCCGAGTCCCCCACCGCAACCAACACTCCTTACTATTCCTAGTGCCAGGATACGATGTGGATTGCCGCTGCTGCCTGCCTTGTCTGTCTCAGAATATGTAGCCTTCTGGCCAACGACCAGACTGTCGGGTTCACCAAGGCGCCTACCGTGATGTGTTCTTGTTGCAAAAGTTCGTTGGCTCGCTTAGGGGGCGTGCTGTCCGGCGCTGCTCTCGCAAGGATACTCCCTCCTGAACGCTCATCAAAGCACCGCCCGCCTCCCAGTGTACAGCCCGTACAGAGTACATACCACCAACAACGCTCTTGACAATCCACTTGTTGTAGCGTGACAAACTGTTCTGGTGGCTCACGGCTGCGGCTTCTCGATGGCACCCTGCAATCGTTGTGAGCGGGCACAACAAGCTGCTGACGAAAATCCTTCACTCTCCACTCATTGCCTCTCTGGGCGCGGCTTCGTCAGGTTCCGGGATCAATCATCGCCATGGCATGTCCTGTTTCAACAAGCCTTGCCGGATCTAAGGCGGTACCGCCGAGGTACACAGGCACACCACCCTACCTCCTCCTCTGAAGCTTCGTTTCGGGTGGTGCCCACCATATCAAGTTTGAATGGGCTTGCGCCTTGCCGATCTGCGAGCCACGGCGAGAAAACACCTCATCAGGACACCAAACCTCGCGGCCGTAGACTCGTATCAAGGTTGGCTTGTGCTTCACTGCGGGCCACGGCGCGATCCTTCTACTTTGCGGACCAACAGACGCCTTCTGTCTTGTCTACCAACTGCGTATTCTGTAACAAGGCAGCTTTTGGTCTCGTTAGTTTGGTCACTGCAGAGAAATGTGCCTTATTTGGAAGACATCAGTTGTGACTAAACCCCCCTTTGTTTGGCTGGCGCTTAACGCCTGGTTGTCGCTTGCTCTCGCTGTCTGTTGGCTGTGCTTCGCTGGCCGCGCCGGCCTGAGCTAGGTCACTGGCGTTGCGACCGCCGCCAATACCAAACCAGACTGCGACATCCCAGTCCATTTTGGTCTCGAGATGTAGCTCTACTCCCCGTTGCCTAGAATCTCGGCAATTCCCTTTCGTCCAGCATGAAGTTGATCGTCTGCGTTGGATTGGGTATCTCCAGTATCAAGTTGATAAAAGCGGTGTAGTAGCAGGAGCAAATGCAACAAGCCGTGGCCTTTCATACCGTCGTCACCGTCTTGCTGTTCAAGCTGCATCTCACCTTGTTGCGGTAGCCCCTCAGACTAGGTCGCTCTGAACATCTGTGCAGTACCCGTCATGTGCCAGCCCATGCCAGTCCACCTGCGCCTGTTGGTTTCGATGGTTCTAGAAAGGGAAACAAAACTCGTGTGATAAGCCTCAGTGGTGAAGTCTACTGCCGTATTGCTGTTGATGGGGATGGTGGTGATTCGCACAACTGTCTCTGGGTTTCCCGCACGCCTCACAACCAAGAGATTGCACAGGCCCACAACTCTGCCAGCAAACGAGATTCTGCCTATGAAGGAGGCTGAGTCAACTCTGATATATATTAGGGGTGAATGATTTCCCTTCACGGCGTCATTTCCAAGGGCAGGGAAGCCACAACGTTGCAGGGTAGATAGGCTATGTGAGCCATGCATCTCGGGAAGCGGGATTAAACAAGACTGGAAAGGCGGACCGGGGCGCAGCGCTCGGTCTTGAATGGCATTGCTGCGAGACAGGCGCATTATCAGTTCGAGGCCCTGGTTTCCAGTGTACTTCGTTGATTGTCTGTTCAGACTCATTCACAAGTTTGCCGTCGTGGGGGAGCGATGGGATAATTGAGAGCGAGGCCATCTCAACAAAATTACGGTCGGCTTCTGCTCACAACTCATAGTCTGTTTACAAGTGGTATTCTTTTCTTTCCAACCAATTCGACCCGATTGAATAATAACACTGATCTCGTCAGCAAAACATCATAACCCAAACCATACCCATCTACGAGCGCGACGCGCCTCGCTGACTGCCGTTGGGTCATAATACATATAGGTACCGGAACAAAATCCAAAATAAACATGCGGTGCCATTGACCAGAGGGCCGGTGGCTCATAAAGCTTGTGTCGTCAACCATTGGGCAAAACCCCTCTTCGTCAGCTGTGGCACGTAAACCAAGACTGCCCAAGGCGTTGCGTGATGCGCCCATCGAGATATGGGTTACATCAGCCCACATCCCCGGAAAGGCTGCTCTCGAGTCCATCGCCTCGCGTATCTAACTGTCAGGCCCGTCCTAGGCTCCTTCCAGAGGAGGCACGAAGCTGTAGTTGAAATCCAGGAGCCCGTCCAGCATCCAGTGCTGAGCATCGAAGAAATCATAGTTGTTTTCGCCGTAATTCAGACCCATCATGCTGTTAGGGGCTGATGGTGTGGCAGAGATTGCTGTGGCATTTGGTGTCAGGGCACCGTTTGTGGTGAGCATATTGGCTCCCGGCATGGCGTGCGAGGGCATCAGAGTACTATCCAGATGCGTAGATGACGCTGAGGATTCATTAGCAGAATCGGGGTTGGTTGGGTGCTTCGCTATACCTAAACATGTTAGCATTGTCGAGAGAAGGATTGATGAAGGGCTTGGCATGACGCGACATGCCTTGACGGGAAAGGTCTGGCATACCGTCCAGTGAACCTCGACCCATTGCCTGATACTCTTCCCTCCATCTCCAGACTGAATCGAACACCAGACTCATACTGTGCCGGCAGCGGACCTTCAATTGAAGGGTGTCGTCCATCTGGATGGGGCTATCATCAGTGGTGTTGTTGAATGCTTGCATGTTGTTATCCAGCCGAGCACCATTCCACATCTGCACCATTAGCTCGGCGAGTCGCCATTGCAAATCGTTATTCACCACACTGGTTCCGCGAATGGCGCGAATCGTTTGGTGGAAGAGAGTCCGGCCTCTTTGGAAGTCGATGGTCTTGGCGAAGAAGGATCGCATGAGCTTCAGAAGGGTAAAACCGGCAGCAATCATCATCTGCTGGATGTAGTTGCTGGCGTAAAGAAGAATGGTCCCAACAAGATTATCGCCGGGACTGGTCACCTTGTCGATCTCCAACACCTCGTCCAGGAATATGGTAGCCGCTCGCCACAAGCCCATCAAGTCGTCCATGTAACCTGGTGTCTTGCTCGAGTCAAAAAAGCCGGCCAGACGCATGTGAAGAGCAGCGGCTCGGAGATGCAGGCTGATGATGGGGCCAAGTTCTCTTGACATGATGGAGGCATGCAATTCTCCGTAATCTCTGCGATAGACTCTCATCAACATGGCCCGGTGCTCATCACCTGCCACTCCCCTTGGATCGCTGGCGTTGCTGTACATTTCCTTGGAAACTTTGTCGCAGAATCGCTCGATTTGCAACCTTGCCTCGAGTTCGGGAGAAAGTTGATATGCGCCATCACTTCCTGGCCTTCGCGCCAAGGTCCAGTCGTAAAGCGTAGAGGCTGGTTGGCCATAACCCGTCCCAATTGACTGCGCTACGATGTTGCAGACAGCCCACGTCGTCACACGATCGGCCAGCTGGTCCTTGTCCAGTTCGACCGAAACTCGAGAGAAATCCTGGATGTTGTTCGGCCGGTGTAGGCCTATTCCGGTTGCCGTCTTCATCATGACGCCACAGAGGATATGCGTCGGGTCGGACGAGGTCGTGCTAGTCGGCAAAGGCCATGTACAAAGCAGACACATGGCCTGGACAACATGGTACTTGCTGGGTACCTCTCCAATTGTTGACCACAGGAGGCGAGTCAGAGGCCCTGAAAGGTTGTTCAAAAGATCGGGGCAGTTTGGGGGGTTAAAACGTCGCGCAGCAACCGATATAACGGACCAGAAGAGGAGGGGGTCTTGTTGATAGTATTGATCGGGAGCTTGGTGGGGATTGAGGAAGGGTAGGAAGGGGTGGTAGCCAGCAAAGAACTCGTTGAAGAGGCTATTGACCTGCTCTTCTGTCAACTGGACATTCTCCAGTTCGTGTGTGTATCGTGGTAGATTATAATTGCCTCCGCGCTTGAGGTGGAGGAGTGATGAGACGGCCTCATCGGACCCCATCAAGGAGGGGTTGCGGGTGTGAGAGTGGGAGTGGGAATAGATCGGGTTGCTCTGGGCTAGGGGGGAGTTGGTGTCGTCGTCGTCATCAGGAACAAAGCCCTGCGCCTTGGCATTGGCGATGTTACGGCGTAAACGTTCAATCTCCTTCTCCATCTCGGCGTGTTTGGAACGCTTGCCGATGCGCTTGAAGTTTGACTCGATCTTACATTCGAGTTTGAGCCGGTTGCAGCGAGAACAACTTTGGAAGGGATCCTGGACTACATCGCAGCGAAGCTATTGCCATTGGCAAGGATCATCAGTAAAAAGCCCAGCATACATAGACGTTGGTAGACCAATTTGTGTGGTACTGACTCACCTTTTGCTGTCGGCATTCGTTACAGGCGCGCTTAACCCCGGGCTGTCGCTTCTTCTCATGATCACCATGGTCATCGTCCAGATTGCTGCCCGGGCTGCTTTCAATGCCCGCCATGCTGCCTCTCTTGCGCTTTGGTGCGCCGTTGTGGCCATGGCGGGAGTTCATGGGGCTTGTTGGGCTCATTGAGGCCGCCCCACTCGCGGCCATGATGTTGGAGCCGTCCATGCAACTGCGGCTGCCGCTGTGAAGAGGCGAGACAACAGTTCAGGCGGGGGAGACGTCGTCGACGGCGCGACGGGAGCGACTCAGCGGGTGTTGGCTGCGGACGCGGGACGCCGGTCGGGGTCGTTCAAGCTGGGCCGCTCGAGGCCGGAGTGCGGAGGCGAAACTCGGGCAGGCGAGACGACTCGAGTTCGTGACGGCACAGAGTGAGTCGGCGCGCCGGGTGCGGACTGTGATGCGGCGCAAGTGGTGCGATGGGGTCGGACGGAGCGAGCGGACTAGAGCCAATACTATGCGGGGTGCTGTGTCGAGTTGGACAGGAGGAGAGAGCGACTGCGATGCTCGTCGAAAAGTTGACAGAGGTGAAGGAAAGACTGCTTTTCACACCTGTCGCCTGCAAAAAAGGCGCCTGCAACCCCGTCGTCAAATTGACTGGCCGGGTCCGGGCAAGGCGAGGCGACGCTACTCTGCGTTTCCCAGCCTGCCTTGGAAGGATTGGACGACTCCAGGTGACTGGGGCGGGGTTGCCCAACTGGGTGAAAAAAAATTGTGGGCAGGAGCGTTCGCGGCTTGCATTGCGTCCTGTGATTGGGCGAGCGGTGGTCCAGCATCACGTGGGGGCCCTTGATGCAGCCAATGGGAGGCTGGTCACCATCTGGTGGAGGAGTCACAACATGAGCAAGTAGCCAAGGAAGGAAGTCCTGCCTGTGTAGACAAGGGCCCTTCCTCGAAATGGGTAGGTTTACCAATGCAATTCCTACCGAGTAGCAGCAATGGTACTTTTACTGCAGGGCAGTGAAAGATTGGACAAACTTGAAGAACGGAGCACTGGGGATTCGCCGTCTCAACTAGCAGTGATCACCGCCCGGCCTTGAAGTTTGAACACTGTCCTGGTGCTCAACTTGCCATACCGAAATGCATCCTGCTGACTCTCAGACCTCGTTGCAACCGCAAGGCCAGCCATCTACAGAGCGGAACAAATCAACGCCTTGATGTGGTGGCTCCGTGTCCAGGGATGGCGCAGTGAGATGCATGTCCTACGCAGCCCAGTGCACACGAGAGCTCCGCACACCCCACCAAGGCGGCCACCAGCCAAGCTCCCACGTATCAGTGATCACCAATCGACAGACTGAGACAAAGCGGGCATCTATCTCATCCAATTGCTTCTTCCAGCGGCTGGCGCTGCAACGTCCGGCTCCACACCGGCAAGCTTCAACTACCGCCCGGTGCAGCCATCAGCTCAAGTCTACGTGCCTATCTTATCACAGGCGGCAAGGTCGATTCCATCATGAGCATAGACCAGTTGTGCTCCTCCCATGTGTATGTGTAACGTTTTGACGTTGCTCCACAAACGCTAGGACTCCCTTGAGTCTGTGGTGGGCTGCTTAAACTCACAGGGTTGCTCCCATTGCTGGTTTTTCGCTTGAGCGCTCTCTCCCGCAGATCACCGCTTACCTCCATCAGGACGATTTCTTGCAGACATGCCCGAGACCAAGACGCCCCGGCCTTCTGTAGCGAGGCATCTAAAGCCCGCACCGGCGTCGAAGAGCCATGTGCATTCTCCACATCTCAAATCCGAGGTGGACATCACGCTCCCAGGGTCTGTGCCAGAGCAAGGTACCACTTCTCCAACCATAAAATCCTGGTCCGTCTACATCACTAATTCTGATAGAAAAACTTCAGATCCGGACCATAGATACGCCGCAGCCGTTTCTTGATCCTACAAAACTCGATAGGATGCAATGAGCCCTCCAGCAACAAATGCGGTCGGCATCCCGAATGCTCAATTGAAGGCCAATTCAGATGCAGCAACTGGGTCCGGCGCATTGAACTCGCCATGTGGTCCTCCTTCCAGCTCCGAAACACACGAAAATTCTCAAAAAGGAAAAAAACCAACGTCGTTGTTCTACGCATGGTCTTTGCTAGTGTGGGAGGCATCAAAGGCCAGCACCTTGTACTAGCACATTATGAGCATGGACTAAGTACATCTTAGCCAGGTTGGCCAGCGCAGATGGAGATGCAAGACCCAATAGCGCACAGAGGCCATGTATCTGAGTCAATAGACGGTTACTAATTTATTCGAGATGCCACATCGTCAATGCCCATGCCATAACAGACCCGTGCCGCTGTTACGGTTTTTGCTGAGTCCGATTGGCTACAAAGGCGTGATTACCCGGCAATATCAACCAACTCCGCCGCTCCCCACTCTGCGATGGGGGGGTTGAACTCCCGATGAATCTGCCGAGGCTGGTGAACACCCATGATTAGTTGATCGAAGCCTCTAGGCTCTCGCCCAGCTCCCCAGATTGCGGGGTACAGCCGACAAGGGGGCCGCATCGACTGCACATTGGAGAGAGGCCAACCAACGATGGAGCCAACTTGGATGCGGAGTTTGTTAGGGTGTTATATAAGGGTCGGGCCAGTCACCAAAAGGGGCCGCGCGTTATCTGATCTGTGTTGTCTCATCTGTTAATTACATCCTTCAAGAGTCGTCCCTCATGTCGCCTCACAGTCTCAAAGACGGGCAGCCCAGCGCCCAACCCGGCTATGCTGTCCCTATGGTCATCAACGGGGAAGAGTACCTATCGGACCAAAAGTTCGATGTCATCTCGCCTGCATCAGGCGAGCTGCTGTATCAATGCCATGGCGCTTCTGTTGCCGATGCCGTCGCCGCAGTCGATGCCGCGGCCGAAGCCCTAAAGAGCTGGCGGAAGACTCCTCCCGCGTACAAGCGCGATATCTTCTTGAAGGCTGCAAGCATAATGGAAGAGCGATATCAGGAATTAGCGTCGTATATGCAAGGCGAAACTGGCAGCGATGCAAGCTGGGCGGAGTTCAACTTGAACACGTCCATTGACTTTATCAAGGACACTGCGGGCCGGATATCCGGCATCGAGGGCACATTTCCGACCATGAGCGACCCAGATACTACTGGAATCGTGGTGAAAGAGCCTTATGGCGTTGTGCTCTCCATCGCACCATGGTAAGTACCCTTGATAAAAATCGCCGGCGGTTCGTGTTCTGATGGTTGCAGGAACGCCCCCTACATTCTGGGTACCAGGTCGATCGTGTTCCCTCTGGCAGCCGGCAACACAGTCGTTTTTAAAGCCAGCGAGCTGGCCCCTCGGACCATGGGCTCTATTGTATCCGTTTTCCAGCAAGCTGGTCTCCCTAATGGAGTCTTGAACCTCATTTTCAACGAACGAGCCGCGGCGGCAGCTGTCACCACTGCTCTGGTCGAACATCAGCACGTCAAAAAGATCAACTTTACCGGCAGCACCGAGGTTGGCCGCATTATTGCCAAGCTTGCTGGTCAGCATCTCAAGCCCATCATTCTTGAGCTGGGCGGCAAGGCTCCAGCCATTGTGTGGGAGGATGCAGACCTCGATCTAGCTGCACAACAGTGCGCTCTGGGCTCGTTCCTGTTCTCTGGGCAGATTTGCATGGCAACCGAAAGGATATTGGTACACAAGGCTATTCGCGCCGAGTTCGAGAAGAAACTTTCTGAGAGCATCGAGAATATTTTTTCGTCCAAAAATGCCGCTCCCGTTTTGATTTCTGCCGCGGCCGTGGCCAAGAACAAGAAACTCGTCGACGACGCAACTTCAAAGGGCGCAACGCTGTCGTACGGAAACCCCAGTCTCCAGGAAGCGAGTCAAACCAGACTCAGGCCCATCGTGGTGTCAGAGGTGACGTCGGATATGGATATTTATAAAACAGAGTCGTTTGGGCCGACTGTTTCGATCATTGGGATTGAGACCGAGGAGGAGGCCATTGAAATTGCAAATGACACTGACTACGGTTTGTCATCGGCGATATTTACATCAGACCTGGCAAGGGGACTTCGTATCGCCCGGGAGATTGAGACCGGTGCAGTTCATATCAACAGCATGACGGTCAAGGACGGTACTTCTGTGCCTCATGGCGGGGCCAAGTCGAGCGGCTATGGCCGTTTCAATACGGCCACTGGGTTGAATGAGTGGTTGCGAACGAAGAACATCACATTCAAGCACTGAACGCTCTGTCTCCGGTGGAGGTCATGAATTGGTGGTTAGTGTATGGCCATGTTCCATGTAAATAGTGTCTCTGAAATTAGCTCGTATGAGACGAATTTTGGACAAACTATGATCTGAAAGATGTTGTCTTAGTTGAATAGTCTATGGTTTCAGAACGTGTGAAGGGAGGAAGAACGAGTGGGCACGATCACAGCTCTATCTACCTATATCAACAGACAAAAATTATCCCGAAAATAAAAGGACTTGAAAAAAAACCAAAAAAACCCTCATTAAATGGAATACAATAAGAGAGTTGTAAAAGTGCCTTAACTTCTCATTTTGCCCTCAAATACTGCGCTCTTCATAGTTCTGCGAGACGTAGGGTAAGATGGCCGATAAGCCGGCTGACATAACCGCGCAGCCACGATAAGGGGAAAATTTACCCGCTAGAGTCGGCGATGAGCGAGCAGCGCATCCACCACTTGATAGCTTCAACAAACAACATCAAACTTCTACCACGTTCTCACAACAACCCCCCCTACAACCGCCACAATGTCTTTCCTCGGAATGGGACGTGCCCAGCCCACCTCGGAGCAGAAGATTGCTGCCGTCGAGGGCGAGATGCGCATGATGGCCGACACCTACAACCGGTACGTTGCAGCCCGCTCTACCACCAAGTCTGGACGACTGGTCCAGCCAGACTGCGCAGAGTCTCACCTTGCTAACATGTTTGCGTCGCAGCCTCCAGCAGTCCTGCCAGAAGAAGTGCATCCCCACCGACTACCGCGAGGGCGAGCTCAACAAGGGCGAGTCCGTCTGCATCGATCGCTGCACAGCCAAGTTCCTCGATACGTCGATGAAGGTCAGCGAGATCATGCAACAGCAGGGTCAGGCCATGGGCAACCAGGGCGGTGGCAGCATGTTTTAGATGAATAATACGCATATATTGAGATGGGCCACAAGCAACTCGTCATCTGTCAACAGGTCGGGACCCGGCCGTTGTGGGCACCGCGCGTGTGAGCATATTTTGGCGGAGCCAACGGGTTGCTGCCAAAAGAAAACACCTTGTATGAATAGGGGCTGTGTACGGAACAACGCTTGGGCTCGGGACATGACCCAACCCTTCCGGGCGTCTTCCTCGGAACGGTGGTGAATGTAAAGGGGAAGACATGTACAACTAGTTTTATGTGAATCAACAGCATGGCTGTTATGAAAACAACAATCACCACTGCTGCCCGATGGCCATGGATTGCATACATGGCTGATCTCCATGGTATAATTGTCTCTGTTCTGAATCTGCAGAATCACAACCCCAACTCCGCGCCATGTAGCCCAATGAAGACGCCTGTTCACGCCTGTGCCTCAGAGCATCGCCTGTGTGATATCCGGACCAGTTCCAATGCCCGTGATTGTCCTGAATATCCAATGCAGCCACGTCTCCGTTTCAAGTTGAACCTTGAGTGCCTCGGCTCGTTTCTCCATATCTCCCACCTGCCGTTCAAATGTCATGATGCCGTCCTCCACGTCGATAACCTTGGATTGCAAGGCATTGATCTCGTAGTCCAGCCGGGCAACGAGTACTTCGATCTCCCGTAGGCCATCGGTAAGATGTGCACGTTCCTCGCCAATCAACTCGTCCGAGCTGACCTGGACTCGCTGGCATGCTTCCGATAGCTGTTGATACAGGGCTTCAATCTCAGTTTTGTTTCGAGCGTATTGTTCATCAAGCTGCCCCAATGCGTTGACTTTGTCTGTGACCCACGGCTGCAACTCCTGTTGTACGCTTCCAATTTGCCCGTGAAAGTGTCGTGCAAGTTCGCCGAGTGCTTCCATTGCCTGCGCATTCATCGCCGGCTCCTCTATGTCGAGAAGCGGGTCCCATGAGAGGACGGCGTCTTCGGCGTCGCTAAAAGACATGCGTCGAGGCCATCGGCTCTCGTTTACAGGACGTCTCAATGAGCAATCGAAGGCGAGTATACTATGCCGCCTGATCAAGCCTGTCTGTGCAATGTTCGCTTTCAACTCTGCATCTTGGGGCTCGCTATCATCAACCAACGAGCCGACGGCAGAAGGCGCATTGGAGAGGGTCTTCTTGCGCACCTCTGCCGCCAGGTCAATTAGCTCTCCTTCCTGCTGGATCCCCTTCTGTCCCTCATCTGCCGGCGTATGGAACGGCCTGATGTCGACTGTTGATGTGGAGGCAAACCGGCTCTCGCTGAGGCCGGGCAATGCATCCGGATCGCCTCTTTTCATGGCGGCCAGGTATTCTTCTGGTTTCTTATTCCACGTGAAAGCCCGATTTATACCGGCACCAGGAGGCGGCATCGCAACCACAGAGGTCATTGGCGCCGCGGTGTTAGGCGGCGCGCTGTATGGTGTGTCTGTGAAGTCCTCCTTTGCTGATACCGATGGTCGTGCATTATGGCCCCTCAAACCGCCTCCAACGGCGTCCTTGAACCGGCCAAACCCGGAGCGAGCGTTGCCTGCGACGCTCTTGAATACGTTCTTTCGGACTGCATCTCTGTCCGCCTGAGTTTCTCCGAAACTGGTGGCGGATCCAGGTGGAAAAGCCGAGTAGATGCCAGTCGGCTCCTCGGCTGGCTTGGCTTCAGGTTCGTCTTCTAGCGAAGAAGGCGGGGCGGTGCGTTTTGCGACGGGGGCCATGTTTTCTTCCTTCCAGAACGTGGCGCTGGTCATGTCTGGACTTCGATACGGTAGCTCGACTGTTCTTCGAGGCTTACCATGCCAGAGCCACTTGGCTCGCTCTCCGTAGGCCAGGCTGATGAACCTGTCAAGATCTAGGGTCTCGATATCGGCAAGACCGCCCTTGTCTTTCCCGGCCACCATACCCATGACGAGCTCGCCCCTCTTGCCACCGATTTCAGTGACGGTAGACTTTACAGCTCGCTGCACACCCCAGCCCTCCCCTCCGGCTGCAGCCTTTGCGGTGACACTGTAGAGTTTGAGGAGGGTTGGGCGGTCTAATCGCCTCGTCTTCTCAAGTTTCTGAGACTTTTGAAAGGATCCGATGCCGCGTTTCGTGCTTTCAATATCGAATACGTCCTTTGCCACCGGTGCACCGTACCAGTGCAACCTATTTCTTGCGCCCATGAGCATCCCAAGCAAGGCGGATACCGTCGAAGGCCCTAGGATGCCGTCTGTGGGCTCAAAGTTGTAGTGCTCTGCCCCAACCTCGGTCCACCAGTTATTGACAGCTGTTTCTGTCATGTCACAGAGCAGGCCGTCGATGTACTCGCGCCCCAGCTTCTCGAACAAATACAATGCGACTTGGCATAGTTTTATCAGCTCCAGGACGGCCTGGGAGAATGGCACGCGATCGCTCGTCTTGTACAGCTCCTGGAACTTGACCTGCGTTGCCTCGGCCGGCTCAGTCAAGGTCAGGCCTGATCTTCCAGAGCACCCGAGTCGCTTCAAGTCTTCGTTTATTATGAAGGTGTGTCGGTATTTGCGAATATCTCCGTTTGGCACGAGAATGACGGTGAGAGCTGAGGGAAAGCTGCTCAAGTTTGTCACCATCAGTTCGCCCAGCGAGGTATCCTTGGGCCGAGCGTGGAACTTATGAATGGCCTTGAAGTAGATGCGCAGCTTCACCGGCCATAGGGTCTCGTCTGCCGGCACTGAGAGTATGCCAACCACCACCGAGTGCTTCTGATCGCCAGTATAGGTGACGACGACGAGGGTTGGGGACTGCCTGGAGCATGCCCATTGTTCGACAAGGTAGGATTCGTACCCGGCAAGGGTGGTTCGGCGCTCGACTACACTGACGCAGCTGTCGTCTTCGAGGAAGCTGTGTCGGCGGACAGGTTAGCTTTTGGCCGGGCGGCCGGCGGTGAGGAACGTACCGAAAAGCGACGGGGTCGGCGATGACGACGTTCTTCCGCTGGGGAGACGGAGAAGAGGAAGCATCGCCGTTCCCATCGGCAGTCTGTATGGCCAGCGGCGCGGGAGGGCCGTTCTGGGTCGCTGGTCGTGCTCCGCGCTGCGAAGGGCCCCTGAGGCCATCGTCCGGGCGGTGGACATAGGTCGGACTCATCAGTGGGTAGGCCATGGCGTCTTCATGGGTCCCGAGAGGTGTTTGTATCTTCTCCGAGCTGCATCCTTGGCCACGCAAGCCGAGATGGTGTGGCGGTAGACACGGCACACACGAGCCGCTCGGATATTTCTGCTCGATGTCGAGATGAAGTGTAGCCGATCCCCACGCATGTGATGCAATGCCTTGGGGCGGGTACCACTGTGCGAGGCGGCGGTTTATTTAGTTACCTAGTAGCTTAGGTTGCTTCGTTTAGTCGGGGCCCGCGGGCGGGGCACTGATCGCTAATAGCTGCAAGGCCTGCTGCAACCAGGGGAGCAGCCACGGGGTGTGCCCTGGGCATGGGTCCAGAGGCTATTTCGTTATTCGTATACGGAGCGAGCAGCACTCAGTGTTGGGCTCTAGCTTGACGCGAGTACGGCGGGTCCTTGGCACAGCACCAGAGCAGTGCGGGATGTCGGCTCTGTTGGCTGCCCGGCCTGCTTTCCATCCGTCGCTGGCTCACTGCGACAAGACAAAGAGGTCTCTCCGAGTTACACCGTAGTAGTCTCGACGTTTCAGTGGCTTGTGAAAATGACGACAGCAATTGTTCAGCTACTACCACCCGAGACCCTGTGACCCCGAGTACTCCGAAAATAGCATATAACATCGCTTACAATCATATGCCATCCTTTTCCTTATCGATAAGCCCCGGCCGGCCATGCCCCCATGGTGCTGATGCATCATAGGCCCATCTGGATCCGACCGATAGCTCCCACTGCAGACCTCAGACGACCAGCACGACCACCCACTTGCGCGCTTGCAACTGCAAAGAGCAAGCCCGGATGCTAGCATCCCGGAAGAACTTGAGCACATAATCCCGAAGCACCACAGCCAGCGAGGCCTGCCTCGCTCGAAGGCTCACACGACACAGAAGGGCCCCAGCGAGCATCTAGCAGCCATGCCCGGATCGGACAACATCTCGCCGTTCGCGCCGCTCATGGTCGAGCTGGCTCGAATGAGGAAGTCAAACCTGACGGCTGCCATCAGTGATGTGGACAAGATTATCGATCTGCTGTCATCGGTGCGGGAGCAGGTTGCAGGAGGTAAGCTGGCTGTTCGTACCCAGTACACCGTCGCCCATATGCTAACCTCCCCCGAGAACCAGATGCCCACCGAATCGGCATGGCGATGACGACTCTACAGAACCCGGTCAAGGCCCGGGTTGAGGCTATCACTCAGGATTTGAAGGAGGTCACCAAGGCCCAGAAGGCTTTTGGCAAGGCCCTCGACAAGGCAATGCCCTCCCGGGAGCTCCCCATGGAGACGGACGCCATGGCAGACCACCCCGGCCTCATCAACCGCGCCATCGCCATGCACCTGCTCCGCGAGGGCCAGTTTTCTGTCGCATCCACCTTCATCAACGAGACTCAGGACCACCCCCCTCACCGCGCGACCTATACACCTGCCCGCACCGACGAGGATGGCGACGACGACATGGACCACGATGAGGACGACGAGTTTGCGTCAGACCTGCGAAATCTCCATTCCGAAGACCTGCAAAACAAATTCACCTCAATGTACAGCATTCTTTCGCAACTCCGGGACCGCAACCTCGTCCCAGCCATCGAATGGGCCCGCCTCAACAGCCCCCAGCTGCAGCTCAAGGGCAGCACCCTCGAGTTTGAGCTCAGCAAGCTCCAGTTCGTCTGGCTCTTCAAGGGCCCCGAGATCAACGGGCTTCCAGACGACGAGAACAACGGCCAGCTCGGCGCTCTTGCGTACGCCCGTGCCCACTTTGGCCGGTTCCAGGCCCGTCACCTGCGGGACATCCAGCAGCTCTGCGCGGCCATGGTCTACGCACCAAACCTGGCCGCCTCGCCGTACCGTCGCATCTTTGAGACCGAGTCGGCCTTTGACGACGTTGCCATGTCCTTCACTCGCGAGTTTTGTTCCCTGCTTGGCCTCTCGGCCGAGTCACCCCTGTACATGGCCGTTACCGCCGGCTCCATTGCCCTGCCGCGCCTCATCAAGTACACGACCTACATGCGTGAAAAGAAGACGGAGTGGACCACGGAGAACGAGCTGGCCTTTGAAACGCCTCTCCCGGAATCCATGATTTACCACCCCATCTTCGTCTGCCCCGTGAGCAAGGAACAAACTACCGAGAACAACCCCGCTATGCTGCTGCCCTGTGGTCACGTCATATGCCGTGACTCCCTGAGCAATATTACAAAGGCCTCGCGGTACAAGTGCCCCTACTGCCCCACCGAGGGACAGCTCAAGGATGCGATTAAGATTCGGTTTTGATGACGGTTACGGCATCAATCATGCTATACCGCATCTCACGCCTAATCCTTTTTGCCTTTTCCTTTCAACTTTCTCTTTCTCTGTCTTCTTGGTATCCAGCATTTGGTCGTCGGCGTTAGGAGGTTTGGGCGTACGGGAAAGATCATTGATAATAGGGGAGCAAGGACTTTATCTCATGGGTTTCTCGGAGTTGACAGCTGGTTCTGCTCCGCTGCCAAGGAATAGCTCAAATCTAGCACTTCAGAGATGGCACCTGGTTTCATTAGAGTAGGCTTCTGGCCCATATCAAATACTGAATTATGATAGGCATCCCTGAGTCTCGCCACTTATTGAGATTCTGGTGTAATCCTGAAGTTCAGAGTCATATACTTTGTAGGTGTCATGAAATAGATTGCCCTATCAACACTACTAGGCTCTCCACATAACCTCAGCCCTCCTAATTAGGCCCTAGTCAGACTCCGTAAGATCAAAAGCACATGGGCCAGGAGAAGTGAAGGGACGTGGGCCATCCAACGACCGCTTTGCTCCTGATTCCGAAAAGACAAGAGATCATGTCCAGGTATATCTGATATGGGGGACGGCTTCAAGGCCTGTATGCAACCGACTTGGCAACAAAAAAAAACCAACGTAAAAGAAAAATATAATCCGAAAGAGATCGGAGGGGGATATCTTTGAACCGCCATCTGCTCACGCCGCTTCCACCTGGTCACCGTCCGTGTCGAGCCTGCCCTGTCTGACTGGTGCCTTGATGAGGTTGAAGAAATTTTGTGCCCGTTTCATAAACTCGTTTCTTTGTACAATGATGACGACGCACCCGAGGTGCAAATCCACATCCACCGAGAGGCTGTGCTTGCTTAATCGATGGTCATGCGGCTGGGTTGAGCAGGGACATCATTCAGGCTGATCGAGTTCAGGTCTGGCTTCTCGTCGACCTTGCCCTTCTTGGAGACCAGATGGGGCTTCAGGCCCTTGTTGAAGTTGAGCATGCAGATGATAGCATTGGTGATGGTGAGAACGATGAGCAGAATTGTGATGACGGCAAAGGCGGTCAGAGACTTGCGGACGGCAAAGTAGAGCTGAGAGTAGCCGGGTTGATAGATTCGGACAAGCTTGAAAATGAAATAGCTGAGGCCACCGAGGTAAAGAATGATGACGGCAACCATGCCGAACTTGTTCTCCTTGCGGGTGAAATAGGCGGCGCTGAGGAGAATGCCAATGGTGATAGGGATGGTGACGATAGTCAGGGCGAATTCGGGATCGTTTCTAGCGGTGACGACGACGACGAACTGGATGATGAAACCGAGGAAGAAGAAAAAGTCGAACTTGAGGAGAGCAATGTAAATCTGCGCGACTGGTCAGCATCGTCCGATTCTTGGGCATACCAGTTCGCAGCTTACCTGGTAGTGGAGGAAACGCTTCTTCATGCGGTAGTCGGCACCAATGTTCTTAAGAATGTCCCACGCATACTCCTGGTAGATCTTCCACGACACAAAGGCCATGCCGACGGTAGCGAGAGCGATGATGGCAGGAATAGCCACGAGATAGGGCCTCATTTCGGGCCAGAGAGTGCCATTGGGGATATCGTCTCGAAGACTGTTGTGCTTCTCGAGAACTTGGATGGCTTCCTGAATCTGATCGACCTGGATGGTGGTGTAGATCATGAGGGCCAGGTTGGAGAAGCAGACTCCAATGACCTGAATCGTGTTCTTCATACGCAGGGCGTCCCAGACAACGACCAGTGTGTAGAGGAAACCGAAAATGAAGAGAGTCAGGAATGTCGGGATGATGAGCCGTTGAGACTCAACCTCGCGAATCTTCATATTTGGGCCCAGGCTGTTTTGGAACTTGGCGAAAACATAACTAATGGCATGTTAGCGTGTATTGCATTGCGAGTCTGAGAGGCAACGCACGATTCAAAGGCGATGCAAAGAATGGCCTGGAGAGTAGCCACAGCCATAAAACAGGCCGGCCAGCGGCTCTTCAGGAAGCCCGTCTTATTATTGTAAGTGCTCTGGGCAGGAGCTGATGGAGTCAGGCCTTCCCGATAAGCGAAACCTTGTTGCTGATCGGGGGCGACGGCAGACGTGTCGGCGCCATAAGTAGGCTGAGGAGGGTATGCGGGCTGGGCCGTGTCCTGGACGAAGTGGCCATCATCTCGAGGCTCGCTGAAGGTGCGGTCATAGTAGCCGTATGATTCGTTTTCTCTGCCAAGCAGTGACTTGCGAGATTCGAGACGGGAGGCCACGATGGGCAATCGATCGACTCCAACCGGGAGTCACGGGTGATGAGATGGAGATTAGGGGGCGAGGAGGGCGGCCGAGTTGGTCGGCAGGTTAGAATCGATGGCAGCCGCGATGGTAGTCGTCGAGTTTGTTGCTGTGGAGGATGGCACAGGACGATGGGACGGATAAGGAAATTCGGTCGTCGTCCAAGCAGCGGTGGACGGTTGGGGGCGGCGCGTGCGGCAGACGAGGGGAGAGCTGACGGGAGACGCGCGAAGAAGCGACGGAAAACGAGGGACTGGCCGCTGTGACAAAACGCTACCCGGTTGGAGATGGGGACGCAGATGCGAAGATGGGTGTTGATGCGCACGCCAGGGGGGGCTGCCGGAGAGCGATGGAGGGAGAAGTGAGGCAAGAGCGTTAGAGAAGGAGAACGGTTGAGCGGTGCTGAAACAAGAGAAGAAGAGGATCGGATGGAGAAATAGCAGGGTGGCCGGGGCGGCAGGGGTTGTTTTAGAATGGATGGGATTGTGATTTTTAGCGGCAGACCAAGCTCTGGGCTCTGGGCGTTTTCGCGGTCGTTGTCAGAGACTCCCGAGGGCAAGGGTCGGGGGGGGGGAGGGCTGAGGGGCAGCTTATTTACGGAGCGCGCTGGGGGCGCTCTTTGGGAAGCCAAAAAACAGGGAGCCGCTGGCACAGATTACAGCCTCCAGTCCTGGGTAGGACTAGTGCTAGTCAGTCAGTCAGACGGCCAGTGGAGCCTCCCAAGGTTGCCTGGGGTGCCTTGGCGGACGCAGCCCGTTGAGGCTTGCTTGGCTACCTTACAGGTGCCTTTACGTCGGGTAGTACCTCCCAAGTTGGCTCCAGCGGGCTCGGTTCCTCCGTCTGTTTTGCAGCACTGACGCGCGCCGGGGCTCTGCTGTTCCAATTTGACTCTAACACACACATTGTCGGAGTGTGCAGTTGGTGACGCTGCTCGCAAGACGCAGCGCAAGCAGCTCGAACCAGATGATGCCACGGAGCTGCTCGATGGGTGGCCGGGCTCGCCGCGCTACCGAACATCGGTAGGTTTAAGGTAATCTCCTGAACGCCTGTGGCTACCCGTCCAGCCACAGTCCTTGCCGTTGCTGGCTTGTCCTACTGCGTAGCCCACCACACAGTCCTGCTCTTCGAACACTAATCCTGACTATTGGTACGGAATATGTACAATTCAAATGGTTTGTCCTAGGGTTATCGCATAGGCTGAATCTAGGTGCCGGCATGGCCCAGGCCAAAGCGCCATGCTCGTCTCAGAGGCGTTCCTCTGACGGGAAGCACGTCGGGCAGACGCGTATCGAGCCAGACAGTCTGTGTCACTTTGTGTCTGACGTCGCTTTCTTTCTCCTGGCTCAGCGTCGCCCTTGACTGACATGGACAAGAGGCGGCCTCCAGTGCGCAGTGTGCCCTCCGCTGTGTAAGCACGGTCCCCAACAATGGAACCTGGAAGGCTGGAAGGGCTTCCCGGGATTCAGGTCCTGCCCGGGGCAGAGCGGGTGCTCGGATACCGTATTCTATCTCCGATGTGTGATTTGCTGCCGCGTTCCCAGAAATTGGCCCAGCCGGGCTCTCTATCTAATGAGCCAGGGGCATCACCGGGCTCTTTTATTTTCCCCGGGCAACGGCGATTTTACTATTACCGTATTGCCGATTGCTTCCTCTGCTCGAGCAACAGCGAGCAGGGTGCTATTTTGTTGTTGTTGAATGAGCAACCCTGCGCGACAGCATGTTTGACACTGTCACGCCGATCAGCGACGACCGCCCCCCTGAGAGGCGCGTGGCATATCTGAGCCCATACGTCCCGTCCGTATGGAGTACCAAGTAGACAGTTGACATGCAGCACACTGGAGCCGTTATTAGTCCAGACAAGAAAGCAATACTATGCACAAACATGCAATAATAATCGCTGCCTCATGCGGGTAGGAAGCAGCAGGCAATTGATCCTTGTTGAGGGCCGCTCCCGCCAGCGATGGACCAGAAGCTGGGGGAGCAGCCTGGCTGTGCAAATACGAGGCTGAGCACATGTCCACACTGTTAGGGTGTGTCCCAGATGCTCCCTGAATCCCATCAGTTGGTAGCCTTCCCACTAACGGCGACTACATGAGGTGCTGAAGCTCCCACCTCACAGGCGCCACTAGCGTCCAGCATTAGCGAGTGCCCAGGGCGGGCTCTACTGCAACGACATGGATCGGCGAGCAGACTAGCGGCAGGGCGGGAACATTCGTTACAGCCACACTTGGCACCACCCAGTCCCCGTGAGGCCTGTCGTGACGCATCCACAGATGGGCTGTGCGGCGTGTGCGCCATTCTCAATCTCCGTGCATCTTCTTGCTACTGCAGCTAAAAGCAAGGTAGCAAGAAGTTGGAACCTGGCTGTGCCTCACTGGCCGTAGGGCTCACTTCTGAACGCATGGAGAAGAACGAGTCACACCGCGCAGCAGAGGTTCAGAATTGTTTTCTTTCCTTTTAGTTAGTTGCTGATGCCCGTAGGAGTTGAGCCCAGCCAACCTGGTCGTTGGAATGAGAGGATGACGTGAGGTCGCCGACGTTGCTCTCCTGCCATTAATTACCCGTCCGTCTCATGTACTGCGGGCTACTATCAAGCGTCCACGTAGTTGGCAGGCCCGTCAAGGGAATCGTATTAGCACGTCGGAATGCATCTCTGCACTCTGCACACCATGACCGTCTTTGAGAGGCGTCTACCGTCACCGTTGGCACCTTTGCTGCAACGGTCCAGCAGAAGCTCCCGCCTTGATGTTGCGCGGCCCCCACTGCAGCAGCATAGACGGCATCCGACATTGGGCAACGAACTCATATCATGTGGCCTCTCAGCCCAGCGTGAGACAATCACAAACCATGTCAATGGGCGGGACATGACATGACAGGCGACGTGCACAAACGAGCGGCACCTGCATGCGGGTTGGTGGCCCCAGCCTTTCGCAGCCACCGCCAGTGACCACCCTCACTAAATTTGGCGTCTGGTAGGCCGCGACAAATTTAGCAACACGGGCCTGCTGCTAATGTTGCCATGCTCAGAATCTCAGTGCGCTTTTGCAGACTGCCCGCAGTAGGCCCGCCCCCAACCCGTCCACACCTTGGTCTGGATAGATCAAGGATGCATCATGGTGAGGACGTCACTCAGCCTGGAACAGCCGAACCCCAACCCGAGAACTAACCCTGAGCCGCAATGTGAAGGGCCTGAGCTCTCCCCTCGACCTTTTGCCGTTGCATCTATGCCATACCGGAGTGGCCTAACGCGCCCGGAACTGGGAGGGGTACCATGAATCGACCTGACTCTTAGGACAACCCTCTTCATCATGATGCTGCGGGGTAGTTTCGCCAGTAAATGGCTTTGGCTCACCTGCAGGTTTCTCCCAATGCCGATCCCTTCGTATTTCCTCCTCGCCAGCTGCTTGCTGCACTGGAGCGCGAAAGAGTGGTTGCACTCCTCAGAAGACCACCAAACCAGGTGCCCAGGTAGATTCTTATTGGTGCTTGGTTAGTTGGCTTCCTGCGCTTCAATGCTGTGTCTGGTCGACATATTGAGCTGGTGATGCAGCCCAAGCATTGATACCCTCTCTGGCCATCCTTCACAAGTCGACTAACAGTCAGACATGTCCATGTTCCGAAGCCTAGAGGGTATGGCGAGGGGCTGCGTACATCAAGTCAAACACTTGCCTCCAAGGACACGAGGATGGAAACAAATAGTTCATTTAAATTTCACCAAGGCTACCAAACACCGTGCGGCCGCCAAAGAAGAGCCTACGACTTATTGGCTACACATCCGTCGGAGCTGTTCCGTCTATCCTATGACGCCCAGCCAGCAAACTATCTTTCTTACACTGGAACCCTGTATTCCTCCCATAATCGATACACGCGGTGGCTTTTCCTTCGTTCTTTCATTTTTGTCATTATTGTTGTGTTGTATGTGGTGGCATGATATCTCGTACGCGGGCAGCATCCGATGTTATAGAAAATCGAGATCCCATGACGTCCAGTTGTAGTTCATCACAGTGTCGTCCGCAACCGCTCCATTGACCCCTGCGTTTGGGTCGTTGTAATATATTGGTGCCGCATTTGTTACCGCCTGTTGCTGCTGCTGCTGCTGCTGCTGCTGTGGCTGTTGCTGGGGTTGTTGAACTTGCGACGTCTGCAGGACAACCGGGCTGAGGCGCTCAGCCTCCCGCTCCGGCGGAAACTCGACCTGGTGGAAGCACGTCGCCCTGCCTAGGAACTGCAGCACAATCCCGTCAATGCGCGTGACAAAGGGTTTTGCCAGGGCGTCTACTACGTCCCTGGGTGACGGCGCGCGGCTGCCGGGGCCAAAGACGGCCTGGCCGCCGTAGTATCCCGGCATGCCGCTCATGACGGCCGCCGAGAACTGCTTCATCACATCGGCAGCCTCGTGCGCCGCAACCCAGCCCTCGGGGAATGCCTCCAGGATGGATATCAGCACGGCCACCTCGTCGCGGGCCTCGAACGGCGGCACCCCAACGCCGACTCCGCCGCCACCGCCAGCCTGACCGTGTGTCGCGGCCGACGCCGAGGCAACCGCCCAGTCCGAAGCCGCGGCCGTGGCCGTAAAGTCGTGCAGGAGCAGAAGGCACACGGGCAGCAGGCGAGCCAGCGAGACGCGGTTGAGCGGCATCTGGCGTTGCTTGAGCAGCACGGAGTTGGACTGGATCTGCTTGCGCGCAAACTGCACCAGCTCGGCCCTCGACACGGCGGCGGCGGAGCTGTTGAAGTTGTTTGGGTAGTAGAGCCAGACGAGCAGGAGGTAGTAGCGCGAGCTGAGCCACATGACGCTGCTGTGCAGCGGGACGTTGTCGGCGTCGTTGGGCGACATGAGGCAGCCGTTGCTGTACCAGTCCTCGATGTCGGTGCGGATGCTGCTGAGGATGGCCCGGCGGTCGGCCGGGGTGAGCGTCGCCGTGTCCGTGTGGGGCCGGAGGTGGATCTGCTGCATGATGCGGCCCTCGAGCTGGCGCAGCTGGACGACGTGGCGGCTCGTCTGGAGGTTGCGGGCGTGCAGGGCCCGGTCGGCGCTGGCAAACTCCTCGACCGTGAGCCCGGGCAAGGGCACGTTGGCGTGCTCGTCGAGCAGCGAGACGGGGAGCCCCATGGACGTGGCCATCATGCGGTCGAAGACGAAGATGCTCCAGTACAGCCGGTGCCGCAGCTCCGTCTCGACCGGGTCCTGCACGAGCTCGTCCGTCTGCCGCCTCGTCAGGCCCATGACCATGGCCTGGCGGGCCGAGATGCCCACGATGGAGTAGGCCGATGTGCCGGTTGGATCGAAGAGGGAGTAGAGGGCCAGCAGCATGAGGACCTGGATCGACTCGATGCTGTCGTCGGCGAGGCACTCCTGGATGATGTCGGCGTAGGCCACGTCGAACCTCTTGGCCGCCTCCCTGGGGATCTCGCCTGCCCGCTCCAGCGTCGTGCTCCCGATGGCCATGACGAGATACAGCACGGTGAGGGGCGGGTCCTGGTTCCTCATGGACGGGTCCTCGAGCGTCTCCAGGTCGGCGCGGACCTTGGCCTGGTTGACGAAGGGATAGGCGCGGTTGACGTTGCGGAAGTAGGCGTCTACGAAGCGGCTGGCGGGGACGTCGACGTCCGAGGGCTGGGGCTGGCGAGAGACGAGTTTCCGCTTCGTCGACCCCTCGCTCGAGGCGGCCTGGTACGACAGATAGGAGCTGGTGGTGCCGACGGTGCCAGGATCTCGGTCTTCGATCCGCAGGTCGATGGCTTGCTGGTCCATCATCGGGTGGTCTCGTGCAGCGCGAACGATGCCGAGGCCGAACCCGGGGCCCGCATCACGACCTCCGGTGGCCGGGTCAAACGCCGGTGATGCGGGGCCGCCTCCGGTCCGTGACGCCGAGGGCGAGCTGATGGCCGAGGAGTGGGTAGCGGTCAAGCCCATGCCGACGCCGACGCCGACGCCCACGCCGACCGGGGGGCCGATGAGTAGAGTCGTCAAGTCGGACCCCGTCTCGACGGCTTCGATGCCGCCCTGGCCACCCGAGGCGCCCGATGCCAGCAGGTTCTCGTTGATGTACTGGCTGAGCCATTGGACGCGTGCCCGCAGCTGGTGGGCCTGGGCTTCGGCGCTGGCAAAGGGGCTCGTGTAGGAGCACCGCTGGCCCGCATTGGCACAGAGGGTGCAGACGGGGAACGTCCGACTGCACTTCTTCTTGAAGGCTCGGCAGCGGTCACAGGCTGGGGCCAAGGGCCGGCCACCGGCTGATCTGGACGAGGGGGGTGGCGGCTGGGGCGAGTAGGCGGGTGCTTGGGGCTGGGGCTGGGGTTGGGGTTGGGATTGTGTGTGTGGGTGAGCCTGTGGATGAGTCTGCACCTCCGCCCGAGTCTGACTCTGCGTCTGCTGCCGCTGGTGATGCTGGCCCCGTGATTGCTGCTGCTCTGGGGACCGGCTGGCGGGCGAAGCGGACCGGCTCCGACCTCCATTGCGCGGGGAGGGGGACACTCGGCGGAGGCGGAACCGGTGGATCGAGGCTTTCATCTCAGATGCCATTTTGGGCAATTCATGGACCGCCGTTCCGATGTTCTTACACGGCCTGCCTTGCCAACCTTGCCTGTCTGGCTGCCGCCTTCTCCGCGGATGAGGCTTCTGAGGACGGGATTGATTTCAAGGGCGGGCTCGGTGGCTGGACGCCATGCAGACGCGGCGGATCTGGCCGCACATGGACCAACAAGTCAATGTGAACGAACTTAAGGGTAATACCGTGATCAATCGCTGCGCGATGAAGAGAAGATGGGCCCCAAAAAGCAAAGCAGAGCTGCGGCCAAGACCCGGGCTGGTGGGATAATGGGATTGGATTGGATTGGATTGGATTGGATTGGATTGGACGTGGTTGAGGTGGATAGCAGAGATTGCGTGCTCCGGCCGCGACTGTGTGTGGTCGGGCTGCTCTGACTCGCAGCGCACCAGGGGGCCGTTCCGTTATCTGCGCTGCCTTTTTTCTCACGCGATCAGCACCTCTCCAAGCCATCCATGCACAGTCCGTATACATAGTACGTACATAGTAGCAGTTCCTCCGACGGCTGCGCTTGGCCGGGAAGGCTCTAGTCGGAATGCCGCGGCAGCCTCCGGGATCGACGGCTTCTTCCTCAATTGCGCGCAGACGTAGTTGTTAAGGCGTCTGAAGCGCTTCTTCGACCTATCGACGCCCGCCGCTTGATCTTGGATTGCAATGGCGTGTCCGCTCCGGGGTGGTCGCTCTGTCGTCATGTGTTTTTGGCGCAATCTCTGCCCCTTCCTGTCCTTTCCCCCCGTGTCGGCCCGTCTCCGACCACCGGCCGCGCTCCGAGTCGGCGACGATGCGACTGGATTATTTCCTCTTCGGGCCACGTCCCTCATGACCCCAATCAGGCCATTCGCTGCTGGTGCTGGCCGCGCTACCTCCAGCTTCTGGGGCCATGAGCCTATTTTGCGCCCTCGCGATAATTGCGCAATTGGAGACCCCTGCAGCCTTGACGGCCTATTTAGAACCACGTAGTGATCCGTTGCATGGCCAGTAATTGATTTCAGCGTGCGCCTATAGTTTTGCAGTGCTTCTTTTGGACTAAGTTAGTATTTACTAATTTGTCTTTCCTTTCAACTAACGTTGCGCAATTGCCTTTCCAGTATCAACACTCACCCGCCGATACCGCTTCAGAAATCACCACTCCCAAGGCCTCGGGATAACCTCACTTCTCCCCAGAACGACGACATGGTTCTGGCGGAAAAGCTTAACGTCGCCCGCGTTGCCATCATCGGCGCCGGGCCCAGTGGCCTTGCCGCAGCCAAGTCTGTAGCAATCTGCCAGAGCCGGTAAAGCTCCTCGACTAACACGCGACCAGATACCTGCTGGCTGAGAAGCGCTTCAGCAAAGTCCACATCTTCGAGCAGAGACCTGCGGCGGGAGGCGTATGGAACTACACGCCCCTCGCCCGCGAGCAGGGCTTCTCCGTACCCAGGACCCAGCCGAGCTCCCTCCCCGACCAGGCGATATGGCCCAGGGAGGGCGGCGACGTCGAGTTCATGGCTGCCATCTACGACTCGCTCGAGACCAACATCCCTCACTCCCTGATGCGCTACACTGACGCAGAGTTCCCCCAGGGCTCGTCCCTGTTCCCCAGACACAGCGTCGTCCTGCAGTACCTCAGGGACTACGCCGAGGAGCTGACTCCTCACATCTCGTTCCAAACTCAGGTCATCAGCGTCCAGAAGCCAGCCACCCGCTCCTCCTCTTCTTCTGCGGGACCGTGGAAAGTAGAAGTTCTTGACCTCAAGTCCAAGGAAACCAAAACAGACGAGTACGACGCCGTCGTCGTCGCAAGCGGCCACTACAACGACCCCTTCGTGCCAGACATCCCTGGCCTCGTCGAGTTTGACAAAGCCCACCCCGGCGCCGTGTCGCACTCCAAGTTTTACCGCCGCCCGGACGATTACAAGGACAAGGTTGGTTCAGGTTCAAGCCGGTCAACTGGGCGCCTTCAGAGCAGTTGCTGACTGACACACCTTTTTGCAGCGAGTCATCGTGGTGGGCAACTCGGCATCCGGCGTCGATGTCAGCGCCCAACTGTCCAAACTGGCCAAGCTGCCCGTCTTCGTGTCGGAAAAGGACAAGAGCACCACCGGCCCGCCCGTGAGCGTGCCGTCCTGGGCAGAATTCGTCCCCGAGATTGTCGAGTTTCTGCCGCAGCAACGAGGCGTTCGCTTTGCCGACGGCCGCGAGGAGAAGGACATTGACTCCATCATCTTCTGCACCGGCTTCCACTACTCGTACCCGTTCCTCAAGACGCTCGACCCGTCGGTTGTGGTGCCTGACGGTGGCCATGCCGCCCATCTCTGGGAGCACATCCTCTACACCGCAGACCCGACGCTTGCCTTCCTCAGCGTGCCCCAGCGCATCGTGCCTTTCCCCATTGCCGAGGCCCAGAGCGCTCTCGTAGCCCGTATCTGGGCCGGCAGGCTGTCTCCGCCCTCGCCAGCCGAGATGGACTCGTGGGTGGACAGGGAACACGACAAGCGGGGGTCCGGCAAGCTCATCCACGTCATGTTCTTCCCTATTGATGTCGACTACATCAATCGTCTCTACGACCAGAGCCTGTCGGCCGCCAAAGCTCCCGAGTTGGGCCTCGACAACGACGGGCAAGGAAAGATACCCCCCTACTGGGACCTGGAGAAGAGGTGGGTGCGGGAGAGAGTTCCCAAGATCAAGCTGGCCAGCCGCGAGGTCGGGGACCGGAGGCACGAGCTGAGAACGCTAGAGGACCTGGGCTTTGACTACGCCGAGTGGAAGAGGACGTTGGAGCAAGGAGAGAAGCAGTTTTGACCCCATCCGGGATAGAATCACATCAGTCACTAGAGCGAGCGAACTTTGTAGAACCTCGAGCTTTGTCATGGAAGAATTGCTGTACGTTTTCGGCAACATTGGGGTAATCTCCGTCCGAGAATGGATGGTGGTGACATGTCCATCTTCGACGACCCATCAACCACTGGTTCAAGCGGACATGGAACTTTTTGTATTCTTGTGTTGTTATACATGACTCGCGTCAAAATTTTGGGACATCAGTTGTCAGCTTCTTTCGATCCAATGTTTGCCCTTTCCTCATCCACCTCAGCCTCTTCCCTCCGTGCCTTTAGAGACTTGAGCCCCGTCTTGTGCTCCTTGTGCTCCTTGTTCAAGTCTACCTGCTTAACAGACAGGCTAATGATCAGGCCGAGCGCCGCGAAACACGTGTACACAATGAACATTGTCTGCAGGCTCTTCCAATACGCATCCTTGGCCACCTGGCCATTACGCCCCTGGAGGCTTCCGACGAGCTGCACGCTGCTGGCGGCATTCGCACCAGATAGCTTCTCTGCCAATTCGGGACCCAGCTCTCGCTCCAGCATCCCGTACTGCCGCTCCATTTCGTTGTTGAAGATGACACCGCCAATGACGACCGATATGGATGTGCCCAGTTGTCGGATAAAGGCAAATGCAGACGTTGCCGCACCAATGTCGCGCGGCTCGACATTCGTCTGGAGGCTGATCAAGGGGGCTTGGAAGTTTGGCCCAACTCCAATACCCGCGATAATCTGGAAGAGGATAATCTTGGCCCAGACCGCGCGTGCTTCCATGTTGATAAAGAGGCCAAAACCAAGGACCATGAAGACCATGCCGAGCACGATGACCAGCTTATACATGCCCGTCTTCTTGATGAAGACCCCGCTCGCCGCAGACACGATTGACAGGGAGACGACATAGGGCAGCAGGTAGGCTCCCGACAACAGGGAGGAGGCCCCCAATACACCCTGAAAGTAGAGGGGCAGCCAGTAGCTACCAGACATGAAGGTGAAGGCGTGGCAAAACGAGAGGCCGAAGCTGGCGAGGTTGTTCTGCTTCTGGAAAAGCCGAGTTGGCGTCACCGGGTACTTGGCAACCTTCCACTCGTAGAGCATGAAGAGGGCGACGACGAGAATGCCAAACACGATGAGGCAGATGGTGGTGGGCGATGCCCATGGATAAGACACGCCGCCGAATTCCAAACCCAGTAGCCACATGATGGTGCCGCCAATAATTAGCAGACTGCCAGTCCAGTCAATGGCCAGAAGCCCCTCCTTCATCGGAGTGCGCGGGTTGTGAAGTTTCAGGAAGAAGATGAGGACCACGATGGCGATGCCCGTGAGAGGAAGGTTGATGTAGAAGCACCATCGCCAAGTCACCTGGCTGGTGAATATACCACCCAGGACGGGGCCCACGGCCGACGACAACGCCCACACCATGCCCAGAATGCCAAAGTACATGCCACGGTTGCGCATGGAGAAGAGGTCGCTGATGGTGATGTTTGGCAGGACGACGAGCCCGCCGCCGCCGACACCCTGGACGGCGCGAGCGGCGATGAGCATGCCCATGCCATTACTCACGGCGCAGAGCAGTGAGCCAATCCAGAATATGACGGCGGCGGCGAGGATGACTGGCTTCCGGCCGAAGATGTCCGAGATCTTGCCCCAAGTCGGCACGAAGGCGGCATTGCCCAGCAGGTAGGCGCTGCCGATCCAGATGTAGCCCTGAGACGACTTGAACTCGGAGGCGATGGTGGGCACCGCTGTTGTGATGATGGTCATGTCGAGGGCTGCTAGGAAGAGCGCCAGGCACAGCCCAAAGATGATGAGCGCCGTCTGTGCCTTGCTTCGGCCAGCCTCCGGGTCGTGTGTCTTGGGCTCCGGTTGCGACTCCGGGACGGTGGGTTCCGTGGCCTCGGTCTTGCTTCCGGACGACTCTCCGGGGGGGCTGACATTCGGGGCCGCTCCCGTTGCCGAAATATTTCCTCCAATGCGTACGGGCTCGTCATGCCCAGCATCGAGCGTGCTCTCTGAGCTGGTGTGCCCGCCGGTCATTGTCTCCGATAGGGCCGAATATCGAGACGAAGCGAAGGCGTCTTTGGGAGTTTGAAGGGGCGAAAGATCACCGAGTACGATGCCAACGACGGGGGACCGACTCCCGGAGCGCGGCAAGTGGCGAGCAGCGTGAACAGTCAGTCAGTGAGCTCGGCAATAAAGGCAGCCAAGAACTGCGGATGCTACAGGGTTCTCCACGTAGTCGCGTGCGGGTCAGGGGTTGACAATATCCATAATATATACTCCGTATGCGTGTAGAATATCATGCCTTGGACAGGAAGAGACGGGATTGCTTTGCTCCGAGGAGTGAGAGGGGAATAACACCCGCAGGCTGCCGGCACGCTACATCGGCACGCCATCCAGTCGACATCAGAGTCGTTGACAAATCGACTTCCCGTCTTGGTATAAATGTGCCATGCACGCATGACCGGCACACTTGGTGGGGTTGGGTTAGCCTGGGCCGACAAAGGGGCATAGTGCAAGATCCGGCCGAGTCGGAGGGTGGAGCGGCTTCCCCTCCAAGCGACGAGCAGCAGAAGGGCGCCATTGACTCGGGCCAGTTTTGAGCAATAACTCTTGGTGCCGACCTCCCGAGCTAAGCAAGCAGCTATGACGGAGGATATTAACCGTCAGCATTGGCTCCCCAAGGCGTTGTTGAGAGTCCCAGTATTTTTTTCAACCGAAATTGAGCTGAGAGGAAACGGAGTTAACACGGACATCGTCAAGGGACCCTGGCCACCAAATGCCTGAGCGCCTGGTGGACAGGTTTTCGCTTGCAGCAACTCACCGGTTCTTCGAGCGTCTGCCTCATGTCGCAATATGCCGGGACTGAGCCTTGTCCGAAGAGCGGCGATATAGCCTGTGCTTGCCTGTTTCGGGCTCATGGTTGAGTCCAGGGCTGATCTCCAACGCAACCATTACACACTCCGTCTGCGGAGTTCCACATGCCCGCAAGTAGTGTTTGTTTCCTTGGGACTTGCCGCTCAGCCCTCGCATCCCCCCTCCTTCGGCCAAAGTACTCCAAAAGCACCCTCTCCCCGGCTCCCTGGACCGCGCGAGGGCTTTGTTTTTTCGAGTCGAGTTTTCTCAGTCAAAGGGCTAGAAAGATTAGTCAGAACTCCACACTGGCTTGGAACTTGTCGTTAGTTGTGTGACCACGCCACTGCTATTAGGAACAGTTAGGTTTGTACCTTGCGAAGCCTTGAAGCACTTGGCTTGTTGGTCGTCCCCGCTGGCTCAACGGCTGCGGCCCGGTCAGCATCATTTTAAGCATTCACCACACCAGCTCGATGTCTCAGATTTCCATTATTGGCCACCCGCATCTGCGACATGTATGTGGCGTGCATGGCTCCGCGTCGACAACATCTTGTCTGTTTTTAGTAGTTGTATTTACACTAATGTACAGGTACATCGCTCAAACCTTCAATCTGGTCTGGCCCGAATATTTCATTAGAAGAGTTTGGTGATGCTCTCCCGCGATATGACACTGTTCTGCCGCTCGTCACGCTTCACGCGGAAGAAGCTGTCGCAGAAGTCGCTGCAGCGCATGTGGCGCAAGAAGTCCTCGTCGTGGGTGATGACAATCAACTGGAAGTTGCTCTGCGCCTGGCGGGCTTTGATGATCATGTGCAGGCTCTCTGCCAAACTCTTGATGTTGTCGCGGTCAAGGTTCGTCGTAGGCTCATCGAGCGCAATAAGGCCGCAATTGACGCCAAATGATTCAGCAAGAGCAAGCCGGATGATGATTGACGCAAGAACCTTCTGACCTGCCGAGCATCGGCCACGCATATCCATCTCCGTGTCCTGTTTCACCATGCAGAGGCGGTAATTGTAGCTGCGCTTGCCCGTGTTCGACTCGTTGTCCGAACGGATCAAAATGGTGTCGATATCAGTGCCCTGATATGTGCTCTGCCATAATTCCCCTGCGATTCGGTTGACCTCCTCCATTTTCATGGTATGGAACTGCATGACCGCCTTGTCCACAGCAGAGCCGCATTGCGCCAGATCCTGGATTGCTGCCTTGGTCGTCTCAACACGGATGTGCGATTCTCGGTACTTTCTCTTGGCATCCTGATACTCCAATTCGTATTCCTTGACCAGTCTTCCAAGCTCCTCGTCCTTCGTCTTCATCGTGCCCATGACGGAACCGCGCTCGGCAAGCAGACGGTTGTACTGGTTTTCTTGTTGCCGGGCTTCAGCCTGGAGCCGCTCATAGTCTTCATCGGCATTGCGGTCCTCTAGTTCCGAAATCTCTCGGCGAAGAACGTCGAGCATGCGCAGATGCTTTCGGTAGTTGATGTTGTCGTGGATGTTCTTCTTCTTGCGGTCTCCATTGTCGATGTCGTGTTTGAGCTTGCTTTGCTGCGCAGCAAGGTCGACCATTTCCTTTTCTACATTTGAGATGTTCTTCTCAAGACCAGAAATAGCTCGCTCATTCGAGGCTAGATTAGAGGGCCCGCCCTTGTCAACGTAGTCCTGGATGTCGCTATCCATCATCTTCATCTCACTGGCCGTCGCCGACACTCCATCCCGTGCTTCCACTATGTTTTGCTCCTTGGCTCGACCTTGTCGCAGGACCTCATCCCGAGCAGCACGCGCTTCATTCATGCTTGGCTCAATATCCTGTAGCTCATCATCAGCGCGCTGGATGATTTCCTTCTGATGTGACTGTTCTTCCTTGAGGGAAGAAATCTGGTTATGTAGGTCCTTCTTCTTGTCGAGCTGTCCAATAGTTCGACCGATCTTATTGTTCAGTTCACTCTTCTCCAACTCGATCGAGTTCAGCTGATCCCGCATACGCTGGCGATCGTTGGTAAGTTTAGCCACACGTGCTTTGAGACTCCTCATTTGCTCCGAGATTGTAGCCTGGAGCTCGTGGATTTCGTCCGGACTTCTGCTACTTCCGCCAGACATTTGCTGTGACATGATGCGGTCGACCTGAGTTTCCGATTCGCTGATGTCTTTCACAGTTTGCACGATGCTCATGACCGTTTTTGACATGTCTTCCAGGTCCTTCAGTTTTTCCTCCTCCGAGAGCACTTCGGAGGCCAGCTCCTCCAGTTCTCTTTCCAAGGCCCCGTATTCAGTTTCTGCCGTCTTGCATTCTTGTCGAATTGAAGGGAGTTCGGCAGTCAACCGCTCGTACGTATCGAAAGCGGACCGAACTGACCGAAGCTTCTCGAGTGTCCCTGTTGCTTCTTTGAGATCTTGCTCAGTGTCAACCTTACCCCTAGGGTCGAGGCTTTTGTCAATCTTCTTGGCCAGACGATCCAGGCTCGCCGCTTGGCTATCATCAAAGTGTCTGTCACAGAGCAAGCACTTTTTCTTCGTCTCAAGCATGCGCTTACACTTGTTGTAGTAATCAACCAGGGCATCAAAGAGGCTTAGCTCATTCCTGAGGTCTTCCACCTGCTGCTCAACGGCCGCAACTTCCTCGGTGTAATCGTCCACGATGGCGTTATCTCGGACAGTCTGCAAAGCGGCCACAACTTGCTGTTGGCATTCGCTGGCGTCTTTCGTCTTCCTGTCTTGTGACTCCTTGGAGGTTCTCAGTCGAAATTCAACCTTTTGTTGCTTCTGACGGGCCTGGTCCCGGCGCTTCTGTGCATCCGTAACGACCTTGTTCTGGACCTGAAGGGCTGACTGAAATTTGGCATCGAGGTCTTCTGGCTGCCAACCCGACCCGACAGCGGTGTCCAGTTTAGCCTTCCAGGTGGTGGTGAGGGTATCGAGCTTTCGCTTTCGATCTCCCAACTCTTTCTTTCGATAATCCAACTGAGCTCTTTCCGAAGCCAGCCTCGTGCATTCAAGAAGTTCTCGGCCGAGTTTGTCGTTTTCGCCTTCCAGTTGATGTAGCTTTTCGCTGTCATCCGTGATCTGCTGGTCCCAGTTCGCTGTTTCCATGGATTTGTGGGTTGACTTCAACCTGGAATCCAGATCCTCCAGCTGACTATCCAGTATGGCCTTCGCACTCTCGTCTACGTCAATCAGGCTTGATTCATTCTGCAGGACTACAGTGCGCTTCTCAATAGCGTTCATTCGCTGCTTGGCTGATACCCGATCCTGTGTTCGCGCTGCCTTGCGGCCCTCCAAGTCTGTGATGATGTTTGTGGCCCTGTCCAAATCCTTGGAGTTTTCTTTCTGGACACGCTCAAGGTCACGCTTTTTCTCGGCCAGAAGCTTCTGGATGCGTTCATTGAATGTCTTGACATGCTTGTCGCTCAAGTCCCCGTCGAAACTAGAGAAGCCGTACGTTTCCGCAGCCTCGTGAATCATTTCCATACGCGTCTTCAGTTGGCGTTCGTATTTATCCTTGTCAGATTGATGTTTGCCCTTTTCTGAGAGCTTGATAGAGAGATCTTTGCGACACTGTGCCAAATTCGTTTGTACCTCGATTTGCTGCGCTCTGTTTTGCCGCTCATTCTCCTCAAGGCGACGCATATGATCCTCGTCTTGCGCAAGTCGCTCGGCAAGCGAATCATCGTCGTCGTGGAGTTCCTCAATGGTGGTCTTGAGCTCCCGCACAGCATCTTGGCGGTACTCCAACTGCTCCCGCTTGTTTTTGAGGTTGTGAACTATGTCCAGGTGGGTACTTGCCGTCTCACGGATGGCTCGAATGCTCTCCTGTATCTCTTCCATCTCGGCGCTAATTGCTTCGCAGGAGTCTCTGGATCCTTCGATCTCGGACTGCAGAGCGAGCATTCTCTTCTCGGCACGGTCCCCCTTGTCCTTGTTCACTTTATTATGTGCCTCGTCTTTCTGGAGGTTGCCCAGCTGTTCAACCTGTTTCTTTCGGAGAACCTTCAAGTTGTCGATGGCCTTTGTGTATTTCATCGCTTCGAAAATCTCGTCAAATTTCTTCTTCAGGGCCGCAGGCTCACTCAAGGGCCAGAGTGACTCGTCCTGGTGGCAAAAGATGACTGCCTCCAAGATTGCGGGCGAAACACCCAATCGTTCGGGGATCATTTCATTCAGCTGGGCCTGCCGTGTGGAGGTCGTGGTTCGCTCGCCATTGTTGACGACAACGAGGGAGCAATCAAGGATTTTTTGTGATCGCGTCGTCTTCTTCACAGTGAGCTGAAGGCTTCGGGTGGCAACATGTTGACGGTCGTTGATGGATCGGAACTGCAATTTGACTTGCGCCATGACCTCTTTCTCGCCGCATAGCTATGCTGGTTAGCTCCGGGGATTCGTTCGTTGTGCATTTCAAGGCACTGGAGGCTCATTCACCTTGGGGTCATGGATGAAGGCACCGCCCTTGCTGTTGGGGGGCAGCTCTCCAGTGGTTGCATACTTGAGACACTCGATTATAGTAGTTTTACCGGAGCCGTTATAACCAACAATGAGGGTGAGTGGGGTGTTGAACTGGATAGCCTCACGGACTGCTGGGCTGAACGAACGAACGCCCGAGATGGAGAGCTTGTCAATCCTCGACATGATGGCGGATCCTTCACGGGCAGTGCATGCGAGCTCAAGACCCTGCCAACACCGCGAGACTTATGGGCGGCGCGGAAAGAAATTTGATATGGACGGTGAAGTGGCGTGAAGCAGGCAGCTAACTTAGAGCCTCCCTCTCCAGGCAGGCAAAGCTGGCAAGTGGGATATCGCTGGCTGACGCGACTGGACGATGTCACGCGTCAGGCGCTTTGCGGTGGCTGATGCGCTATCACGTGCAGCAATCTAGCCACAGTTACGGGCTGCAGATAACTTCCATCCCACAACTGAACTCCGAGCATCATTGTCATGCCGCGGTCTTCACGGAGGAGGAACCAAGAAGATTTGTTCAACATTTGCAATCGAATCCTTAAGACAGCACTGCCATTGCAGAGGCATTAATAAGGTTCAGGCAACCGAGCCATGGCGGGGTCAGGCGATGCTCACGAGTCCACCAACTGCATCTCTGAGACAAGGACGAAGCAGTGACGGATCTCCTATCATTTCCTCGCTGGTCTTATCCTTGCACGTCCTCTGAGGCGGTGCATTCCTGACATTCGGTCTGGTTGTTTGGGGCGCTGGATTGCCACATCCCTTGAGGCTCGACGACAAAGGTGCCTCATTTGGACCCTGAACAGCGCCAAGTTAGTGGAGGCCGCGTGGCTTGCCGTCTTGCGCTCTTGGCCTAGCCTGACTCGCCACACCACTGCAGCAGGCCCCGCCACATATCAACCGGGCATCATGTTGGCACGCATGCGGCAGATGCGCCTGCGACAACTGTTCACACATTACATCCTCACACCGCAATGTCGGGGAGTCGGAAAACCATTCTCGGACCGGGCGATACCAAACGAGAGGCGATTGGCAGAGACAGAAAACTGCAGGTGAAAAGACTTGACTTCGCCCATGAGGCATGGCGATCGTCTGGCGATGTTCTGGTGGCTTAAGTTGGGTAGGTACCTAGGTAAGGTACCCAGATAATTACAGCGCCCCTTCAGCGCCCTGCTTTTCTGCTTGCGCCTCGACCAGTTACCGCACCCAGCGCGTGACCCGGCCCATCACAAGGAGAAATCCGCTTTTATCCGGAGGGTTCCTCCCGCGTGGCCAGTCACGATGGTCAGGGTGGGTGGGCGCTTGTAAGAGGGCCAGTGATGACAAAAACGGTCGGCGTTAACTATGGGAAAATGAATTAATTTACCATATTTTGGTATTCTCCCATGTGTGCACCCACTCCCGCAATTTCGACAGTGCAGTTTCACAAGGAGGAGTGGGGAGGCACCAACCGCCGATCCTCAGGGTGACCCTGGTTGTCCTGCTGGACCCGTATGATCTTCTCGCCATCCGCGTTTTACAACTGGTCCACGACCTGTCTGCGGCGGCTTGGTCTTTATACCGACTATTGTCATATCTGTGTAGTAGGATCGTCGTTTGGTCTGTCCGAAGTGTGACGCTTGTCCACCATGCTGTTTCTTTCACATCCTCCACCTACAATCTGACGTGCATTTGGCTCCTCGGCTTCCCACGCCAGCTCCATCATCGCACTCACTCGCCTTTACGCCCGGTGTTGTGCAGGTCACCACCTTGCCGTTGCGTCTGATCCTCATCTTCACTGACAGAAGAAGAAGCCCGTGTGCCAGTCCAGGAGCCACATGACCCGACTTGGGTTCGTAAGGTGCCCGATTGTGCGCTACTCTATCCGTGCTACTCTGGCCTGCCTGATATTAATAGCCTGTGCTTCCGAGCGGACGGCTTTTCATCCCGTCAACAGTCGCTTCCCTCCAGGGTCATCTCACCACCCTTGTTGAGAGAGCAGTTGGCGCGCACTGCTCGTCTCCCTCTTTTATCCCCTTTCTCGCTTTCCCCATTGTCGAAAATCTGTGCAGCGATTGCTTTCCGCAATAATAGAGTGTCTAGACAGCCCCCCGTGTCCTACAGTTCCTCTCCAGTCCCGAGTGCCTGTGAGCTCGCCATCGACAGCGTCGCCTTGCCGTTTCCGCCGCTCGTTGAGCCCTTGGGCAGCTTCCCGTCGCTACAAGCTGCCCGGGTGTCGTTTGGAGCTGTAACTTTGTTGGCTGTTGCCGCAAACGAGGTCCCGCCCGCCAATGCACTTGCTACTGCCAGATTGTCCCTGCAAATCGCTGCCTGAGCCTCAGCGCCCACCACGACCACCATGTCCCACGGGCCGCCCCCCCCTCCCCCTCACCCAGCGAACCACATGCTCCACTTCAGCAACATCGATATGCGGCGATCGTTCCCAGACTTTACTACCAGCCAGGTCTTTGTCTCCTCCCTCAGCGGCTCGCCGCCCCAGCTCGCAGCGCAAACGACCCCGCTAACACCGACCCTGTAGATTGGCGCCGACGGCCACGACAACGACATCATGGCTCTTTTCGACAGCACCATGCTCAGCGAGCTGGGCGACATGGTCATGAACCTCGATGCGACCGAAGATGCCGCCATGGCCTCAGCGTTCGGTGGCCCCAACACCAACCCTGGCGCTGGCAGCGCCACCTCCCTCGCCGCCGACGACCCTATCGCCAGATCCGAGAACCAGTTCAACACAGCTGCCAACAACGTTCCCGGCGCAGGGCCCGTCCCGCCCGGGCCCCTCGCTGGCCTCACGCTTGGTGCGGGAAACACTCTTACCGAATTTACCAAGCGCAGAAACTGGCCTGCCAAGGTCGTCGAGGAGCTACGCGACTTCCTGCAAATACTCGATGCGAATGGACGGATAAAGTATGCGTCTCCCAGCATCGCCAGCGTCACCGGCTACGACCTCGAGGAGCTCCAGGATCAGTTCCTCAAGGAGTACATCCACCCCGACGACCAGGGCGTCTTCGTGTCGGAGCTCAACGAGTCCATCGCATCCGGTAACCCTCTGCGCCTGTTTTACCGGTTCAAGAAGAAGGACGGCGAGTGGGCCATTTTCGAGACCGTCGGCCATGCTCACATTGCCGGCGCCAAGTTCGCCCCCAATCCCAACAATCAGTCGCCGTTTTGCCAGGCCGTCTTCATGATGGCCCGGCCATATCCCACCAAGAACGCTGGCCTGCTCGACTCGTTCCTGGAGCACAAGATCGAGAACGAGCGTCTAAAGCGGCGTATCGCCGAGCTTCGCCGCGAGGAGGAAGCTGAGAATGACGAAGCCCAGCGGCAGTGGATGACCAGTCAAGAGGGCCGTTCCGATGTCACGCCAACCGAAAGCACAGGCGCCTCGTCAAGCACCTTCTTCCGCGGCACACGGCCGGATCAAGCCGGATCAGGGGCGGACAAGTCTGCACTCAACATTGCCCTGACGCGAGAGAATCTCGAGGGGGCTGCCGCTGGCAGCAAGCCGGACTCGCTGAGGGATAAGATGGCCCGCTACGAAGGCTCGTCACACGCCGATACGATCGAAATGCTCACCGGCCTGCGCTATATTGAGGGAGAGCGAAGCCGCGGAATCACGACCGGCAATGCTAGTCCCACGTTGATCAAGGGCGACGCAGGTATCGCTATTCCAGTGGACCGAGACCCTCGCACTGGAGAGAAGAAGAAGAAGCTCAAAACATCTGAGGAATACGTCTGTACGGACTGCGGTATGTTTCCCATGCCCAATGGCTCCATCCCAACACCAGTTACTGACCAAACTACGTGTCAACAGGAACTCTGGACTCACCAGAGTGGCGAAAGGGGCCGAGCGGGCCCAAGACGCTCTGCAACGCGTGCGGCTTGCGCTGGGCCAAGAAGGAGAAGAAGAAGAACAACGCCAGTGCCCCAACACCGGCGGCAGCCGATCAGTTCATGGGATGATGACTTACAACGGGCCGCAAGGGCACGTTTCGCGCAATTTGGAGCGGTGTCGATGTCACTAATGACACGATCGGGGAGTTGGTTTGCATTTCTTAGCACGCATTTGCACGGCGATGATGGTACACGAGACGCACGATGGGAATTGGTCATTTGGGGGAGAGCACCATATGGGCTCTCCGGTCTTCGCTTCATTGACTGTAAACATGATACCTAGGGTAAACGGGGGAATCAGGACAGGACACAGGCTCTATATAAGCCAGGCTTAAATCATACGAGGCGTCATTGCGCAGTGTCAATTCTGGCGATGGGGACAAGTGATTCGCAGGCCAACGCCGCTGAAGGCCAGGGCCAGCTGTCGTATGTGATACGACGGACAGCAAACAACGCCCCTTGGACGCTGGGCAGTCATGTGTTGGTCATAACCACACCTTGATTAGATTCAGAGGTGGCAGTCGCTGCAAGGAGCTCAAGTGGAGGCATGAGGGAGAGTGATAGAGTTCCCCTTGCCAATAAAATCCCCGTAGCCTTAAACTACCAGGACCAGCGACCGAGCTACTCGCATCGGCTACCAGTAGGATCTCAGATCCAAGATCTACTACGTACGTCAGGCAACTTGGAGCTCTACAGGCGATCCACGTCACCGTCGCAGCCCGATTGGGTGAAACTCACCACTGCAGTACTTCATGTCCTTCTCCAGGCTGCCTGCCTCGTGCCTGCCCCTCTTCCCCCGCATCGGCAGCTACCTTAGCTACGTAAGACCGTCCCCATTCATATATCCCAGACTTTGGTCAGACAGCAGCAAGAATCAGTCCATCTTCATCACCCGACTCACAAACAATCAGCACAACAAGCTCCATCAAGGGAATCGATCATAATGGATAAGTTTGTAGACGCCGCCAAGGATTTTCTTGACAAGGACAACAAGGACGACAAGAAGGTCCAAGGTGTGTCCATCTAGCCCACCGCATCCCAGCTACGCACTTTGAGCTTGGTTCTGTCACGGAATCAAGCTGCCATCTAGGATATTCGCCCAAGAAGACATCGGCTAACTTGCTGTAGACCAGAGATACCATGAACAACGTCAGTTTTCCCCTCATGCCCTCAGTACCGGAATTGTGGCTCATGTATTGATGCAACGAGCCAGCGTCTGGTAGCTTCCTCGGAGACGTCGACTTCGACAAGGCCAAGGAAGAGGCCGACAAACAATCAGGGTCCTCAGGCGATTCCAACCTCTTCGCCGGCGTGCTAGGCTCCCTCATCCAGAAGAAGGATAAGCTTGACAAGGATGACATCGATGAGCAAGGTGAGTGAAGCCCCAATACCCCGAAGCCCAATGCGTGTGAACTGGTTCCCATCCGACTGACGCGACCATATTTTCGGCTGATGCGCTCAGACGCCATAAAGAAACACAAGAAGACGTACGAGAGCGATGACGACGACGACAACGACGAGAACAGCCTTGGAACTGCGGCTGCCATGCAAGCCCTGAAGCTCTTCAACAAGGGCGAGGCCAGCAGCTCTAACCAGGGCGCCTTCCTCGGCCTCGCCATGTCTGAGGCCAGCAAGGTGCGTAGTAGCCTACCCCGTAGTCTGTTGAGAAATTCTTCTGCTGATACACGGCAGCTGTTTGACGACAAGGCCTCCAAGGGCAAGGTCTCATCCAACACCACCAAGGACGCTGCCGTTGAGAAGGCTGGCGAGATGGCTTTGAAGATGTACCTCAAGAGCCAGGGCGACAAGCAGGACAGCGGCCTTCTGGGACTTGCCTCCAAGTTTATGAAATAGATTGACCCGCGTATCAAGGTGCAGCGTTGAGCTGAGGGCATGGAGCCGTGAGACAGAACACACGTCGCTGTTGTTGGGGATGCTTGGACTCGCATGCACGGTAATTTGAAAGAAAATGAATTCAAGTTTATTCAACACGACACCCCCGTAGCCTCGACTTATCCTGACATGTGGGGGCGCACAACTGCTACCTAGCAATACATTATGACCTTGCGATAGGAATAATAGAACCAGCACGTCGCAATTATGACCTAGATCACCATCACCCATCCATCGCATTATTCAAGATCATAGCTTCGTCGGCACCTTGGTTGTTGCCTCGATGCTCTCCACGGTGCCTTCTTTGGTCTTGGCCAGCTCCAAAACGTCCAGCCACTCTTGAGGACGGCGTCTCCCACCCTCGACCGTTTCATTCAGATACTCCTCGGCTTCTTGTCCCCACGCCAAGAGCTGCTCCTCGCTGCCCCATTCGCCCATGACCATCAAGCCCACGGGGAACTTTCCCTCGCCGAGCTCCGGGTCTATGTATCCCACGGGCGCGCTGAGGGCGGGCGTGCCGGTCAAGTTGGCGAGAAACACAAAGCCCATATTTCGCTTGCTGCGGTTGTAGTCGTTCATGCCGTACGTTTTGTCGCCGGGGTGGATGGGCCAGCCGGCCAGCGGCGACGTGGGCGTGGCGATGAGCAGTCCCGGGTGCTTCTGGAAGAGGAAGGCCATGTGGCGCATCATGAGCTCCCGCAGCTGGTTGTACTTGAGGAAGTCGCTCGCCTGCGTGCAAGACCCGACGCCGAAGGAGATCTTGTTGGCCGGGCCCACGACGGACAGCCAGTCGGCCGGGTTCGGCGTGCGCCGGCGCGCATCCTCCACCATCTCGGTGACGGCCTCGGCAGAGTGACACGCCTGCGCCTCGGCGACCAGGGGAATGCTGATGTCGACAATCTCATAGCCGCACTGCTGGGCGAAGTGATCTATGGCCCGCTGACACACGGACGCGACAACTGGATCGGCCTCGGCCCACCAGTCTTTGTAGACGCCGAGCACGCGGGGAGGGTTCGTCCCCAAGGCAGGCGGGATAGACGGCGCGAAGTGGCCTTGGACGCCGCACTCCGGGTCCGGCTGCGACATGATGCGGTAGGCGATGGTCAGGTCGGCAACGGTGGATGCCAGCGGGCCCGTGACGCACATGAGGCTGTTCATGAAGAGGCACCGATGGTGTGAGGGCTTGAGGCCATAGACGCCGTTGAAGGACGCGGGCATGCGAATGCTGCCACCGGCGTCTGTGCCGACTGCGATGGGGACGACGCCGGCGCCGAGAGCGGATCCGGCGCCGCACGAGGAGCCGCCCGGGTAGTACGACTTGTTGAAGAAGTTGGTGGGAGTGCCCCAGCTCACCTAGATGTAAGCGTACTGGTTAGTTGGATCCTTCTTGCTACTGGTCCCCTGTGACGCGCGCTTACTTACATTGAAACCGCTTGTATCTGCAAAAGAGTTAGTCTTCTTTACGGTCAACCAAGGGCTCATTGCTGCGTACCTGCTCCGAGTTCGTGCATGGTATTCTTTCCTATGACAATGGCGCCGGCATCCTGCAGCTTCTTGACGGGCCAGCAAGATTCCCCTTTGATTTCGAAAAAGGGCAGCTCTGGATGATACGCCATGCCCTTGTGGTTTCTGAAGCCTCTCGCGTCCGTGTCGTCCTTGACGCCCACAGGGACACCGTCGAGAACGCTCAGGGGGGCGCCGGCGGCATAGCGCTCCGTAGACTCCTTGGCGGCTTGGATGGCTGGATGAGTGCCGGCGTGAGCATGGACCCAGGCATCCTCGTATTTGCCTTGGGGTTGCTGCCCTCGCTGGATCAGAGGCAGAAGCGCCTCGACAACCTGGAGCGGCGTGACCTTGCCAGATTTGTACATGTCATGGTACTCGCTCGCGGTGTAGTAGCCACCGCTCGAGGCTGAGTACTTGGGGTGTGTGAGATGTTCCTCAAAGTCGAGAAACGGCTTGCTGTCGCCAAGGGGCGTAACGAGAGGCTAGGCGACGCATATTAAGCATAACATTTCTATCATCAGCACCGAGGACAAAGAAGCTCACATGGAATCTGTAAGGCATGTCCTCCAGCTCGGGAAGGTCTTTGATACTGCCGAAGCCATTCTTGTCAAAGTAGTGCTGCTGGACCCAGCGAGAGAGCCCAATGCTGTGTCCGTCCAGGTGAGCAAACATGGGTGATCACGGGGAGAGGGAGCGGGCGATACGTACAGCTTACTGCTGATCACTAGGAGGAGTCCCCGGAACTCAGGATTGCCCGGGTTTTCTGGCACATAGTTTGTCTTGGGACCCTCAATGGGTTTGGGGTAGTCGATGAAGTTCTTGGGCGGGGCCATCTTGGCACCAGGAATCCGGGGTTGACTGCTTACTGCTTACTCTTACGCCAGGGGGAGAGACTGCAATCATGCAGTGTTGGATAGCACTGAAGTCCCGCTGCACTCCACTACCTTATGGATGCTGCACTGCACACTTAGACGTCAACGAGCGTAGGTGGGCGGGGAGCAGTAGGTTCTGTGCTTGTGATGAGAGAGCAGGATGGGGAAGGCTGAAATTCCAATGCCCCTGGGCTCTTCACATGTATAAGAAGGTAAAAGCGTCTGGGGTGTCGGTCAATCGGTGTTTGCCCAGGTGCCGCGGCCCGCTACTAACTTAGTACCTAGGTCGCAAAACAGCTTCCAATAGTGGACGTTCCAGTGCTTCCGTGGCAACCCCCCGCTCCGTCCCCAGCCGGCGGTGGCATGTTCCCGTCAGGTACTGATGGTGCGCCAGGTGTAGTACCTACCCGACGTTGAGAGCGCAGCTCTTCGTGGCCCTTTGAGTAGAATTCTTTGACCTACCGTGTGCATAAAGTTCGGTTCTTGTCCTGGCCCGCCGTCGCCGAGACCGCTGTTGAGGTCCATCGTCCACCCAGACTACCAGGTTCGCTGCGGAATACTCAATTATTGGGGATCGCTGTAAATTGCAATCGATTGGTGGCGCTTGCTAGTGCAAGTTGGTGGGCAATGGGGTCCTGAGGTACCCGCGCTGGCGTACCTGCCGTGAACTTACGTCATCCCGTCCCCTACGGCATCGGCCCCAGCAGCGCATCACATGGCCCCAAGCTCTCTCAGCCGTCCATGACCACTGGAACTGCCACGCCCGTGACCTCTTCCACCACGAGGCTGCCCTCGACGACGCGAGCCTCCCAGGTCCTTGATACTTCGCTGGGCATATAGAGCAGACAACTCGACCCTCGCCGCGACATAACTGACTGACTCAGGATCATCTCGCCTGCCTCGCCCCTCGTAGCTGATAAGGAAGCCGCTCGGCAGCCTGGCGGCTCTACCCCGCCATCACAGTTGAGCTGCGCGACAGCTCGATACTTCAAACATGTCGTCCCTTTTCACCGCGCAGCTGCATCCCGGGCGCGCTCTTGGGTTCTTTGGTATGGTTTGGACTGCCGAGCTCATTTTTATGCAGCCTTCCGAGCATACGCCGGCTGACCTCATCCTACCTCGCAGTGCTTGGCGCTTCGCTCCATGACATCCTCACCCGCCTCAAGGCCGAACCTCAACGCTTCCCTAATATCGAGCTCCTGTACTCCCCCGAAAGACCAGTCACCGAACCCGTCGGCATCGAGCTTCCCAGTAATGGGATCCGCCTTAGGTTCGACGGCCCCGAGCAACGCCTTCGGCTCATCGAGGTAACCGACTTCACAAAGAACCACATCACCTTCAAAGACCGGGATCTTCTCAAGCCGAGCGCTGGCACATCGGCCCCGGCTTCTCCAATCCCTGGAGACTCCGCATCAGGACCGACCTTCCGGCACATCTACCATCGACTTCTCGGCCCGACGTATGGGGGCGAGTTCATTCCGCCCTCCAACGGACAGGACACGGGCATATACGTCCTGTCATACCCCGGCGTCGCCTTCAACTTCTCCATCTCCCCTTCCACCTACTCCCCGAATAAAGACGTCGTGTCCGTCTTTTCCTCCGCCACGAGCCAAGTCGCGACGTCCATGGCGGTGTTCACCGGCGACTCGTGGGCCGACGCACGACCAACACTATGGACCGAGGTCCTGCCCAGCATCAAATCAACACCCGTCATCCCACGCAACAAGGACGTCTATCCTGATGAGATTTCCCTCATCCGGCTCCACGGCGGAGGCAAGATCCAACTTTTTAGAAAATGGACGAGCAGCTCGTTTTGGATAAGTCTCGGCAGCACTACCCCACAGGAGCTACTGATGGAGCTGGGGCCTCCCAATGCCATATACCGCAAGAACGATCAAAAGATGGTGATCCACAAGATGCGGACGGCGAGCAATGCTCGATCACGACCGAGCGCCAACGAGATAGGACGCCCGGAAGACTTTACCGACACGGACCAATCTTCAATAAATACAGCCTCCGACTCGTCGGATAATGAAGAGGCCATTGATGATCAGCTCGGCACCGATGCCACGGGCGAATGCTTCTATAACTACTTTTATCTTGGGTTCGACATTCTCGTCTCGACCCATAGCGCCCCTTCGCAACTCCCGCCCAACGACAATGGCGCGGCCAGGGCTGCAGAGAACGGTATCGACACCCGCTCTCCCGACCGCCTCGTCGCAACCAAGCTTGTGCTGCACGGCAACATCCCGGGTTCCTACGAGTTCAACCGCCACCGCCGCTGTCGCTGGGAGATTGCCTACCTCGACAACACCGGGCCCGACGGCAGCAGCCCCGTCGATTCCGAGACGCGGTTCCCCCAGATCGAGGACCGCATGAACGAGGCCTGGGCGTCCGTCTTTCCCCGCGCCGGCGCCGAACCCCGGCAGCGTGGCATGGTGCTCAACCGGGGATGGGGCGACAGCCCGGGCAGCAGTTGCGAGTTCCTCGGCGGCTGGGAGGAGAGCGGGGCGCGGCGGGCGGAGGCGAATGGCGACTCGACGACGACGCTCTATGGGTTCCCGGGCATGGTGTTTGAGGTATTGAAGAACGGGCATGTCAATACCGTGACAGTCTTTTAGCTTTGTTTTTCTTTAGCGACACCTAGATGGGCTAGGTAGGACGATACCGGCGTTTTGATTTTGGGAGTAGTGTGGGATTCATGGTCTCAGGCAGGCCACACATCATGATATTTCTGCTCGGTTGCGATGAGGGCATGCTCGCTTGCTAGCGAGCCCTTACATATTGGACGAAGTCAAGTATAGAGATGGAATTCAATGCACTTGATTTAACATTTTTTTTTCTTCATTGAAAAAATAACCAGCTGCAGCTGCTCCATAGGGGGTAATTTGGTACCGCTCATCTATTGCCATCGTACACGCCAACCGTCATAGCCATTGCCGTTGCCTTTGCTGCTTTTTGGCAACCATAGGGGATAAGAAAAAGAAAAACCCACTGGCCAATACCCGTGGGAGCCCGGTCACTACTGCCTTCAACTCCAATGGCGTCCTGGTAACTACTGACAGGCTCTACCACTCCTCAACCTCGCCGCTCTTGGGAGGCTGCATGCGCACCACCTTGTCACAGTTGAGCAGACATAGGGGGTCAAAGGCCTTCTTAATCTGTGGGCCAGGGGGGGTCAACATGTGATAATCCCAAAAGCAGGGACATCGGGAAACTCACCTGTCGCATAGCATCAACTGTCGTCTCGCCCAGCTCGTGGGGAAGGTAGTCGCGCTTCACCAGGCCAACTCCGTGCTCACCCTGCAGTACGGTTAGTTTCTCGTCACCCTACATAGTTGTGATTGGTTTGTAGCGTACCGTCACGGTGCCTTCCAGCTCGACCGCCTTCTTCACCATGCGGTGGACGACCGTCTCAGCCTTCTTTCGCTGGGAGTCATTGTATAGAAGGATAGCTTTCGTGCGCGTCAGTCCCCAAGTATTCCATGACATGTCAAGGTCGTCAACTCACTGTGGAAGTTTCCATCACCCACGTGGCCAACGATGGACGCAAACAGGCCGCTCTTGGCCATATCCTCCTTTGTCTCCTCGATGAGACCTGGCAGGTTGCTCATTGGCACAGCCACGTCGCCGGTCCAAACGTGGTCTCCGGGCTTCTTGACGGCCAGGGTGCTCCAGAGGGCCTCCTTGCGGGCACTCCACAGTTCGTCCTGCTCTTCCTTGCTCTTGGCAAACTCAAACGTCTTGCTGCCAGCCTGGCGGGCCAGAGCTTGCACTTGGGAGACCTGCTCCTTGACGCCTGCCGGAGTACCGGCAAACTTGAAGAAGAGTGTCGGGGCCTCGGCCCACGCGCGTGATGTCATGCCGGCCTCGTTGATGCACTTCATCTGATTGTCGTCGAGGATCTCGACGGCGGCAACGGGGATGCCCTGGCCGACGACCTTGCTCACACACGTAGCAGCATCACGGATGGAGGGGAAGGAGCTGACAGCGACGCTTGTGGACTCGGGCTTAACAGTCACCTTGAGCGTGGCTTCCGTCACGAGGCCAAGGGTACCCTCGGAGCCGATGAAGAGCTTGGTAAGGTCGTAGCCGGCCGAGCTCTTGCGGGGGCGCTGGCGCGTCTTGATGACAGTGCCGTCGGCCATGACAACAGTCAGGCTGAGCACCCACTCACGCATTGTGCCATATCGGTAGGCATTGGTCCCGCTGCATCCGGTTCCAATCATGCCACCGATCATGGCACCTGGGCCGGGGTCGGGAGGGAAGAACAAGCCATCTTTGGAGAGGTGGTCATTCAGGGCTTCCCAGCCCATGGCAGGCTGCACCACGACGTCGAGGTCCTCCTTGTGCAGGGAGACGATCTTGTTCATGCGCCCAAAGTCGATGCTCACACCCTGGCGAGTGGGAGTGAAGTGGCCCTCGAGACTGGTGCCGCCGCTGTAGCCCACGACGGGGATGCGGCGCTTGTGGCACACCTTCATGATCTCAGCCACCTCCTCCGTGGTGCTGGGGTATACGACGCAGAAGGAGCGCTCGCTGTCTTTGGCGGAGTGCGAGGACCAGCTGGAGGTAGCGTGGTGGTCAATATCGGTCTCGTTGGTGCTCACATTCTCCTTGCCGACAATCTTGACAAAGTCGGCCCAAGCAGCCTGCATATTCTCGAGCTTGGTATTGTGTTCGGGGGCCTTGGTCTTGGACAGCGGCAGGGTCGAGGTCGGCTCTTGCTCCCTGGGCCAGTAGGTGCCGAGCCAATATGAGATGCCAATACCAGCGAGGAAGACTGCAGCAGTGGCCATGGTCAGCTTCTAGACTTGGATGTGGCCGTGTTTGGAGGCCGGGGGGAGCCAATTGGACTCACCAAACGTCACACTCCAGTTGCGCGAGGGATCGGTGATGTTCCTCCACTTCTCATACTGCTCCCGCTGCTCCCGCTCCCGGCGCAGACGAGCACCAATACTGCCCAACACCTGGCCCTGGAAGGACCGGCCGACCTTTGTCTCATTGCTATTCTGGCGCAGGCCGCGGTTCTTCTCAGGCTCAATCTCGGTGGAGTAGCAGCGGGCAGAAGCTCGAGCTGAAGCGGAGGCAGAGGCAGCTCGGAGCAGGCCCCGGAGAGCTGCAGGCCGCTGGGCGGCGCGCAGTTGGAGGGAAACAGCCATCGCGATCGAGTCAGGCGGCCAATTCGGGCAGGGGAAGTTGTCGGATCGCAGGGACACGGGCCGTCGCAACCAAGAGGGGAGAATTGACTAGCTTGAGGGGCTCGAGAGGGTCTGATGGCTCGACCAGGCGCGGACGGTCGTCGTCTTAAGAGTTGCTGTTCGCGGACGAAGGCGCGGCTATGGAAATTTGTTGGACGGAGTTGCATCACCGCACTAAGCAGGGACGAGTTTCCCCACAAGAGCCCACGGGTCCCCACGGCAGCTGGCGGCCACAGTGGGCAGCCACTGTCGTCGACCATTCTAGCCCCAGCAGCGCCCCCGTAACTCCCGCTAATCAAAGGGCACAGTCCCGCTGGAGCCTCCGGCGCACAGTCAACCCGCTGTCCCCCACTTGACTTCTGCCGAATCGTTACGGCCGGCGATGACGGCAGACGGACATGCAACGACGTGCCCTTGCCCGGCTCTTGGGTCTTCCAGATAGCGAGATCTGGCGGAAATTGCGCCAGATGCCAGATCTCGCGCTTCGCTTCTACTGTGCTTGTTACCCCTCTCTGCCGTCTGCTGAATAATTAGCCCTCGTCCTTGCGCGGGATCAACTCTGCTCGTTCCTTGTCCATTGCCAACACTTCCATTCCTGTCCATGTCGCCACACTTGCACACCAACCACTGCCAGGTGTCAGTCACCACATTGATCATCCTACACGCTCACAGATTGGCAACCCGCCTTGCCCGCTTCCACTTCCTCCGGCATCGCATTTCACGTAACTTCGCCTGTGGGTCTAGGCCCGTTTGGAGTAGAACATGTTCATTATGGTTATCGTGCATCACCGTTCCCCGCGACGGAGTTGCGCCCCGCGCCCTCCGGTCGAGTGTTCCCGCAAGCTCTGCTCACGAGTCGAGGCAAATCCCTAGTTCCGTTGTCGATACTGCCAGGTTCCAGTCCGCCGACGAAGCCAGAGCGCGGCCTGACCAAGTCCGCTCCCTCCCCTGCATTGCCACGTTCCCTTTACGGCCTCAAACCCATGAATCCCGATCCAATCATTCCCTTTGGTATCTACCGAAACTCCCGTACGCCCGTTGCAATCAATCATATCTCGTAGCTGCGAAAAAGCACCTGTACCCCGGACATCCCCAGAGACGCATCTGCACCTCCGCGATGCCCCACCCCGCAAATCACCATCTTGTAGGACCTCTCGGGGGAGGCACCTGCATCAACTGCACCCCAAACGTCGGAGTGCCGCCCTGTAAATGCCTCAGGTAAGCCCCGAGTTCTTCATCGTCGGAAATCTGCAGCGACACCTCAGCACCCTCTGCGCCTTTGAAAATCCCTTCAATCCGCACGCAGAGTGCCTGGGGAAACTTCTCCACAGCGGCATTCCGCAGCTCCTCAAGTGATTGTGATGTCAGGGTAGCAATCCACAACCTCATGTCTGTCACAAATGTCGACGCCTGATGCAGTCGCAGAAAAACTGCAAATGCCGCTGACATCGCTGGCACGGGCTGAAACACGGCATTTGGTGATGGCGCGGGCGCATAAGGTGTCTGGACGTATGCCTGGTCCAAAAACGCCGACTGAGAGTTGGCAGCCAGGAGAAAGGACGACCGGATTTGCGGGTCCAAGGGCATCGCGCCAGGGATCGACGAGCAGTCTGACAAACTCGATGATTGCGACTGAAGGCCAAGGGAAAGGTGAGTTGTCATGGGCCCCCCAGGCCCCGCGAAGGCTATCTGGGGTGCATGCGGAGCCTCGGGTGTCGCGTCGAAACTGCCACTGCTTATTCCGTCTCCCAGATCCAGTGAATCGGCTTGGGGCGGCGAGCTTCTTGTGACTTCGCCTCCCCTCGTAACCCGACTATCTGGAAGCTCAAACGTGGCTGAGGGCGGTTTCGGCAATTGGTGCTCTTGTGAGCGCTGAGCCTGTATCTCAGAGGGCGAGCGTATCGGGCCGCTTTGGCGGCTCTTTGACTGCATTCTTTTGGGTTGGGGTTGCTGTTGACTGTCTTCTTGTTGTGTTTGTTTTTGTGGTGGCGGCGGCGGCGGTGGTGGAGGTGGCGGCGGCAGTAACGCTTGCTGTTGTTGAGACGGCGCTTCCTTCTGCTTGGGCTCCTTCCGAGTTCTGTCGTCCCTCATTCGCTTCATGACATCTCGTGCGATGATTTCGAACGCCCTCGCCTTTTCCCGGGAGGCGGGTTCTGGACCTGTGGTCATGAGCTTTTTAATGAGAGGCGACTGTTCGATCCATCGCTGTTTCAAGTCTTCCCATTCACCCGATGTCGCTTCTGACTTGCATGTAAACTGCGCGTCAGCAAGCACCTCATGAAAAGCGGTCCTGATTTCCCGAGATTCCTCTGGATTGACCCCCAAGGCGTTCTTCGCTCCGGCCAGTGTCATCCGTGTCTCCAGAGTGCGCATCCGCTTCGTCACATCAGTGCATATCACGTCTAGCGCAAGCTTCTTGGGCTCTTTGTTTTCCTTTGACACCCAGAGGACGGCTTGTAGAGCTGGGCAATCTTGTACTAGTCGCCCTTTGACTCCATCCCATCGATCAACTCCAGCTACTGTCTTCTTGGACACGCCTTCCTGGAGACATATATCCTGAAACTTGGCTCGCATATCACGATAAGTTTCGGCGTCCAAGTTGAGAATTACTCGGGCCTCATCTATCGTCGTTTCGGAGGGGAACCTGGAGGGTGCTCCAATCGCATCAACTGGTTGACGTTGCCTTCTGCGTTGTTTTCTTAGAGTGCTGCCTGGCAAGTCTTCGGCAGTCTGTGATCTCGGTTGTGCGTTTCCAGCCGGCTGTCCCACTTCCCCTGACCCCGGTGGTGATGCTGTATTTTGCTCGTCGGGAAGAGACAGAGTTGAGTCTCCGTCGCCGGATGGTGAACCGGTGTTTGGCACACCACCCCCATGGGACACAGCCGCGGAAACGCGCGGCTTGTCCCCATTCGGGACACGCAGAAGCCATCGATTTCGAGTGCGGACTCTCATCAGTTCACGGGACTTGATTTCAAACCCATCGACCTCGTTCAGTACGCGCAGCATTTCGCGCTGGGGGAGATTCTTTTCCCATAATTCGCGGATGCGATTGACCAGTCGGTCGTTTTTGTAAGCCGGTTTCTGTTTGGACGGGAAATTCCATCGCCGAAACTGCGTCTGGAAGGCCCGTTTGCTATAGTGATTCTCGAGTGTAAGTATGGGCATGTAGTGTGTGTGTTGCCGCTCGCTATCAGTCGGCAGTGGGGATGACCAGAAGTGCAACTCTCGGCTGTTATCTGATGGGAGCACTGAATGAGTCACCCACTCACCTCGGCGTGAATTTATACACAGACTTCATGTGCTCCATGATGTCCTCGAGGGGCCGGCCCTCGTCGATATAGAGCTGGTAACATGTTTTCTGATGGACATCCCAGTCATAGACCATGATCTAGGTAAGGGCGCTGCTTCATCTGCGCTGCGCTTTTGGTTCAAAAGTGCTTGGGCGAATGTGGAGCTGCGTTGATGGTCGATCCCGGCACCCCGAGTTTCTTCTCTTTGTGTTACGCTTAGTCATTCGTCAACACAGTTATAATTGAGTGAACTACACTGTGTCTTCAGCACTGTATATCATCCCCTTGACTGCAAGTATTATTATTACTCCACGCTACCACGATTATCACCGGTTCAGCATAATCTTTACTAAGACCCGCTAGTTGAAATTATTGACCCTTGCTATCAACAAACGCCATCAGGTGGAAGTGACACAATCCGCGACGAAGGTACAAGAAGCGGTGTCGACGGAGCAACATCAACGATATGCTGCTGAGAATCGACAATCTAGCCGGATAGGGCTATGTCACTTACAACATGTTCCTTTTGCCTCACCGAGAGCTGTCCAAACCAAAGCATAATTGTTTCTATCCGCTCTTCAGCAACCACTCAATTTAACATGTGGCAGCATCCACGCCCCACCACGGGACCCGCATGGTATTATAGAACTGGAATATAGTCCGTTACTCCATATCCGTAAACAGGCAATACCAGGAGGGGCAGCACACTGTTAACAAACCGAGCCAAGCCCGCACTCTCCGCGTCGTGCCGTGCCGTCGCACTCACTTGCCCATGCCTGCGCAGGTTTAGCCGTGGCCTGTTTCCGCGTTTCAGAAACACACGGCTGATCTCACAACGAGGCGCGACGGCGCCATCTCGAAATGTATGGGCTGGCACAGCGTAGGCAAACCTGAACCTTCTCGTTCCCAATCCGCCTCCTTACTCGCGGGATTACTTCAGTGGGCTTAGGAAGAGGTGGGCCCCCAGCTTTTGCGCTCTAATACGGGCATATGTCCTGGTGGTGCAGGTCATTCGATCAACTACACAGATCGTAGCTCCAACTGTTTCGCAGGGATGGCCCGGGGCATGAGCCTGGGCCGATTGGCCGAGCTTCTTAGCTCACGGGGGGGCGACGAAATAGGAAGTCCCTCGCAACTGAAATGGGTGTTAGCTGAGGCAATATATACTATTAGTGTATTAAGCCCCGGGTGTTGCCTCTTGAGACTATGATCTATAAGAGAGACCACAAGCCAATCCTCCAATTCAAGTTTTGATCGTAGTGCCAATCCCCTCTTCCATCTCAACCAAACAGTCCGCCATCATCATGCAGACCAAGACCCTCCTCCTCTTCCTTGCCGCGGCGGCCCAGAGCCTTGCAGCCCCTCTTGAGGCCCGCGCGGTCGTGAACCACGACGCCATTGCCCCTCTTCCCGAGTCGGTCCAGAACAATGCCGTTGGCAATGCCATCCGAAAGTTCAAGCCCTATCTTCACATTGCCCACGGGTGCCAGTCTTACCCGGCAGTTGATTCTCAGGGCAACACCAGGTAATTAATGGCCGAGTCCAGTTGCATGCTTCTCAAAAGAAACAAGCTGACAATCGTTGCCAGCGGTGGCCTCAAGCCTGCTGGAAGCGTCACTGGCGCCTGCAACGACGGCGGCCGGGGCCAGACATATGTCCGCGCCGGCAACCACAACGGCCGCCTCGCCATCATGTACAGCTGGTACATGCCCAAGGACCAGATCGCCGACGGTATCTCTGTTGGCGCACACCGACACGATTGGGAGAACGTCGTTGTCTTCGTCGACAACGCCCAGAGCGCGAACCTCATCAGCGGCGCCGCCTCCGGCCACGGCAACTACAAGAAGACTACCAACCCGCAGCGCCAGGGCAACAGGCTCAAGGTCGAATATTTCACCACCTTCCCAACCAACCATGAGCTGCAGTTCACCAACACTCTGGGCAAGGATCTGCCACTCATTGACTGGAACACCATGACCCAGGCAATGCGTGATGCGCTCAGCAACACGGATTTCGGAAGTGCCACTGTCCCCTTCAAGGATTCCACCTTTGTGAACAACCTGAACAAGGCGACCATGTAATGAGGCAAGCTGTTGGTGTATTGGCCATTTCCTGTACATAGCTAAAATCTACACACACAAGCACATCCCACAAGCATATATTCTCGGATACATGAAGCCCATGGATCTCGATCGTGATTAGTAGTGCTTGTATGAGCTTTCCAGACACCCCAGCCAGGTGGTAGGTCGCTTGGGGAAGACTAGACAGCTTTTTAGAAATGACTGGAGTCGTCACCCCACGCGTCATAGGTGTCCAATTATCTGGAGGTCTCTGTCGAATAGGACACTGCTCGTCCGTGTCGTCCCCACATATGCCGGACCCAGCCGGCTCGGGCCCCACCTTGAAACCATGTCCGTGTCTCGGCCCATTGGACCCTCGATCGTGGTACGTCATTTCGCAGATCTCGTCACGACTAGCATCAGCAGTATACCAACGCCAGGTGGAAGGCAGCAGTCTCATATGGACCGACAAATCGTATTGAGGAAGGCCCTTGAAACGAACGGGGGAATCTATAAGTAGTCACCCGACAGCAAATCGTGATGTGAATCTGGTGAACATCACGTTGAGAAAACCAGCACCTAGATTTTCCAAACAAAAAGCAGTAAAGCCATCGCCTTTGAACGCTCAAAACCTATAATGCAACCAAGATGAATGCAAGTTCATAATCCATCATGCACATAAAACGCCATCCTCATAAATTGACTTGAACCAATGCGAAGTGGCTCGGACCAGCTGTGAACCCAAGGGTATCCCGGGTCTAATGCTCGAGACCGTTGGTACGTCCAGGGACTGTGTGAGAAGTGAGTGGGTTGGGGTATTTCCATACTGAACTCCACCGTCCAGCGGGAATGAAGTGGAAATGTCGTTGGGGTATCGTGTTGTGATGAGTGCCTCGTGCCTTTGGAGCACTGAAAGAAGTCGTACCGTGCTAGCCAGTTCATCCTATCGCCGTCCCATTTTCAGCAATCGGGTTCGAAACCAGAGCACAAAAGCCGTCCAGGCCCCCGTGGTTTTCTTCTTGGTGGTGTTGGTTCGCCTGGTGGATTGGAACTGTACCGCCTCAGCCCGAGCGTGAGGAGTCTGTCCCGATGCGACGGTATCATATCCACGACTCGTAAACTCAAGTTTCTCGCTATCAACGGGTCCATTGTTCGTGTTCTTTCTCGAGAAAGAGGGGCGTAGGTCCGTGTGGCTTGAGGCTCGGTCGCAGGACATCCGTGAGGCTCCGAGGCTAGTCTTGCGGGTGTGGGACCGAATACGATGAGCCTCCTTGCTCTCTGCGCGCTCCTGCTTACGTATCTGTTCTCGGACATATTTCTCCTCTTTGGCCTTCTCCTTTTCCTCGAATTTACGGCGCGCCTCGCGGACATGCTCTTGCCGCGTTGCAGTGTCCACTTCACTTCTAGACCGAAGGCGGAAACCGTTCATGTCTAGAGACGTGCGCAAGGGGGACAGAGCAGAGGTAGAAGGTGAACCAGAAGCCTTGTGCGCGGATTTGAGGGAGCCCCCAGGGGGGCTGGTACCCAAGGGGGACTCAAAGGCAGTGGTGGAAGAAGTGTTGAGATGCAGGTCCGATCGGCTTCGAGACACTAGGCTTGGTGGGTTTCGGGAGGCGACGCCTGTGTTGATGCGCGGGCCGTTGGTCACACGGGCCGTTTGGTTGACGTCGGACAGGGAGCTGGTGCGCTGGCTGGCGAGAGACGGCCGCCTGTGACTGCTATGAGAGTGGGGAAGAGGGTAGACGCGGGTGGCCGAATGGTTGGGCTGGATGTCGGTGTCGTCTCCATCTTCCGTGATGGTTGGAGAGTAGTCTCGGGATGCGCTTGGGTTGTCGAGCGAGGCAAGTGACGCGGCGTATGACAAGGGCGGCGTCGAGGCTCGCGGCGTCTGCTGGAAAGGGTGAACGAAAGACCCATTCCGGCCAACGCTGTTGGAAGTGGCAACCGAGGTGCCACTCGTCGAGCGGGCGTGAGAATACTTATTGGTGCGAATCCCCCCGCTACTCACATCGGTGGCAGATAGGGAAAAGCTGACGTCGCGGGGACGTCCCAGGGCAGATGGGTTTGTTGTGTAGGAGGACCCATAGCCAGCGCCGTCGTCATCGACAGGGCTGAACTGGTAGGATCCAATTTGGCCCTGCTCGTCCCAGCCTCGGTCAAGGTCAAGGGAATTCTTCTCAGAATGGGAGTGCGACTGCAGCTTCTTTAGGATGGGCTTCACGGCCTGCCGACTGCGAGCCTTGGTGATCTTGGCATGACCGGAGTGATGGCTGGAGTGGTGGCCGTAGAGGTGGCTAGTGGATTGTGTCGTGAACGAAGCCATTGCCATGGCAGTTCCCCGAGAGGGTTCGAGATCTCGAAGGGGTGGGCGGAGAGCCAATGGCGATGGTTGGGAGAGTTGAGCTGCGCGGGGTTTTCAGCGGGCGATGTTGACGCTCACCGTTGTGTGCAAACGGCGATTGAAGGACGCCACACCGCCGACGCTCTCAGAAGGACAACTCGTCGCCAAGTCGCAGGAAATACATCGGCTGGCAGACAGAGGCCACAACACGAGGTAATGGAGGAGCGCAGGCAAGGCGGCGCAGCAATCGCTGGGCTACAGATGTGGTGGGCGTATCGGGAGTGCCGAGTGGGTACGCGGGAGTTGAGTGCGACGCGAGCGCTGCAGGAGGAACGATGCGGGTCGATGGTCGAATTTTGACGATGGATCACCAGGTGAGGCCGGGGGAAGGCTACCAGGCGGTCGCAACGGTAAGCAAATCGAGCGATGGAGGTGGAAGAGAGGGAGTTCCGTGGCAGAACGGTGGGTGAGGATAAGAGAGGTCAGCGGCTGGCCGCAGCAATTAGCTGGTGAGGGGGCGGAGGACTCGGAGGCGGCGATTACGACGGTCGCTGCGGCGGTGCGGTAGCCGTAGCGGTGTTGGTCTTGGCCTTGGTGGCGGCGATGCAGACGGACCAAGCGAGACGGGAACTCTGGGCGACAGGACGGAGCAGCCAATGTGATGAAGTTCTAGGCCACATTCAGCCTCATTGTGTGCATGTGCACGTGGGGTTTGGGGGGGAAGGACCCTGTCGGGGACTCGGGGATTGGTGGCGATGGTGGGCTTGTCGGTCTGTGAGGCCTAGGCGGACAAGCGGCGTGTTTGTTCACCGTCGATGGCAGCGTGGATAGGGCGCGAGGGAGGTCGAGGCTTTGAGAATGCAGAGAGGGGCGGGCTGTGGGGGGCTGGCTAGACAGGATGATCTGCAGACTGGCTGATCGGGACAGTTGAACAGAGCTAGCCAAAGGCTTGTGATTTCGATTCCAATTGAACAGCGGCGAGGCGGGGTGCCGAACAAGCGATCAGATGTGAGATGGTTTTAGTGCACCGGGCGCAGGTAATGGACAAGGCAGAAGCGTAAGGTGCCTTAGTAGGTAGGAGGTAAGCACAGCGCCAGCATTAGCAGACCCGAGTTATCGGCAGGCGCGTGGTTAGGCGAGGGAGGGAGGATCAGATGCGGGGATCGAGACCCGGAAACAGATGGAGGCGATGACGGTGGTGGAAGAGGAATTTGATGGAATCAGATGCCTCGATGTCAGGATGCATTCAGGATGAGTTCGGGATTGCCTTTTAGGTGACGATGCCAACCCAGCTGTTCAGCGAACAGGGAGCGACGTTACCCCGGGAGACTGGGACAGCCTGGAGGGGCCGGTGGGTGGGCGCTGGGCCACTGTTGCAAGGATGAGATGAGGGGCCTGGTCGCTGATAGATGGATGGATGGATCAAGGCGGTGCAGCTTGTGGAATGGGCGGCTCAAGTCAAGTACGAGTGTAGAGGAGAAAGGTTTGGTGCGCGCTCATGTCTGAGGTAAGATGAAGACGTAGAAAGCATGAGATGGAGTCGCTTCACCTCAACGACGGCCGTTCTTTCCGTTCTTCTCTCCCTCAGGCGAGCGAGATGAAGGCCCCGTAGGTGATTTGGCTGGCTTGTGATGGATTCGATCAACCACCGACACTAATTGCTGAGACGAGATGAGCCAGGCCCTGGCCGACCGAGGCTCTGGCCAGTCGCAGGCCCTGTAGCTCTTTGCTCTGGGCCCTGTCAAGCCTGTCCAACCCCAGTTTGATCCCCCCGCGACGCCGCCTGGAGCCACTCGACCCCTGCCAGTCAGGTTCGCGTCGCAAGCTGATGCCAAAATGCCACAACCAGGCGGTCCAGTGCCCTTCATCATCATCTCATGGTGTGAGCCGCTTGATGGTTTTTTGTGGTGATTTGCTTTATTTTGGTTGTTACTACTATATCATTGTTTTCTCCCGGCTTTGTTTGTTCCTCCCCAGTCCGGCGTTCCGTTCAGAGGCAACAAAGCGCAAGCCCACGTCAGACAGTCTGTCTGGTAATGATATTGGATGCGACGAACCGGTGGGTGGTGGCCCTTGACTTAGGCAAAACCTCGCCCACACCGGCGCAATTACTGCCCGTGCAACGCATCTCGGCACAACGCAACGTAACGAGCGCCCACAAACTCTCACGCCAGCGGCACCAGAGTCGAGCCATAATTTGCCCGCGCCAAGGTCCAACCTAAACCGCAGAATGCGAGATTGGATTTGGATTGGGCGTCAGTGGGTGGGTGAGTGATGGGGACGCGTTCCGGCTCTCCCGTTTGCGTTGATTGCGACGCGCAGACGAAAGCGTCTCATGACTCTGCCCCCAGCGAGCACCGGAGCCAATGGTGCCAGCATCGCTGGAGAGTGGGAGGCCGCACTCTGCTTGCATTGATCATTTTGGCACAACCGTCGACGACGACCGGAAGAAGGAGCGTGTGCCTTGGCCTCATGGTGTCCTTCTGGTCCGCTATACGAAAAGCTGGCCGTGTAGAATATACTCGTAATAACTCGACGGAATCAATCAGCAGCCGTTGGTCTTCCACCATTCCTCGACGCCATCGCGATCCAGGCCCCAAACAGACGGGTTTGTCGGGCTTGTCGGGCTTGGCAGCGGCGAGATACACGGGCTGGCCTAATCCTCCAACAGGGTCCAGCTCATGTGAGCAAAACAGGAGCAAGGCTTGGCATTCGGTCGTGGATGCGTGGCGATGAATCTCGGTTGTGGCTCGGCCTAGCTCAGCCCGACCCTGAGTCCCTGCCACTGTGACACCTAAACTGGTTTTACACGAGTATTCGCAATTACTTGAAAGGCAACGACGCCTCGGCGGTGCTGCATCCACAAGCGCAACGGAGCTTGTGGGGATAATAATCCCATAGTTCATCGTGCCGGGAATCCCCCTCTCCTTGGCGACGAGGAGAGGCAGTGCCCCCAGCTACATGTCTCCGGTCGAGTCCCGGGCCCATCAAGGGCCGTGAATAGCGTCCGTTTCTCATTGAGTAACCCGCCTACCGGTAGATCTTGAACCCCGTGCGGAACACACAGACACTGACAAGACACTAGCCGTCCCGTCGTCCACATCGGCTGCAAGCCCCAGCCAGAGGAGACGGCATCACGATTCACGACGACTTGTGGAGCCGGTGTTTTGCGCAGCCATGCTGATCGAGTCTCGGCACATGCGCAAGACCCAAGACGTTCCCCACCAAACCCCGACGCCTCTTGTGGCTCACATGAATCCCCCGCCTCGACGTCAGCTTATCAGAAATGCCTCCATCGTCGGCCATGCGCGCCCATCAGACCCTCAACCCCGCCCCCTGCTGCCAATGAGACGTCTGGTCAACTCTGGTAGCCAGGCCGCGTCCATAGAATCCCCCTCTCTGTCTTGTCAACGGAAGATTCTGGCAAACGAGGCCAAGGCCACAGCCTTCAAATGGCCGCCGGCGTGGAGTTGAGCCCACCCGAATCTCCACCCGAGCCGCGGGGTCCCGTCGTGTCGTGTTGTGGAGATACCAAACGAGGCATGCCAACGTCCCGGCCTACTGCAGGATTACTGCGCAAGCATCACTGTGGAGCGTTTGCTTTCGACTGCCGCCCCCAGCATCATTGGCCATGTCTTGAAGCCCCGTCTGCGCCAGCCTTGTCTCACTGAGAGACATCCTCTATGATCCTAGTGCCATCTGGTGCCCCGCCGCTCGCTGGCAGTCCGAGCTGTGTATCGTGGACACTAACATGCCCTGGGAGGATCGCGGGACATTGATACGCTTGCTATACTCTGCAGTTCTCCGCTTGTTAGTCCTACGTCTGCCCAATCCACCAAACATTCCGTCCCTTGTCAATAATCCCTCGCCCCCCAGGTCTCGAATCTCTTGATGCTCCTCCCACCATTCATCTTCCAGGACAGGCACGCTTCCTCTGCAGATTCACTATGCCAAGGAGCATTATTCGTACAGTCCGCCGTCGTCAATCTATCTCGATGGATGGTAGCTTGCGGTAATGGGATCCGTCAGCTTCAAAACCCGTCTTCTGAAGCCATCATCCCATGCCTCAATGAGCTTGTCTGGGAGACATAAACAGGCTCAAGCACAATCCGATTGTGCCTTATCCTCGCCACCAGATCATGGCTGTGGGATATTAGCACACCAGCAGGCACAGCCCGGTGTCTGTTGTCGCAACCGTAGCCTACATGTAACAAGCCTGGTCCTCGGCTTGATGCATTAGCCCAAAGGCCCCACGCCGGTGATCTCGGCCGGCAAGGCGAGTAGCCACTGTTGTTACCGACAATGCACAGTCGTCTCCATCTTACCATACTGCAGTCTGTGTGACACCTTTGGGCTGGGACCTGTCAATCTACGCCTTGCTCCCGGGCCCATGCGGGTGGCTCGGAACTGGCTTCCGGCATATTTCCCATCAATAACCATGTTCCCAACGTTCGCATGTCTGAGATCTAACTAACTTAGTCCATCCAGTCCTGTTCATCTGCACCACATCGGTTATCTGTACCTCGCACTAGAGCCTGTAGGTACTGCGGCTATCCTAGTCAAATGGACGGCTACACCCGCACCGCGGATAGCATGCCTTGACCTCACCGCTCCCCTTTTCGGAGTGTATCCTTTTGCTTATATTTGGTCTTTGATTCACAATATACGGGAGAGCTCTTACTACCAGCATAGTTTGCACCAATATGCTCATACGTTTTCCCCGCTGAAACACCAACTACCAGTGTCGTGATGTTTAAATAACCGCAGGCCCTTGGCCACTGCGTTGTCAGATTCCAGCTACTTGGTCTATGTGAGCAATAATGCGATTCGAATCACATCTTCCATCCCGTTGATGATGCAGAGGACCTCATAGGCATAGTACCGTCCCGGTACTCCAAGGACAAGATAAATGCCCTTTTTCTACCTTTACCTATCATACGAGCCCAATTCTTCCCTTGGAAGCTCTTCGGCAAGTGGGAAGCCACACGAAAATACACGCAATGGGATATAAGTCAACTCGAGCAGTTAGATCCTCTATGTGGAAGCCCAACCGCTACCTGATGTGGTCATGTCTTTGAGGGAGTCTCTGCACGTGGCTGCCAGAGGCTTTCCAGCCTGTGCGCTTGTTTCTAGTCAAATGATCGGCCTTGTGTCTGGTAAACCTTTCAACTCATCCATATACCAGGTTATCAATGAATAGTTGGCCAAGCAGTTACAAAAACCAGAGCGACCCAGTCCCTTCAACAGAGAGGCATTATCAACCCGAAACGCATTGCCCATCGTTTAAGCAGCGTACCAAGCCGTAACAAGTTGGAGCCGGGTTTTTAATGGAAAGATGCATGAAATTCAGCGAGCGTGGCCTCTGGGCCGTCGCCCTTTCAAATCGATACCAATGGGGCAAGATACATGTAGTTTGGCCCAGGACGCGCCGATATGGCCTCTTGATTCTGTTGTTGTCCATTTATCTCCATTCTCCATTCGCTGAGATCCGAAGAAACCTCGTGTGTTGGTCACTGTGATGTTCATCCATCATTCGCATCAATCAGGTGCTCGGGCTTTGGCCGAGAACTGCCGAAGTGGTGTTCCCAATGCAACACACACAACTCTCTTGACAGATCGCTTGTCACAATCGGATAGGTGCACGGAATTCAACTCGGTGGTTTTAACACCTTTATCCCGAGCTGAAAGCATCGGATGCATGGTTCCTTGAATACCCTCGAAGCGCGCGTCCCGCCGCATTAGGCCCATGGTTTCATTTCCCCCAAGCAAGCCTACACAACCCTATCTGCACTTCTGTTTGGCGATATCACACTATTGGTTGGGAGCGGAGAGTTGGGCATCCGTGCTGTCACCGGCCATGCATCGCAGGTTGCCCGATGTGGGATTGGCAGCGTTCCATGTCACCATCCCTCCCCCGCTGCACCGTTACGGGGGATGGCGTCAGGCACGTCGCTTCTACCCTGGCTGGGCCGGTCGAGCAGGGAATTCTTCCGTCACAGAGGCCTTTCAGCTGCGCATCACGCTGGGCTCGCAGCTCGGCAGCAAGTCCTTGCATCCCCGATCAACCCCTCACCTGCCCCGCTACTCCACATACTTGTTGCTCAATCACTGGGCCGGAGAGCTCTCTGCCCACCGAAACATGGACTGCCTGCAGCCGCGCGAAGAAAACTGCCAATTCCAACTTAGCCGCCTGCAGCTGTGCGTCCAAGATTTGCCATCCCTCTTCTCTCTCGATGCGTGCCACCAAAGCTTGGACACCTAGCAAAATGAGGAGGCTGGTGGAGAGGAGGCCTCATTGCATGCATTCTTGCATGCGGGGACTTGAGACTGACGGCCCAGGCTCTCTCTCAAACGCCCTTCCATTCCAGGGGAAGCCACACGGTTGAAGTGGAGTTCCTGCAGAGGGTGAAGTCCCCGCCGAGACTCGCCTCGACTGTTGCTCCCAAGCCTTGAAACGGAGAGAGCTGCGGAGAGACATTTCGCTGCTCACCTTGCACGCGACCAATATTCCCGCCTCCCTTCAAATCAGCACCAGCGCGAGCCCCCATGACCTGGCCTGCCTTGCATGGTAAGGTGGTGCTTTCTGGGCTTGCAGCAAAGGTGCTTGGATGTAGACGTCGTACGGTTCTGCAGTCTTCATACGAGGCATTTGAGTTCGCGTTGCCTCGACTCTCGAGGTGGTGCCATCCTGAAGATGAACTGTGCCATTCGAGATGTACACGTCAAGATATCCATGGGTCCTAGCAATCTTTCCCCGGAACCACCGTTGGATCCTATGGACCTGCCTCACAAGAAGGAGTTGCCCAAGTCTCTGCGAGGCACTCGTTGGCGCGCGGAACAATGGATGGACGGGCCGGCCAGTAAACTGCTGTAGAAGCAGGCAAACACATGCATGAGGCACCTCCCTAGGCACTGCAGCAAGAGTGTGGTCGGCAGAAATGGCCGGATATGGCCCCCGCATCAGCTTCAACCTACCACATGGAGTCGATGCAATTTCAGCATCCGGCCAACACAACAAAAGTGATTCGGTGTCCTTCACCGGCTGTCGCCATGGAATGCGGGCAAAAGGTCCACAGATACAACAGGTCAACAAAACAAGTATCTGTCTGTTTATCCCCCCGCCCCCCTCCCTGGCGGATTCAGGGAAAACACTGAGTGCTTCCTACGTCGACGTCGTTTTAGCAGATGCCCTGTGCTTTGGCGTGTTATCCCCTGTGGGTGGAGTCGATCCTTTTGTTACCTTAGACAACACACTAGGGCTACCCTAGCTCCTGAATCCCGACTCCTCTGTAAGTGTCGTGGGCTGGACAGTCCTCACAGTTAGCCTATGTTTCGGATCAATATTCGCAACGCCGAGTTGTCATCGATACGCTAATCATTGATAGCGATACCCTCTCCGTGGTGGGCTTTGGGGAATTGTCTGGCCGTGGATCAGCAACGGCTGGTGCAGGAGTCGTCATGCCCATCGTGGCAAAGGGGGGGGTGGGAGCCGAAATGCATACTCGTTCAGCACATTTGTCTATCAGTGCAACACGCCATGATGTCTGGGTCAATCGTAAACCACCACTTGGCCATCAGTTCCATAGTTCCGCCGCTGCAGAGGTCAATCCGGCCAAGAACGTTCCGGCATTGCGGCGTCATGGTACTGAGAACCCTTGCCTGACCCACTCGCGGCGTGCTTGCTTCCGTTGCTCTTGTTTGCTCTGGCTAGATGTGCTGGGTTTCTTCGATTCCGTCGTCTAGCACACTCGTGGGTTATCAAGTTGGTCGTGGCACAAGCGAGAATTCTATCCCATCGAGCTTGGGGATGGACTCGAGACTACCCCGTATAGGAAAGATTGGGAGGGTGGTGCTGGGGAGAAAGCGCCTGTGGGTGCGAACGCACTAGCCAGAGGGAGCCGCTGAGACCAAGCAGCCGACAGTCCCAACTTGGAGTTGGCACACTGCCCAAATAGTCGAGCTGCGTCGCGCCGCGCCGAGGCTTAGAGCCAACTGCTGCTGGTTGATAATGATCCCGCGATCCTGACAGGGTCCAAATGTGCGTAATTATCCACGTTGTAGCGCACGCACCAGCACCACCTAGCCTAGATCGGAGGTGGCAAGGGTCCGGGATCTGATGAAGCAGATGAGGCGTCAACGGAGCAACAATTCGCAACCAGCTAACGTCAGGAAGCCCTCTCTACACACAAAGCCTGTCCGAAGACATGAAGTAGGCAGCAGGCGGCCCACTGCACCGTGTACGCACTGCGCATCGCGATGAGACGGTTGAGGCTCCGTCTCCGCAATTGAGGAGACCACTTGAACCTGCAACTACCAGCCGGCCCTGCACGCTAGCAGCCAACTACAGCGGCTGATGTGTGACATACCACTAGGAGGGGTCCATCGCTATCGATTTAGCACAGGCGTTTGGTGCTGCGCCATTTCTCATAGGACACCGGCAACTCCCACTTGGCGCCGACGGCCTTTTCTTTGCCGAACCAAAGGCACGCCGTCCCCCAAGCCCCAGAATCAGATTCGACCAGCCAGCTTGCGGGTAGCGCCGTCGTCGCTCTGCCTCTCGCATCGGCCCTGAAGCTGAGACGCCAGATTCACGCCACTGGGCGGCGGATTCCACGGCGAAAGTGGGCTTCTGCGCGGTTGCGAATGTGGTGTGATCCGACTGCCTTGGTCCATCCGCATTGGACATGCGGGAGACTCTCTTCCTATCAACACCCAATTCGATCAACGAATATGCCTTGACGGATAGCCAACTGCATAATAGTGGTGCGTCGGACCGAGAGGGCATGAGCATGTCAAGGAGGGTCCAATCTTAGATCCAGAAGTTGAGATGTGCTGGGCCAAGCACAAACCCCAGAGTGGGCTTGATTTGCGCCGCTCAAACCAGGCCAAGTTGCGCGGCGTCGCTTGACCCATGCTCAGCCCCAACCATGCTCGATGCTATCCGTGGATCATGGATCAAGGGTGGCCACATCAGGGTTGATCCGTGCCCGGCCGTGATGTCGATGCAAGCAAGACACGGACTGGCCAGGCCGGCAGAGATGCTGCAGGCGCCCTCATCTCAGCAAGTGCGTACTATATACGGCATGGACAAGATATGGCCCGCACTAGATGCAACCTTAGCCGGGTGTTGACGAGAGGATCTGCGCTTTGCTTGTTGACACTTGATGGTGGTCGCCCACCGCACTCCATGTCGTTCAGAGAATGGCTTGGCAAACCCGGCGAGCCGCTGTGGTATCGAGTACCCTACTTGCCTCCCACATTGGTCGACGAGCGACACTGCGGCGGCGTTGTGGACTGCAGGCCTGGAACCGATCCTGTCTTAGCGAAGCGGAAGATGGACAACGCGTTGTGATGTGATGGTGCAGCGTGTGCACACCCGGATCGTGGCGCGCCATTTGTACGGCCCAGCACCCGCAGTGCCTCGCTTGACATATGGAGACTTTAGATTGGTCGCATGAGTGAGAGAATGGCGATGAGAGAGACCATTGGCGTTGTCTCATCCTGCGGGAGGCAAAAGCAACACTTCATCACACCTCAGCGAGCTCCTGATACCACATTAGACGCAAGTACGAGAGGTACAGCGCCCCGCAGAATCAGGCGAGATGGCACCGTCGCTTGAGTAGCAGTACCTGTGGTTCAAGCAGGTCAATGTACTTCTCTACACCCAACGCACCAAACCTCCCCTCCCACGCCTTAGTATCCGCAGTATACTGTCGTAGGGACCTCGGGAATTTCGCCTAAACGCACAGTCGTGTGGGGGGAGCAGGGGCGGCTGGCTACCTTCCACAGAACGACAGACCTTGAAATGACAGGCAGGCTGCGTCCAAAGGCAGGTGGGAGGCGCGAGATTTCATGGGGGGAGAGAATCACCAAGCACCTCAGGATGGAGAATGTCTCCCCCTCCTTGCCCTCCGATTGTCGTCCACGTCTACCGAGCCGCTAAACGTCAGCCGATGAGACAGAGAGTCGAGGGCGAGCGCTATCGCCGCTAGTGGTGGTAGTTAGTGCTATCCTCAAGTTCGAGGGACAGGGTATAGGCCGTGTAGTCATGCTGCTAGACCTTAGTGCGTGTTACGTAGACGGGTCAGATCAAGAACCGTGAGAGAAAGAGCGCAGGCAAGACTTGGGACTCCACGGCCCTCTTCCGGGGGTAAGTACCAGGGGCAGTACCTGGAAGCGAGACTCAGCAGGCAAGAGCGATACTCGTAGGTAAAGTACTAGGTACTGGGAGTAGGTATAGGACGTCGTGAGTCTTGCAGGTACCGGTACGACCAGATGCACAGTTGCATGCAATGCGCAGGTAAGGCAGGCGAGTACTGCTAGCAGTGCGTTGCAAAGTAGGACTTAATAGGGCGTAGTACAGGCGAGCGCGAATTGGCAACTTGGCTCATGCAGGTATGCGAGCACCTCCTACCTTCCTCGGACACCCCAGGTGTGACAAAACGCAACGGCAGAGGCGATGGCAACTGCGACGGCAGAGGTACGGATTACAATACGACCAGGATGGATGGAGTCTTCAACCGGCTGCAGGTGGAATTCGGCAGCCTGGTGACGGAGCGTACGTAGCACTGGACGGGAGGATGTCCCTCCATCTGTTCCCGTGTCCATCGTCCCGAGACCCCTCCATCACTGGTCCATATCAGGTTACAGGGCGTGAGGGCACACAGCGGCCCCAGTTCCTGCATCCATGCAAATCTGCGATACCCAGCTGCTTTTTTGCCAATCACCTCCGCTGGCCAATTGCTGGTTGGGCAATTGCTTCCATCCCATCTCCTCTTCTCTCGACATCTCGGGCCTAAAGCGCAGGGGACCGCAGCAACGCAGCCTGTCCCGCATCAACGCCTCACCAGCGTGCGTTGAATGGAGTCAGGCTCGTGTCTAGGTTGCCTCACCCGCCCACTTGTCTCTCCACCCTCCACTCCATCCCCCACCAGATGCGACGCCCGAATCCTATGATTTGCCTCGCTGCCGTTGTTGTCGCCATCGTCGTTCCCTCGGACCCCGGGCCTACCCAAGTCCAGTCATCATCGGCCTGCACCAACAGAAGCTCCACTCGCTAACAGCTGCGCCGGTCTTGCCTTTCCCGCCCGTAGCCATCGACGCCATGACCATGACCATGACCACTGTGGCCAGGCGAGCCACATCGACCAAGGTCGTGTTGCACCACGGGACGAGCAATGCCAACAGGACCCAACACAGGGCTCCGTCGCCACGGCACAAGACATCCTCGTATCTCGCCAGCCCAGCGCCTAAGTCTCCGCGAACGAGATGCTTCGACAGTCACCTCGCGCCCTAGCCAATTTCCGTCGGCGCGTGTCTTCTCAGCCAGTCGTTGAGGTGCGGCTCCCGCTTGTAGGTAGCCTCGTCGACAAACAACAAACGGCTCCTCCGCTGGGCTCAAGGGCTCGGATGTCTGCGAGCTAGTTCCTTTCACGGCGCCTCTCGTGCTTCTTCCTCAACACACCCCCTCCTTCAGTGTGGCTCTAACCTTGCCCTCTCTGACCAAGTCCAGCCGGTGCGCCATACATGGGTCCATCCAACCCTCCAACCCCTCGCTCCCCACCAGGCCTAATGCAATGGGCAGAGCCAATGCACCCCTGCCGTCCTCTCCGTTGTCCAGACCAGATCAATCTCGACGGAACCTGCGCGCTTGTCTGGACGTGTGCCGACTTGCCTCCATTCGACGACGTACTGGCTATGGCCGGCTCAGGGACCTTTTTGTTCTCCATGTTCATGCATGACCCATCGCTGGAGGACAGGGTCCGGCTGGCATACATATATATCCCAGGTCCTCCCACACCTTGAAGACAATTCTATTGCCACTACCACTTCCCCCCCCTCCCTCTCTCTTGAACGGCCCAATTCATACCTTCAATGGTCGTACCTACATAGTGTTTGTTTTGCTCCCTGTGTACATTAATATTTGCCCCCTTCCCGGTTCCCTAGTCTCGCGGCGCTACGATTGTGCGTGTGGTGCATTGTGTTTCCCCAGCTTCATCAAACATCACTCGCCAGCTCACCTTGCTCCCACGCCCTGCGGTGAACCACTGCAAATCAAGATCACGAGACATCAGCATCTTTTACGAAGAGGGGAACCCCTCTGCATTGGCTCCTAGCCCTTTCCAGCCAAGTTGATTCGTTTGGTATCACCAGCTGCTTGGACGAAGGAACAAGAAAACCCTGCGCCATACTACACTGCCTTTTGCTACACATCTTTGGGGGATAACAGAACCCTTTTCCCCTCTTCCAATCTCAATCAGGCTTCAAAGCCTCGGGATCATGCACGACTCCGGGATCGAAAACGGCCATGGCTCCACGCCCGGCTTTGCTGGGTCTTTCTCATATCTGCTCGAGTCTCTACGCTTGAGCCGTTCGACGGCTTTCTGGGCCTGCCTATTCTGGGCCTTGTGGTATGTTTTTCAGTCTATCCAGAACACATCTATCAATCTTCAAGCCCATTCTAGATCGCCCCCAAACATAGGCAAAACTATCTAAGTGTTGTGCTAACATCAGCGCGCCAGGCTTCATCGCTATATCCGCCTGCTCGTCCACTGCGTGAGCCATTGGACTTACAAGTCGAAGCCCATCCCCAACAAGCCTACCTTCACCAACCAGGATGTGACGGTGATCATCCCCACCATTCATAATGTGTTTGAAGAGCTTCGACCATCCATCCAGAGCATCCTTGCATGTCAGCCAGCCGAGCTGATTATGGTCACTACGCACGACAAGCGGAAGGATCTCCAGCGACTCGCTGATTCTCTGGGCCACCCCAAAGTTCGTGTTCTGGACACCCCCATTGCCAACAAGCGTCTTCAGGTTTGCGAGGCTCTGCCGAAAGTTGGAACCCCTATCACGATCATGGCAGACGACGACGTGACCTGGCCATCTACCCTGATGCCTTGGATTCTGGCGCCATTCGAGGACCCCAAAATTGGCGGTGTTGGCACCTGCCAAAGAGTCCGCCGGGAGAGATCCGGCTCATGGTCGACGCTGGCTTGGAACTGGCTTGGGGCAGCATATATTGAACGACGAAATTTCGAGATTTCAGCCACCCACGGCATCGATGGCGGTACATCCTGCATGTCTGGTCGAACGGGAGCCTACCGCTCCGAGATCCTGTCCAGTCATGATTTCCTCCATGGCTTCAAGAACGAGAAGTGGCGAAAGTGGATTCTCAACGCCGACGACGACAACTTTGTCACCCGTTGGCTGGTCAGCCATCAGTGGAAGACATGGATCCAATATGAGAACGAGTGCGAAATCGAGACTACCTTGGAGAACAGCCATAAATTCCTTTACCAGTGTTCTCGTTGGGCACGCAGCAATTGGCGAAGCAACTGGACCAGCCTTGTGCGAGAGCGCTATGTGTGGAGGTAAGTACGCTCGGGTCCATGGAGAAGAACCACCTCTAATCGAGCTCCCCGCAGTCAGCAGTTGTGGTGCACCTACGCACTCCACATCGCCACCTTCACTTCCCTTGCCTTCATCATTGACCCTCTGCTGCTAGCATCGTGTTGGTGGGCAACGGCGGATTGGGATCCGGTTCATCGTCAATACGCATTTTGGTCCCAGTTTGTCTTCATGTTTGCCTTCACCAAGGTGGTCAAGCTGGTGGCACTCTTCATCCGGAACCCTGGCGACATTGTCTTCCTGCCAGTTTCGATCATATTTGGATACTTCCATGGGCTAATCAAGCTCTATGCCCTGGTGACACTAAATATGGTATGTGGTTTGCGCTGTCAGGGCACGATCGTGTTGCTAACTGAATGCCAGACGTCCTGGGGTAGCCGAGCCGATGGCGACACGAATGATGAGCAGCGTTTGGCTCCGGCCCCGCAGCCATCGATTGTATTGAAAACCCCTCCTGGCAAGGGATCGCTCATCCGCTACAACGTTCGCCAGAAGGGACGGCCAACGCTAGGGCGGAGAGAGCAAAAAGGCGCATGCGAGAAAAGCGGCGTTGCCGCCTACGATTCGGGCACGTCGTATGTGCCCATACGAGTCCCCGCACCACTGCTATTATCGCCTAGCCTCGATGGCCATTTGTTGAATGAAAATTTTAACACTGGCGAAACCCGAGCTGCGTAATATTGCAGATGGATGAATTCATGAGCTACGAATTACGTTTTGTTTTCTCGCTTCTGAGATTGGGGAAACATACGAAAGGGATTGAAACATGTCCCTTTGTCGACTTCCTCATTTTGTTCGCTTTCGTTTCTACAACGTGCGTCCGGCACACTTGCGAAGGAGGGGAAGGAAGAGGAGAGGCACTTGCAATACTGGTTGTGCGAGACTGACTAGAGGTGCTGGAAGAGGAACATGAAAAAAAGTTTTGCTTCACTTTACCAAGGGGTTTACACCAGTGGAGAGGGCTCCTCATGCGGCTCACTTGGAGTCGAATCAAGCTTGGTGTGGGAGGGATACGGAGGGGCTTGAGCCTTGTAACAAAATTTGGGAAGAGGATACTCGGACCGCCAGGATGACGGCGGTTCAATGAATGGCATTAGGATTCGGGACTCGGGACTCTCTAGGTTTGCAAGGTTATTACGAAAGTGCGTTCAAAAATAAAAGCATACCCCAAAGACAAGGACCAAACACGCGAGCCGCATGGCCGGCCGTAATTAACACCGTGACTGTCGTATATGGCCACAGGAAAACATCTCGGCACATGCTGCTCATCGACTGTGTCCTGGGCAGAGGGAGTGTATGGTAGATGCCCAGGGGTAGATGCAGGTGCACGTTACACGGCAGACGGGGCTAGGTCCAATGCAACGCTGAGGTCATTTCTCGGAGTCTGGGGTGGAGCGGTTCGGACAAGGAAGGCCTAGCCGCTGCACTGATGCAGAACCAAGGCCCTCTCGCTCGATTGATTGCCAGGCCGCATACCAGGCCAGTGAAGCGGCCAAACCGGGTGGTCAGGAAGGTGGCCGCGAGGCGGGTCTGCATTAGCGTAGCTGAGAGCTAGGAGGAAGCAGCCGGCAGATGAGGTCGACATGTGAAAGACCAACTTGCGAGTCTCTCTTCGTTCGTGGTGAGATGGATACAGACGACGGGTGTGTCTTCTGTTGCACGTGTAGGGCGATGTGCGGCCAAACGCGCTAAGGCATCCCATGGGCTAGCATGAGGAGGAGCAACAGGCTAAGGGTCGCTAGGGCCATCCTACCCTTGAAGATGATTTGCAGTAAAGGCTAGAGGCTAAGAGGGATCCTTGATGCAAGCTTGGCCAATGTTTCGAGATCCTACAGTAGGTCCTGTAATTGTGTCCCAGACAACTATCAAGCGGCACTCCCTCCCCTCCTCACGGACTCGAACCTGCTGTTGACTAACATCGAAAGGCGCCTGCCCAACTGGACAGGGCTGATTCGCAGCCATGGGTGATTTGTGTACGTAATGGAGATATCGCGTCTGGATCTGCGGGTGAGCTAGCGGTGGTGCATGTGCATGTATCATCAGATGGCGCCAGCACCGGGACGGGCAGCCAAGACCCCAGAGCGGCTGTAGGGCACACACCACACAGGGAACAGAACGCTCCAGGGCCTCGCCCATGGGTCATGGCCAATGCTGGCCGGGGAGCTTCGCCCTCAGGCTCCGCCCTGGGACTTCACTACTGCAGCGCCTTCCCCTCACTTTAGCCCTCGCTCACCGGGGGACGTACCTTCTCTCCACTCGAAATTACCTTGCTGTGATAATGGAATTGATACATTCTTCTCAAGTGCCATTGGTGCTGACGCACGACGCAACTCGCCCAAAACACACCAGTTCATACATTTGATGGCCATAGCCTTGGAGGTTGCTATGTGCGTCACGGTCGGCCGTCATCGGGCAACACTCTGGGTTGACCTGCCCGGAGTGTGGCTGCGGCGCTTGTCGTTTTCCATGAAGCAGGGCCGACCAGGGCACGACGGTGAAAATGCCTTGAATTTGGGTGTGAACGAGAATTGAAGAGTGCCGGATTGCGTCGGATCAAACAAGAGCCCCCGCGCCCTCGGACAGTGTCCCCCCGAGGCTGGTTGCTCCCTGCGACTGCCATTCAGGCGATGCGTTACATCGTGGCGGAAATGGGATGGTTGGTGGTTATCGCCAGCGAGATAGCCCATCTCAACACCATACGCGTTTGTGAGATGGTCCTTGAGCAGGAGCAGTAGTCCGTGAGCCATTAATGGCGACGCCGAGTCAAGACCCAGCACCCTCCGAGCTGCGCCGCGTGAGATGCCGCAGGCCTTCCTCCAATGAGTCAAATGGCAGCAGCATTGGCAACACTGGCCTGCCTATCCCATCTTTTGAACATCCATACTGGGCGCGTGCAGAGGGTCGACGGTGCATGCTTACCAGCTGGTTCATACGGGAGTGCCAGTCGCGATCATGAGCAACCAAATCAGGCGCCCTAAAATCCCCGAAGCAGAGCCTCCTACACAGAAGCGTGTGAGATACGCTGACGGTGGCGGTAGGCTCGAAGGACCCTGCTGGCATTGATCGACCAGAATGCCGATGATTTGGCCGCCTCTGGTTGCGAGTGCACCTCAGCATCTGGAGGATCGACGACCAGCCCGCAAGTTGCAGGGACTATGTGCTGGTAAGTGCTACGGAGGCCAGTCGAAAGAGGCACAGTCGTCGCAGGAGGGTGGGCAAGGTGGGGAGCTTGCTGTCTCTCGACGTGTTGAGCTACCCGCTGTACGATGTATCCTGGCCTGCTGAACTTCAGTTAGTGCCGGTGGTCAACAACGCGTTCCCACTGCGCTAACCCGTATCCTTTGTGTCGTGCATGGCTTCAGACGCAGGTCCTCGATGCGGCGGCGCCGCGGCGGACGACTTCCAAGGGAGTGAGAACCAAGTGGCCCCGAGGTCAGAGACGGAGATGATTACAATCCAGGCACGAGGAGCACGAAGAGCACAAGGGTGCTGCCGAGGGTGCGTGCCAAGGGGTGTCTTTGCAGTCTGTCAAGAGAGACATGCAAGACAGGGCCCCTGGTTGCCCGCTCGGGTTTTGAGACTCGCCGCCAGGCCATCCTTGCACTGAGCAGGATGAGGGAATGGGGAAGGTGGTCACAGCTCCTACCTCTCCTAAGTACCGTCACCAAGGTAATTACCAATGGGCGAGATGCTCTTGCCTTTGACATGGACGGCGCACATACTGGAATTATCATGATACCTCCTTCCCATCGAACGGGATTTCCTGCCCGTCTCCGCCTGTAAACCATTGTCAGCTCCACCTCAGCGGTTCGACCCGTGTCACCACTGTGACGAGAACCTCTGACGAAATTGAAAATGAGGGGTTCCTTGCTCAGTTGCTCCGTCTTCATCCCGGCTAATGCGTCCAGACAAGGCTGTCTTCTCCGAGCTCTTCAACCAACAGGTAGTAGTCGAAGCTAATGGCAATGGGGCCCCCAACTTCATGCCACTGCCCCCTGATCGACCTAATACCACAGCTCGTCCTGCGTATTGGCCTGTTCGTCAAGGTACACAAGGGTCTGTGGGCGTGCAGATTGGTGATCCTCACGGGTATCGCCAAACAGTACCCAGGCCAAGAGGCTTTTCGCAAGCCACCACAGGAGGACAAGTCAGAACGGCAGCAAGCCCCAGAGGGCATCGCCCACTACCTACCTTACTCAACGCCACGTAATTAGTAGTGCTTTTAGCCGTATTCCCCGCCCCGGTTACCGTCGATTCCTCCTAAGCAGTGCTGACTGCCATTTCGAGCCCCACGACAACAACCCAGGTACTAACTTGGTAGTTGTAGGCCGCAATTCCCCCACATGATAGTCGTGTCACTGGGTCGACCCAATTGAGCAGTGGCATTCCTCAGCTTAGGTCCCAAACCACACAGAGCGAAACCGTCCGAACAGCTGAAGATGGCCGAAATCCCGCTCTGTTTTCCTTATCATAGCCGCTTGGTGCGTTGTTTGATGACATTGCCGGGCAAAATTCATAGCCCACCAGTCGAGCATAAGCCAATCAGTGGAGATGAAGCACCTTCACCGTCCATCCCCGCATACATGTCAACAATTGCTCACTTCTTACGGGGACCAGAAGTTTCGCCAACAATGAAGCAATGTTGCGCATGTCTTGATTCGTTGTGAACAATGCAAAGCTGATTGGCCTAGTTGCCTTGTTTTGTCGAGATTTGGCCACGTCATTAAGCCTGCCTTCTAATCCCTCGGCCACATGTTGACGCTGTTCGAACATCCCGTTTGCGCGATGGTGAACTGGTCTGCTCTGCATACTACGCACAGTCTAGGCTACCTCGTCATGCAAGTTGAGTTGGACACCCAACATGCATTTCGGCCCACCCATTGGGGTTGGAACCCCTCCACCATTTTTGTCGCCGCAGTCAGTGGGTGGGCGCAATAATGCACTCAAACTCGAGTGTGTGCTTCATCAATGGCCATTCGCCGCACCAACCTGGGCGGCCTCAAACTGCCCTCCAAACGGCCACACACGGCGAAGCGGCCATTGCTTGGCGGCCATTGCTCCGTCTCATACGGAGTACGGATACAGCGGTCATATCTGCCGATTCCACACGGCCCCACTGTCATATCTCCATACATGAATCTTTATCAGGGACCGGCGTGTGCGAGCCACTTCCCTATCTGTACAGGTGCAGCTGGCGTAGCCGCCGGACAATGACCGTCCATCGCTGACGGACAAGAGGCGAAAATTACTGTTGAGGGAGCCAATAGCGCGCAAGTCCCTCTGACGTGATCCGGGCTTTGATCGTGGAGAGACGCCCCCAGGCGCAAGATCGGGAGTCCCAGGGCAACGTTATTCCGAGATTTCTTCGGCATCGCAACTGAAACCACTTGCATGCACCTGGTGAGTCTAGAGCCCATTCTCCTCACATCTATCGAAAGACGTGGCTGGCGCCTGCATGGCGGTGGTTCGCGGAGGCGTTGCTCATGGACACGCCAATCGAGTCATCTCCGGACACGCAAGCGCGGATGGTGCCGCTGCCCGCACCCGCTGCTGGGTAGCTTTGCGCCGAATCGCAATTTTCAGCGAGAGCTCGGGGATGTCTGTTCAAGCCGCAGTAGCCGCCGGCCCGGGTGCCTTTCCGGTTGAGGTTACTCGCCAATCGCCGCCCCTCACTGTACGTAGCATGCACCGACTACCAGCCTTGGCGCTGGTGCTTCAAACTGGCTCTGCACACCAGATGCATGTCGTCGGCCGATTCTCAACCCACGCCCTTACTAGTAGCTTCTCGCAATCGCCCATTGATCGATCGGTTGCTGAAAGCACGCTCCGACCGGGCCGGCATAGGGTACATGTACAGTGCACAAAGCGCCTGCCAGGTGTGCCTCTAATATCATGGCGGTTCAAGCAGGAAGTGGCTCTCTGATGCAGGCCATCTCTGCAGCACACCGTCGCCTTGCCCCACCCCCCGTCATACGACGACAGCCTGGGCTGGAGGAGTTCATGTCAGGGCATATCGAGCTGTGGGGTAGGTAAAAGTCTGGCTGTTGATGTATATCGCTAGCTCGACTGTATCGGTGCTGCTTCGCAGCCCACTGCGGGATGTCTAGTCGCCCGAAGGAATCTGGGAATATGCACCATCCATCGAGTGTTGATCTCATCAAAGTCCAGAATGTAGCATCAAAGTTAAAGCATCCTGCGGGAGGCTACGAAACTAGAACGGAGAGCCATCCGCCACACAAGTCCCTAGAACATTACCACGTGAAAACTCGGGGTTTCTATGACGACTCAACCATGTTTGTGCATTGGCTCTTTGATCTGGGTAGCCCGCACCTCCTCTTCTTGAAGCTACAGGAAACATAGAGTAGGGCCTAGTCCCATAGGTAGCCAGCATAATACTGGTAGTGGTAGTCACTGTAGACCTAAGTCCGAGCAGAAAATGGTCGTCCCTTTTGGGCCTGAAATCCCCCAAGTTGAAAGAGTTCGAAACAAGAAAGTTACGAGGAGGAGGAAGCAAAAACTCCTCGAGTAAGACAAGAAGCAAAGCAAAAAGCCAACCGTGGGAGATGTTGTCGTTTCAAGGATCGCCGCCAAGGTGCAAAATGTTTTGTCGGATAGGTTCTACCAGAGGAACACGGCCAGTATAGATGTAGGCGATTGTGTCCTCCCACGCTTCCGGACAGGGCAAAGGAAGCTCGATTGCATCACCAGGACGGGCGACTTCCGACAAGATGATCGCGGCAATAACAGGTGTATATGCTCTAGCATACTCAAGGTCTGGTTCCAGTCAGCGACAGCCAACGAAGAACTTGGCATGCAAAGTGAACGAAGGCTGTTGCGAAGGTGGGATTTGGGCATGTAGGGTAGCTTACGGATAGGTATGGGCGAGAATCGATGGCGCAGGCCTCTCTTCATGTGCCTGGCAGTTTCTGGCTGTTTGCTGGATGTAACATTGCTCCCTGGGCTATCTTTCCTTGCTTCTTGGGGCGAGGGGAACGAGCGTGTCGACAAAGGGCTCTGCGGAGTTACTGGTGGCGCAAGGTGTGTCGACGCACTTCTTGGTCCCGGACTTGGCAAAGTTGCGCGTAACTCGCCAAGGTCAAACGTCCTGGTGAGCCCAACTGGTTTCCGATCCCGAGAGTGTATGATAACACGAGTTGTGAGAAGGCCGTCGTTGGATATAGGAGACACGGAGGACTCTTGTTGCTGTGGGGAGCCACCTGCTTTTGAAAGGTGTCGAAACTCAACCGGAATGACCAGCAGATCTGCCTCGCGGGAAAATAGCGATCCCGTGGGTATCCGCCTTGCAAGGCTCCCTCTCTGTCTTTGCACCTGTAGATTTCTGGCCATAATTCTTTCCGCTGGCGCAGATTGGCGTCGACCATTGTCCCAACGTCGGCGACTGGGGGGCTCCACACTCTGATCATGTAAGAGCAGGTTTCGGTTTTCTTCCACGATGGTAGGCCGATGGAATGGCCAAGGCCGGGCAAGCGGCGCTGACATTGGAGGTATTTGATCTGCTTCAACAAGAGGTGAGTTAAGTTCGGGAACTTTCGGGCGCAGGGAGACTCTATGGAGGCCTGCTCCAGACAGAGGCGAAGAGCGGCCTCGGGATCCGAGCTTCTCAACAGTCTCCTTGTCAATCCTTCGCATATTCTCATCTCTGTTCCCTTGGTATGCCGGCAGCGGCAGGCTACGGGGCGAGAGGGGCGAGGGTGTCAAAGCGGAACGGTTCTGAAGCGAAAAGCGGGCTCGAGAAACATGTCTGGTCGGGTCTCTACTGGGTTCGGGGGTCAAGATGCGAAGGGGCGTGATGGAGGGTCGAGCCTTGGGCCCCGAGAGCTCCGAAGAAGCGGCAGACATGGCCAAGGAAGTTTGTGGATTGGTTGTGGAAACCCACAGGCAGGTGGGCAGGGTTGCAGTTTATCTGTTGCCTCTGACTTTTTGACAACGAGTCCCGATGGAGGGGCTGAGTGGACTTGATAAATGGGCACAGAATCAAATTGATGTTTGTCTCAAAGTGGGAAGTCAAAGGTCAAAGAAGCGCGAGGGAACAAGCAGCACGGAGATGCTCTAGTTAAATGCTGTGGCATCTTCTGCCAACAGTGACAACTCTCCTCAACACTCGAGTTGCGTGACGGTGCGCCCTGGCTTGAGTGAATGCTGTCTGCCTCGTTTCCCGTTTAAACCTAGTCACAATATTGGACAAAGACGCCAAAGCCCTCGTCGTTGGTCGTGGGATATTGGCCATGGGGACGTGCATGCCACGCAACTGGTGGGAGGAGAGGGAGACAAAGGAAACCAAATTACTCGGCCAAGCCACTGCGTCAAGGACAACACCAACTTCCTTACCTGGTCAAGATCCAAGCGCAAGCGTGGGCTCGTTGAGTCGGAGAAAAATTCTTGAAGGGTACTGCTGTTGAGTCCCAGAAGTACAAGTGCCTGTTGTCAGTGAAGAGGACTGTCGTTGTCTCTTCAACCTTGCGAGCACTGAGTTTCGTAGTACTAACTCAGGTGTCTATTTGGCGGCTCAACTCCAGGGTACTTCCTTGTTGGCAAGAGCGTTTAGCCACACTTTGCACCGCCACGCAAGAACGTTGACAGAGAAAAGGCCACGTGATGCAAGTAGCCGTGCGCTAAAGAGAGCTTCCCATTGGCCAAATTAACATGCCTCGGTGAAGCTTGACTAGGCCAACATCGCCAACGAGGCTGAAATCCGACCCCCCATCTGTCGGCGTGGACAAGTGTCGTGACCTGCTTCCACCTGCCGATATTGCCTGGATGCGACCAGCTGTCCGCCTGGAGCTGCGCGGAAGCTAGGAGGCGCTGCTGTTACGGGTATACTTAATATTGCTGCCTTCCTTCCTCTCTATTCCAACAACTTGCCTGCAGCATCTACATATATCTGGCCATGTCGGATTCCGCAACCTACAAGCAACTCAAGGAGGACTTCGTGTCCAACCTCTCCGGCGGCTCTGTCGCAGAAATTAACTATGTGACGTCAGTAGCAGTGGTCAGTACTCCCCTTAGCTTAACAATTTCTCCCGCATGACCAGCTTTTACTGACTCCTTGCGACAGGTGGCCGTCACGCTGTGGTCTGTTCTGCAAGCCCGACAGTCATTCTTCGAGCCGTATACTCCCCTCGCCTTTGTCATTGACTTTGCCCTCAACGTCGGTGCTATACTACTCTCGTTCACGCTCTACGCCGACTCCCCGTTGCTGCTCTGCCTCCTCCTCGTCGTACCCGCCATCCTCATCTTCACGCTGCGACCCAACTCCATCACACCGAGAAAGAAGCCCAAGGTTCCGCCACAGGCGCGGACCAAAGATGGCTCGGCAAACTTGGATACCCTTTCTGTGAAGCCATTCCTAACGACATATCGGGGCGCCATGTTGATTGCGACATGTGTTGGGATTCTGGCCGTCGACTTTCGCCTCTTTCCTCGTCGCTTCGCCAAGGTCGAAACCTGGGGCACTTCTCTGATGGACCTTGGCGTCGGGTCCTTTGTCTTCTCTGGCGGAGTTGTCGCAGCTCGCCCGGTTCTCCGAGAGAAGGCGGCGGGCCGGTCGACTGGCCGTGCGACTCCCTTGCTTCACCGACTGCTACAATCCATGCGCCACTCCATCCCGCTCCTCGTCCTGGGTGTGGTGCGAATGCTAAGTGTGAAGGGCCTGGACTATGCAGAGCATGTGACGGAGTACGGCGTCCACTGGAACTTTTTCTTCACTCTCGGCCTCCTGCCCCCATTTGTGGCCTTGTTCCAATCCGCCCTAAAGCTGGTGCCGTCGTTTGCAGCCTTGTCACTGATTGTTGGGGTCACCTACCAAATCCTACTTGAGACCACTGACCTGAAGGCCTTTGTTCTTACGGCTCCCAGGACGGATCTGATCTCCATGAACCGGGAAGGCATCTTCAGCTTCATTGGATATCTTGCAATCTTCCTTGCTGGCCAAGACACGGGAATGTTCGTCATGCCCCGTAATATCCCACCACGCAGCACGGCGAGCGCTGGAGCGCAGCGAAACACCCTCTTGATGACCATGGCTGTCTGGGGAGGTGTTTGGGCTGGTCTCTATCTGCTCTCGACAAACTACAAATATGGCTTCGGCCTGTCGGTCTCTCGTCGACTCGCCAACCTCCCATACGTGCTCTGGGTTGTTGCCTTCAATAGCCTCCAGCTTCTCGGTTTTTGCATCGTGGACACCGTCTTCTTTCCCGCCTTCTACAATGCAGTTGATGCTAAGTCTGAAAAGGCTGCTTACGAGAAGGCCACGACTCGCCTCATCCGGGCCTACAATCGGAATGGTCTCGCTGTATTCCTACTGGCGAATCTTCTGACGGGCTTGGTCAACATGACTGTTCGCACACTTGACGCAACGCCACTGACGGCAATTGGGATCCTGGTTGGATACATGGCCACCGTTTCCGGTGTTGCCTTAGTATTGGACATGTATAACATAACTTTGAGGCTTTAAGCAGAGAGGTTGACGCGAAGCAAATTATACACTCCTTGTATATGCCGTCATGTAAAGCTTCGGTTATTAATGCGCAGAGCCAATCTCGGTTCGTGTATTGACACCGGCATCCACTCAAGTGGCGCTTGGGTGGTGCACGACATGGCTTCCTTCAAGTTCAGATCCGGAAGACGCATAAGATGGAGGGATGCGAGCACGAATGGATCCCTGACGCCAACATGCGGATCACTCGAAAACATAAGTACAAAACAACGTTCTTCCCTCCACGGCTGCGGTACTGGGGCCCCCAGCAGGTCCATGCATTGTGACCCCATTTGAGCACCTGAGCTGAGAAGATCTGGTCCCCGGACGGATAGGTCTGAAGGCGCGTAGACGACGACCATTGAGCAAGGACTCAACCATCGAAACACCCCTTACAGGTGGGGACAGATAGGGATCCTATCAGGGGTACGATGCGTTGGAGATGAGCGATGAGAGGATGCAATGCGATTGCCGATATTAGCTCCGTCAAGCTATGCACATCATAATTGTCATTGTGGAAAACCGTTGATTGTCATATGCGCCATGTCGCCCAGCACACACATCTCAGTTACATGATCTCGAAAAGCAAAGGAGAGCAGGCATTGCATTGCAACTGCATGAACGTAGATGCTTGTGCTGAGCTGTGCGTGTCCCAATGTCTAGTACACGAGGCAAGCTGCTTCCAAAGCTGCACAGCGTCATTGCCGAAAAAGAAAATTCGATTCCACTGGCCAAGCTTGCGGAACGCAGCATCCTCACACGCGGCTTGACTCCACATGCCTCATAAACTACTCTTATTGAGGTGCTGTAGCTGGGCATGACGTTTAAAATGGGTACCAGCATATGTTTGGCTCAGATCACCGTCAGCGGGATCCCTGCTCCTGGACACACCTCATCTCCGACCTCAATGCTCGCCTACTGCGATCTTGGCAGCCAAGAGCTGCCGCGGGTTCGGGGTTTCCGATAAGGCGAAGAGAGGAAACAATCAAGGTCTATCAAACAACTGCCCGCGAAACGGACCGGGTTTCCTTTTTCTGTCAAGTATTATACGTCCGCAGTTGGGCCATCATTGATGACCCGTCTCAGTTGCATTCGAGTTGCGGGGTGCGTGGGAAATCGGGGCCCGAGATTAGGCTGTTTCAGAAGCTCGCTGAGAAAACGGTCCCGGATGGCTTGATTGATTGCATGGGCCGTTGAGACTGCTGTGCACGATTACCATCCAGTTGCCCGTACAGACTGCTGCTAAATAGTATGCACGTACGGAGTACGGATAGTGCAGATAGAACGAGCATGAGACAGACAAAAGCCTCCATCAGGGGAGCGGAAACGCCACAGGTGCGAAATTACCCCATGATCCAGAGGGGCAGGGATTAGGAACGCCGCACCAGTCGGGGATATGGCCGCTTCCAGGTTGGCCGGAGCCAATCTATCGTTTATTGCCAAGGTAATGATGTGAGTGCTCTCAACTCTCCTCTGTGCCGCCGGTACCCTTCACCAAAGCACGAAAACTCCAAGGCCGTTTAACGTCGATGGAGTCTGCCCGCTGTACGGCGTAGCTAGAACTACCAAGACCGGTGTTGACATACACCCGCTGCAACTTCTAGAGGTGCTAGGAGTTATGTAGCAACTGAAGTCTTGCGGCTCGTGCATTGTGTTGGTTGGTAGTGGGACTCATCATCTCGCCACCCCACAGCTAGGTCGACATCCATCTGGTATGGGAAGGTCAGGCCTTGGATGAGGTTCAAGCAATGGGTGGATGACCAACGAGGCATCCCGGTGCAAGTGCGGATATGCGGTAATTGTATGCACTCTGCTAGCCGACGCGGCTCTCGTTGAGCAGCCAAGGCCAGGACGCATTGATGAGCCAGACGTGGAGAGAGAGACGAGGTGGCAATATTACGACACGCAAAACAAAGCAGGGCAACCCTGTTTCCGACTCTCAGCTCCCCGGATACGTGTGCAATGCGTAGGCCGCATGGCGTAGCAATCATCTACAGAGGTCGAGCGCTCCATCAAGCATCAAGCAGCCCGCACATCGGGGCAGCTCCGCATGCACGCTGACACGAAGCAGGGCCCCCAATAAAGGAGCTGATGTGAGCTGGCAGCTATTATGTGGAGCGGATCGGAAAGATGCGAGGCGAGATTATGAAAGCAGAAGAAGCAATGACAGCGTGGAGGGCGAAGCCATTGATGCAGTGTAAGAAAAAGAAAATGGGACGAAAAGAGGAAGAACAAAAAGGAAGAAAAATGACAATAAACGGAGCACGACGAGGGTCTCCCCAATCCCCGTCCGGCGTCGTTGCCGTAGCTTCGTCCCGCTTCATGCTGGCCTTCATCTTCCGGCATACAACTCGCTCGTCGTCGTTCACATGCAGGGCTTGTGAGGAGCGGCTGCAATTTTCCATCTCAGCAGGGTATGGTATGGAGACTGGGAGAGTGATTAATTCTCGTCTTCATGCTTGGCATGAGCGTCAAGTGGTTCGGAGCGCCGTATGGTTCGATCGGCCAAACGAGCATCGACGGAGATCACAACGGGCGATTGCCCACATCATGCCAGATGCTCTGTAATTACTAAATCACCATCATGTTCCTGGCGAAGGGCGCACGCCCCTACCTGGTGGGCAATGTGAGGCGAGTACCCAGTGTTCGCTAAAGGCTTCTCGAAAGAAGTGGGAACTGCTCCAGGCGCATCATCTCGCTGGCCGCTAGTCGTAATTTGGCATGGGCGATTGAGCAGGTACCTTTGAGCTTTGTTGCTTTGCGAGCGAAGAAAGCAGAAATTCTTGGGCCAGGCGGAGGGCGCAAGTGGCCGTTTGATACCAATGCGCGGCGCTTGGGGGGCGCAAACTCGGCGACAGCGAGCGCGAGGGCACTCAGTGATGTCGGATGATGAGATGGGGCCTAGTGGCGGATGGGAAAGTCGGACGCAGTCGACGCGCGACGCGTTCATCTCCCTCGCTGGCTGGCGGGTCGATGAGCTGGCAGTCGGTACGGTAGGGTTTGCTGCATGCGATATGTAACTCGGTGCTAGTAGTAGTAGTGCAAGTGGGCTGGGTCATTGGGGTTTGGGACGGATGGGCTCGAGTTATAACGACAAAGGGAAGGGTGAGGGACAATACCGCAGCGATATCCAAACAGGGCCAGCGACAGCAAGGCGTGGTGCCAGGGTTGTCCGATGGCTGCTCTGCAGTTTGTCCCCTTACATGCCAGAATTAATCCAGGCCCCATCGAAGCCGATCTGGTCCCTGTCCTGTCCGCGGCGGCGTGGTGGGTGGTTTGCGCAGGGAGGACAGACGGACTGGTCGCAAGCCAACGGTCCAAGCTGCGGTGTGGCCGAATGAATGAAGGCAAAAATGATATAATAATTATGCGCAAGGCTGTCACTAACGCCTTGGTTAATTGCCCGAACGTACCCAGGTGTATGGTACTCCGGAGACAAGTTGGGCTCATCTGGAGAAGTCGAGGTAAATTTCGGGGGTGAGGCTGCTTTACCTCACTGATATCCTCATATGCTGGCTGGCTCATTACCTTAGTTACCTTACCTTCCCTGAGGTAGGTTGTCCTGTCTGTTCCTGCCACTGATATGTAAACCACCACCGGGGCACAGCACCCACCCCAACGCTGAGACCACCACTGCCCACTCCTGAGATTACTGGTCAATGCCTGGCCGTCACATACCGGCCGCCGTCCTTGCCCGGCCAGGATTGAGACGGGTTCAGTCAGCCTTCCATGCGTGCTGCACGGTGCGCAACAGCGAGCTGCGCTTGTCTCCCTCGCGCGGGGCGACAAAGGAGGGAGGAGTCGAGGGCGATGGTGTGGTGTTGGCGGTGGCCCTTGTGGTGGTGTTGATGGGGGTAGGTAGGTGGACAGATACCTACCCCAGGTACGCTTGCTCAAGGTGCCGAAAACTGGCTCAGAATGGCGCTGCCAGAGACGACGCCTTTGGCTCGCTGAGGCTGGACCTAAAGGGCGACCAGCGATGGGCATCGGAACACTCGATCCAATGAGATGAGGCCTCAAAGGCTAAATCAAGCACGGGTAACGACGTCAGACCGCCGAAACATTCATTGCAAGGCGTGTCGTCCAACAAACTAGCCCCGAACGTAGCGTCCATGGTAGCGCCAGGTCCAGCCGTGATAGGATGGCATGGGCAGGACAGGAAACGGGCGACGGGAGGCCCTGAGATTGCGGAGACCCGGGCCCCTTCGCAAGGCACCGAGGACCTAATTTCAGCAGCTTAGCGCCCATGCTTAGGCGCGGGCTCATGCCCACCTCCAACTTCCAGCAGGTACCCCGTACCCCCAGGGTACATGGTCCCCCAAGGCCGGCGTCGTTGCGAAATGCAGCCCCAGCCGGTCAATGGGCAGCGGGCAGCCAGCCATTTGAGACACCACCCACTGGGCAATCGATGCTGCTGCCCAGCAGCTCCCATGTGGTGGAAGCGGCATCAACATGGCCAGTCAGCAGGTGACCTGGTTTGCCAGCAGTTTGCAGAAACGGCCAAGCCAGGCAAGGCCCCCTTTTCATGGAGGCGGTAGATGCACTGGATGCAGTATAATCCCGCGGCGACGGACCAATCTACGACCTACCTCTACCGGCAAGACCTCAGTCTGAGACCTGGGGCCCCCGGGCGTTCCCCTCGGTCAACCCTGTGGGACACGAACTTACTGGGCATGATGCGCTGCCAGCACCAGCAGCCCATCTTCTCAGCCTTCCAACTCGAATGTGCGTCGTCATTGGGGAATGAGGCCGAACCATCCACCCAGGGTCTGTTGGGCTGGGTTTGCCCGTGGTGATACACCCGATGGCAGTCCTCGCAGTAGTACTTGCTGTGAACTGCACCTTTCGAATGCGAAAAAAAAAGGCAGGCAGGGGACGCGAGCTGTGACATGTTGGACGCCGTCCTGGCAGTGGCAGCCAAGGTACCTGCAGGAACGGCCGCACCCAGGTACCGCGACCCCTGAACCCACGCGCTAGTACTGCCTGTGACCGGCGTAGCAGTGAGCCCGCAGGTACCCTTGGGAGTCAGGCACGGCCCAGTACCGCTAGGCTCGTCCAACTTCTCTTCGACACTCGACTTCAGGCCGGGGACTGCTCCCAAGCTGTGATGATGATGGCCACATCCAAGCCGGCCATTTGCACGCCTCATCAGTCAAGCACCGTAGCCCACTCACCACCCCCTGCTCCACCGCGCTGCAGCCCAAGTCTCAAGTCATCAATATTCGCTGGCGCCCGAGAGCTTGTCTACCCTCTGGGCGGCGCATTGGCCGCCTTGACCAACGGGGCCGGGTACCCACCGCGTACTGGGTACCTGCAACCTAGCCTTCCATGTAACTCAGCACCCTCGGCGCCCCGACTCAAACCTGGATCCATCCACTCAATCAATCCATCCTCACCCTATCCCGTTTGATCCATCCACCTCTCTCGCGCGCTGGCTGCTCCTCCTGCCCTCCTACCGTAGTACTTCATTCAGCCTTGGCCCCCGGCGCTGCTCTCCCTCCCTCCTCCTTCTCGCGCCCTGCGTCGTGCCAATTTCTCTCCTCGTCCGCCCGTCTCATCACAGGCTCGCTGCGAGGTTGAGCAGCAGGAGCTATAGCTACTACTTCCGCCTCCTTAATATTGCCCTGAGAGAGACCACAACAGCAGCAGCAGCAACAACACCCCTTCTCGACCGCCCGCCGATCCAATCGCTGCCTCCTCCCTACAGCAGTAGCTTGTCTGCGCGTCCCCGGTCGCTGGCCACTCAGCAACGCGCTGCGGACTCGAAGCAACCGCAACAACAAATCGCACGCCGCCGACCGATTGAACGCACCATGAAATAGTCGAGCCCGTCTCATTGGTACCTTTCAGACCCCCAACTCTGCCGCCAGCTCAGCCCGCGGGCTCCTCGATTTGCCAGCCGTTTTTTTTGGGCCCCGGTCGTCGCCGCCAAAGGCCTGTCGTCTGAAACCGCCAGATATCACGTCCTGCATATCTGCGTCGCCGCCTGGATTTTTTTTCGGGCCACATACCCGCACCATTGCCAGAATCGGGCGTCCGTTGCTTTGACACCCGCGCGCGCCGTTTCTCGCGATTCTCCGTCCCATCCAAACGCGTCGGGCTGTGAAAGATGTCGTCGGCTGCCCTCCAGACAGCTCCTCATCAACAACACACCGCTCTGGCGTCGTCGCCCCTGGCTTCGCCGCCCCAGAGCCGTCAGTACCGACCAACACATTCGTCTCCGTCTAGGGAGTCGTACAATGCCCATCAGGCATCAACCGCATCACCATCATCGAGACGGCCCCCTTCCCGCAAAACGAACGATAACTCACCTTCTGCCTATACGAACCAAGGCCAATTTGGCTCTCTAGAGGCAACTTCCGCTCCGAAGCCCGAGCACCAGCCAGTTGCGACGGAACGCTACTCGACCATGCCTCCTGTGGCACCTCCACGGACCTCGTCCAACCATCAGAGCAGCGGCTCACGCAGGACACAACAATCCAACGAGAGAATGTCAAACTCCCCTCGCCGAGGACAGGGGGATTCACGCTCTGCCACCCGTTCTGACTCGGTGGGCAGGAAACCCGTAAGCAACGCGCAGGATTCTACACCTCGGTCCCAGAGCAGGGACGGTAGAGCCAACACGACCACAATGCCCATTCGCTCTGTGCCCGGCACACCTGCTAAATCTACCCACGAGGCCACTGATAACCTAGCAAAGGCCTTGGCTGCAGCAGATGAAGCAAACGGACGTGATCGCAACCACGTCGCCCAAGCTGATGATGATGCTGCTGCCCCCCCTGTCGTTGCCCCTGGCGAGGAGCGCCGAGGAGGGCGAAGCCGACACGACCACAGCCGGAGCCACAAGGGCACCAGCAAATTCGGCGACTTCATTCTCGGTAACACGATTGGAGAGGGTGAATTCGGAAAGGTCAAGCTCGGTTGGAAGCAGGACAGCAGCGTCCAGGTATGTGAACAGCCTCCATTCATGATGCTTCTCTCCTTTGCCATTCCTCGATTGGTTAACTAACACGCAATCTGAACACAGGTTGCTATCAAGCTCATTAAGAGGGACAGCGTCGGCAGCAATCCATCTCGGTTCGCCAAGATCTATCGCGAAGTCGCGATTCTCCGTGGCATTTCGCACCCCAACATCGTGCGTCTAATTGACAAGGTCGAGACCGACAGGCACATTGGTATCATCCTCGAGTACGCCTCGGGCGGCGAACTATTCGATTACATCCTTAACCATCGATATCTCAAAGACAATGCCGCCCGGCGTCTCTTTGCGCAGCTCGTGTCCGGCGTGGGCTATCTTCACAAGAAGGGCATTGTTCACCGCGACCTCAAGCTGGAAAATCTGCTCCTGGATCGCAATAGAAACATCATCATCACCGATTTTGGCTTTGCCAACACCTTCGACTCCAACGAGGAGCTCACTGAAGACGAAGAATTGAATCTCACCGATCGAGAATTTGTGAAGCGCATGGGGCTCGACCGCATCAAGGCCAACGGTTCCCGCAAGGGTGACCTGATGCAGACCAGCTGTGGCAGTCCCTGTTATGCCGCTCCTGAGCTCGTTGTGAGCGACTCTCTCTATACGGGACGGAAGGTGGACGTCTGGAGCTGTGGCGTTATCCTGGTAAGTATCACTCACCCCAATCAAGACGATGTTCTGAGCTGACGGATGGGGTGCCTCATAGTACGCCATGCTTGCCGGTTACCTACCTTTCGACGATGACCCAGCCAACCCTGAAGGCGACAACATCAACCTCCTTTATAAATACATCGTAACCACTCCACTCACCTTCCCCGAGTATGTTACCCCACATGCTAGGGACCTCCTGCGCCGCATCCTTGTGCCCAACCCTCGCAAGCGAGCGGATCTTTTCGAAGTTGCCCGTCACAGCTGGCTCAGCGAGTATGCGCAACTCGTCGAGTTCATCACCAGCTCCACGACGCTCCCGTCCGAGGTGCAAAACAACCAGAACGCCGCACCTACTCAGGAGGACTACGCGGAGCCACCGAGTATCGCTCGCAGCGCCTCGGTGCGCGAGGCCACCAAGCACAAACAGTCTCATCCTCCCGTTGTCGGAGGTCTGGCGAAGACGCACGGCAACATCGATCCCGAGACGGAGACCGCACACAAGACTCCCAAGGACGCAAAGCGCCGGACTGTTCAGGTCGAGTACGTTGCGCCAACCACACAGACTCAACGCGGTGCCGACGCTTCCTCCAACTCGAAGCCCCGGGCTTCCATGGACGCCGTTGGTACCTCTCGGCCCGCTGAGAAGCCTCTCCCTCAGGATCCTCCTGTTTTCCAGGACATCGCAACCAAGGCCTCTCAATCCAGGCGACCCCCCAGCTCCCACAAGAACGCCCCGCCCCTATCACGGCCGCACCGCGACACACGCCCCACGACTGATGGCGCTTACATGGCTGGAGTCAACACAGCAACAGCTAGACCACAAACTGGAAACTCTATCCAATCCTCCGCCTCAATGGCTCTGCCGTCGCGTACCAACTACGGACAGCCCGTGCCTCCAGCAGTCGCTGATACCAATGCTCAAGGCCGCATCCAACAACCCACGGATGTGATTGAGGATGAGAACAACGGCAAGAATGTTGGCAGCGTGCCCCCTAAGATTGCTAAAATGACCGCCTTCCAGAGCGAGACCAGGCCTGAAGGTCGTGGCCACAAGCGATCGAACACTTTGGGCGACATTGGCTCCAAGCTCATCGGCCGTAGCGGCTCCATCTTTGGTGGCCGCAACAAGAAGCGACCGGAACAGCCAGAAGCGAACAACAGGAAATACCCCCCTGTCAGCATGTCCAAGGTTATGTTGGCCCAGCAGGAGGCTGAGTCAGCGCCCAGACCTTCGGTTGATTCCAGAGCTTCTCGACGTTCCTTTTCTTTGGGCTTGGGAAAGAAGCGGAGTGGCAGCATTCCACGATCCCAGGGCTCCGGCGAGAAGAAGCACGGCCGCCGGTTTTCGCTCGCCAAGGCCATGGGCTTGAGCAAGGACACGAGCAGCGCGCCCCCTTCGGAAGCGGAGTCGCAGCAAGATCTTCCCATCCAGCACCCGCGAGAGCCTCAGATGACGTACAGCCGCGACGATCCTAGCCGCAGCGAGCCTTTCTTCGACGCAGTGTACAACCAGAGCCAGCTCCACCAGCAGGACACGGCCAATTCCAGCCCCGTCTATCACCAGCGCTACGGTCCTGCGCAGACGGAGGGCCGACGCCCTACTGCAGTCCCAGCTTACGTGCAGAGCGGTGCTCACTTGAACACGGGCTCCGAGTCGTCGATTGACATGCGTCGCCCTGCCACCGGGTCCACCCAGGCCAGGCCTTATCAGCAGGAGTTTGCTGGCTCCGGAGGCTACGATGGGCGCCCAATGGGAAGCAGCAGAGGACCTCGAGGAGTCTTACACAAGGATCACAAGCGGTTTTCCGACGCCTACGACGATGAGGGATACGGAGGACGCGAAGGCAGCAGTGGAGCTGCCAAGCGAGTTATGGACTTCTTCCGGAGGCGAGGAAAAGCCAGGGGCGGTGAATGAGGGTGAAGGGTGCATGCGAATCACACTCGGAGTTGACGGCGTTTCGATACACTCGAGATCTCACTTTCGGACGTTTCGGTACCCAATGTTTGTTTTGGATTTTGGATGCCATAATATCTTTTTGTTTTTTTGTTTCATCGTTCAGAAGGCCGTTCTGTCACATGCAGCGATCAGTAATGAGGGACGAAAAGCACGAGGACGCCGCTGACGTCCTGCGTCTATGCGTTCGGCGAGTCGAAATAGGTATCAGAAAGAGCGGAGTCCAGAAAGCGTTGCTCTCTTACATACCTCGAGTTCATATGGGATTTGACTTGGTGGATTTCGACCACGTGTGGCATATGGGGGTTACCCGTTTGGGGGCATTGGGCACGACTCGGACGCCCTTGACTCGGGTTCCCGGTGCCGCGTGTGATTTCATTTGTCTTATACATGCATGTTAGGCTGTCTCGCGGGCATTAGCGATGGAGTGAAGCTACCAACCAAGTTTATTGAGAATGTGTGGTCACTGACCAAATTAAAGCGAGAGTTTGCATCGGGGAAACGGAACTCGGGAAGGTTCCTCGAGCAGCAACTAAAGCAGAGGATAGGGTCTCCATAGAAGTACAAAGAGAAGCGAATTCCCAAACCATATCTTGAACACGCCCCCTGGCAGGTTTCTCTCGACCAAGACTCAGCTAGGCTCACATCATTGATCGAGTTCCAACTACATTCTCACCAAGTAGGCCATCCATCCAAACACCCTGAAGTTGGCAACGCTGGACGCAGACGTCCATTCCTATCTTGTGCTCAATTGGCATTTACTCGGGCTCGCCAGTTCTCTTCCTTGGGAACATAAGCGCGTAAACACCTCAGGCAAACACCTGAAGCAGTTCACGCAAAGTCGGAGGAGCCAAGCCAAGGCTAAGGAAACAGACTGCTGATCTATTAGCCAGGAAGATTGATTTATACAAACCCGAGCAATTCTGGCTGCACATGATTGTTAACCGTGTCCTTCATAGCCCGCTAATAGTCGGGGCGAGGTTCAACCACTATGCAGAAGGACAGCGTAGTTTCAAAGCCAAGCTCGCCTACCCTCTGCTCTCTGTTAGCAAATTGCCAGCAAAATGATGGCCGTTTCATGATGCGTTCTACCGGCAGTTGAGAGCGGGGAACTAGACGCAGCTCTGAGACGCGGGAAGCTACAGCAGCGCATATCCCGTGCCTAAGTGAGTCTTGACCAACATGCACCTCGATCAACACCTAAGCCGACGCCTCATGCATCTAAGTATGTGGTCGGACCCGCCCCGCATTTCTCGGAGCAGAGTGGATTCTGAGATGGCGGTCCGGCCGGCACCCATAGTAAAGTGCGGCAAGCGATGGGGAGTAACGAGGGACGACTCCAGGTGCGTAAAGGCAACAATTCGAGTCGTTTGCTTCTGGCGGTCGAAAGTGAAGGGTATCATGTCTTTCATTGGCGTCGGCGTGGCCACCATGATTGAGGATGGGTCATTACCTTCAGCAATGCAATACCCGTCACATCATAGCAGGGCTAGAGTCCACAACAGGGAACCCACACTCGTGAAATCCAGAGAAAATTGCAGTTTTCACCACATACACATGGCGTTGCAGATGTAGGATGAGATCAAAGACCATGAGGGACTTGCCTGGCAAGCCTGGTGAGCTTCAAGGGATTAGGGTGTCAAATATAGCAAAACACACTTGGGGCCATGTTTCAGATCCACGAGCGACGATAGTGAGACAGTCTTGAACATGGTCCACATCACATCTACGGTAAATCAGCATGCGTCATCCATGATGGCCATCTCCAGGGAGCATATCGAGGGCGGGACTAAAAAGGAAAGGCCTTCACTGTGCCACGAGGCGAAAGTGAAAGGTCACGGTGGGGGTCGAACCCACAATCTCCTGATTCGTAGTCAGACGCCTTGCCATTGGGCCACGCGACCGTGTTTTTGATGCGTTGCGGCGGCCGTAACTCGACTCAACTCGATGGGAGGGTCCAGATGGACAAGAGGCAAAAAGAGAGACCGAAAATACGAAACAAAGCGACAATATAGGCAAAAAGGAAAAGGTCACGGTGGGGGTCGAACCCACAATCTCCTGATTCGTAGTCAGACGCCTTGCCATTGGGCCACGCGACCATTGGTTGACGATGTCTCAGCCCAACTTCTCCGGTGTCATATTCGTGAGGCGTGCAAGTGCCGAAGAGAGAGGCAAAAAGGTAGGTCACGGTGGGGGTCGAACCCACAATCTCCTGATTCGTAGTCAGACGCCTTGCCATTGGGCCACGCGACCGATGTTTTCGGATGTCGAGGTTTGCGTTATTTTCCTCCAAGTTGTGTGTGGGAGTGTGGGAGTGAAGTTGATGAGATGTTGGTGTGATGTGGTTGCGCGATGTGGGTCCGCACTACGTTGGTTGTTGCCGACAGGGTGCATGGGTCACGTGTGCCCCTTACCCTAGATCTCAACGTTGTGACCAACATTCTCGTGATCATTGTCTCATGTTTAGTCTAATGACGATACGGGATGGGCAGGAGCAGATATAACCTAATTACTATTTCTTTTTAGGGCAATTTTTGTCTATTTCCCGGTATGGGGGCGACAGGGCTGGATGTGTTCCTCACTAGTCCGCCGAGCTGCGTGCTGCTAGTTTGCGCTTGTCCGTTTTCAGAGCTTCACAGCTCGTGGCCATGGCTGTCGCAATAGGAACGTGGAATACAAACTTGACCAGAATAGTGGTTTAATCAAGGAACCAGATTCAATATGCACAGGTATTAGAGGAACGCAATTCAACCAACTGTGGACAGGGAGGATAAATCCGAAAGGCCGAGCTCGTGTATAAATCCGAAGGGAATTATACGATGTTCCTTTTTAGGCGTCTATCTATACCTAAAAAGAACAATTTTCGCCTTCACTTTCCGACCTTGACGAACCCTTTGCATACTAAAAAGTGCAGCCCATTGACACAGCCCCTCGCTAGCATCCCCCCTCAGAGTCTAGTCAACATGAAGATTGGCCCAGGGGCATGGCCAAAATAGGAATTCTCCGAGAATTGTGAGGCGGGGTGCCTGGCCCTGTCGAATGTGCGACGACAACCAAGACACCCAAGGCCATCCATCTGCGAACCCTACCCGAACACACTCACTCATCACCATTCACGTCTTCCTGAAGAATGGCTCCTCAATCGCCACCACCTTCTGACTCGGGTGACGAGTCGGAGCCGTATTCTGGATCCGATGCCTCTGGCTACCAACCCTACACGCCCGCTGAGATTGCCGAAATCGTCCTGGACTTTTATAAGTTCCTCACCACTCTGCACTTTGACGCGGCAGACCTGAAAGTACCTCCGGACGGAGGATGGCCAGGCATTACGCCCGAGTCGTGCCTGAACTTCAAGTCTGACCTCGCAATTGAGGTCATGCGCCACCTTCCCTACTTTGATACTAAATCTGAAGCGGATGTACACTACAAGTCCCAATTGATCGACTACACTGCCGTGGGTCGTGGGTACTTCGAAGAGCATTCGGACGAAGATGATGGGATCGAGTTCTGGTCCACCGAAGGAGAGGCTGACCCAGTCAACATCTTCCGTATCTCCGAGGGACACGAAAGCGGCGGCCGTGAGCTGTATCTGCTCGCCAAGGAGGGCGAGATTGTCGAAGATATGATCAATTGCAGCACACTCAGTTCGGTTGACATAAGGGAGTACTTTGACACGCTCAAGGAGTCGTACCAGAACCTCGCACTCATCCCATGCGTGGGCCAAGACACCCTGGACGTCGATGATGTGGAGGAAGCAACTGGTCCCATTACCGAAGACCAGGTCCTTGCGCAGCCGAACGGGGGCCGGAGAACAGATCTGGATGTCCAGTATATCAGACAGATCTACCGACAGCATGGTTGGCCAGAGGCGTTCCGTAGAGATGAAGCCGACGCGGCCATAGGCGAATTGCTAGAAAAGCGCCCAGATGCGTGGTAAATGGTAAATGGTACTTTGCGATTGCCCAGACCCAGACCTCCAAGAGCGAACATATTCAGTTCATGGTATCCGACATCAGAGTGCGAGGATCGAGTTGCGTTTCGGATTGTAGTTGCAGACGGACGTGTGGGGCAATGTAAGCTGAGAAACTGGTGCAGGTGATAGGATAGATACAGGACTAGGACTGGTGTGTGGCATTATCTGACTACTTCCAGGTCGACTGAGCAAAAAATCACCAATCTCATCTGGAGTAAGTAGGTAGTACATTTCGATCTAGAGACGACGCAGGCAAAAAGGAAAGGTCACGGTGGGGGTCGAACCCACAATCTCCTGATTCGTAGTCAGACGCCTTGCCATTGGGCCACGCGACCATCTTGTTCGATGCAAGCTGCTTATTATTTACTTCCAAAGGCCTTTGTCGAATTGTGAGGTCACCACATACGAATCCTCCGGTTAAGTTTGGGGCTGCTTGTTGTCGCACAATGCTCCTTGCATAATTCAAGAGTATGCCCAGCTCCGCAAATGCCATTGTTAAGTTTTAGACGCCACGAGATGATGTGCGGCGTAGAGTAGAGGCCTCATGCATTTGTCTCGGACGAATATCAACCTGTCTTTTGATCAGCCGTTTTTCAGCATCCAACACCAAGGCAACAAGGCCCTGCCGATCTTGTCGGACACAAGGTACGTATGAATCATTGGAGTGAGGTGCTGCCGTCACGGACTTCGTCATCGCCAGGAGAAATTGGCCTGGTTGGTCGTTGCCGCAAGGTTGGCCGGCTAGGACGGCACGGCGGATCCGCTTATTGTCGATAAGCTAAAACTGCCGCAGCAGCTAGAGCGGCGAGATCCATCTTTAAGTCGGGACAGGGCGTTGATAGTGACGCCTGCTCTGTGGCACGTGGGCAATTGGGAATTGGGGACCTGGCGTTTGGTGCGAAGCCCTGGCATAGAATCAGGAACGGATGCAAGATGGCTCGGCTCAGGGTGCTTGGGCAATGTGCATCGTCGTTAGGATGTTTCTCAAGTGCGAGCCTTTGTTGAGACGATACAGCTGGAGGGTACGGCCCTTCAAGGGACACTCTGAAGCTGAAGAGTCCAACGAAGTGAGGCGAAGCTCATGTGGGCGCGCCCCCATCCATCGGGTTCCTGCCTTGACTCGGCCGTTCTAGCCCTCCTGGATCAAGAGCCGATGGGGGAAGGGGCAAGCTGAGCCGCTGACGCCACTTCCACAAGCCGCAGACGTACTGTAAGCTACTGTGGTAGGGGAATGCCGACTGCTTGACTTACCTGGTCGTATAACAGAGCGTTGGCTGCCTCTCGGCATTCTGTTCCACTCCTCGTTTCCTACAAAAGCTCCATATCCTGCCGTGTCCACGATTCCCTCTCCAATCCTTCGATACTCAAGCGTATCTTAACCTGTTCGATGAAGAAAGCCTCTTCCAATCTCCCAAACAAAGGTGGCAATCCATCCAGTGCAACGCCCCAAGCGCATGGCTCCCAACCAGACGCTGTAGACAGCGGCGGCTCACTTTCTGGCGGCTCACGCTTCTTACGCGACAACAACATTGATAGCCACCAAGCTCAAGCTTTACAGTCCACGAGTCACAATGGCTTCGAGAACGAAAAACCAGACACCAATGGCACTCCCGTCTTCAATATCCCGGCTGGCAAGCACTCGCCTGGCCCATCTCCGAAAACTGAGGTGCCGGGGCCTGTCTTAGGGACCAGTGAGAGCGAGTCCAAGACTAAATCCAAAACAATCATTGACGAGATCCGCCGCAATGCGTGGCTGGCCGTCTCTTACAGCTGGCTCAACCTCGGGTTGATTTTCGTTCCCGTCGGTATCGCCGTTGCACAGGTGCCCGGCATCCACGGTGGCGTTGTGTTCGCCATAAATGCCATTGCCATCATCCCACTGGCTGGTCTGTTGGCGTTCTCAACAGAGTCTGTCGCTAGGAAGATGGGCGATGCCCTCGGGGCGCTCCTCAACGTTACCTTTGGTAATGCCGTGGAGCTGATTATCTTGTAAGCTGCTCTCCAATCCTTCCATGTGGAACGGTGCTAATTTCTGATTCTAGTATGTGAGTTCCTTCAATATTCTTTCCGCTTTAGACATCAATGCTTCAATATTCGCCACTCTCAGCTGGCGCCGGGCAGTCTCGCAGCTGGCCATTGTCCCCTACGCCTGGGTGTTTTCAAGTGCAGTGGCTAACCACGTATTGTTCAATGATAATAGAATCGCCCTCGTCAAGGTATGAAATACAATCGTAATGTTCATGTGCAGTTGATTGCTCACAATTTTTCGACAGAATGAAATCCGAATTGTCCAAGCGTCACTCCTGGGCTCTATTCTGGCCAATCTGCTCCTTATTCTAGGAATGGGTTTCTTTCTCGGCGGTCTTCGTTTCCGTGAACAGGTATGGCTCAAAAAATTCTGTACGTCATGTATTTTGCTAACTTCTGCAGATTTACAATAGTACGGTGACACAAATGAGTGCCTGTCTTCTAAGCTTAAGTGTTATAAGCTTGGTCCTTCCTGTGAGTGTCGGTTTAGATGTGCCTTGACACGCGCTTATCAACCGTAGACCGCATTCCACGCATCTTTCAGCGATTCCAAGCTCGCAGACGAGCAGTCGCTCAAGATTAGCCGCGGAACGAGCGTGGTGAGTTGTCTTCAAACCCTAGAATTTGAGCCGTGCTAACCTGTCGTAAGATTCTTTTGCTGGTGTATATAATTTACCTGCTATTCCAGCTGAAATCTCATGCATACATGTATGAGTCTACGCCTCAGCATATTGTTGATGCCGAGTCAACACCCGGACCTGCAGCAGGATGGCTTGATTCAAGCTCAGATGGTAGCTCATCGTCGAGTTCGGATTCCGAAAACTCGGATAGCTCGAATGATACCATGAAGAAGAAAATGAAGAAGGTTCTTCGCGGAGGGCGGAGGAGGAAGTCCAGTGTCTCATCTGCGGATACAAACAACACAAAGGATGACACCGCAGCTTCCGCCTCACGCGCCCGACTCCCCCAAAGCCAACCGGTGGAAAGTGACGGTGATGACGGAGAAGAGGGTGCAAGGCGAAAGTATCGCAGAAAGCACCGACACCGACGCCATCGCCGCGAAAGAGCCGCGAAGCGGGACAGCATGGTGAATGGTGAGCCCGAAAATGAACCATATCCCACTGCTGCTGGGCCGGCTGGGAGTGAACCTCGCCGAGTTGATTTTGCTCTTCAGACGGAAGTGCCTGAGCAGACCTCAGCACATGCTCGAACAGGGTTCCCACTACTTCGGGGAGTGTCTGTTAAAACCCTTGCACCAGCTGTTTTTACACAGGCTCCAGAGTCTGGGGTCATGCCTGGCGCTCCTCCAGGACCAGTCCCCCGCGTTCGATATGGGATACGAAGAACCAACTCCCTCCCCGGACGGCTTTCTCAAAACCAGCTGCGTCCTCCGGGCGCCATGTTCCCACCTCAGGTTCCAATGATAGCATTGGCGAATGGTGCCGAAATGGGCCAGAACCAGATTGACGACGATGAAAAACACTTGTCGCAAGCTGGCTCTGTCGTCCTTCTTCTCATTTCAACTGCTCTGGTCGCCGTGTGTGCCGAGTTTCTTGTCGGTTCCATTCAGGAAGTTGTCAGTACCTCGTCCGTGGGCGAGATCTTCATCGGTCTCATCATCCTACCCATCGTTGGAAACGCTGCAGAGCATGTCACAGCAATCACAGTTGCCATGAAAAACAAGATGGACCTAGCAATCGGCGTGGCCGTCGGCAGCTCCATCCAAATCGCCATTTTCATCACGCCACTTGTGGTGATTTTGGGGTGGATCATGGATCGCGACATGTCATTATACTTTACACTCTTTGAGACTGTTTGTCTTTTTGTGTCGGCTTTTATCGTCAACTTCTTGGTCCTTGATGGACGGAGCAACTACCTGGAAGGTGCACTGCTTTGCGCAGTGTACTTAATTATCGCGGTTGTGGCGTTCTTTTACCCAGACCCCGAGGACGCTAATACCTGGGGCTGAAAGAGCTGCTTTGTGTTATTGTAGTTGGCGAAGTTTAGTGCTGGTCTGGTGAAGGGGCTTGTGTGATATCGCCATTACGACAGGGATTGGGATGCGTCACGGATGCCTGCCCATATTTAGGTAGACGTCTTATCGAATAACATGTTTCGTCCCTGACTAGTAATCTCCTTGTCATACTTAACGACAGATCCCGTCTGTGCCACACGCCCTTGGCACTCCTTTCCCATTTTACATGCACAACAAGGCTAGTAGCGGAGCAAGGGAGCAGCTATAGTGGGCGATTGCAATCCATTCTATTTCATCGGGCTATCTGTAAGGTGTGGTATTCTCACACCCAATCTAGAGACTGCCCGTGTTTGTTTTTCAAACCTTTTGCCTTTTTCCCAACCGCACACAGCCATAGCCAATTGCCTGTCGTGGGCGAGCACGCAAAGAGCCTGAATGACTGTAGAACAACTTCCAGAGATGACATCTATGTCTGGGTAGCCTAGGGTTCGATCCAATTCCCACTAGCTTAGTTGATCTTCTTCTCAATGCACTCGATTCTGCATCCTGTCAGCACCGCTTTTCCAGATTGATTTTGGAGAGGAACCTACCCATATTTCTCCTTGAGCTCCTTCATCAAAGGCCTGTTGACCTCGGGGTCCATGGGTGCGACGATGCCCTTCTCGGTGATGGTGCCGTTCATGACCTGTTGGACGGCTGTTTGTGATGTTAGCATCGTCCTCAGCTGCATGCCAAAAAGGAATACTTGCCTACTGCGCAGGGGATACCCACGAGGCGGCTCATGCTTGAGTAGCCGCCAGATCCAGTAGGAGCACCGTAGTCGATCAGGGTAGAGGTGATGTTGTCGACGCTGCCATCCTTGTTCTCGATCTCGAAGTAGTGTTGGAGGAACTGATGGAAAGTCAAAAACTGAACTCGAGTTTCGGAAACTGCAAAGCGAAAATACATACCACAAGATCACGCTCGCCATCCTCGTAAGCCATCTTCTGCTCGAGAGTAGCGCAGAGGGTATCCAGAGGGTTGCCTCGGGGGGTGGTCTTGGTGTCCGAAAGGATGCCCACTGCAGTACGATGTCAATACCCAATCCCAGGCTGCATGTATCGGGCACTTACGCCAGCGAATGCCCGCGACGATCTGAGCCTTGTCCTCCTCGCTCTTGTAGTTGACCTTGGATTCAATGGCGGCCAGAAGGTCAGCCTCAGCGGAGGAGCTGGCGCCGAGGAGGTTCTTGGTGGCCTCCTTCCAAGCGATCGACTCCTTCATGTAGTCACGCTCATCATCCTGGAGGAAGCCAATGTCAACGAGGGCCTTGATAAAGGCAGGGAAGCAGGCGTAACGAATGGTGCCTCGGACGCAAGTCTGGGCCTCGGGGATATGGTAGCTAAAATGCATTAGCGATAGCCTCCATGGTAGTTTGAGATTCATCATCCTACCGCTCAAGGTAACCAGAGCTGTCTCGGTTGCCGTAGGCGACAAAGTTGTAGCCGTTATAACCGGTGTGGTAAGGCTTGGCGGTGTTCATCAGCTCGAGGCCGGAAATCTCGACGATCTTGCCGTCCTCGACGTATCGGGCGTTGTTCTTCAGGGCCAGCAGGACACCGCGGCTGCTCCAGCTGAACTTGTATCCTATTGTTGATTAGCAATCGCGTTGTGGATCTGGCTGTGGCCGGCAGCAGTACCGAGAGGGTTGTTCGAGTCTAGTATCAATGTCAGCAACGAGACGCTTCCTTGTATGCATTTGGCTTACTCTCGGGGGCGGGCAGACCACCGCAGAAGCTCCTGAAGGTTCGGACCTTGCCACCAGCCTTGTGGACGCGGTCAATGAGGTCAACGGCGTAGAGGTGGTCAATTCTGCGGGAGTGTGAGTCAACGAGAACCAACATCGATTGGACGGCATTGGAAGGCATACCCAGGGTCAAGCTAACAGATCACATGTTCAGTAAGTTGATTCCCAAATATAGATCAGTCTCACTTACACCAATCTCGTTCATGACGGTAATGCCGGCAGCCTTGGCCTCCTCGTGGAGGGCCTCCATGGCGGGGGAGACATAAGAGGTGGTGACGACGTGCTTCTTGGCCTTGATTGCGGACTTGATGACGGCGGCGTGGAAGGTGTAGGGGATCAGGGAGATGGTGACATCGTGCTGGGCAACGGCAGCATCAAGGGCGGCGGTGTTGTTGACGTCGAGGCTGACAGCGGTGGTGTTGGCATAAGGTCCAGCGAGCTGCTGGGCAGTGGTGAGGGTACGGCAGGCGACGGTGACCTGGTAACCGGCCTTGGAGAGGACTTCGACGGTGGGCTGGGCAACGAAGCCGGAGCCGAGGAGAAGAGCAGAAGGCGCCATTGTTGATGTTGGAGGTGGTGATTTCGGCAATCTTGCGGAGTGAAGATTTGAGCCTCCGAGTGACGGGTGGAGGGGTAATTGGAAACACGGAAGTTAGCTACCTTAACTTTTAGCTACCCCGCCAGAGCCCCGATCCCGGCGGCGCGCAGGTTCTGCAGGGCAGTCCTCCGCGAGTAGCCCGCTGGGCGGCTGGCCCAGCCAAGGGCAGCAGGGGCATTACGAGGAATAGCGGCCCATGAATTAGCACTAGCTCTCTGCCTAGGTCCCTACCAAATTGGGGCATTACCGGGTGCCTTCTCGTGCATTGGCAGTCCTGGCGTCTCATAAGTCCCGTTGTAGTGCTGCGATTGCCGGGCTGTTGTGGGTGATAGCGAGGGCGCCCCGCGCTGCCCCACGTTGTGAAGCGAATTACCCACCTGGTAGTGCACCTCTACGGATATCTTCGGGATTAGCACTCATTTTATCAGAGGGGCGAGATTACTATAGTAGATAGACCTGCGTATGGGTATATACTGCATACACATGTACATGTCTTTTTCAATGGCGTTTCTAGGCCATGGTGCTGTGCCAGTGGTGCCTTTTCCCTTTTATCGCATACATGAGCATTGAGCTTGTGTCGTTTCATCATGCACGCACGCCCTTGGTGTGGTGGATGGGTAGGCCGCGCCAGGTGTGGCTGAGCCACATGTCGCCTGGTGGCATATTACATCATTCATCAGACTTGCTACGTGCATAATTCCAGTACAGCTGAGGGTCATCGTGGCGCTGTAGGGTTCTCGAACTGTTATTATCAATTAGCAAAAGATTTCTAGGCATCAGCTGCTTGGATTGCTGGACCACTCAGCCTTCAGCTAGGCGATATTCAGCCTAATGGGGCTCCCCCGGCCGACACCGTGGCTAGACCAATTGAGCAATTGGCTGATTTGGGTGATGAATGACATGGGAAGCTCGGGGCCAATCTTGGCGGTGATGGTTGGGCACAGCCACACGTCGTTCCATTACTATTACACCAGCTCCAAACGGCTGCAACTGTGACGAGGCAAACGGTCGCTTCTTTGTTCCACCACCCTCCCTTTCACTGAAACTGCGTGTGCTCGCCCAGACTCTTGCGTTGCATCACCATCACATCCGCGCCTGTTTGTGTGTTGATCGGTTGCTGGACACTCAGCCCGCAGAACACAAGCAGAAGACTGGCTGCCTCCCTCACCCCGGATCTTGAGCATTTCTCTCGCCGTTCCGCCTATCGACGCCCCAGCCAAAGAAAGCAACCACTCCTCATTATCTGGACGCCGCCATTCATACCTTCTAGACTCGTTCACCATGTGCTTCGGCAGCAAGCGCGAGCAGGACGACACGCCGGCGCCCCGTCCTGTGCAGCGGCCGTCCAGCGTAGACAAAAAGACAGACCTCAAGGGTGGGAACAGCAACTTCCAGAATGGACAGCCCAGCTATGCTCCTCCTCCCGGACCGCCCCCGGGCCAGCAGCAATATGCTCCACCACCAGGACCGCCGCCTGGACAGCAATACTCTGCTCCCCCCGGACCTCCCCCCGGGCAGCAGCAGTATGCTCCACCTCCGGGACCGCCTCCGGGACAGCAGTACGCTCCTCCCCCCGGACCTCCTCCAGGCCAGGACTATGCGCCGCCCCCTGGGCCACCACCAACTGTCGGTGACTGGGTGAAGCCGCCGCCAGGACCTCCGCCTCCGTTTGACTCCAAGTCTCAGCATAATTGGGAGATCGCTGTTCCGGACACATCCCTCTTCCCACCCCCGCCGGCCATTTTTAGCGGTTACGATAGATCGCCCACGAGCAACGCCACCGAAGAGGAGGCCATTGCAGGCGAAGAGTGGTGCAAGAAGCATCCCTTGACGAACCCTATCGTGCTCGACTCGGCTGGCAAGGCCGCTCTCGACACTGGCAACGTTCGCCTAATGGAGCCTACCGGATTCAGCGGAAAGCTCAAGTGGCTGGCTCCGGGCGTTTGGGAGGGTTCCTCTACCAAGAACTCGCCTGACCGCTGCATCATTGCCTACCCGCCGCTGTACGCTGTCAGGGAGCACGATCCCCTGCGCACGGGAGTACCCAAGACGATCTACTACGAGGTCAAACTGCGCTCTGATAGTCCCACCACCTATCTCGGCATCGGATTCACAGCGTTGCCCTATCCCTCGTTCCGCATGCCTGGCTGGCATCGCGGCAGTCTGGCCGTGCACGGAGACGACGGTCACAAGTACATCAACGACCGATGGGGTGGCAAGACCTTCACAGAACCCTTCAACAAGGGCGAGACCTTTGGCGTCGGCATGACGCTCCGGGCAGTGGGGTCCGAGAAGCCCCAGGTTGACATTTTCTTCACCCGCAATGGTGTTTTGACCGGCGGCTGGGCCCTTCATGAGGAGACGGACGCGGAGCAGGATTTGCCTGTAACCGGGCTGGAGGGTCTTCATGATCTGAGCTGCGCTATTGGAACGTACGATGGAATCAAGTTCGAGGCTATTTTTGACCCGTCTCGATGGATGTATAATCCTTTCCGAGTTTGAGACGTTGAACCAAGGGTGCCCTGCCTTACAGACAGGCCAAAAGGTCAAACCCTTCAGCCAATTGTAGCAGGGTACTCGTGGTATTTGTGGGTGGCCTGTTATGAGTTTCCTTGCTGTATTTACTGGGCGGCCTTTTCTTTGATAAGTAGAATTCATTCAGTAATCTAATTTTGTGCAAGTTCCTAGCAGTCAAGAGTCCTGCTCTACTCCTACACCGAGGGCGGTGGCTGTCTGTGAATGCAACTAACAGGTCTTGCGCCAACTGCCAAGCCCGCTTAGTTGCAACCCCACCGTTGGCAACAGGGCTCTTGGGGCGCGACGCCATTGTCACTTGGAAGTGCTCCTTCACCATCTCGACCTACCTTGCGCGACAACACAATGGAGGTCGATAGCGAGGCCCCCCTCCTCGGTAGGGTCGCGGCAGGCGCCGCTGTAGAATCGTAAGCGATTCTGTCCTCTGCGCGTACCAGCAAGCCGTTTGCTAACAACCGCTTCAGTGCTGACTGGCCTGGGCTTCGCACCTATATGCTTGCGCGCCTTGACGAGGTAACCCATTGCCTCTCCATGCGACCCGTGGCCATCGAACGCTCGCTAATCCCAGCTTTCACGCACAAACGTAGATTGCGCATAATGCGTTCCCGATCCCGAAGCTCCCACCACCCCCAGCGCCTCCAAGCGTCCCAGAGACCCGAGGGTCCCCTCTGCCCTCGTCACCCACGCAGCAGTCATCCTCTCAAGAAATCAACAAAGAGAATGCGCCTACCGGAACAGCACAAACAAGCCAGCCCCTCGAAAACGGACAGCTACCAAAGCAGATCTCTGATATGCTTCATGCCATCACTTCACATCTCAAAACCTTCGACTCGGCGCCGCCACACACTATTCAGCGCCTGGCAGAACTCGTCCTGCAACCCCATGCACACTACAGAGCGCTGGCGCCATACCTTCATGCCGTTGACAGGGTCGTGCAGGTCACATCCAACACCACCACCTATCCTCTACCTCCCCCCATCCCCGACCTTTCATCGATCCACCTCAACGGCGGCGAGGACGCCAAGGACCCGGCCGTGTCTGTGGCCTGGAGCAATCCTACGACTGCAGCCCTCGGGACTGACGAAGCACTCGGGGGCGCTCTTCTCACGCCCATCCCATGGCTGACTCGGCGAAGCCCTGACAGCGGCCGCAATACCCCCGGAGCCCAGATCCATAGCGAGAGCACTGAAACCATTGATGGCCCCAACGGCATGGGAAGCATAGAGACCGTCTCAGTGAGTGTGAACGGAGTACCATCAACAGGCCATACTAGGGGCGTTACGCAAGGGGAGCTTCTACGCCAGGAGCAACGAGCTGGAGTGGTGCCAGTGAGCCAGCTATCACGGACACAGGACGTTGTACAAGAAGGCGACCGTGGCCGGATGGACGAAGACGGAGAAGAGCCACATGAAGAAGAAGAAGAGATACCACACGCCCGCGGCCCAGATGAGATCGGGGTCAATGACACCGGACCACAATCTGCCACTACCAGCCAAGTCGGGGAAGGGGGGCTTGAGATGGAGGGCATAGATGTTGCCGCTGCAGTCGGGCGGAAGAGCGATGGTGAAGACGACGAGAAAAGGACAGATCAAGATGGCAATGCCGCGACCCGAGAGCAGACCTCAAGTGCCGAGAGCGTGAGCACGAAGCGGGATGCCGATGCGGACTTGGAGGGCGAGCCAACCAAGAAGGTCAAGGAGGATGCAGATGAGACCGGAAACGCGGCCAAGCCGAGTACAAATGCCACAAAGGGCGAGGATATCACGGACAAAGCGGATGACTTGGCAGCAGAAAAGAAGCAAGAGGAAGGAAGCGACAAGATGGAGGTGGATGAATCCACAGGAAACAAAGGAGAAGCTGGGACTGCATGATACCACGAAACAGGCGCGGAGCTGTACTCTATTAGATGACGGAGGGAATTGGCCTTTAACTAGATGACCAAAGATAGATCAAGATTACCATGGTCTTTCATTCACTAATCCCTAGCGCCCGTTGAAGTCTGGACTGTGGTGATAAATAGAAGCGGAGACAAATGAGCCTTGCACGCGACCGCGACAAGGGTAGGCGATCCTTGGGTATTGAATATATGAATCAAAGCAGTAGTTATGAATGTAGTGACAAGGCTTCAATGGCATCTCTAGTAGAATATATCCTGGCACTCGATGTTGGCAAGGGTGGTGGTTGGTGGGACGTTGCTGGGGCAACAACCGCCCAGCTGTCATGTTGATCCTGGTCGAAACACGGTCAGTGTATTTACTCCAAACAGCTTGACAGACTCTCTCATGCAGGCAACCCCTCCCCGCCAGCACCGCCTCCGACACCACAACCCCGAGAATTCAGGATTGCGGGCTTGCGCCATCGCGGATTTCCAGTGCGAGCGCCACTCTATCCGATTTCTCTGCGCCGTGCAGGATTTAAAGATTGATTTAAACATCAACAACCAGCCTCCATCCGATCATCTCCCACTTCTTTTAGCCGTCACCGCCTCCAGTTGCCCATCGTGGCGTTCCAACGACAGACGCGCTCCGAGCGGGAGCAAGGGCGGTCAAACATGGGCGCCAGTGTGCGATCCGTCGCCGGCAGGCCAAGCGTGCGCGCTGGTGTTAGGGCATCGTCTGCGCGTTACACCCCCTCGCTGATCGCCTCCTCGCGCTTCGACCGCACCGGCGCCGTGTCGCCTGCGGACTCGCTTCTTTCCACAGCCACGACGGGAACCAAGCGCAAAGAGCGCGAATACGACTCGGATCCCGGCGCCGAAGAGACCAACATCAACGTCGTGGTGCGATGCCGTGGTCGGAACGAGCGCGAGATCAAGGAGAACAGCAACGTGGTGGTGAAGACGGACGCGGTCAAGGGAAACATTGTGGGCCTCTCCATGGGCTCCAATGCGCTGAGCGACCGGTCGTATCACTTTGATCGCGTCTTCTCCCAGGCTGCCGACCAAAACATGGTTTTCGATGACACGGTGAAACCGATTCTCGACGAGGTGAGTTGAGTCTGGCCTGCTGCGGCGCGAACATTTGCTCACACAAAGAACCATAGATGCTTGCGGGATACAACTGCACAATCTTCGCCTATGGCCAGACAGGAACTGGCAAGACCTACACCATGTCGGGCGACATGACCGAGACCCTGGGCATGCTCTCCGACGAAGCCGGCATTATTCCTCGAGTGCTCCAGCAATTGTTTACTAAACTCGAGCTGGATGATACTGAAAGCACAATCAAGTGCTCCTTTATTGAGTTGTACAATGAGGAGCTGCGAGATCTGCTCGCTGCCGACGAGAGCGCCAAGCTCAAGATTTACGACGACACTTCGCGACGAGGCCACGCCAGCACCGTTGTGCAGGGCATGGAGGAGAAGCACATAAAGAACGCTGCGGAGGGTATCAAAGTGCTCCAGGAAGGCAGTTTGAAACGTCAGGTAGCCGCTACGAAGTGCAACGATCTCAGCTCGCGAAGCCATACCGTCTTCACCATCACAACATACGTCAAGAAGGCCACCGAGAATGGAACTGAAGCATTTGTCAGCGCTGGCAAATTGAACCTTGTCGATCTGGCCGGTAGCGAGAACATTCAGCGGTCTGGTGCAGAGAACAAGCGCGCCGCCGAGGCCGGTCTCATCAACAAATCGCTGCTCACGCTCGGCCGAGTCATCAACGCCCTCGTCGACCGAAGCGCCCATATCCCATACCGAGAGTCCAAGCTGACACGGCTTCTGCAAGACTCCCTCGGTGGTCGGACCAAGACTTGCATCATCGCCACCATCTCACCGGCGAAGACCAATCTCGAGGAGACCATTTCCACTCTGGACTATGCGTTCCGTGCCAAGAACATCAAGAACAAGCCGCAACTGAACCCATTGGTTGAGAAGAAGACGCTTCTGCGGGAGTTTACGTCTGAAATCGAGAAACTCAAGAGCGAGCTGATCTCCACTCGCCAGCGCAATGGAGTTTACCTCTCCAACGAAGTGTATGAGGAGATGACCGCCACAAGCGAGTCTCGCCGCATCGTGACAGAGGAGCAGGGCGCCAAGATCGAGACCCTGGAGTCGAATCTGCGCAACAAGGTGCAAGAACTATGGAACCTCACGTCAAACTTCATGGGATTGAAGAAGGACCACGAGGGGACCAAGAACATGTTGGATGATACCAAGGAGGTGCTTGATCAAACCGAAATTGTTCTCGCTGCCACTCGTAAGACGTTGGCCGAGGAGACCAAGCTTCGAAAAGCGCACCAGGAGACGGAGGAGAAGCTCACGGAGATCGGAGGACAACTCATCAACAAACTGAACAAGACGGTATCCGATGTTGGCGGCTTGCACGCCAAGAACAAGCGCAAGTCGGACCTGCAATCTCTCAACCGAGCGACCTGGAGCACGTCCCAGGACCAAGTAGCCGATGTGACGTCAATGGTTGAGCGCCGGATCCAAGAGTTCCAGGACGAACAGCAGGAGCACATTATGAGCGTGGGCCAGCGGATGGAGGACTTTGTTGGCGAGGAGCTGCAGAAGCTGTCTTCAACCCAGGGCTTCCTTGACGAACATCTCGGCACGTTTGTTGAATCCAAGAAACAGCTGCTGGAGGAGAAGCAAAAGTCCAAGGAAGACATGGATGAGGTTCTTGAGGAAATCAAGGTCATTCGCGACACCGTCAAGGGACGAATGGGCGAGAGTCTTCAGGCGATATCCGTGTCTGCAGAGAAGATTGCGGCAGACATGTTGGGTGAAATGAATGCATTCCACAGTCAGGTAAGCCACTGGAAATGAGCGGAAGACTCCGGTGAGAGAGAGACTGACACAGTTGGCCAGCTTCATTCGTCATATAGCACCCTTGGCAAAGATTTCAAGGGTATCTTTGAGGACCTTGTCAAGCACATCACAGCACAGCGTGCCGAGTCGGACAATTTGAGGAGACAACTGCAATCGGCGACAAACACCATTGTCCTGCAGAATGCCAGCATTTCCACCCGAATTCAGGAGGCACTTGATGAGGAACGTCGACAAGCGGTTGATGATCGCCAGAAGCTCATGACCCAAATCACAAGTCTCGTCAACGGACAGGCTGAGATACAGGAGGCACGCTTGGCGGACAAGGCTTCGCAGATCCAAAAGACCATGGCTGAATCCAGCGCGTCGCTCGACAATGCTGTATCGCAGTACGGAAAGGGCATGGAGTCCTGGGACAACAAGGAGGGCGAGCTGCTGGACGAGGTCAAGAAGTCCCGGGAGCAGCTGAAGACCAAGCTCAAGGACGACTGGACGGCGGCCAACGAGCACAGCACTTCCATTCAGGCCACAGCCAAGTCGGTCCATGCTGAGACTGTCCGCGTTGTGGATGAGCAGATCAAGGATCTTGATGTCCAGATGGAGGCTCTTGACGACTTCGTCACACGGGCCAAATCAGAGAACAACCATCACCATGAAACGCACGGCCAGTCCGTCCAGGCGTTATCCAATACTGTGGAGGAGTCTTTTGGCAACATCTCGGCCCACTTCAAGGCGACATTCGACCGCGTCAAGAACCTGGGCGAAGACATGGAGCTCGACCTTGGCGACTTGCAAGATGGCCTGCAGCCTCTTGACGAGCAGGTCTGCCAGCCCCTGTCGAATCTGCGCGAGGGCATCTCAAGCGTCGGGCTTCAGGAGTATCAGCCTACCGGCAACACCCCAGCGAAGCAACAGTACCACTTCCCAACCGAGCTGCCACGGACTGAGGCTCACGACTTGATTATCGCTCGCATCGACGAGATGCCGACGCCGACCAAGGACCGCGACGGACATGGCGACAGGGACACGCTGGTGCTTGCGGATCTGGACTGCCCGACTAAGATGATGACTTCCCCTCCGCGACCTCCTCCGCGACCCTCTAATATCGGCCTCGACAGCCAGACTCACCATTTCGGCACGAGCCTGCGTGAGGTCAACCCCAACGTCACGGCCAACTTGACGACGGGGAACATCAGCTTCGACCCGCGCGCTTCCATCATGTCCATGCCGCCGGAGCGTACCATGCCGCTATTTAAGCGCAGCACGCGGGCCGCGACGCGCAGCATGATGAAGCCAGCCATCGGCGGTGGCCTGCCCGTCGCGGCAGCCGGCGTACTCGTCGAGGGTAGCGAGAACCTCCCTCCGACGGACTTTTCGCAGAGCATGTCCAGGAGAAAGAGCCCGCGACTGAACTAGGTCGACTGGGGGCTCCTCGGGGTTGGCTGGATGGCGTTGGTGGATCATGGCTTTTTTTCCTACAACTTGACTTCAAGTGAGAATTCAAGGTCGCTTTTAGGTAGCAGGGTTATTTTGAGTACTTGATACCCTTTGGCTTTTCATGTTGAAATGAACACAATTACATTCGAGTTATTCTTTCCATGACCGGATCGCCAGTGGTGACTCTCGCATTCTTGCTTGAGTGCGTGATATATATGTTGCCAAGTATTGAATGGAAACACTCTTCTTCCATCCGCCATTCATGAGGCGGTTGCATCGAGCTGTTTTCAAGTGATTCCCTACAGTGTGATGCTTCATGACGCTCAAGTGCGACGTCGTCGAGCACATTCTTCTAGGAAGAATAATCGCCTTCATCGGACGTCGCAGGTCGACTCGCTGGCTCCCCTCTGTAGTGTCTTTTCCTCTTCCTCATGCCCACGTCCTCGCCTCTCCAGCCCCTCCCTGCGACAATCGGCCGTAGGAAGCCATCAACGTGCACCGCACCCACTACCTCCTCGTCGCTATCCAGCTCCTCGGCCTGGCCCTGGTGCACAAGCTCCATGTGGCGCCGCAGGTTCGCCCTTCGGGAGAAGCCCTGCGCCGCCCGGTCGCAGGACGGCATCGGGCAGAAGAACTGGCCGCCGACGGACCGCGAGCGAGACCGCGAGCGCGAAGGCCGCGGCGACTTGGGCGAGGGGCGGGGAGACTGCGTCTGCGTACGCGAGCGACGACCACGCACATCGGGCGTGCCTTGGCGAGAGGCACCGCGGCGCTGGACGAGGTCCGGTGCCCCGCCGTCGCTTTCGTCGTCGGTATCGGGGCCCGAGTAGGACGCTTGGACGGGCTCCGGCCTGTAACTAAGGGTTTCGATGCCAGCACTGCGATCGCCATCTACCATAGGCACCTCGTGAAGCATGCGGATCGACATCTCGCTGCCAAAGAGGTTGGCACACCGCTGTGTCGCTCGGTCGATAACCTCGGCCGAGAAACCCGCCAGCGATGCCGCCCCGAGGACGTCGCTCCAGTCCCGCAGGCCCCAGCGGGCCATTCTTCGTTCCATGTCGCCGTCAAGCGTCGATATCCCGGACGCCGCGCTGCCCGATGCTACGCTGCCCTCCCTGTCGGTGTCACCGGCCTCGGACTCTTGTGTTCTGGCGGACTGCGAACGTTCCCGCTCCGTCTCCTCGTCTCCCTCGCGCATCCACTCGTCGAAGGCCGCATCCTTCTGCTCCTGTTCCCCGGCCGCCTCTTCGCCGTGGCGCATCCACTCGTCGAACGCGGCATCTTGGTTCTGGGAAGACGGGGGCAAACGGCGGTGCTGTTCCCGGGCGACACGGCGCAGGAAATCCTCGCGAGACTCTCCCTCGAGCGGTTCCCGGGGCTTGCGCGGGCGGCCACGAGCGCGAGGCGTCGACGAGGGCGTTTCATTCGGCGAGGGTGCTGTGCTCGCGGCATCTCGGGAGTGGCTTCGGTGCCGACTGCGGGGCCGTTTCCGGCCGCTCGGGTTGTCGGACTCGTCCTCGGTAGATGACTCGGAGAAGTAGTTGGTCCCGGCGACGCGTGAGTTGTGGAGAATGGTGAGTGTAGCATCCAGCTGTGAGAGGATGTGTCTCACGGATGGCCTCAGAATGTGGTAAGAAAGATCGTCGTCGGTTGACACAACGGGCTCGTAAGTTTGAGTGGATCGCTTCTCCCTAGCCACGGGCTCGCCTACAGGGTCGATAGTCGTGCGATCATCATGGCCAGGCTCATCTTCACTGGCCTCTGGTTTTATCGGCGTAGCTCTTGATGGTGATGGGCGAGGCGGGGAGGAGGGAGGCACTGATGATTCGCTCTCCTCCTCCGCGTCCTCTTGGGTCGGAATTGCGTCTTCGGTTGCAGGCGGGCGCATGGCGCGCCCTCTCTTCCCGAATCGCTGCTTGGCAGTGCGTAGAATAGTCGCTGAAAGCTCCTCCTCCAGCTCCATGCTGGGCAGTGCCTCAGCCTGTCTCCGGAACGTGTATTGCTCATCCTCGTCGGCTTGTTCGTCTATGAGACGGTGCTTGGGCACCTGTCGATGCTTGAGAGGCCACGCCGTCCAGAGCTTCGGTGGCATCCATACCAGGTCTTTTCCTCCGGCTTCCTAGACGCAAGTCAGTCGTCCATGCTCTGACAGACGAGTGCTGTTGCCCGACACTGTTGGTGGGTCGCGATTCACTCACCGTGGTCGCCGAAGAATCCTGAGCGGCCACACTCAGTTGCGCCCGCCTCTTCAACGCGTGAGAGTTGTACAGATGGATTGCCAGGTCCTGGTCTTGCAGATGCTTCATCGATTCCCAGAGCAGCCGGTCGTCTTCCGTGAGCGACCGCCATGACGATTTCGGGCCTGCCCAGCGGTTGGGTCGGTGCTGGTGCAGGTCCTCGGACGCGACGGACGCGATCTCATCACTGTCAAGCTCCCAGTTCTCAATTTTGGATTCCATCAAACAGAATGGCTAAGTATCGTGCTCTAGTGCTGAAAGGCCGAAGCTGCTCATTTTATTTTTATTTTTATTCTTGGGAAACTTGATGGCAATCCTGGCGTCGAGTGGCGGTTGATGAGGGTTGGTTTAGCTAACGGCGTGTCAAGGAAATTTTCCGAGGTTGCTTCAGACTAGCACGATGCAGTCCACATCACATACACATGCATATATGCACACACACACACACACACATTCCTACATCGCAGGCTCCGTCTAGCAGGGCGCAAAGGCACTTGGGAAATGCAAAGGTACACAAAGCTCCTTCATCGCATGTACATTTTAATCTATCGGAAATGGTATAAATCAGCCCGTTACGCCTTGCCCTTGCCCTTCGCCTTTTCCTTTTCCAGCTTCCTCCGCTTCGACCTCAGCTTCTGGTCCTCGGCGCTCTTCTTGCTATTAGTGTAGATCATCTGCTCATACAACTTTCGCTTCTTCTTGCTCAGCATGCCCTTGGCACGGTCCAGGTCCTCGGCCTCCTCCCGGTTCTTCTTGGCCAGCGCCTTGCGGGCGTCCTCCTTGGCCTTGGCCTTGGAGTTGGTGGTCTTGGACTTGACAGAGCCGCCAGTCAGCTCCGCCTCAAGTTCCTTCTGTCGCTGAGCAGCGCCGTCCTCCTCGTCATCGTCCTCTTCGTCCTCGTCTGCAGAGAAGCCGCCGAAGTCATCCTCCTCCTCCTCCTCCTCCTCCTCCTCCTCACCCTCTTCGTCCTCGTCCTCATCCGAGCCGGCAACATCCATGCCCTCGGTAGTCTCGTCGACATCCTCCTCGTCGCTGTCAGCCTCCAGGGCCTCCTCCTCAGGCTGCTGTTCCTCCAGCGGGATGGTGGGGTCGTATGCACCCCGGACGTTCTTCACGAAGGGGCTGAGATGGGGAGGTAGCGAGGCACCGGGAGCGTACAGGTGAGGCTCCTTGAGCTCGCCGTCGTTGACACTGTCCCAAACCCACTGGGGCTGGATGTACGTGCGGCCAGGGACGCGTCGGTTGGCAGCCAGCTTCTGGGACGTCTGGTTGTCTTCGCCATCATCGCCCTCGTTGGCAGCCTGGATTGGGGGTCGATCCACGATTTGGTGCGTGATGTTGGGGTCGGACTCGTTGGTGGTAAAGGCTCCGTCGCCAAGGACGGCATCCCAGCCAACGCGTTTGCAGCCGAAGGCTTTCAGGAGGAACTCGAGGGGTTGGCGGGGAGATTCACGAGAGAGGTAGATGGTGAGGTTGGAGAAGAGGCTGTTGGGGTTGTCGCCCGTAGCGGTAGGCTGCAGGAGCACATCACCACCGGGGGCGGTAGGTTCAAACTTATCAATGGTGGTGACCTCCCCATCCTGCCCCTCAACCTGGTTGTCCGTCGCCGGTGCCTCATCCTCATCATCAGCGCTCTTCTTCAACTTCTTGAGAACCTTGTTGACGGCAGCTTGGGTTGCGGGATCAGGTCGGTGCTCAGAGGCTTCAATCTGCTTCTGCTCCTCATTTTCAATCAGAGTCTTGCCCTCGAGGGTGAAGGCGCTCAATTCGGCGGCATTCTCGTCCTTGGTCTGGTCAAACTTAGGAGGATACTTGACGCCAATGGTAGTATACAGTCTGAAGTTGACGAAACCGAGAAGAGTCATGTAGAACTCGATAAACGTGCCCATGATGCGGAAGTCGACATCTCCAACAACGCGCTGGTTGAATCGGTAAGGCACCAGCCACATAACTTCCTCTCCTTGGATGTTCGCCTGGTAGTAGATTCCCTTGATAGACAGGAATGACTTGGTCACGCTCTGCGACACAATCAGGTAGTGTTGGAACTCGTGCACAAGACGTTCGCAGCGCGCAATCATCTTGGCAGGGACCGTCGAGGTGGAGGGCAAGTTGGCGAACAGGAACAGCATAGACAAGCAGTCATCCAGATCGCGCAGGGCGTCGACAAAGGTAGGATAGCGCTCGCGGATGACGTGGTCGAGGGTGTACCGCGGCTTGCCAGTCTTATCAGGGCGGGCTGCATTACCCTCAAGTCGAGCGGCGTCTGTGACATCGCCACGGCCGAGCGCACGGGAGATCTTCTTCTCGAGGGCTTTCTGGTCGCGGAATTTCTGCAGAAGAGGCTCGTGGAGCAGGTACTGGATGTCCTTGGCGTAGTAGAAGGTGGTCGAGGCGGTGGACGACTTGGACACCTTCTTGCGACTCCGGGGCTCGCGAGGGTAGATGCCCTTCCAGATGCAGAGTTTTCGAAAGTCGGGAAGACTGATCTGGAGTTTTCGGATGGCCTGGTTGCGGGTGACGTAGTTCTTGGCCGCGCCGGCCTGGCCCTTCTTCTTTATCCGAGCCATTGCGATAGTTGATGGCTGTTTGGTTGCGTCAAGTTTGAATCTCGTCGCTCTCTTGCAGGCGGCGGGGCACTTTTTTTTCCCAGTTCGGCCAGACAACTTTTTTTCCGGCTTGAAATTTTAATGCCGTCTGGCACCGCCCTGGCAGATTCATGGAGAGCGCTAGGCGCTCGCCCATTGGCCTGCGGGAGGCTCACCGCCTGGGCACTAGCCACTGTCCCAGCCATCTGCACAGGCAGGTAAGGCCCAAGGTCGCTCTGTCGCAGCACCTCATCATTCTCCAGCGGCTCTTCTAGCGCCAAGTGCCTCGAGTAGCGGGGCTACCTGCGCCAGTAACCAGTTTGCCGCTCCTACCCCCAGCTACGGCCTGCAGCTCCGTGCGCCGCCTCCACACGCGCCGCCACACCTCAGCCAATCCGCCAAGTGGCCTCCCTCAGGTCCCTGAACTACCTCCAAGCTCCGGACCTGGAACCGCGCGCGCCAACATCACGATTCTGTGGCTTTCCCGGGCATGCCATGTCCAGCAACATGACACTGCAAGGCAAAGCGAGCGTTTTCGCCGGCGCGGCAATTCTGCGACTCGTCCTCTTTCTCGCCTTTCCTGGCCTCCCCGATCTCTTGACCGGCCGCGTCGAGATCTCCACGCCCGTTACCAGCTTCAAGCGATGTAAGCCCACAACCACTCGCCCCCTCCACCCCCTCCTCCGCCCCATCGCATGTCTTTAAGTATATTCGGCGAGCGCGGGCTGACTCTAAATCCCGCTATCTAGTACAAGAAGGCCTCTTTCTTTACACAAACAATGTGTCGCCATACGACGGCGGCGTCTTCCACCAGGCGCCCCTCCTCCTCCCCCTGTTCTCGTTGCTCCCCGACGTGAAGGCGCTGCCTATCTTCACCCATATCCTCTATATTCTTGTCGACCTACTCAGCGCGAATGCCTTGTATAAGATTGCCAATTCGGGCGAAGCCGGAAGCTCGAAGTTATATTCCTCGCCTCGTCGCGCCATCAAGTGGTGCGGAGTAGCTGTGGCCGCCGCGTAGGTCCAGATGCTCCCCAGGCCATCAGCAATGCTAACGTTAGCTCCAGCTTTCTTTTCAACCCATACACGATCGCATCATGCATCGGACGATCGACCAGTGTCTTCACCAATTGTATGATTCTGCATGCAATCGCGAAAGCCGTCCAGGGCTCGTCCTTTACTGCAATGATCGCCATCTCCTTCGCATCGTATCTCTCGATGTACCCCGTCCTGCTACTACCCCCGCTCATCTTACTAGCATTCGATCGCCAGCCTGAGAAGCGTAGGGCTGTCTCTGTAGTACAATTTGGTCTGGTCAACGTTGCCATTGTCAGCGCTTGTGTGGGCACCCTTCTTGTCATGTCCTTCCTTCTTGAGGGCAACTCGTGGGCGTTCCTAGCTCGAACCTACGGTATCCAGCTCACGCTGACTGACCTGACACCTAATGCGGGCTTATGGTGGTACTTCTTCATTGAGATGTTCGACTCCTTCCGGGCTTTCTTCCTCGGCGTCTTCTGGCTACACCTCGCCTCATATCCTGCCGCACTGTCCATCCGCCTCCGCGCCCAGCCCTTGGCTGTCTTGACAATCATCTTGGGAACATTCTCCATTTTCAAGCCATACCCATCACTCGCTGATGCCAGTCTTTTCCTGGCTATGGTCCCTTTGTTCCGGCACGTCTTTCCTCTCATGCGGTACGCATTTGTTACCACTTCGACTCTCCTGTACGCCACCTTCCTTGGACCCGCCTTCTACCACCTCTGGATCTACGCTGGCAGTGGCAATGCCAACTTCTTTTACGCAATTACGCTAGTATGGAGTCTGGGACAGAGTCTATTGGTATCGGATCTCACCTTCGCAGTCCTTAGGGATGAGTGGGAGGTTGAGCGGCCAGAGATGGTCGGAAAGGAGATTCGGCAAATTTGAAAGAAAATAGGTAATAAAGTATTAGACATCCATAGCATGTAAAGATAGTCGAAAAGTGGTTCCAAATAATCGGACGCATTATGGATAATCACGGCATGATAGATATGTAAATTGATGACACATCATTAATAACGCCCTGAAGTCGTTGCATGTCATGTCGAATCCTGGGGGGGTATGCAGATAGATGTACAGATATTGTTACACAAACCGGGCGCTTCAATCGACGTCCGTGTCGGTCTCAACAAACCGAGGGCTTGAGTTGCTAGCCAACCCAGGGCCGTCCATCGGTGCTTGGAAACTTCCAAAGGCGCCTCCAAGCATCGCGCCAATTTCTCCAAACTCGCTAAACTTTGATCGCCGCGCTTGCCATACCTGCGTCCGCGCCCCAAAAGGCTGTATAGCCCGATAGGTGTGGTATCCGTACCAGAACGCTCCGCCGGTCATCGCAAGTCCCAGCGTGAGGAGCACAGCCCTAGCGTCGATACCGGTGATTCCCTTCTCGGCTCGTCGCCGAACCTCTGTGGCATATTCATCCCCAAGGCTGGGGATGTGGTAAATGACACTATTGAGAGTGCGAGCGCCGATTTGAAGGGCGGTGACATGTTCTGGTTTCGCCAACGGCAAGTTGCCGGGTTGCTCCAAGGCCCTGAGTTTCAGGTCGGCAACAAACTGGCCCAACCGAGGGGAGTGCTCCTTTATCCAGTCCTTGACAAAGGATCGAGGTACAGGAGCATCCCACATCAAAGCTAGATAGCCAAATGCAAGACAATCCAGTGACGTCGGGGATGATGCCTCGAAGAAGCCAAATGGTTTCTCGTCCCCCCCAATCAAGAGCTTGTCCAGCACACCCAAGCAATCTTCGGTCAAGCCATATAACCTAATGGCAGCAGCCATCTCAGGGGTCATTTCCTCACGGACCGTTTTCTTAGTGCGGGCGGGCAAGTGTCTCCTGAGGGTCTCTGGAAGAGCATCGCGTCCAGATGAGAGATGCAGGGCGCTGTTGGGGTCAAAGTCACTGTCCAGATCCGCAAAACCAAAATGCTCGACGCGCGCCACCGCTGTGGTCCTAATAAGTGGCGGGACAGTCCAAGTCAATGGGAATGGTAGCAAAGAGCTGTAGGCCGGTCGCGTGGTCGCCGCCCAGTTGGCGGCAGACACATAGAGAGAGAGGTCCAGGAGGGGTGCAGCATGAGCTGTAAGAAAAGAGCTCAGAGCCACAATGTCGGCTTTTTGAGCAGGATCCAGATGGGCGTCAAGGCTTGTGCCTAAAGAGTTTGAGGTGAGGTAGCCAACTATCGGACCATAACCTGAAGTCCAGATGCCATCATGATGGAGCGCAGGCAGGATATCTATTCAGGGTCAGCCGATGATCCTCGAGTGGGGCAGTCTTGGTGATCATCCTACTTGAAGGGGTAATAGAAGGGTCGTTGCTTGGCAATAAGCGCCAGGCCGAAGGTGGAAGTGAGTTATGAAGGTATGTGATGGTGGCCAGGCACTCTGGGTCGATGGAGGGCAGGCCAAATGCCGAGCCCCAGACATGGAGTTCCAGCATGGCACAGCGCAATCTGATCAACTGATCGTCGAAGGAGAACGTGTGCGCGTTGTCTTCAAAAATCAGGGATGGCTAACCTTGAACCATATGGCGCAGATGGCGCGCGCGCGATAGTGCTTCGCTGATTTGCAACTTCTCACAGGATCCCAGCCTTGTGGTGCAGTAGTTTGTCGCAAAGCGAGCAACGATGCGCGCATTCACGCGCCACACCCTGGCAGGAAGGAGACAAGCCACAGCGCCAAACCACGTGACGGTCAGCCTCACCTGCTCCAGCTGTTGTCCTCTGGGTACGTACTGTAGCGTCCACACCACAAGGCCACTGGAAGGAGGAACCCCAGCACCCACCCGCCTCCGGCCTCCTGGGTCCCGCTATTTGGGGACTCCACGGTGATTGATCAATTCGCCGCCGATGATTTCACTCCTCTTTCGGCTGCCACACCGTTCACGAGAAGCTCCGCAGTGGCGATTTACGGCCCCTGAGTGACCCTGAACCAGCGCAAAGATGGTGGGCAGCTAGGCCACTCGGCGTCGGTCCCAGCGGGCTCAGTGCCTGTGTCAGAGGGTTTGTTGAAACGTGGTGCCTTGCATGGTCAGGTACTGGCCAACCGTCTACAATCACCCTTCGGCAACGGCAGGTCTTCATGGGCTGGCGCACTCAGCCGATTCTCGCCACAATATGGAGTGCGTCACTACTAATAAAACATGCCCCAGAGGCCCCCAAGGCCCCTCACCCTCCCCACGTTGCCGAGATGGGACCTGTGCCGACCGCTTGTTTCATTCCGTCGATGATGATGAATTCATATCCATCCCAAATAGGGGCCTTGCAGCCTGCCTGCTGGTCGCTGGGCGGCTGACCTCCTCATCCCTGCTCGCCAGACCAGGCCGATGCTGGAAGCGAGCATGGAACTTCCCATCGCTGCATCCAACTTCGTGCGGTAGTGGCCGGACCGGGCCAAGGCCGGACATATGGACGGGCGGGTGTAGTCCACCAAAACAAGAGATAAGATGACGAAAGCCTGATGGCGAAAGCCTCATGCACCACCCACCATGATCCGTCCCCGGAAAGGCGGGGGACACAGTCAGGCGCTAGACGGGGGTGTCAAGGAGTTTCAGCTCCCAGGTGTGTCAGCTGTTGGATCGACGCGGCACCAAGTGACACCGACAAGGCGGCCATGGTGGTGCTGTGTTTGTTGCGCTGCTGCTACTAACAATCCTGGCCACATACTCGGTTGAGTCGGAGGGTGGTTGCGCTGCAAGGGAGGAGCAAGGATCGATGATCACGGGGTACGATCGTGGGACAGGGATGTGGATATCATTCACTTGCTGCACGTAGACGGAAGGAGTGGGAGGTAATAACGATGGTGGTAATACCACTGATTCATAATTATTGCGAAAGCGGGAGTGTATGGTATCTCAGTCCTAATCTCAAAAAACAAACATTTTGCGCCGTGTAATGCCCTGTGGGCGGCGCATCCCAAGCAGTCCAACGATTCTATAGTTCAGTCCGACGTATTCTCATGATCCCATCCTCGATCTGTCCGCAACGCAAAGCGCCACGACAGGTGAGGGGTTTGGTGCGTGACTCCGTATCCATGCCTCTAAAAATACAGTTCCGAAAAGAAACCCGATCCCAGTGGGCGGAATTGTCTTCCACGAGTATGCTTGAAAGGCGAAAGGAGAAGTTCCAAGATATTATAATAATGTAACCGCA